>OZ007591.1:116468247-117898247 GCA_963931845.1 Maratus michaelseni
GGGATATGAAAAGATTTTTTGAACCAAACCTCAAAGAAAATGTTAAGTTAACTTGAGTTTTATAAGCATTTTTATAAAAATGCTGAAAATCCTTTAGACATTCAAAGGGTTAAATTTGTCAAGCAAGTGTTTTCTTTGAGTGATTTTTAAATGGGTGCATCTTAAAAGCAAGCTTTTACAAATAACAGCCTTGTTTTGAATTCTGAACATAAATCATTCTGCATATGTTTTATTTAATTTCTGATTTTTTTAAGATAGACAATTTTTTAATGAACATGATTGCTCAGAAAATTTATCTTCTTTATTTTTCTAAATTACTGTTTGAAATTGAGTTAAAACAATGACACTTTTTTGCTTAGAAAAATTATAAAGAATTTGTATATATAATGTAATGTAATTTCACAAGATGGTAAATTAATAGTTTTTAGCACTGCTGTAATTCAGTACAACACTGTTACACCATGCTGTTAATTCAATTCAATCATAATGATTGTCATTTTTATTACATTAGGTTTTGTGATTGTAACTGTATGAATTTTATGTTAAAATTTAAACAGATATAAGCTTTTAAAGAATTAATAAATGGGGGGTTTATATATGAATTATAAAATTATATGCTTAAGAAAATCTAATGGCTAAAACATTACCTTAAAATATGATATAATCTTTTCTAGTGTTTATAATAAACATTCAGATAATTTGGGTTAAACAAATGTTACATGATGGAATCCAGTTAATTTGAAATTCAGTTATCTGAAAAATTGGTTAATTCAAATAAAGTTCAAGGGCCTGTTACTTTGTGAATAGAAACAAGGACAAAATATCCCGCTTAATTTGAATATGTCACCCAAAAAGTTGATCAATTGAAAACCAAATTCTCACATTAGGGAAATTTCCATATATGAGTGACTCACAAAATTTTGACTTTTAAGTCCCTTAATAATAATTTTTATTTTAGTACATATGCTTGGTTTTCTTTTATTTTTTATATTATCAAACATGTCATTGCATGATTGCACAGCGATATTAATAAGATAAATAAGTGTTGAATGATTTTGGGGTTTAAAATGCATCATTAAATTCCTTACCATCCCTTGTCCCTGATGCTGATTTTTAATTTTGGATCTGTCTGGATAAAATTGTTTCAAGAAAAGTTGTTATACTTATTTTTTTAACAGTACTGGAACTATTGTTTTATATATATATATATAAATGAGGCTGCACACATTTTTACGGTTATTATTATTTTTTGAAAACTGCCTTGGAATTTTTTATTCCTTACCTTTCCTCTTACTAAAATTATGCAGAAAATTACTCCACGTGCAGCCATAGAGGTTTTTCCAACTTTTGTCTCGCACAGAACTATGCTAGAGAAAAAATGGCTCATTCTTTGACAGGAAATTTTCTGCAGAATTTAAATCAGCATCTAAATATCAATTTCAAGCATTGTGGCTTTATTGGTAGTCTTACTGTCCCCAAGATTTTTTCCTGAACTTTTAAAGGCAAATTAATTTATTTTTATTTTTTTATTTTTTTTTGTATTTAGTTCAATGTTAATAATTGTTGTTAAAAATCAATGAACATTGTGGCTACCACTTAAGATTAACATGATTTGCCTAAAAATAGTAATTTTCCTTACTACCTCACTTCTATTTTACTATTAAATGGAAGTCAAGGGTCTCGCAGGGATGGTACATTATCAGTGCATTAAACATTAATGCAGATCAAGAACATGTTTAACTGTAGCAACAGAAACAAGGAAGATTTTAAAATTGGAAGTTTAAATATGCTATTTTATTAAGTTGAATTTCAGAAGTTTTTATTCTTGAAAGTAAAAGTTATTGGAAAAGGGTTCATATCCCAAAATATGTTTGATGTGGCCATTTTCTGTGAACACGTATCAGAACTACCAGAATCATCTTTTTTTAATGCTCCTATTCCTAGTTATAAGAATGTGATTAACATGAGGGGTTACAGCGTCTTTTTACTTTACTCCCTAATATGATGCTGCTTTTTTACATGAGAGTATGTAAAAAAAAAAAAAAAAATATTTTTTTTTTTTTTTTTAATAATGCTTAAGAGAAATTTGAATATAAAGTCCAGTACATTGTAGTTGCTTATGCTTAGTTGCACGTTTATTTTAAAAAGCATCCCAAAGAACATATAAATCACTTGATTTAAAAATGAAATTCAGTTTAAAACAAAAGTGGACAAGTTGCAGAAAGGTATAAAATAAAACAATGTTCTTTACCAGCTAATTTATAAATAAATAAGTAAATAAAATTTAAAATTGGAGTGATAAAAGGACAAAGTATGAAGTCCACTTGATTTTTGATGTGGCTTTCTTTTTGATGAATGAATACTTTTTAAAAATTAATGTTCATATCAGAAAAGGTAAGTAAAAAACAATATGTGGTAAAGATCTCTTTAAAAACTGACATGGTGATACTTCTCTTAATCTGAAATTTGGTTAATTCAAATAAATTTTTGTGTCCTGCTGATTTCAGATTAATGGGATTCCACTAGTTAATGATGTAAATATTACTTTGAAGTGTCACATTTTCAAACTTTAAAATTTTGTGTAGAAACATGATTATAATAAAGTTTAGCTATTACTTACCTTTTCTGATATGAACATTAGTTTTTAAAAAGTATTCATTAAAAGTTCTGTTTTAAATATTGTATTATTAGATTTATTTTCTTTCACTTTAGTAGTCTGATAAGTATAAATCGCACATTGTTAAATAAAAAGCTTTAATGTTATTACATTAAATTTAAAAAACAAATGAAAATTGAAACTGTTTTTCTTTTTTGTATATCTGTGATATGTGTATAAATTATTGTCAGTGTTTGTATATTTAAGCAAAGTTTGGAAATAAAACAATCATGCATATATATCTTGTCAAATATTCATAGTTGACATAACTTTTGTAAGAGCTTTTATTTTTTAATAAATTGTTATGACATACAATATTTGTACAGATTATCATATTTTGTTGCTTTCAGCATTCTTTTTTTTTTAATTAATCTCACTTACTTAATTATAAAACAATATTTAGATGAATGATGTATGACAAAAGAAGCTTTGTCATTTCCTTATTGATTTAATTTATTGCATTTACTTTTGGAGATGTAAGAAACAGTCAAAGTTCAACAAATTAAATTAACTACAGATATATATCTTCAATGAGTTACTTTGTATGAAACTTAATTTTTAAGATATTTATTTTTAAAGGTGTTCTCAAATTTTTTTTTATCCCCACTCCACATTGCGAATCTTTCTGCTACATTCATATTCTGAATTTCATTCGCTAAAATTTTCAGGTATTAACATTCAGATGCCTAGTTATTCAATAATGTTTTTTTAATTTTCTCATAAATCTTGAATTATAGATGATTGCTATTCAATAAACATTCCGTTAGTGCCATATCTCAAAAATGAATTCAAAACATCAATTTTGACAGCCCCCCCCCTTTTTTTTCCTTCTATTTGGAAAGATTCTATACTTTTACTGGAAATTATTGTTTGATTTTATGGTATCTGAATAAAAATGTCAGCAAATTTCATGGATTTGTATACAGAAATGAGTTTGTGAATGTGTGAGAAAATAACAAGTTTGAATTTGAGAACAGCTTTGAAACTTTTAAAGCTTGAGATGTTTGTACTTTTATTTTCATTAGAATGGTTAATAGCATAAGGATAATTGCTATTCAATAAACATTCCGTTAGTGCCATATCTCAAAAATGAATTCAAAACATCAATTTTGACAGCCCGCCCCCCCTTTTTTTCCTTCTATTTGGAAAGATTCTATACTTTTACTGGAAATTATTGTTTGATTTTATGGTATCTGAATAAAAATGTCAGCAAATTTCATGGATTTGTATACAGAAATGAGTTTGTGAATGTGTGAGAAAATAACAAGTTTGAATTTGAGAACAGCTTTGAAACTTTTAAAGCTTGAGATGTTTGTACTTTTATTTTCATTAGAATGGTTAATAGCATAAGGATAATTGCTATTCAATAAACATTCCGTTAGTGCCATATCTCAAAAATGAATTCAAAACATCAATTTTGACAGCCCGCCCCCCCTTTTTTTCCTTCTATTTGGAAAGATTCTATACTTTTACTGGAAATTATTGTTTGATTTTATGGTATCTGAATAAAAATGTCAGCAAATTTCATGGATTTGTATACAGAAATGAGTTTGTGAATGTGTGAGAAAATAACAAGTTTGAATTTGAGAACAGCTTTGAAACTTTTAAAGCTTGAGATGTTTGTACTTTTATTTTCATTAGAATGGTTAATAGCATAAGGATAATTGCTATTCAATAAACATTCCGTTAGTGCCATATCTCAAAAATGAATTCAAAACATCAATTTTGACAGCCCGCCCCCCCTTTTTTTCCTTCTATTTGGAAAGATTCTATACTTTTACTGGAAATTATTGTTTGATTTTATGGTATCTGAATAAAAATGTCAGCAAATTTCATGGATTTGTATACAGAAATGAGTTTGTGAATGTGTGAGAAAATAACAAGTTTGAATTTGAGAACAGCTTTGAAACTTTTAAAGCTTGAGATGTTTGTACTTTTATTTTCATTAGAATGGTTAATAGCATAAGGATAATTGCTATTCAATAAACATTCCGTTAGTGCCATATCTCAAAAATGAATTCAAAACATCAATTTTGACAGCCCGCCCCCCCTTTTTTTCCTTCTATTTGGAAAGATTCTATACTTTTACTGGAAATTATTGTTTGATTTTATGGTATCTGAATAAAAATGTCAGCAAATTTCATGGATTTGTATACAGAAATGAGTTTGTGAATGTGTGAGAAAATAACAAGTTTGAATTTGAGAACAGCTTTGAAACTTTTAAAGCTTGAGATGTTTGTACTTTTATTTTCATTAGAATGGTTAATAGCATAAGGATAATTGCATTAACAACATCAAATTGGTGATCGGATAAAATTCTGAAATAAGCATAAAAATGTTATCACTTGAATGAATAGCTCATATTTTATAAATGGTAATTTGAATTATACATTCTGTTTTCATTCAACATTTTCTCTTTTTAGAATGTGTTTTGCTGATAAGTACGAAAAAATAATTTTTTACTGATTCTCTCCCATTTTCCTGAGGAGAAAAAAAAAAGGATGAGCCAGTTGTTTAATCAAAATTTTTAAATTGTTTCTTAATCAATGTTATTTGCTTTGTATAATTGATTTGGGCTGATGTATCATAGAATAATGTCATCATAATATGCAATCAATAAAAATGTTTGTATCTACAGTATAGAACTGCTTATCTGAAAACCAGTTAATCAGAAAACCAGTTATCCAAAATATTTCCAACTGACTGATTTTAGAACAAAAAAATGCCATAGTGCCAGTTTGACATGTGAATTGCTTGATATATTATCACATGCATGGGTATAACTTGATACAGCATCTAGAATTTGAAATGGGAGCAGTTAGATATTGACCATTTTGATTTTTATGCAGAATTGTTGTTTTTAAGGGATTCCCATAAATTGCCTTCTTTCAAGCTCTGATTAATCTTTGATCTTTATTGGATCCAATTCTCAATCTGGGTAATCTTAGAATAAATTTAAAATCATAAACAATATCACAGCAACATATATTCTACAAATCTGAACAAATGGATGTTGCTTTAGTGCCCAACCAGTTATCTGGAATATATCAGATCAGTCTGGATAAATGGTTCTATACTGCATCATGTTAATATTTCAACCCATTTTTGATATCCCCATTGAGTAAAGAAGTGGCAGTGAAATCCGATCTGGACTTGAGTCCTTCATTGGGTTGAGTAACCCAATTTTACCCCGACCTGACCTGTGGTTCGAAAGATCAGAGTTGACAGTAATTTTATACATTGAGGTTGGATTTACTTTGAAAATTTCGCGTTGTCCTGATTTTTCAAAGAAAATCTGAATATTTTTCAATGAAAATAAACTATATATTTGAATATTATAAAAGTTTAGTTTGATATTTGAAAAAAAAAAAGATAAGATTGATATTAGAGACATAATTGTAGGCTTCTTTTCCATAATTGTATTAAAATATGAATTAATTATCTTCCACTTCAGGTTCAGCTTGTTTTTGGGTTAAAGTGTGTCTGGCTCGGGTTAATGAAATATTTCTTGTCTGGTTCAGATTGGGTTGTATCCAACCCGTGCAGGACTCTAATTTGGACTTAAAGTTTTAAACATCTTACCTGTAAGTTTTGTTCCATTTGTTGCTGGTATTCATTTGAAATTCACTTGAACTGAATTGTATGTGTATGTGTGAATGTACAGTGTTGGTTACTTTTTTATTTATTAAAATCCCTTTTGGGTTTTAAGTCATTAGTGCACTGCTTTATTGTTATTATTTTTATATATATAATCACTTCCCAAAGTATTATATTTTCATATAATGCTTTATAATGTATGATAATTCTCCACAAATAATTTCATATCATAATTTAAATAACTCTTTTATTTTTCTTCTTCTTTTTGAGGGGAGGGAAGAACACTAAAAATTTGTAATTTGTTGATTACAAGAGAAAATCTTCAAGTAATTCTGCATTTTATAATCCCAGAGATCGGAAAAACTACTTTTTTTATTGTAGTGAATTACAACTACTTTATCGAAAATGTAGTTAACTACAACTACTTGTTTAAAAAAGTAGCGACTACAAACTTCTTTTCAAAAGTAGTCACTACTTCGCTACATTCCGATTTTGTCAAAGGGTTCAATTTACAGTCGCAATTGAAGACACTGATTAAATAATAAAGTGGCTTCTCACGATATTGCGTCTGCCGCAATACAATTAAATAAATGTGATATAAAAGAGGACACTAAAAATTTAAGAAAGATATCATGCAAGAAAATGTTTTGTGTTTGTCTGAAAAATGTTAGTTTATATACACATTACATATTTCGTAGCAAAATTAAGAGAGATATTATAAATACATAAAAAAAACTTCATGGTGTTATTAAACACCATAAAAATAAGGCATGTGTCATTAAGAAGTTTTTTTTATGCTTTTTTAGTATCACACCAATTCATTCAATTTATAATCTAAAAAATTACAAAAAAGCAACTCTAAAGCAAACAATAAATAAATCTGTAAATAAAGCAATTCCGAATCATAAGAAACCTAGCTTAAAACATGAAGACCTAATAATGAGTAAGTTGCCAGCAATAAAATTAGTTCTTTTGGTAGGTTAGTACCTGATTTTAGCAACAAGTGTCAATGGGAAAAATCTATGACCCCATGCAACTTGTTGCTATACACTGCAGTTGAGATTGACAACTTGTTGAACAGACCAAATTTTCTACAAAAGAAGCAAGTTTTGACGAAGTGATTTGCAAAATGGCACCCCCCCCCCCCCCCCTTAAGTAGCTTCGGTTCTCACTACAAACTACTGATTTTTTGTATCGCACAACTCACTACACTACATTGTTCAAAATGTACACTACAAACTACTGTAAAAAGTAGTGGCTACTGTATTTTCTCTACTTGTAGCATGCTACTTCCGATCCCTGTATAATCACTTTCTTTAATGAATATATCACACTAGCTGACTCTTTTGTCATTGCCCAGACCTGGGACAACCTTATATATATTTAAAATCAATGTTGGATTTATACATTTTTATCTGGCATAAATTTCTGCAGCTCTGGAGGGGACACCATGGTATTCCAGGTGGTGGAAAGTTGCATTTTTAGACCATTAATAAGCATAAAAACCCAAATCCTCTGGGCAGGGATTGATTTCAATGCTTTGGGGAAGGGGAATGTCCTCCCCAGTGCCCCCTGGATTCAACACTGACAAAAAAAAAAAAAAAGAAAAGAAAAGAAAAACCTTACTGTTTCCTGGGATTACTTTAAATATATCTCATCTCACTAAATTTTTTTTTTCTCTTTCTCTTCCAAACAAACCTTATCTCTTTCCAAGATACAAATCAATGCTGGAACTTTTATCTCTCTTTGTTCGGTGCATTTCAGAGAAAAAAATGGCCTTACTTTCTTTAATAATTAATTGAAAGAAAAATATTTTTTTTAATCAATTTCCAAAAATCTGCTCCATAAGGGGTATAAAATATAAGATTGGATAGATAAGGGTTTATATAAAACCAACTTCTCATTTTCAGCAAAATGTAGACTTAAAAAAAACAAAAAAAAAACATGAAAAATACAAAATTGTGTGTGAATTCTGAATAAACTTTACTGAAAAGAAGACAAAATTTACTATATCGGGCAAAAGATTGAACTTTGATTGCTTTTATAAATTTGTCAAAATCACGATGAACTTGGAAGATCGTATGGGAAGTATGAAAGTTGTTCTGTTCAACATAAAATAAAAAATAATAATCCAATATCTGATCCTCGTGTGCATTCAGATTTGTCTTTATCTATCTGAAACCAAATTTATAGACCTTTACATGATATCCAATATTTAGCGGGCTTAATATTTCTACTTTGCATCCCAGTTATTGTTCTGGTATCTGGTCAAATTACCCAATTAAACCACTTTAACCCAAAGTACTTAAACCTGCATCTGACTCGAAACTCAAAATGAAAGAAAATTAGTGCCATATTTTAAAACAGTTAATAAAAATACTCTTACTTGTATGCCAAATATTTGTTTCTATGAAATTAATTAAATATATATATATAAATTCACATTAAGTTTTTTTTTTTTTCATCTGAAATAATATTTTGTATCGATCTTCCAAAAATGAAAGTATATACCAAAGTCCAACCAAAAACCAAATAGATTTAAGTAAAAAAAAAAAATTGGAACCAACTTAGAAGTCTGCACGGGTCGAAATTTCTAGGCCCAGGCCCAGCCCGACTTGTACAAAAAAATGCTTGCCCGTGTCCAGTAGAAAAGTTATAAGCTCGGAACGAACCATGCAAAAGCATTTTTATTGGCCCGGCCTGGCCCAGTATAAAAGCTAAAATCTTGGCTTTACACAATTAGATTTCTACGATACATGCCGATATTTCGAAGAAACATTATCCTATAATTAAAATTATTTGAAAAGCACACTTACTTATGCATAGATTTTCTTTTCAGATTATGCCAGGCCTCATTTTACTGATTTCTGCTCGGGCCAGGAAGAAGTCTGGCATGGCCCAGAAAGAGTGAAGCCCAGGCCACCCGAGCCCGTGCAGCCATCTAGTCCAACTCAACCCTATATAGGACTCTAATTCCAATCATATATATATTTTTTACTTTACTTTACTTTACTTTTTAACACTTCCCAACATAGTGGAAAAGTGTTTAAGAATTTGGTTTGTCTGTCCGTGCTCTAACTAGCATAAATACAGTCAGATTGCCATGTAATTGATATAATTGAGGTTTACCATGACATGTTCAGTATTGAAAATGAAGTGTGTAGTATTTATTGTTCATTTATATTTAAAAGAATGCTGTTACATTATGGTCTTGGGAGGGGGGGGGGGGGATCGTTTGCAGTGTATTTTAATGTTATTCTATTTCAAACATATTGAAATTGGTGTCAAGATGATTATAGAATATGGTGCGCATAACATTTATCGTTCATTTAACAAGAGGACACAAAAGAATTAGGTTACAGTACTGTCTATGAACAATAATTGTTGGAAGTGTGTTTTCAATTAACTAATTTTTTTTTCTTATTACTTGGTGTGTATAATTTCTATGCGTCTTTATATAAGGCTGCACAAGTGAATTCCAGTACATTCTCGCTCTCGCTTATTGGCGGAAATTGCTGATGGGAAATTTTCAGCTGTGTTATGTGTTTCTTGACAGGGCTAAATTTTGACATACTATGTAGCATGTATACAAATCTATAAATCATGTACTGACTTGTACAAAAAAAAAAAAAAAAAATCTGATAATTTTCCTACTATAGAGGGTAATTGCTGGAATTGGGTTTTCAAATATGTTATTCGTTTTTGAAAATTGTCTACTTGGACATCATCTTTCACCTTATTAATCAGTAAAGTTTATTACAGTATTATTACATTTCAAAATATGTAAAACATATTTTTATTTGGTTCAAAAGAAAGTTTTTCATAAGTATTTTCTTGTACTCTAAAAAATAATGAAATTCATACTTAAATGTACATGAAAAAAGTCCATGCAAAATCTTTTTTATTATTATTATAAGAATTAAATTTCTGTGACACATATGAAGAAGTTCCTTTATGTGGTGATGGTTAATTTTTATTAATACTTTTTAACAAGTTGGAAAGGGTTTATGATTGCACTGTTTCGTCAATAGGTTTGGATGGCTGTGGAATTTGTATATAGACTTCCCTCGCATTGTGCAATTTCAGCCAACCCTTTCGCGATGAGTGTCACGTATCCATGACAGATAAAGGATAAAGTCCTCAGAATCTTTTATTATTTCCTTCCAGCCTCTAATTTTTAATTGTAAATTGTGCCTTATTTAATCAGAGATTTTCTGTGATTAAAATAGGTAAAAATTTTTATTTGGAATTACCAATGACAAAAGATAGAAAATTCTGTAAAAGATGTTTGTCGCAAGGAGATTTTTTGTTTAGATGCTTTCTCACTTATTCCAGGGAAATTTTCAATTAGTGTGCAAAACAAAAAATGAGTGATTTTTTTTTTAGCCAAACGGCATTGAATTTTTGAAAATAGAAATTGCAGAAAATGTTGAAAAAAAAAAACCCTCAAAGAACTTAAAAAAAAAAAAAAATTAGAATTCGTCAAGCAGCATATTATAGAGTTAGATCCAGACTTCAATAGAAATATGCAAGTGCACAAAGGTTTAGAAAATAAAGTTTTGTATTACAGCAAAATGCATCCCAAAAAGAAACTGTGATCATCATCAAACAGTTGATCATTTTTGGCTTATGTAAGTCAAGTAATCAAATTATGTAAATTTTTAATAATTAACCTAATAGTAAGAAAGCTAACATAATCAACATAAAGAATTGTAGTAATGAAAAATTAAATTTAAAATCAACTTTTTAATGTTTCTTAATTGTCACACTTATTAAAATTAGCTCGCACATTTATGTTAATGGAAATTTGTGAAAATCAGATAAACTTAAAAAAAATAATAATAAAATAAAACTATAATATGTACCTTCTAACAATAATGCATCAAAAACAATATCACAGTACATTATTACTTTGTCTATTTATGCATATTGGGTTTTCAAGAAAATTTTATGTGGATCTGTTATATTTCTTTCGATTGAATGACTGTTTTAAATAGTGCAGTAATATCGCAGAATTAATTAACTGCAACTAATCTAGGGAAACTTGTGTGTAATTGATGTTCACTGCAGGATATTCCATAAATGAAATTGGTGAATGTAACATTCCTCTTTTGGTTGCAGCGATATAGAAAAGAATTTGGTTACATTACAGTATGAGGGCAGTAATTATTTGAAGATCATTTTAATGACTTCATACTATTTTGATCATAAGTTAATATATATATATACCTCAGCTAAATAAAGATAATTTATTTCATTCATGTCATTTGTTCTGAATTCGACATTCGTTAGCCAAAAATGCAATGTAGATGCGTTATGTTACTTCCTGCATCTAAAAAACTGTTAGCCGAGTCAGAAAAATGCGAGAACATTCTTAGCCGAGGTATCACTGTACATTATTGAGATGAGCAAAAGCTAGAAGTCTGCACGTGCCGAATATCCCAAGCCCGGGGCTGCTCAACCTGTACAAAAAAGTTGTTGGCCTGGCCCGGTATAAAATCTAAAAAATTGGTGAAGCTTGTCCAAAATCTTAATTGGCATGGCCCAATCCGACTGAATTTCTACAAAACATGCCGATATTTCTGAAGCAACATTATCCTAAAATTAAAATTATTCAAAAAGCACTCTTATTTATGCATAGATATTATTTTCAGATTATGTTCGAAATTCATGGAATAGAGAATAACAACAATATTAATGACTGCTTAGACAATTACGGACATAAACACCGATTAAAATAACTTGGACAATTACATTCAGTAAGAAAATCAACGTAATTTAGATTGAAAATAAAAGATGGTAAAAGAAAATCAGAATTTTAAAGTTGTACAAAGAAAAAAGGGTAGATTTTAAATATGTATACCTCTGAAATTTATTAAACCAAATTAAGTTTCTAAAGATTTTGCTAAGCGAATGTACAACATCACTATAATTTTTACAACAATAAATAAATAAAATGCCAGCCCAACATGGGCTCAGGAGGAAGAATTTAGAGGTCTGGCCTGGCCGGGCTGGGCCAATAATGGTTTTCATATGGGCTGAGTCAGACCCGGGCCAAACTTTAAGTTTTTATTCCAGGCAGGCTCTGGTAATTTCGGTCTGTACAGACCTCTAGAAAGAATATGAAGTCCAGGCCCAGCTGGGAAACAGTGAAAACCAGCCCGGGCCTGTGCAGACCTCTAGCAAAAGCGTGTTTTCTAGAGAATATGGAATGTGTAGCTTCTAACTTTTATCCTTTGTTTGCAGGGATGCACAAAAATTTTTTGGATGTATTACGATCTACTGACTGAAATTGTTTGGAGTGATTTTTAACATTTTAATTCCATTTCCAGCAGAAAAAAAAAACTGATATATGTTACTAAAGTTTGCTAAAATCTTTGCACTATGGAAAATGATGCTTGAAAGATTTAAATTTCCTTTACAGCACCACACAGAAGAGTTGTGATAATTTACCTTTTGTAGGCGGTAATTACTAGAAATCTCTTTTCAGTCGTGTCATGTGTTTTCTAGCGGAAACAAATTTTAGTATACAATGGGATGTGGGTAAAATACTCTTATGTAGATTCACACAAAATGATTCAAATATCATTATGATATGTGGTCAGTTTTTATTTGAAATGCTTTCTAGTAGTTTTATATTCTTGCTGCAAAAGTAGATTTACAGGCATGTATGAAATATTGGCCAATATAGAGGCCAACTTGGTTTCAAGCTTGACAACAACTTTGGTTTTTCGTGGCAAAATCTGGTTCAAATAGTTATGTAGAAAATTTCCAAAAATAAGCCTCTGTGACTCACAGAAGCCGAATTATTAAGAATAATCCATGTTATCTGTGCTGAAGTCGGAGGATTGTCTTGCAGCAATATAAATAAGATTGATCCACATTAAATGATTAATTAAAGTTTAATTTGATTTTTTTATCCAATACTTGAAAAAATGAAGGAATTTGATAAAGCTTCACGATGATCAACAAGTAAATTATCTTCACACCTATATTGGAAACCAAACATCAAGTCATGGCTTCTGCTCTCATGAAAAAGTGCTAATCCCTCTCAAATGTTTAATGTATTTTTATGTGAACTCGTAATTACTCCTGATATTATTCTTGCAACTATCTGCCTTTTTCGTATATAGTTAAAAATAAAGTTTATCTGGAGTTTAGCGATTTTGAGATGCAATTGTTGAAGGTAATGGGGGCTCGGTACACAAATATACAGTTTGGAGAAAACTTTACTTAAAAGTTTGCAATTACTATAAGTTATTTCAAAGAGCAACTCTTATAGTTCTGAGAACAAATTTTTGAGGAATTAAAAGTGGAATTTTTAATAAATGTCATCTGCAATTGAAAAATTGTAATGTTTTTGCATAATACAATGTTTACATTTTCTTCAACATAACTAGTACCCGCTACGCTGTTGGTCTGGGGTGTTCTTAAAATAAATCTAGAAAAGTCAGAAACTATCCTTCTCCTGTCTAAGTAGCAAGACTAATAACCATGGGATAGCAGTTTAAGTAGTCATTTTCAAATAAATTATGAATTAAATTAAACAATTAGGATTATCAATAATTAAGTAAATATTTATGAGAATAATTAATCATTCAAACTAATTATCAATATCATTGTCACGAAATCAATAAGATTTAAGAAATTCTAGATATTAAGATTAAGTTTTAGAAAATTAAGATTATAAATTAGTGACACAATAGGGGGCGGGGTCGAGGTCATATAATAAAATCTTTTCACAGAAAATAAATATTGTTAGAATATCAGTGCATGTAATCGTATTTTTTGTTAAAATTCTTAAGAGTTAAATTCACTGAAGCTTACTTGAAATATTACTTCCAGTAATACTAATATGAAAGAAATGAAATTACTGGTTGAAAGTTTCAAAATATTAAATACGATGACTACAAAACGAAAATGCGACTTGCAGAGGTGACATCGAGGCCTTTGATCTGCAGATTTACTAATTAGACATGTAACCAGTACTTATAGTTATACCGTTCTGTGCAGAGTTGTTTTTTCAGAAATGAATTGTCAAACATTAAAGACAAAAAATGATAATCTTTGGGACAATGGCATGTGACTTAACAAAATAGTCTTCATTTGAACGGGGAGAGTTTGAGCCCCTGCCTTTCTTGCGTACCCGATTGATAAGTGCAAATTATTCCAGTTATTTCCATTTAGGCTCATTCAAAAATGCAATTCTTAGTACTGTTCTTCAAAAAGAAGAAAAATAAGGCATATTCCACATTGTTTCATTTAATGTCCTTTGCTGATCTGTACTCATGTGTGTTTCATTCTTATTAGGATTATCAGCAGCTGTATTAATGCCTTTATGCACTGCTTGTTTAATTAATATGCAACCACCATGACTGTTGTTAACTTTAGTTACATTCTTGGAAACAAGTTTGCTTGTCATTTCATTTAAGTTTTTACTAAAACTTAGATTTTGCTGTCTCTTAACATTTGCTGAACTTCTATTGTTATGGTGAGGATATAAAGTGAACAAAGAACTTTGATTATTTAGATGTATATTAGACAAAAAATGATAGTCTTTGGGATAACGGCATGTGACTTAACAAAATAGTCTTCATTTGAATGGGTAGAGTTTCAGCCCCTGCCTTTCTTACGTACCCGACTAATAAGTAAGTGCAAATTATTCCAGTTATTTCCATTTAGGCTCATTCAAAAATGTAATTATTAGTACAGTTCTTCAAAAAGAAGAAAAATAAGGCATATTCCACAATGTTTCATTTAATGTTCTTTGCGGATCTGTACTCATGTGTGTTTCATTCTTATTAGGATTATCAGCAGCTGTATTAGTGCCTTTATGCACTGCTTGTTTAATTAATATGTAACCACCATGACTGTTGTTAACTTTAGTTACATTCTTGGAATCAAATTTGCTTGTCATTTCATTTAAGTTTCTACTAAAACTTAGATTTTGCCGTCTCTTAACATTTGCTGAACTTCTATTGTTATGGTGAGGATATAAAGTGAACAATGAACTTTGGTTATTAGAAAATATGTTATTTTCTGGTATGATTGTTGGTGTATTTTCATTTGACAGTATACTTCCATTATTTTTTATGACAGCCTTTGTTTCTATATGTACACTTATAGTTATCTTCTGCTTATTCATAAGATTGTCTTTATCTATTTTTGCATAAGAAAATGAAGTCTCATTTTCTGATTTCAGTTTTCGTTCTTTGCTGTTATTTAATGTATTTGAATAATTACTGAAATTAGGAAAATCAAATCTAGTTTCACTTTGCTGTAGTTCAGATGCATAAGTGTTATTTTTTCTTTTCATTTGGTTTGTTTTATTTGCATAAATTTGGTTTTGTAGATTGTAAGATGAAAAGAAATGTTTTACTTTATTCTCTTGGTTTACCCTCTCATTGAATAAAGATATGGATCTTGTATGCTTGGATAATCGATCTCCAAATCGAATATTTGAATTCTGAGTTGGATTTAAAGTTTTTAACGCCCTAGGAGCTGAACTCAATATTAAATGATCGTCTAAGAAACTAGTAGAAGAACTGTATTCAACATGACTAAACTCTTTGGGTTTTGTAAAAACTTTACTACTATTATGAGTATTTATAAAGGAAGATGGTTTACTATTATATGGTTTAATATGTTTAAGAGTACTTTCTGCATGTCTAAATTTTATGGCACTGTTATTTTTTATTTGTTCCTGTAACATTGAAAATTGTTTGCCAGATACAGGTTTGATAGCTTCTTTTGGGTCTATGATAAAGTGATAACGATTAAGGTCCTTTGTACTTTTAAAAAGATGCTTGGAACTTGTATGAGTATTTTCTTGAAGTTTTTGAAAATCCTTTCTTATAGTGCTATCAATATTTTCTTTTTCCACCAAAGATTCTTTGTTTTTACTGTCAGAATGTTTTTTCTTACTGTCAGAATTTTTCTGCCCAGAAGTTCCCAAAAAACTTTTCGATTTATCTGCATTTACATTTAAAATTGGTATGTATGATTTACCAGTGTATGATGAATATTTGTTTTCAACTTTAGGATGTTTCTTTTGTCCTTGGCTTTTGTTTTGGGTATGACTCAATGATACATTAATATAAAGTTTTGGATAACCTTTGTTAGTACTAGGAAAATCCTTTTTTATGGGATATTGCACAATTTTGCTGTAAGTTTTTTCTGGTACTATATATTTTCTTGTTTTTTCATCTTTATCAGAAGCTGGCATGTTTTCAAATTTAAATTCTGTACTCCTTATGATTTCTTTGTCGTTTCTATAAAAGTTATTTTGATCTTTATTGATTTTACGATTTATTGCACTATTTTTCATGTACTCTCTCAGTAGAATTGCATATCCCATGGGATAATTCACAGCTTTTTGAGATAAGTTAGGTAATTTTTTGTGAGTATAATTTTCGTTCATATTCTGATTTCTATTTTTGCCTGGATCATATGATTTCTCGTATTCTAATCTGCTTTGAATTTTAGATTTGTTTTCTTGTCTTGTTGAAGTGGGCATTTTCTTTATTGGCTCTATCTTTGTAATTATCTTCTGCTTCTCGTTAGTGGTACTGTAAGCATGGAGCGTCTCTGCATTGATATATTTAGAAGAACCTTCACAATCCACATTGTACCACCAATCACAGACAAGATATTTTTGATTAAAAATTGTACCAACGGGGCAAAGAAATGAGTTTCTTTGACCATTTTCATCGCAAAGATGAAACACCTGGAATGAAAAAGAAATAACATTTTATTATGCAGAAACAATGTTGTCACAGATTCATTTCACTGACAAGGAACATACAAACAATGGTGATTGTAAATTCGAACAATATGTAATCTAATTGCACGTTCATAGTTTGTTGCCATAAATATTAAACGTGAATAGGCCCAACCTCCAACTATTTAGTTTTAAAGGTGAAAAAATAAGCAGCCTGGGTACTATTTTCACATTATAGAGTTGTAAAAAATTTTTCTTTATTAGTGTTTGCATACGTTTTAAATAATAAATTCTGTCTGTCATTGAGGAAGCTTGGAACGTTTATTATTATTATTATTTAAAGGAAAAAAATGGTTTTGGAGTTAATTATAAATGAACATTTTAATTTTTTGTTGTCTTTTTTATATGTTTTTATGTGTTATTATTTTGTTGTTTTTTTATATTATATTTTTGCAGAATCGAAAATTAAAACTAATTTATGTCTAGAAAAATCAACCTGACAAATTTTAACACTTTGCAAAATAAATGAAAAATGGTTACAGGAATTAGGTTTATCTGGCCGTCTGCCCATGCTCTAACCAGAGGTGCCATTTGGTGGAGACTAGGGGGCAGCCGCTCCTCCCAAGGAATTAGATATTTCAGAATAATCACAGGTCAGATTTTAAAAAAAAAATCAGAAATAGCACAAAAATTAAAGGAACTTGCCAGATTTGACTAAAGTAATACATAATATTTGACAATATTAAAATAATAGGTAACAGTATTATTAAATAAACACTTTACGTACAGAAATGAATAATTATCAATAATATTTCCTAGAGCCTTGGTATGGCAACATTTTAAAAGTGGGCACATTTATCATTAATGTGTACTTTGGATACTTTAAAAAAATATGTGTGAAAACAAAATCACCAAAACCAGGGCTGCGCAGTCGGTGGGGAAAATGACCGACTCAGACTCCTGAAATTTTAAAGGAACCGACTCCGACTCAGGGACTGCTAAAGTACTAGTATTGCCTGTTGATTCCTATTATTCAGATTGCTTCATTGCTGTCATTTGTTTTAAAATAGTAATGGTCGCTTTATTAAATTTGTCATTAAATAAAGGAAATATTAATATTTAAAAAAAGTGGCAGCAATCAAGCAATCGGAATAATAATTTTAAAAAAATGGTAACACTGCAACCTAATGGTACATTCCTGTTTGACCTTGAAGCATATGATTACCGCAGGGGCAAACTTTTAACAGTATTGGTATATTAGTATAAAAAGTTTCACCTTTTTAAATGCAGATTTTTTTTTAATAAGGCAAAAATACTCATATAAAATGCGTGTGGAACTTTGCCCTTGCATTAATCGGCTCTGGTCAATACTGAAAATACTTCGAAAATCCCCCTCCTCCTCCTCCCAGATACTCAATGCACACTCACACAAAAACACAATGTGCATTAAATTTTATGTGTGGTAAAATTTAATTATGTCAAAACTGTGCAAAAACTGTACGTAGAATAATTATATGAATGTAAATTGCAATCGAAAGTTAATTTTGAAGCTATTTAGATAGAAACAACAGTTGAAATCTAATAAATCTCCAAAACTAATTTGAACAACACACACAAAGATCCAAACAACATATATTATGTTGGTATGTCATTTTAAGACAATAACCAAAATATTTTATGCCAAATATGGGGCATAATATCAAATATATATTATACCGAAATATGGGAGAAAGGATGTTTAATTTTGGTTTTGTATCCATGCCCGCAGACCCCCAAAAAGAGCAGGCGAAAATTTTAGCATTTTAGGGGTCTCAAGAACCCGAAAAATTACGAGGGAATGCAAGAAAAATAAAAGTGAAAATTTTACTATTTTGTCATTAATTTTGTTCTCACGGCTTCGTAAAAAAGGGGCAAAAATTTTATATTTTCAGTATTATTAATTGTACAATTTTCGGTCCTGCAGACCCCGAAAAATCCAAATATTGAAATCTAGAAGTAAGCAAAATGGAAATTTTACTATTTAAATCCCGCTGAATTGGAAAAGAAAATGCAAAAAGTTGCAATTTTGGAGTCATAGTGTGTCTTCCAGACCCGCAAAAATTCTGATGTAAGGGAACAAAAATAAAGATGGAAATTTTACAATTTCAGAAATAATTTGGGTTCTGCTGATTCGAAAGGAAAAGTGAAAATTTTATATTTCCGGCATTAATCTTATAATTTTGGCTTTATTTCGGGACTACAGGACACGAACATCAAAAGGAGAAAGATAACAGAAATTTCACTATTTCATCATTATTTTGGATACCGCAGACTCAAGAAAAAAAAAAAATCGAATATTTTTTGGGGTTTAGTGCACACGAAAAAAAAGGGGGAGAAAAATTACAATTTCGCCGTTACTCCTGGTCCCACAGACCTGATGAATCTGAGGGAAAAAAATTTCTATTACAATAATATTTTGGGTTCAGTAAATACCAAAAAAAGCAGATATTTCCAATTTTTTACCTCGAGTTCCGCAAACCCGAAAAAGCCGAGAGAAAAGACTATATCTACCCTATATATATAAAATCCTAATGAAACGAATTTGTGAAACGATTTTATGAAACGACTGATTAAACGACTGATTGTGTTTCAGAGCTATTTTTAATAAAATATTAAACGCTTGATGGTGAAATTAATACCAATTGTCCATAAAAATCCGCGGATGTCGAAACTGGTAATAGAATTTTGAAATTCGAATTAGTTTTCGAGATATTATTTTTTTTCTAATTTTACTGACATTTCTGTAATGATGGCAACTAATGATTCAGTTTTTTTGTGACAAAAAAGGGAAAAAATTGAAAAAGATCCCGACAGGGAATATTGATTTCTTTTTATTCGTCATTTTCAAATTGAATTTGAATTTATCTTTTATTTCAATCGATAATAAAGACAAGATTGTGATTAAATTATGTTTTTCAGGAAAATTTGAAAAAAAAAATCACATTTCTACCGTCAGGATTCAATCGTCTGTCAGCATGTAATTTAATTTATAAACTGAAAATATTTTGAATAAATTCGTCCAAATGACGTCAACTTATGTAAACGCAAAAGAAAGGGGGGAAAAGGAATTAATAGTAATTATTATTTATTGATATCATTTTGTTATTTTTTTGTAAAATTTAATTAAACGAATTTATAAAATCACTAATTCGGATATTTGAAACGAATATATAAAATAATAATTGCCCAACAGAACGGAAGGAGAATAAAATATCCTGCTTGGTTTTTTCCGCCAAAAAAAGCGTCAAGACCCCTATAATAGAAAAGCACCAAAAGTTCCTTGGGTTTGTTTTCATAACTTTTGGCAACAAATCTATGTATATTAACGAATCTATCCCTTTTTGAAGCTCGAATTACGCCAAACCTAAAAGCAAAGGATCCTATACTGGAAAAGTACCCGATTTTCTTATGGACAATATTCAAGTGACATAACATGGTGTAAAATTATCGCGGATAGCAAATTTGCTTAAATATCTCATCAATTGATGCCGAATAAATGCAGGCATGCATGCACAAAATATTTAATTAATTTTGTATGATAAATAATTATTAGAAAATTCGTATATACATATTAATTAAAATAAATAATTTACATATTTAAAATGACATGAAAATATGCATGATAGTGCACTAAAATAGAGAGAAAATTAAAACCTGTTACCGAAAATGTCTATAACATAGTACTTTTCAATACCGTGGTTCTTAATGTTATTCACAAGCAGGTGGAATTTTTCTCATCCTTAAACGCAAAGGAAGAATAGAATACAGATCGTTGTTATAAAAGTCCGAAGGGTAGCCACAATTTAAACCTAACCATTTTATATAAGCTGGTTTTCAAGTTGTAATTAATTTTACTTATCAATCCCGAAAACAGTCGTCAGTTGTCGCAACAGCTGTGTATGAGGCCCTGATAATCAAAAAATGCCCCATTAAAACGTTGAAAGCATGGCAACCCAATTACAGATTTACCAATATTTTTAAAATAAAGCACGCTGTCATGTTTTTAGAGGCCTCGAAGTCTGAGCGGGGGTTGATGAGCGTAGCTCGCAGGGGGTAGGCCCCCTAGTACTAAATATAAAATATCAACTAGAGGTTTCAATTAAAAACAGTTTTCATATATGCTGTACACTGAACAGTATATTGGGTCTGTTTAACATGGGTTATTCGATATATATAGCAAAAAAAAAATAATAATAATTCAGTTCATAAATTAAAAATTACATGGGATTGGTTTAATTTCACTACAAACTGTCTAAAAAACAAACTGGAGTCGGAGTCAGCCTGTTTTTTAGTGACTCCGACTCCGCAGCCCTACATTAAACAAGAACGAAAAATTATGCGTCAAGGAATGAAATGTTATGAAACACTTTCCAACACATTCAAAATACTGTAACAAATCTTCACTGATTATTAAGCTGAAAGATCATGCCTAAGTAAACACTTTGGAAAACGCATAACACATTTGAAAACACAATTTCATCAATTACCATCTATAATCGGAAAAGTATTCGAAATTTTTTGTGGAAACTTTCCTTTATGTACTGTTATCAGGACTCCGTGCATCATTAAACAAGAACAAAAAATCATGCGTGAAGCATAGATTATGAAACACTTTCCAACACATTCAAAATACTGTAACAAATCTTCACCGTTTAATATGCTGAAAGATCATGCCTAAGTAAACACCTTGAAAAATGCATAACACATTTGAAAACCAAATTTCATCAATTACCATCTATAGTCGGAAAAGTATTCGAATTTTTTTGTGGAAACTTTCCTTTATGTACTGTTATCCGCACTCCCTGCATCATTAAACAAGAACGAAAAATCATGCGTCAAGCATAGATTATGGAACGCTTTCCAACACATTCATAATACTGTCTCAAATCTTCACCGTTTAATAAGCTGAAAGATCATGCCTAAGTAAACACTTTGGAAAACACATAACACATTTGAAAACACAATTTCATCAATTACCATCTATAGTCGGAAAAGTATTCGAAATTTTTTGTGGAAACTTTCCTTTATGTACTGTTATCAGGACTCCGTGCATCATTAAACAAGAACAAAAAATCATGCGTGAAGCATAGATTATGAAACACTTTCCAACACATTCAAAATACTGTAACAAATCTTCACCGTTTAATATGCTGAAAGATCATGCCTAAGTAAACACCTTGAAAAATGCATAACACATTTGAAAACCAAATTTCATCAATTACCATCTATAGTCGGAAAAGTATTCGAATTTTTTTGTGGAAACTTTCCTTTATGTACTGTTATCCGCACTCCATGCATCATTAAACAAGAACGAAAAATCATGCGTCAAGCATAGATTATGAAACACTTTCCCACACTTCCAGAATACTGTAATGAAATTTCACTGTTAAACAAGATGAAATAAAATATGTAAGTAAACAGTATAGGTAACATATAACGCATTTAAAATTTCAATTTTATCAATTACCTTCCATAATCTAAAAGTAGTCGAATTATTTTGTGCAGCCCTGTGTATGATCTACATAGATTTGAATATATGCATAGGCTAGATAAAATTTAGTTCGATTAGAAAATTCACATTTAGAAATTTTAGCCAATCGTTGGAAATTCACTCGAATTATTTTGTACAATCATGTATATTATCTGAAGATACATCACACCATATATTAAGCTAAAATTTAATTCAGGTAAAAAACGCATATAGTCCAGGTGCTAGGAGTGAAAAAACTGCAAATCGTGATACAGTTATACCGTTTGGTCAGTATCTACTCTATATTAATACAAAGCATATAAGAAGGGGAGGCATCGCGGAAAGTGCGGGGCATTCAAGATGGCGGCCGTTATTCAAAATGGCGTCATTTTTGGGAATTAGTGCAATTTCGTTTATATTTATCGTATAAAAGCATGTTTGATGGAAATTTAGATGTTTTTAGGTTTAAAATATTATTTGTAACACTTTACAGCACAGTCGAAAAGTATTTATGAATTCAGTTTGCCTGTTTGTCTGTCTGTCTGGTCGTCTGTCTAGTCGCGCACTAACTCGAAAAAAAAGTAACCGGATATCCAGATAATTAAAATATGGTATTGTAGTATACCGTAACAAGTTCGGTATTCATTTTAAAGTGTGCATCATTCATAGTTTATTTACAGGGGCAATCAAAAGTATTCGGTTACATTATGGTCTGTAGACGAAAATCGCTTGCAATGTGTTTTAATGATGTTATACTCTTTGTAACATATTCAAATTAATATACATCAGTGCGGTGCAGTGCAAGATACTTACTGTAGAATATGCAATGCATAGCAGTTTTCGTTCATTTACAAAATAATACGGTTACCTTTACATTAATGTCTTTGAGCACAGTGCCTTTATAACTTGTGTATAAATTCTATAGATCATCAGCTAAATCGATTGTTATTAAGGGAGGTGCTAGGTATGAAATAACTGCAATTTGTAATAATAATACCCCTATTGGTCAGTATCTTCTTTATATTAAAACAATATAGTCCAGCTATTTTCCAGGCTTTTAATAGTTGCACAGAATCGTTAATTAGATCTGCAAATTCTTTTCAAATATGAAAATCAACCTTTTTCCCTGCTTTTTCCAGTAACGGTGAATTTCGACCCAGCCATAAAAGTGATTTAGCACGTATTTTAGAGGAAACTATTGAGAAGAATAGAAACACCTTTCCAGGAACATGCGATGCTTTAATTTATGATAGGCCAGTTCTTATTAACATTTTAAAGCCTCACCAGTCTTCAAAAACCTTTAATGATTACTACATTAACACATTTCAACCCCAGTTATGTAACGACATTGAGAGTTTTAGTTGCCAAAGAATAGATTTGCTATGGGATAGATACATTACACCAAGCATTAAAGGTGAAACCAGACAAAAAAGGGGTGCAGGAATCAGGCGGCAAGTGCTATCGATGTCAAACTACCTAAAAATTGGCAAGATTTCTTAAGAAATTCAAGTAATAAAGAAGAGTTATTTAATCTGCTTGGAACACTATCTATAAATACCATAAAAAATACACAAGTTATAACCACTTCAGGTGAAGAAGTTAAAGGAAATAATATTGCACTAAGTTCCTTAATTGGAAGGACTTGCCCTGATCATGAAGAAGCTGATACAAGGATAATCTTGCACCTCAAAGACATGGCAGAAAACGGATTGAAAAATATTGTTATACGCTCTGTAGATACTGATGTATTAGTTTTAGCAATTGCACATTTCTTTACTATGTCAGATAGACACCTGCAAACTGTTTGGATTGCATTTGGAACAGGGAAGAATTACAGACTTATTCCCGTCCATACTGTAGCTGCAGCAAATGGAAAAGAAAAAGCAATGTCATTACTAGGATTCCATGCTTTCACAGGCTGCAACAGCAATCCTGGTTTCACAGGAAAAACAAAAAAGTCAGCTTGGAAGACATGGATTCTCTATAAAGATGCTACTATCGCATTTTCATTTTTATCAAAACCACAAACTTCCATACCTGACGATATTTTAAATATTTTAGAAAAATTCGTAGTATTGTTGTACTGTTCAACATGTAACAGCATAAGTGTAAATGGTGCTAGACAGGAATTGTTTATGACAAAAAATCGTCCTATTGAACATCTTCCACCAATCAAGGGTGCAAAAGCACTAGAGCAACATATTTTACGGAGCGCTTTCCAAGCTGGACCCATTTGGGCACAAGCGCATGAGCGGGAAATATGTGCCCCCTCTCCAAACAAATGGGGATGATGGTTGGATAATTTTTTCATGGAAATTAAAATGGTCGGAGCTGCCCGAGATTGCAGATTCTTGCAAAGAACTAATAAAATGTATGTGCAAAAACTGCAAAAATAAGTGTAATTGTAGGAAGGTTGGTCTTTCTTGCACATTATTGTGCAACTGTAAAAACGAATGTGAATGAGAAATAATATGCTACAAACTAAAGTTTCTATATTCTTCAATTTTATGTCATTCATTTGTTATGTAGCATTCATTTTTTAATATGTTGTATAAGTAAGGCATTAGTAAAATGCATTTTTATTATTTATTTAATCCATTCATTTTACTCACTATACAATAAAAAATACTTTAATAATTGAACTAGTTTCACTTTAAGCATATTTCTGATATTAAAAAGAAAATTTTTGATTTAAAAAAATCGAAAAAGACACTTTTATATGACGAAAACGGAAAAAATTGAATAACAGCCTAAATCTTAAATTCCTGAGACATTTCATTATGCCTCTCTTATATGCATTGTTTTAATATAAAGAAGATACTGACCAATAGGGATATTATTATTAAAAATTGCAGTTATTTCATACCTAGCACCTCCCTTAATAACAATCGATTTAGCTGATGATCTATAAAATTTATACACAAGTTATAAAGGCACTGTGCTCGGAGACATTAATGTAACGGTAACCCTATTATTTTGTGAGCCCCTGTAAATGAACGAAAACTGCTATGCACTGCTTATTCTACAGTAAGTATCTTGTACTGCACTGCACTGATGTATATTAATTTGAATATGTTACAAAGAGCATATATAACATCATTAAAACACATTGCAAGCGATTTTCGTCTACAGACCATAATGTAACCGAATACTTTTGATTGCCCCTGTAAATGAACTATGAATGATGCACACTTGAAAATTAATACCGAACTTGTTACGGTATACTACAATACCATATTTTAATTATCTGGATATCCGGTTACTTTTTTTTTGAGTTAGTGCGCGACTAGACAGACGACCAGACAGACAGACAAACAGGCAAACTGAATTCATAAATACTTTTCGACTGTGCTGTAAAGTGTTACAAATAATATTTTTAACCTAAAAACATCTAAATTTCCATCAAACATGCTTTTATACGATAAATATAAACGAAATTGCACTAATTCCCGAAAATGACGCCATTTTGAATAACGGTCGCCATCTTCAATTCCCCGCACTTTCCGCGATGCCTCCCCTTCTTATATGCTTTGTATTAATATAGAGTAGATACTGACCAATCGGTATAACTGTATCACGATGTCCAGTTTTCACCTTATTTTTGTCGCACTTGGACTAATAGGGTAACTTAAAACGCACTTCCAGCAATTACCAACCATAAACGACAATGTATCTTGTTCTTTGCGTAGCACTGTATATATTTATTTATATTCCACAAACTTATTTTGGTCTACTAAGTATAGTTCAGCGAGAAAATACATAACACAATTAAAAACTACCTTTAAGCAATTCACTCCCATTGTCAGTAATAATCACGAATTCCTTTGTATAGCCTTGCATATAATAATAAAAAAAAAAATACACAGCGTATATACACAACGTACTAAGCAAAATTTTAATTAAACTTAAAAACGTAAACCAAAGTTGAAAACGCACTTATCACACAGACTGTAATTATCACACATAAGGTAGATGTGCCAGTAATGGACACCCTTAAGGAATTTCTTTAAAAAGTATTTTTTAATTAATAGTTATAAATATTATATTCCCCCATAAAAAATGTTTATTTCAAAATATGAATTAAATCTTTATTCAGATAGGTGCATTTTGAATAGAAAGTTTAAAAAGAAAAAAAAAAATTCGACAAAATAGTCAAATTAAAAATATATATATTGGATGTTACACACCACAATCTAGTCAAATTTTGCCTACAAAAGGTGGTTAAATTGCTATGCATTATCTTATAGAACTTAGATAACTGAAAACCGATTTCAACATTAATCAGCACTTGAAATAATTCTACGATTTTAAAAACTGTCTGTTTCACCATGTTTATCATACATTTCTCTATAAAACTACCAGTTTTAATGTTTTATATGCAATATTTTTTGCAGGATAAGCTGAGAAAGTGAAAAAGGCACGATAAATTCAATTCCAGAAACAAAAGCGGGAGCGTTAGTAATTTTTTTTTTTTTTTTTTTTTTTTTTTTTTTTAACAACGGTTATTTTTAAAAAATAAAATAGAATCATAAGAGGTTTAAAAAATTGCTTATATAGTTAATAATTAAAATGTAATATTTAATTTAATTCTTTAGTTATATTATTCAAAATAAAAAAGTGGGAGAGGATGAAAAATACTTAAAAGTCGATTTCTTACATGAATTAATACATTATATAAAACTAGGGCATCCAACCCGGGCTTCCCGGGATAGGGAATATATGTGAAAACCATTTTTTTTTTTTTTTGAAAATTCCCTGAGTCCCGAGAAATTTTTCTGTTTTTCAAGTAGTAGCTGGAAGTCCTAAGAAGTCGTTTAGAAACAAAGCTAGTGAATCGGACGTTTTTTAAGGGAGCTATAATAGGGGGCCAAAAAGAGGTCAACTAATAGTTTTGAGCAGGGCCCTAAGAGGAACACATCTTAAAAGATCCTAGTACTTAGCACTTTAGACCTTCAGTCGAAATTAAGTATATAGTGTATAAATTAATCATTAGAATAAAATTTCAAAGAAATGCTTAAAAAAGGGTCCTAGAGCTCCAATAAAAATATGAGGGTGGTGGCCCGGGGAGAGGAGTCCAAGATTCAGCTTTAAAGTTATGCATTGAGAGGGTGACACAATTAGGGGAGTAAAAATACATAGTGCACAAAAAGTTCAAGGGGCCTCGGACCGGGCGCCAGGGGCCTAACTGGAAAATAGAAATAGGAGAAAAACTGAATGGAGAAAGGCCCCCAAAACGAAGAAGATCGGATTAAAAGGGGGAAAGTTATTAACAATTTAGGGAACAAAAACTTCAAGCCCCACCGTGCCGGACCCCAAGGGACCAGGGTCTTAACTGGAATGTAGAAATGGGGGAATAACTAAATGGAGAAAGAGTCCCAAAAACGAAGAAGATCGGATAAAATGGGGGCACGTTATTAACAATTAAAGACACAAAAACGTAAAAGGGCCCAGGGGTTCGCGTCTCAAAAAATTAAAAATCTGTGCCTCAGGTGCATCAGAACCTGCCTTAGACTATCCACAGAGTAAGGAAATTTAAACAGAGACACAACTTCTCCTGAAAAGAGCGACTGTAGCGGATGACTTAATAACTAAATCATCGCTTTGACGATTTTTATCTTCGTGATTTCCGTTTAATTGTGACCCTATTCTGCTTGGCGTCTTTTGCTGTTGTCATTTGCACAAGTGCAAATTTTCGGCGTTCGCTATGTGATTTTTGAATCTTGATTAATATTTATTATTAAAATTACTCTTTCAAGATCAAATAGGTCATTATAATGCTTCAAAATGTAAGTTGTGATTTATTTTTATGTGTTATTTTCGTTCTTGTTTTTCTAGTTCCATAATGTTTGAAATATTTTATATATATTCAGTGTTGACAGATTTTTGCCGAAACGTCATGTTAAGGCTCACTGTAGAGACGCGAAAAGTTTTTGGTTTCCGTCTGTCTGTTTGCCGTAAAAATGGTCCGATTAGGTTGATTTTTAGTAGGTATGTTGGCGAGGTATCCGGAATTAGCTGTATAGTTTTTGGTTAAATTTGTTTCATTCGTTCGAAAAATATAGAAATTTTTTTTTAGGTCATAATGCTTTCCTATGGGAATGCAGTCGATTTTCAAATTTCATTTTTATCTGAAATGAAAATGGAGCATTTGCATAATGGATTTAAACGTAAAATTATGAATGATAAATTTTCGATATGGATTTCCAATACTTTTAAAATTTTGCCAATAAATTTAATAGAATTTAGAAATTAATTGCTTAAAATATTTGAAAATGTTTTTGCATCTGTTCGGGAAATATAAACATCTTTTCATATTTTTTACAATTTTTAAAAGCGTTTATTTTTATTACTTCCCACTTTAATTTATTCGTTGCTGATGAATACCTATTTATTTTAAAAAATTAAACGAATAAGCAATTCATCAGAATTTCAGAATATCATTGTATAACACATTCGAAGAATTTTATATGCTTATAAATATGCATGCAATTGAAAAAATAATAATTGCGGATTGTACGATGTTAAATGATATCAAAAATAGGATCTAAAAAACAAGCAGTCGCCGTTTTTTTTTTTACTTCCCTCATTTGTCGCCAAGAAAGCGATATATAACCGTATTAGAAACCAACCTCGCTTCTGTTATGGCCGTAGTTTCTGTGTCACCCGCAGCAATCGCCACTGACTATGTGTAATCCCATGTTAAAGAAGTTACCATTGCAGTGTATGAGAGTTGGTTCTCTGTTTAAATCTCTTTACTCTGTGGGACTATCCTTACCCAAATTTTCATACTTCTACGTGCGGTAGATTTTGCTAACCATTGCACGCACACAGACAGAGCGAAACTTTATTTTATTAGTATAGATTCGGTCTGGCCCATTGAAACAAGTTAATTTTCATGCAATTTGAGTGTACTCAGAGTAAAATAATATTTACAGGCAAGACTTGCCGCTGAAAGTCTGTAGCGAAACATACATACATGTAAATATTTTTTTGAACTGTATTTAATGAGATTTATTTTATTTTTTCTCTGAAGTCGCAATTTTTATTACGAAACGTGCATTTAAATTTATAAAACTTAGTAACATATACAACAATACTGTATACACAACACTGTATTTTTAGAGTATTAGCTATATGAATATCCCTTTGCATTCCATGGCTCCGGAAGTTTTAGTCTGAATTAATACGAAATTGTAAATTATAATATTCTTTTTTTTAATTGCTTAAAAGACATTTAGCCAACATAGTGAAAAAGTACCCAAGCCGGGACTCGAACTCGGGTCATCAGTATAGCGCACTGACGTTCTACCAACTGAACCACTTGCAAACGATACTCAGCCTGGAACTTTCTCACTATAACATGCTGGCAAGGCTACAAACGCAGCACAAGATGGAATATTTTCCATGAGCCACCAACCCTGGGGCAAACACGAAACCAAAGAAAATCCAGCATCGATAATTGAATAAATCTATATTTAATACCTGGAAATTTTTCCATAGAAAATTTCTCACGCCTTGCATTTATAATATTCAATCAATAATATTCAACTGAATATTATAAATGCAAGGCGTGAGAAATTTTCTATGGTATTAAATATAGATGTAAATAATAATTTTAAAAGTTCAGCGAAATGATCAACAAAATCATGCTTACCTGGCATCTTGTGGTGATATCCACATAATATCCTGGCATATAATCACCACAATAGAACTGCACTACAGGAAGTGCTTCCAGAGTGGGATAATCTAATTCGGGGACTCCAATTTGTTCTTTATGTATTTTGTGATTTCGTCGCACACGTACTTGCTGTCTTCTCAAAGCCACTATTTGAAAGATTTTACCATCGTCATCGGTTTTTATATCTTTATTTTCGAACTTTTGCTGATCGAATTCATTTTCATCCGAAAGTGATTCTCCAGGAAGATTTTCCACATTATCAGACCATTCGTTTTCTTTCTCAAGAAAATATTCAGTATCGTCAGAAGAATTAAACTCTGGAAGGATGTAATCAACTTCAGGTTCCACAAATTCTACAGTTGGAGTGACATATTCCACAGAGGGAAGAACATCTGACACTTGTTTTTCTTCCGAAGAAGATATGTTGTCGGCATATTCCACTTCCGGAACGACATGTTGTACGGATGGAACTATGTATTCTACAGATGACATAGTTTTCATAATATTATCAAAATCTTTTTGAGATTCTTTCAAACGTTCCGATGCAGAAATAATTTCAAACTTTGATGGTTTGTGATGTTCATGAATAATCGCTTCGTGCAAAAATTCAGCATCGACATCGTGTTGAGGTGGAGTCGTGCTCGTTTCTTCAGCATCTTCGGTACCATAAACTTCACTTTCAACTTCTTTTTGTTGGGGAATACTTCGAAGTTCTTCAAACGTATCGGGATAACCCTGTTCACTAAAATAAGTTTTTTCTGTTGGAGACAAGTAATCTGTTACAATAATCACATGATTGTCTTTTTCAAATGGATCAACTGGAAAAGAATACGATTGAAAAACATTTAAAGGCAGTTCTCTTTCTTGTAAGTTAACTTCTTCTTCAAAAGTTTGTGTTTCATTTCCAACAACAGCGTTTTGGCGTTCGCCACTAGCTTTTTCAGTTAAATGTTCGGCTTTAGAAATAGTGGTAAAGAATGGTTTTCTGAAAACTGTTTCTTCTAAATTTTCTCTTGTGGTGTGATCATCTGATTTTATTAATTTTGGTGGTGCCATGGTCCTCCACCATTTTTCCATACTTGGTTCAGTAAGAAATCGCCTTTGCCTCTGAACTTCAGGAGGTTTGGTCAAACTGTTCAGTTCGTTTTTCCATTTCCAACGAATCGGTTTGGCTCGTCTTTGTAGAATAGCCTGGAAAAATAATTGAAAACTTTGTTTCATTAAAGTAAATACTAAACATATCCATTTTAACACATTGTTTGCAGGAAAAGTAAATATAGATTGGTAGTAGAAATTAGTGCTCGTACCGGAAATTTTGTAAAGAAGAAAACATAAGGCGCAATTCAAGAGTACAGTGAAAAACTTGCTGAAGTGTACTTTTTAACACTTTCCAACATTGTTGAAAAGTGTTTATGAATTCGGTTTGTCTGTTTGTCTGTCTGTGCGTTAACTTGCGTAAATACATTCGGATTGTCATGCATTTTTTTTTTCACAGGGACACTCAAAAGAATTCCGTTACATTACGGTCTATGGGGAAAAATCATTTGCGGTTTATTTTAATCCTATATCCATCATATATACAGCGTGTCCACGTATAACCTGACCGACCTTTTTTTTGGCAACCGTTGGTCCTAGATGCATACTTCCAATTACAAAAATGGTTTAAATAAGGTAAAGAATTACTTTTAAGATGATTTGTGTTAAGATAAACATTTATTAAATAATTACGAAAGTTAAATTTTTATACGGTCCCCCGGTCCTATAAGTGATATTTAGTAAATATTTACTGTGACACTAACAAGTACGACAAAAAAAGTCCCATTCCTCTAACATTAAAATTGACCGAATAATAGCTGTTTAAAGTTGGAGTATATTTTTTGCTGCGAAATAGGGGTCATTCACAAATGTAGTAGAAATATAAATAATCGTCAGATATATAAAAAAAAATAGTTGAGAGAAAAATTAACATTGCAATCTAACATAATTGTGAAATCTATAATCATTCTGACATATTAATGCAAAATATACAATTTGTACTCTACATATAAGAGGATAAAAATAACAGAATTTTTGTTAAATAAAAAGATGAAAAACAACAGCCTCAATTCTTTACAAAATGATACAGATTTTAAAATGCTGTTAGATTACACTGTCTTTCCAATTTTTGGTTGTGCCATGTTTTTTATCTTTTGAAAAATGATTCTTATGGATTATTTAGTGCTGAATCCGAAAATGACCTTCATTTTAAACCATCACGTTAGGAATTTTCTCTAATCGCAAATTTCAAAGTTAAAAAGCTCAAAGTTAAAATTGATCCCCCCTCCTCTCCCAACCTCATCCGACCCCTGAGCTGTTTAGCTGCAAGAAACCCAGTATGAGCCAAAAATTTGAATAAACTGTTGAATTAAATAAAATTAAACTGAATAAAAAAAGTCTTACATCTATTTTATAATATCAGATTTTTCGCTGTTTTTTAACCTTGAAATTTACGATTTGCGAAAAATCATGATATGATGGTTAAAAGTGAAGGTATTTTTTTTTTATTCAACGTTAAAAAATACATAAAACGTAATTTTAAAATTTAAAAAACACAACCATCGCAGATTTGTGTTATCTAATCTAAAACTCTTTCTTAAAATTGTTGACGATAATCTATCCGAATTTTTTTTTGTGTTATCCTCTAATATAAGTATGTATAAGATAGTAAGCGTCGAAAATCATAATAATATTACATTGCCATCGGATTTAAGTCAGTATGTAAAATATAACTTCGATCGGACATTTGAAAGTGAGTTAAACTTCGAGTACAAATTTTAAACTGGAAAGACGACCGTTGCAAGTTAAATAAAACCTTATGAAAATAACATATTTTTGTTAAAAGAAATCATAGCCTCAAATCCTTTCAAAATAAAACATATGTTAAAATACAATTATTTTAATTAATCTGAAACTTAACTAATAAAAATTAACTCAATCGTAATAGTTGTACGATTTATTTCAAAGCGCAGATACCTTGAAATAAGTGTAAGTACTTTACATACGACCCCTGAAAGCATGGCCAAAATCATCTCTTTTTAGATGCAAAAAAGTGGTATAAGTCATGCATTTCAAAGTTTCAGAACTCGGTCAATTTTAATGTTAGATGAATGGGACTTTCTTTGTCGTACTTGTTAGTGCCACAGTAAATTTTTACTAAATATCACTTATAGGACCGGGGGACCGTATAAAAATTTAATTTTCGTATTTTTTTAATAAATGTTTTTCTTGATCCAAATCACGTTAAAAGTAATTATTTACCTTATTTAAACCATTTTTGTAATTGGAAGTATGCATCTAGGACCAACGGTTGCGAAAATAAAGGTCGGTCAGGTTATACATGGACACGCTGTATATAGAATCCTAATGTAACGATTTTATGAAACGAAATTGTGCAACGGGCTTATGAAACGAATTTGTGTAACAGCATTATGAAACGAATTTATTTAACGAATTTATGTAACGATTTTATGAATCGAATATATGAAACTTTTTTTTTTTTAAACGCTTAAATGCGAGGTTTGTAGAACGCTGAGGGTAATGTAATTTTAGTATGTTGTTATAGTTACCTACAGCATGTTTTATCTTGAAGAGGGTGTATATAGCACTTATAGTTATTTTACAGGGCCGCACAAAAGAACACGAATGTATGTTAAACGCGGGGTTTGTAGAACACTGACCGTAACCTACCGGTCACCTACAGCGTATTTTTTCTTGAACATTGTGTACATAGTATTTGTAGTTATCGTACAGTGCCGTACAAAATAATTCGATTACACTACCGTCTATGGGTAGTAAATACATAAAATACATTTTAGTGCTATTAGGTCATTTAAAACTCTACGAAATTTGTACATGTTAAAAAGGCTTACTGCGACACACATTCTCCACTGAAGTTATGGGGTGTAACGTTTATAGTTCTTTTACCGGACAACGCAAAAAAAGATGCATTGCCGGCACACTTTATCGCTAATTACTGTTGAAAGAGCTATATTCTACAACCTCTGTTTAACTTCTGATGCAACGGTAAATGTCTTTATACAACGTTATAGGGATTATGTGTTACCAAGTATTTCTTCAAGTTGTTTTAATAAATTTATAATCTATACAGGTACGAAAAAAATAATTACATAGGAAATCTTATCTAGTTGTTAGCAAAAAATTAACTAATTTTTGTTCAAGAGAAAAATATTGAAAAATTCTTTCAAAAACTGGCTTAACTATAAATATCTCCAGACGCGTAGCATTTATGTATTCTGCTTTTCTGTATTCTCATAGCTTGCGACATAACCATGGACGTGAAATATTTTAAAATAAGTAAAATATTAATTTATCAAACAAATTATAATAATGTCATATCAAACATATAATTTAAACGATGCATATACATACTAGTAATAATAGTTTTGTGATCAAATAAGTTTTGGGTCACTTTTTTTCTAAACATGCCATAAAAAATATCTGTCTCAACGATGAATGCTATGTAATCTGCTCAGTGAGTACCCTCAAAGACAGTGTTGCCAAATTGGGGATTTCGTCACCATTTTGGAGAATTTTGAGCCTCTGGGGGAAATTTTTGGGGACAAGTTATTAGTGGGGAAACGTTTGGGGAATATCAAAATTTTGGGGGAAAATTTTTGGGAATTTTTCATTATTTCGTGTTAAACTTTACTTATAGTCATCTGACAACACTGCATATTCGTCGATTACACGTATTTTAAGTTCTAAGATATAATGCATTCAATTGTAATATATCTATTTATCTTTTCTTAATTCATATTACTTCTTCAAAAAAGTAATTGATAACAATAAAAGTGGCGATTCGAAAGCCTTTTTTTTTTTTCTTTTTATAAATCGGGAATTTTTTTTTTTTAAGGCTCGATTTGGGGGAAAAGTTTTAAGCTTAAATTGTTTAAATCATTTGATAGTGGTAAATTTAAAATTTAAAATTTACTTTTTTGACTAAAAATTGATTTGGGGACTTTTTCGAAAAAAAAACCCACTGATTTGGGGGAAATTTTAGAATTTTTGGGAAATTGACTTTCGAATATCTGACAACACTGCTCAAAGAAGAAATGCAATAGATAGGATAACTGGGAATGTAAAAGAGCCCTTTTTAGGGTTTCGTTCATCTCACGAAACCCTATTATTCCCGCTCCGTTGTCTGTTCGTCACAGAGCCATTCTCAAAAACTATATAACTTACAGAGTTGAAACTTTGTGTATATAGATGAATACCAGCTGTAAAGAGCTCAAAATATTAAAATTTGAAAAATTTGTATTATTTTAATAAATAGAGATAAAAAACCAAAATTCTAACCGCCTTTTCCTATTAAATTTAAACATTTAACGTTATAGCAGATGCCAAAAATTTAAAATCCCCAATGAAATTCTTTCTACGACAATTAATTTTCTATCAGACGATTTCCACGTGAAAAATGAAAATGAAATAAAAAGTTTCACCAATTGAAAAAAGGATAAATATGAAATAAAATGGACTGACATCATAGTGGTAATAAAACGGAAAATGTCTAAGATTTCTCAATAATACAAGCAGTATGAGTATGTGCAGTTATGTACACAAAGCAGATTAATATCACGTCATTAGAGAATTAAAAAGAAAATCTGACGTCCTATTGGAAGTTTAACGAATTTTTCAAATGTTTGAGAATAATACAAAGCGAGTATCAATATGAGTAATAGAGAATAGTAAAGATATGAGTTTGAGAAACATATTGAATCGTGATAAAAATCCGATTATGGAAATATTCGCATATTTTAAAATCTTGAAGGTGTACAATTTGTTTAATTTTGAAATTGTTATTTTTTAATATTGCATTTAGTCCGTATAACGGATATTATTAATGGCAGAATATAATAGCGGGCTTCACCCACTATCCGGCTGGTTTAGATATTCGAAAAAACGAAAAAATAGACCGGTAAATTTTTACTTTATAAAAAACATGACTTTTTTTTTTGTAGTTGTTGTTGCTAAATGATATTTATTTGAATTTATTAAAGAAAGGATAAAGTGTTTTGAAAGGAATATTAAACGAAACCCTTTGAGCGATCTTCGATCACACTTACCCACTTGTTAACTGTTTTTTCTTAAATTATTTTAGCTTATTTGGTTTAAATAACATGTAGATTATTTAAATTTTATTCTATTCCAAGTCAAAGCAAAACTACATATTCAAAAGAACAAAATTTCAACATTTATTTAAATAGTTGATTTAAAAAAATAAAAATGATTTCAATCGTGATTTTAATTAACCTGATTTAAATCACACAGCGTCTGATTATTGCAAACGCAAACGGAACAATTGCCCCTGTCTTCTACTTTTTAAGCCTCCCCCCACCCCCCATTCCCCAAAGTCCAAAAAATGTTAGTGCTTTAAAAGTTTTCGGGTATTTTAGGTAGATTTCGTAAGAAATACTACCTATCACATTCTCCCCTAAGTTGGAATTTTTGAAAAAAATTTCAGATCTACGTCGATCATGACTCCCAGAACCCAAAACCACTCCCAGTTCAAAACTTCATATATATATATATATATATATATATATATATATATATATATATATATATATATATATATATATATATATATATATATATATATATATATGTCACTTTTTTATGAACACGATAACTGCAATAATTCTGCACAAATCTCTTCCAAACTGATACATAAAATCTCGGTCAAGTTCGTTAATGGGCAAAATCGAACCAGTGGGGGGGGGGGAGAGAATGAGGGGTTATGAAAACAGAAAAAAACCCATAATTTTTTAATTATGATACGTATCGAATCCGTTATTATTACTTCTAGGAAAAGGGCCGAAAATCCATGTATGACAGATTTTTGATATCATTAAAAATGGCACCAAGGGGGATTTAAAAGGGGGGTTTTAGAAGAAAAAAATTCATAACTTCGTCAATTCACAAGATATCGAATCCGTTTAAATTTATTATAAATCCTCTTAATATTATCTAAAACTTTTATATTGACAAGTTTTTTATAGGACCAACCCTTATAGAAAAAAAAAATGTAAAAAAAAAAAAAACCCTTGCCGGTTTCGCCTGCGAACAAGTTAGGTTTCGAAGTGAGCGGTTCCAGCTGCCGCATCATGGCGAAAAGGTCATTTCTTCTGCAATTCCCAACAAACAGGCGCCCCACGGGCTGCATCTTCGAAATCTACCTGTGGCTGTAGGCCGAGCCGTCAGGTATTTTTTTTTTCTTTTAATAGACATACATTGAATTTTCAAAAATGTCATGAGGAATCAAAGTGAAAACGCCAGGGATATAAGTGGGGGCTCTGACTACACGTATAATTTTTTTTTTTTATCTTTATACCAAACCTATATAAATAAAATCCTAATGTAACAATTTTATGAAGCAAAATTGTGTAACGAATTTGTGTAACAGATTTGTGTAACAGATTTATGAAACGTATTTATTAAACGAATTTATGTAACGATTTAATGAATCGTATTTATGAAACTTTTTTTTAACGCCTAAATGAGAGGTTTGTAGAACACTGAGGGTAATGTAATTTTAGTATGTTGTTACAGTCACCTTACAGCATGTTTTCTCTTGAAGAAGAATATAGCATTTCTAGTTATTTTACAGGGCCGCACAAAAGAAGCCGCACAAAAATATATGTTAAATGCGTGGTTTGTAGAATGCACTGACCGTAATGTAGTTTTAGTTTGTTGTTACAGTTACCTACGTTCTGCAGTATGTTTTTTCTTGAACATGGTGTACATAGCATTTATAGTTATTGTACAGGGCCGCACAAAATAATTTGATTACACTACCGTCTATGGTCAGTAATTACATAAAATGCATTTTAGTGCCATTATGTTATTTGAAACTCTACGAAATTTGTATGTCTAACTAAGGCTTACTGCGACATATGTTATCCATTGAAAATATGGGTTGTAACATTTATAGTTATTTTACCGGAAAACGCAAAACAAATCGGATTCATTACACTTTATCGCCAATTACTGTTGGAAGAGCTGTTTTCTATGACGTCTGTTTATTTTCTGATGCTTTCTGTGTGTATATGTGTAACTGTGTCTTCAACTAACTTTTCGAAAGCATTTTGAGCTCACTTCCCACGAACAAATTTCGCTCAAATCTTCAGAAAAAGCTTCCGCCATGGTCAAATTTATGTATTGATAAAATTTTTATTATTATTATTTTTTACGCTGGTAGCGCCCCTGTTGGGAAATTACATAACTAAAATTAAAAAATGGATTTTTTTTTATGTTTTCTCATATAGCAACCATGCTCCAAGTTAAAATTAAATAGGGTAACTTAAACTCAATTTTCTTTTACTCTAATAAAAGCTAATAAAAGCTATTAGCCTAGCGAAAAATATATTAACCAAATTTAAATAAAAGCGGTATCTTTATGTTTTATCGTGTGACGGCTGTACTCAAAATAAAAACAGGTAGTACGGATTGAACATAATTTTCTTTTGCGTTTATAGCGCCCCTAGGGAAAAATAGGGTAACCAAATTTAAGTAAAACTGATTTTCTTATGTTTTACTGTGTTACAACTATATATTAAAGTTAAAAATAAGAACCGCAGATTCAACACATTTTCTTTTGTGTTTATAGCGCTCCTTGGCGGGAAATAGAATAACTATATTTAAATAAAATTGCTTTTTCGTGGGGTTTTTTTAAATAAATTTTTATAATAAGTTTTTGCTACGATTAAATTTTTGTTTTGATAAAAAATTTCACATGATAGGAGTTTTTTTATATTTTTTTTCCGCTGGTAGCTCCCCTGGTGGGAAATTTATAACTAAAACTTTAAAATGGATTTTTTAATGTTTTCTCATGTAACAACCATACTCCCAGTTAAAATTAGGGAATACTGATTCAACAAAATTTTCTTTTGCGTTTATAGCGCCCCCTGGGATGAAATAGGGTAACCAAATTTAAGTAAAATTGTATTTTTTTTCTTTTTTTAATGGTTGACTGTACGAAAGCTATACTGAAATTAAAAATGAACAGCACAGATTCAATGCAATTTTCTTGTGTGTTTATAGCGTTCCCTGGCGGGAAATGAGATATTTTGACAATTATATTAAATAATGAGTAATCACCTAATTATATATTTTCCCATGTTAACTTGAGCTTTTGTGATCGTGGAGAATCAGTGCCTCATTAATATTATTCTTGCAGGAGATAAATGTGTGAAGTCGGAAAAATTTTGTTTATGTGCTTCCTTTCCTTGTTTTGTACAAAATGTCATCGACAGATAGCACAATGCTGCGTCAAACTGTACGAAAGCTCAAACTAATTTATACAGATGCATAAAAATTAACTCCATCCGATTTAGCTATTGAGACGCGGAAAAAGGTGGTTTGCATTTTGAAATTGTAAAGATATTTTGAACATTCTTACAGTTTAGACCACCTGATGGTGAAATTTAGAACTAAAACAAGGAAGAAAATTAAAGAAACTTCTGACTTCACACATTAATCTCTTGCAAGAATAACTTCAAGAGCTGTCGCCATTTGTTTGTTATTCTATTTTAGAAACCATCAATTCATTTTAGAGTTTCCCCGTACTTTCTATTTCATAAAATTACATTAAGATTTTTTTGGAGCCGGTAAATTATAAGGTTGCATAGTTTATTAATGTTGAACATTTTTATTTGAATTTTAAAATCTTACCTCAAAGAGATGTTCACCAGCAGTTGTTGCAAATAAAGCTGCAAAATAATTGAAAATAAATAAGTAAATTCAGAAAAATTAGGTATTGTACAAAAACATTCTTTCACACACACAATACACTAGAGATCTGTACTGTCCCGGGCCGGGCTGACAGAATAAAGATATTTTTTTTTAACAGGCCGAGTTCATAAAAAAAAATTAAATGGGCCTTCCGGGCCAGTAAAAAAAATCAAGCGGTCGACTGGCCCGATATAACAAATTTAAAAGGGTTGCACTAAGACAAACTATGAACAACTTTCAATGGTATGGCTGGGGCGAGAGTACGTTATACAAGTGCTACATTAGCCGATGCTAATTTGACAATATCAATACAGAAATTTAACATGTCCAGCGTAGAGATCTGCATCGGACAGTTACATCGTGTCTGAGGTCTGAGCCTAGGCTTACATTTTTTTCTACATACTCGGACTTGGACTTAATTGTTCCTTGGGCATGTCGTGCAGGCAATTGATTTATAAATATAATTGATTATAAATAATATTGGTTTAAAAATAATAGTGATATTGAATTGTTGTTAACGGAACCTTTGGAAATATACTTTAATAAATTACAGACAAATATTTTCAAAAATCTACTTAAAATATATATATATATATATATATATATATATATATATATATATATTATACAGGGTCAAAAGTTATGATATTTTTAACCATTTTTTTTCTTTTATTCTAAACGTCTTTATTTTTTTTAAATGAGTCTTTATTTGAATGTAATAATCTAAGAGTCTAAGTGGTCATTAATGTTGCTATTCTGCATTCTATGGTTTGCGAACATATAGTCTGAAATACATTGTACATTTTTCGCATAAATATGTATCAGTATTCTTTAAAATAATCTTAATTGTATGTTAAGGAAATCCGAATTTTTTATAGAAATTGAATAGCTTTCGTTCGGTCCGTGAAAACCTTTAACACACACACACACACACACACACACACACACACACACACACACATATATATATATATATATATATATATATATATGGTTATTATACACAAAAGTTTTATTATATATATATATATATATATATATATATATATATAAAATAAAACTTTTGTGAATAATAACCATCAAATCACATAAATAATCGACAATATAAGAACCGATAATTATAATAAAATACAAAGAAATATATCCAAAAAATGTGATATATACATATACATAAGTATAAAATTTTTGTGTATAGTAATTATCAAATCACATTAATAATCGACAATATAAATAATAGATAATTATTATATAAACTTATAAAATTGAAATACGATTAAGGAGGTTGAGGTCGAGACTGCTAAAAAAAATTTAAAACTTAAAACTTAAATCCAGTTGCATCTTTGACATTTGTTTTTCTGCTTGGTGAGTTATTTTTTATATTTCTTTAAGTTTTTTGTCCCCTTTTGTTCAATTTTCATTTATTTCTTGGTTATCGTAATTTAATTCAATCATCCTGGATTTTTGACATGTTATAAGGAACTTAATATTGTCATTTTTAAGCCTTAAGCGGACAACTTTGATGTAATAACATAACATTTATTTTAACACATATGATTTCATTTTAATTATATATACATATATATTGTATGTAACTAAAATTAAATTACATATGTAAAAATAAATGAAAAAGAAAATACAAAAATTAAGCACAAAAGAGTAAAAATGCAAAAATAAGGAACTATGAATATGTTATGGATTCTTCAGAGGAGCTTCATAAGCATAATTCATAGTAAAGATATGTTATTTCACCGAATATTGTCGGCATTAAGCCTAAAAATAACAATATTAAGCTCCTTATACTATATCGAAAATACCCAGGATAAATGAAGTAAATTAGGATATCCAAAATAAATTAACTAAAATTCAACTATGATAGATAAAAAACTTAATAAGTAGGAAAAACAACTCATTTAGAATTAAATATTACATAAATGCAACACAGAGCTTAATTTCTAAAAAAAAAAAGTACCGGAGCCCTAATATTCTGCAATACTGACACCCGTACTAACCCTGCATATTTATATTTCATACATTATTTTCAAAATTTAAAGTATTGATTTTTATTTATCAAAATGAAAATTTTAAATACATCTATCTGCGTATACTTAGCTATCAACTATTACTACTTCTAAATAAAAATCTTTGCCTAATCTTAAAGTTAATTAATCGCAGAATTCTGCGATTAAATAAGCTCAGGATTATGATACGGAAATGGTGCTAACACACATACACACAAAAAAAGAATAACATCAGAATAACAATATATGACAATTATATCTACTTAGAAATGAAAGTGACTCAGTAAATGTGCAGAGCAGAGCCTTAACTTGGGCAGCGTTTATCATGAAAAATAGAAAAATCACTAACGGTAACGTTATTTTCATACTCGTACACAATAGAAGACAAACAAACAAAATCTCAAGTTGATGCACGCTGACTAAAAGCAGAAGAAAATATTCTTTTGGGGTTAGATATCCAAATAAAAAATAAAAATAAATAAACGATCCAATTAAAAATTATCCTACTGTCACAAAAGAAAATCGAACTGAAAACAAATTCATTGTTCGATCTTTTGAGTGGAACCATATCAACACGTCATCAGACATAAATCTGCAAATAAAACTAAAATAGAAAAGACTATGTCTGTTTACTCTTCATTCTGATCAAAACAGCATAAAAATGATTTGAAGTGGAATACGTAATTTTTAAGAGAGAAAAGTTTTTTTTAATTTTTCTATGCATGAATAAATAAAATTTTGAATTTAAGACAGATTGAGCTCGAGCCTGCTTAAACCCGAAGACTGATATAAATATCGAGGGCAAAAGATTGGAGATGAGAGGGAAAGAAAAGGGTAATTTAGGATTCGTTTTTCGGAAGCGTTATTTTTCACTGGGCTCCGGAGCGCAGTATTTATGAGCTCCGGTAAATTCTGGCCAATATTTAAATATTTACTAACACAGAGAAGTACCGGAGCTGAGCTCCGGTGGCCTCCGGTGCAAATTAGGCCCTGATGCATCATACCAAATGTTGGGCAATGTGACAAAAATTAACTGAGTAATGAGCGAAAGGACACAGGGAGAATAAATATTTAAAAGCTAGTGCTGCCATAGAATTCACCCTACACAAATGGGGAAAAATCAAAATCAAAAGATGAAAGATAAAACACAAACCAGTTATAAAAAAATGTTCATCCAAGGGCTTGACGATGATTCTATCACAGTTCCACAAATATTTCAATAATTCACTTTTCACTTACCTTTTCTTAGTTATATATTTTTCTTCTGCTTTTTTTTTTTTGGGATATTATTCAAAACAGGTTTGAGTTCATTTTTCAATTTATAATATTTATTCCTCCATTTGTGTATGATGTACCTGTGTTGTCTTATAATAGTTTTAGATATACGAGATATATATGTATCATTATAGCATAATTGCAGGAAATACATGAACTACATTAAAAGAAAACATATAAAATTTTAATTCATTGTTCGTGTATTTTTATCGCAACTACCCATATCATAACACACTTTTCCCAGTTATTAAAAACAATAGCTATTCTGTCGCTAGAAATAACAAAATAAAATGTATACATAAATCTTACCGGCTAAGGCAATGATGATTACGACTAGTGGAACTTTCAGCATCTTCATAATTTCACTTCTAAAACAATGAAAGTAAAATTATTCGATATCGATCGTTTTTCACAAGATACTCAATACAGTGTGAATCTAAAGTATACTTTAGGAATACTGAAGCCGGTGTGATGCTTCTTAAAAAAATTATACTTATCAGATTTAAATCATTAACTATCTAAATAACTCGAATATAGAACAAACTGGAAATGTCGTAACCAGCGTATTAAAAAAAGCAAATTAAAAAAATAATATTTTCAATATAGACTATGTATACAAAACTAAATTTTCAGAATGGAATCGTCTGGATTCGAACGCTGAACCTCTCATTTTAAAATTGGAGAAGTTACATCTGCGCTACTACTGCTTGATTACATCGCCGCAATATTTATCCCTTACTGTGCATATCAGCAATGTCACATTTCCTTGGTGATTTTCCCTATAGAATCGGTTGCAGAATGATTTTAAAATGGATTAAATACGTAATTTGTCGGCCGATTTGTAAGAAAATATATACAGATCTTGCGACAGTGGTTTACACAATGTGTCCCAAAATTTTCCGGACTGATCCTATCGACCCTGTACGGACAAAAGGTTGAGTGCACCTTGCTCAGTCCGCAGTCCGAAATCGAACTGTCGACATATAGCGTGGTAGCGTGACGCACTGACCACTAAGGTACTGGGCTTGTATTTCATACGTAAAATTTATAACATTTGCGAAGATCAAATAATTTTATTTGATATACTTAATGCTAACACGACAGAAAATTCTGCATGAATAAATAATAATTATAGGAAATATGAATGAAAGTATTAAAAATTAATTTGACTTCACACATCTATATAGTTCCTAAATTTCTACACCGAATAACTTCATATTTGGTAGTTTGACACTAAAATTAGCCTATAGAATCAAAAAATGATATGAAATTTGGTTATTGCTATTGAAAAAAAAAATTCTTTCTATTTTAGTATGAAGACGGCTCCCTAAGCTTATATTATTTATAAATAGTTCTAGAAGACATAATTCCCAGTAGGACGCTACATCTTGCATTTCTCTGTGACAATTTGGTCAATAATAATTATGGGGGATTTTATTTCTCTCTCTCTTTTCCCAACACAGATTGTTTAAATGTAAAATAATTAATGAGTTCCCCTTTTTATTGCTATTAGCAAGCTTCGTCCGATACGCTGGTCGGTTTCTCCAAACGAACTTTGAATCAAATGAAATATATCAATGAGGAATTTGACATTGTGTTTTAAAGCAATATGGACCTTTACCTGGAATATCCATGCGCATTGCTGAAAACGATACGATCGCGCTATTATGTTTTGTAATATGTCAGACAAAATTTGGACTGTTAAGGGCCAACTCTTTTAGTTTATCATGTATAGCAATATTTGGTAAAGAACGACATGCAATATACTAAAAACAATCTCTGGAAAAACGTCTAGCTAACAATGCAAGTCTCATCAAAATCCGTCCAGTAGAACTTTTTTAAAAGGCTAATCTTTAATAATCAGGTTCACCTGGTTACAGAACTTTCCTCCATAATTCTATAACTAAGCAACATAGAACGATATGCAATGTACACTGATGTCCAGAAATTAAGGGGCAGTGACCAATTTCAGACGTTTCGTCAAATATCTACTGAAACTCGTGAGGAAATGCCCGAAATGCCCTTGAACTTTGAGGATGTACAGAATATGTTTGACTTCATGTTTTTCAGTGAAGATTTTGTCGCGAGGACAATTAGGGGGGCGGGGGCAATAATAATTTTAATAATAAAATAATATTTTCGATCACTCAAGTAACAGAAAATGCTAAAACTGATCTGTCACTGTAGCAAATGACTACGTAAGTCCTGTTCAACATTTGTGTGCATTTGTGTAAGCATAGCACGATGTGTGTGCATTCGCGAAGATGTTAACGTTTCTGTAAAAAATTCAAAAGTTGTTTTTTTTTTTTTTTTTTTTTTTTTATATAATAGCATGCAGAGTTTTTAGCCGAATTTAACGCCGCTTTCCAAAAACTTGACAAAAATTTATAGAAATAGTATACTGTAATTAAAATATTAATATATTGAATATTTGATGAGATATAGGTATTTGTATTAAATACATTTTAACTGCGCATGCGCGAACTACAGCAAAATATTTTTGTCATGATTTGATAGTCAATACTATAGGACAACTCATATATAAAGACCAGTGAAAATTCAAATAGTTACAGCAATAATTGTTAAATTGAGGAGGTAATCCCATAGGATTTTATGGGAGTTATTATATATAAAGTTATTATTATTAAAATTATTATTATTATTAAATTTTATTATTAAAATTTATTTAATAAAAATATATATATCTCATCAAATATTCAATGTATTAATATTTTAATCACAGTATACTATTTCTAAGATTTTTTGGAAAGTGGTGTTAAATTCGGCTGAAGTGTATACTATTAAAAAAAAAAACTTTTGATTTTTTTACAGAAACGTTAACATCTTCACGAATATACGTGCTATGCTTACACAAATGCACACAAATGTTGAACAGGACCTACATAGCCATTTGCTACAGTGACAGACCAGTTTTAGAATTTTCTGTTACTTGGGTGATCGAAATTATATTTTATTACTAAAATTATTATTCCCCTCCCCTCCCCCCCCCCCCCCCCCACCTAATTGTCCTCGCGACAAAATCTTCACTGAAAAAAATGAAGTCAAACATGTTCTTTACATCCACAAAGTTCAAGGGCATTTCGGGTATTTCCTCATGAGTCTATAGATATTCGACGAAATGTCTGAAATTGGTCACTGCCCCTTAATTTCTGGACACCAGTGTACTAAGTCATCCCTGAAAAGTTATCTAACTAACAAAACAAGTCTCGTCGAAATCCATTCAGCAGAATCTTTTTAAAATGGCTAATCTTTCATAATCGGGCTCATCTGATTATAGAACTTTCCTTAATTCTATAATTAATCAACGTAGAATGATATGTTATAGCATACTAAAACATTTTCCTGAAAAATTGTCTAACAGCGCAAGTCTCTCCGAAATCTGTCCAATAGAACCCAAGTTATAAGCAGCCAGAATGAAATTCCCATTTGCATTTTATACACATAGTAGAAGATAAGTATCAATACTATTATTATTAGAACATTTATAAAAGTTTTTCAAATTTTGCCACTTTTTTTTTTATTATTTAAAATTTAGACTAGACCTTATCAAGTGAAAAATCAAGAAAGACTGCTTACCTTCTCGGCTGAAATTCCCGTATGAAAATGAATCTGAGGCGATCTCTTCACACCATTTTTCAGAACAATGGCTTTCACCAACTCTCGCTCCATAAATAGTGTCTTGGATAAAAAAGAGGTGATGAGCAGAGGGATTAAGTGGCGAAAGAAAGAAAAAAAGAAAATCACACGGGGTCTTCCAGCCATCATGTTTTGGTCAGCCGAGCGTGAATAGAATCAGAGAAAGCAAAATAAGGAATGATGAAATATGAATATTAATCTATATTCTCCTAATAGCAAAACTAACATTGGCCTTATGTCGTTCCAGTATTGCGTTGAATGGCTTTACATTGAAATAAGTATAAAAGTAAAAATATTAAAGTTTAAAAAAAAAGTTATAAAAAAATGTTCTTTAATAAGTTTTAATGTTTATCTTAAAAATCATGCCTAATTTCATAAATGCAATTCATCTTGTACAAAAAAAAAAAAAAAAAAAAAAAAAAAAATCGTTCTAATGCGTTATTTTGACGTGGATCCCCCACGTCAAAGTAACGTATTGGAACGATTTTTTTTTTTTTAATTATTATTATTATTATGAAAAATTCACTACTTTGATTTACACTTGGTAGAAAGCGCGAACTAAGTATTTTTTTTTTTTTTATGTAAAAATGAAGATAAGTAAAAAATGCCTTAAAATTAATTAATTTTTTTATAATTCAATTCTAAAACTATTAAAATGGTGTATTGTCATCGGAAACACGCCTGTGTACATAATTTTTATAATTCTAGCATATTAGGAAATGAGTCAAAAACATTGACATCTCATACAAATAGACGCCGGATCAGCAACCCTTTTTGAATAAAACATGTCCTTTCCCCTGGTGGGAGAATATTATGCCAAACACGTTTTTTTCCCGCCAAACTGTCACTGGAATTCCACCGTCGTCGTCGCGTCTGTTTCTTTTATTACGAGAAGAGAACGGAAACAGAAAGTTGCCAAGAAAGGGATTACCGCCAGAAAGCGGCACCCTTTCGCCGTTTTTTGGCGATGAAAGGTGAAAGATGTTTTCTTCAACTCTCGCGGGAGAGCAGAAAGGGATCCGGTGTCCATTTATATTAGAAGTCAATGGTTAGAAACCGATTACAAAATTCCATCTTTACATACAAAAACCAAGTTGCGTGTAAATACTTTAAATATTTGTAATGTAGTACCATTATTGCGGAAATATTGGCATCGCATTGAAAATACTTACATGGGCGTACGCGGGGGGAGGGGGGATGCAAGATGCGTGTGAGTGTGCCCCCTCCTAAATCTTAAAAAAAAAAAAATAAGAATTTTAAAAATAAAGTATTAGAGAATGTATATATAAAAGCTGTTTGTGATTGCGGTTGAACAGCTTATTTCATTACTGCAACCAGGGGACCCAACCCGGGCTGCCCGGTTAACAGAACACAATACCCGGTGTACAGAATATAGCTGAAAATAATTTTTAAGAGAAGACTCTAATATGTTTTTTTTTATATCTACCCTATATATATAAAATCCTAATGAAACGAATTTGTGAAACGATTTTATGAAACGAATTTATGAAACGATTTTATGAAACGACTGATTAAACGACTGATTATGTTTCAGGGCTATTTTTAATAAAATATTAAACGCTTGATGGTGAAATTAATACCAACTGTCCATAAAAATCCGCGGATGTCAAAACTGGTAATAGAATTTTGAAATTGGAATTAGTTTTCGAGATATTAATTTTTTTCTACTTTTAATGACATTTCTGTAATGATGGCAACTAATTACTTAGTTTTTTTGTAACAAAAAAGGGAAAAAAATCAAAAAGGATCCCGATAGGGATTATTGATTTCTTTTTATTAGTCATTTTCAAATTGAAATTGAATTTATCTTTTATTTCAATTGATAATGAAGACAAGATTGTGATTAAATTATGTTTTTCCGGAAAATTTGAAAAAAAAATCATATTTCTATCGTCAGGATTCAATCGTCTGTCAGCATTTAATTTAATTTATAAACTGAAAATATTTTGAATAAATTCGTCCAAATGACGTCATTTATGTAAATACGTCATTTATGTTTATACAATTTGTTTAATATAAAGAAGCCATTTATCTATTTTTATGTACAAAAAGAGGTAAATTGAAAGACAATTATAAATAAATTGTATGTATACATATAAATACATGTATAAACAAGCATAAAAGTTCGGTGCTTTTCCAGTATATGGGGCCTTGACGAAACAGAGAAAATAGCCTTGGCGGAAAAGGAAATTTGACAACATACTTTCTGTCAACCTATTCACTTTGTCATTTCGTATACAGAAGCATTTTTCAATATTTATACAATTTGTTTAGCGTAAAATGTCATTTATCCTATTTTATACATAATCAGAAGTAATTTGTATAGAAAAAACAATAATAATATACGTATAATTAAAATACGCATATAAAGAAAAAAAATCGTCGAATTTGTTTCCATGGCTGTTTATGTCATTTGGCACCAAATCTCACTTTCTGATGCCCGAATTGCGCCAAGCTTTTTAAAAAAGCGTCAAGACCCCTATAATAGAAAAGAACCAACAGTTCATTGGGTTTGCTTTCATAACTTTTGGCAACAAATATATGTATATTAACGAATCTATCCCTTTTTGAAACTCGAATTACGACAAACCTAAAAGCAAAGGATCCTATACTGGAAAAGTACCCGATTTTCTTATGGACAATATTCAAGTGACATAACATGCTGTAAAATTATCGCGGATAGCAAATTTGTTTAAATATCTCATCAATTGATGCCGAATAAATGCAGGCATGCATGCACAAAATATTTAATTAATTTTGTATGATAAATAATTATTAGAAAATTCGTATATACATATTAATTAAAATAAATAATTTACATATTTAAAATAACATGAAAATATGCATGATGGTGCACTAAAATAGAGAGAAAATTAAAACCTGTTACTGAAAATGTCTATAACATAGTACTTTTCAATACCGTGGTTCTTAATGTTATTCACAAGCAGATGGAATTTTTCTCATCCTTAAACGCAAAGGAAGAATATAATACAGATCGTTGTTATAAAAGTCCGAAAGGTAGCCACAATTTAAACCTAACCATTTTATACAAGCTGGTTTTCAAGGTGTAATTGATTTTACTTATCAATCCCTAAAACAGTCGCCAGTTGTCGCAACAGCTGTGCATGAGGCCATGATAATAAAAGAAATGCCCATTAAAACGTTAAAAGCATGGCAACCCAATTACAGATTTACCAATATTTTTAAAACGAAGCACGCTGTCATGCTTTTAGAGGCCTCGAAGTCTGAGCGGGGGTTGGCGAGCGTAGCTCGCAGGAGGTAGGCCCCCTAGTTTAATATATATATTTTTAGATTGCTCACCAACTGGACAAAAAACGAAACTGTACATGGAAAATACACTGAAATAATAATAATAAAAAAAAAAGTTGATTTTACGGTATAATACTGGCATCACAGCTGCTAGTATTATATCGTAAAATTAACAGTAAAATAAGCAGTATTACTGCTTATTTTACTGTTAATTTTACGGTGTAATACTGGCAGCTGAGGTGCAGGGCCATCGCTAAGACTTTTTATTGAGGGGGGAGAGAACCTTAAATTGCCAAGTCAAATTTCAGTATTTGCCAACTTATTGAAAGGCAAAAATAAATAGTTTTCGCCAATTCAACAAGTTTGCTAACTAGTTACAATCAGAAAATGTAATATAGTTCTTATTTGTAAAAAGTTTAATAATATTCCCAATTAGATTTGTAACTTTGTCAAGTCTGTCAGAAATAGAAAGTATATTATAGTTTTTATTAAAGTTTTAGACAAATTTGCCAACTAAAAGTTTTTAAATTTGCCAAGTGTAACAGCATTCGGAAACGTTTGGTGGGGGAGGCTCCCCCCCCCCCCCCTTAGCGAGGGCCCTGCTGAGGTGCCATTATTATACCGTAAAATCAACTTTTTTTTTTTCAGTGTATTATTTAAGTCGTTGATTTTGAAAGAGGCGGGCACTTTCATTTTGCGAAAAAAAAATTACAAATTAACATAAAATTTTATGTTCTTAATCCATTTACAATAAATATCTACAACTGTGGTGAATTGTCAACATTGTTTTATAATAATTCGGGTCATTTGATGTAATTGCACACTAATACAAGTAGTAAAGCCAAGTAATTTCGGTAAAATGGTATTATCATCTTTATATGATAAAACTAGGTCTATTACTATAGAATAAAATAAAGATATGATGGATTTGTTACCCTATGTACCACCCCATTCATCATGAATAGTTTAAAACTCTTCACTGTCTAAATTAAGAAATATAATTATTGTACTATGCAACTTATTACTGAATATTTTTTTCCCACTTTTTGCTATAAAATTAAATTGCTTTATTGTAAATTTTCTGAAGAAGAATGAAGTATTTAAAGAAAATAAATAAGTAAATAAAATACTCAAATTTTTATTATTATAATTATATTATTCCATTCAAATAAAATCAACCTTTTTCAACAAATCATTGCTTTTGAAATTGAGGCTAGTCCACTGGTGCATTACCAAAACCATGAATTTTTTCATAAAATACGGATAACCATTATTGCATATTAAATTTACACGAAATAAGGCCGCAAAAGGTATTTTAAAATCAACGACTCAATTATGCATTCAAATAATAGTTTTTAAATTAACTGAAAACAGTATTATTTTCGTGTTAGCCGCCATGCCAGTGGCTAATAATCAAAGAAATTGCCAAAGATTCCAGGGTGTTGGAAAAAATGAACTTTCATCATGCCCATGTTGAAAATAATATGATGAGGGAATCAATGACATAGTTAATTTAAATAAAGCTTGCCATATAGATATGATATATATACATTATATATATATATATATATATAATGTAGATAAATCTCCAAATAATTATGCTATTATTTGTAAAGAGTACTATAAAGTGTTAATTAACAATGCAATTAACACAAGTAATATTTTTAATAAAACTAAATTAAATATTGAAATTAATAATAGAAAATTATTAAATTATCACAAATTACTAAAAATCAAATGTAATAATTTAAATTATCCTTATCTTGTTATAATTCCAAAATTTCATAAAAATCCAATTAAATTTCGCACAGTTACCATCGGGTGTAACACATATAATAATAATGCAAGCAATTTACTTCTTAATACATTAAAGCAGATATATGATATAACAATAAAACATAATAACCAACATTGCCTAAAAAACAGTTTTCAGCTTATTAATAAAATACATAATATCAATCCGGTAAAATTCATAAAAACATTGGATTTTAATGATTTATTTAATAACATTGATATAAAAGACTTACATAAAACAATGTGTATATTATTTAAAGAATTTAAATCTCAATTAAAATTAAAAGATCATATTTCCATAAATTTTTTAAAAACTTTATTAAACTTTACATTGCATAATAATTACATCATATACGACAATATTATTTATAAACAATGCCAGGGAATACCGCAGGGTGGGACCGCTTCTAGTATTCTCTCTGACCTTTACTTATATTATTATGAAAGAAATATTGGTCCGAACAATGATTATGTATTTTATCGCTATATTGATGACATTATCATTTTTTATTTCAATGATAAAAATTGCACATCGCCACTCAATTTTTATCCTAATCAACTTACATTAAGCGAAAATGATTTGATTAATAATAATATAAATTTTCTTGACTTAAAAATTAATATTAATGATAATTATAAATTAATATTTGATATTTATGATAAAAGATTTGACTTTCCATTTAAAGTAAATATTTTTACCAATTTTGCTTCGTGTTTACATAAATCAGTTTATAAAAATATAATTATCAATTACCTTCATCGTATAAAATATCTATGCTCAGATATAAATAAAAACAAAAATATTAGATTTATACGAAATCAAGCAAAACTATATGGTTATCCTATTTTTTTTTTGATAAATTCAATTATCAGCTCTTTTAAATAACATTTATTACATTATATAAATATAAACGTGTTATGTAATAATTTATTTTGTTTTAGTGTGCTATAAAATATAGCAAATGATATAGCAAATAATACAATTAAAACATATATAAGGACTATTATTAAGCTGGTTGAACATTGTTTACACTTTATATGGCCATGGTAACTGTGCGTTTAGCCGATCACCTTTATATTAAGTGATACTAAGGATCAGTTATAAAAAGTCTATAAAATGTCTTGTGATGTTCACAGAATTTTGGATAATTATTGTGAGTAAGATATTTTATCTATTCTTTACAAGTTTTTTATTTCCAATTTTACTATTTCCAATTGTTTTCTGGTAATAATACAGTATACCTGGATGAATATACTGATCTTAGCATAAATGCCAGTATATTTATGAAATACTGTATTATTTTTAAAACACGTGTGGATACATCCAGGCTGATGATTATATCTACACGTGTTTTTTCATATCCAATTCTAATTTAAATCTCTTGTTATCCAATTTTCTATTATATTTAGTTCATATTTCATTTCAAAATCCATTTGTATTCACTTGATATCAACTTCAAATTATTAACATTTTATGGTTTATTATATATATATTTTTTCTCTCTCCCTTTTTAAATATTCTTCATATTTTCAGTAATTTTGGCCAATTACCATTGAAGCAAATGCTATGGTAAAATTATGATTGCACTTGTTGATTTATTAACTATGTGGTATTCTGTCTACACTTTATTACTAATTATCTCTTAGGAGATTTAATTAGAATGTTACAAGAACTTGATAGGTTTTTTGAAATTCAAAGATATTATAATTATATATATATATATATATATATATATATATATATATATATATATATATATATATATATATATATATATATATATTGATTGATTGGTAGTTTTATTCAAGAAGCTGCGAGTCGCAAAAAATGTATTATCTTCTATGTAAGATTAAAATTGTGTGGGAGTCAGAGATCCCGAAAAACACGTTTTTTACAAAATGTCCGTCTGTCCGTGTGTGTGCGTCCTCATTGTATCATCGAAAAGTGTATGAAGTTATGCATAAGAACTGACCAAATTTCATATACATGTTTTTGGTTACGGCAAGCAGGTCCCAGTATGATAGCGATTTTTGTGCATTTTCATTATTGTATCATCGAAAAGTGTATGAAGTTATGCATAGAATTTAATAACATTATATACACTGCTCAAAACAATTAAAGGATATTGCAGTTTTAGGTGGATTTTGTATCTGGGAAACTTTTTAGCTGATTGATACATGGTCGACAGACATAGTAGGTTATATGAGAATAAATTACACATGTTTGGCAGAAAAAAATGCATTTTATTGCGCATTTGTGTACAAAAGGAAAAAAACACAATTTGTGCATATGAGAAAAAAAGAATAAGAAAAGGTGTTTTCTTCAAAGAAAATCATTTTCAGTAGGGGGTATGGTTTCCACGGGCGGCCAGCAACGTTGAACACCTTTGAGGCATGGACTCAATGAGGCTATTAATGACGAGTTGGGGTATTCTGCCCCACTCTTCCAGAAGAGCTCTTTCCAGTTCTTGGAGAGTTTGTGGGGGTTGTTGGCGGCCAGAAACTCGTCTTCCTAGAGCGTCCCAAACGTGCTCGATTGGATTCATGTCTGGAGAACACGCTGGCCATTCCATTCGAACGATTCCTTCCTCGAAAAGGAAATCCTCCACCATGTTTGCACGATGTGGCCTGCAGTTATCGTCCATTAAAATGAAGTTATCTCCGATTGCTGCAGCGTAAGGGACTACAATAGGTCTGAGGATCTCATCCCTATATCGGCGACCAGTCAGAGCTCCATCTCGAATGATGTAGAGGTCAGTGCGCCCGTCAATGGAGATGCCACCATACACCAACACTCCTCCACCGCCAAATCTGACACTTTCGTGCACGAACGAAGGATTATTCCTACTGCCACGGTCCCTCCAGATGAAAATACGCCTATTATCCGGATGCACAGAAAAACGGGACTCGTCAGAAAACAGAATATTGCTCCATTCATTTCTCCTCCAGTTGACATGCTCGGTTGCCCACTCCCTGCGGTCGCGACGATGCCTTGATGTTAATCTAACACATACCATCGGTCGGCGAGCATACAGACCTACAGCATGGAGCCGGTTTCGGACAGTCTGAGTTGAAATCGTGGTGCCTGTAGCCGAGCGAAGGTGTTGTTGGAGAAGAGTGCCGTTCATGTTTCGGTGTCTCCGAGCTGTTAACGCTAAATACCGATCTTCATTGGGCGTTGTTACCCGTCTACGACCTTGCCCTGGTCTTCGGCCTGCACATCCACTCTCCAAAAAACGGTTCCAGATCCTGGAAATGACACTTTGTGACACTCCAATGGCTTGCGCTACTTCGGCTTGAGTTTGGCCCCCTTCTAACCTACTAACAATTCTCCAAGCTTCTGAATCTGTCAAATGACTTCGCTGAGACATCGTACTCATCGAAACAAAGCAATCACTGAATGCCGATCATCCTTGTCTTCATTCTCTTTTATCTGTTAAGATAAACATTTATTAAATAATTACGAAAGTTAAATTTTTATACGGTCCCCCGGTCCTATAAGTGATATTTAGTAAATATTTACCGTGACACTAACAAGTACGACAAAAAAAGTCCTATTCATCTAACATTAAAATTGACCGAATAATAGCTGTTTAAAGTTGGAGTATATTTTTTGCTGCGAAATAGGGGTCATTCACAAATGTAGTAGAAATATAAATAATCGTCAGATATATCAAAAAAATAGTTGAGAGAAAAATTAACATTGCAATCTAATATAATTGTGAAATCTATAGTCATTTTGACATATTAAAGCAAAATATACAATTTGTACTGTACATATAAGAGGATAAAAATAACAGAATTTTTGTTAAATAAAAGGATGAAAAATAACAGCCTCAATTCTTTACAAAATGATACAGATTTTAAAATGCTGTTAGATTACACTGTCTTTCAAATTTTTGGTTGTGCGGTGTTTTTTATCTTTTGAAAATTGATTCTTAAATTGGAACTCTTGGATTTTTTAGTGCTGAATCCGAAGATGACCATTTTAAACCATCACGTTAGGATTTTTCTCAAGTCGCAAATTTCAAAGTTAAAAAGCTCAAAGTTAAAATTGATCCACCCTCCTCTCCCAACATCATCGGACCCCTGAGTTGTTTAGCTGCAAGAAACACAGTATAAGCCAAAAATTTGAATAAACTATTGAATTAAATAAAACTAAACCGAATAAAAAAGTCTTACATCTATTTTATAATATCAGATTTTCCGCTGTTTTTTAACCTTGAAATTTACGATTTGCGAAAAATCCTGATATGATGGTTAAAAGTGAAGGTAATTCTTTTTTATTCAGCGTTAAAAAATACATAAAACGTAATTATAAAATTTAAAAAACACAACCATCGCAGGTTTATGTTATCTAATCTAAAACTCTTTCTTAAACTTGTTGACGATAATCTATCCGAATTTTTTTTGTGTTATCCTCTAATATAAGTATGCATAAGATAGTAAGCGTCGAAAATCATAATAATATTACATTGCCATCGGATTTAAGTCAGTATGTAAAATTTAACTTCGATCGGACATTTAAAAGTGAGTTAAACTTCGAGTACAAATTTTAAACTGGAAAGACGATCGTTGCAAGTTAAATAAAACCTTATGAAAATAACATAATTTTTGTTAAACAAAAATCATAGCCTCAAATCCTTTCAAAATAAAACATATGTTAAAATGCAATTATTTTAATTAATCTGAAACTTAACTAATAAAAATTAACTCAATCGTAATAGTTTTACGATTTATTTCAAAGCGCAGATACCTTGAAATAAGTTTAAATACTTTATATACGACCCCTGAAAGCACGGCCGAAATCATCTCTTTTGAGATGCAAAAAAGTGGTATAAGTCATGCATTTCAAACTTTCAGAACTCGGTCAATTTTAATGATATATTAATGGGACTTTTTTTGTCGTACTTGTTAGTGCCACAGTAAATTTTTACTAAATATCACTTATAGGACCGGGGGACCGTATAAAAATTTAAATTTCGTAATTTTTTAATAAATGTTTTTCTTGACCCAAATCACGTTAAAAGTAATTCTTTACCCTATTTAAACCATTTTTGTAATTGGAAGTATACATCTAAGACCAACGGTTGCGAAAATAAAGGTCGGTCAGGTTATACGTGGACACGCTATATATATGTTTTTGGGAATGTGCAACCGGTCCCAGTTGAAAAGGGATATATCCCCCCGGAAAGGGGCTCCATGATAGCGTTTTCTCGAATTTTTTCAGTTTAGTAAAGAATTTATGAATATTTTTCGACGAAATTTTATATTTAGATGTAATATATGACCGAGATTTGTATAAAATTTTGAAGAAATCGACCTGAAGGTGGAGTTGTGATAGCAAATTTTGTTCGATATTCGGAACGAGTTAATTAAAAAAATTACGCTCTTTAGAAGTAGAAGAAAGTTTTGAGATTAGCACATCCGACTAGTTTAAAATAAGTTGGATATTGTACGTCAAACGTGACAAATGAGGTGCGTTCGTACTATAACTAGTTTTACTAGGACTTCCCTCAAAGGGATTAGTCTGAGTGATATTGCTGAGAACATAAAGTTAACAATTACGATATAAAGAAGATATCAACAAGAATCTAAGTGAATATACAGCATATGATAGACAAGGGATAGATAAAGATACAACATATGAAAAATAGCAAATTAAATTATATAATTACAAAATATCATATATAAATTCATATACTGTTATGTTTTCATATGCATTTTTTTTATAACATTTGGCAAATAATCTCATTTTCTTAAGCGGGAATTGCTCAAAACTTAAAAAAAAAAACCGCCGGATCTTTTAAAACGATATTTTTAAAGTCACATAATCAGATTTGCAGCCAATAGCGTATTTTAGCAAGCGTAGTTTAACGCAAATTTAATTTAATTTTTGCAACATTTTCTTTGTGACAAATATCTAAATAAAATATTTAAAAATAAAATATTAAATATTGAAATATTAAATCAAATATTTAATATTTGAATTAAAAAAAATTCCGTTGTTTATTTGTAAACTATTTATAGAAACTCGTATACTTCAAACCACATTGATAACATGCTTTGCTACAAACGTGTCTACCAGTCTAACTACTCGTATGTCTTAGCTGTGTCTCTCTCCGAACTCATCTGTCTACTGTCTCTCTACTCTTTTGTATACCCGTCTCAGTATCCGTCTGTCTTTCTACCCGACTCTTTAATCGTGTCTCTACCTGTCTCGCTTCCCGTCACACTACTCGTCTATCAACACGTCTGTCTGTCTATATACCCCTCTCTCTACCCGTCTGTCAAGTCGTCTCTGTACTCGTCTCTCTATCCACCACGCTACCCGTCTCCCCACCCATCTCACTACCCCTCTGTCAACCCTTTTTTGCACCTGCCTCGCTACCCGTCTGTCTATTCGTTTCTCTACCCGTTAGCTTATCTCTGTCGCTATCCGTCTCTCTACCCGTTTGTTTACACGTCTATCTATCTCTCGCCAACTCTTCCCAATATTTAAACAATTTAGTAAACGGAAGCCGTTTATCTGTTATTAAATGCAAACAGGAGTAATTTATCTAAAGAGTGTAATCAGATGCAATTTTTTTAAATACATACATAAACCAGCATAATAATTCACCAGTTTTATTTTCATAGTAGTTTATGTCATTTGACAGTAAATCTCAACTTCTTCAACCCGAACTGCGTCAAGCTTTTTAAAAAAGCCCCAAGGTCCGTATAACTGGGAAGGGGAATTGTCCTCAGGGCTATTAGATACATGTTATTAAGTTAAGTGAAAGTTTCGTAATCGGGTTCGCAGCCAATTTCTTATGTCAGAAAGGGTGGCTTCACGCCATTTTAAATTCATTTCTGTAACTTTCTTTTTCTTTTTTTGGTGGGTGGTTGGGGGGGGGGGGAGGGTTCCAAATATATACACTTAAATTCAAACTTTTGCCCCCATGTTAATATTAGTGTTGTTTGTATTATCAATTAATACTTTGTTGATCGAGCTACATTCGAAACAAATGTAAAATACTTCTACAGTTTTTTTTTCTAGGAGAAAGTTCCGTAATCGGGCCCTAAGCTAATCGGGGAATTTAATATCATTATTGTTTCTAACTCTTATAGAGTTAAAACAATATTGTTGCTAGCATTACTCTTGTTTGTGACCAACCTCTTCTGTGTATCTGAATAGGGAAAAGTTCCGTATCATGTACTGGTTGGTGCCAAAGGCAGTTGTAGAATCTTACAAATTTTTCTAGAGAACGGAAAAACATGTTTTTTAAAATATTTACAAATATACGTTTATTAAACCATGTTTTTGAGCCATTTTAAAAAATTAAGTACGGTGCTAAAATAAAATTTTATTGCCATTTTCGATATTTTAATAAGAAATGAAAATACATAACAAACAAATTTAACAAAACTAAGCCATTTTTGGGTACTTCTCTATTATCCCGTCGACCACTTTTCATAAAAAACTATTGCCAAACTAAGATTAAACGCCAAAAATACAGTCCCATTTACTTGATGCCAGAAGCATTATACGTATTTGTTATGCCATCAAGTGGTTTTTAATTCGACATTTGCGTGTATTTTTCATTATGTTTTACTGATTTATTAGTTATTTCATTCATTAAAGTAACAATTGTGTCCTTAAATTCTTATATTTTATTTATTTTGATATTTCAATGGCAACGTTCTCCCATTTATTTAGCGTTACAGTTTGGCGATAGTTTTTTGTTATGAAAAGTGGTCAACGGGATAATAGAGAAGTACCCATTTTTTGTGATAAATAATTGTTATTGCCAGGAGGGCAAATTGTAAACAATTAATAAGCGAACTAAAAAAATTACCGGAAAAAACTTGTGGGAATCTCAAGAAAGAAATATCTGATATAAATAGCATTTAAAATCTTAAAATGGAGAAGTGGTCCGTATAAAAATGCAAAACATTATACACCTGATATAAGAATTTTTTAATTTTTTTATATTTCCGAAAGCACAGATAAAAGGGTTAAAATCCCGGCACAGATGCCATATACTCACCACGTTGGCGCGATTTTCCCCCCGCCCCTTTGGCGAAAACTGTTTGTTGTGTTTGTTTACTTTTATTTTTTATTTTAATTCTATAGATTATTTTTATATGTATATCAATATTAATTTAGGCACAGATGTCATATACGCACCAGATTGGCGCGATTTTCCCCCGCCAATTTAGCGAAAACTTTGTTTTTGAATATTAGTTACAAATACCATACAATAATAGCATGTAATTTTTTATTTCAATATAAAAATAAAATAACGTAATAAATGAAATTGCTCCTATTATTCAAAAATGGGAAATAAAAATAAATAAATGATAGTTTGATATAAATAAATATTGATATATATAATAAAAACAATTTATAGAATTAAAATAAAAAATAAAAGTTAATAAACAACAATTGAAACAAAATAACCGGGTTACCATGTGAGGCATAAAATTGCCATTTTGTTGCAATCGCGCCAATGTGGTCCGTATATGACATCCGCGCCTTTATTTATATCAAACTATTATTTATTTATTTTTATTTCCTTTTTTAAAATAATAGAAGCTGTTTCATTTATTACGTTATTTTATTTTTATATTGAAATAAAAAATCACGTGTACTATTTGTCACACTATTTGTAACTAATATTCAAAAACAAAGTTTTCCCCAAGCTGGTGGAGGGGAAAATCGCGCCAACGTGGTGCGTATATGACATCTGTGCCTTGTTTCATTTCACATAGAGGTACTGCTCTATTATCCCGTCGACCACTTTTCATAACAAAAAACTATCGCCAAACTTTTAGATTAAACGCCAAAAATGCAGTCCCATTTACTTGATATCAGAAGCATTATACGTGTTTGTTACGTCATCAAGTGGTTTTTAACGCAACATTTGCGTGTATTTTTCATTATGTTTTACTGATTTATTAGTTATTTTATTCATTAAAATAACAATTGTGTCCTTAAATTCTTATATTTTATTTATTTATGTATTTTGATATTTCAATGACAACGTTCTCCCATTTATTTGGCGATAGTTTTTTGTTATGAAAAGTGGTCGACGGGATAATAGAGAAGTACCCACATATGTATTGGTACTTTTATGTTAACTTGGCGCAGTTGATAAATCGCCAAATATTTTTCTCATAACATCTTCATATTGCATTCATTTCATTTAAATATAAATCTTTCACTGATTTCATTTGAAATACATACATTAAAAATACACGTCTTTCACTCATTTAATTTAAAATACACGCCTTTCACTAATTCCATTTAAAATACTAACAAGAACGAAAAATCATGCGTCAAGCATAGATTATGTAACACTTTCCAACGCTTCCAAAATAATTTTACGAACCATACTCTTTAATAAGCTAAAAGATAACATCTAAGTAATCCGAATACTTTTATTCAGCCCTGTATAGGATCTATGGATTTGTATGTATACTACATAGGATGCTAAATTTTAGTTCAGTTAGGAAACACGTAGCACAGTTTAAAATTCTCCGTCTGGAGTTAAATAATACGGAAATGTGTTCCCGAACTTTTGTGCTTCCCTGTATAGGATCTACAGAATTTATACACACCACGTAATATACAAAAAGCGATTTAAAATTAAAATCGCATTCAGTAACTTAAAACGCACTTGCAGGAATTATTGTTAACATACAGTAGATAATTCTTTTGTGTGTCCCTGTAAATGAACGATGACTGCTATACACACAATATTCTGTAGTAAATCTCTTGTAATGAACCTTATATAAATTTCAATGCGTTTAAAATAGTGAAACATTATTTAAATAAACCGCAGACGATTTTTCTCCATAGACGTAATGTAACGGAATTCTTTTGACTGTCCCTGTAAAGTAAGTATAAGTGCTATGCACACCCTATTCCATATTAAGCTTCTTCTAATGCACCTTAGTGATATATATAAATTTCAATGCGTTTAAAATAGTGAAACATTATTTAAGTAAACCGCAAATGATTTTTCCCCATAGACCGCAATGTAACGGAATTCTTTTGAGTGTCCCTGTAAAAAAACTATAAGTGATACACACTTCCGTTGAAATAGGGAACATGCTATAGATAACGATTATAACATATAAAAATTGCAGGGCAATCCGAGCATATTTACGGGAGTTAGAGCACGGACAGACGGCAGACGGCAGACGGCAGACGGCCAGACGGCCAGACGGCAGACGGCCAGACGGCAGACGGCCAGACGGCCAGACAAACCGAAGTCATAAACACTTTTCAACTAGGTTGGAAAGTGTTAAAAAGGAAAAGAAAATAAGAAATAATGCCACAAATCGAAACCTTTTATTTAAGCATCAAAGAATTGTTCCTAACATACACACGCGAAATAAAAAAGCTGCTAATGGTGTGATTTACGCCAAATCTCTAATACTAATACTATTCTTACTAATCTCTAATACTTTTCAAACAGAAAAAATTCCAGATTAACTTTCCATTTTTATTAAATTGAAATATATTTTATTGTGCTGAATATTAGTGCTTGCATATTTTTTTGCTCCATGTATTCCATGAACTTTTCAATTTCGATTGTCTACGAAAATCTCCCGCCGGTGAAAATGACGTACGCACAAAATTTAGTGACGTATGTACTTTAATTGTGCTTTTTTATCTATTTTTTTAATATAACTTCCAAACGGTTTGACACTTATTCTTGGTAATAAATAGACGCCGTTGTCACCTTTATAGGTACCTGCTGTAAAAATTTGAACGAAATCCGTTAAATATTTTTTGAGTTATGCTTGACGAAAGGTTTTAATATCCATCGTAGCTATATATGGGGCAAAGTAATACTGCGCTGTGTATGAGTCTTCGTTGCACTCAGACAATAAATATTCAGATCTTGGTGCAATATAGCTGTTGCACTCTTATGCAAAAATGCCTGAATACAAAATTTTTTTTTATGTGCAAATTTTTATATTATAGATATTAATTTTATTTTATGAAATTAAGTTTCAATGCACTTTTACAAACAATTAATTAACAATTTTGTTACATTAAAATTATATTATGGGCAAATATCCATTACAAGACAATGTAAAAAAATCATCGTTATTATTTCACTGAAAAATTGAATTATATCGTCCGTTATTATGATACGATTAATTTCCGTAATAAAATAAGTACATTTTGGTTGGCAACATTTTATCTTTTGTTGACATTTACTGAAAATTCCAGTGGGAAACTTAAGCCTAACTTTGAAAATTTCAGAACTTGAAATCCATATTTAAACTCTTTTTCCATTTAATAGCTATTTATTCGCAAACAGCTCTCCAAAAAACTGTCGGTAGATCATATGATTGCTATAACTAAACAATTTAGTATATAAATTCAACATTTAAATTCAGTAATGCGGAAATAATATGACTCCATCTTAAATAGGACGTAATCACCATGACAACCTAGAATCATTACCTATCATGGGATATCAATGAATTAATTACGTATGATGGGATTTAATAGAATGAAGAAAACTTTTATTAATAGCTTTTTAAGTTTTGATTCGATTTTCATAAAATTTGAGATAACACGACAAAATTCTGCAACGATTATATATATTAAATTTCAAACTATTCGTTTGGGCAGTTTTTGCGCTGTTATATCGGGACAGATAGACGGATTAGACGACGACTATAGGTGCTACATATTTATATAATTGAAAACGCACCTAAAAAAGCAATTTCACACGCAAAAAAAAAAAAAAAAAAAAAAAAGTTTAATTTCAAAATTTTAGTTAAGACAAAATTAGCTGATTTATTATTATTATTATTATTATTAGTTCCCTTCAGCTTGTAATACACATACACATACACAGAAATGAAGGAGTATTGAATTTTAATACTAGAAACACCTCCTCCAAAATATTAAACTTAAAATAAAGACTAATTTCATCTTTTAATTCACTTCCGACCTCCAACAATTTAAAATTACTGCAATAGTAGCTAGCAATTCATTCAAAAGATTGAATTTTTATACCAAAAAATGAAAGATTATTTTTTTTCCATATATATATTTTTTAAATACGCAAAATCAGCAAAATATTAATCAACGTGAATATATTTAATTTCACGCCACTTTAGACTTCATTAATAAAAATTAATGGGAAAATATCTATGTTAAGGTCCGTTTTTCTGAAACTGAATTTTGTGAAAGGCTCGGGTTTATATATATATATATACAGATATATAATATATCGAATTTTGTGAAAAATCCGTAAACGTATCCAATTTTCGTATAGACAGACCTCTGCATCGCGACTCTACTTTTCTGTAAAAAAACCCAAAGCTATTTGAAAATTTAAGATTTATAATAAAATAAATATATAGATGTAAAATTGATAGTCGAATATTAATAGGAAGATATGTAGAATATTAATATTCTGACATAATTTATTGTAAGTTTAATGTGAATGATTCAATGAGTGCACCTTAATTTAACACTTTTACACGGTGTTTCTTAACCTTTTTTTACCTGGCAACACACTTAAACCCAAGGTTAAACAACTGCTGTACACCAAAATTATGATTATTAAAAAACTTTTTCAAGAAATATATGTATTTTTAAACATAGTTGAAAGTTGTTTTGTTGAAAACTTTTCTTTAAAACAGCTTTTTCTGTAGCAGTTTCTGTAGAAACTACAATGTTTTTCTGTCAAAATTACAGATTTTTTATTTTACAGTTTATTGAAATTGATATACATCAATGAAGTGCATTACAAGATGCTTACTGTTAGAATATAGTGTGCATAGCATTTATCGTTCATTCACAGAGACACACAAAATAATTCGGGTACGGTATTATCTTATAAGCAACAATTGCTGAAACTGCGTTTTCAGTTGTGGTATTCGTTTTTAAATTTAACTAAGTTTCCTGCATATTACTTGGTGGATATAAATTCTATAGATCATACAGAGCTGCACAAAAGAATTCGAGTACATTTCCGCTTCTTGACTGAAATTGCTAAAAGGGAATTTCCAACTGTGTTATGCGTTTCCTAACTGAACTAAAATTTTTGCATAACTGTGTAGTATCTATACAAATCTATAGATCATATACAGGGTTGCACAGAAGAATTCGCATATTTTTCCGACTGTAGATAGTAACTGATGAAATTGGGTTTTCAAACATGTTATGCGTTTTCCAAATTGTTTACTTAGACATCACCATTCATCTTATTAAACGGCGAAGTTTTATAACAATATTTTGAATGTGTTTCATAATCTATACTCGACGCTTTATTTTTCTTTCTTGTTCGTTCTTGTTTATACTTAATCTGAAATTAAAGATATAATTTTTTTTTAAACCTTGTATAGAGATTTTTATAAATTTAAGACTGCAATTGTCTATTAAAAGTCTTTTAAATGTTATCACCTTATGAATTCGGTTTGTCTGTCTGTCCCGGCTCTAACTCTCGTAAATCTACTCGGATTGCCATGAAATTTTTATACGTGATTGAAATTTACTATAGAATGTTCAGTACTGAAAATGAAGTGTATAGCATTTACAGTTTGTGTACAGGGACACACAAAAGAATTCTGTTACATTACAGTGTATGGAAGACTATCGCTTGTGAGACTGTATTATAGATGTTATGGCATTTCAAACATAATGAGATCTATCTACATCACTGCCTACAACATGCTTTCTCAGGTGTATAGAATAAGTAGCATTTATAGTTCATTTACAGGGACACACAAAAGGATCCCACTACATCATGATGTATGGGGGAAAAACCGTTTGCGGTGCATTTTAATAATGTTACAATACTTCAAACATAACGAAATTATTGAATTGCACTGCATGCTTTCAAAATATTGTAGAGTGTATATAATTTATCTTTCATTTACAGAGACGCACAAAAGAATTCGGATGAAAAACTGATTAAGATCGATAATTGCTGGAAGTGTGTGTTTTCCTCTGTAGTTATATGCATTCTTAAACTGATCTAATTTTGAGTGTATTAGGTGGTGTATATAAATTCTATAAATATCTTACAGAGCTACACGAAAGAACTCGCATACATCACTGGATATGGACACTAACCGCTGAAAGTGGATTTTTACTGAGTTACCTGTTTTTTTTTTAAGTTGCTTATTTAGATATCTCATTTCGTTCTAGAGAAAAAAGAAATTTCTTAATAATGCTGGTGTTGGAAAGTGTTTTATAATCCATGCCGAATGCATAATTTTCTGTTCTTGCTTTTTTAGGGTTTCGTTCATCTCACGAAACCCTATTAGTCCTGTTTCGTTCTCTGTCTGTCACAGAGCCGGTTCTAAGAAACTATATAACTGACAGGCATGAACTTTTGTGTACTTATAACTGAATATCTACTATGAAGCTCAAAATCATAAAATTTGAAAAAATCGTATTATTTTAATATAGAGAGATAAAAAAACCAAAAATCTAACAGCCTTTTCCTATTAAATTTAAACATTTTTCGTTATAGCAGTTGCCAACAATTAAAAATCCACAGTAAAAGTTTTTCTTCAATAATTAATTTCCTATTGAAAGATCTACACGTGAAAAAGGAAAATGAAATAAAAAGTTTCACCAATTGGAAAAAAGATTAATATGACGTCCTATTGGTAATAAAACGGAAATTTTCAAAAATATCTCAATAATACAAGGAGTATGAGTATATGTAAATACAGAAAGCAGCTTAATATGACGTCATTAGAGAATTAAAAAGAAAATTAACCTAACGTCATATTGGAAGTTTAACGGATTTTTCAAATGTTTGAGAATAATACAAAGAGAGTATCAATATGAGTAATATAGAATAGTAAATATATGAGTTTGAGGAACGTATTGAATCATGATAAAAACCAGATTATGGAAATATTGGCATATTTTAACATTTTGAAGGTCTCTACACATGTTAAATTTCGAAATTGATTTTTGTTTAATATCGCATTTAGTCCACATGACAGATATTATTATGACAGAGTATAATAGCAGGCTTCGCCCGCTATCGGGCCGGTTCAGATATTCGAGAAAACGAGAAAAATAGACCGGTAAATTTTTACTTTATAAAAAACATGACTTTTTTTTTCTTTTTTTGTTTTTGAAAATGAAATTTATTTGGATTTATTAAAAAAATGATAAAGTGTTTTGAAAGGAATATTAAACGAAATCCTTTGTGCGATCTTCGATCACACTTACCCACTTGTTATCTTTTATTTGTACCCTTCAATCGAAGTTTTATTTAGGCAAGGTAAGGTTAATCCCATACTGAAAAAGCTCTCTATTTACATACGTGTTTTCTCACCAAGTAGTTCATTTCTCACCAATCACCAGCCCACTTCTTTGTTTATATTATAAGGTCGTTGATACCGAACTGCCGATTCCTCTCTTTTAAGCCGAGAAATAAAAGTATCGCACCATTAAAGGATTAAAATGTTCAATACGAGCTTTCCCTTCATTCAGACTATTAGTGAATCGACAACTTCGGCGAGAAAAAAAAAAAATGACCCTTAGATATATCTCCAAGGTTTATGCGATTGACCTGCATCCTGTATTGCGTGATTGCATCCTTATCTAGGTTACCATCTTCGGCAGGTTGTTGCACATAAAGTAAACAAAAGCCGAAATAAAACAGAAAACTACGATTCTTATTTAGATCTTACATTTTTATATTCTCTTAGCATTCCCATCATGGTCACCCATGAATGGCAAGTTCAGAATTATTTCGAAGTAAATTCAACCTCGTCTTCTCGACGCAGAGCTAGTGACTTTTAGGTAGATTTCGTAAGAAATACTACCTATTACATTCTCACCTAAGTTGGAAATTTTGAAAATTTTTTGCAGATCATGACTCCCAGAACCCAAAACCACCCCCAGTTCAAAACTTTATCTATCTATCTATGTCACTTTTTTCTGACCACGATAACTGGAAAAATTCTGCATAAATCTCTTCCAAACTGATACATAAAATCAAGGGTCATAAAATCTCGGTCAAGTTCGTTAATGGGCAAAATCGAACCAAGGGGGGGGGGATGGGGGGGGGGGCTTTTTGTGAAAACAGAAAAACCCTCATAATTTCTTTATTATTATACGTATCGAATCCGTTTAAAGTTATTATTACTTCTAGGAAAAGGGCCGAAACTTTATGTATGACTGATTTTTGATATAATTAAAAATGGCCCCAAGGGGGGGGGAAGGGGGGGTTTTAGAAGAAAAAAATCATAGCTTCGTCCATTCACAAGATATCAAATCCGCGTAAATTTATTATTAATCCTCTTAATGTTATCTAAAACTTTTATATTAACAAGTTTTTTATAGGACCAACCGTTATAGCAAAAAAAATTAAAAACAAAAAAATCCCTGCCGGCTCCACCTGTAAACAAGTTATTTTTCGAAGTAGGCGGTTCCAACTCCCGCATCTTTTCGAAACTGATACACAAAATCAAGGGGCATAAAATCTCGGTCAAGTTCGTTAATGGGCAAAATCCAACCAAGGAGGGGGGGGGGGATGGGGGGGGCTTTTTGTGAAAACGTAAAAAACCCATAATTTCTTAATTATGATACGTATCGAATCCATTTGAAGTTATTATTACTTCTAGAAGAAGGGCCGAAAATTTATGTATGACAGATTTTTGATATAATTAAAAATTGTCTTAAGTGGGGGAAGGGGGGTTTTAGAAGAAAAAAATTCATAACTTCGTCAATTCCCAAAATTTCAAAAATTTCAAATCCGTTTAAATTTATTATAAATCCTCTTAATATTATCTAAAACTTTTATATTGACATGTTTTTTATAGGACCAACTCTTATAGCAAAAAAAAAAAAAAAAAAAAAAAAAAAATCCTTGCTGGCTCTGCCTGCAAACAAGTTTGGTTTCGAAGTATGCGGTTCCAACTGCAGCATCATCGCAAAAAGGTCATTTCTTCCGCAATTCCCGACAAACAGGTGCCCCACGGTCTGCGTCTTCGAAATCTACCTGTGCCTGTAGGCCGAGCCGTCAGGGATTTTTTTTTTTTATTTAAGGTATTTCAGCAAAGTTGAAAATTTGTTGAGAGGTGCAAAAAAATGTGGTAAATATGAAATTATGCGTTGAAACTCAGAATTGGTGATGTTAAGGAGTCCTTTAGTCCTGGAGGGGGGGGGGGGGACACTACGCATGCATTTAAGGTATTTTAACAAAGTTGATTTTTTAATATATTATTCAGATGATTATTATATGTTAGTTAACAAAGCGATACTAAACAGAGGTGGTGACGTACTCCAGGCAGACCGGCATATACAAGGTGCAAACCTTTTTGTCCTTATGGACAAAGAAAACAGTATGCATTTAAGGTATTTTAACAAACTAATTTTTTAATATAGTATTCAGATAGTTATTATGTTAGTTAACAAAGTTAAGATGCAAATTAAAGCCCGGATACACTCAAATAACGAGAGAATTGAAGAAGAAGTGCGTGCTGTCTACCTATGGTAAAACGACTTACAATACTTGCCAACCTCCCGCTTTTATTAAAAAAAAAAAAAAAAAAAAAAAAAAACATACTTTGAACCAGAAATTAAATGTGCCTTCCTTCTATGTAGCAGCCATTTAAAATCTACTTAATTTCATCCATTAAAGAAAGAAATATAGTTCAATTTTTTTATGATTTAAACAAAGCTGTAGTAGAGTGCCTAGAAGTGCTCTAGGCTGGCAAACATGCTATACGCTATCACAGTCATTCTCAATCGGTGTGTCGCGGTCGCGGTACGTTGGTGCGCCGTGAGAGGACCCCGCGAAAATTTTTAGTCAAATTCTATATCAAGCTTTGACGAATTAAGAAATGTATGATTTCTTTAAAATGTAACATTCAAAGTTCTGCAATTTACTAACGTCATGATGTGTACTGTCATGAAAGTGCTTGAATATTCTTAATGTTATGCAGAGAAATCATGAGAATGGGCTTGTATATTCAAAAAAAGTTTGTGCTTTTAAAGAAAAATTATTAAATGTTACTATAGAAAATGCATTAAAAATGTTCGTGTTCGTACTACTCCATAAACTTACTCCGAAAATACTGTATCTACCCTATATATATAAAATCCTAATGAAACGAATTTGTGAAACGATTTTATGAAACGAATTTATGAAACGATTTTATGAAACGACTGATTAAACGACTGATTATGTTTCTGGGCTATCTACCCTATATATATAAAATCCTAATGAAACGAATTTGTGAAACGATTTTATGAAACGAATTTATGAAACGATTTTATGAAACGACTGATTAAACGACTGATTATGTTTCTGGGCTATTTATAATAAAATATTAAACGCTTGATGGTGAAATTAATACCAATTGTCCATAAAAATCCACGAATGTCAAAACTGGTAATAGAATTTTGAAATTGGGATTAGTTTTTGAGATATTAATTTTTTTCTAATTTTAATGACATTTCTGTAATGATGGCAACTAATTACTCAGTTTTTTTGTGACAAAAAAGGGATAAAAATTGAAAAGGATCCCGATAGGGATTTTTGATTTCTTTTTATTCGTCATTTTCAAATTGAAATTGAATTTATCTTTTTATTTCAATCGATAATGATGACAAGCTTGTGATTAAATTATGTTTTTCGGAAAAATTTGAAAAAAAATCACATTTCTATCTTCAGGTTTCAATCGTCTGTCAGCATTTAATTTAATTTATCAACTGAAAATATTTTGAATGAATTCGTCGAAATGACGTCATTTATGTAAACGCAACGAAATGATTTTCGTTCCTTTTCCAATTTAGGGGCCTTCGCGAGATACAGAAAGTGACCTTGGTGATGAATTGAAATTCGGCAACATGTTTTCTAACAATCTATTCGCTTTTTGATATATACAAGCAATTATTTCGATATTTATACAATTTATTTAATATAAAGAAGCCATTTATCTATTTTTATGTGCAAAAAGAGGTAAATTTAAAGACAATTATAAATAAATTGTATATATACATATAAATACATGTATAAACAAGCATAAAAGTTCGGTGCTTTTCCAGTATATGGTGCCTTGACGAAACAGAGAAAATAGCCTTGGCGGTAAAGGAAATTTGGCAACATACATTCTGTCAACCTATTCACTTTGTCATTTCGTATACAGAAGCATTTTTTCAATATTTATACAATTTGTTTAGCGTAAAATGTCATTTATCCTATTTTATATATAATCAGAAGTAATTTGTATAGAAAAAAAATAATAATATACGTATAATTAAAATACGCATATAAACAAACAAATCGTCGAATTTGTTTCCATGGCTGTTTATGTCATTTGGCACCAAATCTCACTTTGTGATGCCCGAATTGCGCCAAGCTTTTTAAAAAAGCGTCAAGACCCCTATAATAGAAAAGCACCAAAAGTTCATTGGGTTTGTTTCATAACTTTTGGCAAGAAATCTATGTACACTGCTCAAAACAATTAAAGGATATTTCAGTTTTAGGTGGATTTTGTATCTGGGAAACTTTTTAGCTGATTGATACATGGTCGACAGACATAGTAGGTTATATGAGAATAAATTACACATGTTTGGCAGAAAAAAATGCATTTTATTGCGCATTTGTGTACAAAAGGAAAAAAACACAATTTGTGCATATGAGAAAAAAAGAATAAGAAAAGGTGTTTTCTTCAAAGAAAATCATTTTCAGTAGGGGGTATGGTTTCCACGGGCGGCCAGCAACGTTGAACACCTTTGAGGGATAGACTCAATGAGGCTATTAATAACGAGTTGGGGTATTCTGCCCCACTCTTCCAGAAGAGCTCTTTCCAGTTCTTGGAGAGTTTGTGGGGGTTGTTGGCGGCCAGAAACTCGTCTTCCTAGAGCGTCCCAAACGTGCTCGATTGGATTCATGTCTGGAGAACACGCTGGCCATTCCATTCGAACGATTCCTTCCTCGAAAAGGAAATCCTCCACCAGGTTTGCACGATGTGGCCTGCAGTTATCGTCCATTAAAATGAAGTTATCTCCGATTGCTGCAGCGTAAGGGACTACAATATGTCTGAGGATCTCATCCCTATATCGGCGACCAGTCAGAGCTCCATCTCGAATGATGTAGAGGTCAGTGCGCCCGTCAATGGAGATGCCACCATTCACCAACACTCCTCCACCGCCAAATCTGACACTTTCGTGCACGAACGCAGGATTATTCCTACTGCCACGGTCCCTCCAGATGAAAATACGCCTATTATCCGGATGCACAGAAAACCGGGACTCGTCAGAAAACAGAATATTGCTCCATTCATTTCTCCTCCAGTTGACATGCTCGGTTGCCCACTCCCTGCGGTCGCGACGATGCCTTGATGTTAATCTAACACATACCATCGGTCGGCGAGCATACAGACCTACAGCATGGAGCCGGTTTCGGACAGTCTGAGTTGAAATCGTGGTGCCTGTAGCCGATCGAAGGTGTTGTTGGAGAAGAGTAGCGTTCATGTTTCGGTGTCTCCGAGGTCCGAGCTGTTAACGCTAAATACCGATCTTCATTGGGCGTTGTTGCCCATGTACGACCTTGCCCTGGTCTTCGGCCTGCACATCCACTCTCCAAAAAACGGTTCCAGATCCTGGAAATGACACTTTGTGACACTCCAATGGCTTGCGCTACTTCGGCTTGAGTTTGGCCCTCTTCTAACCTACCAACAATTCTCCAAGCTTCTGAATCTGTCAAATGACTTCGCTGAGACATCATACTCATCGAAACAAAGCAATCACTGAATGCCGATCATCCTTGTCTTCATTCTCTTTTATCCAGTTGAAAGTCAAATTTCATTCGCTGCCGCTGAAGCGACGTTTTTGACGTCGAACTCAAAATTTGCATACTCCACAGTTTGAAAACCAGAAAAATTTGCATTTGTGATTCTCTTCTTCTATTTTCGGCAAAAAAAATTTCGTTTATATCTTTATTTTATATAAAACTTCAAATATCCTTTAATTGTTTTGAGCAGTGTATATTACCGAATCTATCCCTTTTTGAAGCTCGAATTACGCCAAACCTAAAAGCAAAGGATCCTATACTGGAAAAGTACCCGATTTTCTTATGGACAATATTCAAGTGACATAACATGGTGTAAAATTATCGCGGATAGCAAATTTGTTTAAATATCTCATCAATTGATGCCGAATAAATGCAGGCATGCATGCACAAAATATTTAATTAATTTTGTATGATAAATAATTATTAGAATATTCGTATTTACATATTAATTAAAATAAATAATTTACATATTTAAAATAACATGAAAATATGCATGATGGTGCACTAAAAAAAGAGAGAAAATTAAAGCCTGTTACTGAAGATGTCTATAACATAGTACTTTTCAATACCGTGTTTCTTAATGTTATTCACAAGCAGATGCAATTTTTCTCATCCTTAAACGCAAAGGAAGAATAGAATACAGATCGTTGTTATAAAAGTCCGAGAGGTAGCCACAATTTAAACCTAATCATTTTATAGAAACTGGTTTTCAAGTTGTAATTGATTTTACTTATCAATCCCGAAAACGGTCGTCAGTTGTCACAACAGCTGTGTATGAGGCCATGATAATCAAAAAATGCCCCATTAAAACGTTAAAAGCATGGCAACCTAATTACAGATTTACCAATATTTTTAAAACAAAGCACGCTGTCATGTTTTAAGAGGCCTTGAAGTCTGAGCGGGGGTTGGCGAGCGTAGCTCGCAGGGGGCAGGCCCCCTAGTCTCTATTAAAAAAAAAATAATAATAATAATAAACAAGTGGGTAAGTGTGATCAAAGATCGCTCAAAGGGTTTCGTTTAATATTCCCTTCAAAAAACTTTATCCTTTCTTTAATAAATTCAAACAGATTTCATTTAGCAACAACAAAAAAAAAAGTCGTTTTTTATAAAGTAAAAATTTACCGGTCAATTTTTTCGTTTTTTCGAATATCTAAAACCAGTCAGATAGCGGGCCAAGCCCGCTATTATATTCTGTCATAATAATATCCGTCATACGGACTAAATGAAATATTTAAAAAAATAATTTCAAAATTAAACAAATTGTATACCTTCAAAATGTTAAAATATGCGAATATTTCCATAATCGGAAATTTATCACGATTCAATATGTTTCTCAAACTCATATATTTACCATTCTCTATTATTTATATTGATACTCGCTTTGCATTATTCTCAAACATCTGAAAAATTAGTTAAACTTCCCATATGACGTCAGATTTTCTTTTTAATTCTCTAATGACGTGATATTAATCTGCTTTGTTTACTTACTCATACTCATACTCCTTGTATTATTGAGAAATCTTAGACATTTTCCGTTTTATTACGACTATGACGTCAATCAATTTTATTTCATATTTATCTTTTTTTCAATGGGTGAAACTTTTTATTTCATTTTCCTTTTTCACATGGAAATCGTCTGATAGAAAATTAATTATTTTGGAAAGATTTTCATCGTGGATTTTTAATTTTTGGCATCTGCTATAATGAAAAATGTTTAAATTTAAAAGGAAAAGGCTGTTAGAATTTTGGTTTTTTATCTCTATTTATTAAAATAATACGAATTTTTCAAATTTTAATATTTTCAGCTCTTCACAGCTGATATTCTGATTTATGCACAAAGTTTCAACTCTGTAAGTTAAATAGTTTTCGAGAATGGCTCTGTGACAGACAGACAACGCAGCGGTAGCAATACACTGTAAAAAAAAATTCCTGAAAAAAACGGAAGTTGTACTGGCAATCGAGACGCCAGTACTATTTCCGTATTTTAACGGAAAAAAAATTCCGTAAATTCCAGGAAATTTTCCGTGAATTCTGAAATATCCGTTTTTAAATTTCCGTTATTTAACAGATATCTTCCGTATTTTATAGAAATTTTTATGTCGTTAAAATAAAATGTATAGTACCAAAAAAGAAAAATAAGGTAGTTCGCGAAGACAACCTCATAAGGGACATATACATTTCGGCATCTTTTTTTTCATTTCAGAGTGAGTTTATAGTATTTACCCAACCCTACCCGCGATCGGAATCGAACCCACAATGTCCGGTGTACTAACCCGATGACCGACGCTATGACCGGTTGAGGCTTTCGCTCAAATGCTGTAACTTATTTGAATCGCTTTTTATGATGCAAAAACTTGAAATTTCATTTGTAGATAGATTTTTCCAATGTTTTTCATATTTTCTTTTCATAATTTTTAATAATTTACTGTATTATTTAGTGCTTTATAACAGATAAATTTTAATTTATTATGTATTATATGCATAAAAAATTGTATTAAGAGTAATAATTGCTTCTTTTTGCAACAGTACTAACTAGTGTTGAATTCAGACATTTTTCTCCGGGAGGGATTTCTGCTGTGGGGGGGTTGCACTTTTTGATAATTAAAAGTATAAAATCTCAAATCTTCCGGGAGGGATATTTTAATTTTAAGGGGGATAATGTCCCCTCCGGGTCATCCCCTGAATTCAACAGTGGTACCAACATTTTCTTTTTTCGAACATATACTTTTTTAAAATTATTTGCCTGATTATCTATTTATCAATTCCAATAAAAACATCAATTATCTTAATCAGACTTGTTTATTACATGCTATTGAAATAATTTTTTTTAAATCTCTTATTTAAAAAAACTTACGCGAATAAACGATTTTGTAATAAATTAAATTATTATATTTCAGCTATGCTGAGAGCTTTTTCGTAAGGTTCTGTTAAACATTATATTTTTAACATTACATTTTAAAAATATAAAAAAAAAATTAATGACTTTGGGATAGGTAAGTTTAAATATGGACTAACTGATTTAATTTAAATTAAATTAGTTTAATTTATAAAAATATGAACTAACGAAATAAATTAAAAACGTTATAAAATTAAAAACTTGATTTTTATAAAAGTAAAGAAAAAACATCAACTAATTTTATAAATTTAAGGAAAAAATTGTAAACTTTGTAAAATTATAATTTATAAAACAATAAATTTTAGCGTAATTCATAAATTTGTAAGCCAAAACAGTTTAGTTTAATACCAATTTGCATAGCTGTAATTTGCAGAGATATTATGTTATGAAACCTTTAAATAACACAATATTGCCTCACATTAAAAAAGATAAATAAAAAAAAGTAAAAAAATAAAATAGTGAAAAAAAAAAAATTATAAATTTGAAGTACTATCAAGAAAAAAAATAAGTAAATTTAAAAAATAAGTAGATTATTATTATTATTATTTTTTTTTTTGTAATTTATAAAAATAAAATAAATTTCTAAATATTTCATTAAAAAATATAAATATTACTATTCTTTTCACAATAAATTGACATGGCCTCGGTTAGAATGAGCCAGCGGGTCGAGCCGGGCCAGGCCTGTATCCTAGAAGAACTCTAATAAATATAACAATCTTAATTAGCATTTCAAAAAAAGCGATTTCTTTACTCAACCTTTAAACATCATTTACGGAAATTGCACTGTTTTGCAAGAAATACGGACATTGTACTGTTTTGAAAGAAATACGGAAAAAATCCATTAAATTTACGGAAAACTTTCTGCATATTTACGGATGTGAAGTCTCTTTAACGGAACTAATGTCATTTACGGAAATTGTACTGTAATTTTGGAAAAATGAAACTTCTCCGTAAAATTTTACGGAAAATCTCTTGTATTTCCACGGATTTTTTTTAGAGTGTAGGGTTTCGTGAGATGAACGAAACCCTAAAAAAGTAGCTAACGCTGCTGTAATTGAATTTATTGCGACAGAGGCTTTTTCTTGGCTTATATTTAAAAAAAAAAAACTATTGCGTATAGAAATCTAATAGTTTAATGAGAAATATATGATAAATACGGTGAAACAGATAGTTTTTAAATCAAAGAATTATTTTAAGCGCTATTTAATGTTGAAATCGGGAAAAATAGTTCGCAGTCAAAAAAGTTTTATAGGATCAAAAACTATGCATAGTAAAGTAACCATCTTTCATAGGCGCATACTGGATGAGACTGTGGGTGTGCAGTGTGCAGTGTCCAATCAATTCTCTAATTTGAGAAAATTTTATTTATTTTCCATTCTTTTAATTCAAAATTTAAAAAAGCGCAAAAAAATATTTACAAATAATCAAAATTTTAATTGAAAAAATATAGTTACACGTGAATATTAAAGAAGGAAAAGTTTAAAATAAATTATTACGTGCGAAAAGCTTAAATGGGGAAAATTACGTCATATTTAAAACGATATATTTAAAGCATTATATTTAAAAACATTTTCTTATAGCGTCTAAAAGGAAAACTTTTCTGCTAGACGCCATTATAAAAGTCCGAGAGACAGCGACATTTTTTACTTAACCCTTTAATACAAGCTGATTTTCAAATGTGTGATAGATCTTACTTAATCAATTACGAAATAAGGCATCAACTGTCGTGACATCGTCGGATGAAGTCTTAGGAACTGAAAAATCCCCGAGCCCTTCAGTCAAAGGGGCATGAATGGCAACCCGATTACAGAAGATCGCCGCTGGTCATGATAATATCATTCAGTTTTTCATAATAGCCGGAAATAAACTATGAACTTGTTAAATTGTTTTAAGTGCAAATGGGTTAACTTCCGTAATCGATCTGCACACGATAGAGATATAGATTTTTAAAAAATCATGCGTGAAAATTATTTTTAAAACCATAAAAAATCAGTAAATTGAGATAAAGTTTTCTTGAAAATACATATTTTAACCCATTTGACGGTGCAAACAATGAAATTGGACAGTGTTTAGAAGTCTAAAGAATTCCAGTAAAAGCGAGATCTTATTGGCCAGGTCGTTTACACCGTCAATATGAACATCAGCGTTACTCACGGACATGTTTTTGGTTTTATAATTAAGGGGTCGGGGCAAGAAAGTGCTACGCCACATTTGTAAACTTCTGAGATATATCAGTTTGCAAGTTAAATCAAATACTCAAATCAAGATGTAAAACGAAGTTTTTTTGCCAATGCCTTAGTAACATTTGGGCAGGGGTCGGAAGTAAGCGCACTACGTGTAGCGAAACCACTGTAGCTGCTACTTCTTACAGTAGTTTGTAGTGTAGCCGGCTACATTTTGAATGCAGTGTAGCGAATAACGTGTTATAAAAAATCCGTAGTTTGTAGCGAGAACCGACGCTACTTTTAACGCTATTTCAGGGGTGGGAAATGGACCATTCTACAAATCACGTTGCCGAAATTTACTTCTTTTATGGAAAATTTGTTCTGCTCAACAATTTGCGAATCTCAGCTGCAGCGTATAACAACGTATCGCATGAAGTGATAGATTTTCCCCATTGACACTTGCTGCTAGAATTAAGTACTAATCCACCAAATGAATTAATTTTCTTTCTGGCAACACTTGTCTATTTAGTCATTATTAAGTCTTCATGTTTTAATGCTGGTTTCTTAATATTCGGAATTTCTTGATTTACAGATTTATCTATTATTTGCATCTAGAGTTGTTTTTCTGTAATTTTCTAGATTATAATCTGTCTCTTAATTTTGCTACGCAATTTAATGTGTGTATAAATTAACATTTTGGAGACAAACACAAAACATTTTCTTGTATGTTATCTTTTTTAATGCCCTCGATTATGTTGCATTTATTTAAATACATTCCGGGAGACGCGATATAACGAGTAGTCGCTTTATTATTTAATACGTGTTTTCAATTTCTAGTGTAAATGGACATATTGATTGACAAAATCTGAAAGTATAGCGAAGTAGTGACTACTTTTGAAAAGTAGTTTGTAGTCGCTACTTTTTAAAACAAGTAGTTACAGTTGTAATTAACTACATTTTCGATAAAGTAGTTCTAGTTCGCTATAATAAAAAAACAGTTATTCCAACCCCTGCATTTGGGCTTTCTAAATAATAATATGGCATTACTTTAGTGATATTCCCACTTTACTTTCATTCAAAAGAAATTGATTATCCGCTTCACCCCCCCCCCTCCCCCCTCTCCCCAAATTCCTGGCTACGGTATTGCCATTAATCAAGGATGTTTGCAATATCCATTAGTCTATTTAATAGCAAACAGCAACTCAGAAATTTTAAGAAATATTAAATATTCGAAAATACAGGGTGATTATAAAAAAACTATCCCGACATTTGGGCCCCTAACTATCATACCATTCACAGAAACTGAATGAAATTTTGGCAAAAGGTATTTTGAGGTATGCGCTCAAGAATGATATGGAAAACAACAGTGTCACTCAAACAGTTACGGTTACAGTGAGAAAAATTCGAAAAAATCAAATGGCAACACCCAGTTTTTTGTATTGGAATGTGATCTCCATTGTGAAAAACCCTAAATAGCGGTTTAACGGCAACTGTAGCATGAAAATCACCGGAACTAGGCAAGGGAAAAGTAAAAAGGACTTTGCCGTGCACCAGAGCATTAATTTTCGTTTTATTTACGTTACACGTCACATCACACCGTTTCTTTGGCTGATATCCCAGCCTGATTAGTTCACCACAAAACAAGAAGAAACCAAGAAACTCAAATTTCGGGTTCTACGTAAGACACAGTCATGACTGACGTCACGCCTGGTCACGCCTAAGGCTCCTAAGGAGCTTTGAGACACATATCTGCGAGGATGCGTCAGCCTGTATTATAGGAGCTCTAGTCACGCCTAGGTGAAAGAAAAGGCACTGCAAAATGCGAGCCGCGTATGTTCCTTTCTGCCATTCCGAACAAGCTGCCGCTTTCAGGGAAAGAACGTGGGGAAATCGTAAAGATTTATTACCTGAATGGACAAAATGCCGCAGAGACATTGCGTGTTTACTGCAGAAACCATGGATTACGGCGAGGCCCGTGCACTGTCAAAGCTGTACGTTTCTCAAATCTCAGCGTTTCTTAAACTGTGGTCCGCGGACCCCGGGGGGTCCGTGAAATTACAGTCGGAGGTCCTCAAGCACAGTGTTGAATTCATAGTTTTTCTCCGAGAGGAATTTATGTAGTTTTGGGAAAAGGGGATTTGCAGTACTGTAATTTCTAGTCTAAACCTTTAATAAGCATAAAACCGAAATATTTTAATTCTTCAAAGGGCTATCCCCCCGACGCACGCTGAATTCAGCACTGTTCAAAGCAAACATTTTTTCCAAATATTTGTGTACTACTCCTTAATTCAATGTTAATAACAGAATCACAGACTTGTGGGAAAATATTGAGAGCCAATTGATTAAACGTGTAAAAATGTTAACCCTTTTTTCGCATTGCAATTGGATGAGTGTTATAGATATTTCCAATAATGTTAATTTGATAGTTTCCGTTCGTTATGTAGATATATGAAGTTTTTTTGTTTTTTAAATCGCTTCCAACTCACACAACAAGTGCAGCACTACCCATATGTTTAGACAGTTTCTTACTCGAAAAAGACGCAAACTGTTAAAGATGTGTCGGAATACGTACAGATGAGGCTCAAAAGCTATAAGTGGAACTGTAAATGGTTTTATCAGCTTGGTTAAAGCTAAAAGCAGCACATGTATTTTGGACAATCTGTTGTATTCAACATTAGTTGCTGGTTGCCAGAAAAATGCCTTAAGATTTGAAGACTACATTCAATTTTTGTTTCAGTAATAATTCTCACCCATTGAATTCTAGACTTTTAAAAATTTTGTGCGAAGAAATTGGGAGTCAATTCGAACAGCTACTTTTGCATACAGAAATTAGATGTCTGTCACGTGGAGAAGCCTTAAATTGCTTTATCTCAATTTCGTTTCAATGATTTCCCCTGATTTGTCAAAGTTGCGTAAATATATATTTAATTTTCTCAACGAGCTGTATTTAAGCTTACTAAACAAATCGATACACATTTTCAAAATCCACTGCAAAGTAGAAGCAAAAATATAAAAAAAAATATTTGTTGGCAATACGACTTGAAAGTGAGAGTTTATCATTCCCAACGTCAGTCGATTTTTGACAAACCTGTACCGTTGCGATTTTCCCTGATATTATTGAAAACATTTTTCTTCACCTGAAGCACTTTCAGAATTTATTTTCCTCCCTCGAAGTCAGTAAATGAGTGCATGAGAGATCCATTTATTTCGAAGAAGTTAGTGAAGTCAAAACCTTGACTTTCTTATAAGCAGGATCAATTGTGGGATTAGCATATGATGATTCCATGAAAATTGTCTTCCAAGAGAATATCCTGCCCAAGCAATTACTCTTCCCTTCTGCACCACACATTTGTGTGAAATGAATCTCTCCAGAGTTGTGCACATGATAAACACATGCAACGTTAACATGAATGTCGAACCAGAATTACAAATACATGTTTCAAACATTGAAATTGATTTATTATTTTTCTTATTAATGCTGCTTTTTTTTTTTTTTTTTTTTTTTTTTTTTGGTCAACGCTGTAAAATAAACATAAAATATGTGTAATGAAAATAAATAAGGTGTATGCATAAGTTAATAAAATCTTATATGAAGAAAAATACTGTTGGGGCTCCCCGAAATGCATATTACTTCAAAGGGGGTCCACGTAACCACACAGTTTAAGAACCGCTGCTCTATCTGAAGTTGTGTGGATGCAAGATGGCGCTCCTCCACATGTCGGGTCTTCAGTCAAACGTGTCTTAACTCAACAGTTTGGTGACAGAGTTATCTCCCGTCATTTCCCGTTTCCGTGGCCACCAAGGTCTCCTGCTCTGACACCAATGGATTTCTGGCTGTGGGGATATCTGAAATTCAAAGTGTATCAGTTTCGTACTCAAACTGCATCTGATTTGAAAGATGCCATCAGAACTGCGATTCAAGAGATTCTTATTGCCATGATACGTGCTGTAGTGCATATCCACCATCAGCCGCATGCAAAGTGTCATCGTGGGTGAAGGAGGTCATGTGGAAAATTTGTGAAACACAATAAAATGCTTTGTTTTATGCTGCTTCTCTGTCCTTATTGGTTGTCCTCACTTTTAGCCTATCTACCGCCGGTGATTTTCATGCTACAGTTGCCGTTCCAACGCTATTTAGGGTTTTTCACAATGGAGATTACATTCCAATACAAAAAACTGGGTGTTGCCATTTGATTTTTTCGAAATTTTCTCACTGTAACCGTAACTGTTTGAGTGACACTGTTGTTTTCCGTATCATTCTTGAGCGCATACCTCAAAATACCTTTTGCCAAAATTTCATTCAGTTTCTGTGAATGGTATGATAGTTAGGGGCCCAAATGTCGGGATAGTTTTTTTATAATCATCCTGTAGGTATCTAACTCTACCAGCATTTTTCAAAAAGGGAAATTGAAACATTTCATTCTCCCTACTGTTTACGATACATTTGAAACGGATGAACGTAAAAAGAAAAACACAATTAAAAGTTGTCTTTTATGGAAGAGATGGGGGAAGGGGTTAAGGAGAGGCAGAGATACCCTGACGAAAAGTTCTTAATTCTCCGTTCTGTTATTGTTTAATTATTTAAAATCACTTTGTAAGAATAAATTTTACTATTTTTTTATTCAAAATCATCAGAAGTAAATAAAATTTAGTTAATTAAATTTAAAAATACAGGGGACAGCTTATCCCCTCAGGACGGCGTCAATATCTGTATGTATCAAGTATCAAGTAATTAATCAAACCTTTAAATATAGTTCTAATTATTACCGTTTTGTTTATGTGAGAAAGTATAGGAAACAAAATGATAGGAATAAATTTTAGTATCATTGAACATTACCTCCTATATTCGTTAGAGTGATATAGAGTCCTATATATTCGTAGCTGTGATAGCCATTTAAAGATTTCAAATTCAAAAAGATGTGCAAAAAAATTAGAAATCCTAAAAATTTTTTCGAAAAATGTTCGGCCTTGATCCGGAGAATCCAGAACAACTTTTGTTTTGCCTCTATCTTAAAAAATGGCTGAGATATAGTGGTTTGAAATTTTAGGGTGGTTGACATTTTCAAACAAGACAGCAGAATTCATCCCTAAACGGGTTTACTTTATGAGTTTTAGTTAACATGGTTTCGGCAAATTTTCTTTCATTGTTGTAACCATTAATCCTATTCTATGCTTCAGGCATGAGATTCTTCCGCGGATCCGCGGTTTTCCGCTTTTTTGTTATTTTCCGCTTTTTCGTCATTTTCAGATTTTCCGAAAAAACGCGAAATTTGCCTAAAGATCGCGAAAAAAACCCCCAAAAATTTCGTCAATGGATCGCTGAAAAGCGCGAATTCAGTCAAAAAATCGTGTGAAAAACGCAAAAATCGTCAAAAGATCGCGAATTTCGACAAAGGATCGCGGAAAAAACGCGAATTTCTTCAAAGGATCGTGTGAAAATCACCAAAAGATTGCTAAAGAAACGCGAATTTAGCCAAACTGGCTGAAAAAATGCAATTTTCATCGAAGGATCGCTGAAAAAACACGAATTTAGCCAAAAGATCGCCGTAAAAACGCGAATTTAGCCAAAAGATCGCCGTAAAAGCGCGAATTTAGCCAAAAAATCGCCGTAAAAGCGCGAATTTAGCCAAAAAAATCGCCGTAAAAACGAGAATTTAGCCAAAAGATCGCCGTAAAAGCGCGAATTTAGCCAAAAACTCGCTGAAAAAAAACTAATTTAGCCAAAAGATTGCCGTAAGAATGCGAATTTAGCCAAAATATTGCCGTAAAAGCGCGAATTTAGCCAAAAGATTGCCGTAAAAGCGCGAATTTAGCCAAAAGATTGCCGTAAAAGCGCGAATTTAGCCAAAAGATCGCCGTAAAAGTGCGAATTTAGCCAAAAGATCGCCGTAAAAGCGCGAATTTAGCCAAAAAAAACGCGTAAAAACGAGAATTTAGCCAAAAGATCGCCGTAAAAGCGCGAATTTAGCCAAAAACTCGCTGAAAAAAAAAACTAATTTAGCCAAAAGATCGATGTAAAACTGTGAATTTAGCCAAAAGATCGCCATAAAAACGCAAATTTTGCCAAAAGATCGCCGTAAAAACGCAAATTTTGTCAGAATTTACTGCGTTGGGTTAAAAGATTGAAACCAAATTTCTTTTAGTAATGTAGAAAATTCGCTATGGAATGCAAAAACAAATTAAATTTAAAAAAATCTATTCAAAAAATCCAAAAACTAGATTCCAGTTGACTGGTAAAAATGACCTGGAATCTGGAATAACCATGGCACTGACTAGTTGGTGCCACTCATAATGTCCTTAAAAAATCTCTTTAATTCCTTAAAAGCTTATATTTTTATTTTTAAAAAGGGTGGGAAACTCTGTTCTATCATTTATTTAAGGTAGTTGCAATTATTAGCATATACTTGTGTCTTACAATTTTTCAAAATTTCAATTAAAAAAATATTCATGCTATTGAAGGGTTTTATTAATGTGCTGTATTGACTTTTTATTAGAGTAAAGTAAATAATTTATTTTTAATTTACTCAAAGCTAAATTGATGTAATATATATATATATATATATATATATATAAAATAATATAATAAAATAAAATAAAATAATATAATATATATATATATATATATAAAATAATATAATAAAATAAAATAAAATAATATAATATATATATATATATATATATATATATTAATAACAATTATAATATTTGTTGCACTTGAAATTCATAACTTATTGCTCAAATGTCGTTCGCGCAGTTTTCAGCTTTTTTGCTTTTTTGTCAATCTTATCCCTGACTATATATTTATATTCGCCAACGTCAAATTCTCGCCAAACTTGGCGACAGTGGGTGAAATATCGCCAAATTTGGCGACCAAAAAAGGTTGCCATAAATGAAGCCAACTTGGCTGTAGAGGACTAATTTGGCGATATTCTCATTCAAATTCAATGTTGACGAGAACTGGGATTGAATCTTCTTTAATTAGGTTCCACGCATTTCACCTTCGTGTTTTCCAGTAAAATTAGCTAAAATCGTAAAACCAAGGAATAGGGAGGCTATCTGTTCCTGTCGGTTAGGCCAGAAGGGCGTTTTGTAGTTTAGTATACATCAGTTGATCGCATCCCGGTAACCCGACGATTCGCAAGCAGCTGACGTACAACAGAATGACGAAAAATGTTGATTTTATTGGCGATGTGATAGCTAATTTTGAAGTATTAACATCAAAAAAGTTTTGGGATTGGCACATCCGACTAGTTTAGAAATTGAATAAGCTTAAATTAGTTTTTTTTTTTTTTTTTTTTGTGAGCTTGCCCAACATTGACTATTACGTGTTATTTGTAAATTGGCTATCTTCATTAAAGGCATAAACGTCTGGGGCAAAAACGAAACTTGGGACATATGCTGCCGCCAAGTGACATCAGAATATATATATATATATATATATATATATGTAGGATATTATAATTTACAATAATAAGCAACAGATTATAGTGTTAGATTTATTTTATCAAAAATGTAGCTGGACACTGGGCACTTTATTGCACCGACGCCATCAATTGTCTGAGCGAAGCAAAGAATAATACACAGCGCAATATTACTTTGAGGCATATATAGCTACGGGTTGGGTTGGGTTGATTGTTGACGGCCAATTATCTGCACTTGGGATATAGGCCCGGGGGGAGTGCCCTTCGTGGGGGTCTTTCTAAGGGAACCTAACCCGTATTTACGCATGGATAAATCCACGGCTCGAAGAAAACCACGAAAACTCCGAACGATTAGGCCGACGGGCGCGATTGGGATCGAACTCAGCACCTCCCGTCTACCAGCTTCGAGAGCACAACCTCTCAGCCACTGGTGGGGCTATATAGCTACGGCAGATATTAAAACCTTTCGCCAAGCATAGTTCAAAAAATATTTGACGGATTTCGTTCTAATTTTGACAGAAGGTACCTATGAGGGTGACAACTATTGTGGTAAATTATATTAAAAAATAAATAAAATGTCTAAAAAAAGTTTTAAAAAAAACAACACCCTTTTAAAAGCATTCAATGTTTATCTTTAAAATCATGCCTAATTTTATAACTGCAATTCATGTTTTATCCAAAAATTTCCATTACAATACATTTGTTGTAATTGAGAATTCATTTTCTCTTGCATCATCCAAAACCCCTTTCTACTTAAAGTTTTGAAAGATCAAAAGACAATTATTTACACCTACGCAGTGTAGAGGTAGGGATGTACTTTGATTTGCAGAAAAGAGACAATGAGACTTTGACGCATGCGCGCAACATTATGTTTATTTTCGTAACTGTTTGGAACATTTTTATTAGAACTTTAAGTTTAGTTTAGTGTGTTGTTATGAATCTTAAATATAAGATGTACCAAAAAATAATCAACTTTAGAACATCACGACATTTATTAAAAAAACTTACAGAGCGCTCGAGATCTAACACAAACACAATTACAGTTAACCTAGGTTATATATCCAGTGTTCATAGTTCATGGCTGATGCCACATCTCCCTTTCAAAGATCCATTCTGTTTGGAGCTTTCACAGTTCTACCACTCCGAGTGATATAGGGTTGATTACCTTTAGCTACGACAGCTTGTTCTGTTTTGGAAACCTCGCTCTTTGTACCCTCTTCTAAAACAACTTCTCCCATATTTTCTTCTGCTGCTTGTTTTAGTTTAGTACCGGGAATTAGAAATTTTCTATTTCGCCTTAGAGTTTGTTGTCCCTCTTTAACGAGATACGATCTTGGTGTATCTGCCTCCCTTTCTATAGTGCCAACAGCCTTTCTATCCGTTATCCAAACTTTTTCACCTGGATCTATTGGTTTCAGCTCATGGACTTTATGTCTTCGATTATAATCTCTTTCTTGTGCTTTTATTCTATTTTCTTCTATTTCTTCCAATCTCTCCTTCTGTACCAGTTTTGGTTGAAGTTCTGAGAGTGCTATGGGTAGAGTTGTTTGTAAACGCCGTCCCATCAACAGTTCTGCAGGGCTATACCCATTTTTCAAAGGCGAAGCTCTGTAGTTCAACAAAGCCAAATAAGGATCTTTGGACTTTTTGAATCTGAGTTTGATTACCTTGACTGCTGCCTCCACAAAACCATTGCTTTGAGGGTATCTGGGACTAGACGTAACGTGCTTGAAACCATACACTGTGGAAAATTGTTGAAACTCAGCTGTTCGAGTTACTTCAAATTGTCGTCCATTGTCAGACCTAACTATATCAGGTATTCCATGTCTGGCGAATATTGACTTACAGTGCAGAATTACTTCTTTGGATGTGAGCCTGTCTAATTTTGCGACTTCTGGATAGCGTGAATAGAAATCAGTTACCAGCAAATACCAGTCTGAATGAAGCTTGAATAGATCCATGGCTACGATTTCCCAAGGTCTTTGAGGAAAACTAGTTGGTTTCAGTGGTTCAGAACAGTTTCTAGCTTCCTGTATACATGATGGACATTCTCGAACGAGTTCCTCTATTTGCTTGCTCATTCCAGGCCAATAAACAGCTGAATTTGCCAAAGCTCTACATTTAGTTATTCCCATGTGACCTTCGTGAATTTTCTCCAAGATTTCTCGTTGAAGCTTGTTTGGTACAATTATTCGATTTCCTCTCATAATTAGGCCATTATGAACTGAAATTTCGTATCTTAAAGGCCAAAAGACCCGGCAAGATGATTCTACATTCTTTTTCTCTGGCCATCCTTCTAAAGCATAGGTAGTTAACATCCTACATGTTGAATCTTTTTCTTGTTCAAATTTCAACTGGGAAAGTCTTTTTGGAGCTATCGGAACAGTTTCTGTAATTTGATTGACAAAGAGCTCGACATCTTCTTCCAAATCAAAAGTTGGGACCTGCTTTTGGTGAGGTGCTCTGGATAATGCATCTGCTGCCAGTAAATGTTTTCCTGGAGTATGAAAAACATCAAAAGAGTATCTCATCAATCTCATTTTTAATCTTTGAAGACGAGGAGTGAGATCATCTAAGGATTTTCTTGTTAATATAGGGACCAGAGGTTTGTGATCAGTTTCCAAAAGAAATTTTGTACCTATCAAATAATTACAAAACTTTTCGCATGCCCAAGTGAGTGCCAATGCCTCTTTTTCAATCTGGGCGTAACGTTTTTCTGTTGGGGTTAATGTTCTGGAAGCATACGCAATTACCTTCATCGTGGAGTCATCTTGTTTCTGGCATAATGTAGCTCCTAATCCATAGGATGAAGCATCAGCAGTTACTGTCGACTCTTTGTTAGGGTCAAATACAGTAAGTACTGGTTCGGACGAGAGCATTTCCTTTAGCTTTTTCAATGCATTTTCCTGGGGCGTATCCCAAATAAATTGACTTTTTATTGATAGCAGAGAAGTCAAAGGTGCCATGATATCTGAGAATTTTGGAATAAATCTTGCTAGATAATTAGCCATTCCAAGCAGCTGTTTAAGTTCCGTTTTGTTGGTTGGAGTTTCGAATTTTTGTATGGCTTGTATTTTCTCTGGATCTGGGCGTATTCCGGACTCATCGATTACATGACCAAGGAATTGTATAGACCTAACCGAGAAACAGCATTTTTGTTTATTTAGAGTGATTCCCGTTTCTTCCAGACGTTTCAAGGTTGATTTCAAACGCTCGTCATGTTCGTTTTGATTGCATCCCCATATCAGGATATCATCCATATTGCATATTATGCCTGATAGACCTTCCAAAGCTTGAGACATTCGACGCTGAAAATGTTCAGGTGCTGAAGAAATCCCGAAAGGTAAACGTAAAAAACGGAATCTACCGAAGGGTGTGATGAAAGTTGTAAGATAAGATGACTCTTCATCTAAAGGTACCTGCCAGAAACCAGAATTGGCATCTAATTTTGAAAATATTTTAGCTCCTGCCAACAGCGATAAATTGTATTCTGTAGTTGGTAACGGGTGCCATTCTCTTCGAATACTTCTATTAAGTACCGTTAAATCTACACAGATTCTTACATTTCCATCTTTTTTTCGTACCACCACTGCTGGTGAACACCAATCTGTGGGTGTTTCTACTGGTTCAATTACATTTAATTCTTGCATTCTATTAATCTCCGCCTTTGTTTTCTCCAACAACGGTATTGGTATTCTACGTGGAGAGGTGAGAGCATAAGGCTTAGCATCACCAATGAGTTCTATATGATAATTTCCTTTCAGCAATCCTAGTCCTTGAAACAACAGAGGAAATTCCCGAATAGGATCAAAGCTGCTAATACTTTGCACACAATGTGGTTGTATATTAGGACCTAGTCCGAAAGCTTTAATGGCTGGTTTTCCCAACAAACATGTTTGAAGGCCTTTTATGACAAAAATCTCTTCTAAACATCTTTTTCCATTATATTCTATGTTTTCAACTAATTTACCTGTTAATTTCAATGGTGTTCTATCGGGACCGAAAATTATTTTATCCGTACTCTTAAGATGAGCATTTTTTAGAACTGTTTGCACTATATTACTAGGAATGACTGAGTGATCAGCGCCACTGTCGATTTTAAATCGAATAGATTTTCCCAATATTTTGATCGGAACTATCCAATCATCACTATGTTGATTCTCTCCTATTAGACCTATGAACCCAGCTTCACCATGAATTTCATTTACTCTGTTCATAGAACACAAACAAACTTTTTCCCAGTGCCCTTTTTTCTTGCACTTCCGGCAAAAAGAGTCCTTAGCGGGACAAAATTTTCTATCATGAGGTGTTTTCCCACACCATTTACAATTTTTCACATTAGAATGCATTTTATGATCACGGAAGTTGATATTATTTTTATTTAAATTATGAGGTGTCTGTCGAAATTTCTTTTTATGTGTTACTGCATTAATCGAGGTATTACTCACTAACACAGACTGTTGCCGTTTGATAGATTCCGACAAACGGACTTTATCGATGGCGGTTTGTAAAGTAAGCTGAGGATCAAGTTGTAGCTTTTCACTCAAAGATTGGTCAGTAATACCGACAACAATGCGATCCCGGAGTAATTCATCATGAAGATTACCATAAGCACATTTATCAGCTAATGCATATAGATCAGTAATAAAATCGTTAACTGACTCACCTTCTTTTTGTATCCGTCGGTTAAATTGTGCCCTTTCAAATATTGTATTTCGTTTCACTACGAAATGATTATCAAATTTTTCTAGCACTGCTTGAAAATTCTTTTTATCAGCTTCTGTGATGTCGAATGACAGAAAAATATCTTCGGCTTTGTCACCCATAATATATATAAGAGCATCCACTTGTTCTTCACCTGACTTCGTATTTAATCCTGAAGCAGTTCTGAAGCGTAAAAATCTTTGTTTCCATTTCGGCCATTCGGTTGGCGTTGAAAAAGGAAAAGATTCTGGTGGTGAAATATGATAAGCTGATGTCGCCATTTCGTACACAGAGTGTGCGTAAAAATGAAATTAGATATTCAATTTGAAACCGCTTGCCACCATGTGTTGTTATGAATCTTAAATATAAGATGTACCAAAAAATAATCAACTTTAGAACATCACGACATTTATTAAAAAAACTTACAGAGCGCTCGAGATCTAACACAAACACAATTACAGTTAACCTAGGTTATATATCCAGTGTTCATAGTTCATGGCTGATGCCACATTTAGTTTTTGTGATTATGATTTTTTGAGAGCGTGTCGCTCAGTTAAAAAGCTGTAAATAATGATTTGTGTTCGTCGTGTTATTTGTTATTAAATAGAAATGTATAATAATATACTGAATTTTATTTGAGTTAAGATTATTCTCTCGTGAAAGTTTCATTTGCTGAAATGTAATGAATCATGAAGATCCGGAGCACCGATGTCCCGATTGGAATTTAGAGGTAAGAAAATTTATATCTTACCAATTTTATTTAGAAATCAATTAGTTTAAAATTGATTATTTACATGTTGTCAACTCTTGATTGAATTAGTAATATAGGCAGTCGGAGTTGTCACATAATTGTGGCATCCCTGCCGGGATCGGGTGCTCCGTAGTTGATTAGAAATTAGAAATTTAATTAAAAGAGATTTAAATAGTTAATTAGAAATTTCAACTTTAACTATAGACAAATTAAAGAAATCAAGGACGCCAGTGCGGTCCAATTGTACGAAGTTAATAAAAGAAATAGAAGATACTTTGCAGGCTAAATGTAATGATTTAGATAGTCTGTCGTCTTTTTTAGATAGATTAGAAGCTAAACACGAAGAACTCTCTTTACTAGACAAACAAATTTTGGATATTTTATCTGAAGACAAAACTTGTCAACAAGACGCGTTTGATGCTGAATATGAGCAAATAGACAAGTATAATACAAATTATTGGTACGTAAAAAATAAACTATCTAGATACATAAAAAAATTAGAAACAGAGAGCAGTCAGGATACCTCTTTGTCATTAGGTAGTATGGCCACAAGAAGAAAGTTTAAATTACCAAAATTAGAACTTAAGCCCTTTAATGGTGAAATAAAAAACTGGTTATCTTTTTGGGGCCAATTTGAAAAAATCCACGAAGATTTCGATATAGTAAACGAAGATAAAATTCAGTATCTTATTAAAGCTACCCAAAAGGGATCTAGAGCTAGGGAAATTGTTGAATCTTTTCCCCCTACAGCCGATAGCTATCCAGAGGCGAGGCGATTCAATCATTGAAGGCACGGTTCGGTAGAACAGATATTTTAATCGAAGTATACATACGCGAAGTGCTAGGATTAGTTATTAATAATTCTTTGGGACAAGGCCAGAGACTGTCCCTTGTTAAGTTGTATGATAAAATAGAAACCTACCTTCGGTCATTAAAAATGTTAGGAGTATCGAGCGAAAATTATTCTTCGATTTTATATCCATTGGTCGAATCAGGTTTGCCTTCAGATATTCTTAAATTATGGGAAAGACATCTTGGCACTTTATCTGTTAATGATAAAGATAAAGATCAGGAAATTAATAAATTAGATACTTAAATGAAATGTTTACAAATTGAAGTTGAAATGGAGCAAAAGGTCAAATTAGCTAAGAGTGGGTTTTCTTTCGATAAAGATATCTCAGTAAACAGAGAACTTAGATTCGATCGTAAGGATAAAAAATTTTCCCTTCCTACGGCGGCCGAACTGTATAATGCAGATGATAAAAAATTGGAAGAACAGTGTGTCTTTTGCGAAAATAAACACCGTAGTCAAAATTGTAGAGCGGTATGGAAAATGACACTCGCGAAGAGAAAAGATGCTTTATTAAAAAAAGGAGCTTGCTTTCGATGCTTCAATGCCAACTACTTGGCTAAAGCTTGTAAAATTAAAATTAATTGTTCTCATTGTGGGAAAAATCACCACCAGTTCATGTGCATAGAAAAGAATAAAATTAACTTAGGCGATAATTCTAAAGAGGATTCTACTCCTAATAAAGATTGTATGCTTGCGAATACAACTTCTAGAAAAAGGGTTTTGCTCCAAACATTGGTTGTACGCATATACAATGGGGATATCGTACGAAATGTTAGAATTTTATATGACACGGGATCGCAACGATCGTATATATCAAAATTTGTGGCTAACATGTTAGGATATAATAGTATAAGTAAAGAAAGAATAGTGCATAGTTTATTTGGGGGTCGACAATGTGAAGAACTACACGATAGATATTTAATTAATTTGGGAAATATGGATGATAGTTTTCGATGTAAACTTGAGGTATTAGACCAACAAAAGATTTGCTCTGAAATTTCACCTATACCGGAAGGATCCTTTATTAATGAAATGAAACGGTACGGAATTTTATTGACTGATAGAGTCACTAAAGTTAATGATTTACTATACGAATTTTCTCCTGATGAAATTCACGTGTTAATTGGTGCAGATGTCGCCGGAAAATTATTTACCGGGAATTTAAAACAATTACAGGGCGGATTAGTTTGCATGGGAACTCGTTTAGGTTGGACAATTCTCGGGAAAACTGGAGGTTATGAAAATAAAAATATGAACAATCTAGTTTTCTCGCTGCATGTCAAAGAGGCAAAAATTTCCGAGTTATGGCACCTTGACACTTTAGGAATTCGAGATCCGGGGGAGAAAAAGGGTAGAGAAGAGATAGAGTTAGCCACTAAAGAACATTTTCTTAGTAATATAAGAGTAGATGAAGATGGTAGATATGAAGTTAGTCTTCCATGGATACAGGGCCACCCTAGATTGCCCAGTTACGAAAATATCGCTCGACGTAGATTAAAAACATGTGTCGATTCATTAAAAAAGATAGGAAAATTAGGTGATTATAATCAAATATTTAATGAATGGTTAGACGAGAAAATAATAGAAAAAGTTGAGCAGAGAAAAGCGTTAGGTAGTGAGCATTTCCTTCCTCATAGAGCGGTGTTTAAAGAAAACTCCACTACAAAGGTGCGGCCGGTTTTTGATGGTTCAGCTCGGGAAAAGGACTCACCATCGATAAATGATTGTATTGAAAAGGGGTCTAACCTCGTAGAACTGATTCCTTCTGTTTTAAACAGATTTAGATTGGGGGAAAATAGGGGTAATTGCTGACATAAAAAGGGCTTTTTACAGATTGGCATTACAGAGAAAGATCGATCATTCTTGAAATTTGTATGGTATGAAGAAGGGGACCCTCAAAAGTTGATAACGCTTCAGCATAGAAGAGTAGTATTTGGCATTTCATGTAGCCCCTACCTTCTAGGTGCCACGTTAGAATATCATTTAAAAAATGCACCTGAACAATTTAAAAACACTGCGTTAAAATTGTTAGAGTCAGTTTATGTAGACAACTGTGTTACGAGTGTTGGTAATAAGGAACAGCTGAACAGATTTATCGAAGAGTCAAAAACTCTTCTTAGCAATGATAAATTCGAGCTTTGCGGGTGGGAGCATAGTTTTCGAGAAGTTTTTACAGGGGAAAATGTCCCTGTTTTAGGGCTAATGTGGGATTTTAGAAGGGATACACTAGCAGTTGATTTAAAAGAAATTTCAGAAGATGATCGCCAAGTAACTAAAAGAAACATTTTATCGGCTGTTCACAGAATTTTTGATCCTATCGGATACACATGTCCTGTAACATTAGAACCTAAAATATTATTACAGGAGTGTTGGAAAGCTAAAGTGACATGGGACACGAAATTACCTGTTTTTATCAAGAAAAAATTTTAAAAATGGAAAAAACAATAAGGAAAATTAGAGACTATTGAAATACCTAGGTGCTTTTCACGAGATGCAGATAAGTTGCATTCCTTGCACGTTTTTTGCGACGCTAGTAAAGTAGCGTATGCTATGTGTATATTTATACGGACCGAAAATGAGAACGGTGATTTCTGTCAGTTGGTTCAAGCAAGAAGCCGAGTTGCTCCTATGAAAACAATTTCCATCCCGAGGTTGGAATTATTGGCTTGTAATATTGGGGCTAGATTAGCAAATAGTGTTAAAACTGATTTAAAATTAGATAACATTGCCATTTTTTATTGGACTGATTCGGCCAATGCGCTTTACTGGATAAAAAGAAATGAAAATTGGGCACCTTTTGTCTACAACCGAGTGTCCGAAATTCGCTCATTAAGTGATCCTTCAAAATGGCACTTTATTCCTGGCCAATTGAATCCTGCTGACCTGCCTTCAAGGGGTTGTACCGCTGAGGTTTTAGCCCGAGATAAATGGTGGGAGGGACCGCAGTGGTTGAGAAAACCAATGGACGAGTGGCCAAAATCAGAAATGTTTCCCGATTTCGAGACTATCGATGCAGAAAGAAGAAAAACAATTATTAGTGCTACAAATGTTAACACTGAACAATTTTACACTAGAATTTCTTCCTACGATAAATTAGTAAAAGTAATTCTCGTGGATATACAGATTTTACAAAAATTGTAAGAAAGCTAAAGAAGAGAGAGAATTTAAAATTTTAACTGTAGAAGAGCAGAAAGAAGCTGAAAATATATTATTGAAATTAGTTCAAAAATCGTTTACTGCTCCCCAAGATAAACGTTTAAAAGCATTTCAGACCATGACAGATTCGGCTGGAGTTCTGCGGCTGAAATCACGCATACATTTGAGAGATGATATTCTGAATTTCAGATTTCCTGTTATCCTTCCACATGACCATCCTGTAGTTGAAAAATTAATTAGATCTAGACACTTGAAACTAGGACATGCCGGGGTACAAATTATGATGTCTAATTTAAGGAAAGATTTTTGGATCTTAAAATTCCGAAAAACTATTAGAAAGGTAATTAGAAACTGTGTACGTTGTAAAAGATTTGATTAAAGACCGAAACCTATTATTGAAGCACCTCTTCCGGAAGATCGTATAAAAGACGCTGTAGTATTAGAGGTTGTAGGAACTGACTACGCCGGTCCTTTACTTCTTCGAGGTGGTCAGGAAGCTTGGATAGTTATTTTCACATGTGCTGTCTACAGAGCAGTACATTTAGAGATAGCCACATCTTTATCGACTGACAACATTTTGCAAGCTTTTAGAAGATTTATAGCACGAAGAGGTAGACCTGCGATAGTATATTCTGACAACGGAAAAAAATTTACGGGTGCTGAAAATTTGCTTAAGCAAATTGATTGGGATGTTATTTCTCAGTACAGCACAGCTCAGAAGATCACTTGGAAATTTAACCCTCCATCTGCGCCGTGGTGGGGTGGATGGTGGGAACGTTTGATAGGCGTAATAAAAGAGATCCTTCGAAAAGTCTTAGGACGAAGCTCTTTGGACTTGGAAGAAATGCAAACTGTTATTTGCGATACAGAAAATATTGTTAATCAGCGGCCTATGACTTATGTTTCAGAGGAAATCGATGATTTAATACCCCTTACTCCTTCTATGTTTTTACAAGACATTAGAGAATCAGGTATTCCTTAATAAGAGACATGCCTATAGACAGCGATCAGAACAAGATTTGCGAAAAAGATTCCGCACTGAATATTTGGAATGTTTAAAACAATCCTCGAAATTTAACAAAAATCAGCGACCTGTGCAGATTGGTGATGTAGTTTTTGTGATTAGTGAGAATGTTAAAAAACTTGAATGGCCACTTGCCAAAATTATAGAACTCTATCCTTCAAAAGATGGAAATGTTAGATTAGTAAAAGTAAAGATGAAAGGTGGCGAATTTCTATGTCCTGTTCTCAGATTGATTCCTCTAGAAGTAACCCATGAAAGAGGTACTGAACTCCAGTCTACAGTTCAGTCGAATGATAAAGAATGTCCTTTAGATCCTGCTCCTACCAAACCGACGATAAAATTGACTGGTAAAAACTGTTATTTAGACCCTGCTACGAGTAAGCCGATGATCCAACATTCTGTTAAAGACTGTTTTTTAGATACTGAATCTACTGAACCTATTTTCCATAAAGGTGCTAGTAATCCTCCTAGTGGTTCGGTCAGTGACAGTACATCGGACGTTTCGGTTCCTCGTTCCAGATATGGGCGTATCATAAAACGTCGAACTGATTGGAAAATTTGAGTTTCAGACCCAGAAAACTCAAAGGTGGGAGGATGTTGTAATTGAGAATTCATTTCCTCTTGCATCATCCAAAACCCCTTTCTACTTAAAGTTTTGAAAGATCAAAAGACAATTATTTACACCTACGCAGTGTAGAGGTAGGGATGTACTTTGATTTGCAGAAAAGAGACAATGAGACTTTGACGCATGCGCGCAACATTATGTTTATTTTCGTAACTGTTATGGAACATTTTTATTAGAACTTTAAGTTTAGTTTAGTTTTTGAGATTATGATTTTTTGAGAGCGTGTCGCTCAGTTAAAAAGCTGTAAATAATGATTTGTGTTCGTCGTGTTATTTGTTATTAAATAGAAATGTATAATAATATACTGAATTTTATTTGAGTTAAGATTATTCTCTCGTGAAAGTTTCATTTGCTGAAATGTAATGAATCATGAAGATCCGGAGCACCGATGTCCTGATTGGAATTTAGAGATAAGAAAATTTATATCTTACCAATTTTATTTAGAAATCAATTAGTTTAAAATTGATTATTTACATGTTGTCAACTCTTGATTGAATTAGTAATATAGGCAGTCGGAGTTGTCACAATATTAAAGTGGAGTGGGAACAGAACTTGATTATGCACTGTTTTTTTTTTACGCTGGTAGAAAGCGCAAGCTAGTGAATTTATTAAAAAGTATGTAACTTTTGCTCTATTTCTTTTTTAAGATATGGCAACATGAAAGAAAAAATAAACATTATTTAAAGCATGGTATTAGTAATACATAATAACGTATGATACGTAATAATAACGCATAATAATAATACACTCTCATAAAAATAAAATAAAATTATCTCTCCTCAACAACGCGAAATGTTCTGACATATTCAGAGTCATTTTTATATATAAAATCATAACATTTAATGCATGACTATGAAGTGATTTGGAATCGAATAGAGTTTTTCATTTTTTGATAAATTTATTACATCTTGAGTTGTGATCGATTGCTGTCTCATGACGACCTTTTCTGAGTTATTGCGTCTTGAAAATTGGTTTTAAACGCTAACTTTGACATTTCCTGAAAGTTTCTTTGCCTTCATCGAAAAATGGAAAACTTATCAGATTCCCTGGTTTCGGAGTAATTACACTTGCAAATTTAAGATAAAGTAATAATAATAAATTCCTGAATGTGTCAGAAAGTAGCCAGTTTGGAATTATAAAACAGCTGTCTCAAAATTCACTAAAATTACTGCTAATGAATCCTTGGTGGTATTTCTTTTGTATATGTTTATTCAGTAATTCAGGCTTACAAAATTCTAAGCACAAAAGATGAGTCTTTGAATATATCGACGGGTATTTTTTCTTGAGATGTACATTTTAAAATATACATTTAAAATACTACCGTTTTTATTGTACAGAGATGGTAATGTTTACCTGGAATTCCAGTCCTGCATCGGGTCGGGTTACCCGATGCAGGACTGTAAATAGGCCCGAATATATACTTATTCATATTCAAACTTTTTGTGAAAATCCCAACAATCCGGCATGCAAAAAATCTAAATATGACCTGGAAGAGCTATTCTAGCGTGAACCCGACACGCAGAAAGGAAATTAGTCATACCAACCCTCCCCCCCCCCCCCCCCCGCAAAAAAAAAAATCTATACTAATATTATAAAGAAGTAAAGATTGTTTTTTTGTTTGTTTGTTTGTAGGGGTAATCTCCGGAAATACCGAAGCGATTTCAAAAGTGATGGTGGCAAATTGATGGTGACAATCCCTGCTCCAACATAGGCCCTGTTTTATGTCGGTGCCATTACCCCCAGAGGGGTGCAGAAGCGAAAAACGTTCTACAATTAGATTTTGTTTTATACTGAAGGAGCTAGAAACATGAAATTTGGCATGGTAGTTACTTATAAGATGTAAATGCTCTCTAAGAACAAATTCTAAAAAAATTCGAAATTTAAAAGGGTGAGATGAGCGAAAAGCGTTCTAAAAACATTCTAAATTGCAATTTCTATGGAATCTCTGGAAGTACAGAACCATTTTTAAAAGGGATGATGTCAAATTGATGGTAACAGTCCCTGCTGTAACATAGGCTATATTTTATGTCAGTGCCACTACCACAGGGGGCTGCAAGAGCAAAAAACGTTCTAAAATTTCGATTTTTTTTTTTTATACTGAAGGAACTAGAAACTTGAAATTTGGCATGGTAGTTACTTATAAGATGTAAATGCTCTCTAAGAACAGTTTCTAAATATTTCGAAATTTAAAAGGGTGAAATGAGCTAAATGTGTTCTAAAACATTCTAAATTACAATTTCTATGGAATCTTTGAAACTACCGAATCAATGTTAAACGTAATGATCGCAAATTTATGGTGACAGTCTGTGCTCTAACACAGGTTATATTTTATGTCAGTGCCACTACCCTCAGGGGGTTGCAAGAGCGAAGAACGTTCTAAAATTGCAATTTTTAATATACTGAAGAGATCAGAAACATGAAATTTGGCATGGTAGTTACTTATAAGATGTAAATGCTCTCTAAGAACAAATTCTAAAAAAATCGAAATTTAAAAGGGTAAGATGAGCGAAAAGCATTGTAAAAGCATTCTAAATTACAATTTCTATTAAATCTCTGGAACTACAGAACCATTTTCAAAAGTGATGGTGGCAAATTGATGGTAACAGTCCCTGCTGTAACATAGGCTATATGTTATATAGGTGCCACTACCACAGGGGGGGTGCACAAGTGGAATCCTTGAAACTACCAAACCGAATTTTAACGTAATACTTGAAAATTCATGGTGACAGTCTGTGCTCTAACACAGGTTATATTTTATGACAGTGCTACTACCCTCAGGGTGTTGCAAGAGCGAAGAACGTTCTAAAATTGTAATTTTTACTATACTGAAGAGATTAGAAACTTGAAATTGGGCAAGATAGTAACTTATAAGATATACATGCACTCTAAGGACAGTTTAAAAAAAAATCGAAATTTAAAAGAGTGATATGAGGGAAAACTGTTCTAAAAACATTCTAAATTACGATTTTTATTGAATTGTTAAGGACGGAAACTTTAAATTTAACATGATTGCTACTTTTTAAGACACAAGGGTACACACAGAACAGTTTTTTTTTAATAAATCTATATTTAAAAGGGTGAAAGAGGAAAAAAAGTTCTGAATTACGATTTTTTTTTTTACTAACAGGATTAGAAACTTCAAATTTGGCATGGCAGTTACTTTAAAAATATAAATACTCGCTAACAATGGTTTGTAAAAAAATTCAAAATTTCAAAGGGTGAAATGAGCGGAAAGCGTTCTAAATTGCACTTACTATGGAATTGTTAGGGGTAGAAACTTAAAATTTTACATGGCTGCTGATTTGGTCACACAGAACAATTAGAAAAAAATTGAAATTTAAAAGAGTGAAATGCGCTAGAAGCGTTCTAAATTACGATTTATTTGGAACTAACGTACATGATCACCCAGAACAGTTTACTAAAAATGCGAAATGTAAAAGGACAGGGGCAAAAAAAAAAAAAAAAAAAAAAAAAACGTACTAAAATCGCAATTTATGTGATACAGCTGGTATAGAAGCTTTGTATTTGGTATGGTGGTTACTCTTAAAATGCAAATGCTCGCTAAGACCGGTTTCTAAAAAAATCGAAATTTAACAGGCTGAAATGAGCTGAAAACGGTCTAAAAACGTTCTACATTATGATTTAATTGGATTTATTCAGGTTAGAAACTGGAAATTTAGTATAATTGTAACTTTTAAGATGCAGACGCTCGGTATAAACAGTCTATTAAAAATTCAAAGTTTAAAGGTGCAAACTGAGCAGAAGCGTTTTAAATTATGTTTTTTTCTAAATTGTTAGCGATAGAAACTTAGAATTTAACATGCGTGTTATTTTTTATACGTAAATGCTTCCACAGAACAGTTTTTACAAAATTAAAAAAAGGTGCAGAAGCAAAAAACATTCAAAATTGCGATTTTAGTGATGCTGCTGGTATAGGAAGTTGAAATTTGGCATGGTGGCTATTTTTAAAATTTCAGTGCTAGCTAAAAATGGTTTCCATAAAAAGAATCAAAATTTTAAAAAGTGAAATAAGCTGAAAAAGTTCTAAAAGTTCTAAAATTGTTAGGGATAGAAACTTGAAATTTTACATGGCTGTTACGTTAGAGATACAAATGCATCCATAGAACAGGTTTTAAAATTTTTGAAATTTTAATGTGAGCGGGAACAGAAAAGTTTTAAAATTGCAATTTCTGTGATATAGTCATGACAGAAATTTGCTTAATTAGTAATATCTGAATTATCTGTGGCAGTAAAACTTCCTCTAATGAAAATAGGCCAACGAATACCACTTAGCATTTTTCAAGAATTACGCGAGCAAAGCCGCGGGTTTTGCTAGTAAATAAATAAATAAACAAATAAAATAAATAAATAAATAAATAAATAAATAATAATAATAATAATAATAAACGATGCAGGTCTCTATTCAACGATCTCGAGGTGTCCGTTATTCAGCGGTTTCACTTTATTTGAATATTAAAAAATATAGATTTGTCTATTTATCTACATAACATTTAAAATTGATATTAGAGATATAATTGTACATAATTTTCATAATAGCATTAAAAAATGATTTATTGTTCTTTCATTGCGAGTTCGGGTCGGGTTACTGGGCGAGGAAATTTTTTTTGTCGGGTTGCAGGTTGACTTCAAATGGAATTTGCGGATTCGGGTCGGGTTGTACCCGACCCGTGTAGGACTCTACCTGGAATCAGGTGCCCTTTAAAATAAGGCCTGCACACCACACTAGAGCATCAGAGGACAGTAAATCACATCCACATTATCCCATTGTAAAATTGTCTTAAACTTTCTTTTAAATAGACTTCTATTCTGCAGTTTTACTTAGAAAATGAATGCCCTAAAATCTTAAGCAGCTTTATCCCTTTGTATCACCTCATTGCATATCTGCAACTTACCTAACAGTCAATATTACTTATACAGTGGGCTTTAAAAGATGATTTTATTTATTGCTGCTGTCTCCCAACACATCAACATCAGTTAACATAAATTGTACATAGATTTCTCAACAGACGGCGATACTGAGTTAATTTTTCATGCCAAAGTTTTATTTATCATTTGAGCAGTTTCACATTGCTACTGCAGGCATACAAAAAAAGATTTTTTACAAAGGTTAGTTCGTATACTTTACAATTTTGTATTAGAAAATTGACAATATTTATGAGCAGTATATAATTTTCTATTTTTTGCAGATGTGAAAAATGTGTTCTAAATTTTTAGCTCACAGGCTATCAAAGCCTGAGAGCTAATGTGCCCACAGGTTCTGTAAGTACGTGTATGTATGTACGTAACACAATAACTCTTGATAGAAATACCAGATTTGCTTCAATTTTTGTATATAGGTTCATTGTAATAAGGCACTTCCCTGATTAGTTTTTGGGGGGTCCATTGGTTAAGTATAAAGCGGGGGAGGAACGGTGGGCTAATTCCCCCCCCCCCCCTCCTTAATTTATTGTCAATTTCTTTATTTTTTGAGGGGCATTATTCTTTGAAATAAGAGTATAATATACAATTAGTGTGAATAGCTTGAGCTCAATGTCACCAGTTTAACTGGGCACTTTTTATTTCTTTTAATTATTTTTTACATGCTTAAATGATGTATTCTAACATTTAATAAGAATGGTCTCCTTAAAGCGCATACTCAGAAAACATTTTCATATCGAAGAAGTCGTTGCTTCCATAGCAACAATACTTTTTCATTGAATTGACAATATTCAGAATCGGCTTATTTTTGAACTTGAAACAATTTCAATCAATTTAAATTTTGTTTCAAATTGTAAATTACAACCTTTAAATTTCATTATATACATATACATATAAATGTGTATACACTAAATCGTAGTTATAAAAATTTATTATGTAAGTTAAACTTATATAAACAAGTTCAGCATGAAAAAGTTTTGCCTTAATGAGTATTTATCATAAAAATGTATTTTTTAAAATTTTATTCCGTAGTCAACCTGAGATAAATCGCCAAATAAATGAAATTTTCATAATTTTCTTATGGAAGTTACATCGAGGTTCCACAGAATTTTTTTTTTGTAGACGTATATATCCTCATGAAAAGAACATTTTGTAATTTTTTCAAAATTTTCTGAGTATGCACTTATGAAGACCTTCCTTTAAAATATATATTTTTCAAATTGGAGTTGTTGAGTCACAAAGGGTTAAATAGTATTTTTAAAGAAATTCATTCAAGATGTTGAAGTTCAAACCTTGGGCGACCTGTGGGAGGGGGTCTTCAGCTACTTTTCTGTTCATTGATGGCTAATTTAATATGAGAACGTGTGCTGGTTTTGTTCTCTGATAGTTGATCACTTTATTTTTAATGCATTGCATTTGTATTACTTTTTGTCGAGTGAAGAATGTAGAGCGGGAAAATTTAGCACATTTTTAAGCAGATATGTCTGTTCTCCAGAAAAAGAAAAAATGTTAATAAATACAATGGAATATTTTGAACAGCCTACTTGTTCTCAAAATTAAAACTGCCCATCAAGCAAAACATATCAGTCACCTAACTGCTTTATGGATACCAAAGCATGAAAATAGGTGGTCAATGACCTGTACTCACTGGTAAAGTATCAGTATGCAGGAAGTTTCTCTTTTGAGTATACTTTTATACTTCTTATACTTTTAATTATATGTACGCTAAAGAGACTTTTATTGATCCTATGTCTCTGTTACTGCTATCCTTATGGTTTTATGAACATCAACAAAACAAAATTTTGCTTGAGAAAAAAGAAAAAAATTAAAGAAAAATAAATAATATTGGAATAGAATAATAGAAATTGGATGGGCTGGTAGAGCGAAATATCGAACAACATGAGTCCATATAAATTGGCACCACTGATATTACTTATGGACCTGAAGAAATTAAAATGAATACATTAGTTTTTCTTATGCTGTATTGCATAAAAATTCTAAAATACGACTGTTTTCAGAAAAGTTGCATAACAAATATATAACTAATATAAGAAAATCTAAATATATATTTCTATCTAAATATATTTTTACAACTTTGTCGGTAATATAATTAAATGAAAATTAGCAACAGACAATAAGTCTGACAACCAGAAATTAGTCTACAATAAATTAAATGTTTAAAAATTTTTTTTTTTTAAACATACTTTCATTAAAATTCACAAAAAAGTCAATTTATATTATAAAGCACAAATGTGTGTGTTGCTCAATGCTGACGTCATAATGATGAGGGACACAATGTGGTAAAAATGGATGAATGATGCAACAACGGAGCTATTTTTTCAATTAAACAATCGTAACATTATTTCTATGGGGAAAATGCAAGTTTTGGGCCGACGCTGAAACCCCTTAGGGATTAAATTTTTAAAAAGTAATGTCCTATTTATGTATTGCCCCCAGGAATACATATATATTCTAAATTTCAAAGCTCTACGCCAACAGGAAGTGGGTGAAAAATGAGTATCAATATTTGACAGCCACATACATTCAGAAATGTAAGTTAAAAGAAAGCATGTAAAAAGGAAAGAATCCAGTTTGCAATCTACTATCCATAGCTGCTAAATAAATATATTTTTTAATAATTTTCAAAATATTCTTTATTACATCATTTTAGAAATAAAAAAACAAGCAGTTTTAAGTGCAGTAAATATTTTTCAAATATCTATTGCAGTAATTCTGTACACATTGACCTCAGAACTGATACAGCGACAGCGTAAATCTTTGGAATAGTTTTCACCTACAAATGGAGAAAGAATTAGTAATTTAAGAAAGTAATGGAATTTTTTTATCTTTTTGAAAGATTCTAAACTCAAGCTCTTCTAATACATAAACAATCTCAAAGAACTATTAGTAAAGAATCTGGAAAGGTTTGTTTTACTGGAATGTTTGGTCTAATTGGTTATTTCATTGGATGTAAAAATAATACTGGGGGAATGGTAAAATATACCACACTCTTTCGTTTGGTCATTATAATGAGAAAGTCACTATAATGTACAATCAGATTGTAAATCAATTCTCAAATGGAAACCTCAAGTTTGTAGTAGCCACCCTTGCCTTGAACTTAAGTGAGGTTGCTTAAAATAAATAAATAACTTTTATCAAAAAAAAAAAAAAAAAAAAAAAAAGCATTTTTTAAATGAATAGGCAAGACAAAAATTAATTCAAAACTTTTATTTCCCTCAGCAAAGATTTATATATATATATTTATAGTTCATCTCTCTATTTACAGGTTTTATAATACAATTAGATATAAGAAATAAATAATCATAGACAGTTTACAACAACCTGTCTTAAATACAATCATTATTTTAACAAAAATCACATTTTGGCAATGGAATCTACATAAAAAAACCAAGTTTAGAAACATTATTCAAGAGATGCATTAATGTACAAAAGAAATATAGAAATTTTAGACGAACAACATATATGGAAGTAATGTAACACATTTTACAAAATAACTTATAAAGAACAGCATTCTTTTTTCTCATTTTTAGAATAATGCAATGCAACATGAAATGGACACAAAGGATGTAAATACACTTTAAAAAAGAACGAACTTGTTAAAAAAGCTCTTTCTCAAAGTCTATAAGAAGCAAATTTAGAAATTTTTTCAATATTCATTAACTTGGAGAACAGATTTATTGTTTCAAAAGTAGTGATATAATTTGATGGTATATATGACAGAGAAATTGATATAATGACTATGAAAATGAGGACTGTCAAATACAACTATTTTCTAAAATTTAGATAAAACATACCTTTATATACTGCGTGTAAAAAATAGAAGTAATGGCAATTCTCTCTTAAATCACTAAAATCAACAAAATGCATTTTTAATGCTGAAAATTTATAAAATTCAAAGTATCATAGCTCGAGTAAGTTTTGGTTATTTAGGATAGGATAAGACTTTTCATAATGTCCCTCTCAGATGTAGAGCAACATTTAAATGTAAGTTATAGAAAAAAGACAGCCATATAAAAAAATTAATTTCATATTTCAATATGTATACAGTCAATTGCAAAATGAATGCTATATCTAAAAACTATACTTAATTTGTATACCTTTGTAATAAGAATTATGTTTATATCATCAGTAGTTTAAGAGATAATCGTCATTATGTCTATTTTAGATCAGCCAGTATATTATTCTATAAGCAAAAATTACAAACAAAAGAAAAAGGCTATTAAATAAAAGAGTTATTAAGAAACGACTTCTTTTTCTTAATTTGCCAGTTATTACTTCAGACCATAAATATAAAAATAATAATAATTAATCCACAGATAACCAACTGTAACAAAGAAAGAATAATAATAGGTTATTTTATTTGTAATTTTTAAAACTTAAAAACAGGGGGGGGGGGGGGAGGGGGGGAATCAGAAATCTTTTTTTTTTTTTTCTTATACATCAAACATTTATTTCCACAATTATCTACTCCCAAAACAAAATAATTCATAGAAGTCTTTTGACTAAATAATAATAATATATATATTAATAAAATTAGAGATAGTGTCAACAAACACTTTAAATGATAATGCATTTATAAAATGCATAAATAACTAAATTTACAAATGCCCCCCCCCCCCCCCCGAATAGAGAAATGAGACATTCACTAATATTATTGAGCAATTCCCGTTTGATAGAAAAGTTAACTATTGTTTATAATTTTAGTTTCCCTATAACAGGCATCCTTTTATTTATAATGTAGTTAAGTAAATGTGAATGTCTAAGGAATATTTATGTAAAGTGTACTTCACCCTTTCACAATAAAGCAAAACAAACATAAAAGTGATTTATTAGGATCAAATCCAGAAGTGGGGAATTTTCAGGCAAATATTTTTTTCCCCAGATAGTAATATGCAACAAACAGTTGAAAGTTGTTAGGCAAAAATTTACATTACAGTAAAAAATAATTCATTACTACAATGCATTTTTGTAGCAACATTTTTATAAAATTTTTTGCATAAAATTCAGAAAGATATACAACAGTGGAAAGTTTCATGTAGGATAGAACTTAGATCGTCATGTTTACATTGAGGCAATTGGAAAACTGCAAAATATAGCCAACAAATAAAATTATATAATTCATTTGCCTTGTCAGAAAATCCATTTGCCCATAGTAAGTAGAGTGATGCAATTCCCCACCCTGATCAAATAAATCGATCCAAAAGATAGTCTGAAACACTATGGAAGAAATCCATGAGCAGGTTGCTTTTCAATATGAAGCATCCGGGATTAAATATAACCCAGCCCAATAGAAATGCACTGCATTTCCTTTTGTCCATATGATACAACCATTTTTTTTAAAACTATGCACACTTTTAAAAACAGAATTAGCTTATTTTATATAGTTAAGAAAAATCAAACATAGTAAAGCATCAATCTTCCATATTAATTTGGAAATTGATAATGTCATTAAAACAGACATTCTGTATAACCAATTAATACTTAAGAATACAGCATTGAATTGAATCATTGAACATTTTTGATTGCTATGTAGAATACAATAACATGTTAAAAAATTACTCATAAACCAAAATGCAATAAATTTCACAAAGAATCCATATTGAATCTGGATGATTGGTTTGTGGATAAGTGATGTACTATGCAAAATGAAATTAATTTGCAAACATGATGATAATGAGCTAGTTATTAATGATGAAGAATCTTAATTTTTCATAAGTACATGTTCAACAGGTACAAAGTCTAGCATCATGAGTAACATGATAGAATAGATGTCTACAATATGGCAAAAAACATACAGACTCATGTATACAAACATACTCATATATACATTGCTTTTACTTTTTAAAACAATTTATTTGCTTAAATAATAATTCTTCATTTAAAAGTTTTAACAATGCGAGCAGCAATTTTTATACACTAAAATTTATAATACATAAATAGTAATATGGAACAAACAAATACTTATTTAAAGCATAAAAACAGATCAGTTCATTGAATTTCTAGCTTTGCTTCTGCTAAAGAAGCCCGGTAGTTCTAATGAACTAATCCTAAATGCAGGCACAACTGGTAATTAGTAAAAATTTCAGATAAATATAACAATAAATCTAAGAAAGCACACAATCAATAATTCATAATTCACAAAACTATGTACAAGATATGGGAAAAAAATAACAACCCAAACCTTTTCATAACTGCTTTTATTAGTTGTTCAATAATTTCAATTTAACTTTACCAGCACAAATGTATTTTAAGGGAGCAAGTACAGTTGCATAATCAATAGAAAACAGACAATATTTATTTTGCATTTTCTTGGTAATCACTAAATATATCTCAATGTATTTTATTTATGTTTTAGAAATTATAATTGGCTGCAATTTGATAATTTTATTTTCTGGAAAATCGTTAGCTGATTAATAACACATACAAAAAAAGAAAGAACGAAAAGAAAATATAGTTGTTATTTGCAAAATTGTATCTATTGCATTTTTTATTTTTATTTTTTGCCAAGTGATTAAATTGTAATATTATCAGCAAAACAGTATTTAAAAAATATATTGAAATCACTTCAGTAGTTCTCGAAAAAAAAAAACAAGAATAAAAAAACACATACGTTTGCAAGAAAATACATTAAAGATTTTTACTGAGTCATAGCTTCTAGCACTGTTTCCTTGACTGAAAAATTCATTTATTTTTATCTGTAACTCAAGTTGAGTTAATTTTATGAATACCCAGATATTTATTTGAAAATTTTGCATTTTCAACTGTAGTCGCCCCGTTAAACAAAAATATAATAAAACTGAAATACATATACATTAAATGGGTTATTTAAAAAAAAAAAAAAAAAAAACTTTTAGTTTATGCAAACTAAATAATTACACCCTTAAAGTTGAAACTTGTTCACTTGACTAGCAGATTTGCAATGAAACATGAGAATTGGTAATGAAAGTTTTGAGAATCCACTTCTAAAACTGCCATCCCACCCTCCAACCTCTCAAGAAAAGTTTTATAATTGTTAATCAAAACTTTTCAAATATATTTAAGAAAATTTAAAAAATATTTAAAATGTCAATAATTCAAAACATATATAATACTACTGCACACTTTAAATTCACCATGTTATAAATAAGAAAATCTGTACACATTTATGAAATAATAATAACAATAAATGACATTTTTGGGGGTGTATGAAGAACTTTTTAGATTTGAAGTTATATTAATAAAAATATGTAGGAAAGAGCATTAATCATGGACATATTTCTGTAAAATTACTATTTTTTACATTTAACATTATATATATATAATCTGTGTTCATTAAGTGTGTGTGTGAATATATCTATATATTCTTAAAAGAGGCTTTACTCCATTATATATGTGCTTAGATATACTGGCCTTTAAAATATACATTTAGTTTCAATTCAATCATTCATTCTGTGGTGTAGCCAGAAATTTTTCACAGGGAAGTGGAGGGGAAGGGATTACACTCACGAGATCTCATTACATTCTTTTATTTATTTATAAAAAGAGGGGAGGGAGTGACACATACTTTGAAACAAATATGTATACATAAAAACAAAATGCAGAACTTTTTTTGGATTCTCTACCCCCCCCCCCTCCCTCCTCCTATTGGGAAGAGTTGTAACCTTTATAACCCACCCCTTGGCTATGCCACGGCACTCATTATAAAGCTAAGTTACAATAATGGTTTGTTAGCATGTGAAATTGAGTATATTTAAGTACTGAGATCTAGTTAAAAATGCATACTCGCTAACCTTCAACTAAACTTTCATAAAATGTGAGTTAACTTGATCCAGGTTAAAGACGTTTCTAACCAGAAAAGTTATTTGATGTAACAATATATATTTAATTTCATGTTTTTACATGGAGCCTATTTGATTTCATTTCTTTAAAAAAAAAAAAAAAAAAAAAATCTGGTTTAACATGTGTCAAACTAACCCACATTTTAAAGAAGAATAGTGCAAGGTTGGCAGGTATGAAAATTTGTTTTAACAAAATTATTTTTAAATATTTAAAATGTTAACATTTCAAAGCATACACATTATTATTTGACACTTTAAAATTCAGTATGTCACAAATAAGAAAATATGCATCTATGATATTTGCCACACTGCATCTACAGGAAATTTAATGTATTTAAAAGGGGAATTTCCTTATTACAGCAACACTCTTCATGAAAAATAGAATAGGTGCAAAAGAGCAATTTTAAATTAACATAAACATGAAAGTTAAGAACTTTGGTCTTGAAAGAAAGAATTGAAAAGCTAACAAGACTGCACATTTCTTCTTATATTCAAGAGCCCCAAACATACCGGGTGTCTAAAATGGACTGACTGATTTTAAAATTCCAGGTGTCTAAAATGGACTGACTGATTTTAAAATTCAATAACTTGGAAACGGTGACAGATATTTAAAAAAATTCTTGCAGGAAGGTTATGTAAGATGTTAGAAGCTTTTAACTGCAATTCCTGATTTTAGTTTAAATTACCAGCAATAGATGGCGCTGTGAGCAATAGGTGAACAAAAGGCAGAAGCGGAAATTACCCAGCATTGAAGCGAAGGAAGGAGGTATATGGGGTGGGTCTCAGAATTGGGCCCTAAGAACAAGATTATATTGGTGAAGAGACCCACTTCATATATTTAACCTCTTTCTTTTACATCAATATTGGGTGAATTCAGTTTTGGCCTCGATTGAACACCTATTACTTTTAACACCACTTATTGCTGCTATTTGAAACTAAAACCGGGAAACACATAAAAAAAAAAAAAACACCTGACATCATACATTTTTGAATTTTAAATTCAGTCAGTCCATTTTAAAACACCCGGTATGTTGTAATTTTAGTTTATACATGCCAAAACAAAGTTTTATTTATTAATTATCTCATTAGGTTCCCCTTCCCTTTGTACCACATGACTAATTTATATTAACAACAAGATGTATTAGAAAACAACAAATCAAAAATAAAAGCTGATCCGATATCTATACAACATCAGTATGCTAAATTTCTTTTGCAAAATAACAACTTGAAAGATATTATCAAACTATTACAAATCACAGCAATAACATAGTACGAAAGTTCATTTAGAGAGTTGCCATAGCAAGGAAGTATCTTAAATAATTTATTTTATTTAGTTAAAAAATAATGAGACGATGGAAAAGTTTATGACCCATGATAAGGATATTAAAAGTTCAAAAGATTTAACCCTCTAAGTATTTGAACTGTCTTTTTCCATCATGTAATTTCTGAATTCAAAGATCGCTGTAACAAAATTTCGGAAATTCCAGTGCATAAAATACTAAAAATAATGGTCCGAATAATTTTATATCAGATGAAAATATATTACTTGTCGTCTGAAGATGTAATGCTTTACTAGATATAATAATTTTTACTTTTCATTTGTTTTATATTTATTGTAGCTCACTTGCTTGTAATACCTATCATATTATATGAAGTATAAAAACCATTATCCATTAATAAAAATATATTAGAGTTGTGTCTATGACTTGATAAAAAGTTGTAAAACATGGATGCAGTCATGAATGACCAATATGTTGATAAATATTGTATGTATGTTGTTGATATATATTGTATATATACATGTTACTATGTATAGTATGCAGCAATACAATGCCAAAAATAAAAAATGCACAGGCAAACTCTATTATACAAAGTCAAAGGGAAACAGCATTCAATTTAAATTATCATTTCATTTGAAATATTTTAAGTATATTTTCAAATATATTTAAAGATAAAATGTTGTTTAGATAATGTTTAGGTAATAATAGAGTAAATGCAGAGTCAGGAGGGGGATGAGAGGTCTATTATTTGGAGAAGTAAAAAAAGTGCAAGTATGTGGGGAACGATGACAATAATTTTTTGGCATGAGTAATTAAAATGTTGCTTCAAGATCCAAAAGCAACTGAGTATTTTCATATGTTGCTTTCTAGTTGTCAGCTTTAAAATTATGGTCGCCAATGGCAACCTGGTGCTCGGAAATTTCGCAACCTGGCATAATGTATTCAAATACATGTCCTCACACTGATGCTTTTCATAGTTATTATTTTATAAATCAGTAAACAGTTATGCAAAAACACTGTCACACGCTTAGAGAGTTTAAACATGTAAACCAATCAACATTTTACTTGCATGCAACAATAGTGATTTAAATGTGAACAAACACATTTTTCATAAATATCAAACACCAACCAACATATTTATGTTAAAATATAAAGAAAAATTTAAAAATTCTGGGTCCCAAACTAATCACAGATACAAGCATAGTTGAATGTTTAAATTTATCAAAACGACCACTGACAAATATTAGTTTGATAAATAATTATGCTATAGAAATAAGTAAATGGTCCCAAATTATTTAAAATTCCTTCAAAATAACCCAAAATTGTGAAAACAATAGCATAATAGCTGGAGATAGATTAAGAAAACAAACTACATGAAAGAACAAAATACTGAAAAAATTAAATATTAAATTTAGCATTTTTCAATTTAAGGTAGCTCACTACGTTTAAATAGCCAATTTTGAGCAAATATCACAAAATTTTTATTATTTCATTTGAAAGACTGTACATTTAGCTATTCAAAATAGTATTGTTTTCTTCATACAATCATTGGAAGTGTAGGTATGGCTGTTTTTGCTTCAGCTTTGAAACCAGAATTGAATATTTAAACTAACTGGAAACATGTATTTAGATAGTTTCTTGAAAGAAAATATCTTCTAAGATTTAAATTAAGAATGATACAACATATAAATCTGGAGAGTTTTAAGAACTTGGGGTGAATATTTCTAACAGATTAAAAAATAAATAAAAGCTTTAAATGTGTTTTCTGAAAAACATTATTTTTATGAACAAACAGTTATAAAAATGTTCAATCTTCAAAAAATTGTTATATTTATATCAAACTGATCATCTACAATATAGTCAGTGTAAATAAATAAGAACTGAGAATTTCCTGAAATTTTATGGCTATTTTTATAAATTAACATACAGAAAATATATGAAACATCATCAAAGTAATAGTTTGAATGGCTATATCTATTGAACTATTTTTTTTATTTTATGGTTTAGATTGTCATTCATTACATTCTTAGTAATTCAAATTGTACATTTATAGAAAAGAAAAGAAAAAAATATACAAACTATCATTATTTTTGATAAATATCAAATAGTACAATATGTTTTCTTAAAATCTTTAAAATTAAAAAGACATCAAATTAACATATAAAATTGTATTTTTAGATACTGATGTATTTGAAAACATCAGTATTAAACTAATTCTTGCTTTATTTAAAAAAAAGGTTGTGAAACGTAGTGCAATACCTTAAATCCAATTTATCAGATATGCTTAGAACACTACCCCTTTTTTTCCCATCTTATTTTACAGGTGGAATGAATTAGTAGTAATATAATTATGATGAATAACTAATACATTTTCAATAACTAACAGGTGACAATAAACAATATTTTAAAATAAAATACCATAACAAAAGAAAAATAGTTCACAATCAATACATGATCTTAGTAACATTTTAACATGAAACATTTACAATGATAACTATAAAGATATTCAAGGCAAACTGTCTCTTAGTTTGAATAACATATCAGAAATGATATGTTATGATAATTATAATAAGAAGAGATAAATAATTGCTCTCGAAACTATAGCTGTATTCTTTACTCATTATAAGAAGAAAAAAATATCTAATTCTATATGTTGAATAACATATATTTGAACCATTTTTTTTTTAAATACCTGGCCTAAGCTTTGGAATAATTTGCTTTTATATGCTATTAACAATGCATTTAATATTAGTTTAAACTTGTATATTAGTTTTTTAGATGTACCAGCAATTGATAGCAAACATGAACTTATTTTTACGTACTTTATAAAAAAAATGATAATTAAACTTAATTTTAAGATGCCCAAAAAATGTGCTCACCAAATCCATTAAATATAACAAATTAATTTTCCACTAAAAGTTACTTTGTTCCTAATAAATTTATCACCATTAAAATGCTTGAAAGGAAAATATCTAAGCATAAAATTAAAATAAAATATATGTTCATAAAGAGATTCAATAATACATGATAACAGTTCATTTCTAACAGATATGTGAACCAATAATGGATTGATATTTACATTACTAATATCTTTTTTTTATAAATATGGAGAGTATGTGGTTGTCAAACTTTAGCAATACATTAATATAAATATGAAATATTCAAATTTAGAGAATATGAATCCTTAATGAAAGAATAACACTTCAATATTAATATGTAATGAATGATGAGTGCCATTAAAGGTAAAATATGAAGTAATTTTTGTACTTTATTTAATTAAGCACTCAACAATAGCTGCAGGTCAGATAAGTATATATTCGACATATATTATTCTTTTAAATTCAATTTTTCCTCTTTTCTTTAGCTTAATCATTTGATTGAAAATCATTCTCATGAGTGAAAATTTAAATTATTTAACCCTTTGCAGTACATGGTGTTATCCCTGTTTTTTTTTTTACATAAAATAACACTTTAAACTTAATAATGAAATGAGATACCAGAGATATACAAAACTTATTTTTTAGTTATTTATTTTTAAATTTAGCGCCGCTGTCTACTAAAAGACCAAATAAGGGGTGGGATGCCAAACTCTACCCCTAGGTTTGGCAGACACAAACAAAAGCTATTCCTACATCGATATAATTCACATAAATAATATAAATAATTATCAAATCCATAAATTTTGTCTAAAATGAAAAAGGAATGCCATCTCTAATTTTCCAAAAATAGGTATTTGATTGAAAGGTTGTTGATGCTACACAAAAATTATATTTGTACAGTAGATAAATAGTATTAGAACTTTTATACTGATATCATTATTTGAAAGTAAATGATGGATTTTTAATAGGGTTTCTTTCATTAAATATAGTAATTAAAAAAAAGAAACATGAAAAATATTCTTCTTGATGCGAATATCATGCATTAAAGAATTAAAAGAAAGAAGTAATGCCTCTGAGGGTAATAATAATAATAAACCAATCCTTTTTAATATTTTCTTTAATCAAACATTTCCAGCAATTGCTGATTAACATTTTTCTATTTAGCCTATTTCATTTTTTTTCAATAAAATTTATCTGCCATTTTTAATGCATATTAAATTTTGTGAAAGAAAGGTATTTCTAATACTGAATTCTGGTTCACGAGTGGAAGATCAAAGCTTTAAGTGAAAGAAGAAATGCTTCAAAGGATCATCAAAGAGTGAAGCAATTTTTTGTACTTTGTTTCATCAAACACATGACAACAAATGCAAATCAAACAAGTGCATATTTAGTCTCTAATTTTTTTAAATAAATTTATCCGATATTACTTATACACTAATTTGGTAGAGAAAAGTATTTCAAATATAAACAGTTTTTGTTTCATTTAAAACATTGTGTGAATTTTTCATTTGATTTAGCATACACATACATTACACTTAATTAAAAAGAGTTAAAAATAGACATTTAAATAAAAAAATTAAGGCTAATATTTTAAATAGAAATTTTGAATTTTCCTTTAAATATACAAGGTGCAATCAGCCTTACAAATTTGTATGATGAATTTAAAAAGCTATGACCAATAACAGTAGAAGGTGCTTTTTGTTTTCTTCTGTTAGAGTAGTAATGACCATTAAATCTAAATCCAAGTAAAATTTTCTAAAGAAGAAGGGGGATACTATAAAAGTTAGGAAGGCCCAAAACAAAGCATCTAAAGTATAAGGTTTTTGGTTTTCATTTTAAAAATATGTTTTAATGTAGTGTAAAAAATTAATTTAAAACATTTTGGGTAAAAATAACAAACAATTTAAAAATACCTTTGACATCAAGGATATCAGTTATGTATGATTGAAAACTTTCAATTTTATCTAGCTTTATCCAAATTTAGGTGCATTAAATTTGAATCAAATCTATAGTAGAAATACATTTTAACACTGTTATATATAGTTATAAATATAACAAATAAATTTTATTAAGAAATCTCCCAGTTTTAAATATTTAAGTGACATATAAATCACAAAAGTGTTTTCCTTTATTATTTTTATTATTATTTATAATGCATGGACAGGAATTTATTTATATTTTATTTTTTTTTACACAGATTATCCATATGTAATTCTTGCAGATGAGACAATAATAATAAATTTCATTTTCTACAATTTCATAATTTCAAGCACACAAGAGCCTACAAAGTTGCTGATTTTACAGTTTTTAATAAAATAAAACTTCATCCTTTCAATGCTTTAAAAAGTTATTAACAAAATGCTTGATTTAAAAACAACGTACTTGCAACAAAAAATTCACAAACAAGCAATAATAGAAAAACAAAACAAAAAACTTCGGTCTTTACTCAAAGCGATGACTATGGAAGAAATATGCACAATAGAATTGAAACACACAATTAACATTTAAGTTGAACATATTTTTCTTTTGGAAAATCAGGAAATTTAACAGTTTTATTAGTACAATAATAAATTTAATTATAAAATTAAGTACATACAATCCTAATAACTTCAAAGGGAAAATGTCATTTTTAGCACCATTTTCCTAATTAAAAAAAAAAAGAAATAAAAAAAAGAAAAGAGAGAGAAAAAAGATAACACGCTGAATAATTTCTTTTTGGTCCTACAAAAATACAGAAATGCTATTAATTTGAATTAAATATAGTCCTAGTTTCAACAGTCCTCTACTCAGTTCGGTTTGCTTGCCTTGCAACCCATTTTAAAAATGGATTTTAAATTGAAAAAAATCACTTGCTATACAGTGACATCCTTAGTACCATCCTCTGACTTTTGTTTTGAACATAACTGACTGTGGCACAAACTAACATAAATGTCCTAGGTGCTGACTATCAGCTTGCCATTTTGTATGCAGGATTTTTCCCTTTAATGGGTAATGGATGAGCTTCTGTATTTAGCACCCATGCATTTAAAGGTATTAGGTCATCATCAGAAAATAAAAGATAAAGGTATTTAAGAGTCTCTGCAAGGAAAAAACTTTGCTGTACATCATCCTTGGAACTGTCTACGCGGTAGACATTTTTTAGGCCAGAAAACCCACCATCGACTCGGCAATGTTTGTCAATTGCCTAAAAGAAAATAATATATTATCAACACATAATCTTTAAAAATTGACAAATAAAAAATAACAATGAACAGATATAAATACGATTAAGGAATTATTCTATAAAAGCATAAAAAAGTCTTAATAACACCATAAAATAAGGAATGCGCTATGCCTTTATCCCTCCCATTTCCTTTCAGTATTGCTCCTGCCTTTAAAGTGGTTAGACATCTTTTTTGTGCCTGACAAAGAAAGACAAAGTTCTTTCGAAAGGCCTAGCACATTCCTTATTTTAGTGTTATTAAGATGTTTTTTATACTTTTATAGTATCACATCAGTTTATTCAATATTTTAATGTAAGGAATTATTCATTTAAATCATCAATTATTTAACTGATTTGCAGATCTATTAAAAACGATAAAACAAAACAATTACATCCAATACAATACAGCTTTAATTTAAATCTATTAGTATTTTATATTAATTTATAATTTTATATTTTATAAAAATATTAGTATTTTATAGCAATTGCACAAAATAGCATATTTTCCACAGAATTTATCATTCGCAAATACATAAGTTTAACATCCTTTTAAAGTACAATCTTTCAAAATGCTGATTTCAATAAAATTTAATAAATATATTAAAGTTGATGTAAAAAAAGTTTAGGGCAAGTAATTTTTTGGAGACTAGAGTTTACAAGTGAAATTATTTATTTAAAATTTAAAGAAGAGCCAATGCCACTAATTAAGAAATAAATTCTCCTTTCACTCCTCCCTCCCTTCCCCACCTCTGATTTTTAAAGGCACCGTGATTATGGAAAAACACAAGAGAAAAGCCAATAAAAAATCCCGGCAATAATCAGGTATATTTTTCTGATGCTTATATAATTTCTTTGAATTTTAAAATATCTAATCTATAGTTAACAATATCTCTCAAAGATAATCTTTTTCTCTCCATATTCCTAACAAATTTCAAAGCTTCCATAATCCAAAATTAGAACACAGCAATCGATATGATAATGTTCATCCATAATTGGGAAGCTTTCCATAAATATAGATTTTTTTTTCGATATCTCTATTGCTTAATAAATAAGAATTTAGGCTTTAAGAGTCTTTGGAGCATGATGAACATTTTGATATTGTTGGTAGATCTACAGCTGTATTACTACATAAAAGTGTAGTACTGAGAAATAAAAAGCTAATAAATATATTAAAGTTAAAGATATTTTTAGTTTTTGATAAAATTTATTTTTGATCTTTTATGCTTCACCACATTTAATCCCCCCCCCCCCCCCAAGATAGGAATTTTTGGAATAGAAACATAATGTTGTATGTTGATTTTTTTTATTATTCTAATCAAATCAAAGTCATGTCTGAAGTGACCTGTTAATTAGCCAATTTCCTTAAAAATATTTATTAACATAATCACTCTCTTTAAACAATATTCTTTGCCACAAAAACATAAATTAAATATATATCCAAGAACAGAATAAATATAAAATATAATAAAATAGAATAAAACAGATATAAATTTACTCCACATTTAAGCTTAGAGAAAGAATATGAAATTTCAAGCTCATGAAAGAAATTTAAATAATCCTTTATATAAAAGCAAAAATATGGAAATTAGGATAATCAGATGTATTTTCTACTATAAAATGTGATAAAAGGTTAATTGTATATGCTTTTAATTATCTGTGGAATTGATGCATTTATACTTCTTTCAATGTTATGTGAAAGTCATGGGTATAAAATCTTTGACATATTTATTAAATAAATTTCCTTATAGAGGGTAATATATATTTTTATACAATTTATCTCATTTCACTTAACATTTAAGAGATTATTACCTGAGCAGCTTCCCAACCCCACTGTCGATACTTTGGATCTTTAGTTACTCTCCAAAGAACAAAGTAACTCTCGATTACTTCAGGTCTTTGAATATAGTACTTTTCATTTTGTTTTAAGGCTCGGGCTTCACTAGCATCTGAGAAACGGAATGATTCTGGACCCAATTTTGTTTCTAGAGAGCAAAAACAAATTTTATTGAGAAAAATATACATAGTAAATTAAAAACCTGCTATGAATTTATTAATACCACATAATTTTCAATTAAACTTTAATATAAGAACCTTTCACTTACTGCTATACTTTATAATTTTCCAGGATATTTCAAACATATAATTTTACCCTATTAATAAAATCAGTCCATGTGCTAAAAGTATTTTATTAAATGTTTGTCATTTTCTTGCTTATATTATTGTATTTATTAGTGAAATTTACATTCCAGCATATTCTTCACATACCGCTACTTTTTGAAAGAAAATTTGGATAAAAAACAAAGATTCCCATAATTTTCTTGCATTAAGATTATGAAATAATTTGAGAGTAAAATGAGATTGAATAAAATTACCTACATATATATATATATATATATTTTTTTTACTCCTGCAATCTCTATCTTCAGCAGTAGCATGACTGTGTGCAATTGGTATTATTACTGATAAAGTGAATCATCAATACTGAGATATATATTGTGTCGATCCAATATCTTGGTTGGTGGCCTTGAAAGAATCCATTTCTGACTGGGATTAAAAGTTGTCAAACACAAGTGCATAATTGACGAGTGCACATTTTGCCTAATCGAGGAAATAGTGACCTACAATACATGCTTAGTACAGTAGATTACCTCAAATCCACTACTCTAAAATCCATACATCATTGCAGATGGTGCTGATATCAGCGCCTTTTTTTTTTTTTTTTTTTTTTTTTTTTTTTTAATCAATGAAACTTTTTTGGCTATTACAGCTGGCTAACTATAAATTAAATTTTCATTATTTATAATTCTGATATAAATTAGCATATCTAGAATAAAAACTCGACACATCGTAGGTTCTGCAGAATATAATGTAAATGTGTAATGGTAACCGAATTGTGTTCATTTACTTTTTTTTAGCTTGTTTGCCCATTTTTCAATATTTAATTATCTTTATTTTTATATCACTCCATACACATTTTATTATGTTATTCTGGTTAAATCTGAGCACCAGGTTGGTCAACCGCTGTTCCCAAGTTCTGAAGAACTTTTGACAAGTACAACCACGATGAGACCTGTGTGCAGTACGGACGGTGAGGGCACCGCCACCTGTACATCACCCCCATTTCCCAAGAGATTGACAACATGATTTTTACGACAGCATGTGACGGTGGAACCCATGTTCTAAATAAAAACCACCGTGCAACACTTGGGGACGTACCAGAGTACCTCAGCAGCTTCAGGAACTAGACACCCAGAAGAGCCTTAGACCATAAGCCAGGTTTCTCCAGCCCGTACTTACTGTACCAAAGCTCTTGGGACGTGAAATCTACAGAGATAGTCACTAGCCTCTTTCCAAATGCAAGTTGTTCATTCTGGTTAATATGAATGAACTGGAGCTTTCTCATGAAGGAAGTATAAATTTATTTATGAAGAAATTCAAGATGGTGTTGATATACATAGCATTCGCCATCTTTTTACCAAATACATTTTTTAATTAATCAAGATTTTTTGGTTATTAAATCTGGCTAAACATTAAATAAAACTTTGTTATTTCCCTATTCTGATGTAAATTATTAGCATACTTTTATCAGGTGAGTTTCATTGAATAGCTGAAGAAAAATTTAATCTCAGCGTTATTATGCATTAGGAATTATTTACTTGATCTTTACATTTAATATTTTAATCATTTTTTAAATATTCTTAATTTAGTTTATTATTTTAATTAATTATTTTAATATTTAACTTGATTGTAAGCATTCATTATAATTTTCAGTGTATTACAACATTCAAATTACTGTTTAAAAAAATAAACAAAACACTGACCAGAAATCCACAAAATTCTAAAATCTATATAACCTCTGGTGCCAAGCTGTGCAGATTTGAGGCAGTCTACTGTATTTCAAATTGTAGTGCATGCTTGCATCTGAGACTGTTTTTGCTCTTTGTCTTTGAGCAACTTTAATTTATATCTTCCTCCCAAAATTTCTGAATGAAATGTTTCTTTTTTAATGCTACAATGTGATACAATGAATAGACCCAAACATAATATAGGCAATATTTTTAAATATGAAAATTATTACTAAATTCATATTTAAACACATTAAAAATTTGACCTACATTAATTTTTATATGTACGGAATAGCCGCCGTAGAAAACATGATCGTTTAGATTATTCTGTGCATTTCACGTGTTTTCCAGATATAGAGAAATTTTACTTTTTGATGGTTTATGGATAAACCCCTAACACATTGAACCCCAAAATTATGAAGATTCGACGAAGAAGAAATGCATACACTAAGCATTTTTCAGGGGTATTTTTTCAAGGAACTCAAAGTGTCAAAAGTTGGTGTTACTATTTAAAAAACAAATGTTGGTATGACCTTTAATTAAAAAATTGCATTCATATTCTTAAAGTAGACATTATTCTAAAGACATTATGGGATATCCTCCTCAATTTTTCAATTATTGCTGTAACTTTTTGAGTTTTCACGATATTTCACTGGTTTTTTTATATGAGTTGCCCTATCGTATTGACTATCAAATCATGATAAAAAATCTTTGCTGTAGTTCACGCATGCACAGTTAAAATTTATTTAATAAAAATATCTATATCTCATCAAATATTCAATGTATTAATATTTTAATCACAGTATACTATTTCTAAGATTTTTTGTCAAGTTTTTGGAAAGTGGTGTTAAATTCGGCTGAAAACTGTGCATACTATAAAAAAAACCCTTTTGAATTTTTCACAGAAATGTTAACATCTTCATGAATATACATGCTATGTTTACACAAATGCACACAAATGTTGAACAGGACCTACATAGTCATTTGCTACAGTGACTGATCATTTTTAGCATTTTCTGTTACTTGGGTGATGAAAAATATTATTTTATTATTAAAATTATTATTGTCTCCCCCCTAATTGTCCTCACGACAAAATCTTCACTGAAAAACATGAAGTCAAACATGTTCTTTACATCCTCAAAGTTCAAGAGCATTCCGGGCATTTCCTCACGAGTTTCAGTAAGATATTCGACGGAACGTCTAAAACTGGTCACTGCCCCTTAATTACTGGACACCAGTGTACTATGCAACAGCTGAACAAAATATTTCTCATACACACTAAAAACCAACATTTAAAAGCAAGATATCAAACTTTAGTACAATGAACAGATGTATGTTTCATGAGTAACTTGGACTTGCATAATCAGTGTCAGTAAAAACAAAAAATTACATCCCCCCAAAGACATGAAACAAAGTCGAAAACCCAAATGACAGCAAACAACACACCGAAAGACCATCACATACGAACAACCAATAAGATTAACTCTCTGACCGCCGAGCAAAGGGGCAAAATTGTAATGTTTTCGCTGTAATTTTTTTAAAATGCTAAAAAAACATATTTCAAAGATGATATAAAAACACTTAATTACGCATATGAATACAATCCGTAAGACTATCAATCATTACTTAATGCTTTAAAAATTTTTATATATAAAAGCTGTTCTTGGTATGTACGTATGTTCCTTATACAAATCTATAGTTTTTGTCCAACTGGAACAAAACTTGATGTACATATGTTTCAGAACACGTGTAAAATTACAGTCAATTTTAAAATTTTCGCAGACCATTCTATATAATTTTTTTCAAACATCTCCCATAGTTTATCATTACCGAATTTTCTTTTTTTCAATTTCTAATGCAATAATTCTTTCCTGTTGCCACACTCTAAGAAATGGCACAAAAATTTAAAAACAAATGATAACTCGTTTATTTTCTTTTTATAAGCCAATAAAAATTCAGAATCACTCGCTATATTTTTTAATTTCCGAAATTGAAGTGATTCTAAGAAAATGTGTATTTTGTTTCTATATAAATAGAAAATGATAACTTTAACTTTTATGTTAACCCAGACAAAGCCGGGTGGTTCTGCTAGTACGAGGGGCAGTCGGAAAATAAGTTTCCCCTGTCGACTGTGGACGTGTATGAAAGACAAAAAATGTAATGAGACATTAAAGATAAAACATAACTTTATTTTTCCACATAAGTACCAAGTACACTGAGACATTTATCATAGCACTTCATAAGCTTCAAAAAGCCCTCTAGGAAAAAATCAGGGCTTTACATACGGACGAAGCGTTGAACGGCTATGTGCGAAAGACGACACAGCACGTGAACGCGAACGTGCAAGACACCGATACACCATTCAGTAGAGGTCATTCGCGATCAAGCAGATGGCGCTGTTGCTGCAACAGCGCCATCTGCTTGATCGCAGTCGACCTCTACTCAATGGTGTATCGGTGTAGGAACAGCGCCATCTGCTCAGGCACTCCAACAGCGTCATCTGCTTGATCGCGGGCGACCTCTACCCAATGGTGCATCGGTGTCTTGCACGTTCGCGTTCACCTGCAGTATCATCTTTCGCACATAGCCGTTCAACGCTTCATCCGTATGCAAAGCCCTGATTTTTTTCCTGGAAGGCTTTTTGAAGCTTATAAAGCGGTATGACAAATGTCTCAATGTACTAGGTAGTTATGTGGAAGAATAAAGTTATGTTTTATCTTTCATATCTCATTACATTTTTTGTCTTTCATATAAACCTCTGTCCACAGTCGCCAGGGGAAACTTATTTTCCGACTGCCCCTCATACATTATATTTGCAGAATTATATTAATTTAAATGATGCTAATACTGCAGTGAAACTTTCAGCATAGTGGATGCATATATCAGTTCATGGCGGTGAGAAGGTTAAACTGGAAGTGATGCACTAAGATTCAGTATCGTCATAGTGCATCACTTCCGGCTTAATCTTATTGGTTGCTCATACATGATGGTCTTTCGGTGTGTTGTTTGCTGACATTTGGGTTTCTGACTTTGTTTCATGTTTTTGGGAGGGATGTAATTTTTTGTTTTTACTGATACTGATGATGTGAGTCCAAGTTACTCATGAAACGTATGTCTGTTCATTGTGCTACAGTTTGATATTGTGTGTTTAAATGTTGGTTTTTAGTGTATATTTCCACACAAGATTTTATTCATTATTTCTGATGTATCTTAGACTTTTAGATATAAACATGACAGATACTGGTTACAGAAATGTTTATTACAATACCATGCAAAACGTTCATGTCAATGCTTTTTCGTTACCACAGTGCATGCACTTTGGTGATCTTTCTGACAGAAAGGGTATCTGAGAATAGAGAGGGCCCATTTATTTTGTGTGAGCATTTTGAGGCATTTTAATCAAGAAGGACAATTTTCTAGCTGTTTGTTTAAAATATGCTACACAATTGCATTTTGTTTTCAGTAAAAACTGACATTTTATATGTATTATGCTGTTACAATTTTTTTTTTAAAACCTCCAAAGTAGTTGGTCCATTTGAGATTAGCTAAATCTCCTTGAATCCATATAATAAACATGATTGAATTACACAATTTTTAAAAAATAAAATAACACAAAATGTATACAACACAACTTTTTTGCCCTGAATTTTATACTGACAGCAACTAGATTATGAAACAAAAACTTAAATAATAATAATAGTACAAACATTTCATTTATTACAATTCAAAGTATTTTTTAATTTATGATAGATAATTTTCAGTTAAATAGATTTACCATATTTTCGGGAGTAAGAGCCGCGGCGCATACGTGTTTAAAAGTTCAAAATATCGGCGTTGCAGCGCATACACCAGTGCGGCGGGTACAATGATTTTTTTTTTCTCAACATAGCAGTATCTAGATATTATGAAAAACAAGCCTGCATGTCATGTTTTTTTTAGTCTTACTGGCTCAAATACACTTTTAAACACATGGATTCATTAACATTCATTCACATTTCACCTTTACTTACATTAATTTAATCTCAGTATAAAGTTCATAAACAGTACATATCACAATATATCTTTATTATAAAAACGTAATTACTATAGTCAAAATATATTTAACTTACCCATATTTCTCTATTTTCTGTTCAATAGTAATAGCTCACTCTTTAAAAGTATTTATTGTATAATTTACGATAGTTGATAAATTATATTTATTTCATAAATATTCAAACGCCACGCTTCAGTTATGTTTTGCTATTCTAATTCAGGGCATACGGCTATGTTCGATTGAAACGATAATCGAATAATCGTTTGGCGTAGTATGCATTCGTTCCGACAGATGGCGCCAGACAAGTCTTTGTCTGATTCGCCAATATCGTGATTGTTCATGTTTTGGCATGATGAAAAGGGGCCAATGAAATATTTGGCAAAGTATATATATGCATTACCTCGATTGTTTAAAGCGGGGTTTTTGTTTTGATTAACTAATCAATCTCGTAAGCAGTCGTCTTAAAAATCAAAGCATCGATCTTCAAAGTAAGCATAAACAATTTTGTTAAATTGAATTTTTCGTACGATTTTTTTTCCTATTGTATTTTAAGATAACCCGTGTTTTATTGTTAATTCATATATCTTGTAAGATTTTATCGCTATTCTTGTTACTTTTAATTCAATTTTGCCGATCGTTTTTCATCGTGACTATTTCATTTTTACCGATTTTTCAATGATGCAGCGCATACTCCTGAAAATACGGTAATTTTATAAAAGATTAAGCAGTGTCTCATTTCAATTAAAAAAATTAAATACATTTATATTACCTGTTCTATCGTATGCTTCATGACACGTATGAGTAAGATCTTTACCCAGTTGTAAAAAGTATTCTTTTCTATTTGGAGGCATGTAATCTGATCCGATAGCAAATAAACCACCTGAAATGAATGTTGCAACAAAACTCAAAATAAAAATAACACATAACTATGATTAAAATTTAAAGTTAGAGTTGCTATACAATCACTACACTTAATAAGATGCTGTATGCAAAAACAAAATAAAATACTGACCAGCAAAACAAGCAAGATGATCCATTTTATGTTCAATCCTGTCATATTTTAAATCTGCTAAGTACTTCAATCCACTCTTTGATGTGTGCACAAGTTTATCATTTATAGCCTACAATAAAGAGTTCAGTAAGATTTAAAAAGATTAGAATAATACAAAATATCATTATTTTTAATATTTTAAAATTATACATTTATATTTAAATTTTTATAATATTATTATTTTTATTAAAATAAACAAATTCCAAATAAGTACCAAAAATTTGCAATCAAACTTTTTTTCTAAGAAGCCTCAAAATTTCAGCAGAGTAACTTTAAAGATTTTATGGTTGTTCTTATTAAAATTAAAACATAATTGGTCAATAACTAGACTAGATTTAGGTGGTTCTCAAGGCCATAGATAATGGGAGGATCCCACCTCCGAAATTTCTGTCAGGATGACTATAAAATATAACATTAAATATCACTTAACATTCAAAAATTAACTACAGTAATTAACAAAATATTAATTTTTCTTTGGCGATAGTTGTATTATTGAACTGTACCAATTCACAATAAAACCTAAGCCTTTTAATTTCATTCGTCTCTATTAGCTAGCAAAAAAAAAACCAAGTCTAAAATTACATAAGAAGCATAAAATTTTGAGCCAACAAATCTCCTTCCGAAATGTTTTTATAGCTACGACTTCCATGTTTCTTCAGAAAAAATCTAGCATAATCAGAACTTTAACCCTCTAAGCATTTGAAATGTTTTCCAATTACATAAATGCTGAATTCAATAGGTAGTGTACCAAAAATTAAAAATTGATGTTATTTTTTTTAAGTTCATATGATAAATAAAACCCACAAAAAAAGGAAAAAAAAGAGGAAAAATAAAAACCTCCTAAAATTTATGTTATATTTGAAATGTTTAATAATATTTAACACAAATTTGGAGTAAAAATATAATTATCAAAAAAAGGTTATGGGGATTAAAAAAAAAAAATAAAAAAAATTGAAGAAGTAAAAAACGGTGGTTGTAGAGATTGATCTCAGCTATAAAAATGAAGAAAAATCATAAAAATATTGAAATGCAAATGAGATATTGTAAAATAACTGCCCTATAGGATTAACATTAGCGAGCAGGTGTTTTCACGTGAGGGGACAGGACTCTTAACACAAAAATCTTTAATTTTTACTTATAATCAAATAAAAAGGCATTATCCATAAGCAACTTTTATATATAAGAATTAGAAAAAATATTAATATCCAATCGATTGATACATTTACATTTTTTTAAAATTACAATTTTTGAATAATACGATATGTGCAGTTAGGACATTAGCTATAGTTTTTTTCTCCCTTTTTTTTCTTAAGTATGAAGACATTAGTTTATGCCACAAATCTTAACAACTAAAATAGGAACTTTAAATGCTTTCAAGACTAATAAAATAATAAAAATAAATGCATAAACTGAGTCCCTATATTAAATCTATGCAACTGGAATTTTTAAGAAAGGTAAAGTTTAGTGAAATCAAAACCTTTTTAAAAACTGAACTATGGCAACAAGACCTAGAGGTATATACCAGGGAAAGTGTACCTTTTTACATGTGTGTATGCAAAATATTCAAAAACTATATATCTATCAATATTGTAACATGCACAAGTTTTACATAAAAAATATTGAAACATATGTAGCTTATATGAAACACTAGTTAATAGAATCAGTTAGAATCACTAGAATTTAGTTAACAGAACCTAATTAGTATTTCTAATTAATAGAATCACTTTCAGCCATTAGAAATCTAATAACTAAAATCAAAATGAAATGTGAATTTTCTGTATAATGTAATCAGCCATTAATTTAATAAAATTTTGATTCAGAAATATTCATTTTAGTGGCACATACACATGTAATAAGGAATATATATATGATTTTTAATTTTGGTAATTTTTAACTTAACATTAATGCAACATCTAGCTAATAATAATCTAAGCTGCATTTTAAAATGTACTAATAATTTATTGATGATATCTTTGCTGTTGTAACATTTGATAGAGTATACATAGTTCATATTTTGTTATTTTAGTATTGTAAATAGTAAAAGAGAATCCACTTGTCATTTTATTGCAGTTGCTGTCTTATGTAATTTATTTGAAGAAATATAACCTCTGAATTCATACAGAAAGGCAAAATAGTTACTTGTTGAAAATGCTGCATAGTAGTGATGGGCATAATGATTATTTTGATTATTCGAATGAATCATTCGGACATAAAGATGGACGTGTACACCACTGATTAATATACAGATTAAAAATATAAACAGTACATAATTATACTTTGCTAAGACAGTGTGAAATTAAAATATTAAAACTTAGTTAAAAGTTAAATTATTCCAACCATTTCAGTTAAAATTTTATAGCCATCATCAGGGACGTGAAAAGGACTAAACTGGTAAGCTTATAGCTTGAGAGAGAAATGAGAAGTGGTAGGGGATTTTTGAATTTCCTTCACTTTCCCTACCATCCCTCATTTCTCTCTCAAGCTATAAGCTCACCAGTTTAGTCCTTTGATGTCCCTGATGATGACTATAAAATTTTAGCTGAAACTGTTGGAATAATTTAACTTTAAATAAGTTTTAATGTTTCAATTTTACACTGTTTTAGCAAAGTACAATTATGCACTGTTTATATTTTTAATTGGAAAATTAGTATTTTTTCCCCATAAACATTTTAAAAATACAAATGCATCTTATAATGAAATTAAAAAAATTCTGAATTTATACCTGATTTAATTTGTTTAACAAATAAAGAGTTATAAAAGCTTTTTATAAGTGATTTTTATAAAGCAATTGAAACAATAAAATATAAAATTATATATTTAAGATAAGAAGAGGGAACTTTGTGCCAATATAAAAACATGTTATATAAAAACATATTTTTAGAAGTGCAAATAATGTTAAAAAGTTGTAAGCAGACAGCTGTTACAGAGTTTCTAAAATTCCATCATCAGTGCAAAATCAAAAGAATTAGAAACAAATATTAAAATTAAGGAAAACAAGCAGAGAAATTTGTGGTCAAAAGCAAAGTGGCTGTTACTTTGTCAATTTCTTTGATTTTGATCTCATTATGAAATTTTAGAAACTCAGTAACTCAGCTGTCAGCTGACAACGTTTTAACATTATTTAAGCTTCTTAACACATTGTTTTAATGCATTTAATAAAATGACATATGCTTTTATATGTATTGTTTCTTAATTATTACACTTCTAAAAAAAAGTTTAACAAAAGCAGACTGATAATTTGTAAAGAGGGAAACCACATAGAAATCTTACTTCAGCTAATTCTTGAAACATTTGAAGAGCTTGTATGTCCTCACCATTAGACTGTATCCAAGATTTCAATAAATATTCATAAAAACTATCTCCAAGTGCACCCATAGACATGTGATCTACAAATGTAAAAGAAATATGTTTTTTAATATACCAAGTACATGGAAAAAGAAAAGTAAGTGCAAAACAAAAAGTTTAGTTTAAAAACATTTATTTCTTACACTATTTAAGATTTTCACAATAAAACTACATTACATTTTTCAACAATAAAAAATTTGCAGTAGCAGGGTGGTCACAAATATCTTATGTTAAAATTCTATAATTTTTCCATGATATTTCCAGGTTAACCTTAAATTTCCAGGTTAGCATTAAAATAATGAAATTTCCATAGGTTATTTCCTTTAACAACACTACTCTGATATATACTGCCATTATTTATTTTTAAAAAATCACACAAGATATTTAAACAGTGATTATTTAAATAATTTTTTTTTCATTTTTCTTCAAGAAATTCTGAATTTATTTAATGTTAAAGTGCTTTTATTATAACCAATAAAAATACCTTAGTATTGTGCATATGTAGTACTTACTTTCTATTAATATAAATAACATAACACATGAAGAATAAGCATACATATGTAATTGAATGAGTCATTTTACAAGACATTTAATAAGTTTAATTTTAATATTAAAATTTTACAAAAAAGAAAAAAGTAACTGTTAAAAAAGTATCAAAACTCAAAGTTTTTTTAATTTTTTAAAAATATTTACTCTTTTATTGTTTTTATCTCCTCCATTAGTATTTCAATTTCTTTATTTGCTTATACATTCAGCTTTATACTTTCAATTTTGTTATTAATTTCTGTAGTCGCCAACTTTATACTTTTCTTTTTAGCTTCGGAAGCATCTTTTTCTAAAAAATCTTTTTCTTTTCTTTTCTTTTACAGCATCAGCTAGAGCTCTGAACATGCATTTTTATAACTTTGAGTGACTTCTAAGGAATCTCATAATTATTAACATTGCTTACGGATGACTTTATTTTGTCGTGGACAACTCTTTGTGCAATCAGGGTATCCTCTTTAAGATTATCAATGAGACATTCTGAATTAATTGAAAAACCTCTTTCTACATTGGCATTTCTATGAGATAATACCATGACTATTTTCATGACCATATTTATACCCTAACAATCACCAAACTTATTAAATATATCTCTCCAAAATATGTCAATTCTGGAATCTTGGTGTTTATAAGCTTTCAGTTTTTCTTTGGTGTCAATGTCAGAGTATATCTTTAAATATTCTCTTTCAGCATTGTCAACTTCATTATCACTGATAATTCTGCTGCCTACTAACATTGTCAAAAGATTTTTTATGCGTTTTTTGTTGAGTTTTATTTCTGGCTACATCTGGGTCAAAACAAGTTAATGCTTATGCTAGAGGATAAATAAGGGGGGGATCTTTGCAATAACTGTAAGCATAATGCTTTAGACAAGATACAGAATCTTTGCGGAATTGTAAAATCTTATAAGAAATTTTCTGTTTGTTTCTTTTTTTAAAAGCACTCCATGTGCCATAACCTAAGTCAATTGTAGATGCTGATTTCAAGTTTTTATTATTAGACAAACCTATTTTATAAATACAACCATCAATAAGTACACTCTCTTTAACAAATTTTGGCATTATATTTTTAACTATTGATGTTAGAGAATTACAAAGAAAAGGTGCCATTGGAACATCTGTTTGATACTCTTTCAAAAAAAGTTCGACTTCCTTTGAGAGAGATTTGAAAAAAGCCAATTTGGCTTCCAAAAGTTCATCTTCCACAAAATTTGCCACAGTTTTGAAGCTAGCAGGTTCTTTTTCGTCTTTTTTTGCACACTGAACGAATTTTCTAATATGTGACAAATTATCAATAGCACATTGACACACATGACTAACTATTCTGCAGCTACCTAATTGAACAAAATTTTTTAGGATATAAATCTAAATCTGTATATTCAGAATATAGAACTTGAGGAGCTGGTACATCTTTAAACAAATTGTAGAGGCTATGGAAAAGACTGATTAATGACCAATTAGTCACTTGAATACGTTTCATAAAGGCTCCATACAAAATATGTAAATCACAGGTATCAATGTTCAGTAAAATTGGGTACCAATCATTGGCACACTCTAGTTCAGCTTTTAAATCTTTGTAAAACTTTAAAGTAACATTAGGTCCATCCATTGAAATCTGAACTATAGTTTTCAAGTTTAAAGAAGATAAAGAAGTTTTAAGGCTTTCTCGAATTTTATCAGATGTTGAACTACCTAAAAAAGTTGAAGTTAAGTAACGTGCACATAACTTGATTTTCATCAAAACACCAAAATCTTACATTTACATCCATTTGAGTTTTCTGTTATATTTTATTTAAAGATTCATCAAATCCTACTATTACATATTTACATTTTGATAATTTATCCAACAGTTCATTTTGAAAACATGGTGAGATTCCATATAGTACAGAAATATGCAATTTTACTCTTTCTCAATTTCATTTTGTATGATTTCGCTATCTAGAAAAAGTGTTTGAAATAGTGAAACATCCCTTTCTGACATTCCCATTGATTTATGTGTCACTACTGAATGAATGCACCATATTTCAGCCTTTAACACACTTTCATTAAAAAGTAGAGACTTTAAGCCACGAGGCTTGGAAACTGTTAATTGAGTTATGTTTTCTGCAACTGAAACTTTTTCTGAAATGAGAGTATTATCAATGTCCTCAGCTGATGAATAAGAAATGTAAGGTACCAGGGGACGATTTAGAAAAAGAAATTTGCATATCAGTAACTGCTATATAAAGTCAGTTTTGAATAGCAGTTAAGAGACTTTAGTATAGCAAGTAAAAAATAGCAAACGTAACTTTTAAGTCTTAAAAATTTACAACAAAATTAAGATAAATTAAAAATTTTCTTTAACGCTGATATCTGTGGATTCATCCACCACTACAGATATATAATTAGCAGATTTCAGTTCCAAATTAAAGTCCTCCTTAAAAGTGTCTGCAACACACTAAGAGAATTGGTATTTCTTGTCATTCAAATATGTTTCCCCTAACTGAACACCATGTCTCTTTTCTAAATGTGCAATTTTGGGAAACAATGAGAATGGAAGTTCTTGCTTGAGAATTAAACATGAAATATCTATTAACTTGCCAACTTTATTTTCTTCTTTATTGCTAGCTTGAAACATTGCTTTCCCAATTGGTGTATCCATTATTTTTTTTTTTACACTGTCTGGCTTGTGTTCTAAGTTCACTGCCGTAAAATGCATGTCACTTTTGGAATGCTTGACAATATTGTCTTTTTTTCAGACTGGCTCCAGTAATTCCATATAAATCCTGGGTTGAAATTTTGTTTCATTTTCAATTTGTCCACGAATTTCGAACATAATATACATCATATTGATATAACATTACTTTTCCCATCTGTTTCAAAATCTAACCATTCTCCAACGGGATCAACAGTTTTTTTCCCAATTTGTAACTGTTTCCAGTTTAACTATAACTATATTATGAAAAAAATAATCAAACAAAAAAACAAAAAAAAAAAAATTACAGTAACATACAAAACCAAAACGATATAAAACACAACAGCAATGAGAGCACTTGGGGAGGGTGAAAACAGAACGCATGTCATGTAAAGGCACCTTTAAATCTGAGCTTTAACTGTTAAGTGTACATGGCATAACAAAGAGTGCGGGAAATATGCATCGCAATGATTGCGATTTAATGCTTTTCTTGGGTCGCACTTTAGTTAAATTTGAATCGCAAATTGCGATGCGACAGTGCTTTTTTTTTTTTTTTGAGACCGGCGACCAGGCCCTTACCTGCCAGGTTTCCCTAGCTTAAACGTGTTTAGTGCCTGGCACCGGGGCAATGCGACAGTGCTTAAATCGAACCCTGGAAGGTACAGATGTTTCAGATGAATTTGAACACAATGAACCTGCAACAGATGATGGAAAGGAATTGGATGAAACCCCAACACTCAATGATATAGATGAATCGAACCTACTAATTATGTTTCTCCTCTACTCAAACTTCACAAACCTACTGCCAATGAAATATGATCTGTCTAACCCCATCTTTAAAGAGCTGTGAAGTGCTGGTGCGATGGAGAAAAAGTTTTCTTTTTTTCCCCTTTAAGATTACAGTTGAACTTACACTTATCATTACAGAAAACAGATGAAATTGCTCACTTTAAATAAGCAATATGCAAAAATATTTCAGAATTCTCCATTGTTATATATACTGAATAGCCCTTTCTGTTTACTGAAATGATTACAAATAACACATTTCACAGTAAACGGAAATTAAAATTTGTTTGGATGAATTTCCAGGATTGAGTTGAATTTCCATGATTTTTCCATGATATTTCCAGGTGAACAAAATTCCCTGATATTTCCATGTTTTCCAGGTCTGTGACCACGCTGAGTAGACAAACCATTTTTCATTATTGTAACAAAAGAATTATGAACCAAATATTGAAAGTTTAACACATAAAATTAAGTTTACAGAAAAATTATAACATCATTACTGTCACAAATCTTGAACAAGTGACAGTAAACAAAACATTTTGCATTTATGTTATGAAGTCTGTCATTGCAACATCTAACAGTGAAATATATATATTTTACATGTCATCATCCCAAATTATAATACAAAATCAAAAAGGAACAAGTTGGAATTTGTATGTCAAACGTGACAAATGAGGTGCGTTCGTACTATAACTGTTGTATTCGTATGCAAAAATGCATGAATACAAAATTTACTTTACGTGCAGATTTTCATATTATAGATATTAATTTTATTTTATGAAATTAAGTTTCAACACACTTTTACAAACAATTAATTACAATTATGTTACATTTAAATTATACTATGCGCAAATATCCAATACAAGACAATCTAAAAAAATTATCTTTATTATGTCAGTGAATTGAATTATATCGTCTGTTATTATGATATGATTAATTTCCGCAATAAAATAAGAATAAAATAAGCACATTTAATTTGACAACATTTTATCTTTTGTTGATATTTACTGAAAATTACAATGAGAAACATAAGCCTAGCTTTGAAAGTTTCAGACCTTGAAATCCATATTTAGACTCTCTTTCCACTTTCCATTTAATATCTATTTCTCTGGAAACATCTATCCAGTCAGTAGATTATAAGATTGCTATAATTAAACAATTTTAGTATACAAATTTGATTTTTAAATTCAGTAATACAGAAATAATAGAACTCCAACTTAAATATGACAAAATCACCATGGTAGCCTAAAATCATTACCTATCATGGGATATCATTGAATAAATTATGTATGATAGGATCTAATAGAATGAAGAAAACTTTTATTAATATCTTTTTAAGTTTTGATTTGATTTTCATAGAATTTTAAATGACTCGACGAAATTCTGCAACGATTATATATATTAAATTTTAAACTATTCAGTTGGGTAGTTTTTGCACTGTTATATGCAGACAGACAGATGGACAAGATGATGACTATAATAGGTGCTATGTATTTATATAATTACAAACACACCTAAAAATAGGAACATAGTGGTGATCAATTGGGGGGGGGGGGGGGGGTGAATGTCTATTTTTTCACATTTATTCACACAACACTTTTATGTTAGAATCTATGGTGGTAGAAAGGATTTTATCAATTTTACAAATTGCCTGTTATAAAAGATGATGTAAATGCTGTCATTATGAATATAGGTTGGACATGGAGAAACAAGTTCGAGGTATTTTGAACTTGAAAAGTTCATGACTGAATGAAAAATCTCTTTACATCAAATTTTACCAAAGTTGATGCTACTTCGCAAGAATTATTAGAACATAAACATGATGAAGAAACAAAAACAAATTTGATAACAATGGATATATGAAATGTTTGCAAAATATAAAAATACTTGCATTATTTATAAGTTTGTGGGGAAAAAATGCTCAACTTATTGATACCTACTGCATACCTTATTGAATTGGGTTTTAGTGTGGTTAACAATTATATTATGAAGAAATAATGATTTTTATGTAATTATTTGCATAAGTACTAAATTAAGTTAATGGAGCATTAGTGGGTGAATGGAAAATTATATTTTTAAGAAGAATACAAATATGGACAGTTAATAAAAAAGTTGATGATCTTTGATATAAACAGATAAGAAAACATAAAATCCGTGGGGAAAAAACTTCAGTCAAAATTGTTAGATATTTGAGTTTACTACTATGAACGGAGGAATATCATATGAAATATAGGGATAACAATGAAAATGGAAAACTTACGTTGGCCCCAACGACCAGTTTTCGGGTTCAAATAATTTGGAAATAATCCTTGAGGCTTGTCCATTTTTGCTAGGAAGTCTCGTATGTGATTGACTTTTTCCTTATATACTGGATTTCCTGTTATATCACTAAGATAAGTAAACTCCAAATGCAAAGTACCAAATTCAGCAAGGATGGAGCTGGAACTTGAAGCCCATGCATAATTTTTGCTGGCACCACTAAAGAAGAAACATTTTATTTTAGTACACTCAAGAAAGAAAATAAAGAATGCTAGATAGTGAAATATCAACTGTAATAATTTACTTTTTACAGTACTTTATTTCAATTTGCAAATCACATTTCAACTCTTTTAGGACCATTTTGTTCAAATTTTATGAAAACAATTTTTACAGTTCAAATCTGCACATAAATGCTATATTCTTTGTGACAATTCAGAAGATCTCCCTTCTCCCTAAACAAATGTGCATTTTTATTCTAAAATATTTCAACAATGAGTAGTTGAAGTACATAATTGCATGGAATTATGTTTAATGTAACAGTTTTCGAAAGTTAGATTTTCTGAATCTGTGAGAAATCTTATATGCTTAGAAATATACATATAACATAAAATTATTAAGTGGCAGATTGTAGGATGTTAGCTATTGTATATGATGAGGAAATTAAAAAGGAGGTTTTCTTTTATGAAGAGTCATTTCTTCTTTTTTTTAACCATGTCTGTGGTTCATATATGCTAGCATATTGTATGAATAGTTATAGTTGTTCACATGTTTGTTCTTGTATAGGTGTAGAAACACAATGTCATAAGTATAAGTAAATTATTTTTAGTTCAACAAATTAATGCACTGTATTTTACAAGATTAAACTATCGGCTTTTTAATCTGGAAATTTTAACAATAAATTCAATGAATAATAGAAGCATAATATGGCTTTATAGTTTCAGACCAGATGTACTGCCGAGATCGACCGGACACCGTACGTTTCCTGGATATCCCATTGTATCATTAGTTGCCATGTGGTGATGAAGTGAAAATGACTTCTATCTATGGGTGCCCATGTCTCAAAGACATAAAAGTACATTAAAGAAACATATGATGCATATTTTTCATTATGGAATAAATATAATTGTAATGATACAGAGTGAGACACAGTTTTACTGAGTATCAGTGTTCCACATCTCACTGTGTGCAACATTGATTTGTTGAAAAATAAAATGGTTATGCTAGGTATACCTTCGGTTTTGTTTGAGTTTCATTCTTGGTATATAAGTAGATGAAAAGTGCAAGGTAGGTATGATATTCAAACTGAAATATCACATGCAATTAGACCAAAAATGTATTTACCTGTAACAGAGTTAAATGAATAACTTTCAAGTCTGAAAAATTGCTTTATTTTTAAAACTTCCAAACGAAACAAACAAAACATCCTCATTTGAGATGCCATTGGCAAACATTCCAAACAAAGAACCACTGAACATCTTATCTTCGAGTAGCCCAAACACAAACTGCATTTTAAAAGTGCCACTTTTTCACTGTGTATACTGTCTTACTGTGCATGACTTTTTCCTAACTTTTACACTGTACGAAATTTTTAAAAATAAGTTAGTCAGTTTTAATTTAGATCAAATGATTAAATAAATATAAGACACTATATCCCTATATCAACACTAGTTCTGATGAATAAATATAAAACATCTGACAATAAATGAAATGAAAATAAATACATACATATAAATTACAAATCATATGATTTCAGTAGTAAGTACAATATTTTTTTTTTCCCGTGAAACAGATTTTTATAATGCTTATTGTATAAACAAATAATTAAACACCTAACATAATTTAATCATAAATAAAACTTGTAACAAAAGTTTTTTAATAATTTATTCAGTAAATTGGTGTAGTTATCAACAGAAAAAAGGTTAGTACCCTGCTCCCCACTCCTTTCTCCATACCTATAATGGAAAAAAGGAAAAATCTGTCCATTTTATCTAAGCTGTAGGTTATTAAATTAATAGGATTTGAATTTTAAGGAGGTTTATCACTCTTTAGTCCAAATTTTAGAGATAATCTTTTTACCTTTGAGGGGGATATATTTTCATAATTCAGTTTCTTAATTATTCCAAAATTTGTTTTGCATTATTACAGTATATACTGTAAAATCAAAACTGCAAGCCTACCCCCCCCCCCTTTTTTTCCCCAAAAACAAAAACAGATAAATTTGGGAAGGGGCTTATAATTGATATTTTTATTAAAATGTCATTAAAAAAACTCATTTTTATCATTAATTTAGATGTAAAAAAAGTAAAAACAAGGGTGAGAATCATGTATTTTGGCAGATTTCTGCTTAAAAAAGAATCATCTAACTGACCCCCCCCCCCCCCCCCAAAACAAAACACCCCTAAACAAAATTTAAATATCTTTTTTTCCCCTTCAAATTTTACTTCTTTATTTGTTATTTTATTGTAATGATAAATAATCAATCATCTAAACTCTTCCGAAATTCCTGCTTCCTCTATCCTGCCTTCTGGTGTCAAACACGCATAGTTTAACCTTTATATATTCTAATTTTAAATTTGTTTTCTGACCTATTTAATACTCTATCATAACAATAAATAAATAATTTCTATCACCTCAATTATCTCCTCCTCCCAAAATCTCTGCTTCTCTCGTCATGTCCCCCCCACCCTCATCTCATGAAGATCCCCTCCCTATACCTCATGTAGTTTAAAATCCTTAAAATTAATTAGTTCTATTTGTGATTTTGTTGTAACAATATTTAAATAATCATCTAAATTGTTCCCTCTCCCCCCCCCCCCTCCAGCACACACAGTTTAAAATCTCAATACCCCCCTGCTATTTATAGCTTTCTTGTAATAATAATTGAAATGCTTAAATAATCATCTAAATTACTTCTCTCCCGACCAAAAAAAAAAAAAAAAAAAACGCTCTCTTCTTTTTTTTTTTTCAGCACATAAATTTTAAAATCTTTAAAACTATTTTTAAAAGAAAGATTTTATGCTGTATATTCACATTGTAATAACAATAAATAAATAACCATCTAACTCTCCCGTTAAATTTCTAGACAGGGAGGGGGGGGGAGAGAAGATTTTCCTCTTTTTTTTTTGTACTTTTGCTGTTCTTACCCTAATATTTTGTTAACGGGTGGGAGTGGAAAAGTTATTTTAGAGAGCTTATTTATTTTAAAACATAAAATATACATGTGACTCAAGGGGGCAGAACAGCCAAACTGCAAAAAAAAAAGAGGAGCAATTTTTGCTTTCCTCAACCCCCCCCCTGCCACTTTAGGGAGAAGAACGGAGCAAAAATTTCAAAGGGGATAAAGATTTTAGATGAGTGATACTTACATGGGATGATATAGACGAGGTTGTTTTAGATGAGTCACCTTACTACAAAATAAGAAATAGGGCAGAATTTTTTAAAAATTAGTATTAAAGATTTTAAACTATTTGCTGGGTGAGGAGGGGGGTAGTGAAACTTTTGGAGAAAGGGAGATAATTTAGATGACTGATAATTCATTTATTGTTACTAGAGAGCTAAAAATAAAGCACATTTTCTTTAAATGAAGGTTTAGAAATTTTTAAGATGTATGGAGAGGGAGGGGACAGACATTTTTGTGGTAGACAGATAATTTAGGTGGCAGATTATCTATTTATTTTTACTAGGGAGCAACAAATTGGACAGAAGATTTTTTCAAATGAGTGTTAAAATTTTTAAACTTTGTATTCTAAGGGCATGAGGAGGAAACATGAATTTTGAAGGAAGGGGTACAGACATTTTGGGAGGTATAGGGATAATTTAAATGGCTGATTATTGATTTATTGTTACTAGAAGGAAACAAATTCAGCATATACTTTTTTATAAAGAGTTTTAAGGATTTTAAACTTTGTATGCTAAGGAGGGGAAGCATAAATTTTGGATGGAGGGTAGAAGGTTATAGATTTCACTTATTGTTACTAGAGATCAACTACTAAAACAGAAGATTTTCAAAGTATTAATTTTTTTGTACTGGGGAGGGGGAAGAGAAAGGAAGCAGACATTTCAATGAGATTATATAAAAACGTAAGTGGTAAGTAATCCATCAAAAAAACTCAAAAGATGGGAAATTTTCTCTCAGATTTTTTAAGGGGCCGCTTCACTGAAACTCCCCGATCGCGAAATCCCGTGTTAACCTATGGGAAAACTTCGAAGCGCGATAACTCATTATCTAATATAATTATTAAAATATGGTTTTCACCATCAGAAAGTAGACGCCAGATACCGTCATTGTGCGTTTTTAAAAATTGTCTCTTTAAATTTTAACTATTTAAAAATTCCTTATAAACTTTGAAATTTCCACTTGATGAAATTGTATAATCTTCTTAGAGATACTTAAAATTAACGGAAACAATTTTTAAAAACGCACAACGCTGGCATCTGACGTCTACTTTCTGATGGTGAAAACCATATTGTAATAATTATATTAGGTAATGAGTTATCGCGCTTCGGAGTTTTCCCATAGGTTAACATGGGATTTCGTGATCGGAGAGTCTCAGTGAAGCGGCCCCTTAAGTCAATTTTTTGATTTTTTGATCAAAAAAGTTTGTGTGTGTGTGTGGGAGGGGGCTATGTTTGAGAGTGGAAAATAAAGTGCTTAAAAGTGGGTGAGGGGCCTACAATCAGGATTTTACGGTACTCATATTATATTTACAGTAATCACTAGAATGCTATTAAATAATTTGCTTTATTAATCACATAAAATATAATGATATTCTTTTTCATTTTTTTCATTATAGCTCTTGCCACCATGACTAATTTCAACATCAGGGTTGGCCATAAGGGGTTGTGCAGTGGGTTCAATGCCTGTGTGCTTATAAGGGCATTTATTTCAAGGAGAATATTTTTTATCTTTAGAAGAAAAATAAAGGCCCTGGAAAAGTTTTTGTACCAAGCTCACACATACTTCACACGCTTATAGGAGGCTTCTAACTTCTAACAAGATATAAAGACCTTACTTTTTATTTTTGATAGAAACGTAGGATTTAAAAAATGTTTCTTGGATCTAAAAAATTTTCCCTTTGTTATTTCATACATTTGGGTATATTGCACTTTTTCAGGGTCTTCTGGTATGTGCAATGTAACAAGGGTCTATTATGAAAAGGAAGCTAAACAAAATAGCAGCATGTGCAAAATGAGGTTCCTACAAACAGACAGATAAGGTGGAGAAAGTTCGAGGAAAAAAGAATACATTATTTTAACACAATCATTCTAATTGGTAAATAAATCATAAAAGTTGTAATTTTTCCAACTGAGTGAAAAAGTGTACAGGCAGGGATTTGACCCCAGGACCTTCACTTAAAATGCTAATGTTTTACCAACTAAGCTATCCTGCAGACCAGCGGTTCCCAACCTGGGGTACGCGTACCCCTGGGGGTACGTGGCGGGGCTGCTGGGGGTACGTGAAAATAACATCGGTAATGGCAGAAATCACAAAAATGGTTTAACTGAAAACACATAAAGAAAATTGATAGTTTTGGTTTACAAAGTTAGTCTCATGTGTAAATCAAATATGTTACATTTAAAAAAAAAAAAAAAAAGCCCACTAAACCTAATAATTCATTGATAATGCAATGTCACTACTCCGCCCAGTGTTAAGCATATTGCATGAATACTTATATATTTTTCCCCATCTTCCAGAAAACTTCAATTAATAATTATAGCATATTCTTTTCCCACCACTTTTTTTTGTTCTTCCGTTTTTAATAATAATTGCAGAGAGCCTAAATTACAGTCAGAGCTTCTGGTTTTAATGTCTTTTGTTAAAATGTGTTGAAAAGCTGGTCTTTATTTTCGTTTTCGAATAGGCATAGTTATATCACTAACGTATTTTAATGGAAAAGATTCCCTCATTTTAATGAGGATTTAATTTGAAGTGTTTATTTTTTATATGAGTTATTTTATTTTGTGTTTGAAATGGATAATTTGTTGAATTCCGGAACTCTTAGGAGAACTACAACTGTGATTGAAATTCAACCTGGTGAGTCAGGAACTGCAAATACTTGGAAACAATCTGATTATTTAGAAGTGCAAGACAACATGAGTGCAGCTGTTAATAGGTTTGTTCTGGTAAGTGATAAACCTAATACTTTAAATAAAACTGAAAGTATCAGTGTCCCATTAAAGAAAAGAAAATATAATAATGAGTACTTGAAATATGGATTTTCATTTACGGGAGCGAAAGATTTTCCAAAACCACTACGCATTGTTTGTGGAGGGATATTGTTCAATGGTAGCATGAAACCCTCTTTATTAATGTGCCATTTAGAGACAAAACATCCAATTTATAAACAAAAGGATGTCAGTTTCTTTCAGCGATTATAAAGTGGCCCTAATATAGCATCTTACATGTTTTCTACAAACAAAGCTAATGAGAATGCTGTTGAAGCATCGTACAGAATATGCTATCATATTGCTAAAAGTGATAAAAATCATACAATCACTGAAGATTTGATATATCCTTGCATCAAAGATGCTGTCGAATGTATGTTTGGTGAAGAACATGTGAAACAATTTTTAAATATTCCTTTCTCAAACAATTAGTGACATGTCTGCCGATATTGAATCTAGACTAATTCAAAGAATAAAAAAAAAGAGTCCCTACTTTTCAATTCAGGGGGATGAGAGTACGTATATCTCCAATATCTTAATTTTGCTTGTTATTGCAAGATGTTTGAATGATAATGTACTTGAAGAACATTTGCTACTCTTCTATACTCTCACAGAAAGATGTACAGGAAAGATATATTTAATGCCATTCACACTTATTTCTGTGAAAAAGATTTTTATTGGTCCAATTGCTGTAGGGTTTGCACTGATGATGGAAAATCTCGTGTGTTATATAGGCTTACGCGGTCTAATCAATGAAATTGCCCCTCATGTACCTTGGAACCGTTGCTGTATACACAGACACAGGGTCTAGCGACAAAACCCCGGCCAGACTCATTGAAGGAATACTTCACCAAACTGCCAAAGTTGTTAATTTTATTAAGGCCAATTCAACAAACTCCAGACTATTCAAATCTTTGTGTGAAAAGATGGGCAGCCTGCATACTACATTGTTTTTGCACACACAGGTGAGGTGGCTTTCACGTGGAAAAGTACTTGAAAAATTATTTGAATTGAGGCATGAAGTTAAAGTTTTTTTTTTAAGATCATTCTTTTGAGTTAAGTGCTAAGCTCTAAATTTCATGAAAAAGAATGGCTTCAAATGCTTGCATACTTATCTGACATTTTTTTCAGAAATAAATAAACTTAATTTAGGATTACAGAAAAGTTCATAACCCTTTTTAAGGTATCTGACAAGACCGAGTCTAGGATTAAAAAATTAAATTTTTGGGAATCAGGCATGAGGAAACACCAGCCAGAAGTTTTTCAAACACTTTACAATTTCTTATCAGAAGAAATAAAATCTAGTATAATGGCTCACTTAACAGGACTTAAAACGTCGTTCAGACAATATTTTCTGAAGCAAAGTTTTGAAATTAACTGGATTGCAAACCCATTTAACGATTTTTTCTTTCAACAAGCATGAAAATTTATCAGTTTCTGAATAAGAAAAATTGATCGAACTTTCGACTGATTCTTCTTTATAATCTGATTTCAACAATGAAATATTATTGCTTTTTGGATAGCAGTAAAAGCAGAATACCAAAAACTCATTGATAAGGCTATAAAACATTTGTTGTCTTTCACAAATACCGAGCTAGTCCAAAGAGCATTTTCGTCTTATGTGTATATTAAAAACAAATATCTCAATAAGCTTGACGTTGCTCCTGATTTAAGATTCTCTTGAGATTCTGACTTCATTTGAACCCGATTTTAAGAAACTCAGTTCTATGAAACAAGCTCAAGGTTCCCATTACGAGTATCAAAAGTCATTTTGATTATTTGTATATAATGAGACAAAGTTGCTATCAATAATCATCTTAAGATAGTTAAAATTTATTTTAATGCTATATTAATTTTTTTCAATGTTTAGCCAATATTATAAAAACAATATTAATTTTAAAATGCAAGTTAAAAAATAAAAAGTTAGTAATGACAATGTAATTTGTGTCGATTTATTATTTGGTTGTGATAAGAAGATTACTAAAGGGAAAAAAGCATGTTTGCGTAATATGGGTGAGTGGAGAGGGAGGAGAGTGCTTATGAGAAATAGGGGTACGCCGAAATGGAAAGCCTAAGAAAGGGGTACGTGAAAGAAAAAAGGTTGGGAAGCGCTGCTGCAGACAATTCACTCAGAGACAACTTTTTGACAGTGACATCTGATTTGTTATCTGAAACAGCTTAACAAAATAAATCACAGGTAAAGGAACTCCAATAAACGTTGGATATGTAATTAAACTAACACACATTATTTTAACACAATCATTTTGATTGGTAAAGAAATCATTTAAGTTCTAGTTTTTCCAACTGAGTGAAAACAAAATGTCCAGATTGGGATTTGAACTCAGGACCTTGGATAAAGCGGCAACTCTATCAACTAAGCTATCCTGGATAAATTCAATAAACACAATCATTCAATTGGAAGAATTATAACTTTTATGATTTCTTTACCTATCAGTTTGTTTGTGTTAAAATAATAAAAAGTGTAATTAGTTATTAATCATTTATTGGAGTTTCTTTACCAAACTGTGATTTATTCTTTTGAACTATTTCAAATAACAGATCAGATGTCATTGTCAAAAGGTTGTTTGAGTGAATTATGTCTGCCAGATTTGTCCTTAATAGCTTAGTTGGTAGACCGTTGGCAGTTTAAGCCAAGGTCCTGGGTTCAAATCACAGACTGGACAGTTTTTCATTCAGTTGGAAAAATTACAACTCGTAAAAATGAATGCTTTGTTCTTCCCCATGTTTGTCCAGTGCATATCAACCTTGAGTATCCATGTCTCTTCTCTTTGAGGCAGAAAGCAGATGTGAGAAAAAAATTTCCAGTCAAAATGGAGAAAATCTTCAAAAATTGGAGTATAGAAAATATTCTAGAAAAATCAGATTCTTTTGGGAAATATTGGATTTTCAGATACATTGAAAATATAGGAGAAACTCCAGAAAAGGGGTAGCACTTAGCTTATGCTGAAGGAAATCCTGCATACTATTTCAAACCTTGATTAAATAAACACAAAAGAAATTTGATTATCATATTTTTTCAATTGTTTTGAACATTTTATAGAATACATTATAAAAGCACATTAGCTAAATATATACACTGTTATTCTTTAAATAACTTTCAGAATATTAACAAAGTTCAATATGAACATAACACTTAATTTATTATATTATTAAAAGCAAATAGTAATTTGAATTTTGTTTAGTTTCACAATTTTGAAATTTTACATTTTATCATTTACAGTTTAATGACAAAGCTTTAATTACATTTTTTTGAAAAACTTATAATGAAATTAGAACTAGTATTAGTCAAACCATGAAAAAGAGCAAGCCATAATGCAGTAATAATAAATACAGTAAAACCTCTAAATAACATACACTTCGGGATAATGAAATTTGTCCACAATTTGGAGGTGTTCGCTGTTCAGATGTAAAAATGTGGAAATACATAGGTGTTGGGGTTAAAAAAAAGTGTCCATTAAATAGAGGTATCCGCTATTCGGGAGTGTCTATTACGGGGGTTTTACTGTATAAGTAAAAAAAAAAAAAAAAAAAATCAAGATAATCAGAATGTGATCTGCTAATATGTATAACTAGTGAAAAATTGTAAAGACATGAGTACGCAAGAATAATAAATTCTGAGAGGATTACAAGACAAAACAATACAAAAAGAAAATATTTAAAAAGAAAACACATAACCTTTTTTGCTTAACATCAATCTTTAAAGCAAATATATTTATGAGCATTTCTAGTATCAGTCAAATTTGAGATGCTTATCCTAGTAATTAAAATATAATATAACAATAATAAAATAAGTAACAGTATCTCTATTAAATGTTCTTAATTTAAAAAATATAAAAATTATTTATTATATAAAAATAATTTTAAAAAAATCAAAATGTATAGACACCTTTTTAAATTAACAATGGCATATGGGATGCCAGTAGGTGTATTAAATGCTGGCAATAATTTCTGAGCAACGTGATCAGCTTTTTCCTTAAACACCTGAAAACAAAAAAGAATGCTTTATATTAATACTAATAATAAGGATGGAAAAATCATAAAAATAACAAAACTAGTTCAACCAGAAATATATAAAATATTAAAGCACTTAAAAATACTCACCACATCTCCAGTCAATGCATAACAGGATAGCAAACCTCCAATGAAACGAATATTTGTTTCAAAAACAGATATTTCTGAGTTCTAAAGAAATAATTAAGAAAAAAATAATTAACAACAGTGCACATTTTTTTTTAATTGAGTAAAATAATATATATTTTTTTCTTTTAAGTATTCAACATATTTATATAGAGGTAGATAAAAAATTATATAGCATCATAATACAGTAGATCCTCGATTATCCGAGTTAATGTGGACCAAGCTTACCTCAGACAAGAAAATAACTCGGATAAACCAAATTTACACAAATCATCACTGACTAAGATGATAAAATATAAATTTATACACAATTTATTAATTTTATATGGTACTACCTAGAGTTCTTTTGATGTACACTTCCAATGCTTTTATAAAAATGTGGAATTAATTTGAAGAAGACAAGAGGTCTTGATAGGTTTTTGATTGTTGAATGATACACGTTTTTTTGCTGCAATGTTACGCTACAAGGTTACCACCGTTACGTGTGGGACTTTTAGAGAGTGTTTTCTTTTGCAAATTGAGATAAATTTGGAAGTGAAATTATTTAGATAACGTTTTACTTTTTTTATTTCTATCGCAGGACACATACAGAATCATTTTTGTAGTGACACCTTTAGTCTAAAGCAGCGGTTGCCAACCTTTTTACTCTCACGTACCCCTTGCTTAGAGTTTTCATTTATGCGTACCCCTTCTCACATAAACCCATTCCAAATATTTTTGCTTTCGTTCATTGGTAATGTCCGTATGCTAGTTATCAATGTTAGATGCACTTCTCTTCAAAATTCCAATTTTCAACCACCTATCCATTTTGAAACACAACATAATATCAACATAAAGTCACTCAAAACACCAAATATTAGTTAAAAATTCAAATTAAGCTCTCATAAAGCAGGGATGAAGCCCGTAATGAGTTTATGCTAATGCTGACCAGTCGTACACTAAAATGATGGCCTGCTTTCAAACTTGTTTTAACTTTTAAATGAAATTGCAGATACCAGAAGCCTTGATACGATTTATATTTTTTCTGTGTATTTCTAGAATTACTAGAAAGAAAACAACAAAAGAAAAGGAGCAACACATGCGAAATCGCACGATATTATTAGAAGTGGGTGGAGATAATGGCGACATATGATCGACAAATTACTAAGTTTAGGTATTTTCCTTTATTTTATGAGAATATCATATTTTAATTTTACACAAGTCTCTCTTTATACACGAAAAAAATTACTTTTTTCAGTTTGTTTTAATTTTTGCTTTATCCACCATTATCAATATAATTTTCACGTACCCCTAACTGTTTTACCACGTATCCCTGGGGGTACACGTACCCTAAGTTGGGAACCGCTGGTCTAAAGTAATAACAATTTAAAAAGAAAAAATAGTAAAGTCATTGTTACATGTGTGACTCAGAAAAATCACACACATAACAACGACTTTAATATATTAAAAAAAAAAATGTTATTACTTTAGACTACAGATGTCACTACAAAAATGATTCTGATTGTGTCCTGTAATAGCAATAAAAAAAGTAAAATGTTATCTAAATAATTTCACTTCCAAATTTCTCTCAATTTGCAAAAAAAACTCTCTCTAAAAGTCACACCCGTAATGGTGGAATCGCCCTATACCATTGTATTAGTGTCATCAGAATTGCAGGTCCTCAAAAAATTGTCATCCTCTTCAGCTCAATGCATTCAATATTTCTTTCAATCAAATTTAGACCTTTGGAATGTGTCATTTTCTTCTGATCATCATCATTGCTCTCTTGTTCATGGTTTTCAACCATGTCTGCAATTTCTTGTTGCTCATCTGCATTCAATCACTTGGCAATATCTTCTTCAGAAAAAGGAAGTCTTTGTGTCTTCGGCCACGATTTCTGTAGAGTTGTTGGTTTAACTTCTTTTCATGTGTCGGCAATCCAATACATAACATTCTTCAGTATAACCTATTTCAGCCATTCTATAACTCCTTGTTCTTAAAAACCCTTGATCAGCTGTCCTAACAGCTTCTTTCTGAAGTTTCTTTTCAAGTTCTCAAGAACACCTTAATCTAATGGCTGTATAAGTGAAGTCCCATTTGGTGGCAGAAAATGTGTTTTGATCTAACTTTTGATTACAATATTGCTGAAGTTGAAATCCCCGAATCTAGGATTAAAAAACTGTCACTGGCAATGAAGTGCTAAATGAAGTAGTTAAATTTTAGAACTCAAGCTTCTATTAAAGTCACGTCAATATTAAACAAAGTTTATGAAGTCACTATATGCAAAAGTCTCTATAAGTATTTCAATAGCTCTTATTTAAACGAAAGGTGGTTGCTCACTGAAGTTCACAAGGCATAAACTTCCTAGGACCAATGGCTGGTCTTTAACTACAGAATCTCATGGTTTACAAGATCTTTGCGAAACAGTAAGTATAGGCCTTAATCGCTCTGAGCTCTCGAGTCAAAACAAATGCTCCTTCTACTCGTTACTGCAATATCACTTTTTGACACTCCTCCCTTTTTCTCTCTCTCTCTCTCCCCAGACAGAAAGGGGAGGAGGGTGACATCAAATTGCATGGGGTTTTTCCTTCGCTCCGTTGTCTTGGAGCAGGTTTCTTCGGAGAGATACATGAGTTCTGGTCTTTGATTTGACGGGCAATTTTTCATCAAGGACTGCCTTGTTGCCACGACCAGACTGCAAACTCCTGGTAGTGCCTAGCTGAACCCCTCTCTGGGTGGTGATTTGATAATTAATAAAGACATAGTATAAAGAATTTTTAGTGTCAAGCTCTTTCTGTAGCCATGTCTCAAGATTGCTTAGCCAATGATTTATCAGTTTCTCTGTTTTTAGTCAACTTTTTCTGGTTAGCTATGGGAAACTGTCTTAGTTAAGTTGCTGGGAATATTTCTGAACCTTTGAAATGTAACACTGGTAACTCGGTTAAAACAGAAACTTGGTTAAGCAGGATTCGGATAATTGGGAATCTACTGTATTACCATAAAGAAAAATTCAGTAATTTATAAAAGCAAATATATTTTTAACTAATATAGCTAGGGTTTTTTTTTATTATTTGATAGACTATTAACACATTTTGCACAGTTAAATTCTCTTTAAACACAATATGGCATTGCAAACATTAATTTTAGAAATGTCAAAAAATATTAATTAACAACATAAAGCAATGGCTTCATCTACCATTGTTCTTAAGACAGATAAAATGTTAATCTATCAAAAAGTTTTAGAACAGTGAAATTAACAAAAACAAATGCATAGAAAATAAATGTGCAATTCAGTGTCAGATCATTTTAAAACAATAAGTAATTACAAAAAAGATTCCATTTGAAGGGATAAAAAGCTGGTAAACCGCAGTTTTTTTTTTCTCTAAAACATTCTTTGCCTCTATAGTCCTCCCCCTTTTTTTTTATCGTTTTTTAATTTAACTATGTTTAAAAAAGTTTTTTTATTTATTGGTTGAGAAAGAGTATAATAATGTTACATCTTGATATAGCTTTAATTTTTTAACCTAATCAATAAATTAGTTTCGAAAGAAGCCAAAGTTTTTCAACAAAATTTACAATTGCATAATTTTGGAAGGACGGATCTACATAGTTATATAGAGGGGTCTATATAGGGTTATAAACTATGACACTAAGTCCCTCCTGGAGAAAAATGTCTGAATTGAACACTGATTTTAGATATATTTAAGGTTATTATCTCAGACCGGGCAATGCTGTATGTGTCAATTACATTAGTCATTACATAATTTACACTTGCTTCTTAAACTTTTCCTTCTTTCAGTAAAATCTACTGTATTTTTGTGAGTTATTAAGTTAGTTTTCCTTTACTATGTATCCTAGAAAGAAAGTTTCAGTCTGTTTCTCTTTATCTTTGCATTGCTTTATTTAAAGAGCAAAATTTTTTTAATTAAAAAAAATATTAAAAATAATTGAAATTCTAATCGTTTTCTAACAGATGGAATAATTTATACCATATTTAAAAACAAATTAAAATATTTTCGACATATTTGCCACATTACTTGCAAGACATAATATAAACTTATAAAGGCTATCATGTAACAAACTAGCTAATTAAAAGAATCATCATCATTCTAGAATATAATTGAATCCATAAAAAAATCTGCTTTTCATATAAAGAAAGTTTAGCAAACTCTATTTTTTATTGCGGATTTGATTTTTATCATCACAAAAAGAAACTTTTCAATCAACAAAAAAGTATTTATAAATGTAAAAAATCAAGGGGGAATAAGACAAATTTTGATACTGACTAGAAATAAAATGCAGAGAATCAAAGAATGAAATTCAGTAATAGGGTACCACCATGAGTAAAGTATATGCACATGAAATTAGTGAAAATAAATAAACAAATTTTCAAAAAGGATGGAAAGAAACTTGTATCACATGAACAGGTAGCTTAGCATTTTCATAACAATAACATAATAAATTAAAGTTAAAAATCATAAATACCGTCCACAATGCATCTGGCAGAATAATATCCAGCAGCCAATTGTTAACCTATAAAAAAAAAAATAGATATTTTTCACAATATCAGTGATCTAGATATTACTTTTTTTTTTAAACTGTTGATTTTTGCTCTACGTTAAAATTATGGAAATCTCCGCAATCTGTTCATGTGATACAATGCATGCGAAATCTATCCAATGAAACCAAGTAAATAGCAGAACAAACCCTTATTATTAGTTACTGAAGCAGAGAAGTAAGAAAGCAATAAGAGCAGATTGAATATGTTAATGAAAAAATACAGTTTCCTTTCAATAGAAATTTAATGCGTAAAAAGAAATATGAAGAGAGAAAGAACAAAAATAGATAAATAATACCAAGTGACATAATTATATAAGAGTTAGTTGCACCATATTCCAAAATTTAATCAATGTTTTATTACAAACACCATAAAAAGATGAAAAAAAAAAATCCCAGAAAAGTGTTGAAATGGAACTTATCAATCCATTTCAAAAGTCATAATTTTACAACCAGTTTTCACAAAAAAGGCAATAAGTATAAAAATAAGTTAGTAGGATAATAAGATAATCACATATAGTTATAAGGATTCTATGTTATTTGCTAAAATAGCTTATTATATACAATCATAAAAACCATCATAAATCACAGGCATTAAAAGAAAAATCAACAAGATCAATAAAATACATAAAAATAATGTTGATGTTTTTAAAAATAAAGAAACAGAAAAAACAAATCAATTGTTTATCACATGTGAAGTGAAAATTAGGATGTCCCCTCCCCCACCCACTGTTGAATTCAAAAAGAGAAATATAATAAGAATTTCTCATATAAGAAATTATAATAATATATAAAGTTCAAAGTAACCAATATTTCAAGTAAAGAAGTATAATTTGTATATATGATAAATGATTGATATAAATGAATATTATTTTAAATAGTACTTATCTTTTTATTTTTTATTTATTTTTTACATACATTTTCTTATTTTTAAATTCTACAACAGATATTCAACAAATGTTTATATGCAAAGCTACATATATGTTTACAGCTAATAAACATTCAAAATTTATCACAAAATAAAAAATAATAAAACACAGTGTTGCATTTAAATTGTAAGTAAAGTGTTCTAAAATTAATGAGACTGTTCTTTTTTCAAAGTACCTTTTTAAGGTTTGATTAAAAAAATTATAAACAATAATTATTATACAAAATGATAACAATAATTTAGGTTTAATAAAAAAAATATATTATTTAAACTGGACAATCCTGGAGCTTCTTTAAACTAGTTGTATTTTTTTTAAAATGAAATATTAATTTTGAGTAATTAAAACAATGTACAAAATAATTTCATTGATTCCTATTTCTTTTATTATTTTTTTTATGATTTTCATGTGTGTGAAGTACAATATAGTGATCGCAGTGGTAATGAATTTTTTACATTTTCAAATTAAAACAGCGAGTTCATTTAGTGACCCCAATGATCTAAAAAAAAAGAATGGAAGCCCCCATTCCTTTATGTCAATCTCAGGTCATCCAAAGTTTCAAAAATAGGGTATGCCTTTGCTTCAAGTTTTATTTAAAATACCAGAGGGCCCGTGCGAGGATTTCACACTGAAATCTAATATTTTTTAGGTACTGCTCTATTATCCCGTCAACCACTTTTCATAACAAAAAACTAATCGCCAAACTGTAAGATTAAACGCCAAAAATGCAGTCTCATTTACTTGATAACAGAAGCATTATACGTGTTTGTTACGTCATCAAGTGGTTTTTAACGCGACATTTGCGTGTATTTTTCATTATGTTTTACTGATTTATTAGTTATTTCATTCATTAAAATAACAATTGTGTCCTTAAATTCTTATATTTTATTTATTTATTTATTTTGATATTCCAATGGCAACGTTATCCCGTTTATTTGGCGATAGTTTTTTGTTATGAAAAATGGTCGACGGGATAATAGAGAAGTACCATTTTTTATCAATATGTAATATTTCTTAGATGCAGGTTTAAACATCTAAAGAAAAAGTAAGGATAAAAATATCTGCAAACAACATTTAGTTTTTAGTCAAGCTAGAATATCATCTAATTTATTCCATCAAAGTTATAGTAAAAACTGATCCAAGATTGCAAAATGCATGTGCGAGAAAAAAAAATTAATCTTATTTTAACTGCATTAGAGGATGACGTCATCCGCTTCGGGAAAACATGAGACATAGAAATATAAATCTAAACATTTCAATTTCAATTTCGCTTTTTAATCATAAATATAAAATAAACTTGTGCGGTGCTTTTTATAATAATTTCTGAGCATCATATAATGTGGTATTTTATTTTTGTGGCAACGATACTTTGAAGAAAACCTTTCATTTCTTTTCTGAAAACAATGCCGATTTAATTTTTAATTTTCAGCAAATTTGAATCAAAAACATGTTTTAACGAATTGTTAAGTGTGCTATGTCAGAAGCCGGTTCAAAAACCTTTCATATGGTATCTCATTCGTTGTTCTGCGTTTCATATTTTCATAGAAAAAGGGATGTTGACAGGAGAAATAATATATATGATTATAAAATTGTCATTTTCTCATTTAATAAACAGTACTGTAATGTGTTTTTATACTTTACTGTAGTGTACTGTTTGAAACAGGCAAATGCTGGTAGTAAATTGTGAAATGGGAACCAATTGATCATATTTTCATTATTTCTAATGGTATCATTCCATGTAAAATCAATACAAAGAAATGGCATTTTTTAATCTGACCTCCTCAGAATTTTATATTAGGCTCAATTGTTAGGTTCGTAGAGAAAGGAATAAGTACCCAATAATGAGTCAAGTCTGTAGCTTCCTTGGTATTTGAGATAAAAAACTTACAAAAAGAATGAAAAGCTTCAATTTTTGCATTTCAAGCACTGCAAATTTGGTTACCATTTAACCGTAATTGGCATAAATCCTTAATTTTGGTATAATTGGAAAGTGCTTGATGTGGGTTTTCACATGATATATCACATGCACATTTTTAAAATTTTTAATTTCAAGGTAAGACATTTTGACCTATGATCCGTCACATCTCAAAAATTATTTTTTTTTGGAAAAAAGTAAAATGTCTATATGTTACTCTTATACTCAAAGCTTTACAAATATGATAAAATCTGGTAGCTAGCAAAAAATTCTAGTTTCCAGAAAAAATATTGGTTACGAGATGATGAAAAACTTGTTTGGTGAACTTTACAATGACAAAGATTTTCAGTAAAATGTATATATATGCTTAAATTATATGGATAAGTATACGGTATGTAGATAAGCAGTGCTGTAGACATAAAAAAAAACCTGAAGTTTATATGTTAGAGATTATATACTACAGTTTTATTTGAAAAACCGAGAGTATAAGTTACCTAAATAAGCAATTTTGGTATTGAAATTAGGACAAGCTATTTGCATTATAACTTATAACTCAGCATCACATGATGGTCCCAAAATGATGTGTTCAGATATTATAGAAAATAGTTATAAGAGTAACATATAATTTTTTTCAAAAAATTAAAATGTCCATTTTCAAGATATGAGAGGTCAAAATATTTGAACTTGAAATAATAATAATAATAAAAAAAAAATTGAATGGGATATATCACGTGAAAGTAAAGACCTTTCCAATGACACCAAAATTAAGGCTCTATGCCAATTAATGAACAAATTGTGATTAAATTTACAGTGCATAAAATGCAAAAATTAAAGCTTTTCATTCATTTTTTAAACTATTTAACTCAAAAACCACGGACAACAGAGACTTAATATTGGGCATTTATTCATTTCTCTATCAACCTAACAACTGAGCTAATATCATACAATTCTAAAGAGATCCTTGATTTTTTTTGCTGTGTTGATTTGACATAGGATGACCCTATGGTAAAATTTTATTCAGTTTTTGAACACTTCTATGGAATGGACTGTTTCGAGAACTCAGGTACCACTGTTTATTAAATCTTCTATACGAAATAAATAAAATGCTGATTCTTTGATAATGGCATTAAGAATGATTAATTATTTTAATAAATATTTTATTAATTATTGATAATTATAATTGTTCAATTTATTTGAAAATAACTATTTGAACCCCCTTCCATAAGTTTTTAATTGCTATGCCACTGTTAGATAATAAATACTACTAAAAGCTGTAACAAATATTGAAAAGGTGGCACAATTGAAGACAAGACAAAGGAATGAATAGAAATAGAAATACACACACACAAAAAGATAAAATGTTCAAAAATGATAAGACATTATTTATAATTTAATTCTACAATATGCAGGCATTCTTACTCCTTGGTCTAAATTGAGATTCTCAGCAATCCAATCTCTTCCCTTTTTATAATCGTCTAACAATTCCATGATGTAGAGGGTATTTAAGCCATCGACAATGGAGGCTCCCATAGCAGTCTTTCCAAAAATTCCAGCAGAATGACCTCTTTTAGACAGAGGTCTGAGTTCATTTTGGCCCCATGCATACTGGACGTAGTTATCCCATGCATGCTTCATCATCTGTAAAATAAAAATGATAATTAAAATTGAGGAACTGAAATAGTAAAATCATGGCAAAGCTTCATTATAAAAGAACGCAGTAGGACATTGGTGCAGGCAGAACAAAATCCAGGAAAGGACAAGTCTTAACTGTTTTTTTTTTTGGTTAGTGAAAAACATGAATTAGAAATAAGCTAAACTAAGAACGCTTTATCACAACCCCTGTGCAAGAGAGTTTTTAAACAAATCAGAAATGTAACAAATAAAAAATAATTAAAAATCCAAAAGTAAGCCTCTACTACTGGGCTTTTTTACAAAATGGAGAATTGAAATAAGTTGTAGCTTTTTTTTTTTTCGTCAAGGAAACTCTGTCCCACGAACTTCTCGTTTAAATTAATTTTTAAACACACGAATGCAAAAAAAAAAGAAAATAAATAAATAAATAAAAAATAATAAAAATAAATAAATAATAAAAAAAGTCTTCTGTGGGATGGAGGGGAGGGGAGGGGAGGGGGGGGAGAGGACAATGAAAGAAAAATTTAGTTTATAGTTTTTTTTAAGTGTTTAATCATATCAAGGCACTTGGTCAGAATACATACTATTTTCTTTTCAAAATCATTGGATAAAAAGAAAATTTATTAAATTTAAAAATCCAGAGATGGTCACTAACCTTCCCTTGCCGGCACCTATGCGGTAAGTAAAGGCAAAACTGGTAAATTTCATTAGTAGCCAGAAGCATTAAGTAACAATTTTATTAGTAGCCATAGTCACTTTTTTAAACTAGATGCCATTTTTTAAAAAATTTAAAAGTGCTAAACAATAAACTTTTTACAATATTTAAATAGGCTAACATTCTGCGACTGGCAAGAGTGGAATCATTGATGATGACATGAAGAAAAATTTTATTCTGCTCTAGTACGCAGTGGTAAGAAAGAAGTTCAGTAAAGATCGTACTAAAAAAAGCAATACAGAAATTTAACAATTAAAAATTATTTAATATTTAAAACTAAATTTCTACTAGCATTAAAGAAAACACGAGAAAAAGCGAGAGAGAGATAACTGAAACATTTTTTTTTAAACAGAGGAAGGAAGGGGGGGGGGGGGGTGCCCAACCCCTTCCTCTGAACCCCAGGTTTAAGATAAATTTTAAAGTTATAAATGTAAAAATAAAAACTGACATCCACAGGGGGTTCCCCGACGAAGAATTCCTCACTTCTCTTTCTCTTGTTTATTATTTTAAGCCAGTTGTCTATAATGGAATTCTTCTTTAAGTGAAAATTTCCATTCAGTATAATTATAGTAGGATCTAATCTACAATTATAATTTTAGCGCTTGCTAAAACGGAAAGGCACGTACGTATGGCCAGGTCAGATACAACTGCGCCAATTATAGTAATTACAAAAACCCTTATTTTTTGACGAATATATAGTTTATTTATTTATTTATTATAATTTAAAGTTTATTTTTTTTTATTACAGTTTATAGTTTTTGTTATTTATGCGCGTAGCACGCCTGCTATACGGTGTCGTAGGCAGCGGGGACACGAGCCGGTGGTTCCTTCACGAGCCGGTGGTTCCTTCGGCGAGAGGTTTATACTATTTGAGGTGAAAATTGAGGGTCTTTCCGATACATGCGCAGCACGCCCGCAATACGGTGCCTAAAATTGCGGGATTCGAGGCCCCGGTGCAAATTAGGGGCCGCTAGCGGGCGAAGCCAGCTAGATTATTTATTATAATTTATTTATTTATGAACATTATTTACCATTTTTAACAATATTATGTATTTAATAATGTTAAATTGCTGTTTTGAACATGATTGGCAATTAACAACCATTTTTGGTGATCTATCTCCTGGTCCGGCTAATACGTATGTACCAACGGAAATTCCACTAGTCCTTTACGACTCCGTCTTAGCAGGTTTTATTGTATTCTGATATTACCTGTTTGCAAAGACGCTTATTTATCACCTTATATATAACCTCTATATGCACATTCGATGACATGTTACAGGGGTGATTCTGACATAGGCGTAACTAGAGGGGGGGGGGCCGGGTGGGCCGTGCCCACCCCAGGTAGTTCCAGTGCCCACCCCAGAATTTCAAGTTCACGGGAAAATTTTATGACTGCGATATGGTCAAAATTTTAATTTTCAAATATTTGAATGATTATACCAATAAATTATACTATATATTTCTAATTTGAGAACTAATGTAACGAAAACGGCACAAAGAAAATCCTATTAGTCTTTTACATTATTTTCAACAGTTATGTGACCCGGAGTCTATAGGGTTCCAAAAGGAACAAAGTGAAATATTATCTGAAAGCTCTAAATCTGAATGAGTTTTCTTTTTTGTCACGAGGTGATGGGGAAAAAATCAGTTCCAGATGTCCAATTCCGTATTCTTTCAACTAAGTCAAAAAATATCATCTGCTGTGGTGAGAGCCGATGAGAGAGAGAATGGGATAGTGGGGGGCACATGTGCCCAAACGGCGTTTTTCTTACAAAATAATGACCAATTTAATAAACAGGATGTAATTGACAAACTACAGATCAATTAATTGTCTGAGTGATGAGACACGGCATAAGTCGTAAATGAGAACATCATTGCAGGAGGCTTTACTTTGAGGGTTAAGGTAGGGCGAATTTTTTGCAATTTGCCTGCGGCTGTAAGCGTGTGGGGTTATTTCCCTTTTCCAAGTTTGCATGCGTAATTATCAGTGCGCAAATAAATTCTGTAGTTTTGGAAATTTTTGTTTGTATTGCTGCATGCTGCTTCATGGATTGAGGCTCTTTGCTTCATGTTTCTGAATGTACTTCTGTGAGTAAATTTTTCCTTATCAATCTTTGATATTCTGAATAAGTATATCAAAGATAGTGAAATAAGATGTTACGTAACAAAAATAAAATTCTGAGACAATTTAAATGAAAGCTTTTAGTTGCAATTTTTATTTTATTTTTGTTCTTGTACCTTGTATTTAGTAAGTTAACGAGTAGTATTAAGCTCTCTCAGAAATACTTAGCAACATTTAATTTTCTAATATAAAATTATTAATAATATTTAAGTTATTTTTATTAAAATATTAACTTTTAATAAATAATATATAAAATTTTAAAGATTAATTAAAATATTTGTATTTTACCTTTATCATATGACAGATTGTCTCATAACACCCTCATCGAAAAAATAAACTGAATTTTGAGAAAATGTAACATAACAGGTTCTTGCTCGAACCTCTTTAATTAATGTCATTTATTATTTAAAAAAAAAAAAAAACTAATTGGTAAAGACAGAAATTTATTTTTGAAATTGTCAAATTTAACCTTAAAAAAATGCTTGGAATTTAAATTTCTATAATAGTTGTCATTGCGAAAGGAGATGTTAATGATGAAAATTTACACAGCATATCGAGTTAAATTATCATAGAATCTTGGGAAGTAGAATTTCAATTCATCAACACTAGCAATTCAAACACCAATTCAGCTCATGTCCCGATCTGGTGAAATACAAATAATTTTTCAAACGATTTTGAGTGTGGGAGGGACCTATTTCTTCAGTTTTAATATCTTGTGCAGATTAAAACAAATTCACTGCACCCGACCTGGTTTATCGACTATCTTTGATGGGATGAAATTACTCAATGTATGAACGCATATTTTGCTTGCAAGTTTTAGTGGATTTTAAAATAATCCGTATTCGGGCTATTTGGCGATACTATAGAATATTCGGTCAAACTGGAGATATTGTAACAATATTTTCAACAGACTTATTTTGCTTTCTGTGAAATATGATAGCATTACGAGAAGTGCTAGAAATTGACAAATTTCACATCAAAACTGTAAGATAGACATTTCATTATTCAAAATGCCAGTTAACGCTACATAAATTGAGTCCTAACCGAAATTCAGTCCCTTCCAATCATTTTATATTTCCTAAAAAGCAAAATTATGACAAAAATCTTGTTAACATATCTTCATTATTGTTAAAGTTATGAACAAAGTAATTTGTATTTTTTTTTTTTTTTTTACTTTACTGTATTTTAATAGAATAAGTGGATTGCGATGCTGGTTTACTGTAGAAAAGGTATTTGTCTTGACTGCACTATCTCTCCTGAAAGTTTCTTTCAAAATTTTAGGAAAATCCTGTATGTTGGCAACTTCTAAAACTGATCGCCCGCTGTGGTGCATTTAAAAAATTCATTGATAAATCAAAAGGAGCAATAAGTTTTTTTGCCGAGGTGTCAGTTGAATAGAATTTTTTTTCTTTCTGACTTACTATCTCTTTCTGACAAATAACATTATATAACGGTAAAATTCTCCTTCTATGTCCTTAAAAATTTCTTTTCAATTTTGGAATATTTATTTAAAAATATAAGGAGCTGTTATAAATTTATTTTAATTTAGAGAAGGAATAATGGAATTTAACGTTTCATTAATTAAAAATTTTTAAGACCATCCTCTTCTTAAAAAATAACTCAAAGCTTTTTTTTTTTATTTTTGTGTGTAAAGTTTACTTGTAAAATAACTCATTGTTGTTCTCATTCCTCGAAACACAAGTATTTATGGTAAATATATGGTGTACAATTTACTTTAAAGTTTATTTTTTAATATTTTTAAATCCTAAAATACTGGAATATTAGGCCTACCGAATTTTCAGCATCTGGTTTACAGATGTCGAATATTCGCTATTGGATCAAAATCACTAATCGATGCATCTCTATAAGCACCTTTCAAATGTGATAGAAATAATTTTGAAGAATACTTTTGTTTTCCCATGAAAAAAGGTAAAACTTAAGCTTTTTTTATTTATTTATTTTGGGCAAAAATTATTTTAGGTAAAAATGTTTTCCATGTGAGTTCTCTTTAATCAAATCTTTCTGCTGGATTCTGATGAAGCTAATTAAATTTAAAATCAATCCACTATATAGAAATCATTGTAGTTTTACAATCATAATGTACTATTAAAATTTAAGAATACTAGGGGGCTCTGCCCCCTACGAGCTGCGCTCGCCAACCCCCGTTCTGACACCGCATGATTTAAAAACACTTTGATTTGATCATCTCTAAAACGATTACGGAAGATTGTATTATAATTAAACAACCAGTGGCGATCTGCTGTAACAGGGTTTCCATTCATTTTCCTTTGACTGAGGGATTTTAAGGTCGAATCAACTGCTGTTGAAACAGATTACAACTGTAACTGTCACCAAAATATATGATTTAGCGCCAAACGTGCATAATCGTGGCGTCGCGTCACTTTCAGTTGACATCAGATGCGTTACACGAGTTAGTTTTTTCATCGGGGAATTTTTAATTCAACGCTTATTTGTCTTTTGATACTTCTCCATTACCCCGTCAATCAATTTTCATTAAAAAAAAAAAAAAAAAAAAACTATCGTTAAACTGTAACACCAAATAAACAAATAGAAGAATTTTGACATTGGAAAGGAAATATTATTATTTACGCTGTTTTAAAATTTGCAATAATGGGTAAAAGATATGTCGAAATAAATTGATCTCTCATGAAAATATAATAATTAATTGAAATTGTTTGGAAATATTGTTTTTTTTATCATTTTAAATGTGACGTGAATTTCCCTAGTTACTCGTATTTCTCTTTGTAATATTCACGCGCAAGTATATTTTTATTACGTCATTTTCTATATTTATTGCTTTTAACACGTGATCATTTAAATATTATTTTAAAGTTTTATTTCTGTTTTTAATAGTCTCGTGTAAATACATTTCTTAATTGAAAGGGAATCTTATTACGTGCGCTATTTTACAAATTGGCAACGGTTCAAATAATGGAATTTATGAAATATGAAATAAATCTTCGTCAAAATAATGAAAATTTTGAATAAAAAATTGGCAACGGTTCAAATAATGGAATTTATGAAATATGAAATAAATCTTCGTTAAAATAATGAAAATTTTGAATAAAAAATTGAAATATAACCTGAAAAAATTACTCAAATTAAAAAAGTGATTGCAGTCTGCACTCCGCAAACTTGTCAACTATATCCTTACAAATTATGGTTAAATTCCTGCGGATAGTTTTCGTTCCTATAAAACTTTTTTCAAAAAACTGTTTTGACGAACTTTGATTTTAAATATCTCTTAAAATAATTCTTCGATTTAAAAACTGTTTGCTTCAGCGTGTTTATCGAACATTTCTTTATAAAACTACCAATTTTTAAAATTTTACATGCAATAGTTTTCTAGATATTAGTCCAGAAAGACTTCAAGGCACAAAATCTTAATTGACAGCGGCGGCAGCGGTGGTTACTTTTTTTTAATATAGAGAGATATATATTTTTAAAAACTTTAAAATACTTCTGATTTCTTTTTTTTTTTTTTTTTAAGATTTTGTACACTATTTTATGTGATATGTCAACTTTTGAAAGGACTACAACTTATACAGTATCGAATTTAAAAATTGTGTTCTTATAAACATATTTTGCACATCTTAAAAATTGAGGATTTTATGCAATAAAACAGTGGAGTATCGACTGAATTTTAAATAAAAAACTGATCGTTTTCAGTACCGGTTTCAAAGATAAAAAAATTCTCGTAAGGAAAAAAAAAAAAAAAACTGCAAACACATAAGAAAAAGTAAAATGCGGTCTATGTAGAGATGGACCTCAACTATCCAATGCAAAAAATAAAATAGAAAATCATTTTAAAAATATGAAAATGAAAACGAAATATTGGATGCTTTCGCGTAAGTGAAGTACCCCCCCCCCCCCCCACACACACACACACACAATATGGGCCCGTGGGGCTTAGCGTCAAGCCCGCCCAATAATTTGCTCCCCTGACCCACCTAATTTCCCTTGTTTTATTTCACTACGTATTTATTTAAAATTTTAAATCTCGGAAACAAAATTTCATTTTCTGTTCGTTAGACAAGGCTGCAGTTCGCAGCATTGTGCAACAAATAAGAGTGAAATATGCCAGCCCAGGATATCGTCGGGATAGCTCAGTAGGGAGAGCGTTGGTAGTGTCCCAATCCTGATAATTATAAAGCTCATAAATGACTGAAATGCTTTGCTTCTTGTGTTTTTAATTTGTATTGATATTTATGATATTATAGTAAATATTAACGTTATTATGCAAAAGAATTCACGAATAACATAAGCAAATAATAAAACGTGCCGTGCTATTTTGCTTAAAAAATTTAGACCTATACAATATATTCCAAAGTTGGCTTCATTGATCAATGGCATTCCTAACTAATAATCTTGATAATAAGTTGTTTCTAACTCTAAGTCAAAATTTTCCTTAAATTAACGAGTTTGGTCTCAATGCAGTTTTTTAAAATATTCTTGCACGCATCAGTGGCGCAGCCAGAATTCGGCTCTAGGGGGAGGAGAGGTTGAATTGTTGAAAATGGTGGTCGCTGGTTACTTGAATCACCGGCTAATCGAATCAGTTTAGCTATGAAGTGATAATCATTTTTTTCCCTCGGAGAGTAGAATCGGTAGTTACGTTGACCATAATTCATTTCAGAAACGTTTACGATATAAGAGTTAGAAACATAAAATGCACCAATGAAATAACAAAAAACTGTTAGATTAATATAGTGTTTGAAAAATGAGGAGGCAAACTTAAGAAATGGAAGGGAATAGTACAGCAAACAATTTTTTGTGCAGAAAATCAGGAATCTATTTTTAAATCAGAAATACATAGGATTTCATTCCAAGACAATCCCGAATTCTTTTTCTTAACTTTAGTAATAATAAAGCAATTTTAGTAAACTTTTCAATAGACTTACTTTGCTTTGTGTCAGATGTAAAATAACACGAGAAGGGGTAGAATTTATTATAATCCGCGTCCAAACAATGCCACATTAAGTATTCCATATTTTAGGATGTAGTTGACATTAAACGCGGTATCGTTGACTGAATTACTGTGCACTTCCAGCATTTTATTTGACATCTAATTTCGTATACAGTATATATAAAATTTCGTTAAAATATCTTCATTATCATTAAAGTTCTCTAAAAATACTTGGGTTCGACTTGACTTCCTATATCCTATATTTTTCACTGAATAAATGGATCCCGACCTGGTTTCTTATACAAAAGTCTTTAATTGTAGTGTGCTCTACCACCTTTACAGATTGTTCTACTCTTTTTTTTAAACACATTGTTTCTGTGTTAAGTATGTGCGCTTTCTAAATATTATTTGTTTTTAACCTTTTTCATGATGTTGGAGAATATTTATCTATTAAAACACACATAAATAACGTCTGAATTCCAGTCTAAACATACACACAAATATTATACACACATACAAACTATAAATACAATAAACCCAACAAGTGTGAAAATTAGCCAGAGCCAGGAATCGAACCTGAGACCACACCATACAAGACTAATGCTCTAACCACTGAGCTACCCCGGCCAATACCTGGATCTGCAATTTATTAGTGAGAAATTTCAGACCCAGGTATTGGCCGAGGTAGCTCAGTGGTTAGAGCATCAGCCTTGCATGCTGTGGTCCCAGGTTCGATTCTTGGCTCTGACTAATAATTCACACTTGTTAGATTTATTGTATTTATAGTTTGTATGTGTGTATAATATTTGTGTGTATGAATATTTATCTATATTTAGTTTTCTGTTAGAAACACCTATGCAGAATGAAAGATAGGTTGTACCTGCCTTCGGCCGTGGAAAAAAAAAAAGAAAAGACATTACAATAACATTTTTGAAAAAAGAGGGTACTTTTTAATTTTCTCTGCTCCCTGAAAGTACGGGCGAAAGGATCTACTTATATACACTTTTATTTAAATGAAATACATTATAGCTAAAACTCTAAAAGATAGTCCTGTTTTTACTTCTTATCTAATTTAAACACGACAGTAATTTTGTTCACATGAAAAACGATATGTCATAATTTTGATGATATAGAGGCAGCATTATTTAAGATGTAATAAGTGTAGATCAATGTATAACTAATTTATTACTTATTAATTTCAGTTAATGCATAATTAGCATAAATTTGTGTATAATTATAGTAAATTTTATAAATTCTATGAAAATGCTTCATATTTAACGTTTTTCTTTTGAAAACCTTGCTCATAGTCATAGGCATGTATCTGTAAGTCAAAGTCAATAAAATTGCAATCAGTGCTTCTTTTTTCCGGGGAACGCGCGTGGCAATGCCTCCCCGAGAGCAAAACCGCCTGAAGAACATTTCGAACTACTTTACTAGCTAATGAACTACACTCTTTAAATATATAGTCCCCCCCCCCCCCGCCCCCAGGAACAAATTGTTCGAATGAAACACTACAATAATCTGTTCAATCAAAAACACATTTTGCATTTATATCTTTATAGCACATTTTCTTAATTCTTACTTTGTCAAAGATTTTTACCTTGCATACTCACATATACCTTGGTCTTAGAAATAACTGAGAGCAGAAACACAAAACAAGATGCACATGCAGAGGTCTGTTTGGGCTCGGTCCTGGCCCGAAACCGGACCAACCCACGGGCCAGTCTCCGTCGTATTTTCATTCATGGCAATCGGACTGGGCCTGGCTTCCTTTTTTCCAGGCCGGGCTGAAACTGGAATTCACTCTTCCTAAAGGTCTAGACGAGTTGAAATTTTCGGGTCCTGTTTCTGTCAAGCCCATATGAAAATAATTGGCCCTGCCTACCTTGTCCTGACCCATGCAAAAATCAGTAAAATTTCGATCGGCCCAACAATTTCCAAAAAATGCATAGATTTTTAAATAGTCATTGTTCTAGAATTAAATTTTTCAATTTATTCTTTTTAAAGAATAGTTCATTTTCGAGACAATAAAATTAAAGTACAATAAAGCGTAGTGAAAAAGAACCTGCCCATGACAGGATCCTGTTTCAAACGGAAAAATGTATTTATCCATGCAAAATGAACATAATAATACGTGAGAAAAGAATGCAATATATTTACAACCGACAGTGAGTGCTAAGAAGGTAACTTTCCTATAACGGATATATCTGTTCTCCTATGCGATTCCGTCTTAGAAATTTTTACGATGCTATAAGAATTTTCAGGTTTTTAAGTTTTCAAGCCATGGAATATGGATTAAAGTTATTAATAACAACTGAGTCATTTGTTTACAAATCGAGATCCAGTAGCAAAATAAATATCTCAGCACAAAGCGTTTTTTAAAAAACGAAGAATACAAACAACATGAAAAGAAAAACTAAAATATTTTTGTCAGAACTTCTCGTAGAAGACAATTTTTAACCATACCAGTGTAAAAATATGTTTTTTGTTGAAATTCAGGCGAGCTGGGAAGGGATAATTACGTTTTTGTATGAGCCGGGCCGGGTTCGGCCAATAAACTATGTGCATAGCCCGGACCGAATTAGAGTAATTTTTAGCTTTTTTTTTTTTTTTTTTTCCAAGGCCGGTCTAATATACATACATATATTTTTTACGATCCGAATCGAACTTTTAACTTTTATACCCGGCTGCGGGGCAAAAAATTTTCTTCAAGTCGGGTCGCGCTCGAACCTAGAAATTTCTCCGGTGCAGACTTTAACAGAAAGTCTGAAACTGAGAAAGACCTATAAACATATATATATATTTTTTTTTTCTGGAAGTTGATGTCCATTATCCTTTTGAACATGGAGCAAAGAAAGAAATTCAATTTAAAAACTATCCACTGTATAATACTCAAAGCGTATGACGGCCGAAATGATCATTCTTTTACTCTAAGATGTCTCAAAAATGTAATTGCTACCCTTTTTCAAAACAAATGACAGTTTTCACTTAACCAGTGCATCTGAGATCTAATGTACGCTTCCACAGTTTAAATATAATATTCGCGGTCTAATTGAATCACTTTTTTGAATATAATTTGATTCAACAAAGCTGAGAATTTCAAATAAACTAAAAAAACTTAATATTAACTTTAGTTTCGATTCATAAAAGCGTCTAATTTGCTTGTGATTCATATAAGCGGCAATTATAATATATATATTTTTTTAGCTATGGGAGGGGTTTTACCCCTCGCCCCCCTGGGCTGTGCCACTGGACGCATACACACATACAAAGGACTTATGAAGTTGGGGGGCCTGTGCCCACCCCACAAAATAGCTCTAGTTACGCCTATGGATTCTGAGTAAAAAAAAAATTTCTGAAATTCACAGCAAATTTTCTGAAAAGTTACAACAGAGGGGGGTGTCCACTCCAGTCACTTTTTTTTGCGTCCTTTGACGAAATTTGCGTTTTTTCGCGATCTTTTGACGAAATTTGCAGTTTTTTTTCGAGATCTGTTGATAAAATTTACGTTTTTTTCGCTATTTTTTTGACAAAATTTGCCGTTTTTCGTGATCTGTTGACGAAATTTGTCGTTTTTACGTGAATCTCTGACGAAAGTCACGTTTTTCCCGCAATCTGTTGTCAAAATTTGTTGTTTTTTCGCGATCTTTTGACGAAATTTGCCATTTTTCGCAATGTTTTTGACGAAATTTGCCGTTTTTCGCAATGTTTTTGACGAAATTTGCCGTTTTTTCGCGATTTTCTGACGAAAGTCACGTTTTTTCCCGCGATCCTTTGACAAAATTGGCGACTTTTCTTCGAACGAATGACGAGATTGATTTTTTTCGGCGATCATTTGCCGAAATACCGATACATTTTATGTCCGAATTTTCGGATTTATGACAGATATATATATATATATATTTTTTCGGAAACCATTGCCTTAATTTTTCGGAAAATTCGGACCAGAATCACCCTACGTGTATATTTCATGCTGCGTTTAAAATTGATGAAGTGGAGAAATACAACATAACCAATGATAAATTGAATATTTCCATTTCCTCTTTTAAATTAAAATTAGCGTTTAATTTCTAGTAAATGGTTTTCGAATTCTCAAAGAAATTCAAGCATTTAAAAAATTAAAGCTAGCACATAATTTCAAATTTAAAATTACGGATATTTAGGTTTCATACGGAAAAAATATAGATTACGGCAGATTTCTCAGTTCCCCCCCCCCCCCCCCCCCCCCCTTTAAAGCTAGTTATTCAAATAGCGAAAAATTAAAGCATCAACTATCGCTCTTCAAAACCTAGACATTGATCAGCTTATGAATGTAACATCACTAGGCATTTACATATCTGAATATTCTAACACAGTGATTAATACGAAGGAAGAAGAGGGAAAATGCAGTGTTAATTAAGATACGAAATTTACACACACGCGCAAAAGACAAATGAATTACATAAACAAGAGAGTGAGTGCGTCATGGAATATAAAGGCCATAGGCGCCCGCAAGTGGGAGGGGGGTGGGGGGGGGGTATTTTTCACCCTGGATTTTCAAATGTAATTAATTAAACTTTCTTTTACTTTCACGATTTTGAAAAGAAAAATAAGATTTATTCTTGTCAAATGATTCAATAAAATTAAAGATTAAAATAAAAATGAAATAAGAGATCTTTCCCAGTGGAAAACAATTTTTGGTTATGTTTTTCCTTATTTGCGTTAAAACGTTATCTTAATTGTGAGAAAGGGGTCCAGGAGGCGAAGATCCCCTGAAAAAAAAGTTCAATTTCTTCATTCTGAAAAAAGCCGGTATATGCTTTTGGATTTTTAATATGTCTTATATTTCGGTATTGATTTTCATGTTGTTGATACGCTAAAAAATTGTTTTGCAACGTGGGATTTCTGACAAAAAATTCTTAATTTAGTTTAAATTTTCCATAAAAACACCGTGGTTCTGACACCGGACTACAGGCACATCTCCAAAATCTTGCCACTCACTGGATTTTATTTTGCGGGCGCCTATTATAAAGGTACATCGGGATGTCATACATTTTTATGCTCAATTCTTACGGCTAATTCGCTAATCTAAGCTCTCTAATTTCTGACACAATCATGAAATAGATTTTATTCATACAGGCATAAAGTTTTCAGAATATCTCTTTCAGATACTAAAGAATCAGTTTTCCACCACAAGTTTCTTATGAAAGCAAAACATATTATCAGACGATGCTGTCAAAATCGATGTTTTAAAGAGACTGAAAATCATCGGTTGATGGTCGACTACAGGACAAAATGTACCTACCACTTGAGGAAAAAGAAAAAAAAAAAAAAAAAAGAAAGAAAAGAAAACACCAGAATTTTTTTTTAAATCTGAATACACCATCTTGCATAACCCTGGCATGAATAAAAAATAGTACTTCAAATGTTAATGCATATGAAAACTAGTCGTTGGGGGCCAGCGTAATACTTACCCATCATGGATATGCATAATGTAAAATAGTAAAATAAAAAATGTGTAAACTACTTATAACATGCATTGCAATTCGAATAAAATCGTGGTTTGATGACGTCATAAACTTTAAAGGCTCGATTACTGAATTGCTTAAAAGAAACATCCTTATAACTCCAAAAACAATATTCCTATTAACTAGCGGTTTATTGCATCTGATTAAGCGTCTCATTTCCAATTAAAATATATCTTTGAATTGAAATTTGGATGAAATACAGGGTCATGGAAAATAGGATTACAAATATCTCGGCAACTAATTATCCGATCGACTTCATGCAAAAGTTATGTTTTTTTTTTATTGTATTTTTATTCACTCCTTAAAATAAACAATTTCGAAAAAATTTTATACCTTTTATCAGAACGAATATGTTGCGGATAATCGAGGTTACTGAAATTCAATAAGCTTCTTCCCATTATTACATACCAAATTTCAAGTCTCTATCTCAATTTTTTCGGGAGATAGAGCGTTTACAGACACACACACACAGAGACAGATGGCTTTTTTTCCCCTAAAAATATGTTATTCGGAATCTCTAGTGTCTGAAACGTGTAAATCCGTCCAAAAAAAAAAAAAAAAAAAAAAAAAAAAATCGATTTTTAAAACGATTACAAGACTTAGCCTATACAACGTATGATGGGTAAGTAATAATGATTTGAAATTGTAGCAGAAGCAACATACTGGACTGAGGAAAGTGAAAGTTTTAAGAATAGTCGTAACTCGTAACCTCGCAACGCTATTTGTAAATGTTTAACACTTAATTTTGCTAATTATTTTTTGAAAATATTTATAATTAATTTAATAAAAAGAAAAGGGTTATATATACAAACTACTCGTACACAAAGCATTTAACATTCATTCATTTATAGGGTCACACAAAACAATTCTGTTACAGACCTGCCTATGATAGGTAATTGCTGGAAGTCAACGTTGTGGTATGCAGGGCTGCACGAAAAAATTCGCACACATTACCGAATATGGACAACCATTGCTGAAAATGGCTTTTTACTGCATTATATGTTTTTTAAATTAGTGATTTAGTACTTTATTGTATACAAAAAAAAAAAAAAAAAAAAAAAAAATTCTAGTAATATTCTATCAGTGCTAGAAAGCATTTCATAATCTATGCCTGAGCCTGATGGATGATTTTTCGTTCTTGTTAGAATTAAAACGGGAAATTTTCAAATTCGCGCGATTAAGTGTTACCATACGTTTTACGAAATGATTTTAGAGTAGATGAATTTTAAAAATAAAAAGGGACAAGGCCCAATAGGACAAATGACAACGATTCTTTATGGAAAGAATAGGTATATCACATACTTCAAATCAAATAGGAGGTAGAATAGAAAGAGACAGGTTGAATTAGACAGCTTCCTAAATTCATATTATAACCATCACAAAAATGACATTAACTAAGAAAAAAAAAAAAAAAAAAAAGTATCCAGCAACATGTGACTCCATTTTTTTAATTAAAGAAAAATGAGCATAATACTGATTGTTTCGAATGCATTAGTATATAAAAAGATAATTTCATTTGCTAAATAAATTATTTTGATGCACATGCAATTTCTTTTTTAGGTTGATTTATTTAGAAATAGACCTATTGCAACAACTTTGTCTGATATACAGGGTGTTTCACAAAGTACCCCTAACTTTAAAAATCAATAACCCGGAAACGGTGATAGATAGAAGCATGAAACCAGTGGTATGTTTATTAAAAAAATCGTAAGAATCTTATAAATAAATCTCAAAATTTAGTTACAAATAGCACCGATAGATGGCGCTCAGAGCGTTAAGAATCTTTCTATAGAGAGTTCAGAAGCATAGAAAGACTAGCCGTCGAAGATTTCGCCATTGAAATCGACCGCTATTAGCGCATAGTAAAAATAATTCGCATCGGACACGTTGCCTGTCTGTTGACCTTTTTTGAAAAGCTCACAAATTATTTTCCCATCTGGACCTTTTGCGACTTGAAATCGCGTTTGAAAACTTCTCCTTGTGGCAGTAGGACTCTGATTTAATCGGTGGTACTCCAACACAATAAACACACGTTCCACCACGGTATACATCACTTTCGGAATTATTTTCACTATACGAGAATAGCGGTCAGATTTCAATGACGAAATCTTCGACGGCTAGTCTTTCTATGCTTCTGAACTTTCTTTAGAAGGATTCTTAACGTTCTCAGCGCCATCTATCGGTGCTATTTTTAACTAAATTTTGAGATTTATGTATAAGATTCTTACGATTTTTTTAATAAACATACCACTGGTTTCATGTTTCTATCTATCACCGTTTCCGGGTTATTGATTTTTAAAGTTAGGGTCCTTTGTGAAACACCTTGTATCTATCTATTATCTATATACATAGTGCAAATCTTGTCATTACGATAACGGCCGGAATACTAATTGGAACCTAACTGAGATGATCTTGCCAGTACCTTGTGGATGTGTTTAATTAATCAAGTATGTAGCTCTTATAGTTTGTATACAGAGGTACACAAAAAACAAGCAAAATTTCCCATCACGATAACGCTCGAAATGCTGAACTAATTCGAATTTAATCAGGTCAGTGTATTGATCTTGCAAATATCTTGGACGAGTTAGTCAATCAAGTATTTCTTCAGTTCTTATAGCTCGTTTACATGGACACACAAAATCAAAACCTACAAAACTTGTCATCACGATAATATCGGAAATACTGAACCAATTCAAATCTAATTGGGACAATGTGCAGTTTTTTTAAATTTTAAGGAAAAATTATACAATATTTGATACTTACCAAAAATGTCTCTATGACAAAAATAATGACTTAGATTTTTTTTTTTTCAATAAATATACAATTTTAAACTAAGAATGTAATGAACAACGATCGAAGTCATAAAATAAAAACTTCCAGAGATATGACCATTCAAATTATCAATTCAGACGATTTTTTATATTTTTCTGTATGTTAACTTATATAAGCTGTAAAATTTCAGGAAATCGTCCGATATTTAAACTGATAATCCATTAAACTCTCATCATCACCTATATTGCAGGCGATCGGCGTTATACAAATATAACCATAATTTTTTGAGATAGAACATTTTTCGAAACTGATTGTTCATAAAAATCAGGTTTTCCGGAAAACGCATTTAAAGTTTTTACTTCTAAAAATCTATTAGAAATAATCACCTCAAAATTAATTTTTTTTTTCAGATTTATATGTTATATCTTCCTTAATCTCAATAATAAAATTCTTTTTCCTCTTTACATGTGCTATAAGACCTTCTTTCGTGCCACATTTCAAGATTCTAGATCAACAGGATGCACCCTATATGTTTTGAGCGTAACTCTGTATGAAAATAAATAAATAAACGTTGTTTTAAGGCCCTAATTTTTTATTGCATTGATTTAGAAGATGGAAATTTTTACAAAATAATGGAGCTGTGAACCTTATTATTTGATATGAATTTAAACTTTATACCTTCAGCCAAAAAACGGTCTTGACAGACAGACGGAGAGACACGGAACCCTAAATCTGAAAAAGAAATGTAAAATCAAAAATTTTAAATTGTCCTTTTGATACCTCTGATAAAACTGTCAACTCGAAATTTTATGTCAAGAAGCATTACATTATAAGTGTCAGGAGTTCAAAAAACTAGTTATAAACTGTTACATTCGATCAATTCAAAGTCGCCTAGATGTCTTTTATTTAGGTCCGGCAATGTGCCAAGATAAGCACATCAGGAACACAGCTTAATCCTCTTTTATCCGAAAAGAGAAAAGAAGATCCATTTGATTTTAATGAAAATAGAAAACTTACAGTTTTGATGATAGAGGTTGACTAAAAAACCTCAAAAAGTAATTTTTTCCTTTGTCAGAAATATTATTAAGAGTTTTTCACAGTTAAAAAATAGGATAGACACTTCTGGGATATACAGTAGGGAGCAAAATAAATAATAATAATAATAATAATAAAACACGTAATAATAAGTAAAAATAAACAACTTTTAACTTTGTTATTACAATCATTTATGGTAACAAAGCTTATATTACAAGAAAATCTAATTTACAAAACTTTTTTTTAAAAAATCTTTTCATTTTTTCGGGAAATACACTCCTGTAATCTTATTTTCATACCAATGACAAAAGACTGCAAAAGATCATCCGAAATATTGCCCCATAAATTCACATTTACATATTATTTTAAGGAAAAATAATGCAATATTTGATTACTTTCTAAAAGATATGATAGTTCCCTGCTTCCATTCTATAATAGCTGATTGCATCTCCCTTTAGAAAGATTTTTTTTTTTCTAAATTTTAATAGAATCGAGGTCTTGAAAGTTTAGGGGCCATTGAAGTGTTGAATTCCATGACCCCCAAGAAATTTTATTGTTTAGTACTTTTTCAGGGACCACATTTAAAACAACCAGCATTTAAAAACTACCAATAATGTTTCGTCCATCGAAAGACTAAACATTATGTTTGCATCTGCAATAGTCCTGCATCGGGTACGGGTTACTCACGGTTCCGGTCACGGCTATATTTTTTCGGTGCGGGCCGGTTTCAGTCGGGTTGACTTTCATTGGTTCAGGTTCGGATTATCTTTTGACTCTTGCGAGTCGGGTTGACACGATTTTTCAAAAGAATGTCCAAAATATTTTTTCAAGTTAAAATTCTATACACATTAAAACCTCTATAACGGACACTCCTGAAAACCAGGCACTTTCCATTTAGCGAACGCTTTTACACTTTATATGAAACATGATTTACTTTTCTTTCATTTCGGGTTTGGGTCGGGTTGTGGGTTGAAGTATTTTGGGTCGGTTGCGGATGGAAATATGTCGGGTTGCAGGTAGAGTTGCAATGGCTGGAAAAAACCGGGTTTTTTGGGAAGAAAATTTTGAAAATTTCCGGGAATTTTCAGAAAGTTTTAGAAATAAAAAATTTTAATTTATTATTTAATTTTTTTTTTAATGATTTCAATTTTTGTAGTCTTAACTGTAACTTTCATACATCCTAAGATCCCAATATTCTTCTTTTTTATATTTTAAATATGATTTAATGCATGTCTAATAGCAAAGTAATTTAACATTCTATAATGCTCTGTTTTCTATAATGTCAAAAGTAGAAAATTATTCTGAAGTGTTTTTATTTATCACAAGATTGCTAACACACGCGATTATGCAACTATAATAGATCAGTCTTTAGAACTGTTTGCATATTATGGATACACGCTTAAGCTGCAGAAATATTAAATAAGAAAAATTTAAATGTATTACTTATAAGTAAGAAGTGAGAGTGCAAATGAGATTTATTTATGAATGTAAACAACACCCCTGTTCTCAGAATAAGCAATGTAAACAAAAAAGAAAATAAACATTACTAAACATGATCAATACAATTTGAAAGAAAATTAATATAGAATATGTCTGAATAGTGGATATTCCAGCTAACAGAAACTAAACAATTTAAATTTTTAAAGAATAATTCAAATCCTCATTAATTTACAGCTGGTGAGTTTTGAATAAATTATAAAAAGTACAAAATCATAAGTTTTGTGAATTTCTAATGAAAAATCTATTTTAAATGTCTCAGAACAGTGCCTAGAATGTCTTAAAATAAAAATTTCCAGTTTAAAAATGGCTGGTTTTGTTTACCTTCAAAACTCCTTCAAAATTTCCAATATTCCCCAAAATTCCGGGTTTATTCCCCAAAATTCCCATTTTTATTCCCGTCTTTCAAAAACTGCGGGTTTTTTGCATCTCTAGTTGCAGGTCACCGAAAATTATTTTGTCGAGTTTGGGTCGGATTGTGGGTCAATGAATTTATTTTGTCGCGTTCAGGTCGGGTACAACCTGACTCGTACAGGACCCTAATCTACAACTTTTGTAATAACTTTCAGGCTGTATTTTGGATGAAGAGCTGCAAATTGCGTAAGACTACGTGGATCGTTAGCGTGCAAAATATTCTTCCGTCATGATGTAGCTTTTGACTACAAATGCCTTCATCCTATTCCAGTCATGAAAATGCAAGCTGGACAAAAAAAAAAAAAAGTTGAACTCCGCACGAATACAAAATTATCACAATATTAACGTACGCGCATGTCTGTACGGTACCAGTTGTTAAGTCACGATTTCTCGACGTTTTTGCCAGAAAAACATTAAAAAAATTACACTTAAAATTTTCTTTAGGGAAAATAGGCGGAAAACTTTCGTGCCTACTATTTAAAACTTTTCATTACTCGATTACATGTTGCTAGCCTCTTTTTTCTGCTTACAAATTGGAGTCTGTTTCGGATTTCTATTTTCATAACATTATGAGTGTAATTATATTTTTATAACAAAAATACTATTTTTACGCAAATAAAATTATTGTGCACTCTCATTAAATTCGCTTATGTATATGTTTCAGTATTAAAAGCAAAGTGGAAAATTTCTGTTAAATTTTTGTATGAAAAGAATTTTTGCTTTTTTTTTTTGGCTCCCTATTATATGTTGTTTCGAATATGGAGTTCGTGTCAATGAAAGTCTATTAAAAAAAGTTTTTAGGAAACAAGATTTATTGTGACAATATTCTAGAAAAAATAGGATTTTAAAGCCGCAAATAAACACTATTACGTTAACAATCACAGTCTAATGCAATAAAAACCAGTATTTTAAAACATAGACCTAAAAATGCCCCAGACGAACCGCTTCAAAACTGAGTCAGAACTTTCAAACACAACTAAACTACTATTCCAACCCAGTTGATTCTTAATATGGGTTTCCGAGCTTATATAACCTCGACAGCGATACTGACTCGACCGGCATTTTCTAGTAAATTCTGCATCTAGAAAATTCCACTAATTTCTTAACTCTGCTTAAAAAATTAAATTCCGCCCTCTAGTGTAGATAATCACTTTTGGCCACACGCACCTAGCCTTTGCTCCACCCAAACTTAAGGCATTTCTGTTTGCACAGTTTTTGAGAACTAAAAAATTGCAGCATATATTAGTGAGAAAAATAAACTTTCATATTTGTAAAAATACAATAGTCTATCCAGTATAGTGAATTGCTAAGGATAATCTTACAAAAATGTACCTACTTAGCGTTTTAATCTTATATTGTTTCTACAATTATATGTTGAAGATTTGGCATTTTTAATATACTGATACAAAGGGGCTCAGAGGGTAATGTTTGAAAAAAAGTCTTGCAGATGGTGTTAGGTATGAGCAAGACAGGAGGGTGTCTACTCCAGATCAGCAATGAATTTCTCTGACTTTTCCAGGTTTTCCATACGAATAAAAAAATGTTCCAGGTATCGAGATTTTGTGATGCTACACACAAAAAATCTTAAAAGTTATGAATTTGAGAGTTGAACTTTCATAACTGATTCGAAGGCACAAATTACTGATTTGTTACATAATTTTTTGCAAAATTTACAAATTGTTGAACATTTTACATGCTGAACATTTTACAGATACACAGCATCAGTTTCTATCCATTTTGTCTAATCAGGATGAAATTCTTTATCACATAAGTCACAGTTATATAGATTGCTTTGACATATTTTAATACAAATAATAAATATTCAATAAATTAAACTAACAAATCACAGTTATATAGATTGCTTTGACATATTTTAATACAAATAATAAATATTCAATAAATTAAACTAACAAATGTTCAGTTCTCCAATTCTACAACATTCAGTAGAAAGTTTCAGTGAAGCTGGAACTGAAAATCTCTGAATTACAAAGAAAGATTGAAAGGAGGTAAACAAAATGATTTACACAAGAGGTGAAATACTCTTTACAGTACTTATGAAGAGCAAAGTTTGATTTTAATGGTGCTGCAATTTCAAATCCTTAGTTTTATAAGAAACATTTTCCTATTTTTTCTTGAAAGTTTCAAAATTTTCTGACTTTTTTCAGAATTTTCAAATTTTCCTGGCTTTTCCTCAGAAATGATAAATTTCCCTGACTTTCCCTGTCCATATAAATTTCCCTGACCTTTCCAGGTTACCCAGGTGGCTAGACACCCTGGCAAGATAAGCCAAACGTGGTGCACGTGATCTTCAAAGTGGGCAATTGTTGATGATGTGTGCCATATGAGAAGCTTCCTCAGATGGGGCTTCAAACTACAGTGATTGTAGGCCCTTCTTTTTGCCCAATTAGCGGTAACTTTGTTTGTTCAGGACATAAGTTTAAAGTCTTCGCTCACTAAGAAAGCACACGCATCAACAATTGTCCATTATGAAGATCACGTGTAATACATTTGACTTATATCGCGCATATCTAACGCAATCTATATGACCCCCCCCCCCCCCTTTTTTCCAAGCATTACCTTCTGGGCCACCCTGTATACCTAAAAAAAAAACCAAAAACATATAGAAAAATGAATTTAACCACTTAACTGTTTCGCCCGAATGCCGCTCGGGCAAGAAGAGTTTGCTTGCTTCTTTGCTAAAAGATTTTCGATACCCCCATTTTTTTTTAACTGTAATCTTCGTTTTATTAATTGGCAGACATTTTTCGATTATATAAGGCAAATATATTTTTTACGGAAAAAATGATGTTTTGTACCTATTTTTAGTTTATTTTGTCAAAAAAAAAAAAAAAAAAAAAACCGAAACTGTTAAGTGTTGTTAAAGATTGTAACTCTGAATCATTTAAGGAGAAATGGTTGCAGTAAAAAATAAAAAAAATCGCCAGGTTCATAATTATCAGATCTCTACAAAACTGCGACAGAATGTACTAAAAGGAAAACAAAAGATTGAAAAATCGATATTTTCGTCATTTTCCGCCAAATGAAGGGTACCGAGACCCATTAATCAATAGAAAATTTCGATTATACTTTTTTAACCTTCCAACATTTAAAAATTTCTAAATTATTTTATTTCACAGTTTCTTGATAATGAAAAGATGATCCAACATTAAAGAAAAAAATAGTTTAATTTTTTTTTTTTTTTTAATTTGGAAGCTTATTGTTTTGATACAAGTCAAATTATAAAACAAAACGTTATTTAAATGCATCTGTCGATAACATATACATTTTGCAGAATGAGTTATTTTTATGCGCAGACAACAACAGTCGGACGAATACGAAGGGATAAATAACCAATAATTTGCAAAATATGATTTACAAGCAAATGCACAATCAAAAGTCAAATACGTTGAAACAATATCAAACTAAATGATGCCTATGCAAATAAAACCAGTATAATATAATCTTTAAACCACACACAGTTTGATATCAACCGCTACTAACAGTAAAGAAAAAGAATGAAACCTAAAAACGAACTGTCAAAAAGAGATTTGGGTGGAGTAAAGCCCATTATGGAAATAACCAAAGCTTCATTTCCATTTCAACTCATTATCGCATTCGCAGTAAGAATGATGGATACATCGATTGCAAACGTCAGAGACGAGATCCCCCCCCCCCCCTTCTTTATTCATAAGAATTCACTTCATACAAGTGGCAATAAGTCAAACTCATTTGGAATGGACTGCCGAATCGTCTGTATGTAGCGGCTGAATGCTAACAAGGGAACCACTTTTGGTGCAACTCGCACCTAGCATCAAGTCCTGGTACATTTTGTAGCCATATACATAAAAGTTAGAGAACCGATAAAATTTCTCTGTTAAAATCATATTTTATGTATTCTTTTATACTTTTAATTTTTTATTAATGGATTTTAATTGTTAATTTCACGCCAAAAGTGAGTTAAGTCGCCAAATGTGGTGCTGCGAATCCAAATCACTACTCACTCACACACAGCAAACGACTAACATTCGGCCAGGTTTTCCGGCAAAATTCTACGGTAACAAATATAGACAATTTCGCGCCGCCAAAAATGCAATTATAATGTTGTAATTTTCCAAAATCAAATTTGTAGGTTCTTGAAAGAATTTTAAAACTTTTTTCAATATTTTATGCTTATTATTGACTAATTTGTATTTTTAACTGCTTTAAAAAAAAAAAAAAAAAAAAAAAAAAAAAAAAAAAAAATCTTCTATGTTAATAGTTCGATAAGTGGTCTGGAAAATTGCATTTTCAAAATGCTATGCTGCTGTAAAATGAACTACGCGGTCCCCAAAGGGCTCTGCATGCACTTTCCAAGAGCTCCGGCCGCGCTTTAGGAAAACAAAGCAAATTCGAAGGAAAACAACACAGTTTAAGCAGGAGATTTTTTTCTTAAATGCGTATAGATTTTAATGTTCAAAAATCCCTATATATTGAAAACTACCTTCAACTAATTCAACTCTTTTAATAAACTAATTTTTATTTTCTGCAAAAAATTTCCGTTGCAAACAATTTCTATCATCACTCTATTTTTACATTTTCCACACACAAAATGCGGTAAATGGAGAAAACAAATGTAGACTTACAGTAAGAAAGCGAGAAATTGCATTCGAAACAAAACTTTTCCAATCTGAATTTCTCAACTCCTCTCAGTGTGATTTGCGGTTAAGTGTTTTAACCACTCCATGTTTCACGCTAAACTGCGTCATCATTTCGAAGGAAACAATCCTGACTTGAAAGGTAGACCGCCTCATTTTTTCATCTTTTTCTCAAACGAAATATATGCTTCAAAAGAAACTATCCCACAATTTGTTAAAACAAATAATAAAAAAGTCCTATCTAATAATTTAACGAGTAGCTTGAGTTAGTGAAGCTCATATAATCGCAGAGATTTTTAAATAAACCTTGTTCAATCGATATTGTCAAGAAGTTGTTTGATGAAAAAGTTGTTAATTTAGTGTTCAATATTCCTTTGTCAAATAACACCATTGTCCGACAAATCAACGACATGATTGGCAATGTACAAGAAACATTTAACAGTCACTTCAGATGTACTAAATTCGCACTACAAATGTATTAATCTACTGACGTCACTGGATTAGCAGTTTTATTAGTATTTTCCCGTTACATATACTTACAAAGCTATCAGGATGATGTTGTTTAAAGACTATTTCAAAAGAAAATACAGAGAAATATTCAGTGGCATATTAAGGTTTTAAAAACCACATTTGAACAATATTTTCCCACAGCTCAATAGAAGACTTTAAATGTGTATTGGATGTGTTAAGTGTTAACAGAAAACCACCCAGTTTAAACTCAGCTAAACACGAGGTGTCCTTGGTTTGACATCTCACAGCAAGTTAAAGGTCATGTTTCAAAACGAAAGTCTATCAAAGTATTGATATCATCTCATCTGCCAGATGAATTCAAAACCTTATCTGAGAAAGCAAAATTAGTTATGCTGCCTTTCTCAACGACATATCTCTAAGCACGATTCTCGGCTTACACAGACACCAAAACGAAACACAGAAGCCTTTTAAATGCAAAATCGGACATTCGCCTGCAATTATCAGCAACTGGACAGGGGATTCAGAAAATTGTGCAAAACAATCCGATCACAGATTTTACATTAAACGTTTATGCGTTACTGTTCGTCCTACTAAAAATGCAAAATTTATTGTAAGTCACAATAAATTATAATAATAATGCAATAATAGTCGAAATCTATACTAATATTATAAAGTAGTAAAGGTTGTTTTTTGGTTTGTTTGTTTGTTTGTAGGGGGTAATCTCTGGAACTACTGAAGCGATTTCAAAAGTGATGGTGGCAAATTGATGGTGACAATACCTGCTCCAACATAGGCTATATTTTATGTCGGTGCCACTACCCCCAGGGGGAGGGGGGGTGCAGAAGCGAAAAACGTTATAAAATTTCGATTTTTTTTATATACTGGAGGAGCTAGGAACATGAAATTTGGCATGGTAGTTACTTATAAGATGTAAATGCTCTCTAAGAACAAATTCTAAAAAAATTCGAAATTTAAAAGGTGTGAGATGAGCGAAAAGTGTTCTAAAAACATTCTAAATTACAATTTCTATGGAATCTCTGGAACTACAGAACTGTTTTCAAAAGTGATGGTGGCAAATTGATGGTCACAGTTCCTGCTGTAACATAGGCTATATTTCATGCCAGTTCCACTGCCCCCAGGGGAGTGCATGAGTGAAAAACGTTCTAAAATTTCGATTTTTTTATACTGAAGGTGTTAGAAACATGAAATTTGGCATGGTAGTTACTTATAAGATGTAAATGCTCTCTAAGAACAAATTCTAAAAAAAATTCGAAATTTAAAACTGTGAGATAAGCAAAAAGCGTTCTTAAAACATTCTAAATTACAATTTCTATGGAATCTCTGGAACTACCGAACCCTTTTCAAAAGTGATGGTGGCAAATTTTTGATGGCAATCCCTGCTCCAACATAGGCTATATTTTACGTCGGTGCCACTAATCTTAGGGTGGTGCAGGAGCGAAAAACGTTCTAAAATTGCATTTTTTTTTTTATACTAAAGGAGCTAGAAATTTGAAATTTGGCATTGTAGTTACTTATAAGATGTAAATGCTCTCTAAGAACAAAATTAAAAAAAATCGAAATTTAAAAGGGCGAAATGAACGAAAAGCGTTCTAAAATCATTCTAAATTACAATTTCTATGGAATCTCTGGAACTACAGAACCAATTTCAAAAGTGATGGTGACAATCCCTTCTCCAACATCGTTAATATAAAGCTATGCGTTGCTGACGACTGGGTTTTTCACTAATCTTTGCCACAGATTAATCTCGGAAAATGAAACGTTTGAAGTTACTGAAAAAAATAATAGCTCGAAAAGTATTTGTCAGAAAATTGTTAAACAGAAAAACAGACTGCGTTTGAAAGGTAAAAAAATGTATTTTTCTTAATGTAAATTTCAAATCTAATGATTATGCCATTTTTCAAATATTGAATTTCAAAAATTACCAAATTTCACAATGGAGGACCATAGCGAAAAGATAATGATAAGGGCGACGTGTCCTGACGTGTATATTGGCTATAGCACGAGTCACAAATTATAATAGCCTTATTATTCTGTTAAAATATAAAAGTGAGCTATGAAATGTCAATATTTTGTTTGATTAAAGGTTCGTTAAGAGAAATTGACCAGCGTAGCGGGCGTAGCTTGCTAGTAATGTATAACGCAATTGAAAACACATTTTCAGCAACAATCGCCCATAAAAAAACAGTCTGAATAATTTTGTATGGCTCTGTAAAAGAAGTATAAATATTTCAAATATCAGGTTAGGATTTCTCATATTTTGGAGTATTCTTAAGCATGGGAAACTTTTAACAGTATCACCTGTATTGATGGTAGTTGAAAATAAAGTTTAGTATTACGGTAAAAGTTTCAAAATACAATTTATTTTTGGTACAATACACAATTAATTGTTTAGAATACTATCCATTCTCTTTTCATGTGCTCGGTACTATTATTACCTTATAACATAGGATACGGTAGGGTTAAGGGGCTCAGTCATAGAAATTCATTCAAAAAAGGACTCCGCGAGACAAAAAAGGGAATTACTGTTATACATAAAGAAAAATAAAAAAATAAATACGATTTTGTCAAAAGTGGTATCATTGGAAAGCTCTTGCCATGAGGATTAACCAATGAGAATAAAACGAGACTGCAGCTTTAATTTTTGATAGTCCCTAAAAACTCGAACATGGACCCACAATGAGACTAATAAATGGATCCATAACCGAACGTTAAACAGAAAGGTTGGATTCGGACTGGTAGTTCCTATATATATTTCTTAATCTTCTAGGCACAGGCAAGACCTTTCCAACGATACCACTCTTGAAGAAATCTAAAACTAACAGTTTAATATGTTGCCTAGTGGTCTAGTAGTTAGTGTGACGATTTATTTATACAAGTAGAAGGGTTATTTTTTTTTCACAAGCATGGCAGATGGATATGTAACAAAAAGTTTTCAAATTTTTGCATTTGATTCTTTTTAGAAAAAAATATTAATTTAATTTACCTTTTTAACTTTATATTTAATCTTTATTGTTATTCAAAAGTAATTATAAATAATGCATTAAAATGCTTATTTAACTTAATTAGAGGTTAACCCGTGACGGAATAACTTTGTAATGGCAAAAACTTTACATTAAACATTCATACTGAGTTAAATATTTTCATCATACTTGAATTTTGTACTGGAAATACGAAATTATCACCCCTTCAAAAATGAATTTTTCAGGTTTTTAATTTAAATCGTAAGCAACAGAAATGTTTTATTTATTTATTTATTATTTTGAAATGACAATACATCTTTCTTTTATATACTTTTGCTTGTAAAACTACTTTTACAACATCAGTAGTGTATGAGTAAGGAAAGCCATCTTTAGAACTTCGTATTTAATATATATATATATATATATATATATATTTCAATCAATGTAATGCAACTAAATTCGTTTGTGCGTTCCTGTAAACAACGATAACCGTCAAGCAAATCATTTACTACAGGGCACAAATTTTATGCAACTCTATAATGTATAAGAAATTTGTTACGTTCAAAATAGTATAAAGTTCCTTCAATTTATTAAAAAAAAAAAAAAAAAAAAAAAAAAAAATCTCCTCAGCAGACAGTAATAAATCGATTTTTTTTTTTTTTTTTTTTTTTTTGGGGGGGGGAGGGAGGGGGAGTAAAAAAGATAAATGTTACAGTTACTATTTTCAATATTGAACATGCTTAGTGAACCTCAATATTTCTGAATTTTTTTGTAGTACCTCTGAATGAATGATAAATGCTACACACACCATTTTCAGTAAGAAGCATATTGCAGTGAACCTCAATAACACGTACCAATTTCGTGACAAGCCAAGCATACATAAGAAAAATAGAGTACGGACGGGCAGACAAACCGAAGTCAAACATATTTCATTGAAACATATTTCAGCTATGTTGGTAAGTCATTTAATAATAATAATAACTACAAAAAGTCCTTTCGGCCTGTACCAGGAGGAAAAGGTAGCTTCTCTATTGCTTGGCTTTAAGAATTCAGCTAATTTTACTTGAAAACACGAAAGCTAAAATGCGTGGTAACCCTGTCATCAATCAACCCCCATCTTCCTAATTTTCACCAGTACTTATTTTTGTCGCCTAATTTGACAACAATTTGCAAAGTATCGCTAATATTGGCAAGAATTCAACACTGGCAGACACCAATACGCAGATATATGTGTGTGTACGCGTATGTATGTGTATTTTATAATACCATTGTATTTTTTCGTTTAAACCAATTTGACCAAATTAACCAACGCCATTCACTGATATACCATTACGATATGACTATGCAGTTTTAACCCCCTGACGCTGACCTGCGATTTCATAAGCAAGATATTTGTAGAAAATTTTTATTAATACACAATTTTAAAAGCAACTTTGTTTTAAAAATTCCACAGTCAAAGAGTGAAAATGCAAATGATAAATTTACTACATATTTCAAATACAAGATGGTTTGGAATGTGTAATAATAGAGAAGATACTGGTCGATTACATATTGGACGAAGGATTAAAAAAATATATATATAATAACAATAATAAGCGGTCAAAGTGTAAAATGTATGAGAATTGGAACAATAGTTAAAACAATGAAATTAAATTTGCAAGAAACCACTTTCGCTAAAACATAAATTAGCAGTAAGCACGATTACGGAAAAATCTCTCATTTTTAATCCAAAGTGCTAAATTTCAGCCCATTTTTATGACAGAGGCGAAATAAATCTGGAATCATAGTATCAAGGCCTAAGACTTAGGGACCAAAATTTTGGATTTCTTATCCTATTGAGTTTGAAATCTTTAAGTGGCCGCCATTTGAAGTAAGATGGCGGATCAAGCTGGTCAACAAACTCTGCCGAGATATTGTGAGCCTTGGTAAGCGTAAGCTAAGTCACATTCAAATTAGTTTATAAATGTGAGTGATATGACAAAACTCTCATATATATATATATATATATATATATATATATATATATATATATATATATACATATATATATATATATATATATATTAGTTATCTTCATATATCTGGTCACTGATGTGCACCAACATCCTTCTTAATCTAATTGTTTTTAGCACTTTACGATTTAATTTCAAGTTTTTATCTCTTAATTATGGGTAAGGTTTCTTTCCTTTTTAATATTGTATATTGTATTTATTTTTTGAACTTTAAGATTTTTTTTCACGGGTTTTATTCTTTGTTAATGAGTGGTAGTCCCAAAATCATATTCTTTAGCAATGTTATGGCTAATATGATGATGAAACCACTCATTTCATTTGTGGTATTTAGGCATTTGGGACTTGATAATTCTGTCTAAATTCCACAAATTTCATTCATTCAATTTTTAATTTAATTTCTTCTTCTTTTAAATAAGTATTTGATATCTATATTCAGAGTGTTGGGGAACACTTTCGTTGTCAATAAATTCTTACTTACTAAATCATAATTTCATAGTTTCTGTTGGTGTTTCGGTAATGTTTCCTTAATGGTTATATATATATATATATATATATATATATATAACCATAAATGAAACATTACCATAACACCAATTTAAACTATGAAATAATGATTAAGTATGTAATAATTAGTTGTCAATGAAAGTATTCCCCAACACATTGAATATGGATACCAAAAACGTATTTAAAAGAATAAGAAATTAAATTAAAAATTGAATAAATGGAATTGAATGAATGAAATGAAATTTGTGGAATTTAGACAGAACTTTCAAGTCCCAAATGCCTAAATACCACAAATAAAATGAAATGAGTGGTTTCATCATCATATTAGCCAAAACATTGCTATAGAATATGATTTTGGGACTACCTACTCATAAACATTGAATCAAACCTGTGAAAAAATAAAAAATAAATACAATATTAAAAAAGAAAGAAGCCATACCTATAATAAACAGATAAAACATGAAATAGAGTCAGAAAGTCTATAATCCATTTGGATTAAAATAGATACCTGTGCACCACATGAACCACACATGAACACAACCAAAACAAGGGAATGAATTGCAAAAAATAATTACATGTTGCCAAATTTAGATTTAGAAAATGATTTTACTATGTTGCCAGAAAAGATTTTAGAATAATATGAATATTATTGTAAAGCAACAGGAACATTGGTGCTGCCATCTATAATGTTAAAAAGTGAATATACGCAGAATAAAAAGAGTATTTGATGAAAATTAATATTTAAAAATTAAACCATATACTATCTAAAGATGATAGCAATTAGTTAAATAATAAATAAATGAAATTAATTAATAAATAGAATATCCAATTACATTAAAGTAATGGATGAATTAATGAATAATTCTACGTTAAAAATAAGATGTAAGATGGAAAAATTAATAATTAAAGCAACATAAAAATATATGTACCATAAAATGACACAGCAACTATTAAATAGTTGTGCCAAAAATGCAACATCACATAAATTAAATTAAAATAAAATACAAAATATTTGAATTAAGATACAAAGGATTTATAATTAATATTAATTAAATTTTGAAATTAATTAGTAACATATAATGTTTCTTCATACAAAGTTAAAAAATTATATACACTTAAATATAAGTGGAAAGGGTAGAACGTTTAATAAAAATTAAAACATATATTATATTAACACTTTAGAAAAGTATACATTATATTAGAAGTTAATATGATATTGTCTACCATATGCATTAATCCAAATGCATTAGATCAAAAACATTCTTAATATTAATGAATATAAATTCATTTAAATTAATTAAATAATGAATATGTAAATATAACTAAATTAATATGCATATAAAAAATCACATCACAGTCCATTATAATATATAGGTTTGCACTTGTTAATTTTTTGTATTAACTTAATGGTATTCTGTATACACTTTATGATAACCTATCTTAAATAGGATATTAGGTTAAACTTGTTGCAAGAACTTGTTTAATGTATTTTGAAATTCAAAGGTATCGGTGAAAATGAACCGAAAATTTTCGGAATTACTTACCTCCGGTCGACTGCAAAAGGTACTTTCTTACTTTTTGTAATGGAAGCTATCTAAAAGAACAGTCGTAGTGAAGTATTTTCTCTATTATGCAATTAAATTTCCATTTGGGAATCATTTACTTTTAAAAACGGAAAAATAAATAGGTGCACTATTAAATTTAATTTTCAATAAATTAATTGCTGCTACAATTGAAAGTATATATTTTTTTTTTCTCCTTGTTGGAAAAAGAAAGTATCGAAGAGGCGAAACTAAAGCTCATTAGGGACAAGGAGATTTTAAATCATTAGCAATGGTTGATACAATCATTTTTGCATGTAGCTAGTCAACGTCTCATCATGCAAATAGATTTTTTTTTTCTTTCTTTTTTTTTTTTTTTTTTTTTTTTTTTTTGTTAAATTTCCAAAACTCTGATTAATTTATGCCCAAGCAAATTTTAATGAATTCTAAAAAGGACAGGAATGAAATGTGTAATTTTGTAATGGACCAACGAGATTTTAACGATTATTTGATTGGTACAGATAAAATATGCTGCAAAACTTTTTTAATTAACTGCTTTTTTAATTGAAAAACGATATAGATAATTATATTTGATTAAACGACATCTCGGTCCATCTATAAATTTTTCAATTAATTCAAATGACTGTTTTTTTTTAATATAATAATAGCATAAATCTAAGTATTTTTTATGCGAATTATAATGCATAAATTATTGAAATAAAAGCACTTTGATATGCATTAAAACACACAAGACGCATAAAGAAAATAAAACACAGAATACTTAAGAAATATTTATACAATCAAACTTTTACAATCAAACAGATAGAGGAAGTCATATTCTAAATATATCGGTTAAGTACGAGTATAACTCGCGCTCAAAGGGTTAAATTTATTAATTAGTATTTATTAATTAATAAACTCCTACTATCCCTAACTTTTTCATATTTTAGTTTCAGTAGATTCGGAAATAGGAGAGGGGGGGGGGGGGGGAATATTTTTCCCGTATACTTTCGACGATATCTCTGAAAATATATCTAAAATTAAAACAAATAGCTTTTTGAATTCGATGTTACGAGATCTTTCCAACGATACCCTACACAATATATAAAAAGAAAGGTTTTTTTAAGTAACTTAATTAATATATCGGCCAACAACCGACAATATTTTTCGAAAATCATTATCAAATATCCTTGGATGATTCTGCATTGATTGATACCTCGAACGCACGAAAAGTAAAGTTTGTGTGTAACAGAAAAATGCGTTTTTCTGAAAAAATTATGTTACCTAGGAAAATCGATATAGTTTTCCTGCAAGGTTTAAATAAACTTCTACTACCCCTAATTTTTAAATAATTTTAGTTTCAGTAGATTTGGAAATAGAGGGGGGGGGGGGGGCGACATATTTTCGTCGTGCATTTTCGACGATATCTCTGAAAATGTAAGTAAAATTAAAACAAATATATTTTTGAGTTCGATATTACGAGATCTTTCACACGATACCCCACATAATATTCAAACAGAAAGTTTCTTTTTTCAAGTAACTTAATTAGCCCCCTAAATTTGTCCTAAACATATTTCTGAATGGCTAATAATCTGAAAATATGTGGATAAAAAGGCTTTATAACTTTCTCAAGTTTGAGCTTTCCACGTCTCTTAGTTTACGAGAAAAAGGGGCGCTGACAGACGGACATACAGACACAGGAATGATCTGATCTTATAATGGTTCCGTTTTTACTTTTTAACCCTAAAAACTAAGGTTAACTGAATGCTAATTCTAATTTTAAAGAAAACTTGTTATTTCATAAAATGGCTTTGCAAGATTTTCATGAGTATTAGTTAAAGCAATTAGATAAAGTTTAAGCAAACAAATAAAACATAACCATTTATAAATAATATATATAAACAAGTGGACCAGTGTTCAGTAACAATTGATTAATCACCAGTTCAGAGGCAATATCGACTTTTAACTAGCAATTGTTTCTTTAAAATGTTCGAAAAATAATGTCAATCATAATACAATATACAGGGTGCTTCTGAAATTTCAGAAGATGCAGATTTTCCCATATAATTTTGTGCACGCTTACTGACATACTTTTATTTTTACAAATAAACCTGCCAGTTAACACAATCTGCCAATTGAAAAATAAATAGTATTGCTATAAATTTAAATGCAGTTTTTTTTTTGTTAATAAATTAATAATTGCTAAAAATTGCAAGTGTATTTTCTCCTCATTTGAAAAAGAAATTATAACAACCATGCATTAATCTTGTACTCATTTAATTGAAAAGACAAAACTAAAGACCCTTAGGGACATTTCAAATCATTAATAACGGTTAAAACAAGCATTTTTACATGCACTAGCCAAAGTCTCATGATGCAAACAGAAACAGATTTAAATTTTTTAAAAACTCTGATTAATGCATGTCAAATCATTTATTAATGAATTCTAAGAAATGAAACGGCGTGCTGTAATTGTTGCCATATGCACGAAAAGCAAGTGATAAAATAGCACAATTTTTTAATGTTGCCAGATCTTTTCTTCCACTTCGACCAGAATCAAAAGATGAGCAAAAGAAATGACAGATGATTATGATCATTCCCCGAGTTATGCATACTAAATTTCCGGCAACAGTCATGGTTTAACGGTATTGTCGAGCGAAGGCTATGCCCTGAGCCCTGCTACCATACTACTTTTCTCAGGCGCTATGACTTAATTCTGTCGGATACGTTCAGGTGCTTAAAACAATTTTTAAGCCCCCCGCAAGAAAATAAATAAAATGGAAGGCCAGGGCATACGTGTTTCAAATTTCAACAGAACTCCACGCCAAACATGGGCAATCAATCTTGATGACCATATAACGTCAGAGACCTCGAAACTCGCCTGATTTATTTAAACCCACGGAACTCTTACGTGTGGGACATCGTTGAAAGACGATGACTAAGACAATACTATTTGACATCCTCATGATATTGTACGGTTAATCCACCGAAGCCAGCTATTGCTAAGATAATGCCTGAAAAACACGAAGATAATTTGTTTCGGGTATACAAATCCTTCCGGACTCGCATTGAAGTTCTAATCGCTACTGAATGTGTTTTTATTGAATAAATAAATACAGTGGACTCCCTCTATCTGAACACTCTCTAATGTGAACACCCCAGTATTATAAACACTTTCCGACGGTCCCGGCAAAACTCCATAGACTTAACACAAGCTGAACTCTCTGTATTCTGAACACCCTCTAATCTGAACACCCTCTAATCTGAACACCCCACTATTATGAACGCTACTTTTGATCCCCATTCTAACTCGCCTCTCTGTAAACTGAACGTGTGTTTGCAGTCGGAATGCGGAGAATTCCCGCATCATGGAAATTCGGAAAAATTGTTGCAGAAGAATAAAAAGGTTCAATGAACTCTATTTAAAAATAAACAGACAAAATCATTTCTAGATTTTAAGATCTACTTGATGCTGAAATTTGAATAATTCAGACAAAATCTTCAGTTAACAAAACAAAACATTTATTATAACAAAAAAAAAAAAAAAAAAAAAAAAGAAATCGAAAGAATATTTTTGTTTTTACTACGTCTTCTCAACTAACTAGAACATTCTTATATTTTTAATAAACAAGAAAGTGCAGATATGAAATTGTTGCCATTTCAGAAAAAGTAAATCACGATAATCAAATTAAATGAAAGGATCAAAACAATCAATTTTTATACAAAGAGATACAAGAAAAAATAATGTAAAAAACATGTCACGTGATTCCCCCTCTCCTGACCAAAGATAAAAATAGAAAAAATGTGCAACAGAAATACACCCCCCCCCCTTCCCCCAATGACATAAGAGAAAAAGGCATGAAATGCTCTGTTAATATTTTTTTGTAAAAGTTTATTTTATTTCCTACTTTTTAGTTATTAATACAGTAATACACAATTATCTTGATTTCAACATCTGCTGAATAAATAAGTAATTGTAATAGAAATTATAATTTACCGAAATTGGTGAAAAACCACGATGCTTCAAAAAGGTGAAGATAGCATCATTGCCTGTGCACTATAAATCAAATCGAAAAGCCTGGATGACATTCACAATTTTCTCACAATGGTTGGAGGGCATTAATGAGATGATGAAGAGAAAAGGAAGAAAAATTCTTCTTTTTGTGGATAATGCCAGATCACATACAAATGTGCAGCTGAGCAATGTGAGCCTGAAGTTCCTGCCACTAAACTGTACTTCTATAATCCAACCATTGGATCAAGGAGTAATCAAGACCTGTAAAGCTCACTACTGAATTCATTTTTTGAAGAAAATGTTCGTGGTGATGGAGGAAGCAAATTCGGCAACCGAACTAACGAAGAAGGTCAATGTCACGGATGCTGTCCATTGGATATCAATGGCTTGGAATGAAGTAACCACCTACACCATCCAAACATGCTTCTACAAAGCTGGATTCCCATATGAGCAATCAAGGACAGCGGACTAAGAAGCAACAGCTGTGAGTGACTTGGGGTCAATTCTTCAGGAGCTTCATACTGAAATTGAACTTGGAGTTAATCTCGAAGCCGACAGAAGCCGTCCTGTTTGCAACAACATCATTGAAGAGGAACAGGGCAATGAAGATTAAGCAGAACCAGAAGAGACCAATGAAGCAAGAAGTACGATTACCTTCAAGCAATATGGCCAAGGGATTAAAGACCTGTCGAACTATGCGGCTGAACATCACCCGGAAGCCTTTACACTTCTTAAACAACCAGATAACATGTACACTGCACGAACATACACAATGCAAAAACAGACTAAAATTACTCACTTTTTTAAGTAATGTACCGATTATGTTTTCAAGTAATGTATTGTATGTATGTAACTGTATGTTTTGTAATTTTTTTTTTAATATAACTTTTTTAATTAACTTTGTTAATAGTTTCTAAATTCAGCATCTCCATCTCAGTAACTTGCATGGTTAACCATGCTAAGTATTCTGTACAGTCTATAAACTCAATACATTGAAGTAGTAGTAATGCATTTCCCAATCTCCCTCTATAATGAACACCCCATAATCTGAACATTTTTGGTCGGTCCCATGAGTGTTCAGAATAGAGAGAGTCCACTGTATATAGTTAATGTAATTGAGTTCATGTTTAATAAACTTCATAATAATAAAGACATTTTTTTATTAGATATAGCGAATGCTTTAATTATCAGAAAAAGTTAGTGAAAAAGTAATTTGCTCCTTACTAATATTCTACACTTAAAAGCAATGTTAACAAAAAGAAATACATACTCATACATTTTCACAAACATGAAATTATAGGGTTTATATATAAATGAAAATATAACATTTAAAATATGACAACTAATTATTTATAATTAAATTTGATGTTGGAACATTAAGCGCTCAGCATTTTCAGGCACTAATCTGCTACTTTTTTTTTTAATCACAAACATTTCCTTCTTCAGTGAATAAGCATTCACTCCTCTGGTGGTCTCTTTTTTTTTTTTTTTTTTTTGTGTTTTCAACATCTCTAAAGTAAAAATTATTTTATTGATTTTATTTGCAACTATTATGTCCACGGATGGAAGACAAGCTGTAGCAAAATAATACTGATCAAGATCATCAAAAGAATTGCAACCACTTTCTTAAATTCACTGTCCCCTGCAACCACTTTCTTAAATTCACTGTCCCCTAAGTACTACAAAACAGGATACATGCAATGAGGAGCTTTTCGTTTTAAATTATGTTACAAAATATTTGTCATAGGGAAATAGTATGTATGTAAGAAGAGTAAAACTTACCCCAAAAGAATGTTTAGTAATTATAACAAACCCCAGAGAAATTACTTAATTGTTTATCTTTTTATGATCAATGACAATGAATGAGAAAATGAATGAGAATGAAAAAAGAAAAACTACTATTATGTATATTAGAAAAGGCAAAAGACAAAACATGATTGAATTTCAACATTTAATTACTACAATACATTTGTTTTTAAGTAACTTTAACATAATTAAATACTTTAAATCTATTATTAATGTTTGAATGACGTAAAATTATAATAATTTAAAGTTTTTCTTGTTTAACCCTTTCGGGACGGGTGATGCATATATGCATCGTCAAAAGTTGTATGTGGAATATGTTTTTGGCACCACTAATAAATAATTGTAATATTTGTCTTTTTTAATTAGAATATTTGTTGGTATTTTACAAGTACAGGGAACTGTTTAAAAAAAGTGGTACCAACCAAAATAAAATTTCTGTAAGGGATGCCGTCGCGAAAGGGTTAAACAAGTATAAAATATAAATATTACTATTGAAATTATAAACGAGAAAGTATGTGGCCGGATACCGAATATTAGGTATTTGGTAAAAAGCCACATCCGGTGCAACCCTAATAAAAATCTTGCTAAATTTATGTGTACTTAATATATATATTATAAAACTGTCACAACGAAAACAAATTCTGGAACATGAATATTTTTTGAGTTGGTGGAAGTAGTTTAGTAACACATAGGTCATTTTAAACTTTAAAGTAAACTAAGCTAATATTTCAATGAAAAATATTTACTGCAAAAATTAGTTTAGAAAAAGATTTTTTCTTTTTTTTTTTTTCTCAGTTTTACACACAAAATAACTCATTTTTTCAGATTTTTCTGCATTTTTTCTTTTAATATAACTAAAATAACAAATAAAATTTACTTTTGTGTCAGCTCGTATCTAGTTGTAATGTAAAGCATTTTGCCCATTCAAGAAACATTTAAACCCATTTGTATTTTATTTTAATAATATTTTCACTTTGAGACAAGAATCTTTTGTATACTATCTTAATTTTCGTTTAGTATTTTACCTTAAAAAAAAAAAAAAAAAAAAAAAAGAAAAAAAAGCATGTTTTTGTACAATGTTACAGTGATCATGTCTTGCCTTAAGTAATTTATTAAAATGTTTTAATAAATTTATATTCTATACATATGCAATAAAATTAATTACATAAGAAATCCTATCTATTTGTTATCAAAAGAATTAACAAGTTTTTAAAGAGAAAAACAATCAAATTCTTTCAAAAATTGATTGGCTATAAACATCTATACTCTCCCGAACCTTCATTATCTTTATTCTAGTTTTCTCTACTTTTATAGTCTGCGGCACAATAATGGATAAAACAGTTGCAAGATATTTTAAAACAGGTTAAAAATATTAATTTATCAAGCAAATTATACTAATGTCATCTCAAATAACATTTAAGTTTAAGTGATGCATATAATTGTAATAATATCTTTGGTAATAAGACCATATAATGGTCAAATGAATTTCGGGCCACTTTTGTTCTGGAAATGCCATTAGGGAACCTGTCCTGCGATGAATACTGTTTTCTTCAGTTAATACTCTCAAGGAAACAACAAAAACAAAAACCCATAGATACAGATAGCTACAATTGGGAATGTAAAAAAGTCCTTCCGGCCTGTACCGGGAGGAAAATGTAGCTTCCATAGTCCATGTTTTTAAAAATTCAACTCATTTTACTCAAACACCCTAAGCTAAATTGCTTGGAAACCGATTATAAAAGATTCAATCCCAGTTTTCGTTAATACTGAATTTGAATGCGTATTTCTGCATAAGAGTTACTGCATAACAAAAATCAGAATGTTTCAAAATGTCAGCCAACATAGAATTTCAAACTGCCATATCTCTGCCATTTTTTAAGATATAGCAAAAACAAAAAATGTTCCAGAATCCTTGTATCACGTTCTAACACTTAACAGAAACAATTTTTTCAATTTATAATTTTTTTGTACATGTTTTTGAATTTTAAAAAATTAAAAAAAATTTCACTGGCCGCCATTTTGAAACAAGATGGTGGATGAAGCTGGCCAACGAACTCGGTCGAGACCTTAGTATGCCCTATACACATGCTCAGTTACATCCAAATCGGTTCATAAATAAGAGAGTTACAACATGACATGTGTCAGATATATATAAATCAACATTTGAACGGATGGTAGTTTGGGAGACTGGGGGTCATGATCGGTGAAAATATACCAAAAGTTTTTGGAATTGCTTTCCTCCGAACGGCTGGAATAGGTAGCTTTCTGTATTGAAAGCTACCTAATAGAATCCTTCATAGACACTTTTTTTTTTCCTTTCCTATTATGGTTTATTTGATCTAAATAACATGTAGGTTGTTTAAATTTTATTATGTTCTAAATCTGAACAAAACTACATATCCCAAAGAATAAAATTTCAAAACCGATTTAAATCATTAAAAAAAGTCAAAGTTATTTAAATCTGCGTATTCTGCTTCTAATATGGCCTCAAATTTCATCACCGCGCGTTTATATATAAAACACAATATATACGTGTGTGTGTGAATGGATGTGTTTAACAATACAGTAGCACGTACGACGGCTCTAATTCTCCATAGACGCAATACCAATGAAGCATTTTCTTGTATAATACGATCAATCCAGAATATTCTTTTGCATGCTGTTTCTTCCTCTTTTTTTTAATTATTATTATTATTTGAATAATTTTTGTATTTTTCCAGGCATACTTACGGAAGTTAGAGTGCGAACGGACAGTCAGATAAAAGAATCGAAGTCTTAACACTTTTTCAGTTATGTTGGAAAGAGTTGTTAAAAAAAGAAGAAAAGGCATTAGCAATAGTAAGGTATTCTCTCTTTAGTGTGAAATTAAATTTTCACAATTTTTACACGAATACTTTTATTTCTGCCAAGAAAAATAAATAGTATTGCTATAAATTTAAATGCAGTTTTTTTTGTGAATAAATTAATAATTGCTAAAAATTGCAAGTGTATTTTCTCCTCATTTGAAAAAGAAATTATAACAACCATGCATTAATCTTGTACTCATTTAATTGAAAAGACAAAACTAAAGACCCTTAGGGACATTTCAAATCATTAATAACTGTTAAAACAAGCACTTTTACATGCACTAGCCAAAGTCTCATGATGCAAACAGAAACAGATTTAAATTTTTTTTAAACTCTGATTAATGCATGACAAATCATTTATTAATGAATTCTAAAAAGGGATAGGAATGAAATTCACAATTTCATAATATGACTAGCGAGATTTTAATGATTATTTGATTAATATAGATAAAATATGATAAACTTTTTCAAATCAACTGATTTTATTTCATTTAGATAACAGTGGATTTTTTTTTTTCTTGCGAAGTGATATAGCTAATTATATTTCATTAAATGAAACCGAGGTGCTTCCATAAATCACTCAATTCATTAAAATAAATTACTTTTTATCACTGTTTTAAATAGTATAGCATATTTTGTAATATCATAAATGTACAAATTGTTTACGCATAAACTATCGAAATAGAAGCACTTTGGCATGCAGCATAATACACATGATCTCTTAAAGAAACTAGTCGTTGGGGGCCACCGTAATACTTACACATCATGCATCATGGATATGCATAATATAAAATATGAAAATAAAACATGTGTAAATTATTTAAAAAATGCATAGCAATTCGAATAAAATCGCGTTTGATGACGCCATAAACTTTAAATGCTTTATTACTAAATTGCGTAAAAGGAACATTCTCATAACTCCAAAAATGTTAATCATATTAATTAATGTTTCACTACGTCGGATTAAGCGTGTGTGTATAACAAAACAATAGCATGTACGACAATTTTCCATAGGTGTAATACTTAAAGAAAAAAAAATAATATTTTATAAAGTGTAACTTATTTTGACTTGGTACTTATTTGACATCATTTATTAAGTAAAATTTCTGGTTTGAAACAGACTTATTTTAGCCGTGGCTTATACGCCGGAAATTACATTATATATATATATATATATATATATATATATATATATATATATATATGTATGTGTATATATATATATATATACATACACATGGCCAATCCAGAATATTCTTATATATAGGAAAAATCGAAGAAAGTCATAAATACAAGAAAAATAAAGCACCAGATTTAGTTTGGTACTGTCTTTAGAGTATGATTAAATTTACACAATTCTCACTCAAGAATACTTTTCTAATAACTAAAAGATAAAAAGCACTGATATTAAAATTATTGTTATTTTAAATTCTTGTGAATAGTTTAATAATTGCCGAAATTGCAAGTGTGTTTTCCCTCCTCATTTGAAAAAGAAATTGTAACAAGTGGGCAGTAATCTTGTAGTCATTTGACCGAAGAGACAAAACTAAAGCTCATTAGGTAGATTTTAAATCATTAGAAAACGGTTGAGACAAACATTTTTGCATGTAGTTATAGTCAACGTCTCATCATGCAAAAATAATTATTTTTCAAACCTCAGATTAATGCATGTCCAATCAAATATTAACGAATTCTAAAAAGGATAGGAATAAATTTATTAATTTAGTAATGGGACTAACGATATTTTTAATGATTTATTAATACAGATAAAATATCATGAAAAACTTTTTTAAATTAACCGATTTTATTTAATTGAAGTATCAGTTCAAGGAAAAGTATCAAATATATTTTTTTCTTGCAAAATGATATAGATAATTATATTTGTTTAAATGAAATTATGGTGCCTTCATAAGTCGTCCAAAAAATACAATCAAAACAAAGAAACCAATATACAAATTATTTTTTATTCATTATTTTAGTAAAGTCAAAGCCTAAACGCGATCTCATCATTTCAATAAATACTGGAAATACAATGGGTATTTACGAATATGCTACAATTCTTAAATTAACAAATTCAAGAGCCTCAAGATCTTTTTTAGTGAAATAAAATAATCTGTGGCAAAAGTTTTGAAAAATATTTTTCATGCGATATAATAATAATAATAATAAAAATCTGCCTAATTAAAGTTTTATTTCTTTTCAATTATAATTAACGTTTATTCTAATAAGATTTTTTTAAAGTTTTTTTTTTTCATGTATCATTATTTAAATTAAATGAAACTACATAATTCAAGATTTAATTTGTCAGCTATATATATAAATAAATTAGAATAAAAAATTAGGTATTTAATTACTTTGCAGTATGATTGGAATTGATTGAATTTAATATTGATTGGAATTTATAATTTCTCAAAACAAGAAAAATAAATAAATAAATAAATAAATGCAATTATTTCATAATTTTATATACATTTGTTTTATTAAATATTTTTTATTAAATTATGCTTTTTACAAATTAATAAATTGTAAAGCTATCTCCTTTTTTTCTTCCTCATAGATGGCGCTGCTGTAAATATGCATTGACATATTGTAGTCAATATTTGATTATCAGTAAATATTGTATAATTTCCTCTTTTTTCTGTTTTTTTTTTTTTTTTTTGTGCTGTAAATATTTTAATTTCAAAATTCCTTTCATTATTATCATCATTATTAAGAATGGATATTGTTTTAAAATAAGATAAAAATAATTTATAGGTATATATGAATTATTTTTAAATTTGTAAAAATAGTTTATTTTATTAACTGCCAATGTAACTGTTATATGCAACGTGCATTTGTAAGGGATAATGTGGTTTTTGATAGCTAAAATGTCACTGTATGGTATGTTTTTACTGCTATTTCTCTTTTTGTTTAACAATTCTTTATTAAATATGTTTTTGTATTTAATAATGCTCCCTATTCATTGATTTTTGCACATATCATATTCAGTTACTCAATATTTGTCCATTTTTATTCAATTTTCTTTAAAATTGACTCTGTAATTGATCGGGCAATTTGAGAAAATAAATTTGGTTCATGGCTATTAACTCAAATACAAATCAATTACATTTTACTTATTTTAGTGGAATATTACCCTTGAAAAGTGTTCCACTATATATGTTTCCAATTGCTTCTTGTAATAAATTTAACTTTCTAAGTATTGGATTTTCACTTTCTGCACATTGGATTTTTTCTCTACATATCTTTAAGTATTTTTCCCACTTATTTTAATTTTGAGAATCTTAAATTTTTGGATATATATATATATATGTATATTGTATTGTAATTATCGGTTTATCTATTGCCGATTATTTATGTGGTTTAATGGTTATTATTTACAAAAGTTTTTATTATGTATAATAAAACTTTTGTTAATAATAACAATAAGCTGATAATTATATATATTTATTCGTTTATCGGTATGGGGTTTTTCAAGCACTATTTTTGATGTTATACCAAATAAATAGCAATATATAGCTCAAAGGTGAAAGTTTTTAAGTAACAGGGATCATTTCATGTAAGGAGCTTTTAACTAACATAATACACAGGATACAATATATAAATTACCGGAGAATAATAAAAATGTATATATATTAAAAAAACTGAGGCAATTTAATATTTTTGAAGTAGTGATCAAATAAATTTCAGTTAAACTTGCAGCTTTCAATAAGGGCAATCGAAGACATTAAGTACCGCAAAAAGACACGAACATGACATTTAATAATTTAGTTTCACCGCCAGGACTTGAAGTAAAGAAAGATAAAGCAAATAAACAGACGAACTGCAATCAAACATTTTATATGGCGAAAATCGATACAAAAAATGTAAAGCATTAAATATTGAGTAAATATACAGAGTTCGATGTACGTTATTTCGGTGGGGAAAAAGTAAGAGAAAATAATTAAACTTTTATAAAAACTTGAAATTGGTCTTAAATATTTTTTTTAATTTCACGTATTTTCACCATATATTAAATAATGCATTGGCTATCGAAGTAGAAGCACTTTTGGTGTGCACTATCATTTTTTAGAACACACAAGACACCTTTAAATAGTTAAAACACACATTGCTCAGAACATATTTAGCAAAAATAATAGAGTTGATATGTCGTTAAGCAAACAGAACTTTCTCCCATTCAACCCTTTCCAAAACGAAGATTAGCAAAAATGTTAAAAAAGAGTGAGAAGTTTATAAAAAGAAATACAGCACATGTCAAGCAGAGTCAGGCACTGACAATATATAAATAACTAAAATGAAATAAACTATTGTCAAAAGTAAATATGTAAACATGGTAAAATCTACAGCTGTACCGAGTACTCGGTATATACCCGGTACTCGGCCAATACCGAGTACTAGTTAAAGTTATTCGGATATAAATATATGCAATTATTCATAAAAACTATTTACTTGGTATATAAAAATGTCTACACAATATAGAAAAGTTAAGAAAAAAAATGTAAAATTAACCCATTCGCTGTCAACCACGAGTATACTCGTGGTTTTTCAATCTAAAATTACGATTTCGTACCGGAAATTTAGAAAGAACAATTTTTATTTTATGTAATCACGAAATGTCTGTAAGTAAATGAGTAAATATTGCTACTAGTATTTTCTGGTATGAATTCGAACTTTGTAAATAAAATAAAATTCCGGTAATTTTATATCGGCAGTGAACGTGTTAATGCAAATCAAAATTTACTTTTACATTTATGCAAATAAAAATAGGTTATTTTTAAAACTAAAGAAAATACAATAAATTAAATAAAAAATACTTTAATAATTGTTATTATGGTGCAAAGACATCAGTTGTTCTACATTCTCCGGAGATAAGTGCTCGGTCATTACCGAATACTATCTTACTACCTTTACCTTACCCGTACTCTTGCCAAATAATTAAAATAATGCTACTTTTTAAAAAATTTTGAATTTTCAAAAATTGTCTTTAAAACGTGCACAGTTAAGTATTGAATTTAATCAGTTAAAAATATTTATGTTTTAGAATTTTAATGAGGGCGTTAAAAATAATTGATTAGGATTTTAAATTAGAAATTTTTTATAATTAATTTCTCAAAAATTGCAAAAAAATATTTTAAATAATATAATTGATGAATGTTTAAAAAGTATGATTATATACTCAAGATGCATGTTTATGTATACATGTTACCCTTAAGCTACCCTGCATCTGTGGTTCTTTCTCATACTCAACTACTAGGTATTTGGTCGAGTAGAAAATGACCGAAAACTCTGTACTCGGCCAAAGTATTACTCGGTACCACTCGTTTCCACTGGTAAAATCAAGAAGTAATGCCGAAATTCCAACTACCCACGTATTCAATAAAATATTAAGAAATAATCTCCACCAGAATATATATACATACGTACAATGTCCCCTCTTATCGTTAGCTAATTCCTAAACTCTTAGAAGTGTGATTCCAATTGCAAAAATGTTTCAGATGATGTTTAAAAGTTTTATATGATCCCTGAGACATATGCTATATTAACATTCTTCAACGACAAATAAAACAGTAAAAATCAATTTTTTTACGACCAAATCTAACCGAGTTATGATACTTTGAACTTATTAATTTTCAGCGTTTTCTGGAACTAATATAAATGTTATATAAAAAATTTATTTCCTTCGCATTTATTTAGCATTAGTCCTTTAAATTAATCTAACTTCTGACATAGTCAGTATTTCCTTAATTCTTAATAATAATTATTCTTATTTAATGTCCTTTTAAAAAGTAAATACCCGTATATTAATAATTATTTTATTCCAAATCTTAATCTAAAATTTTAAGTTCATTCGTAACTTTTATCAGCTCCCCAATCTATAAAATTCGAGAGAAGCTTTCTCATTTCGAATGTTTTTAAAAAGCCATTTTCTTTTTATTATTATTATTCCATGCTCTGATTTCGCGCGCTGGAGGTTTTTCACTTCAAAATTAATGCGCGGCTCGAGAGGAACTCTTTCGCGTTAGAGCTTCTCCCTCGCGCCTTATTCGCTGAGCTGGAGCTCGCCTCTCACTCATTGGTTTGTGCGCACGTGACGTCGTATTTCTGTATCACTACGCTCAGTGAACAAAACTCGCTCGCACGCTTTGGAGGGCGGATTTTTGACGTGTTTGGAAGTGTAAACAAATGGGTATCTGGTGTTGTAGTCTCGTAGAATTTTCATACAGCTCTTTAACATCTATTAAACGACGTAATGAGCCATCGTGAAGCCTGAGGGCTATAAGTTTATACCTGTGGGAACTGTTACTGCATCGCTCTTATTCATCAATAAACTATTTGTCTGGAAATTGGCTGGTCTTTACTGGAGAAACTGTTCTGGTGTCTTTTCATTGCCTCACCTCTTCGCCATGACTATTGATATCGACTGCAACCTTCTATATCTTTAACAAACTACCATTTTCTCGTGGAATATTACATCTCGTGGTATCTCATCTTCGTAAAATAGCTGCATTCCTGTGTAAAACGGAAGCATAAGAATAAAATGGTATTTCGCAAAATATCGAGCTTTAAAATTAAAAAAAGTCCTTCCGGCCTGTACCGGGAGGAAAAGGTAGCTTTCCTATATCTTCGTTTTAAAATTTTAGCTAATGTTACACGAAAACAGCAAGTTAAAATGCAAAGAAACGTTTACAAAAGATTCGTTAATACTGAATTTGAATAAGAAATTCGCCAAATTATTGAGCAATAGCCAAATTGGCTTCATTTATGAAGACTTATTTTCGTCGCCAAATTTGGCGATATTTCGCCAAATGTCGCCAATTTGGCGCTAACGGATATGAATATATAGTTTTATGCGTATGATTGGGAAACTTATTACAACAATGAAAGAAAATAATTTGCGAGTAATCGCGTTAATGTGCTGTTTTGTTTCAAAATGTCAGCCACCCTAGAATTTCAAACTGCTCTATCTCAGCCATTTTTTAAGATAGAGGTAAACCAAAAAATGCTCTGGAATCCTTATATCAAGGCCTAACACGTAATTAAAAAATAAATTTGAATTTTTAACTTTTTTGTATATTTATTTTAGTTTTAAATTTTTAAATGGCCGCCATCTTGAAACAAAATGGCGGACCAAGCTGGCCAACGAACTCAGTCGAGACATTGGTGAGCTTAATACACACAATTAGTTTCATCAAAATTGATTTATAAATACGAGCGTTATCGTATGACATAGGCCAGATATATATATTAAAAAAAAAGTAACTTGCAAAGCAAATTAATAAAAATAAATTTATTTCCAAAATTTTAAGCCCGAGAAGGGACAGATATTAAAATTATTTTATTTAGTCAATGCTACAATAATGTTGCATTTTTATATTAAATCTTGTTCCGTCTATTTAATCTTAAAATATTAAATTTAAATTTGAAACATGATGTTAAAGCAACTTTAAAACATTACATTTAGTTGAAATGAAATCTAAATAAATCTTCAACTTTTTTAATTATTTGAACTTCTCATGTTTCTTGTCTGCTAGAATTTGCTACAATACAAATTTTGCATAATGCATGTAAAACTGAAAAAAAGTTGAAGATTTATTTAGATTTATTCCAACTAAATGAAATTTTTAAAGTTGCTTTAATATCATGTTTCAAATTTAAATTTAATATTTTAAGATTAAATAGACGGAACAAGATTTAATATAAAAAGGCAACATTATTGTAGCATTGACTAAATAAAATAATTTTAATATCTGTCCCTTCTCGGGCTTAAAATTTTGGAAATAAATTTATTTTTATTAATTTGCTTTGCAAGTTACTTTTTTTTTAATATCTCAAGTTTTTTAATAACAAATTAATATGAAGCAGATAAGATTCACACAAGGCAAGTATGTAAAAGACTGCACAGATCAAAATCAATATTGGTAATATGAAATAAACAGTTCAAACTTTGATTATTCTGTAAACAATTCAAATAATAAAAGTAATTTTTAACAAAAAAAATATAACGGACTTCAACGGATTGTTTCTTATCTTCATAATGATAATAATAAACGAATCATGTTCATTTTTGCAAATAATTTTATTTCACTGTGCAAAATACGTTTGCAACTACTTTGGAAAGAAACGGTAAGTGGTGTGTGAAAGCTATCGATAAAATCTTGTGTTGTTTTATCACATAATAAGAAGTATAAATATAATAACGAGTATATATGAGCAGAATGTTCTCGAATATAATTGTAAACAGTGAATGTGTCAAGAGTTTTTGTTATATAATACAAATAATAAGAAAACAAGCTGGCTTCGCATGCTAGCGGACCCCTAATTTACATCGGTGTCTCGAATCTTGTAAAACCTTGAACCGAACAAACCTCCGACTCGAGTCCCCTCTGCCTTTGGCACTGGATAATCCCTTAGTTTGCACATTGAATGCTATAAACCTCTAACACAACGAACGTCCAACCCGGGTCTCGCTGCCTTTGGCACCGTATACCGGTCGTGCTACACACGCACCGGATGATCCCTTAATTTGCACATCGAATAGTATAAACCTCTAACTGAACGAACCTCCGGCTCGGGTCCCCGCTGGTTTGGACGAACAATGTTAAAAACGTGTGCATTGTACTTCTTCCAATGCTGAAGGCAGGAATTCAGCATCATTATTGTGATTACTCATTAAACGAACTTTTTGACTGAGTAATTAAATTAGAAAGCTTTTTCCTGTACCAGCAACTCCGCTTACAATCAGATTTATGGGTGGAATAGACGGGTCTTTCTTTTGTTCTTCTACGTGCATTATAATTGATTCAAATATTTTCCTTTGATCAGCATTCATTTTCCTTGTTCAATTTATCTTCATTAATAACAATTTCTTGGTGAGTTTCAAAGTTATCAAAATCTGCGGCTATCATATCAACGTCTTCATTTGGTTCTTCAATATTTTCAAGCTTGTCGTGCAAATCACTTTCTTGTTGCAACTTTTCAGCCAAGTTGATTGCAGCTTGCAGTCGTTGTTTTGTTTCGCGACATTCTTCCATCTCTGGAAAATTTTTCGCATTGTGCTCAAAGGATTCACGGTAGAGTTTAAATTCTCCCAATAGGTCTTATTCGTTTCGCCAAGGCTTGAACAATATTAGAAATGAATTATAGTACAACTCAATTCCAGCGTCCGTTTTCGGGTTATGATTGGGCGTTTTCAAAACAACTGGTTTCAAATGTTTTCTGAACCAACTGAGGTTTTCTTTTAATTCGTAATATTCTACAGACTTTTGGTCTACAGTCGTTTGTATTAGTACCTTAGTGGCCAATTCGTATAAACACATGTTTTCTAATTTGTCATGTCGATTCGGGTAATAATCATCAATCAAATTCCGACAGTAAATTTCAGTAGATCGTTCATCCTCTTTTGCCAATAAAATTAAATCATGGTGACTTTCAGTTTTATTCGTCGGTCTTTTTTCATGTGGTATTTAAGTATTGCACAGCATCCCATGAATAGAAGCATTTATGGCCAAGAATTTTGTCTACGGCTTCGTAACTTCCAGTTTCTCGATTAATCAAGTTTTATCTCGCAAAAGGGCGTAATCTGGCACCGAGACTTTTGTTTTCGTCAATGGTATTCCAAATCTCTTCCTTACGATTTTTTCAGGTTGGTTATATAACACGTAATGTAATGATTTAACACCAAACTGGGTTCTCCAACAAACTGGATGTCAATGTTGGCGGCTCACATAAAGAAAATCGCGGGATTATAATCATTGATCCAAGTTTGTTTTTCTGATCGTTTCAAACCATATAACTTTGTAACATGGTGTCCACCTTTTCGAGATAAAATGCAGTCTTTAACAGAATTTAAAGTTCAAAGTTTCACCAAACCATACTTGAAAATTATGTGTAAAAATATGCAGCCTGATTATGGCACATTATTGATGATACTTTTGGGCTAGCCGGGAGCCAGTGAAATATATATATACTAGCCGCCACTGGCGACCAGTTTGGTCGCCCTTAAATGTATGTTAAGCATTGTAACAAATTATTTTTATTCATAATTTACTTTTTTCCTTAATCCTGAGCTAAACCGGAAAAATCTAATAGACAAATCAAGAACTTTTGCGATCGTGGTAGCATTTCGTATATTTTTTGTTATTATGTATTTTATCTTTCTTGACAAAAACCGCTTAACCCACTTTATAATAAATTAATCATTGTGTGTGTGTTTTATAATAAAATTGTGTGTTTTTTAACATAAAATAAACTATTTCATAATAAAATAAAAGTACATGCTGTTTTAGTAATCTCTAATAGGTACCTGAAAATGGGATTTTCTCGCCAAAATGGCGCAAAACAAAAATCGCGCCAACGCCGTTGCGTCTGTGACAGCTGTTCCAATTTAAAATACATGACGTTCACATTTTTCTTTAAAATAGAAAATAGATAAATAAGAAATAATATCATAAATCAAAACATTTGATTTCAAAATTAAAGTATCGTTTCTAATTTGCACACGCGAAAAATAAAAGCTGACAATTCGTTTCGAAATTTGATCTATTAAATATTATTACATGAGTTCAACTTACGTCCAGAAAAGATGAAGTTGAGTTGTATAGAACAGAATTATGGTAAACTTTGACTGTCTCACTGGTGCGGATTATTTTTTTTTACACCCGGCAGCGGTCCAAAAATTCATGGTTTAATATTTTAAACATTCACAACAAATGATTTTTTTTTTGTTTACTTTCATGGATAGAGAATTTGAACTGCGAACCTAATTTAAACTGAAGTTATTGCAGAATGTATACATAATTGAACGTAAGTCATTTCTCAAATATTAATTTCTTTTGAACGATCTTTCTAAAAATGTAACTTTTATGCAGTTTTATTCTAAAAAATAATTTTGAATAAAAATGGCTGCCTGGCACATGAAAAAGTTAAGTGGGCATCCCGGAACTGTTGATGACAGTCACATGACTTACGGTTTTATTATATATATATATATATATATATATATATATATATATGTGTGTGTACTTCACTGGCACCTGGTTAACCGAAAAGTACCAAAAATATTATAGCAACGATATGAATGCAGTGTAAATGTGGATATGATGAGGGTTTTTCACAAGATCGCAACAACCACATCAAACATTTATCGTCAATAAGAGCCCACTCAATCTACCAGCACAAGATTTTTCCCTTTATTGTATAACAATTATTTGTTTTCTCATTTTAAGTATATATTTGTGTTTTAATTTGAATAAAATAGTGCTTAAAAGTCTGTAATTTTTCAAATGTTATATTTTTTAAATGCTCACTTTTGTTTCAACATTGTTTTTTTTTTCTTTTTTCTTTCTTTCTTTTTTTTTTTTTTTTCAAAGTGTTTTGATTCACGGGAATTTCATTTTGCGCCAACTATTACACTTGGTGACAATGGTTTTTGTATAACGGAAAAGTACCGAAAAAATGATTTACATTCAATAAAAAACAAATCACAATATTTGGCACGGTTTGCATGACAACAGGGTTTGTAGACAACATCTGCTCGTCAGGGTTGAAATAATTGGCGCATTAGCAAACATTTTGGCATGGTGTTGGTATAACGGAAAAGTACCAAAATAAAAGATACAGCACAAGATATACAGGAACGACTTAATAACGACGACATTGAAAATTAGGTACTTCTCTATTATCCCGTCGACCACTTTTCACAACAAAAAACTATCACCTACTCAAAGATTAAACGCCAAAAATGCAGTCCCATTTACTGGATGTCAGAAGCATTATACGTGTTTGTTATGTCATCGAGTGGTTTTTAATTCGACATTTGCGTGTATTATTCATTATGTTTTACTGACTTATTAGTTATTTCATTAATTAAAATAACAATTGTGTCCGTAAATTCTTATATTTTATTTATTTATTTATTTATTTTGATATTCCAATGGTAACGTTCTCCAATATGGTTTTATATTCATTAATAACAATTTCTTGGTGAGTTTCAAAGTTATCAAAATCTGTGGCTATCATATCAACGTCTTCATTTGGTTCTTCAATATTTTCAAGCTTGTCGTGCAAATCACTTTCTTGTTGCAACTTTTCAGCCAAGTTGATTGCAGCTTGCAGTCGTTGTTTTGTTTCGCGACATTCTTCCATCTCTGGAAAATTTTTCGCATTGTGCTCAAAGGATTCACGGTAGAGTTTAAATTCTCCCAATAGGTCTTATTCGTTTCGCCAAGGCTTGAACAATATTAGAAATGAATTATAGTACAACTCAATTCCAGCGTCCGTTTTCGGGTTATGATTGGGCGTTTTCAAAACAACTGGTTACAAACGTTTTCTGAACCAACTGAGGTTTTCTTTTAATTCGTAATATTCTACAGACTTTTGGTCTACAGTCGTTTGTATTAGTACCTTAGTGGCCAATTCGTATAAACACATGTTTTCTAATTTGTCATGTCGATTCGGGTAATAATCATCAATCAAATTACGACAGTAAATTTCGAGCAAAAAAGTAAAGATACAGCACAAGCTGTACAGGAACGACTTAATAACGACGACATTGAAAATTGGGTACTTCTCTATTATCCCGTCGACCACTTTTCACAACAAAAATCTATCACCAACTCAAAGATTAAACGCCAAAAATGCAGTTCCATTTACTTGATGTCAGAAGCATTATACATGTTTGTTATGTCATCGAGTGGTTTTTAATTCGACATTTGCGTGTATTATTCATTATGTTTTACTGACTTATTAGTTATTTCATTAATTAAAATAACAATTGTGTCCGTAAATTCTTATATTTTATTTATTTATTTATTTTGATATTCCAATGGCAACGTTCTCCCGTTTATTTGGCGTTACAGTTTGGCGATACTTTTTTGTTATGAAAAGTGGTCGACGGGATAATAGAGAAGTACCGAAAATTGTTTGCCGCATATTTTACGTGAATTAGATGAAATTATGAAACACAATTCTTTTACACAAGCATATAAAATGCTTAGTGAGTTTGAACGTTAATAGCAGGAGCCTGTTAGGCGATACAATTTTCCAATCTCTATATTCCCTCTTTGTCGATGAATAGTATATGAGTATTATTTCAAATTTAATGTGAAAACCACGATTTCTACCCACGATGTCCTATAACGGACATTTACGCTAGTATGAAAATAAAAACAAATAAGCATATTTGTCACGTGATTTATTTAATTTGAAAGAATTCTGTTACATACATTATATCCAAATATTTGAAAATGTCCGTTTATTTAGAGTGTGATATCGTGTTCCATTTTCTGAAACGTTAAAAAATCTAATTCAGTTTTATTTTGATCGTGGAAATCTTTCAATTGACAAATTATTGCTGTGGTCAAATTATTATTATGGTTTTTGAATTGTTGGCAACAATAAAGAAACATATAGAAAAACGTCCATTTATCCCCAGTGAAAATTATGAAATCTTGAATTATTAAGAAAAATATTTGAATAACGTAAATAAAACATAGCTTATGTTACTTCCTGGATTATAATTCATCTATATGCAACGGCATTTAATCCATTTTGATCCTGACGTCAGCCAAATAATTTCACTATTTCACATTTCAAATTTTATTAGAATTAGCACACAGTTAAAATTTTGTGGCAACGCGTACAAAAAGTGGGAAAAACTCTAGTAAATTAACTCGTTCAATGGGATTTGCTGTGTTAAATTAACATTAAGATGTCACACTGGAAATAAATAAGTATTGCGCTGCCGCGCAATACTTAATATATATATATGGATATCTACTATATATATAAAACACAAATGAAAATTTCGTTCCGTTCCTTAATAACTCGAGTTCTGCTGAATGGAATTTGATGGAACTTGCACTGTTGGATAAATAATTTTTCAGGGAAGGTTTTAGTATATAACACATAGTTCTACGTGTATTAGTTATAGAATTATGATGGAAAGTTCTGTTATTTTGGACGATAAGGTTACCATAGGTCATTTTTTTGGCGACCATTATCGTTGGCGAAAGAAATGAAACGGCTATATCAGAAAATAATGCAAACACATAGAAAAATAAAAGAAAAATTCTGTTATTAATTTTATTTAAAATCCCCCCCCCCCCCCCGCAAAAGAAAAAAAACTGTTTTAATGAGGCATATAATATTTAATTTAATGCTTAAAAATATAATTTGTAATGTAATTTGTAATAGTTTGTAATGCTTAAAAATATTTGAAATGCATGAGATTGCAATTCAGATTAAGCCAATATTTGGAGATTTATCGTTTGCGTCAGGTTAACAAAGATGCATCTGATAATTTAATTTAATAAAATATGAGTAATTTTTTTTTCCTTTTTCTCTTTCTGTTATTTTTTTTATGTAACTCGTCTATCATGAGTCTTACAGGAGGAACTAGCAGATGTAATTGTAAAAATGACTGCATTTATGAGTTACATGTTATTTGTTTATTTACGGTTTTGATTTTACTTTTGTCGCCAAGCAATGAAACATGCCGGTTTGTTTTCACCAAACATATTTTTATAACCTCGAACTCAGACCAGCGAATATTGTCTATTCTTTTATTTTTATTTTATTATTTTTTTAATATATCGCCAATTTCACTTATAGAAATATTCACTGTTTCAAAAGATAGAAACCAAAGAATACTCTTAAGGACATGTGTGCATTTATGTGTTATTACTATCACAAAAGGCTACATTTTGCAATAAAAATTGTTTGCTGAAATAAATTTTCGATGCTCTTTTTGATTCGTCATTTCTTTTTAGTTTTTTCTGCATATCTTTCTTCCCTTCTTTCAGGAAGGTTTTTAAAAGACATTAGACTAATTGTCCGTATTCCGGTCACCTGCCAGTTGGCATTTTTACTATATTGTTGGATGTTTTGTTTATATTTGACGGTTACACTGGACGACGATTCAGATTACAGAAGATTAGACGACTTTTGAAATTAGCGGGAAATATTTGTAATGTCAATGGTGGCGAGTGGAATAAATAATATTTGTCGTTTTATCATTTCAGGGTGGATAAGAAAAAACGAGTACCTGAAATTCTGATTAGGTCATTTTCAATCATTATAAAGCCTTTTCAACCTACACACAGCCCTAGCAGCTAAATATAGTGCGAAATGAATTTATTTCTGCGTGTTATTATGCTCTTTAGAGAAATGCAAAAAAATCTTCGGTTTAAGTATTCATCAAAAATAATATTACTAAACATTTTGCATAACTAACTTTATCATGGTCAGTTTTATTTAAGGTATGGAATTTTGTTAATGAAAGATCTATAATTGAATTAACAGTAATTTGACATTATTTAATGGAATATAGATTGGCGCGTAAATAACTTCGTTTTGTAACTAACTCTGGTACATTAGTAATCATATCGTTACAAGCACTTCTAATGTTTAACGCCAAACTTGGATATCGGCAAGATTATGGAAGATTTTATTGGATACAAACTAGAGGTTTATTCTTCGACCAGAGTTAATCATTGTTTTTTTTTTTTTTGTTTTTTTTTTTTTTCAGATTAAAGGTCTTCTAATGTACAGAAAAACTTTGTAATGTCAATGGTGGCGAATGGAATAAATAATATTTGTCGATTTATCATTTCAGGCTGGATAAGAAAAAACGAGTAACTGAAATTCTGATTAGATAATTTTTCGATCATTATAAAGCCTTTTCGACCTACACACAGCCCTAGCAGCTAAACATAGTGAGAAACGAATTTATTTCTGCGTGTTATTATGTTCTTAATCGAAAGATGAAAAACCGTAGTAGACTTGCCAGAAGAGGACGTATATTGCGAAATATAACGTAACATAGAGTGAGATTGTACTTACGTTACCAGAATCTCACATGGAGACAAGAAAGAGGGACGGAGTTCAAGAACTTACAGACGAAAATGAATCACCCGAACATTATTTAAGTTCAATGGTCAATCTATGCAATCATTGTAATGCTTTCTCTTTTAGTAGTATGTTGACTAGAGAATATGTTAGTTCCTGTTGTCATAATCTCATAATGGCCTCTTTTCCCTACCAAACTCTACTATAAATGATCAACTAAATGAGTTTCAAATTTTAGCCCAAATTTTGTCCAATGTATAATATAATATAACGCAATGTCGTTCACATCGTTTACAGCAATATTGAAGGAAAATCCAGGTGAACGTCCCTATTGCTTTAAAATAAATGCTCAAATCCATTGATATAATTCGTTTGAAAATATTTAATATTTACTGAGGTAGCATTTGTAGGTGAAGATCCATATTCCTTTAAAATACAAAGCCATTTCGTTTGATTTAAGGTACATTCAGAAAAATGGCCCAGCGCAGCGGGCGTAGCATGCTAGTATATATATTATATATATACGGCTGCAATAGGTAGCTTTATACTTTTTTGTATTGAAAGCTACCTAAAAACGCCATATATATATATATACTAGCACGCTGCGCTGGTCAGTTTCTACAAATGAACCTTTGAAGCAAACAAAATATATCGTTTAATTTGACCTTGTATTTGAAAGCAATCTGTATATTTACCTGGAATATCCTTCCACATTACTGAAAAATGACGTGATTGCGCTATTATATTTTCTAATGTGCAGTCAAAATTTTAGCTGTTAAGGACCAACTCTTTTATTTGGTCATTTACAGTTAAGGCAGGGTTGGGTTTTTGACGTCAAAAACTGGTTTTTGACATGACAGTGGTAAAAACCGTGTTTTTACCGGTTTATTCCGTCAAAAACCTATCATTTTCGATTGTCCTCCAATTTATGGTGTAAGTGTAGCATACAATACATTTCTAGATTGATTTTACCTTGTTGTTCTTCTTCTTATTATTATTTACAATTACATTTGTTAAATTTATTTAAAAGAAAATCATTTTCTAATATGGGAAAGATTTAAAAATACAAGAGTAAAAGAAAAGAACAATATTTGTCATAATCTTCACTAATATAGATTCTACTAACTGTAATTAACATTAATATTAAATGATAATAAAAGGTTATTATAGTTATTAAATAACATTCAATATACATTTTTAATAAAGTACATTAAAATTATTTCAGAGATGCAAAAATGCTGTTACATTGTATGACAATAGATGTTAAGCATAGACTGGCAGTGAATAAATTTGAATATTCTTCGATATAATATTTTAAAATGCATATCTTATGTATTTCATAAATGCAATTGTGGTGATTTTCATTTGCACTTCAATAAGTAGAATCTTAAAGTTTTGTTTTCAACAATGTAATAAATTGTACCGAAATTATACACATTGTTTAATCTAATACTTATAGATTACAGGATTTCTTCAAAAAATCTAATTTTTTTAGACTTTGCCAAATAGTTTAAGATTATTGTAGAGATCTTCTAACAGAGATGTACACGTATTATTCTTATGCAATTCTTTTTTTGTCTTTCTTGGATGGATAAATATACTTTAGAGTCTTTTTGATACCGAATATTTTATGTAAAACAACTTAATATTAAAGATAGAATGAAAAATAAATGTAAAAACAAACTACTAAAAAATGGGTTTTTGACAGTTTTTGACAAGGAGGTTTTTGACATGACGGTAAAAACCATGGTTAAAACCGGTAAAAACCGTCATGCGTCAAAAACCTGCCAACCCTGAGTTACGGTTTGCTAAAGAATGGTAAAACTATATGCAATATACTAAAACCATCACTAAAAATTATCGAACTAACAATGCAAACTAATTAACAAAATCCATTCAGTAGAAGTTTTTATAAAGGCTAATCTTTTATAATCGGGTTCATCTGATTATAGAACTTTTCCACGTAATTCTAAAACAGAACAATATAAAATATACTAAAACCATCCTTACAAATTATCTACTTAACAATGCAAGTCGCAAAAAATACGCCCAGTAAAAACTTTCAAAAAGGCTAATCTTTCGGAATCGGGTTCTCCTGACTGTAACCTTCACACAACTGTTTGACTAAGCAGCGTAGAACAATATGTAGTACATTAAAACCATTCCTGAAATAGCATCTGACTAACAATACAATTCTCATCAAAATCCGTCCAGTAGAACTTTTTCAGAAGGCTAATCTTTCATAATCCGAATCAAATACTGAAAAAGCTAATATTTGATAAAAAAAATATCACCTGATTTTCGAATTTCCCCCTATAATTCCTTTCTTTTTTTTAAAATAAAATTAATAACAGCTTTTTCTTTTATTTTTCCAGCTGTATAGCCATTTCAATTCTTTCTGCATCAAGAAAAAAAAAAAAAAAAAAAAAAAAAAAAAAAAAAAAAAGACACCTTTTGGCTTAAAATCAAATTGTTTAGGATCAAAAGTAAAATCAAAATCGTCAAAAACAAAAGATAAATCGCGAAATATTGTTTCGATAGCAATCTTGCCCCTTGAATAATTTTTTAAGCATTGCGAACATTCCCAATCATGTTTAAATTAAATATTTTCGTTTTATAATATTCTCTCATCAAAACTCTTTTTTCTTTCTTTTTCTTTTTTTTTAATTAATTTAACACAGTTTTTCTTTTATTTTTGGAGATGTATATAGCCTTTTCATTTCTTTCTGCAACAATAATGATCGCCAAAGAACGTCGTGTTATACATATAAACCTTCCTCTTGAATCACTCTATCTATTAAAAAAAACCGCATCAAAATCCGTTGCGTAGTTTTAAAGATTTAAGCGTACATAGGGATATAGGGACAGAAAAAGCGACTTTGTTTTATACTATGTAGTGATATATATATATATATATATATATATATATATATATATATATATATATATATATATATATATTTCTATTATCTTATTTCTGTTTCTTTTTTAAATGTATGATCGCCCAAATTTTGTACAATTTTAAATTAATAGTTCGTATAAAGATTAAATCATACATTTTTTGTGGAATTTTATGGTAATTTGGGCTTGATAACTCTGCCATGGTTCCACAAAAATAATTTTTTTTCATCTATTTCAAAATTTCACTTTTTTCTTTTATTGTTAATTTTGGATACATTTCATTACAGATTTGAGTTTCATCTTTCAGGTTTTTAATTTTCTCATTTTCCCCTCCAATCTATATTATATTCTCTTTGTTTAAAATTCTATTCATTATTTTTTCTCCACTTATTTATGGATATTGTTCAAACAGGTACGAGTTCATTTTTCATATTTAATATTATTTTTCCCCCACATGTTGTATGATGTTTCTGTGATGTTTTAATGGTTATATATATATATAACGCGTTTCTAAAACTACACTATAAATTTATTGTTTAGAAAGTAATTAAAATATTGATATTATATTAAATATTAAAATAAGATTTTATGAATTATTCTTGAAAATATTTAATAATCTCAAGTGTTCTATTTTATTTGGTATAAAGTGGCTATTTGAGAACCTTTCATAATGTTTGAATTGCTACGCCATTGTGTGCTAATCTCGTGTTAATCTTGTGCACGGAATATAATAAGCAGAGGTAAGATAAATAATATCCTTGCCTAGACTACACAAAATCTCACGTATCTCCAGAAATTTAGAAAAATTTAAACACCGTGAAAAGAAGCAAACGCGGAAATGTCATTATGCGGAAGTAATTTGAACCGATAGATGAAAGCTGAAACTTTCTAAACTGGGATTTTAATTACAACTGATGCAGAAATTGATTATGATGCTGATTTTCTCAAAAGTATTGGTGGTAATTATGTTTCTTTTTTATTAAAAATTTCAAAATTCACAACTTCCTCAAATCTTCTTCACATTTAGAGAAAAAAAAGGAGTAACTTAATTATTTTAATTTTTTAATTTAGTACAATTAGGATTTTTTAAATTTTCAATTAAAAAAATGCAATAAAAAATGTATGTTTAGTTTAATGTTCTTTTTCTGAAGATAATTCTTTTTATACTGTAAAGTAAGGTAATCAAATAAGTTCCCATGACGTAAAAATTTGACCATACAAAAATAATTTCAACCGTTGATTTTTCCAAGGACGCAGTTTCAAAATAGAAAATTTTGCTAAGAATTATAATAAGACATTAGCATGGCAGAGCTTTTCTCATGGCATCATAGCTTTTCTCATGGCAGGATATATACACAGAAATTTCAAGGTGATCACAAAAATAAAAATATTTTTGATGATAACTATTGAGGAAAAACAATCTGCAACATTTATATATATATAGTCCCTGTGATTACCGAAATTTTACTTTATTTGTTTCAGACTCAATGGTGTCCTGTATCGACATTTTCTCTGTCTCAGAAACTGCATCGTAGCCCATACAGTCCAACTACTATGATTTCGTAGAGTCCTGGGCACAGGCTTGACTCGGGGCTCCCATTTTAATACTATGTAGTAAAGTGAAATAGTTCTCATGCATGTATCTCTCATATAACTTTTAAATGTATTTATATTTGGGCATTTTTAATGTCGTAAGCAAAACACTCAGGGGGGAGGGGCGAGAAAGAAGGAACATGATTTCAGATTTATGTATATAATAGTACAAGTATGCAATGACAGGTTATTTTAATAATATTGAAGCCAGAACACTAGTAAATGCATTTTAGGCTCGACACTTAGTGAATTTTTAAAAAATAAGGTTGGACAGTACCGCTAGGTTTGAATTAGCTTAAAGGTTTACAAACGATATCATGTTTTGCATAAAAAATGATTTCCATGAACTAGGATTCACATCTTGCTATAGCAAAACATAAAACAATTTTAGTAATGAAACTCTACCGCAACTATTTTTTTTAATTTTACTTGTAGATTTGTGGCTCTCTAAATTTGAAGGTCCTGGACCTATGTGCCTGGTAGCCAGAGAAGAGAGGCTAATGCCCTGTCTTTTATACAAAGTCATTGGCACAACCTGTACATTTCCACAACCACGCATAAGATCATCCCTGCTCAGCTCTCCACGTAACAAAATTCTAAATACTCTACTACTCAGAATTACTTCACCTAAAATTGTGCCCTTCCAGCTCCAACTTTAGAACGAATATGATCAGAACCAGAACAGAATTAACCGTAATCGATAATATGTAAACACGGAGAGAAAAGATACAAAGTAAATCGCTAACAGAATGTCCGCCACTCTCCGATACTTCAAACCCGTTATGTATCATTTGCTTTTCTTGTAGATACGGTTCAATCATCCTTACAGAAAGAAAGCAACCTTCATCCTTTTCCACTACCGGCTAGATATGAAGTGACTGGAGCATGACTCCTCTCTAAGACAAATATTTATTCATCCACCTGGTCCGTCTGATGATCTCAGAGGTCAGTGGAAGGACAACTTAATTATTAGACGCAACATCATGCCCGACATTCGTCATTCGTCTAAAGGTAATAAAGAAAGCCAGTGACATTATTTTGGCTCGAACAGACGAAATGATAAGAAAACAAAAAGGAAGCACAATAACAATGTAAAAATAGATATGGAAATACATAAGATCGAAATTGTTTTGTTGTGTTCCGGTCGGGTTGCGGGTTGACGTATGGACGCCGGCAAAATGAAATCCAGGGAGAGACAGATGTGCTTTTGTGGCCCGCACCCGAACCTAAGTTAGATGATTTTTTTCGAAACTGTACCAAAATGTCTCTTGTGAAATCGATCGCCAAAATAAAAGCCCGGTTGTCAAAATGGTGATAAATTTCGTAACTTTCTTAACATTACTATGCACATGGGAACATAATAATAGTAATAATAATAAATCAAAAATAAGTATTTTAGTAAAACAAATAGTATATATATGTATATATATATATATATATATATATATTGATTTCTATATGTATTTTTATTGAGTTCGACTATGCATTTTCATTACTATTTGCTCTTAAAAACAAGCCCGTGGAAAGCAGAAGTAGCCGAGGCCATCGAACAGGCTCTTGGCAAAGCAATAATCTGGCGCCCCTGCCCCCTACAAACATCCACACACACACACCACCGCTGAATTCTTCCAACATTACTTTACCTTTTTATGCTTTTGGTAATTTATTTCAGATGTGTATAATTTTTTTTACTTCGTTTAAATATAAAGAAACAAATGTTTCAGAAGCACTGCAGGAGAAGCGAAACCATCGATATTTTTTTCCACATTTAAAGATTGCACAACTTCAAAGTTCAAACTCTGTTGATTATTTACAAAATCCGCTTAGTCTATGTATTAGTCCCTCAAAAATCGTAAAAAAAAAAAAAAAAAAAAAAAAAAAATTTAAACTTTCCTGAAGTATTTTTCTGCTGATGCGATGGTTACGGGTATATTTAAGAAAATTTCAATGTTATTTCCATATTTCTTTAGTTTGATATCAAATCAAAAGAGATGAAAAAAATTTCAAAATGATTCATTATGAAAGTTTAAGAAAATTAAGAAAGAAAACAATTTTTTTTTCCCCCGCACTAATTACTTCGGAGAAAAATTCTGGTTCATTTAAGTCAGATAGGTAGCATATGTTGCCAAAAAATCCATTGAATTCTTAGTTAATGCATCTTATCTAGACCTAGAGATAACAGATTTGAGCGAGTCAAAAAGCCAAAATCCTGGGAGACGCTTCTTCAAATCTTCATCCGAGTTGTTTACTAATACTGTCAATAGTTTCAATGCCAAATTCATTCGTTTAATTTAATTCTACATCATCGTCAACTTCAATCAAACTCTTTTAGTTTTCTTTTCATGTTAGATATATTCGGCTCTATATGTTCAAAGACTGAGCAAAATTTACACTTTTCTGATAAAAAGACACCAACTTTTCATTGCTAATTACATTTATACTAACCCCGAAGCTTCCATTTACTTTGCGGACAGTCGATGTAGTTGTGGGTTTCTTTTGTATAGGTTTATGTTATTCATTTTGTAAATGTTCTATGTTATTCATTTTTACAATAATTATTATTTATCTAATTTTATCGAGTGTATAGCTATTTCTTCCTGATGACGGCTTTTTCCAGACTGCCGTGTCTCGAAAAACGGTTTAAATCGCAACCTTTGGACCATTTTCTGAAACATTCTTTGCTTTTATCACAAAATGAGAAACGCAATTTGATTTCTTAGTATCTGCATAAGAACACCTGCAACTTTCGGACATTTAGTAATAAAAATGACTTCGAAATTCAAAGCCATAGGAAGGTGTTCTAAAGCCGTCATAAAAAGAAGACCCCCCTCCCTTTACTTTCTCCTCTTAAAATTTAGCTACAGTTAACAAGTTTCAATATACGGCTCAAAGGTCGGTAATAGCCGACTGCGGAGTTCTTGGCTTTGTCACTCCCTACTAAAGTCCTGCATCGGGTCGGATAACCCGATTTTACCCGAACCCAACCCGACCCATGTTCGGAGTCAAATTGATGATGCTAACTTTTTTTTGTTACGGGTTGGGTTGATATTTTAAATGTTTCGGGTTGATTTAGGTTTCGACTCTTTCGGGTCGGGTTAAGATTGATCCGATTTTTTTTTTTTTTTTTTTTTTTTTTTTTTTTTTTTTAATTAAACAGTCCCAAATATTTTCAAATGAAAAAACATACAAACAACCCCCCCCCCCCCCATATATTTGAATATTACTGAATGTATATGTGCTCATTTTTATACAAAAAAGATAAAATTTATGTTAGAGATATAGACTATTTTCCATAATTGTAATAAAATATGGATTAATTTTCGTTCATTTCGGGTTAGGATTGACGATTTTTTCTTTTTTCTGCGTTCGGGTTGGGTACAAGCTTGACCCGTACAGGAGTCTACCCTATAGGATATCGGGGTGGTCACTGCAGCTCTCCCGACAATGTGTCAGGAAGTTAGCTAGTTTCGATTTGGAAACAGCCCCAAGAAATCAAAGATAAACTTTTTGCTTTTGAACAAGCAATTAAAATTCCGAATTTTCCGAAGCACGAAACGGAAAAATACCTTTGCTCCCATGCATAAGAGATCACGAGCCCCCGTTAAGTCGGCTCTTATGGGTTTTTGATTTTGGTTTCAAAGACTTTGTTAAAATGCAATGGCAGTATAATTTAAATAAATAAAAAGGGAATGAAAATGAAGAATAAAACATTAAAACGATCGCACGGCCCTGATTAAAAATACGAAAAAGGTACTTATATGTCTTTAGAACAGAGTTGTTCAGAGAAATAGATATTGTTTTACATTTTAAATTTTAAATAAATGATTTTCACTCAAATTTGAATTTTCGTTAAAAAACAAACACTACACAGAGATGAAAATAAATAAATAAATAAATAAATAATAGTAATACAGTGGTTGCAGCAACAGCAAAGCTGATATGTAGCACTTTTTGTCTGTTTCAAAATGTCTCCATATTGTTTGACTTTCTTACGATACACGTTAGATATATCTGGCTTTCGCTTATTTACTACTGTGGACAATAGATTGGTTGTTCCACATATGACACTGGATGCAATGTAGAGAGCAGCCTTAGTGCAATGCAGCGTTAAACATGCAGCGTTAAACATGCGTTTGATAAAATTGAGAATATAAACAGGAAATAAGCTAAACTACGGATTTTTGCCAGAACACTTTCTTTCCCATGTAAGATAATTTTTAAACATATCATCATCATCACAAAAAACATGGTTCATACACATGTGAAATAAAATACAAGTATTTTTCAAGAACTGTTTAAGATATACTCAACATTGCATGCATGCATTAAAGGTGGGAAATAGAAAAAAGGGTGGGCATTTTTTTCCCCATCAGTACAATGGTGCTAAACTCTTAAAATTTAGACACATTTTAACAATTATTTATACAATAAAATGAAATAATATTGCTCCAGAAATACATGTCCAAAAATGCATTACTGAAATTACCCAAAAGTGTTCTGTAAATATTCCAAAAAGAACCTTATGGGAACTACTTTTCCCTTTTAAAGCCTAAAGAAAGAAAAAAAAAAATCACTCTGGTAAATCATTTTAGACAACTTCCAGGGGTCGATCCAGGAAAAATTTGGGGCCTATTTAGGGTCCCTTCACAAAAATCTATTTAATAAAATGGGCCCCTTCACAAAAATCAATTTGATAAAATGGGCCCCTTCACAAAATTCTATTCCATAAAAACTTACTATTTATTATTTTGTGATGTTTTAAAATGTGTAATTTGTAAACAAACAAGTTTACCAGAGAGGAAAACTTCCGCAAAAGGATTTAAAACAGGTTTTGTTTATGAATGCTTGGTTCGAATTTGATTAAATCGATTTCAACTTTCGTTACAAAATGTTATTTTTCACAAAAATGTAATAAACTTCACAAAAACAACCTTTACTTTTCACAAAATGGGCCCCAAGAAAAAAAAACCCTGCATCGACCCCTGACTTCATTGACATGACTTTCAGATGCTTTATAATGTAAATCTCACATTTGATTTGATGGCTCTTTTGCACAGCAATGCAGAAATAAACTCCAAGGATTTGAGTACACGAAATGTTTGATTATTAAACCTTCCAACCCCTCGCCCCTCTTATATGCTTTCAATATTTTCTCTGCATTTTTTAATCAATTCAGAGAATGTCCAAATTTGCTTTAAAAAAGGTGGAATTCCTCCTTTAGGGGGAACTATTTCATGCCTGTAAAATGGTTCTAGAATTAGCATAATACATATGGGAAAGAATCCCCACATTGCTTGTCTATTTCAAAGAATTCTTATGAGATCGTTAATTTTTTATAATATAGATATTTTCAAAATAACATATTATTGGAGAATTTTTAAAGAATAAAGTAGTTTAACTTAGTAAGGTACATCTATTTTAGTCGACTTCATGAGAAATGATAGTGCAGTCCTTACAAACTAAGGTTCAACTATAAATTAATAAAACAGTTAAAATTTTTGTAATAAAAATGATTTTTTTCTAGACAACTGTTTCTATTTTTTTTTTTTCGTCCAATGCATTTTTAGGATTGTTCAGAGAAACATAATATGACACGAAAGCATCTAAATAATCGGTGATTATTCTTACAATATCACTAAATTATATCACTCGAATCCAATCAATAGATATTAACCTTTTAAAGGCCAACGTTCTCAATTGCGAACGTAGAATAGAAAATTCATTTAAAAATAAAATTTCACAACATGACTTGAAAAAGTAGAAGATATCTAATACAAAGATGGCTTAATTTTTAAAAGATACAAACCACATTTTAAACATAAAAGAAGAAATGTACATAAAATTATAAAAATGATCTTTGGAAGGAATGTAAAAGAAAATGTTTTCATTTAAATTTATACATAGGGGTTTTAGAAGAAAAAATTCATAACTTTGTCAATTCACAAGATATCAAACCCGCTTAAATTTATTATAAATCCTCTTAATATTATCTACAACTTTTATATTGACAAGTTTTTTATGGGAGCAACCCTTACAAAAAAAAAAAAAAAATCCCTGCCGGTTCCGCTTACAGACACATTTAGATTTCGAAGTGGGCGGTCCCAATTGCCGGATCATGGCAAAAAGGCAATTTCTTCTGCAATTCCCAATAAATAGGCACCCTACGATTTGCGTCTTCGAAATCTACCTGTGCCTGTAGGCCGAGCCGTCGGGGATTTTATTATTTTAAGAAGCTTACATCCGCCGGAATCCCCCCCCCCCCAACTCTTTTAAGACGAAATTATACATTTTAAGTAGGCTAATAAAATATTACTTTCATTATTATTATTAATATTATTATTTGTTTATCTATTTTACTGAAAAAAGATCAACATAAATTTCATCTAGCGAAATCTAAATGTCCCTTTTGGCAGCAACAATGAATCAACAGCAGGATTTTTTTTTCTTTCTTTTTTGCCCTGTTTAGCCATTTTTCTGCTAGCATAATAATTGAACATCTCATATGCAGAATAAATAAACAAAAACAAAATACTTAAGTCAAAATCAAAGTTATCTTCCACAAAACAAAGTGGAGATGAATAAGAGTTCTCTTTGTCATACACAGAGGTTGATGGAAGGACAAGTTAATCACCAGGTCCTGACCACAATTGGTAATTTGCATACAATGAATAGAAAAGCGATGTATGATAAGTTACTTTAATATGAATAGAATCTTCTAAGATGTAAAAAGTTTTAAAATTTTTATTAGCTTATTCGTCTTAAGATATTTCAGCTAATCAAAAATAACAGAAGGGACAAAGCTTCATTTAGATAGGCGAAATCATTTACAGCGATAGCGAAAAAAAAAAAAAAAAAAATCCTACTTTCATCTAGAAACAATAGATTTCTACTGCACATGTTAAACACATTTTTTATGAAGATCCTTGCTTGGGAATAGTGGTGAACTGAAATAATTTATTTTCGTTTTGCTACGGCCTCTGCATTTATCAATCTAGTATGAGTGAATTATTTATTTTCATTAGGGTGGATGCAGGTAAAGTCCTGCATGTCGAATACTAATCGTTGTGGTCGTAAACAAACCAGAGGGTATACACTATAGCTTTATTTGAGAAACAGGGGGTATACGGAGCTTATTAAAAAATCTAGAAGTTATACATATACTATACAGTGTAAACCTACGTATACTCTTCACTACACTCAAGGTATCCTCAACTCGAAACCGAAATAATTAGAGTCGATCCGACCCGAACTCCACGAGAAAAGTAAATAAATAATACACAGGATGACCTTCAATCAACCTACAACTTTAAACTAAAATAACTTCTCGGAGCCTCACTAGAGGGCGGAACGATTGGGTGCAGTGAGAGAGGGCATAAAATAAATGTTTTTAGTGTTAATTCCAAGCAATTTTGAAAATGTCAACCAAGGCGTCATATTCAATTGAAGATTGTATTTTTATTGTTACAAATTGGTATTTATGTGGTGAAAATGCAACACTATTTCTACGGAAGTGGTCTTCAACAACATTCAGAAACCCACACCTAAGCCTTCTAGAGCAATAGTAAGAGATCTGATAAGAAAATTGACCACCTTATTCACCAAATATGAATCCATGTGATTTCTATCTTTGGGGTCATATGAAAGATTTGGTTTACAAGAAGTGTACAGACCTTATTATACTAGCCTCAAAAGTTCCATAACTGACTCATTTTCAAGCTCCCCAGAAACTTTATTTTAGTTACTTTTTATTAAATAATTACAATTAATATAAATATGTAAATACATATGACAAAATCACAATATTAAGTGGCAAAATAGAAAGCGAATTTCCTTGCAATTTTCCATTTTAATAAATAATATAAGAATGGCCCGGATAATACGTAAGTACCAAAAATAATATGAAACAGTATAGAAAATAACATTAAAACATAATCACGAGTCAACAGTTTCATGTAGTAGCGGCTCTTTCGAAGAGTGGAACCTAATGGAGCGTTTCTGTTCATTTATCTTCGAGTTTTGAATGCTAGTAGTTTAATTATTTAATTTAATTAATGAATTAATATTTGAAAAACCTGTATTAACATCAAGTGTCAGCCACTACAAGTTAAAAAAAAATGTATTTGAACTTGAGTGGATGAATAAAAAGTATTTTATTAACGATTGAAAATTTGAAAGAAAAATAATTTGAGCATTTGAATTTTGCTTTTTAATCATAAATATATAAAATAAACCCGTGCAGCATTAATGTCCCACGTTATCTTTATTGAACATATTTTTATAATCATCGTTGCGGTATTTTATTTTTGTGGCATCACTAATTTAAGGAAAATCTTTCATTCCATTTATGAAAACAATGGGAGAATTTTTTTTCTACCATATAAAACTAATTAATTAAATTAATGAATTAATATTAAAAAAAACTGTATTAACATCCAGTGTCATCTACTACAAGTTAAAAAAAATTATTGAACTTGAGTGGATAAATAAAAAGTATTTTATTAACGATTGAAAATTTGAACAAGATATATAAATATATAGAGAGTGTGAGCTAATGGTAAGAATTGAAAAAAGAAACGCTGGATTTTGTTACTGACAACTTTGTGATTAAGTTACGCTATTTTACCCTTGCAGGTTGTCACTTTGAAAAGCTTATATCCATTAAATTCCTTTTTCACGTTCTTTTCAATAATTTTTTTTTTTTTTTAGTGCTATTTGGAACGACTCGAGAGTTATTTTAGTTAAAAGTTGTAGGTTAATTAAAAGACATCCTGTATATATATAAATAGCGCCAAACAGGTAAAATCTTGTTACCTGACCGGATGCAGTACTAGAATACATGAAGGCAAGGTCTTCGAGGTGTTATCTTGAAACGAACAGAATTAAATAATTTTTAAAACATTAAAAAAAAAAGATGTATATGTATTTTTTTTTCAAAACTGAATTCGTATATCTAATTACGCACTAGACTAGTTGATAATTAGTTAAAAGTTGCAAATCGCGCGAATATCAGACGCGTATTTTATTGGGTTGTTCGGAAAGTAATTTTGTTTTTTCCCAACAGATGTCGTAATTGTATTTTTTCACAGCCAATCTCATACTTAAGCCGCATTGTCATTATATATTTTGACAGCTGATATAGCAAGGCTTGTTTGTTAAAAAAGTTTGTTTGATTCTGTGCAATAGTGTTTGTTTGGTGACCTATCAAATATGGAAAGTCGGAAGATATTTTAATTTTTCACTATCGAAAAGGTAAAACTGCTGATCAAGCAAGAAAAAAATTAGTGAATGTTTATGGAGAAGATGTATTGACAGAACGCCAGTGCCAGAATTGGTTTGCAAAATTTCTTTACGGAAATTTTGATGTTGAAGATGCACCGAGTTCTGGAAGGCTAGTTGAAGCTAATGAAGACAAAATAAAGGCATTGGTGGATGCAAACCACCGAACAACAACTCCGGAGATAGCTGAGAGATTAAAGTTATCGAATGCGACTGTTCATGATCACATGAAACGTCTTAGTTTAAATTCAAAACTCGACATATGGGTTCCAGATGTTCTTACAGAACGAAATTTGCTCCGTCGCATTGACGTCTGTGATTTGCTTCTCAAACGGCAAGAAAATGATCCATTTTTGAAGCGAATGATTACTAGGGACGAGAAATGGGTTGTCTACAACAATGTTAAATGTAAGAGATCTTGGAATAAACAAGATGAACCGGCTCAAAACACTTCAAAACCCAATATTCAACAATAAAAAGTGATGTTGTCTGTTTGGTGGTATTTCAAGGGAATAGTGAGCTTCTACGATCTTCCGAGCGATCTACGAGCTTCCCGATCAATTTTGAAGTGCCCTGCCATCAATTGGACAAATTGAATGATTCACTCAAACAGAAAAGGCCAGAATTGACCAACAGAAAATGTATAGTATTCCATCAAGATAATGCAAGACCTCATACAAGTTTGGTAAATTACCAATAGCTTTTACAGCTTGGATGAGATGTACTACTACACCCATCATATTTTCCAGATCTGGCACCTTCGGACTCACTTGTTCCAGTCTCTTTAAAATTTTTTAGATGAAAAAAACCTTTACTTCAAATGAGGACGTCAAAAATGACTTGTATCCGTTTTTTTCCCAGCAAAAATCAGAAGTTTTATGAGCGTGTAATCATACAACTGCCAGAAAGATAGCAAAAGGTATTGGACCAAAATAGAGAATATATAATTCAATAATCCACTATAAGAAAATCGTCATACCTTTTCACCATAAAAAACGAAATTCCTTACTGAACAACCCAATAGAAGTAAAAATACTTGCTGAATTTAATACGTGAAATAAAGAGGTCATACAGCAGAAAACACGTTTTTGTAATAGAAATATTTATAGTTTCCCATCTCTTTTGTATTCGTAACTAAACTAAATAAATTGTGAAAAAAAAAAAATTATATATATACGTCAGTGAATAGATCGGCAGATGTATTTTATTTTTTAAACATTCTGTTACAGATAGATTTTTTTTTATATACATAAATAATTTCGACCAAGCTGCATTGTTGACGTAAAAAAATGAAAGTCCCCGTTGCTCAGATTAATAGGATGCATTTTCGGAAGATTTATGGCATGGAAGTTTTTTATAACCACGACCATATGTAGCTGTAAATGAGTATTTATAAAAAGCGAATGTCCAAACGCCACCGATAAAAGAATGCCATGCAGTCAGTGAATCAAATGTTAATGTGCCCAATCAATAACGTTGGAGTGCTATATTCGTCTCGATTACAGACCAGCTAGTTATTAATGAGCAGGAAACAAGAAAAGGCATTAAAAGTTTCGAGAGATAGATATTTTGAGATTTATAGTTTTGCAAAATAGTGGAACGACGGTATCACTATATTTATTATTCACATGCTTTGTATGATGTTAGTTACAATAACAATGAGAAAAACTTGGTCCTGAAATCATGAAATTTGGAAGATAAATACCTTTTATAAAGTAGGTACTCACAAAGGAAGCATTTCGAAGAATATTTAAAATAAAGGTAATTTTAAAAATAAAAAGTATTTCTTTATCATTTTGACACGCAAATAATATCTGCTATTAAGACAGCATTTTTAACACATTATTTTTTTCTATCGAAAAAAATTATAAATTACAATTATTTAAAACTGCCACTGTAAATAAAGAAAAGAGTAAAAATATGATGGCTCAGGTAAAATGTTGGCGAGCTGCCAAACAGGGTGAAATATTAGAATTAGTACTCCTCCATTATTTAAAATGGTGTTAAACAAGGATGGATGATGCAGGCAGACAACAACATCAACTTATTTATATTAATAAGATATAAAGCCTCGATACAACACTTTCTTTTTCCACAAATCAAATTTACTAACAATATTCGCATCTTCAGCCGCCATCTTGACCCATAGAGTCAACAATTCATCCTAATTTATTGTTAATTCGACGGCCACAATGTAATGAAGTATAAACGATCAACTTTTAAGGCTAAAAATGCAAATGAATTTGATACTTAAAAGAAAAGGTACCGGTAAAACAAGTTCTTTGTCAGATTAATATTAATAAATTACAGCTTTACATGAGCATCACGATACAATTCGCGATAAATTAAGAGTAAAATGCTCGGCAACGAAGAATTTTTTTCGAACATAAAAAATAATGTTAGTGTCAGTGAACGTCTAGACTTTTAGTGCTACGTCTGTTAACAAATATATTCAATTAAGTTCATTAATTTTCTTAATTTATGCAGCCAACATCAATTTAGCCACTTTATTTTCCAACGAAAACTTTGTCTGTTAAACGCAAGTGCGTTTCTAAATAAAGCATGTAATAAAATAAAGCTTCGAAGAAAGCGCAATTATGACTAAACTAAAACTGTTTCAAAGTTCTTTTCTAAACAATGAAATATGAAGTTATTATACTCTCAACATGCAATTTCAATTTTTTTAGACAGAATTTAAACGTTTACAAAAATAGCAAGCAAAATGGCATGAATTGTAGTTCAAAATATTTTTTAATTACATACAAATGTAACAATGTATAAAAAACTTACATTAAATTCAGTCAACACAGAGAAAATCAATTTACCTGTAAAACAAAGAAAGTATGGGTATAGTTAACTTTTCAGTAATACATAAAAATACAGTATAAATAAAAAAGTCGAAATATTGTCATTTATAAGCATTATTGATTATGAAAGTAGGGGGAGGCTGGGACAGTTGAACCCCTTTTACAAAATTTATTATACACTATATGGGCAAAAGTCACCGGACACTTTGGTTTTCAGACGTTCTGTCGAATATCTAAAGAAATACTCGACAAAATTTTCTGGAACTTCAGGAATAAAGAATATGTAATAAAAAAGCTTCGAAAAAAGCGAAATTATGACCAGATTTTGAAGTGAAATTTTAATAACGAGGGCAATTAAAGAACCAAAAAAAAAAAAAAAAAAAAAAAAAAAAAAAAAAAAAAAATAGCGATCACCATGTAAAATAAAATGCTTGAAATGATCTGTAACCGTAGTACGACTATGTGGATCCTGTACAACATTGTGTTTATTTGTGCAACAACGGCGATATAAAGTTTTTTTTTTTTTTTTTGTTTATAGTACTTATATCACTTCCAAGAAACTTGGAAAAGTACAATAGAAACAATATAACAGTTAGAACATAAATATATTAAATATTTGACAAAATATAAGCATTTATATGAAGTAATTTTTAACTACGCGTGCGCAAAAGATAAACTATATACGACAACTTTTATGTAAAGGCCAGTCGAATATCGTGAAAATTCAGAAAGATATCGGCGATATACTGAGCTGAATTTCAGCTGCTTTCTAAAAGTAGCCTAATGATAAGAAATTTTCCACAAATTGTCACCTTTTTTCTTTCAATTTTCATTTTTTATTGAAGTTTTAGTTCTAATTCGAAGAATAACTGGAACGAGTCCCCCCACCTCCTCAAAAAAAGGGGGGGAGTGGGCGGGTGGAATTATGAAAATCTAAGAATCCGCTCCAAATCTACGCATGGACATACGTTAAATATATACTCCTTTATTGGAAGTCAGTTAATAAAAAAAATGACACTTTTTGAAAAAAAAATTCAACTGGTCCTATAAATTGCCCTATAATATAGTTGATGATTAAATTATGGAAAAAGAAAAAACTATATATCGTTTGCGCATGCACAGTTAAAAATTATTTCATATAAATGCTCAGATTTCATCAAATATTTAATATAAATGCATTTATATTCTGATTGTAGTATACTGTTTCTACTGTTATTTGTCACATTTCCTGAAAGTGGCGTTAATTTTGATTGAAAACCCTACATGCTATAAACAAAAAACATGCTCAAATTTCTTGAATTTTTAAAATAAATCTTTATACAACCATGCACTTGCACATAACGACATATTCTTAAACAAGATCCAAGTTGTACAAGATCCACATAGTCATGTTCTACAGCTACAACAAACCACTTCGAGGCGATTTACAGGGTGATTGCTATTTATTATTATTAGTCAATTTGTTGTTGTCCCCCCCCCCCCCCTCGTGATCAAACCTTTGCTGAAAAATATGACATCAAACATGTTCTTTATTTATATTCCCGATATTCCAGAAGAATTCGTCAAGTATTTATTTCTCTAGATATTCGACTAAACGTCTAAAATCTAAAGCGTCCGAAGAATTCGTCAAGTATTTATTTCTCTAGATATTCGACTAAACGTCTAAAATCTAAAGCGTCCGGTGACGTTTGACCATATAGTGTACTTTCTTTTGTAATCAATAGAAACAAATGAGATGGATATGTAAATAAAGCATGATTATTTCGCCATAAAATATAAAATACTTATTTGTTTTAGATTACAAAAGTGCTGCATTATTATTATTATTATTTAATGGCTCTAATTTTGTTAGGGTGTGGGAGATTTGAACCAGGTGACCGGGAGATATGACCATATCAAAGAAAGTCAGTAAGAAACAAAAATGAAATATCAAATATTTAATTAAAATTATATATATATATTTAAAATAATAGAAGGTTTATTTACAAAAATTTCGACTAACAAACATATCACAGTATTAAATCGCAAATTTATATAATTAAATAAAGCGAATATTTCTATTCGAAATATAAAGAATATTCTTCATTTCTACGATCAAGTGATATTTTTATCCTTCCTTACATTCAAAGTTAATGAATGCCTGATATACTTCCTGAAATAGCCGTCGGTAAATAAATTTTACTGCGAGAAATTTGTGCATTAAAATTCACTCATAATTTAAAACATGAAATATGATATATATTTTGCCTTTTATTAATTAAAGTAACAATCCTTGTTGAATTTTTAAACATGCAGCAATAAAAACACTTTTATTTAAAGAACATTATTATTTGCATTTATTTAGAACGTAAACAACCTTACTATACAACTTAAACTTATATACAATTTAAAATTGAGTTATGTTACGAGATTTGTTTAATAATATACTGAAATATTTCTGCAATATTTTGTGTTAAATATATTTAAGTTTGTTCTTAAAAAGAAAAAAAGAAAATAAAAACTGCTGAACGATGAGTTTCCTTCTGATACATTAACAAAGCCATTTTCATATGTGCATAAAATCTGCAGAAATTAATATACAAGTGCTTTCGAAATGAATAGCAATTTTTTTTTATATAAATGTTTTACATATAATAGATTGTTCCCCAATAGTTGTCTCTACAATAAGCTTAAATATCTAATTCTGACACCACTTTTTAAAAGATTCTTAGCCTTTAAAGGAAATGGAGAAATGTTATTTGACTTCTTAATATGCAAGTAAGAATACGAACAAATTTTGTACATATGGCTGTCATGAATTAAAATTTTGGGACACACTGTGTATACGTTACACCCTCAATGTTTATATATTCTCCATTAAAAAACATTGTGAAAAACGAAAAAAATATTTTATCCTGAATTTATTCGGCTAAATATACAACATTACTTGGCCGAAGGGTTTGGCTGACTAATGTTCAGTATTCGACCAACCGTATATTCGGTAAAAGGACCAAATAGGGTCCGAGTACGTAGAGCTCGTCTTCGGTACCGACAGCAAGGTGGAGTTGGTCGTTCTTACACAACAATGCACCAGCACACACTTCGATCACTCTATGTGAGTTTCTGGCTTCTAAAGGGGTCGTCGCGCTCAATCATCGTCCTTACTCCCCAGATTTATCCCCCTTTGACTATTTCCTTTTCCCTAAGTCGAAATTGCACCTAAAGAGGACCACCTCAAGAGGCTATTTGACGCACATTGCAAAGGCGAAGAGTTTTGATGACTATTACAGTCGTTGTAAAATGTGTGTTGAGTCCAGCAGGGATTATTTGGAATAAACATAAGTCAAAATTTTCATTTCAGTTCTTATTGTAGGATAAGTACAGGAAATTTTGGGACACACTGTGTATCGTCACACCCCCAATGTTTATATATTCTTCATAAAAAAAAGCCGTCCTGGGCCGATTTAGAGCCCTTTTTTAATTCAAAATACCGACCAGAATTTGTGCATAATAATCTTTGCTTTATTTAATGTCAGGCATTGCATGATTAAATAAAATAAAAACTACTATACAGAAACTCTGGTAGGTATTTTGAATAAGAAAAAAAGGGGGATTAAATTGGCCATAATGCTGTGGACAAGCACATGCGTTCCAAAATCGTGCCCCTAAAAGATTTTTTCTGTCTGCACCCATGGCGTGAAGTAATTAATGGACGACCCCTAAATTGGGCAATAGAGAATTAAATTTCAAAACGCTTAAAAAAAAATGTTCTAATTAAAATCGCAATTCTGAAAACAACATATAAAATATTGACAAGTGAAAGTAATTTACCATTTTTTTTTCTTTAATTATACAGCTAAACATGTCACTAGTGACAGAAACATGAACGGAATGGAATCCGAGTTGAAAGGGAGGGACACTAGCCATTTTTGAAATCCGATATAAATCAAAGCAACACTAGATTGGAGAGAAAAAGAATTATGGAAATAACTTTCTAATAAGCCATTCATTATAGTTTATGCCTGAGCAATCATCACCTTAATGAAGCTGCAATAAACTTGAGAATCAAAATGAAAGATAAAGAGGGGAAAAGGAATACTATACTATGTAGATATCGATACCACAACGCAATTACACACCTAGAGCTAGTTTCACAAATTAGCTACAGCCAGATCTATAAATAACTTTTCAACTTAATGTTTTATTTGCGGGTGTCTATGATAAAGAGAGTTTCTGCAAAGAGACTGCCAGAGAATCAGACAGGTGAGATGATTTGCATACATATGATAATAATCTAAAAAGACATATTTATAAAAGTAATTTAATTGAACTCAGTCGGAGAAAATAAATATACACTATATAAGCTGAGTGGCGACACGATGTGGGGCGATTCCACCGTTACGTGTGTGACTTTTAGAGTGTTTTTTTTTTTTTTTTTTTTTTTTTTTTTTTTTGCAAATTGAGACAGATTAAAAAGTGAAATTATTTAATTTAGATAACGTTTTACTTTTTTTTATTGCTATTACAGGACACATACGGAATCATTTTTGTAGTGACACATTTAGTATAAAATAATAACATTGTTTTTTTTTTATTTCAATAGTAAAGTTGTTGTTACGGGTGTGACTAGGAAAAATCACACACGTAACAACGACTTTACTATTTTTTTTAAAAAAAGTGTTATTACTTTAGACTAACGTTGTCACTACAAAAATGATTCTGTATGTGTCCTGTAATAGCAATAAAAAAAAGTAAAACATTATCTAAATAATTTGACTTTCAAATTTGTCTCAATTTGCAAAAAAAAAAAACACTCTCTGAAAGTCACACACGTAACGGTGGAATCGCCCTGTGTTGCATTTGCACCACTTAAGATTTTTAATTTTATGGGAAAAAAAATCTATTTTTATATAGATTTCTAATATTAATTTTATAAATTTTTTAAAAATAAATAAGTTGCACCATTTACAGTGAAAATTAAATTTTGAAAATCGACGTCTTAGAGCAAGAAGTTGCTAGCTCCAATTTTGGCACGTTTGATAATCCATGTTCTTAATAAACAAGAAAGAAAAATCATGCGTGAAGCATAGATAATGAAACACTTTCCAACACTCCCAGAATACTTTAACATTCGCTGTTTAACACGGTAAATAAGATACGTAACTAAATATTTTAGAAAATGCATAACGCATTTGAAAAAAAAAATCCCTGACGGCTCGGCCTACAGGCACATGTAGATTTCGAGGACGCAGACCGTGGGGCGCCTGTTTGTCGGGAATTGCGGAAGAAATGACATTTTTGCGATGATGCGGCAGTTGGAACCGCCTACTTCGAAACCTAACTTGTTTGCAGGCGGAACCAGCAGGATTTTTTTTTTTTTTTTTTTTGCTATAAGAGTTGGTCCTATAAAAAACTTGTCAGTATAAAAGTTTTAGATAATATTAAGAGGATTTATAATAAATTTAAGCGGATTTGAAATCTTGGGAATTGACGAAGTTATGAATTTTTTTCTTCTAACCCCCCCCCCCCCATTCTTAAGGCAATTTTTAATTATAGCAAAAATTTGTCATACATAAATTTTTGTCCCTTCTCCTAGAAGTAATAATAACTTCAAACGGATTCGATACGTATCATAATTAAGAAATTATGGGTTTTTTTCTGTTTTCACAAAAAGCCCCCCCCCCCCCCCGTTCGATTTTGCCCATTAACGAACTTGACCGAGATTTTATGCCCCTTGATTTTATGTAGCAGTTTCGAAAAGATGCGGGAGTTGGAACCGCCTACTTCGAAAAATAACTTGTTTACAGGTGGAGCCGGCAGGGATTTTTTTGTTTTTAATTTTTTTTTTTGCTATAACGGTTGGTCCTGTAAAAAACTTGTCAATATAAAAGTTTTAGATAATATTAAGAGGATTAATAATAAATTTACGCGGATTTGATATCTTGTGAATGGACGAAGCTAAGATTTTTTTTCTTCTAACCCCCCCCCCCCCCCCTTGGGGCCATTTTTAATTATATCAAAAATCAGTCATACATAAAGTTTCGGCCCTTTTCCTAGAAGTAATAATAACTTTAAACGGATTCGATACGTATAATAATTAAGAAATTATGGGGGGGTTTCTGTTTTCACAAAAAGTCCCCCCCATTTCCCCCCTCTTGGTTCGATTTTGCCCATTAACGAACTTGACCGAGATTTTATGTCCCTTGATTTTATGTATCAGTTTGGAAGAGATTTATGCAGAATTTTTCCAGTTATCGTGGTCAGAAAAAAGTGACATAGATAGATAGATAGATAAAGTTTTGAACTGGGGGTGGTTTTGGGTTCTAGGAGTCATGATCGGCCGTAAATCTGGAAAAATTTTCAAAATTTCCAACTTAGGTGCGAATGTAATAGGTAGTATTTCTTACGAAATCTACCTAACAGATTTCAGCAATTGCCGTCGATAGCCGGAAAAGTTAATCCTTTTTTACAGCCCTGTATTTGATGTATAGATTTGTACATATTGTGCATAGTATGCTAAAATTTAGTTTAGTACGAAAACACATAATATGTTGAAAATTCACCTTCAGCAATATCTACCAATAGACTGAAACATACTTGAATGCTTTTGTATAGCCCTATATATTACCTACACATTTTTTTATACGTCAAATATTAAGCTAAAATTTAATTAATACTCCGTATTGCTTACGAATCCTTTTGCATAGTCTTTTCTATGATCTATAGCAAATGTACACACCATGTAGTAACGAAAAATTTAGTTAAACTTAAAAACGCATCCCATAACTGAAAACGCACTTATTATTGCTAACGCAATTATTGCTAATAGACAGTACTTCGGATATAGTACTGTATCCGAAATCTTTTGTGTGTCCCTGTGAATGAACGATCGTATTCTACAGCAAGTATCTTGCAATAAAACTTAGCAATATATATCTTTTCATTATATTTGAAATAGTGTAACATAATTAAAATACGCTACCAACCAGTTTTTCCCCGTAGACCATTATGTAACGGAATTCTTTTGTGAGGCGATGTAAATGAATAATGAATGCTTTGCACCCAATATCTTACAGAATGCATGTTTTATTGCACTTCATGAATGCATATCAATTTTGTTTGAAATGGTGTAACATCATTCAAATGCATTTGAAATGACTTTTTCCCAATGATCAAAACAGAAAAATCGAATTAATACTTTTCAATTATGTTGGAAAGTGTGGAAAATAAAATAAAATCGCGGAGAACGATTTTTTGAATGTTGGTGGTGACAAATCATGCACAGATGGATGGACATAAGTGGAAAAATATTCTTGGCGAGATTTTAAAATGTAAAAGTTTTCTCCCCCCCCCCCCCCCCTCCCCCAGAGTGCCAAAAAATGGAGCTAACGCCGCCTTGCTGCAATCCCATCAATTACGCGATTTTGATGAAATTATAGGAAAATTTTGCAATTTTTCTATGAAAACGCAAGTTTTCAATAATGTTATTTTTACAAGTGAAAGCACTTCTACCGTCTAAGATTTGGCTCTGAAATTAAAGCTGATGGAAAAAAATAAAGTCTTTTAGAAATTTATTAGAAATATTACTTTGACGCAATTGCAGAAAAAATTCCAAACAATGCAACTATTTAACCTTGATTGAGAGGGGGGGGGGGGGGAGCAACAAAAATGCATTTAAATGCGATGCTATTTTATTTTTAGTAATTTATTACAGACCAATCCAAAGGTTGAAAAATATCTTTCAATAGACGCTGAAAATGCTGGAGCAAAATGAAGAGAATACATAAAATCACAAAAATCTGTTGACAACTTTGATCCCCTGGTTGACCACATCTTCTGTCATCAATGAAGGTGGATAATATTCAGTATCCTCAATTTTGAAAGCCAGTACAGCTGGCAGGTAGTTTAGTTAGCCAGTCCCCCCCCCCCCCCCCCCCCACCGCTGCAGTTTCTTATATACTGCCCAAACGTCGTCCTTGAAATTTAGGATACATAAGATTTGCTAAAAAATTAGGTGGTTTGATTGCTTGCTTTCCTTTTCCTAAAATATTCGAAGTATGGTTGCAATATTTCTTCAGATAATAAATCTAACCATATTTCAACTGCTAGAGAAATTGATGTAGAATCCTTTTGCAGATTATCAAGAGCTTTCGCAACTATTGTCAATTGCTTTTCTAAGTTAACAGCTTTATGATAAATGCTGATGTTTTCCAATATTTTTAAAATGGATTTGTCAAAATTTTCTACATTCTCTAAAACCCGATTTTCCCCCGGGAAAAATTGGGTTGGGTTAAAACCCATGTGGGTTGGGTTAAAAAAACGGTTTTTGCAAACCCTGCTACTAAGCGATTATGTAACTTAGTCCAGATAAGTCCATCCATATGAAGAGATTAAATCATAGAATGCTCAATGTTGAAAGAGAAATTATGAATTATATAATAATTTGAGAAAATTTTTGTACATTTAAGTGTATAAAAGTAAAGAGAACAATTTAAAAAGTGGTCTCCAAATAATTTTTTTTAAATTAAAATGTTGAAAAGCTTATTGCTATTTAAAAGAGTTATTCATGCATATGTTATTCATAATGCTGTTTTTAATAGTGAGAAACAGTGTTTCTATAAAATGACTTAACGTATGATTTTAAATGTTTATGCGAAAAAAATAAGACGTATATCAATAGCTCTTAAAATTAGTTAAGAAATGAAATATGTAACTAAGTAAACATATTCCTCTTTAATTATATAAAGCAATAAACTGTTAACCAGTGTAAACCAGATATGCACTTTATGCCAGATATGCTTTATCTGGTCAGTGTAAACCAGATAAAGCAATAGGTATGCCCTTTTAAAATTTAACTCACGTATTTCCAATTCTGACTTCATACAAACCACTAGCAGTTTCATAGTCTAAGTGTTATTATTCTAAATATTGATGTCTTCATTATTGAGAAATTAGATTATTTATTAAAATTCTTACTCAATTAAATGCCTTTAAAAGTAATTAATAAACACTTTAAAAAGTGTAGTTTATAATTAAAGTGCTTCACTATATAAAAATCAATTATTCCCCCCCCCCCCCAAAAAAAAAAAAGCCGGTTAAAACCAATAAAAACCATTGGTATGGCTTTTTTCTTTTTTTAATTTTTAGAAGGCTTTTTTGCAACCCTGTATGCAATGCATAATTTTATGTATCGTTGCTGATCCAGTATTAAGTTCAGTCTGTATTTTTTCGTAGGCACAGCGATTATCATCGATTAACAAAAACGTGAGTGAGTCAGAAAAAGAATCAATGAAATAAAATCAAGATTAATACGAAATAAGAGAAGAAGACGCTGCCAGAGGAGAAATCGCGGAACAATTAATGAATGTCAACAGCTTATTTTATTAAAACAGAAAAAATTACGAGCAAATGAGTAAATAGGATTTCAACAATAATCAATCAGAATTAATTAAAGGTCATTCATACTGCAACTTCTTCGTTGAATCTCTTATTTTCTTAGCTAACGTTGCTTAGAGAAGTGAGAGAAGCCTTACTTAAGTCAATTAATTGCGAGGAAAAAATCCTTACTAGTGCCAAAAAACATTCGCATAAATTAAACGAAAAGCTCTCTCGTTTAAATTCTTATCTTAGAAAAGCTTTTTTTTTTTTTTTTTTTTTTTTTTAAAAAAAAAAAAGTTATTAATTTGTAGTATCTTGGAAACGGAAAAAAATCTTGAAATAGTGGCATGTATTTTAAACAAATAGACTTTCAGTACAAAGTTTGAAAAGAGGAAGCAAACAAGAGGGGTGTGAAGAGGAATTATCTTCACATATTCAACTTCTAATTAATTTACACCTTAGCCCCCCCCCCCCCCTAAAATACCTTTTTTTCAAAATTACCATCCTAAATATATTTTTTTTTCTACACTGTAAATGTATTTATTCCCAGTCTGTTTCCTTTTATTATAACTTCTTTTCAATTCATTTGTAATTCTTTCGCTCTGCGTTTCTCTTATAAAAAAAAAGAAGAAAATAAATTATTTAGTTCGCCTAGCAACTGTGAATGTATCTCTATCCCACGCTCAGTCAAATCTACCAGATGCCCTCTGCTACCCTTTCTCTTTTACATTTTTCTTCTTAAATTGTATTATCATTGTAACGTATATGTCTATTTTTAATTTTTAGTAACACTCCTTAATACAACCCTATGTGAACCAGGCTCTTGTGGTTTGCGAGGCTACTATATACATTCCTCTCTGTTGGCATCTAAAAATTCATATTTGATCGTCATCAATCTCCCATTGACTTAACATTTAACGGAAAATAACACCTGCGTTTCTATCACATTCCTCTCGCCAAATGTACGTTAATCTGGCTACTTGGCTTTCTGTAACTCTGTCATCACTGCTCGGTATCCACCGAAGAAATTGTTCTAATTAATCACCATTCTCTCTCGAACCTTGTGACTGATAACAACATGTAAAAGTTGTATTAAGTCTAAGTGTACGTTTGGAGTCCCGGGTACCATTGCCTTCGGCAGCTGTACCTATTCGACTATGTACCTGTGCTTTATCTGAACCTGGATTAAAGAACCCTTGGATATATTTAATTTTCGACTCTTTCTGCAAGATGTCTCTCCTGTGTCTTCTCTTATTTTTTTTAATAACTTACGATCACGACGCACGAAAATCACGACGCACGAAACTCCAGTACACAAATTGGTTCCTTGACCATAGTACTTGGTACAATAACATTTACAGCACGGTACCCGGGAATCAACGAATAGTAAATAACGAAAAAAACTATTATTTAAAATAATATCCTCGATTTTTTTGAGTATGTTTCGGAAATCGTTGTAGACATAAGGAGAGATTTGTTTCCGTGTTTTCGCAAACAGTGTGGACATAACAAAACTGGAAATGACGATAAAATTTTGGAACTGGAATCCCCATGTTTTTCTCGTATGAAAGATCATCTCCAATATTTCAAATGGAAGAATTATATGGAATATAATTTTCTCCGAGTCTCGGATAATTATTAAAGAAGCAGCTAAACCGCAGGACCTTTTTCCCCTTTACATATTAAATTTAGCTGTTCAAGAGAATTGATAAACGAAAACTGCCTCATCGCTTCTTTTTCCCGGCGATATGTATGAATGATGTGCAGATCTGATGCCTACTTTGCAAGTCATTATTAATTGTTTTCTTCATCTATAAAACAGCTGTTTTGAATAGTCGCGGTTTGTTTTTCGCATTCTATTATTCACGGATTTATGTATGAAATGGAAAGTTTCTTTTCTAAAACTCCAAGACTGGATCTTTTTCTCCTCATGACTTGTAGAACTGCTGATATGTACAATAATTCATTGCGGAACTCAATTACCGAAAGCACAACTGAATACAGCTTCTACCGGTGATAATTAATAGTGCGACCCTGACGTCAAGCATATTTCACTAAACCATCGCATTCGTACTTTTAAACACTTATAAACCCGCGATTCTTCTTTTTTTTTTCTCTCTCTCTTTGCCTTCGAGATTATACTACGAAATATGGAAAGAGTAACTGATGAGACAGACAAGAAAAAAAAAATGCATATTGATTGCGCTGTGGTTTATTTCAGTTCTTGAACTTCATATAAGCTCAGTCATAGATTTATAATTCATTATATGCTGTGGATAAAGAATTTGACTGATAAACAGTGCATAGAGCACGAACTTTCCAGTGACCCATCTTCATTATTATAGCAAGGATTCCCATATTTTAGTGGACATTTGCAATGCACATTTTATGCGCGAAGTATATTTTTTAGTTTACGAATATTGCTTTCAAAGCTAAGGATTATTGCGTGAAATATTTCACCGTTAATTAGCCTACATCAATATTATATTTAGATATAAAAAATTGCTTCTTATATTTGTGCTAAATGGATTTACTGATGTTAATATTTCAAGTGGTAAGTCACTTCTTTTTATATTGTTCAACATGAGGATATTTTTGGTCAGGTAAAGTAATGAAAAATATATATTGGTGCTTTTATAGTATAAAAATTCAATATATTTAATTACTGCTCAAACTGACTTAATAAAGATTTGGCATGTATGCACTAGTTGGATGTGTTTCAAAATAATCATGCTTTTTTTAAAATAATATTTTAACCATCTAATAATAAAGATAAAAGGCAGAATATTCATTCATAGATATATTTCTTTATAGATAGTTAACTTTTTGTTTAAGCTGTGTATTTTTCTTCTAGAATCCTTTATTTTGAGTGTCAGTTTGCTATACAGTATTTCAACATTTTTAAATATATGCTACCGCTCATGCAAAATTTATTGAAAGAATATTTTTAATAAGATTTTGAATTTTCCTCGTTAAAAGAAAATGCATAATATGAAAATTTGATAGCTTTCACACTTGTGTACATTTATGTGCACTAAATGTACTTATGTTGTGTTTGAATTTTCCTTGTGGTCCTACTCGGCTGGTCCAAGTATCTTCCTCATCAAGGGAAATACTAACGTGACAATCCTGCTGTGAATTTTATCTTTTTATGAGTTATTTGCATATATACACATTCTTTTTCTCTCATCACATTAAAAAAAATGAATAATACTAAAAATAGAAAAAAAACTAAATCTTCTTAATTTTTTTCCTTTATATTTTTCTTCTCACACAAATATTTACAATAATTGTAATAATAATAATTGTCACATTAATTTTATTCTAATTTAAATATTATCTTTATTAATTAATGGCAGTTAAGTACTTTATAGATCTATGCCCGCATCTCATGACTTGTTACACTTACAGATTTTGACAAGGATAGAATCAAATTACACTAGGATTGACTTTGCATTTAACATGCATACAATGTATATAATTTTTTTAATTCTCCATTCATTTTTATATTGTGTACTTGCATTTATATCTGATTTTTTTTGTTTGTTATTGTATTTGGTATTATATGCTATACTATATCAGTGTTTTTATTTTATTCGAATAAGCATAATACGTTTATGAGATAATTGCATCATCAAAATAAATTAATTGTCTTTAACAATAATACAAGTATAATAACCTTGTGTTTATATACTGGATCAGTCAACGAATAAACTTTATGTTGAAGTACGGTACATGTTGCCATATATATATATTTATAACGAATTGTCCTTTCTTTTTAATATATGTTTTGGACGCACAGTTACAGCGATTCAAAATTGAGTGTTGACATTAGTGGTGCAAGCACAAAATAAACAGGTAATAAGTAATGGCAATGTACTTTCATACAAACATATTACACACTTACAGTTTCTTATAGGAATTCCATATTAGTAGATACTATCTAATTTCTTATTCAAAATTTATATTGTGTTGGAGTGATATATTGCCTTGCATCTTTTCAAGGACCCAGAAAATGGTGCAGGCTTTTGTCATTTTGTATTGATTTAAATTTTTTTATCGCTAATTTCCCATCAATTCATTCGGATCAATCTTTTGATGATAAACTTAGTGTCACTTCTTCACAATACACTTTTAGTTTTTAATTCATTGATTCTTTTTGTTGTTAAATTTAAATATAATTATAATATTGCGGTTATATTTTGATAAGAAAACTTAATTATTACACGATCTAGACATGATACACTCTGTTTATTACAAAATATATACACTTTATTTTTTCAAAATTGCTTTTTTAAACTTTATTTGATAAATAGATAACACTTGATATGACACATTTCTTTGTATTATTGATCGAAGCTTTGATCTACACACATGAATAAAAATAACTTTGCTTAAATTAACATTTTTTTTTACACTTTAAGGTCACTTTTATCATGTTAAAACAATTTGCAGTACTTTTGTGTCAGATATTTCTGGCCATGTATAAAATTACTTTTTTAAAGTTTTTTTCCCCCAGTGCTGGTCCATGTTTTAATAAATATATAAGGTTTTGTGTACAACAATTTTTGCACATATATACTTATCTTAAAGGTGACTTTTCCTTCTCAATTTCTTTACACAGATTTATTTATTTATGCCATATTTATTGCCATAATTTCTAAGAAATGAAAATTTTCAGGTTTGTATATGTATGAGTTAATACATAATTGCCACTGTTTATTTTTTTATTAATGTTTTGAGCATTCATCTTCATATAGTTTTTTTTTGCTGTTTCAAAAGAAGATAGAATATATATATTTTTATAAAATGTGTTTTTCATAATTAGACACAACCGTGTTAAAAAATTTTTTTTTGAATCATTTATGTAATATTTTTCTTCGTTATAAACATATGGCACTGCTTACCGATATAGCAACTAATTAATTAAAGACATTCTTCTTATTGTTTTTTTTATTTATACATGCCGTATTTTCTTTTATACTTAGATAAAGTTTATTTGTATGATGGCAAGTATATTTTTGTGTTATTTTTATTAAGTTGATATATTTTAATCCATGTGTATTGTTTCAGTAGCATTAGTTAGGAACTTTTTAAATAGCTTAAAGAGACTTTGAGATCTATTGCAATCTTGCAATTATTTGACAATGCTTTTCTATATTTAATAACCAATTTTATAATCTACAACGGTTCCTTCTTTTTTAATTACACATGCCAATTACACAACTAGTCAAAGTTACCAATCATTATACACTACCAGTTTGTACCAATCCTTATTATACTCTTTACCATTCATTGTTTTTTTTTGTTCTGTTCCTTTTTATATCTTCCGACATCAGTATACGACATCATATATCAATTCCACTTTAATAAACACTCTAGTCAATATTATATAAATAGACACATAATTTAAAAAAAAAAAAACATACTTTTCATTAAATAATACTTGTTTGCGGATAGAAAATAAAGGGTGCATTACTGAATCAGGCCTTAATGTTAATTATATTATATTTAATATTACGATTCTTAGAAATCAACTCAGATTTCTGTACAATGCACTCATTTCAGGAAACTTTCATGATTAACGCATCAAGTATTTCTTCCTGTAAATTTACACAAACTTCTTACACATACTTCTATAATCTATACCAGGGAGATATAAATATATTCTATTACCATGATCTATACTTAACGCATTCCGTTTTCTCATTTACAGTTTTTTTTTTTTTTTTTTTTTTTTTTACTAATCAATGTTTCAAGCATTACTAATCAAGGATATATAAATATATAATACCAGTCAAAGTATTTGCTCCACCATTCAATGTACAACTGTGCTTGTCACATTCCTTTTTTTAATTAACACCTGTTTCTTTGACATTACATACCTTACTTGTAGGTTCTATCTATACTATTTGTAATATTCAACATAATTCATTAACACAATCTCTGCACATGTATCATCTCATCATGTTTTCCATGTAACTTTATATTAGGTACTAGTTATACCATATATTTATTGGAGGAGTTCATAGAATTCGCTATATGCACCAATTATGGTAAACAACACTGTACTTAGTTACCTACTGCAATCGCAACAAGTTTGGTAATGTTAGTTATCATGGTAACATACTTTTTCTTTTCTTTCATTATTCATTTTATCGCTTACTTTACTTCTACATTTTCTGTCATATTTACATAATCACATATTCTTTTTAATAAAAATAAATTAAATAACCATTTTTTTCCTTGCTAAATTTTGTCTACAGTTGAAAAATAAAAAATGTGCACTACTGAATCATGCCAGTATGGCAATATTATTATTTTTATAATAAGATTTTATAGGAAATTTTTCCTCTTGTAGTGCATGTCGCTTTCATGAAATTATTGAAATAGAGGCATCAATTTTTCATTCTGTGGACATACACAGCATTTTACACATTTACTTTTCTTACATGTATAACACAACATTTCATCAGTCACATTTTTATATATCTTTTAAGAATTTTTGTCACTGGTTCTCTTTTTTTAAATTATTATTCCTGACATATTAAATAGTAAAATACTTTAGTACATGCAATTGATAACTTTTCACTGTACATGTTCTAATTTAAATTCTCCTTTTCTCCATTTATTTTCCTCCATAGAGTATGTGTCACACCTCATTTTCATCACTTGTTTTGCCTACTGAAATGCTCGTAAATTAACCTTCTTTATTCGTTCAATATATGTAATTTCAAAGTCATACTTTTTCGCATTTGTTTTCATACACTACACTTGTTTGTGGAAGTATTTATTCACGGTTGTTATGTAATTGCAACCTTTGGTATTTATACCAGTCATTTCTTCTGCCGAAGTTATATTAATGGTTGCTTTCAGACTGTACATACTTTCTCAAATACCTCTTTTCATTTACACAATGCCAATGTCCACATAATTGTCTCTAAAAATTTTTTCAGTCTAAATTTTCACATTTTGTAAATGTAGGTACAAAATTAAACGAACAGTGTTTATATATTTTATTTTGCTCACACTTCATCTTGCATTAATTCACTAACACACTCTCAGACACATTTTTTTTTTTGTACATGATGTCACACTTTTTAATTCACATCTAAATCGCCTTTCATATTTAATACAACATATGCTATTTTTTTTTCAATTTTAAATTAGTTCACATATTTTTTTTTACTCTTTTAAATACAATGTAATGTTCCATTACATTTTTACCTTACCATCCCGGCACAACAACGTATGAAGTTGTTTTTCATGTGTCATGTTTCATAACATGTTGTGGACGGTAAGTTGTGGTGATCATTCACCTTACATAGAAACTATATCCCACGCTACACTTTTTGAGGGTCCTTAAACTTTGTCAATATTTGCAAGATATGCGATTTTACATTTTTATATAAAATTATGCCAGTTTTTCTAAATATGCTACTTCGCCAAATTCTTTTTCATATTATTCCTCATAATCAAGTATGCTATATGTTTATTTACATTTAGCTTTATTTCCATTTTTTTTATATATATGTACAGCAATTTATTCTGCTGATACAAAAATATGTCTCATATTAAAGGCCTTCCAAGTAATTAAATATAGTTTGATATATGGCCAAATGACATTTACCTTATACATTATATTTTTAGTCATGTCTCAAATGCATACGTTTATGTTGGAAATAGCCAACAATTGTAGCAATAAAAGAAATTGCTATTGCTTGAATTTCCATTTCAAGTTAATGATTAATTTCAGTTTCTGGTTTAAATAATGATATATGTGTGCACACTCCTAAAAAAAAAAAAACTAAAAAAAAAAAAAAAAAAATCCAGAAACATACTGATTATTATTTTGAGCTCATATTTATGTATACTTATCAAATCTTCAAGCATAAGAGGTCGACCCAGCTTGTTTTTATTTTATCATGCCTATACGCATGCATATATTTACTTGAGACATGTTTTTTTTTTTTTTTTTATATTAATTTTTTTTTAATTAGTATCATTGCAAATATGCTTAGATAAGTTACCAGGGTTCTATCACAAGTGTTTTATTGATGATTTTATATGTGTATTGCTATGTTAGTGAAGAGGCACAGGTAAGTTTTCCGGTGCTCATGCCCTCCTTAATATAACAAAATAAATTTTCTTTCTTCGGTCGTTGGGGAGAAATATGTGAAGAGGAATTATCTTCACATATTCAACTTCTAATTAATTTACACCTTAGCCCCCCCCCCCTAAAATACCTTTTTTTCAAAATTACCATCCTAAATATATTTTTTTTTTCTACACTGTAAATGTATTTATTCCCAGTCTGTTTCCTTTTATTATAACTTATTTTCAATTCATTTGTAATTCTTTCGCTCTGCGTTTCTCTTATAAAAAAAAAAGAAGAAAAGAAATTATTTAGTTCGCCTAGCAACTGTGAATGTATCTCTATCCCACGCTCAGTCAAATCTACCAGATGCCCTCTGCTACCCTTTCTCTTTTACATTTTTCTTCTTAAATTGTATTATCATTGTAACGTATATGTCTATTTTTAATTTTTAGTAACACTCCTTAATACAACCCTATGTGAACCAGGCTCTTGTGGTTTGCGAGGCTACTATATACATTCCTCTCTGTTGGCATCTAAAAATTCATATTTGATCGTCATCAATCTCCCATTGACTTAACATTTAACGGAAAATAACACCTGCGTTTCTATCACATTCCTCTCGCCAAATGTACGTTAATCTGGCTACTTGGCTTTCTGTAACTCTGTCATCACTGCTCGGTATCCACCGAAGAAATTGTTCTAATTAATCACCATTCTCTCTCGAACCTTGTGACTGATAACAACATGTAAAAGTTGTATTAAGTGTACGTTTGGAGTCCCGGGTACCATTGCCTTCGGCAGCTGTACCTATTCGACTATGTACCTGTGCTTTATCTGAACCTGGATTAAAGAACCCTTGGATATATTTAATTTTCGACTCTTTCTGCAAGATGTCTCTCCTGTGTCTTCTTTTAATTTTTTAAGAGCTTACGATCACGACTCACCCAACTCCTGTACAAGGGGAAAATTCTGCTATAAGGCCGAATATAGATTGCCACACACGGCTTTTATTTAAAAAATAAATAAACTAGCTGTAACTCAGAATAAAAACGCAATGACAACAAACAATTTTAAAATATCTAAATAACAAATAAAAATTCCCCTGTTAAAGTGTTGAGTTGTTCAATAACCATTCGATTTAGAAAAATATTTTTCTACCACTGAGCAATTTTTTTTAATGAAATTTAATTCATGTTGCTATGGCAGCAGACGATATCTTTGGAATAAGGGAATAAATAGAAGAAAAAATTTTGTTGATGTTTGTGATAAAATGTTTTTCTTTATTTTTTAAAAATGTATAATACATAATTCACTTTTATATTTTAACAGAATAATAAGTTTACTATAATTCGTTACTGATGCTATGGCCAGTATACACGATACACGTCGAGCCACAATGCCTTTATCATTATCTTTTTACGCGTAAAAGTTTCGCTACGGTACTCCATTGTGAAGTTTTGTAATGTTTGAAATCTAATATTTGAAAAACGACATAATCATTAGATTTGAAATTTATATCAAGAAAAATACAATTTTTTACCATTCTAACGCAGTTTGTAAAACAATTTTGTGACAAATACTTTTCGAGTTATTAATTTTTTAAGTAACTTCAAATGTTTCATTTTCCGAGATTAATCTGTGGCAACGATGGATTGCTGTGACTTTTCATAAACATGAAAAATGATAGAGATTGAAAGAATAAGCCACCCTGTGTGTGGCTAACAAGTAATTTTTAACCAAAAATAGGTGATAATAATAAGAAAAATAATAAATAAAACCAATTTCAAAAGATTATATCTCACCTTCGTGCTTTTGCGAGAACCCTGTATGCTGTCTACATTAGAGGCGTTTTTCAGCGATCCTTTGACGAAATTCACGTTTTTTTCTTTTCCTTCTTTCCCACGACTTTTAAGGGAATTTCACGTTTTTTTCCGCGATCTTTTGACAATTTTCGCGTTTTTCACACGATTCTTTGACGAAATTCGCGTTTTCTTTATCGCGTCTTTAGGCGATTTACCGTTTTTTCGGAAAATCGGAAAACCGCGGAAGAATATCATGCCACTATATATATATATATATATATATATATATATATAACCATTAGATAAAAGTTACCACAAACAACAAAAACTGTGAAATTATAAATAAATAAATATATATATACAGTAAAACCCGCTTAAGAAGTTTTCCAAGGGAATGGAAGGCAAAAACGTCTTAAACGGGAAAACTTCTTAAACGGGAAATTAAGAATGTTTGAAACAATCATTAGTTTAAGTTTTCATAATCAGTAGAGGTCTTTTACATTGTTAAAATAATACATAAATTTATATAAAGTTGAGTTTTACTTAAGAAATTTAAACTGATTTGCACATTTTAAAAAATCTGTCAATCAAGTAAAAATGCATAATTACCTTAGAAACTCTTTATTTAATCCAATGTTTTGAAGACAGAGAGGGGACATTTCTCTTTAAGCATCATTTGATATGCTTTTACAGAAAAAAATCGGTTATACATTTTTGTTTATGTTTTTTCTCGGCAATTTTTAGTTGATAACAGTCTAGTTGTCTTAAGTTTATAAAAATTTCCTCAGGCACATTTTCAACACTTTCGATAAAACGGCGAAATGTTTCTAGTCCTTTCACAGCATCCGAAAAACTAGGAATTTCCACGTGCTCTTCCTCAGTGTCACTCATTTCTTCATCTTCTGTAACCTCATAAATATCATCTACTGTAAGCATTTCACATGGCAATATCTCGTCATCTACTGACACATACTCTTCAAACGATGCTGTGAAATCCATCCTTCTTTGTAACGTCTTCCAATCATCTTCAATGTCCAATTCATATTCTTCTGTTGATTCTCCTTCCAAAAATCCTGCTTTCTGGAAACAATTGGCAATTACAGATGGCATTATTAACTCCCATGCAGATGAAATAAAATGAATAGATTGCAAAACGTTCACTTTTCCTATCTCTCCAGTATTGTCCAGTTTTTCAATCATGCAATTCACACGTCGTTTTCTATAGTGCTGCTTAAACACTTTAATAACTCCCTGATCCATCGGTTGCAAAACCGAAGTCGAGTTCGGTGGTAGGAAATGCACTTTTATGTTAGTAAAGTTACTCGTGTCTTTGGAATGGGCGACGCAATTGTCTACAAAGATGATTATGTTCCGTTTAGCTCTCCTCATTTTAACATTTAATCTTTTCAAATAGGCTTCATAAATTGTAATCGTCATCCACGCAGTTTTGTTATTTTCATAATCACAAGGCAGTGATTTCACATTTTGAAAGCATCTGGGTTTCTTGGATTGCCCAACAACCAAAATTGGCAATTTCTCGGAACCGTCCATGTTTGCGCCCAATAAAACTGTAAGTCGTTCCTTATTTTTTTTACCTCCGTGACAATTTTCACCTTTATATGCATACGTTTTATCCGGTGAAAGATTATAGAAAAGCCCACACTCATCCATGTTAAAGACATCTTTAGGATGATAGCCGGTTATCAAATCTGGTAAGATTTGTTTCCATTCTTCGATTTCTTGTGGATCGACGCTTTTACTCTCACCTTTTATAGAATTGTAACTTAAACCAGCTCTTTTTTTCATTCTATCAATCCATCCATTTGAAGGTGTAAATTCAATCTCCATTTTTTTGGCAATTTCCTCAGCCTTTTCTCTAAGAATAGGTCCACTTATAGGAATATTGGCGGATCTAGCTTGCTTGGACCAAAGTAATAATTTTTCTTCCATAGCTTCATATTTTCCTTTTTTCACTTTTTTAATTTTTCGAGATTTATCAGAGGAGTCGTTTAATATAAGATTGCGTTTTGCTACAATTCCATTCAGAGTAGTCACCGGCATATTCAATCTCTTAGCAATTTCAACTCTTGTTACGTTTGGGTTGCTATCAACTTCTTTCAAAATTTTGATTTTGTCTTCAATTGAAAAGGCCTTTCTTTTAATTCCCTTGTCCGACATTTTGAAGAGGAAAAAATAAATAAGAATTTCTCTCGTGAATTTTCCAAGAGAGATTTGACGCTTACACTCACTCAGAAACAGATTGAATGAGCCAAACTGAACACAGCTTTGGTTTGGAATGAACCAAACATAGCTTTGGTTCATTCCATTCCTGGAAAGGGGTGAAAGAGACTCTATTCTAAGAGAAAGCAACTGGTCAACTTAAAGAACTACCCCTGAGTAGGAGCAAACCATTTCTCTTTAATCCCTTATTAGTCACTATTGTTGCAGCCATAAGGGACTCGGACTTACCCTCTCTCTACATTTCATCAGACAAACTGATATGAAGGTGAAATAAAGGTGACGACAATCCTTTTCAATCTTAAATGTGCCCTTTTGAATAGCGAAGAATATAGAGAAATGCTTTTCCAGTACAGAATGGGGGGGAAAAATCCCTCAAAAGACTGAAGTAAACGTGTTTTGAAAGTAAAATTAAGGGGAGAAAAAACTTCTTAAGCGGGAAAAAGTTTGGAACTAAACTTTTTAAACGGGTTATTTTAACATTGTAAGAATAGGAAAAAAATGGGAATCGAAAATATAAACTTCTTAAACGGGTTTTACTGTATATATATATATATATATATATATATATATATATATATCATACCTGCCAATTTTTCAAAATGGCAAAGTGTAAAATAACGCGTGAAGTGCATTTCATGCAATTTTTTCTTTCATGTGAGCATATGACACATACAACACATTATATGAGGACGTTGAGTTTCAAAACTCACCTTATCCAAAAAATCAAATTTGAGGAAATCGTGAAAATTGCCTGACTGCTCCCACTGGTTTTCATTGTAAACAAAACCAATATTTTAGAATGCCAGAAATACATGTTAAAACTAGTTTTTCTAAGGAATGTAGTGTTTCTCCAGTTAAGATTTGCCAATAGAATAGATTGATAGAGAAAACACGATTTTTTCAATTTTGGATAAGACGAGTTTTGAAACTGATGTACTCATATAAGAAACACATAAACAGCATTTAAGCATGTAACACATGAATGTTGTTACACATAATATACAAATAATACACTGATATTTTGACATGAAACTTATACAGACAGCTTCTTTGTTGTTTTCTTTAAGAAAGTCCAAGCAAAAACCTTACTCAAAACACGACTTCCGTTTAAATACAATGAAAATTAAAAGATTTCGTATGGTATATTTTGAATACGAACCCTTGTTTCATGATTTTAACAATATAAAATATTCCTTTACATTCAGCAACTATCATTAATAAAAGAAGTTAAAAAGCATTTCCTAATTTTAGGGAGTAAAATAGAGCTTAGAAGAAACTTTGCAAAAAGTGTAAAAATAAACCTCATAAGTGTAAAAGTGTAAAAAATGGTCAAAAAGTGTAAATTTTACACCTAAAGTGTAAAAGTTGGCAAGTATGATATATATATATATATATATATATATAACCGGCTTTTTTCAATTAAAGCGCCCCCTTTTTTTGGGGGGAAAGGGGGGGGGGCTGGCTAAAACCGGCCACCCTGGTGATATTACTAAATGTCACTATTAACATTTCACAACTTCCTTTCCTCCAAATAATAATAATAATAATAAGATGAAACTGCATCAAATAATCGCTTAGTACTCTATCATTTTGACTTCTTGTTAACCAATTTCAGAGATTTATTGAAAAAAAAAATCCTAAGTATTTTTTTCTTCAGCCTTATTTTCTCTTTTTTTAATCACCCTTAAGGGAAAAAAAAAATAACCTTAATCGCAGTGGCAGAGTTCTACCCCCCCCCCCCCCCTCCCTCAAAAACACTTTCCATTTTTAAACAATCGGATGAGCTACTGCCAGATATTTAATGCTTCCAGATTTTGTTACTTTTGTTCTCCCTTCCTTCATGAAGCAGAACGAAGAAATTTTATATGCTTGAGAAACTGACAAGATTCTGCGGAATTTCTAGACATAAAGTAATTTTGGGGGATTTTTCTGCCTTACAATTTTTTTTCCCTTTTCACATCTAGTACGACTTAAGAAGTTTGTTAATATTTTAAGAATTTATTCTGAATGCTTTTCATACATTATATTATTAATTTCCCGAAAATGTTCTTAGGCATTTTTTCTATATAAACAAATGGAAAATCTTTTCGCTTTTCAGTGGAGAGATAGAGAGATATTTTTAACATCTATACAAGCGTATTTTACGCATTAAAAACACCTGAAAATTTTAGTTATGAGTATTTTCACGCTTTGTTTTTTTAAATAAAATCTAGTTTATTTTATTGCTTAAACCCTGTTTTAATTTCTTACATAAATGAATCCAATGTAGCGATGCTTCCATCTCACAAAATACTGTAACGCGAGAGATATTATTGTGTATAAGCTATTATTAAATTAGAATATTATATATATATACAGTGTCTCACAAAAGTGATGGGACACTTGTGCTTTATAAAAAGAAACTGCAATAAAATAAATAAACAAACATGTGCAAAAAATTTTTGGGTGTGTTTCATATTTAAAGTTAGTAACAATTATTACATAACATACATTTTGTCAAAATATTAAAATATTAATTTAGTAAAAATACAATTGTTCAGAACGGAGCAAAAAATGGCTCACATAAGTGATGGGACACTTACTTTTCCATCAAATATTTATCCAAAAATTTTACTTTTTAAAAGGTTTTAATATTTTGTTGGATTTCCTTTTACTTTTAAAACATGATTTAATCTTTTTGGGATGGATTCGACTATTTTTTTTGTGATTTCTGGAGTGATTTTACCCCATTCTTCTTGAAGCACCGATTTTAGTTGTTGTTTTGAAGAAATGGTGTGTTTGCGAATTCTTGATTCCAATTCTTGCCAAATATTCTCTATGGGATTTAAGTCTGGAGATTGTGGTAGTGTTTTTATTATTTCAGGACAGTTATATAGCAGCCAGAGTCTAACGTTCAGAGCAGTGTGCTTGGGGTCATTGTCCTGGTAGAATTTAAAATCGTTATGAAGGTTCAATTTTCGTGCTGAAGATTTCAAATTTTGCTTTAAAATATCAATATACTTGTACTGATCCATTATACTGTCAATAAAAACAAGATTACCAACTCCAGCGGACGACATACACCCCCATACCATAACTCCTCCTCCACCATGTTTTACTGTTGGTACCAAGTTCTGTTTGCGAAGTTCTTCCCTGGGTTTTCTCCACACCAAGATTCTACCGTCAGAACCAAATATATTAAATTTACTCTCATCAGCAAATATAACTTTATTCCAGTAATCAGAATTCTTATTTATGTTGGATTTTGCGAAAGCTAGTCTGAGTTTTCTATTCTTTTCACTTACGAAGAATTTTTTCCTGGCTACTCTACCGTGATATCCAGCAGATCGAATTACCCTTCTAATAGTTTCAGGATTAACAATTATTCCATATAATGCTTGTAAATCAGCAGCAACTTTTGAAGCACTAATTATTGGATTTTTTTTAATATTTCGAACGATAATTCGCTTTATTCCATTGGATAGCTTTGATGGTCAGCCAGGTCTTCTTTTATCCTGAATCATATGATTCTTTTTATATCGTTTAATGATATTGAAAACTGTTGAACGACTCAAGTTAACTGTTTCAGCAGTTTTTCTAATAGATTTTCCACGTTCAATATGCAAATTAATAACTAATTTTCGAATTTCAGGCGAAGTTTCTTTTCGTTTAGCATTCATGACTACACAGAGCTAAAAAACACAAAAATTCCAAAACAAACTGGAGAGAAATACTGCAGACGATTTTATAAATTATTGCCAATTGTTTTTAAGTAAAAATAAAACCCCAAAAAATATTTTTATTGCTTATTTCAGACGATTTTTGTTGCATATATAATGGTGTCCCATCACTTATGTGAGCTATTTTTTGCTCCGTTCTAAACATTTGTATTTTTATTAAATTAATATTTTAATATTTTGACAAAATGTATGTTATGTAATAATCTTTACTAAATTTAAGTATGAAACACACCCACAAAAAAAATGTGTACATGTTTTTTTAATTTATTTGATTAGTTTCCTTTTGTAAAGCACAAGTGTCCCATCACTTATGTGAGACACTGTATATAATACTTTGAAAGTAATATTTTTTAAATTGGTCATTTCCAGTAATATAATTTGTACTTGATTTAGACATTTTACTACTAAATATATTAAGAAGTAAAAATCAGAATAGTAACTCGTTTTTTTTTTTTCTCCCTCACTCTCTCTCTCTCTCTGTGCGTGATGTTTTGGATTTTTTTAGTACTAGGCACTTTAATAAAATCGTTTTTCTTTAGTTGCTTTTTTACAATGTTAAATTCACACATCGAAAATAAGTTAAGAATTATTTTCACTGAATAAATTCTAGCAAAGTACCTGCGTATATACATACCATTTAGAGGAAAATATTACTATTATTTTTACTAAGGGATCCAACCCGGGCTCTTTGGTTACAGAATATATGTGAAAACCTTTTTTTTTAAGTGAAAACTAATGGATTTTTAACATTTAATGTATATATATATATATATATAAAATTATAACATCTTTGAATTATATATATATATATTGATTGACCACTAACACCACCAAAGAGCATTTTTACATAAAAAATAGCAATTATGTATTCGAATAAAGTTTGAAATTTATTAAAAGCGATACCTAGCGTGTATTGGTCTCGAGCCAGGGGTTAATTGCCGAAGAAATCGCAAAGATTTCATTACATACAGCAGCCTTTCTGATTCTGATAATTTCAGTGGTTTAAGCGCATAGTTCGATTACATGTCTGTTAAATTTGTGTTTTGTTTATATTTAATTAATTAATTTGTGGATGCAGTTTCATTTCGTTATGGAATATTCGCAGAAAACAAGTACTGAACTATCTATATTGTTTCAAGTGCAAACGGATTAATCTTTCATAATCGTCTGCTCGCGATAAGGATGGATTAAAAAAACAAGAGGGAAAAATTCTGCTATAAGGCCGAATATAGATTGCCACACACGGCTTTTATTTAAAAAATAAATAAACTAGCTGTAACTCAGAATAAAAACGCAATGACAACGAACAATTTTAAAATATCTAAATAACAAATAAAAATTCCCCTGTTAAAGTGTTGAGTTGTTCAATAACCATTCGATTTAGAAAAATATTTTTCTAACACTGAGCAATTTTTTTTTAATGAAATTTAATTCATGTTGCTATGGCAGCAGACGATAAAACGATATCTTTGGAATAAGGGAATAAATAGAAGAAAAAATTTTGTTGATGTTTGTGATAAAATGTTTTTCTTTATTTTTTAAAAATGTATATACATAATTCACTTTTATATTTTAACAGAATAATAAGTTTACTATAATTCGTTACTCATGCTATGGCCAGTATACACGATCTCGTCAAAAAGTCACCTGTAAAAAATGCAGCCAAGTCTCGTAACTCATTTACCGTAAAAAGTACTGAGATCGTATAAAGCCAAGTTTAACTATCTTATTAACTCTGAAATTTTCATTCACAAATCACTCCTAGTCTCTACATCTTTAGTTAATTATTATTTTGTGACTTGGCAATTACGTAGCACGAGAATGTGATGTATATAGTTAGTCTTAATCAAATAATACTATAACATATTAAAGTGTAATAACTTTCCTGTGCGTATATAATTTGCCTTAATTAAATTATCCCATCCCATCCCATAACGTAGTAAGGTGTAATAACTTCCCTGTGCTGCGTAATTGCCAAGTCACAAAATAATAATTAACTAAAGATGTAGAGACTAGGAGTGATTTGTGAATGAAAATTTCAGAGTTAATAAGATAGTTAAACTTGGCTTTATACGATCTCAGTACTTTTTACGGTAAATGAGTTACGAGACTTGGCTGCATTTTTTACAGGTGACTTTTTGATGCGATTTCACTTCTTTTTGTAAGTAATCCTCCTTTTCTTGATTTTGGGTTCTTTTTGGAGATCATCCACTGATTTTCGCTAAGCCCACACTCTGTCCCTATTATTTACAGGTATCAAAAATTTGAAGCTTTAGTTTCGTTTGCAAAGTACTGTAGATAAAAAGAGATTTCGGGTTCCTAGGCAAGCACTAAGTTATGCGAGGGGGAGTGTCAAAAGTACTCTCAATTACTTCCAGGATAGGTGCTATCCATCTGAGATATTACTCGCAGCCCTAGATACTTGATATTTAACATAAAAGAACTTTTTAGTATAAAAAGAAAGCCAAAATTTAAATTTTCGGAAATTTCCAATAAATCAAACTATATTCCTTCTTTTGATGTTTTTTTTTTTTTTTCGTTTTTTTTTTTTTTTTTTTTTTTTTTTTTATCTTTTTTTTATTATTTACGGATTTTTTAATTTTTCCTTTCTTTGTTTACTAAACCCTACCTTTATGCTAAATGTCACGCTGGTAGGACTACAAAATCGAATTATATTCAAACCTTCGACTTTTTATAAATTTATTGATTTTTCGATTTTACTTCTAAGTTTTCTGATTGTCATGCCAATATAGTAATTCTTTGATCCGTCTTCTTACTTAGGATCATTTAGGTTCAATTTAAAGATAAATCAAGATAATCTTAGAGTCACCATGATTTTATTTAGAAAGGACTATCAAGCCATAACCAGCCAGTAATGTCGGGAGGGTAGGGGGAGTTGTGAAAATTTTTGTGGGGCTAACATCATTTAACAATCCATATTTCATATGTGAAGTAAATAGAGTACAACCTGTGAAAGAAAACAAACCTGTCTATAAAGAAATCGCCTATATCGTAGCCAGTCTATAGCGGAACTTTTCTATAACGAAATTCGTAAACGAAAAAGAAAACCATAATCCGGGGGAAATAATATAAAACAATTAGGGGCGTTGTACTAGCTAATAGGACAATTATCTTAAAACTAATGTTTCTAGCAGTACAAAATCAAATTGTTTTCGAATTTTCGATTTCTTAAAGATATTTCGATTTTTCGATTTTATTTTCGAATTTAACGAATATTTTAATTGTTCCTTTTATTGAATAGTAAATACTACTTTTACACCAAGTTTTAAGTTTCTAAGACTACAGGATAAAATTATTTTCAATTTTTGATTTTTTCGAATTTTTTTTATAATTTTCTGGATTTTTTAATTTTTTCTTATTTTGTATCCTTTATTACAAAGTTCAAGTTTCTAGCGCTACAAAATCGAATTATTTTGAAATTTCCGATCTTTTTCGAGTTTTTTTATTCTATTTTCGAATTTATCGTGTTTTAATTTTTCCTTTTTCTGTATCCTAAACAATAAGTTTACGCCGAATTTTAAGTTCTAAAGCTACAAAATCGAATTTTTTTCAATTTTTCGAATTTTACAGATTTTTTATTTATTTCTTTTCTTGTATCCTAAATACTACCTTTATTCCAAATTTTAAGTTTCTAGGTTTACAAAATCGAATTATTTTCAAATTTTCGGGTTTTTTTTCGATTTTTTGATTTTATTTTAAATTTTTGTTGTGTTTTTAATTTTTTTCTTTTTCTGAATCCTAAACACTACCTTTACACCAAATTTTCAGTTTCTACGACTACGAGATCATATTATTTTCAAATTCTCTCTTTTTCTTTCTTTCTTTCTATTTTGAAATTTTCTATTTTTTTTTTTTTTTTTTTTTTTTTAATTATCCATATTTTTTAATGTTTCCTTATTTGGTATCTTAAATATTACCTTTATTCCAAATTTCAAGTTTCTAGCGCTATGAAATCGAATTATTTTCAAAATTTCCTTATTTTTCGATTTCTTCGATTTTTTTATTTTATTTTCGAATTTTATTGCGTTTTTATTTTAACTTATTCTGAATCCTAAACACTATCTTTACCGCGAATTTTAAGTTTCTAAGGACAAAAGATCAAATTATTTTAATTTTTTTCGAATTTTTGATTTTTTTTTTCGAATTTTCTGGATTTTTTTATTTTTCCTTATTTTGCATCCTAAATACTACCTTTATTCTGAATTCCAAGTATCTAGCGCAACAAAATTAGATTATTTGAAAATTTTCGATTTTTTTCGATTTTTCGATTTTATTTTCAATTTTTTTTTTGTGTGTGTGTTTTTGATGTTTTCTTTTTCTGAATTCTAAACACTACCTTCACACCAAATTTTAAGTTTTTAAGACTACAAGATCGTGTTATTTTCAATTTTCAATTTTGTTCGATTTTTTTGAATATTCGAATTTTTTTTTTTTAATTTTCCGTATTTTATAATTTTTCCTTTCTTTGTATCCGAAACACTAGCTTTATTCCAAATTTTAAGTTTCTGTGGCTGCGGGATCTATCCAATCTTTTTGATGACGCGAGAGTGAGTGAGTGTGTGACAAAAAATCGAAACTTTGAGTTCATATATCCTCTGCACTAATTTATGGGTATTTTTTGAATTATCCATATTTTTGTACTTTTCCTTATTTAGTATCGTAAATGTTACCTTTATTCCAAATTTCAAGTTTCTAGCGCTATGAAATCGAATTATTTTTAAATTTTCCTTATTTTTCTATTTTTCCGATTTTTTTTAATTTTATTTTCGAATTTTATTGCGTTTTTTATTTTAACTTATTCTGAATCCTAAACACTATCTTTACTGCGAATTTTAAGTTTCTAAGGCTAAAAAATCAAATTATTTTAATTTTTTCAAATTTTTTCGAATTTTCCGGACTATTTAAATTTTCCTTATTTTGCATCCTAAATACTACCTTTATTCCGAATTCCAAGTTTCCAGCGCAACAAAATCGGATTATTTGAAATTTTTCGATTTTTTTCAATTTTGCTTTCGATTTTTTTGGTTTTTTTGATGTTTTCTTTTTCTATATACTAAACACTATCTTCACACCGAATCTTAAGTTTCTAAGACTACAAGATCGTATTATTTTCAATTTTCAATTTTGATGGAATTTGTTGAATTTTCGAATGTTTTTTTTTCGAATTTTCCGGATTTTATAATTTTTCCTTTCTTTGTATCCTAAACACTACCTTTTTCCCAAATGTCAAGTTTCTAGGGCTAAGGGATCTACCTAATCTTTTTGATGACGCGTGAACGAGTGAGTGAGTGAGTGACAAAAAATCGAATGTTTGAGTTCATATATCGTCTGAACTAGAAAAGACAGAAAGTTGTAATTTTAAATTTTGGTCCTGTGTGCCAAATACTCTAGAAAAACGAAGTTTCAAATTTTTGGAATACTCCAGCGCGGAGATATGGGGGGGGGGGGTCAAAAGTGCCCTGAGTTGCTTCCAGAAAAGTATGCTTACGGCTGTCCTCTCTCGACTTGGCGGAGGCACTGCCGTGCCTCCAGATGCACGTCGAGTCACAATGCCTTTATCATTATCTTTTTACGCGTAAAAGTTTCGCTACGGTATTCCATTGTAAAGTTTTGTAATTTTTGAAATCTAATATTTGAAAAACGACATAATCATTAGATTTGAAATTTATATCAAGAAAAATACAATTTTTTTTTTTATCATTCTAACGCAGTTTGTAAAACAATTTTGTGACAAATACTTTTCGAGTTATTAATTTTTTAAGTAACTTCAAATGTTTCATTTTCCGAGATTAATCTGTGGTAACGATGGATTGCTGTGACTTTTCATAAACATGAAAAATGATAGAGATTGAAAGAATAAGCCACCCTGTGTGTGGCTAAAAAAAATGCTTTAAAACTATTTTGAAAGCCGTAAAATTGAGTAAATTGCGATACAGTTTATAAAACAAATTGCATTTGAAAGCACATTTCGCCCCTAAACGACGATGTAAAAATTGAAAATGCGCGATGTTTAGAAGTTAACAAAAAGTGCAGTAACACCTAAATTTAATTGGCAGGTGTTGGCAACGTCAAAATGACGTCAGCGTTACTCTCGGACACGTTTGGCATTTGCAATACAGTTTTTTTTTTTTTTTTTTTTTTTTTTCAAGAATAAAAATAATACAAATAAATATAGAATGACCAAGTCCTTAGAATACAAGGGATTTTTTCAAAATAAAAAAATTAAATATTTGACATACACATAAATAACAATTCAGTTCACTCTCAGTCTCGAATCCTGCGACTTTCGGCTTTATGTTCCACAACAAGAACGAAAACGAATGCGTCAAGCATAGATTATGTAACACTTTCCAACGCTTCCAAAATTATTTTACAAATCTTTACCGTTTAATAAGCTGAAAGATAACACCTAAGTAAACAATTTAGAAAACGCATCATTTAAACACGTAATTTCAGGAATTTCCAACATATACAATACAATATTCGGAAAATTATCCGAATACTTTTATTCAGCCCTGTGTAGGATCTATAGATTTGTATATATACTACATAGGATGCTAAATTTTAGTTTAGTTTGGAAACGCGTAACACAGTTTAAAATTCTACTTCTGGAGTTTCTGCAAATAAACGGAAATGTGTTCGCAAACTTTTGTGCTGCCGTGTATATGAAATACAGAATTTATACACACCAAGTAATAGACAAAAAATGAGTTAAATTTAAAATAGAGTTCAGCAACTTAAAACAAAACGCTGTTCCAGGAATAATTTTTAACAGACAGTAGAGAATTCTTTTGTGTGACCCTGTAAATGAACGATGACTGCTATACACACACTATTCTGTAGTAGGCCTCTTGCAATGCACCTTAGTGATATATATAAATTTCAATGCGTTTAAAATAGTGAAACATTATTTAATTAAACCGCAAACGATTTTTCTCCATAGACGTAATGTAACGGAATTCTTTTGACTGTCCCTGTAAAGTAACTATAAGTGCTACGCACAAGCTATTCCATATTAAGCTTCTTGTAATACACCTTAGTGATATATATCAATTACAATGTCTTTGAAATTGTGTAACATCATATAAAATAAAACGCAAATGATTTTTCCCCATAGACTGTAATGTAACGGAATTCTTTTGAGTGTCCCTGTAAAAAAACTATAAGTGCTACACACTTCAGTTGAAATAGGGAACATGCTATAGATAACGACAATAACATATAAAAATTGCAGGGCAATCCGAGCATATTTACGGGAGTTAGAGCACGGACAGACGGCAGACAAACCGAAGTCATAAACACTTTTCAACTAGGTTGGAAAGTGTTAAAAAGGAAAAACTAAATTATCTTAATCTAAAGGAGTATAATTGGAGTGTTGTGCCATTAAAAAAAAAAAAAAAAAAAAAAAAAAAGCCAGTTTTCTTACTATGATATGCCGAACATTATATTAACTTCACAAAGGTAAACATTAATGATACGTGAAGAAAAAATTTAACGGAGACATTAAAAATAGGAAAATATAATGGAAATTCAACTATCACGAAAAATATTTTTTTCTTAAATTCTTTCTTAATTCTTTTTCTTAAATTTTTTTTAAAGAAGATTTTCGGTACTTGATAATTTCAATTTCAAATTAGCACATATTATTACTATTTCTAAATCACTTGTGATATTCAAAATTCTTGGAAGGAGATACGCCCCTGAGAATTTGAGGAACTAAAAAACACTTTTTCGAAATTAAATTATATTTACGTAAACAGAAATAATACAGAAGAGGAAAAAAAAAATCCAATATTCGATACTGAATTATAATCAACATTCGGCATAATAATTAAATTGATATATTGAGTAAGTTTTCTAAATCGTAGGGATATGCATTGAAAATATAATCATTATACGAGTCTTTACTGTTTGATTTCAAATTGGAATAAATTAATGTGTCACGTTAATAAGACGTAAAAATATTACAATTTAAAGGCACTCTTTACGTTAAAGCAGTAAAAAACAAAAAGTAAACATTTTGGCACTAACTCCAAATTTGCACTTTGTCATTATTAGGTAGATTTCGTAAGAAATACTACCTATTACACTCTCCCATAAGTTGGAATTCCTGAAATTTTTTTGCAGATCTACACCGATCTATATATATATATATATATATATATATATATATATATATATATATATATATAACTTTTTTATGGACACGACAACTTCAATAATTCTGCACAAATCTCTTCCAAACTGATACATAAAATCAAGGGGCATAAAATCTCGGTCAAATTAGTTAATGGGCAGTATCGAACCAAGGAAGGGGGGGGGGGCTTTTTGTGAAAACAGAAAAAAACCCATAACTTCTTAATTTTGATACATATCGAATCCGTTTAAAGTTATTATTACTTCTAGAGAAATGGCCAAAAAATTATGTATGACAGGATTTTGATTTCATTAAAAATGCCCCCAAGGGGGGGGGGGGGGGGGAGGAATCATATTTTCGAAAATTCACAAGATATCAAATCCGCTTAAATTTATTTTAAATCGTCTTAATATTATCTACAACTTTTATATTGACATGTTTTTTTTTTTATAGGACCAACTCTTACAGCAAAAAAAACAAAACAAAACAAAACATAAAATAAATAATACATAAATAAATAAATAAAAATAAATAAATAAATAAATAAATAAATAAATAAATAAATAAATAAATAAAATAAATAAAAAATAATAACAAAAAAATCCCTCAGGCTGAGGTATATTTCGAAGAGGTTGGTCCCAACTGCCGCATCATCGCAAATAGGTCTTTCTTCTGCAATTCCCAATAAACAGGCGACCCACGGTCTGCGTCTTCGAAATCTACCTGTGCCTGTAGGCCGAGCAGTCAGGGATTTTTTGTAAGCCACGTATGATATTCAAAAACCCAAGTAAGAGCAGCGCCTAACAATTTAGGCGGACTTTTTTCAAGTTAAATTATTTTTATGTTCAAAGAAATTATACAAAAGAAAGGAGAAAAATTACTGTACAAGATACTGAATTAGAATCGCAAGCCAACAATAATTAAATTACAATACCGAATCCGTTTTTCTGAATCACAGAGACATACATTGACAACATTATCATAAGCACAAGTTTATTTTTATTCATGAATGATTTCAATCTGGAATATATAAGTATGTCATATTACAGCTAAAAAATGAAAGACAAAGTTAAAAAAAAAATTTCAAACTGTGAAAAAGAATACTGCAACAAATAATAATAAAAAAAAAGACGTGACCACAGCACACAAAAAAGGACTTTGCTTATAATCACATTTTTCACCGAAAATACAATTCACTACCTTTTCTTAGCAAATGCAAATATCATGCATAAAATGAGAAATACATTCTCGATGTTTCTTTTCTTATCTTCTTTTTTTTTTTTTTTTTTTTTTTTTTTTTAAGATGCAATACCATAGGGAGGCCTTGAGTGAGTGAACAAGTAGAAAAAAAAAAAAAAAAAAAAAACCTAAATTGAGTCAGAAATGCAAATATGAGAAAGTACGAAAAAAAGATCAAAAAGGTTGCATTCGTTGAGTTATTCTCACAATTTTTAAGGAGAGAAAAGCAATGTTGATTGCAACAAAATATACATTTCTCCAGGAAGTACCCAAAAAGATCTTCCCAAACTTATGCAAAAGAGGGGAGGAGAAGTGGAATGGATTTCTGTCATAACGCAAACTAAGACTTTTCATGATCTACTTCAAATGGTAAGTGGAAAACTGAAGAAAGAAAGAAAGAAGATTACAAACAAAATCTGCAGAAGAATTTTAAAGAACTTGGAATTGAAAAATATTCTTTTTTAATAAAAATAAATATATATTTAGAGTTCATTTACTTTTTATTCTATTCTCTTTGTTTTATATGCACTGCAAAAAATAATTGTTGATTTTACAGTATAAAACTGGCATCCTAGCTGCCAGTATTATACCGTAAAATTAACAGTATTAAACAGTAAAATAAGCAGTAATACGCTGCCGCGCATGCGCGGTAGCGTATTACTGCTTGCGCGACAGCGTATTACTGCTTATTTTACTGTTTAATACTGTTAATTTTACGGTATAATACTGGCAGCTGGGGTGCCAGTTTTATACTGTAAAATCAACAATTATTTTTTGCAGTGTGTGTATATTCACTTTAGTTATAATAAGGAGCATATTTTAATCTGAACACACAGTGCGATGAACGAACCAAATACTTTAGCTTGTTTATGCATACTTACCATCTAGCAAATCACGGGTACACAGGATGGTAACAAATATCCGGTATTAAAATTCCCTGCTATTTCCAGGTTAGCGTTTAATTTTCCAACACGCTTCTGCATTGGAAGTATTTTACAGCCACAAAATGATAAGACAGTCAATGCGTAGAAAAAGAAGGGGTTCATAAGACTCAAACCCCCTCCCCCCCCCATCATTTAAGTTTTAAGTGAAGGAAATTTTTTTAAATATTTTTAATGTTTGATAACTGATCGCTCAAAAAACAGTTGTATACCCTGCAAAAAAAGTTGATTTTACGGTGTAATACTGGCAGCTAGGATGCCAGTATTACACCAGTAAATCAACATTTTTTTTTTTTTTTTTTTTTTTTTTTTTTTTTTCCAGTGTGCACAAAGAACCATGATGAATATTGATTATATTTATAACGTATAAATTTGCATATCAGGGGCTTCAACGTCAATTTTTGCACGCGCGTTTTTATTTCGAACTCATTTTATTAATATATGAAACTTTAAACCCGCAGTTTCATATTGTTTAGTATTACTAACTAAATTCAGGAGATTTCTCTTGCGAATTGTAACGTCCTGAATCACTCCCCCATCCCTCGTTATCTTATTAATTTGATAATCGTAAGAGTCTAGAATTCAAAATAATTAGAATATTGATTTTGTGATAATGATATCAACAACTAGGTTGAACAATTAATTATTCTCATAAGTTAAGTATTTTATTAATTGAGGGACTCGGGTGTAAAACATGATAATTGCCATTTCTGAATTTTATTTTGATTTCCATGTTAAAATTATTTAACGGCATCCTGACATTCTTTAAAAAGTACAAGGTTTAATTATTAGTCAATAAATGCCATCACAATTGAAGATACATTTTAAATAAGTGAATTAATTTTTATTTAGTTAAGCCTTAACAATCGAGTTGTTTTAGAAGAAGAGGATTTAATGGTTTTGCTTGCAGATATTTTTCATAAAACTTGAATAGTGAATATATCGAAAATTTTCTAGTTACCTTGTTTTATACCCGAGCACTTCACTTATTGATAATACTAAATGTTTAATTTACCTGTTTAAATTCCATGTTTTTATAGAGTGAAAGGAAACCATTTAGAAAACGCATAACACAGTTGAAAACCCATCTTCAACAATTATCGCCCATAGAGGATAATGTATACGAAATATTTTTTGCAGGTCTGTATATGACATAGATTTTTATAAACACAAAATAGTATACTAAAATTTCATTCAGCTGTTAAACGCATAACACAATTCAAAATGTACTTCCGACAATTACCATTCACTGATGGCAATGTATCAAAATTCTTTTGGACAGCCCTGTATATGAATTTATTTATATTACACGTGCACATACACACACTCCACAGTGTACTAAAATTTCAATGATTGATAATCCTGATTGTTAAATTCATTTGAACATGACTACTTGAACCCCTACCATAATTATTTAATCGCTACGCCACTGGATTTTTAAAGTTCAAAAATAAAGATTCTTAATAGCGAAAATTTTATTTATTTATTTTTATTAACAAGCTAGCAGCACAATAAAATACATCAAAATTTTATCGGCTGCAACAAACAAATCTATGTAAATATAATGCAAAATACATTTGGAGAAAACTGCTTTTGAAATACAACAAATGTATTATTGAGAGAAGTGAATTTTGATACGGAGTGAGTCTCTCGAGTGCAAAATCGATAACAACAACATGCAGATAAAAACAAAATAGAAGCGAAATCGAATCATGAATTCGAATAAAGATCGGATAACGAAATGGAATAAAATATCTAGCAGTTTTTACGAACGACTTCCAGATTGTTATACAAGTTAGAGATTGGACAACTGTTACAGGTCGTAAAATGAGATTTTAAAACTACATTATGTACTTTAACTTTCTGTTTTGATAATTACGAGCCATCGTTTTAAAAATAACAGAATACAAATTTTGGCAAGCTAGAAACAAAAAGGCATTAAAAATATGTTCGGGAATTTGTGTGGATATATCTATAAAAAGAGAGATTAAAAGTTTTTAAATGCTGATAAGGTATAAATAACAATTGTAATAAGAAATATAATGCAAAGTAACTGAAAAATTACAAATAAACAAAACCGAAAAATCATGCACAACACATAGATTTCATATTAAACACTTTGCAATGCAACATCACCAAAATATTGTTACGAAATTTCATCTGATGAAAGGAAATATCTTAAAACACAATTTTAAAAACGATTAACAGAGTTGGAAACATATTTTCAACAATTACCGTCTACAGACGGTAATATATTCGAATTTTTTTTTTTTTCAACATTGTATGGATTTTTATAAACACAACATAGAATGCTTACATTTAATTCTGCTAGAAAACACAACAGAAAACTCACTTCTGACAATTACTATTTATTGACGGCAATGTATCCAAATTTTCTTGTGTAGCCCTGTATATGAATTTATTTATGCTACACACACACACACACACACACTGCATAGTGTATTAAAAATTAATTCAATTGAAAACAGCGTAACCAAGTTGAAAACACGCTTCCGGCAATTCCTGTCAACAGACAGCATTGTACAGGGTGATTTTTAAAGTTGTGAAAGTAAAACACTATAATACAAGAACCACTGATCCAAATGACCCGATATTTCACCAGTATGCTCCCAAAGCAATGGGAATTTTTTAGGCATGGTTAAAAAAACTTAAAATCGCACCGACAGATGGCGCTGTAAGGTAGCAGAAACAAAGAATACCGTCTGTGGGAGGAAAACAATGGACGGTACTTTGAAAAACCATCTTCCGTAGGCCCTCTGTCGTCATTTTCTTAAATTCTTAAGTGTCCTAAATCTCCTAAGAGCAGTTGCTGCGCTGTCATTATTCTGATGATACAATTTCACTAACAATGCACGGTCCGTCAATGGCGCAGTCATTGCGAGGATTTCCGTAAAATAATGAACAAGAGGTGTGCGTACTTCACGTTCTTATCGCCAATGTGTCTGTGCCTGGCGCAAGTTCGTCTCCCGACTTTACTGCATGTACAGCGCCATCTGTCGGTGCGATTTTAAGTTTTTTTTAAACCATGCCAAAAAAATTCCCATTGCTTTGGGAGTATACTGGTGAAATTTTAGGTCATTTGGATCAGTGGTTCTTCTGTTATAGGGTTTTACTTTCACAACTTTAAAAAAAATCACCCTGTATTTGAATTCTTTCGTGCATCTCTGTATATGATCGATCTATAGAATTTATACACATCACATATGCTTGCAAAAAAGAGAGAGAGAGAGAGAACAACTTGCTTTCAGCAATTATTGCTCATAGACGATAATGCATCTGAAATATTTTATGCGGCCTTGTAAAAGAACATTAAATGTCACATGCAGCATTTTTTGCAGGGAAGATGTCTTCACGCATAGCAATAACACTATCAGTTTCATTATGTTAGAAATAATATACTATCGTTAAAATGTACTGCAAAGAATCGCTGGCAGTCTAATAATGTAATATGCAAGTTCTTCGGCATGTTTTTGCAAATATAAAGATAAATGCTATGCACACCACTTTCTACAGGAAAAGTAAATAGGTGTATATCAATATGAAAGTCCAATTAGCAATGTTTGAAATAGTGTGACATCATTAAAATTCACTTCAAACATTTAATTATTGTCCACAGAGTAAAATGCATCCGAATTGTGGAATACCCCGATAAACGAACTATAAATGCTATTCATTCCATTTTCAATAGGGAGCATACCATAATAAAACTCACACATATCAGTTTCGTGGTAATCCAAGCTTATTTTCGAAAGTTAAGAGGAACAGACAAACCGAAATCATAAACCCTTTTTAACAAAATTGGAGAGTATTTAAAAAAAGATAGGAAAGAAGGAACGGAAAAGCAATACGTGAGATTATGTTTTAAATTTACACATTCATTAAATACTTCCTAACACGATCATAATTATACGGACAGTTTTCTAAATGTAACTAAATCAAATTTAAAAATATTTTAGTCAATGATTATCGTGGTTCCAATGAAGCTTAAAATTACTTCAAAGAATATAGATATGCACTGAAAAAAAAATAAAACCCAATTTGGGTCGAAAGATTCTTAGGTATGTGCCTTTTTTTTTTTTTTCCTCATTTGAAAATGGGTATTTAAAACAGTGCCAAAATGGATACACAGTGGTAACTAAAACAGGCATGACCCAATTTGGGCACATAGCCAGGGTTGGGTTTTTGACGTCAAAAACTGGTTTTTGACATGACAGTGGTAAAAACCGTGTTTTTACCGGTTTATTCCGTCAAAAACCTATCATTTTCGATTGTCCTCCAATTTATGGTGTAAGTGTAGCAGCATACAGTACATTTCTAGAATGATTTTACCTTGTTGTTCTTGTTATTATTATTATTTACAATTACATTTGTTAAATTATTTAAAAGAAGATAATTTCCTAATATGGGAAAGATTTAAAAATACAAGAGTAAAAGAAAAGAACAATATTTATCATAATCTTCACTAATATAAATTCCACTAATATAACCGGTTTTGATAATATTAAATGATAATAAAAAGGTTATAATTATAAAATAACATTCAATATACATTTTTAATAAAGTACATTAAAATTATTTTAGATATGCAAAAATGCTGTTACATTGTATGACGATAGATGTTAACGCAGAGTTTCCTCCAGACAGTTTCAGAAGAGTGCTGCACCCTGCCTGCCCTTTGCTTTACAAAATAGCACCCTTCTTGACCCTCATAAAAATACTTATCTCCCTTCTTGCCCCTCCCAGTGAAATAATTTGCACCCTTCTTGCCCCTCAGTAAAAAAGTGTCCTTTCTCCTTTTTGCATTAAAAAATTTGCTTTCATAGTAAAAATTGACTCAATGTTGTCTTAAAAAGAGTGCCCTGACTTTTAAATATCAAAAGTGGCTTTAAAAACCAAAAGAATACCTTTAACAATTAAAAAAGTGCCCTTAAGGTTAAGAAAAGTGCCTTCAACAATCAAAAAACTGCCCTTAAGAATAAAAAAGTGCCCTTACGAATAAAAAAGTGCCCTTTTCTCACCAGCAGCACCCTGCCCTTTTTAAAACCTGGGGGAAACTGTAGTTAAGCATAGACTGGTAGTGAATAAATTTGAATATTCTTAGATATAATATTTTAAAATGCATATCTTATGTATTATCATAAATGCAATTATGGTGATTTTCATTTGCACTTCAACAAGTAGAATCTTAAAGTTTTGTTTTCAACAATGTAATAAGTTGTACCGAAATTATACACATTGTTTCATCTAATACTTATAGGTTACAGGATTTCTTCAAAAAATCTAATTTTTTTAGACTTTGACAAATAGCTTAAGATTATTGCAGAGATCTTCTAACAGAGATGTATATGTATTATTCTAATGCAATTCTTTATTTTTTTTCTTGGATGGATAAATATACTTTAGAGTCTTTTTGATTCTGAATATTTTATGTAAAACAACTTAATATTAAAGATAGAATGAAAAAAAAAATGTAAAAACAAACTACTAAAAAATGGGTTTTTGACAGTTTTTGACATTTTTGACACGGAGGTTTTTGACATGACGGTAAAAACCATGGTTAAAACCGGTAAAAACCGTCATACGTCAAAAACTTGCCAACCCTGGCACATACCTAAGAATCTTTCGACCCAAATTGGGTTTTATTTTTTTTTCTGTGTGGCTTTCCACAAACGATTAGAATATTCGAATTAAAAACTATGTATTATATGTATTATATACAGTAATAGTGTAGTAAAAATCTTATTTGAAACGAAACGAGGAAATACACAAAATTAAATTTCACTTTTACATAAAGTAAAAGTAGTTTGAAGGACGAGCACAATCATTCATACTGGAAGCTGACAAGATAATTAGAAGACTAACACTAATCACGGAACTTTGATTTGCACATTCATTAAATGCTTCAAAACACGATCGTATCAAAGATAAATTATGACTAAAATTTCTAAATATAATTAACTCAAATTTAAAGATTTTTATTAGTGAAAGAACGATTATCGTATTTTCAACGAAGCTTAAAATTACTCCAAAAGTTATCAAATAACTTTTGTATTAAGCGATTAGGTTATTTGAACTCAAAAAAGTTAAAAACTACGTTACAATAATCATATTACAAATTTTACTTGAAACAAAACGATGAAACACGCAAGATTAAATTTCACTTTTACTTAAAGTAAAAATAGCCTGAAGAAAGAGTACAATCATTAATATTGGATGACGAGATAATAAAAAACAAAACGAAAACTAATCACGGAACTTTGATTTGGACATTCATTAAATGCTTCAAAACATGATCGTATAGAGAAGTTATTGGACTAAAATTTCTAAATACAACAAACTAAAATTTGAAAACATTATAAGCTAATACAGTACTTCGATGAAGCTTAAAAATACCCCCCCCCCTTTTTTTTTCCTAATATATATTTCAACATAATATACATTTTCCAACAAGGAAATTGAAATTAAACAAAAAATGTTACACTAATCATTTTACATATCTTGTTTGGAACAAAAGGATAAAATACTCGAGATTAAATTTCACTTTTACTTAAAGTAAAAATAGCTCGAAGGGAGAGCAATAAATTATCCATTTCGGAACTTAACAAGATAATCTTATAAATAAAACTGTAAGGGAAGAAATGTAATGTTCAGGCATAACCAATAATAGGATCGATTTGTTCAAATGACGTCATAGATCCCAAGATGTATCATCTCAAATTCGTTAAAATGGATTAATTAATTGCTTTTTAAACTTTGAATACTTAGGTAGGTTATAACTAAGAAAAGGACATACTTTTCTTTTTTTTTTTTTTAAATGTTATTTAGGCATGTAGATTTTCACTAATATTCAAAATTTCATAAAAAAATAAATAAAACGAAACCTAATCATGGAAGTTCTTAATTTGCACGTTCAATAAATTATTCAAATTCAAAACATAATCTTGTGCCCTCCCCGCCAAAATATCGCAAACGACAATTTAAAAAATATATAATTTTTTTAAAAAAAAGATGTCAATGGTGTTATAGTAATTTGTTCAGAACCAGTTCTTTTGTGTGGTTACGAAATTATAAAGAAAACAAAATGAAAATATTAAGCGATAGCAATAGTAAATAAGATTTTAAAATCTCTCTTCTGGAAAATTGATATATTGTGGCTTAATATAATTTGGCGGGAAGGGGCGATATTGCAGAGAAAATTTTTGGATCAAAATATCTAGATATTACCGTTTCTCAATTAAGCTAAAAAATAACCTTTAAATAAAGAACTAGTTTGTTTGTTTTTTTTCCCTAGGGGGGCAAACATGGATTTTGGCGGTCGCCTCCCACCTCCGCAAAGTAAATTGACAAAGTTTTTTTTTTTTTTTTTTTTTTTTTTTCTAAGTTTCTAATAGCCGACTTATTTTAAAAATGTAATCATAAAATACGTAATATTGAACTATGTAATCAACTTTGTAAAATATTCAATAAAACCTGTGAAATCGAAATGAACAAGAAAAAAATTAGCTTTCTTCAGATTTCCGTCTTAGCATGTGTAATTGTTGATATTCTTTCTATTGTGACCATGTAATTTTTTTCATGTAATACAGGATTCCGTTATAGACAGATTTCATTTTCACATATTATACTGTAGTTGTAGTACTATACATTACAATTGAGCAGGCGTTTAAAGTCATAGTGACATGAGTCAATGTCTGAAGAACTGAAAAACAAGGATTTTCTGTGGGTACAACAATAACATCTAATACCGTAAAATATGTTTGAGTGCTATCTACAGCCAGTATCGTGGAACTATCACTTATACCATTCTTCCTACTAATAGACTGATATGTCTCGATGCTTTCCTAAGCCTAACGCTATTTTTCAAAATTTTAATAGTGACCTGGAATTTAATTATAAAAAACTATTACGTTTTCACCAAGTATTTTATTTTGGGAATTTTCCACCCCTTAGTGTTTAGTGTCTCGGGCAGTAGCCCAACTCGTCTCCTATAAGGCCGGATCTGGATGAAAAATTAGTAATTCTAAAATATATAAGTATTATGTATATTTTTTAATTGCGCACTTAGTTTTTAGTGTTCCAGGCAGTCACCCCACTTCAACAATCTTTTTTCTATTTGTCCATTTCAATGCACCAGTTTTTCTTTTGGTTTTTCCGGCTGCAAAATATTTTTACCAAATTTCATATATAAAATTTTTTTGTGTCAAAGGACAAACCAAATCTTCATTTGGCGCTCCCTCCACCTTTTGTTCTGGCGCCCGGGGTATATGCCTCCTTCATCCCCCCACCCCCCACCCCCACCCCCTTTAGTTTCGGCCCCGAGAAGCTAGGGTATTCAAACTAAGCTAAAAACGCAAGGTATCTCAAATTAAACTACACATTCCCGAGAGGGCAAAATCCGAAATTGTTCATCAGAAAGTCATTTTTTTTATTCTATTGTAAAAAAAAAAGTTAGAGCCAAAGAACACAATATATTTATACAGAATATATAACATGAACTATACTAATTATTCGTCTAAAGAGGGAAAAAACATGTTTAATATGAAGGCCCTCATTGTCTGCAACCACTTCGAATCTTAATAATAGCATGTTCAATGGTTGATTGCAGTGTATGCATCAGAAATTTACGAACATGGCGTACTGTGCTGTACAGATAGGATAAAGGTCTTATGGGATCACGATAGAAATGATTTTTAAGAACTTTTTTTTCCTCAAGAAAAAATTTCCATCATCTGGTTACTACACTCCCCACATTTCATGACCTTATGGTAAACAGTTTTTGATGTCTTCCTCTCGCAAATGTGCAGTTTAATTTGAGACACACTGCATATTTCACCAATTATTTTACAAATCTTGTTGAAATGAAACAATAAAATACGCGAGATTAAAATTTCCCTTTTACTTAAAGCAAAAATAGCTGGAAGAGAAAACAGTTATTTATTTTGTAACTTGATAAAATTAATAACAAATAAAAGGAAAACGAATCATGAAAGCTTCAGATTTACACATTCATTCCAGGGGCCTAGGAAAGAGAGGGGCTCAAGACCCCATCAACCCTTATTTAAGTAAACGCAATTTTTTTTTTTCTGTCACACGAATTGTTCCAAAGACTGTTATTTTTTGTCTTTATGTTCGACATAAAGAAGTACTATAAATATTGATTACACTTCTAACTAGTATATCTGCAGATCAGGGGCCCCAATGTTAGCTCTGCAAGTCGTATTTTTGTTTTGAACTCATTTTATTTAATATTTTGAAACTTTCGGTCTGTAGTTTCATTTATTCAAAAAAGTATTACTACAAGCAAGGCTTCAAGTAGTTTCAGGAGATGTAATTCATGATTTGCAACGGTAAATGCAATTACACACACTGATACTCCAAAAGTGCTTATTTTCAAGTTTTTATTATATGAGGGAAGCTCTGCTCCCCAATTTGTCTCAAAATTCGATAGTAATAACTCTCTACAATATTCAGTATTTGAAATATTTTACCTAAAATAATTAAAATATTGATTTCGTGGTACTGCGTTAATAATTAGTTTGAAAGATTAATTATTCTCAAAAATGTTTTATTAATTATTGAGAATCTTAATTGTTTAATTTATTTGAAACTGACTACTTGAGCCCTCAGATAATTTTTCAATTGCTATACGCCACTGTTAAATCCACGATCATGCTTTAGAGAAATTCTTGGACCAAAATATCTAAATATAACTAACTGAAATTTGAAAATATTTCAGCCAAGGGTTACCGCTCTCAAAAATAATCCAAAAGTTATCGATATAAATTTCCCACAGGCGGTTAGGATGTTCTGAAGTCCTAGGCCGCATCTGTAGACCATAAAACAAATCTGTTCGGCAACTTTTAACTCATCAAGCTTTTCATTTAATTAGTTTCCAAGACTGTTGTTCATGAGGCGAGCAATTATCGCCCATTCACGCGTGATAATTAAATTAATGGGCACTTTAATTTGAATTCCTAATCTCATATTCTAATCACTGGGAGTGGACTATTATAAAATCAATAACTGATTTTCGTTATTGGAAACTTTTACTGGGCTGATGAATATTTATGAGCAGGCAAGGAAGAATCCGTATGCGTTATTAGAGCAATTTTCTTTCCGTTCATCACGAAATAATCAGAAAATACCTGGGAGTATTTTTAGCTTTCAACTTACAGTTTTCGATTATGCTTAATATTAGCCCTTTATATTCTTCGACGGGAGCTTAAAGTTCACCAAGAGAAAAACCGAAACAAAATTTATTGAAAGTGTCTATTAACAGTAGATTTTATATTTCATATAAAAATATTAAGATGTGCAGCGGAAATTTTTTTACTCAAAATAATTAGTATAGCCGACTAAGACCAAAACACAAGGAACCGGAAAATTTTTATTACAGGCAAGTTTCCGTATTAAGAGGCTACTTCACTCACGCGAAAACAACCGCTCACCAATATTAATCCTATGGGAGAAATGTTTTTTAAATATATCGCTAGCATTTAAATGATTTTTTTTCCTTTAAAAAACTTGCAAATAAAATTTTAAAAAAGTAAAAAACGGCCTTTGTAGAGATCGACATCAGCTATCCAATGCAAATCATTTAAAAATATTGAAATGCAAACGAGATATTTTAAAAAAAATCTCCCATAGGATTAATAGTAGCGAGCGGGTGTTTTCGCGCAAGTGAAGTAGCCCTGTTATAACTGTATATTTGGTATTTCGACTAACAAAGATAATTTGTTCCGGAATCATATTTGTTACTCGCAATTTTCATTAACCGAAATATTATTTCCCATTCAATTAAAATGCAACGCGTGTGTGTTAATTAATCAGCCCGCGCATCCAATAAAACATTCGTTAACCGAGTGGGGGGGGGGGGAGCGAAGAATATTTTTGTCAGGCGAAACATTCGTTAGACAAGTGTCACTGTATTGTATTCTTTTCACCAGACCAAGATTTTTTCCGTTCAAAGCAAGAATCCGTTATGGACAGGTTTATCTGTATATCAACATGCAGACACATTCAAACTTTGTTATAATGAGGTTAAAGGGACTGCAGTAGTGTCTCGTTACAACAGAGTTCTCGTAATAACCAAGATCTTACCTGTCAGTTTGTCAGAAAACATGTTAAAGTTCAGATTAATTTTTAAAATTTATAGAATGAATACTCATACGAACAGTTTTGCATTTTTTAAATTATCTAAACTAAAATTAAATTAATCTAAACTAAAATTAAATTAGTAAAGGTGATTTGAAAATTGTTGTAAGAATTTTTAAATCCCTAATTTATAAAAATTTTATAAAAAGTATCGGAAAAAATCCGGATTATCATTTACTGTTAATTTGTCGTTTAACTACTGTCACAGAAATTGTCGCATAGCTACTGTAAACTAGGGATGCATTCGGCATGTATTCGGCCATACTACCGAATATTCGGTTAGGCCGGGTATCAAACTATTCGAATTGCTGAATAGCTTTAGAATCATATTTAAATAACAGAGATTGCTTTTACATTATTTATTTGCTGTTTGAAAAGTAAAAATTAAGAAAACTAATTGTTAATGATGACATTCATAGAAACTAATGATCCATAAATGCAAGTTCATGAATATTGTTTATTTTTTCACAGCTAGGTGTTTCATAATGAAAGATAATATGCAGCTTTCAGGGGTTATAATAAGTAACAAGAGAAACAGTTTTTGTATGGGAAGCCAGGATCGCAATTCACTTATTCAACAATTACAGTGTATCTCACTCCAAGTCGAACTTGCATCTTCGTTTCACTTTAACAATAATGAAGATATTGGTAACGAATAACGATATATTCAAACATCAGACTTAATTTGCCTTCTGTGAAATATGACAAAAAGTGCTAGAAATTGCCACCATTGCAGTGCAAACAACATTAAGCTAGATAGTCCCTTATTCAGAGTGACTGGCAGTATATCAGTCACTGTGTATATCAGTCATGTCTGTGTCACTGACGTATATTCAATGACTTCCGATGATTTCGTCACATTTCATACAAAGAAAAGTTAATATGATGAAAATCACCATCACGCTATTATATCTTTATTACTGTTAAATATGTGAACGAAAATACGGGTTCAGCTTTTAGTGAAACATCTGTATTTTTAATTGAATAAATAGATTGTGATGCTGGTTTCCTATACAGAAAATGTTTGTCTTAATCGCATTATCCCTTGAAAGTTTGTTCTAAAATTTTAGGAATACCCTGTACATTACCAACCTCTGAAAATAATCGCTCACTTTAGCTATCGTTTCACTTTAGACCCTCAGGTACATTCAAAAACTTTCTTGCTAAGTTGGCATCATTTGATTTTTTTTTTCCTTTTCAGACAGTGTTGAAGGTGACAGTGTTTAAGACAGTGTTGAATTCAGAAGGTGGCCCGGGGGGGACATCCCCCCCCGGAGCATTGAAATGTCCCTTGAAAATGTCCCCCACAGCTGAAAAATGTTTATGATTTCGGTTTATCAATCTGCCTTCTGGCCGTGCTTTAACTCTCGTAAATATACTCCGATTGCCATATAATTCATGTGTTATTGATATTTACTATGACATATTTCTTATTGAAACTGAAAATGTATAGCATTTATATCTCGTTCACAAAGACACCCAATAAAATTCCGTTACATTATAGTCTATGGGAAAAATCGTTCGCGGTATATTTTAATGATGTTATACTATTACAAACATGATGAAATTGATATGAATTTTTCAGGTGCACTAAAACATGCTTTCTGTAGAATATGGAGTACAAAGAATTTATCATTCAATTACGCAGGGTCACACAAAAGAAATCGAGTACTTTTACGGCTATGGACAGTAATTGCTTTATCTGGTTTTCAACTGTGTTATGAATTTTCTAAATTATCTACGTAGGTATCTTCTTTACCTTACTAAACAGTGACGTTTTGTTCAATTATTCCGGAAGTGTTGGAAAGTGTTTTATAATCTATGCTTGACGCCATATTTTTTTTTCTTGTTAAGTATTAAAACAAGAATCTTTGACGGTCAACCAAATGCGATTTGCAAGTACTTAATTTGCTCATATCTCACGCCAATCAGCTGCAAATACTTATTTCCCATTTCTTCAGTCTTACACGTCAAGCTTCGAAATAAATATAACAGATAATCGGCTTGAAGATTGCTTTTACCATCATCATTTTAAAGACAGACGAAAGGCGACAAGAAAGTAACTAAAAAACGATAAAAGGGACAGCCAGATCAATATAAATTCAGGATGAAATTTATTGACAATTAAAGGAAATTGTTCCAGCCATTTTCAGTTAGAGATTGGGTGGAAGAAGCAACAAATCTTTTCACAGATAATAATCCCACATTCAAACTTTTCTATTTTAATTATCGCTGACACTATTAAAATATTCAGCGAGGCAAAAGACTCGTTATTACGTTTCACACACATAAAGAAAAACTTTAAACTGCGGACTTGAAAGTAGATGATAATTCTAAAGTATTTTTGAATAATGCATTCAATTTTTCCCGATTCATTATGAAAAGCAATAACTATTAACACTTTTAAATAATTATTCAATATGTATAAATTACATCCACACATGTGTCATGCATAGTATTTTAACAATCGAGTAAACATTACTAGAGAGATGTACTGAATGCGATATAGACACGAAATGAAAGAAAAATTAATGTCATATTTTAATGCAATTATGGAAAAATAGTTTACAATCCTTACTCTAATATTAATTTAATATTTTATAAAGAAAAATAAATAGGTATACACTGACATAATACAGTAAAACCCCGGTTAACCGAAAAGCATGGGACCAAAGGATTTTTGGTTAACCGGGGTTCCATTGGAATTTTCGGATAACCGGGACCCTTCGTAATTTTATTCTACCAGGTGACACTACTCACCCTTCTCCACTTCCCCACAGTCAGGTAAAGCGTTGTGCTTCCAGGTGCTGCAAGAGTCCGTATTCTATTTGATTTCCCTTTCCTGTTTACACGTGTTTTAATTTCCTCCAAACTTTATTTACGATGAGTAATATTTTAACCCTTTCAGGGGCAGTGGTATGTTTATGAAACCACTTAATTTTAATTCCCAAACGCCACAATGGTACCAGAATTTTTCTAAAATCTTTTCCAATTAATATGCGTGTGAAATAATAGCCCTTTTCTTATTTCCAAATATTTTTTTTTTTTTTTTTTTTTATTCCGGTACCAGTCATTTATTTCAACATTTTAGTACTGAAAGTACTGTGCCCCTGAAAGTGTTAAAATACAAACGGGTTTTTATAGGCATGAAGAGCTCAACGAGTTGAAAAAATTGATACCGGCACCTCAATATATCGAAGTGCAGGAAGATGCAACAGGGTCACATATGTTGTTGTTTGAAAGGTGGCGTGATAAGGCAGCGTTGAAGCAATGCGAAGTTGAAAAAAAAAAAAAAAAAAATCACAACATATTTTGTAAAGAAATGAAGTATGTGGCTATACAATAAAATGCATGCATTTACGCAACAGTCCAAATAAATAAGTTCACGATGTTTATGTATTTCATAAACAACATACTTGTTTAAAAATAAAAATTTTCATACTTAAAAAAAAAAAGAGTTAAGGTCTTTCGGTTAAGCCGATTTTCGGATAACCGGGATTCGGATAATCGGGGTTCTACTGTATTTAATATTTAGAAAGGCAAAAGAGAAGGTGAAATTCCTATTAAAATATTCAAGGATGTACTGTATAAAGTCCTGTTCACAGAATGGCCACAGCTATACGTCAAAAAACGGTGTCTAGGCATAATAAACTGGCATGTGCTACGCGATGAGACCGCTTTCAGCGCCACCTATTGGTAAACAGTGGACTTGGCGTTCATATCTCGAAAACGGTACGATCAGGTAAAAAAAGACAATTACAAAGTTGTAGAGCGTCCCTGGTTTAGTATGAAATGACGTACTACAAGTATAAATAACTTTATTAGAAGCCCTGAAATGTAAAAAAAAAAAAAAAAATCCCTGACGGCTCGACCTACAGGCACAGGTAGATTTCGAAGACGCAGAACATGGGGCGCCTGTTTGTCAGGAATTGCGGAAGAAATGACCTTTTTGCGATGATGCTGCAGTTGGAACCGCCTACTTCGAAACCAAACTTGTTTGCAGGCGGAGCCAGCAAGGATTTTTTTTTTTTTTTTTTTTTGCTATAAGAGTTGGTCCTATAAAAAACATGTCAATATAAAAATTTTAGATAATATTAAGGGGATTTATAATAAATTTAAGCGGATTTGAAATCTTGGGAATTGACGAAGTTATGAATTTTTTTCTTCTAAAACCCCCCTTCCCCCCCTTAAGGCAATTTTTAATTATATCAAAAATCTGTCATACATAAATTTTCGGACCTTCTCCTAGAAGTAATAATAACTTCAAACGGATTCGATACGTATCATAATTAAGAAATTGTGGGTTTTTTTTCTGTTTTCACAAAAAGTCCCCCCCATCCCCCCCCCCCCTTGGTTCGATTTTCCCCAGTAACGAACTTGACCGAGATTTTATGCCCCTTGATTTTATGTATCAGTTTCGAAAATATGCGGGAGTTGGAACCGCCTACTTCGAAAAATAACCGGCGGAGCCAGCAGGGATTTTTTTGTTTTTATTTTATTTTTTTGCTATAACGGTTAGTCCTATAAAAAACTTGTCAATATAAAAGTTTTAGATAATATTAAGAAGATTTACAATAAATTTAAGCGGATTTGAAATCTTGGGAATTGACGAAGTTATGAATTTTTTTCTTCTAAAACCCCCCTTCCCTCCCCCCTTAAGGCAATTTTTAATTATATCAAAAATCTGTCATACATAAGTTTTTGGCCCTGTTCCTAGAAGTAATAACAACTTTAAACGGATTCGATACGTATCATAATTAAGAAATTATGGGTTTTTTTTTCTGTTTTCACAAAAAGCCCCCCCCCCCCCTACCTTGGTTCGATTTTGCCCATTAACGAACTTGACCAAGATTTTATGCCCCTTGATTTTATGTATCAGTTTCGAAAAGATGCGGGAGTTGGAACCGCCTACTTCGAAAAATAACTTGTTTGCAGGCGGAGCCGGCAGGGATTTTTTTTTGTTTTTAATTTTTTTTTGCTATAACGGTTGGTCCTATAGAAAACTTGTCAATATAAAAGTTTTAGATAATACTAAGAGGATTAATAATAAATTTACGCGGATTTGATATCTTGTGAATTGACGAAGCTATGATTTTTTTTCTTCTAAAACCCCCCTTTCCCCCCCCCCCTTGGGGCCATTTTTAATTATATCAAAAATCTGTCCTACATAAATTTTCGGCCCTTTTCCTAGAAGTAATAATAACTTTAAATGGATTCGATACGTATAATAATAAAGAAATTATGAGGATTTTTCTGTTTTCACAAAAAGCCCCCCCCATTTCGCCCCCCTTGGTTCGATTTTGCCCATTAACGAACTTGACCGAGATTTTATGACCCTTGATTTTATGTATCAGTTTGGAAGAGATTTATGCAGAATTTTTCCAGTTATCGTGGTCAGAAAAAAGTGACATAGATAGATAGATAGATAGATAGATAGATAGATAGATAGATAGATATATAAACTTTTTTACTGGGGGTGTTTTTGGGTTCTGGGAGTCATGATCGGCGTAAATCTGCAAAAATATTTTTCAAAATTTCCAACTTAGGTGAGAATGTAATAGGTAGTATTTCTTACGAAATCTACCTAAAAAAAAAAAAAATCCCTCACCAGCTTAAACACGCTACAAATTGGTGGCATTAGCAGGTAGACGCATATACTAATAAAACTGACACATGTTGGCAATATCCAGTTTACAGTTTATTTTGATTTTAATCTAATGTGTCTGTCCACCATTGGCAGTAATGGATTATACATTCGGATTGTGTTCCGATGGTGGACACATTGGGCATACTGAACTGGATTTTCATATCAAAATAAACTGTACCTTGCTTAGTTTTATTAATAAATATGCATCTGCCTCATAATGCCACACTTCTGCATACAATTAGGTGTATTTAAGCTGTTGATTGGATTTCAAAAAAAAAAATCTCAGAGTTTCTGATAATGTCATTTTTACATGTAATACATCATTTTATACAAAATCGAGGACGTTCTACTACTCGCTTTGTAATTGACTATTTCCGTACCATTTTCGAGATAGGAACGGTAACTCCGCAGCTTGCCGCTAGGTAGCACTGTAAGTGGTTTCATATAGGGATCCTACATCTCTAATGTAGGATCCCTAGTTTCATAGCGTAACGTATAGTCACTTTACTTTCTTAGACACTATTACGCTTATGACTATAGCTGTCTCGCGTTCTGAAGTTAATGCAAGTAGATGAAATTTTAGTGGGAACCCTGTATAACCTTTTTTCTCTTAAAGAATATTCTGGTTTTCTTTTGAAAAATCGGTTATATCCGAACCTGAAAAATTTAAAGAGAACCCAAACTCGCAGAATAAAATTAATGCCATCCCAACTCTAAGTCGGGATGCATTGGTTCGTATTAAATCAGATTACTTGTATGATATGGATTCTACTACAAATAAATATACTGGACTCTTTCTGCAGAGTAAATAAGTTTGTCAGTTCTGAGCAAATATATGTATAGACGCATAGAGGATAGCATATGGTATAGGAAGAGGTGCTTTCCATGGAGTTTATAGACAATTAAATCTGCGTTTGAAAGAAAATACAAGTTGGAAATTGTACGTCAAACGTGACAAATGAGGTGCGTTCGTACTATAATTAGTTTTATAAATATTCAGATCTTGGTGCAATAGCTGTTGCACTCTTATGCAAAAACGCATGAATACAAAATTTATTTTATGTTCAGATTTTCACATTATAAATATTAATTTTATTTTATGAAATTAAGTTTCAATACACTTTCACAAACAATTAATTACAATTATGTTACACTAAAAGTATAGTACGCGCAAATATTCAATACTATAGCACTGTAAAAAAATCATTGTTATTATTTCAGTGAAAAGAATTATATCGTCTGTTAAGATATGATTAATTTCTGTAATAAAATAAAATTACTGGCAACATTTTATCTTTTGTTGACATTTACTGAAAATTCCCGCTTTTAAAATTTCAGAACTTGAAATCTATATTTAGACTCTTTTTCCATTTAATATCTATTTCTCCGGAAACATCTATCCAAAAAAATGTCGATAGATTATAGGATAACTATATTTAAACAATTTTAGTATACAAATTCGGTTTTTAAATACGGAAATATGACTCTATCTTAAATATGACGTAATCGCCATGGCAACCTAGAATCATTACCTATCATGGGATATCATTGAATTAATTACGTATGATATGATTTAATAGAATGAATTAATATCTTTTTAAGTTTTGATTCCATTTCCATAAAAATTGAAATGTCTCGACAAAATTCTGCAGCAATTTATATACATTAAATTTCAAACCATTCGGTTGGATAGTTTTCAGGGCTGCGGAGTCGGTGGGGAAAATGACAGACTCCGACTCTGACTCCAGAAATTTTAAAAGAACCGACTCCGACATGGCTAAAGTACTAGTATTGCCTGTTGATTCTTATTATTCAGATTGCTTCATTGCTGTCATTTGTTTTGAAATAGTAATAGTCGCTTTATTAAATTTGTCATTAAAGAAAGGAAATATTGCTATTTTAAAAAGTGGCAGCAATCAAGCAATCAGAATTTAAAAAAAAAACTCAACTGGTAACACTGGAACCTGCTGTTACATTCCTATTTGACCTTGAAGCATATGATGTACATACACCCAGGGGTCGATGCAGGTTGTTTTTTTCTTAGGGCCCATTTTGTGACAAGTAAAGGTTATTTTTTGTAAAATTTATTATATTTTTGGGAAAAATAACATCTTGTAATGAACTATATACTAAATATAAAATATAAACTAGAGATTTTAATTAAAAGCAGTTTTCATATATGCTGTACACTGGACAGTATATTGGGACTGTTTAACCTGGGTTTCCTTGTATATATAGTCCAAATATAAAAATAATAATTCCGTTTATAAATTTAAAGTTACATAGAATTGGTTTAATTTCACTTCAAACTGTCTAAAAAACAAGCTGGTGTCGGACTGTTTCTTAATGACTCCGACTCCCGACTCTTTTGCCCCAAAATAGGCCTGACTCAGACTTCCACAGCCCTGGTAGTTTTTGCGCTGTTATATGCGGACAGACAGACAGATCACACGGCGACTATAGATGCTACGTATTTATATAATTACGAACGCACCTAATAAATAATGGAAGTGGCCCAAATATAATTCTGATGAAAAAACTAGTCGTTGGGGGCCACCGTAATACTTACCCATCATGGATATGCATAATGTAAAATATTAAAATAAAAAATGTGTAAACTACTTATAAAATGCATTGCAATTCAAATAAAATCGTGGCTTGATGACGTCACAAACTTTAAAGGCTCGATTACTGAATTGCTTGAAAGAGGTTTTTCCTTATAACTCCAAAAATAATAATCCTATTAACTAGCGGTTTATTTCATCTGATTAGGCGTCAAATTTCTAATTAAAATATATCTTTGAAGTGAAATTTGGATGAAATACAGGGTCATGAAAAATAGAAGAGTGTGGAAAATAGGATTCCAAATATCTCGGCAACTCATTATCCGATCGACTTCATGCTTTATTCAAAATTTATGTTTTTTTATTGTCTTTTATATTCGTTTCTTAAAATAAACAATTTCGAAAATTTTTATATACCTTTCATCAGAACGAATATTTCGAGAGTCCGAAAAAAATTGTTCCGGTTAATCGAGGTTATTGAAATGAAATAGGCTTCTTCCCATTATTACATACTAAGTACATACCAAATTGAAAGTCTCTATCTCAATTTTTTCGGGAGATAGAGCGTTTACAGACACACACACACACAGACACACAGACACCCAGACGGACGGCAAATTTTTTTTTTCTAAAAATATGTTTTTTGGAATCTCCAGTGTCTGAAACGTGTAAATCCGCCAAAAAAAAAATTTCGATTTTCAAAACGATTACAAGACTTACCCTATACTACGTATGATGGGTAAGTAACAAACGACAATATCATTGCTGAAAAGTAAAATCCTCCAACTTAAACTGAGCTCAATGAAACGAAATAAAATATTCAATAGTGAAAAATATCATGAATACCCTTCACAATCTTACTCTGAGACACGAGGAAGCTTAGAAAATAAACCTCAATCATTTCCATTAAATTATTTATTTACTAACAATCAAAATAGAAATCGCTGTAGATCCAAACCCAGCTGAGCTAATATATGCAAAATTGCGTCATTAAAGGAACGGGAGATTCTCGGATACTTCACCACAATCAAAATTCATTATTTTAATGAGATGGCTCAATACCGAAACATTCATCAAATGTATACGCGACGTCTACTAATTAAAACAATTTAATGCACACCCATTAAAAATAGACATATAAAAGCTTGCCCAATAAAGCAAAGCGGATTATTCAATAGTCAGAAATTATCTCGAAAGTTTGTTCTAAGCCAGACACGGGGCGAGTCATTTTTTACTGGCTTTTTGCATATTATGTTCACAAAATGGGTCATTAAGTGCTCAAGGTTGAGTCATTAAACCCACAGCTGACAGAAATAAGAAGGCGAAGATCAGGCTCCTTTGTGAGTGGAATTTTAAGTGGGGGAAACATGAAACTTTCAAAGAGAAAGTGCCAAGCGATGGTTGTGGGTGAACATTGTTCACTGCTTTTATTAAAATGTATTTCGATAAAAGTAGAAATAATTTTCAAAAAACACGTTTTTATAAGTAATATTTAAAAGTAGAAATAAACCCAATGTTAAATTCATATTTTATAAATGAAAATTCACGTGTTTTATTTGACGTAAATTTTTCATGTAAAAACTATATATTAAAAGTTTGAAATTAATGGATTGTTATCAAAGAATTAAAATTTCTGTTTAGTTTCTTTTAATATACTAGGGGATTTTGCCTCCTGCGAGCTACGCTAACTAACCCCTCCGTTCAGACTCCGTAGCCTCTAAAAACATGCTAATGTGCTCTGTTTTAAAAAGATCACCAAATTACGGAAGATTCAATGATATTATCACGAAATACGACGATAATCTGTAAACGGGTTGCCATGCATTTCTGTTTGAGTGAAGAATTTTTCGGTCCCCATGGCCTCATTCACCGCTGTCGCGACAGCTGACAGCTATTTTTGGGATTGATGAGTAAGATCAATTACACATTTGAAAATCAGCTTGTATAAAATGATTAAGTAAAAAATGTCGCTGCTTCTCGGACTCATATAACGACGCTATGGTCAATATTCTTTCTTTGGGTTCGAGGCCAAAAAAAATCCATCTGCTGGGAAATCGCGGCATTGAAAAGCACCGTGTATAGAAAACTTAAGCTTATGTTTTATGTTTACATCGAGTTTTGCAGGTATAGCTTATGCATGAATTTTTTCTCTATTTTAATACAACTTCATGCATATTTTTCATGTTATTTTTAAAATGTAAATTGTTTATTTTAATTAATAAGTATATACGAATGGTATTTATCGAATAGTAATTCGTATACAATAAATCTAAAGTATTTTACGTATGTATTTACCCGTATTTATGCCGAATCAAGTGATAAAATATATAAACAAATTTGTTAGCCATGCTACTTTTTCGACATGCGATTCCCACTGTGACGTCACATGAATATTGTCCATAAGAAAATCTTTTTAATATATGACACAATTGTCACTTTTAAATGCGTTTCCCGTGTAATAATTATTTTAAGGTTATCTTTCTTTTAGGTAGCTTTCAATACAAAAAAGTATAAAGCTACCTATTGCAGCCGTTCGGAGGAAAGCAGTTCCAGAAAATTTCGATATATTTTCACCTATCATGACCCCCAGACCCCAAAACCACCCTCCGTTCAAATCTGACCTATGTCATACGATAACGCTCGTATTTATAAATTAATTTTGATTAAACTAATTGTGTGTATTAAGCTCACCAATGTCTCGACCGAGTTCGTTGGCCAGCTTGGTCCGCCATTTTGTTTCAAGATGGCGGCCATTTAAAAATTTAAAACTAAAATAAATATGCAAAAAAATTAAAAATTCAAATTTATTTTTTAATTACGTTTTAGGCCTTGATACAAGGATTCCAGAGCATTTTTTGGTTTACCTCTATCTTAAAAAGTCCTTCCGGCCTATACCGGGAGGAAAAGGTAGCTTTCCTATATCTTCGTTTTAAAATTTTAGCTAATGTTACACGAAAACAGCAAGTTAAAATGCAAAGAAAACGTTTACAAAGGATTCGTTAATACTGAATCTGAATAAGAAATTCGCCAAATTATTGAGCAATAGCCAAATTGGCTTCATTTATGAAGACTTATTTTGGTCGCCAAATTTGGCGATATTTCGCAAATGTCGCCAAGTTTGGCGAGAATTTGGCGCTAACGGATATGAATATATAGTTTTATGCGTATGATTGGGAAATGATTACAACAATGAAAATTTTTGTAATGGGCTGTCTTGTTTCAAAATGTCAGCCACCCTAGAATTTCAAACTGCTCTATCTCAGCCATTTTTTAAGATAGAGGTAAACCAAAAAATGCTCTGGAATCCTCGTATCTAGGCCTAACACTTAATTAAAAAATAAATTTAAATTTTTAACTTTTTTGTATATTTATTTTAGTTTTAAATTTTTAAATGGCCGCCATCTTGAAATAAAATGGCGGACCAAGCTGGCCAACGAACTCGGTCGAGGCATTGGTGACCTTAATACACACAATTAGTTTCATCAAAATCGATTTATAAATACGAGCGTTATCGTATGACATAGGTCAGATATATATATATATATATATATAAATCAACATTTGAACGGAGGGTGGTTTTGGGGTCTGGGGGTCATGATCGGTGAAAATATATCGAAATTTTCCGGAACTGCTTTCCTCCGAACGGCTGCAATAGGTACCTTTATACTTTTTTGTATTGAAAGCTACCTAAAAATGGCTGAGATAGAGCAGTTTGAAATTCTAGGGTGGCTGACATTTTGAAACAAAACAGCACATTAACACGATTACTCGCAAATTATTTTCTTTCATTGTTGTAATAATTTTACCAATCATACGCATAAAACTATATATTCATATCCGTTAGCGCCAAAATTGGCGATATTTGGCGAAATATCGCCAAATTTGGCAACTAAAATAAGTCTTCATAAATGAAGCCAATTTGGCTATTGCTCAATAATTTGGCGAATTTCTTATTCAAATTCAGTATTAACGAATCTTTTGTAAACGTTTCTTTGCATTTTAACTTGCTGTTTTCGTGTAACATTAGCTAAAATTTTAAACCGAAGATATAGGAAAGCTACCTTTTCCTCCCGGTACAGGCTGGAAGGACTTTTTTAATATTCACGTGTAAATACATTTTTTATGACGTAATTTTCCCCACTTCCTGCTTTTAACACGTGGTCATTTAATTATTATTTCAGAGTCTTCTTTCCGTTTTTAACAGTCACGTGTAAATAAATTTTTAAATTGAAAGGAAATATTATTCTTTGCGCGGTTTTACAATTTGACAACAACTTAAAACATGTCTTTTTTTAAATATGAAATAAATCTCTACTGAAATAATGAACATTTGAATAGAAAAAAAATTGAAAAACTAAAAAAAAACCATTCAAATTAAAAAAATAATTGCAGACTGCACAAAACAAGTCTGTCAAGTACGTCCCGCGAAAGATGGTTAAATTACTACGCATTGTTTTTGTTACTATAAAACTCTTTTAACGGAACTATTTTGACCGACTTCAACATTAATAACTCTTAAAATAATTCTTCGATTTAAAAACTATCTGCTTCAGCGTGTTTATCGAACACTTCTCTATAATACTACAAACTTTCATATTTTTTACATACAATAGTTTTCTTAATATTAGCTGAAAAATACTCCCGGTCACAAAAAATTAATTTACAGCCGGGACAGCGTTAGTTATAATTTTTATGGAATAGAAAAAGGGCAAAAGGAAATGAAAAGTTTTTTTTTTTTTAACATTATAGAAAATGTTATGTTACATTGTTGTAGCAAACAAATATTTATTGTTAAGTCACGTGGTAATAGAGTTAAAATAAATCATGGCTGAAAAATATTTAAACTATCTAAGATTTTTTTAATCGTTTTTTCAACGTATAATCAAAATTTAATTAAAATTAATCTTTTAATAAAAAATGATAATTAAGTTATGAAAATATTAAAATACCAGAGGGCCCGCGCGAATATTTCGCACTGAAATCTAGTATTTTTTATTACGTACTTCTCTATTAACCCGTCGACCGCTTTTCATAATAAAAAACTACCGCCAAACTGTAAGATTAAACGCCAAAAATGCAGTCCCATTTACTTGATGTCAGAATCATTATGCTTGTTTGTTACGTCATCTAGTGGTATTACATTCGACATTTGCGTGTATTTTTCATTATGTTTTACTGATTTAGTAGTTATTTTATTAATTAAAATAAAAATTGTGTCCTTAAATTCTTATAATTTATTTATTTTTTGATATTCCAATGGCAACGTTCTCCCGTTTATTTGGCGATAGTTTTTTGTTATGAAAAGTGGTCGACGGGATAATAGAGAAGTATCATTTTTTATCAATATGTAATATTTATTAGATGCAGGTTTAAACTTCTAAAGAAAAAGCAAGGATAAAAATATCTGCAAACAACATTTAGTTGTTAGTCAAGCCAGAATATCATCTAATTTATTCCATCAATGTTAGACTAAAAACTGATCCAAGATTGCTAAAGGCACGCGCGAGAAAAAAAATTAACAATCGTATTTTAACTGCATTAGAGGATGACGTCATCCGCTCCGGGAAAACCATGGGACTTAGAAATATAAATCTAAACATTTCAATTTCGCTTTTTAATCATAAGTATAAAATAAACCCGTGCGGTGTTTTTTATAATAATTGCTATGAGCATCATATAATGTGGTATTTTATTTTTTTGGCAACAATAATTTCAAGAAAACCTTTCATTTCTTTCATGAAAACAATGCCGATTTATTTTTTTAATTTCAGAAAATTTTAATCAAAAACATGTTTTAAAGAATTGTTAAGTGGGCTATGTCAGAAGCCTGTTCTAAAACCTTTCATATGGTATCTCATTCGTTGTTCTGCGTTTCATATTTTATGAGTAAAAGGGATGTTGACAGGAGAAATAATATATAAGGATCATAGTGAAATCGGGAACACACAACTGTACAAAGTGTCAAAATTCCATCTTTAAATACATGAACCAGATTAAGTTCGTGTAATAATAGAACTGTTGCCAGTACTTCAATTTAATTTTAACTTTAAATTTAGGTGAGTATATTTAATACTTTAACTGATCATTAATACTTAAAAATATTCTGTCTTTCCAAAATCGTTTAAAAAGTATACAATCTCTTCATATCATACGTAATCACTCACTTGAAAATTGAGCATTTACGATAACTACAGAATTTCTGGAAACTCTTCTAAATAATAATAATGAAAATAATAATAATGAGAAGATTATTCGTTCGTTTTATGTGGTTATTCAAATATTACACAAAGAGAAAATTAATAATTAAGAACCATATTTTAATATTTAGAAGAGTTTTTAGACAACCTGAATTTACAGAAAATGATACATTTTCAAGTAAATGATTACGTATGACGTATCTGATAAGAAAATAGTGTTAATGTTAAAATGATGTGTGTAAACATGAAATAAAGTTATTAAAATTATTAAGTTCAAAATTCTTTATCTTAAATATTAAAAGTTGAGGTACTATGAGTACTATAACTATTAGTTATAAAATAATAATCAAATAGTTATATAAACTTAGAAAATGTGATTTTAAAATTGGTAAGAATATTATCAGGGGTAGTACAGCCCTAGATGATATTTCAGGACATGCTTTTTTCGATATTTCAGGACAATTTCAGGACACATTTGCTTGGCATGCTAACGGAAAAAAAAAAAACCTTAACTCCCTCTTCAATACATTTTATTATCATAGATAGTACACTATATACACAATTTTTTTGTTTTTAAAGTATACATTTAAAAGAAAAGTAATTTTACCAGAACTCTTTGACCACGCTGCTGAAAAATCCCGATTTCTGCATTACTGAAAGACAAAAATCGCAATTTTTTTTTTCTTCACTGATCGACGAAAATTGCAAAAGATTTTCTTTTTAGCTCACAGGCTATCAAAGCCTGAGAGCTTATGTGCCCGCCGGTTCTGTATGTACGTACGTATGTATGTATGTACGTAACGCGATAACTCTTCATAGAAATATCCGCTTTCCTACAAATTTTGTTTATAGGTTCACTGTGTTAAGGCGCTTCCCTGATTAGTTTTCGGGATTGATTGGTTAAGTATAAAGGGGGGAATGGGGGGGCTAATCCCCCCTTAATTTATATAAATGGGTTTTTCATGCAGAATTATTCCGTTTTCCTTCAAATTTTGTTTATAGGTTCACTGTGTTAAGGCGCTTCCCTGATTAGTTTTCGGGATTGATTGGTTAAGTATAAAGGGGGGAATGGGGGGGGGGTCTAATCCCCCCTTAATTTATATAAATGGGTTTTTCATGCAAAATTATTCCGTTTTCCTTCAAATTTTGTTTATAGGTTCACTGTGTTAAGGCGCTTCCCTGATTAGTTTTCGGGATTGATTGGTTAAGTATAAAGGGGGGGACGGGGGGGGCAATCCCCCCTTAATTTATATAAATGGGTTTTCATGCAGAATTATCTCATTTGCTTCAAAATTTGTTTATAAGTTCATTGGGTTAAGACGCTTCCCTGATTAGTTTTCGGGATTGACTGATTAAGTATGAAAGGGGGGAACGGGGGGGGGCTAATCCCCCCTTAATTTATATAAATGTGTTTTTCATGCAGAATTATCCCATTTGCTTCAAAATTTGTTTATAAGTTCATTGGGTTAAGACGCTTCCCTGATTAGTTTTCGGGATTGATTGGTTAAGTATAAAGGGGGGGACGGGGGGGGGCAATCCCCCCTTAATTTATATAAATGGGTTTTTCAAGCCGAATTATCCGATTTTCTTCAAATTTTGTATATAGGTTCATTGTGATAATGCGCTTCTCTGAATAGTTTTGGGGATTCATTGGTTAAGTATAAAGGGGGAAGGGGGGGGCTAATCCCCCTTAATTTAGATAAATGGGTTTTTCATGCAGCATTATCCGATTTTCTTCAAATTTTGTATATATATATATTCATTGTAATAAGAGGCTTCCCTGATTAGTTTTCGGGATTAATTGGTTAAGTATAAAGGGGGGAACGGGGGGTGCTACCCCCCCCCCCCCTTAATTTATATAAATGGGTTTTTCATGCAGAATTATCCCATTTGCTTCAAAATTTGTTTATAGGTTCATTGGGTGAAGACGCTTCCCTGATTAGTTTTCGGGATTGATTGGTTAAGTATAAAGGGGGGAACGGGGGGGGGCAATCCCCCCTTAATTTATATAAATGGGTTTTTCAAGCCGAATTATCCGATTTTCTTCAAATTTTGTATATAGGTTCATTGTGATAATGCGCTTCTCTGAATAGTTTTGGGGATTCATTGGTTAAGTATAACGGGGGAACGGGGGGGCTAATCACCCTTAATTTAGATAAATGGGTTTTTCATGCAGCATTATCCGATTTTCTTCAAATTTTGTATATATATACTCATTGTAATAAGAGGCTTCCCTGATTAGTTTAAGGAGTTCATTAGTTAACTATGAGGGGGTAACGGGGGGATAACCCCCTTAATATATTGTCGATTTCTTTATTTTCGAAGGGCTTATTTCAAATTCTTTGAAATACGAGTATAATATACAATTACTGTGAATAACCTGTGAGCTCAATGCCCTCAGTTTAACTGGGCAGTTTTCTTTTTTAGCTCACAGGCTATCAAAGCCTGAGAGCTTATGTGCCCGCCGGTTCTGTATGTACGTACGTATGTATGTACGTAACGCGATAACTCTTCATAGAAATATCCGCTTTCCTACAAATTTTGTTTATAGGTTCACTGTGTTAAGGCGCTTCCCTGATTAGTTTTCGGGATTGATTGGTTAAGTATAAAGGGGGGAATGGGGTGGCTAATCCCCCCTTAATTTAGATAAATGGGTTTTTCATGCAGCATTATCCGATTTTCTTCAAATTTTGTATATATATATATTCATTGTAATAAGAGGCTTCCCTGATTAGTTTTCGGGATTAATTGGTTAAGTATAAAGGGGGGGAACGGGGGGTGCTAACCCCCCCCCCTTAATTTATATAAATGGGTTTTTCATGCAGAATTATCCCATTTGCTTCAAAATTTGTTTATAGGTTCATTGGGTGAAGACGCTTCCCTGATTAGTTTTCGGGATTGATTGGTTAAGTATAAAGGGGGGGGGACGGGGGGGAAATCCCCCCTTAATTTATATAAATGGGTTTTTCAAGCCGAATTATCCGATTTTCTTCAAATTTTGTATATAGGTTCATTGTGATAATGCGCTTCTCTGAATAGTTTTGGGGATTCATTGGTTAAGTATAAAGGGGGAACGGGGGGGGGGGCTAATCACCCTTAATTTAGATAAATGGGTTTTTCATGCAGCATTATCCGATTTTCTTCAAATTTTGTATATATATACTCATTGTAATAAGAGGCTTCCCTGATTAGTTTAAGGAGTTCATTAGTTAACTATGAGGGGGTAACGGGGGGATAACCCCCCTTAATATATTGTCGATTTCTTTATTTTCGAAGGGCTTATTTCAAATTCTTTGAAATACGAGTATAATATACAATTGCTGTGAATAGCCTGTGAGCTCAATGCCCTCAGTTTAACTGGGCACTTTTCTTTTTTTTTTATAACTGACTGGTAAAAATTGTTATTTTTGTGAATGGCAGACGAAAATAGCTTTTTTAATGACTCATCGATAAAAATTGTGATTTTTGGTAACTGATCACCAAAAATGTAAGTTTCTTTTGTGCAAATCGACGAAAATTGGTATTTTTAACGATAAACTGAAGAAAATTGCAATTTCGTGGTAATTTTGCATCAGTAAATAGGTACATCTACCCCCTATTTGAAGATATCAAAAGCCAATATAGCACAAAACTCATAAAATTTCAGGAATTTTAGGACACACTACCATATTTCAGGACATTTCAGGACGTTTTAATTTTTTTCAGGAATTTCAGGACAAGTACTACCCCTGTATTATTGTTTAACTCGAAATTCATAGGATAAGGGATAGAAGAAAGGTTTGTAAAACAAATTAAAATAATATAACTGCATACAAAAACCTTTCATAAAAATAGAAATATAGGTCAAATAAAAGGCTTGATGCTGCCCCCCCCCCTCCTGATGAAATACCTTATATTAGTTTAAAATTCGAGTTATTTTTCATATACTAAGTAGTGAAAGAGTAGTAAGTTATAATTCTGAAGTAGTCAATTGTGATTTATATACAAGGTGTAGAAAATAATCGCAATAAATTTTCGTTTAAGTTTTCAGACATTTTCTGGCAATTGAGATGGAAAAGTGTATGTCAAATTTGAATTTATATTTTCTAATTGTATATATACATACATCGGTTATTTATTTATTGTTTTTAAAATATTATAACGAAATGGAAAAACGGCGATTTTTTCTTCGCTACATACAAAAGTAACAATTTTCCTATTCCGTTAACAAAACTGCTTAAGAACAATAAGGGACTGCTTAAGATAAATCACCTTTGAAGATCGACAAGGTCCTCAAAAATTACGTCACTTTGGAAAATTTCGCAAAAATTATGGCGAAATTCTTCATCACTTCTGAACTTTGAAACTTGTCAAAAGGTAAAAGGCATGTCTTTGATAATTTATTAACCAAAATGTCGACTTCAAAAGATACATAACACTTCGTTCCCCCTGCTACAGAAGAGACGTGAAAGCCCAGCTATTTAATTAACAAACCAACCCTGCAGTTATTCAGTCGCGGTTGCAATTAGTCACGTGATGTGATTGTACATGGGAACACCTCTCAGCTTCGCGGTTCCCGCTAATTATGGATGTGGAAGAAGAGGCGACAAATAATGCACTTTGCACGGTTGATGATATATGGTTTTCGGGAAACAGAAAAGTGTTCCGCATATTGATGAAAGCAGTTGAAAAGATAATGTTCGGTAAAAAAACAAACCACGAAGGCGAATAATAAAGTAATAGTTGAACTATATGACGTTGTATTCCATTACATGCAGGAAACAGTAAGGTCGGTCAAAGGAAAATGTATATTTAAAAATTACAAAAAAAATAAAAATAAAAAATAAAATAAAAATAAAATAAAATAAATAAATAAATTGAAATATTTAATTCATAATATGCTTATTCATGTTAAACGTTACAAACTCGTTTTTTAAAGTAAAAAACAAACTTCAATGCGAAGACTGATATGGGATCATCCAATTAATTGCGTTACATATATATATCTTCTAAAATAAAACCGTAAGTCATGTGACTGTCCTCAACAGTTCCGGGATGTCCGTTTCACTTTTTCATATGCCAAGCGGCCATTTTTATTCAAAATTATTTTTTCGAATAAACTGCATAAAAGTTACATTTTAAGAAAGATCGTTCAAAATAAATTAATATTTGAGAGATGACTTGCGTTCAATTATGTATATATTCTGCAATAACTTCAGTCGAAAGATTCGCAGTTCAAATTCTCTATTCATAAAAGTAAACAAAAAAAAGATTGATTCGTCGTGAACATTTAAAATATTAAATCATGGAGGTAATCATTCGCAAAGCAAGTTCTCCGCGAATGAATTTTTGGACCGCTGCCTCGCGTCAAAAAAATAATTCGCACCAGTGAGACAATCAAAGTTTACCATAATTATGTGCTATACAACTCAACTTTCGGACCTTTTCTTGACGTAAATTGAACTCATGTAATAATATTTAATGAATCAGATTTTTAGCATTTTTAAAATCGCTAATACAGCTTTTATTTATCGCGTGTACAAATTAGAAATGATACTTTGATTTTGAAATCAAATGTTTTGATTTATGATATTATTTCTTATTTATTTATTTTCTCTTTTAAATGAAAAGTGTGAAGTATTTTAAATTTATGTAATATAAGTATTTTAGATTAAAGTTAAGTATTTTAAATGAAATGAGTGACAGGTTTATAATTTAAAATTAAATTAATTGTAGTATGAATGACGGTGATGGGAACGATATTTGGCGAATTATCATCTGCTCCCGGCTAACAAAAATACTCATAATTAAAAAAAAGAATAAAAATAAATAAATGATAGTTTGATGTAAATAAATATTGATATACATATAAAAAATAATTTATAGAATTAAAATAAAAAATAAAAGTAAATAAACAACAATTTCCATAACAAAGTTTTCGCCAAATTGGCGGGTGAGGGGGGGGGGGGGGGAATCGCGCCAACGTGCGTATGTGACATTTGTGCCCAAAAAATATGCGAAATGCTACCATGATCGCAAAAGTTCATGATTTGTCTATTAGAATCTTCCGATTTGGCGAAGGATTAAGGGAAAATTAAATTATGAATAAATGTAACGTGTTGCAATGTTTAACATACATTTAAGGGAGACCAAACTGGTCGCCAGTGGCGGCTAGTATATATATATATTTTTTTTTTACTCCTTCAGCCCCTCTGTTGTGATGTCCCATTTTTGCAACTTTTAATATAGAGCTTTGCCAAAAAAAAAAAAAAAAAAAAAGTTATGTACGTTATATTACTTACTGATATAAATACTATCAAGCTGTGAAAAAAAAAAAACATTGACATTTTATCAGATTTTTGGTTTTTTTTTTTTTCACCCTTGCTTTAAAAACATTGAATAGCAACCAACAGTAGTAGGTTTCCAAAATAATTTGTCTTTATACTTCATATATTCTTGTAAAAAAAAAAAAAAAAAAAAAAAAGAGTTTGGAATGTTTTTTTCTTCTTCTAAATATAACGTTTAGAGCACAGAGACCGTATTAAAAAAATAAATTTAATATTTTAATACATATACGGACCTTTATAAAAAAAATCCCTGACGGCTCGGCCTACAGGCATAGGTAGATTTCGAAGACGCAGACCGAGGGGCGTCTGTTTGTCGGGAATTGCGGAAGAAATGACCTTTTTGCGAAGATGCGGCAGTTGGAACCGCCTACTTCGAAACCTAACTTGTTTGCCGGCGGAGCCAGCAGGATTTTTTTTTTTTTTTTTTTTGCTATATAAGAGTTGGTCCTATAAAAAACTTGTCAGTATAAAAGTTTTAGATAATATTAAGAGGATTTATAATAAATTTAAGCGGATTTGAAATCATGGGAATTGACGAAGTTATGAATTTTTTTCTTCTAAAACCCCCCTTACCCCCCCCCCCCCTTAAGGCAATTTTTAATTATATCAAAAATCTGTCATACATAAATTTTCGGCCCTTCTCCTAGAAGTAATAATAACTTCAAACAGATTCGATAGTATCATAATTAAGAAATTATGGGGGTTTTTCTGTTTTCACAAAAAGCCCCCCCCCCCCCTCATCCCCCCCTGATTGGTTCGATTTTGCCCATTAACGAACTTGACCGAGATTTTATGCCTCTTGATTTTATGTATCAGTTTCGAAAAGATGCGGGAGTTGGAACCGCCTATTTCGAAAAATAACTTGTTTGCAGGCGGAGCCGGCAGGGATTTTTTTTGTTTTATTTATTTATTTTTTTTGTTTTTGTTTGCTACAACGGTTGGTCCTATAAAAAACTTGTCAATATAAAAGTTTTAGATAATATTAAGAGGATAAATAATAAATTTACGCGGATTTGATATCTTGTGAATTGACGAAGCTATGATTTTTTTTCTTCTAAACCCCCCCCCCTTTTTCCCCCCCATTGGAACCATTTTTAATTATATCAAAAATCTGTCATACATAAATTTTCGGCCCTTTTCCTAGAAGTAATAATAACTTTAAACGGATTCGATACGTATAATAATTAAGAAATTATTGGGGGTTTTCTGTTTTCACAAAAAGCCCCCCATTTCCCCCCCTTGGTTCGATTTTGCCCATTAACGAACTTGACCGAGATTTTATGTCCCTTGATTTTATGTATCAGTTTGGAAGAGATTTATGCAGAATTTTTCCAGTTATCGTGGTCAGAAAAAAGTGACATAGATAGATAGATAGATAGACAGATAGATAGATAAATTTTGAACTGGGGGTGGTTTTGGGTTCTGGGAGTCATGATCGGCGTAGATCTGCAAAAATTTTTCAAAATTTCCAACTTAGGTGAGAATGTAATAGGTAGTATTTCTTACGAAATTTACTTAAAATGTATTATTATAAATAAAGATGTCATAATGAAGACAAATTCTGGAACATGATTATTTTGGGGGTTCGTGGAAGTAATTCGCTAATGCATAGATCATTTTAAAGTAAACTAAGACAATATTTTGATTAAAAAAAAATATGTAACTGCAAAAGTAAGTTTGGAAAAAAGAATTGACAATACGCGCAACTCCTTCGCAAAGAGACCTTCAGGATATACATAGCATGGAAATATAATAATAATGATAAAATTGAAGCACAGAATAACCAGTTCAAACAACAGTTCAATAGTGTGGAAATCTCAATACCGATGCTCCTTTTATCTTATTTTTAATATTTCATTTCTATATCCTGCGTATAACGAGCATCTGTACATTTGGACAAATTTTTCTGTAACAAAAGTGCGCGTTATATGCCGGAATATATACAGTAATTAAATGTACAAAAGTAATACTCTACCGGCTTTTTCAAAGTGGAATCAGTTTTCTCTTCGTCAACACATGTACATAAAAAAGACAAGAACGAAAAATCATGCATCACGGATTAGATAATGAAGCACTTTCCAACACTAACGGAATACTATTAAAAATTTTCATTTTTGTTCATACACTGCAAAAAAAAAAAAAAAAAAAAATCCCTGACGGCTCGGCCTACAGGCACAGGTAGATTTCGAAGACGTAGGCCGTGAGGCGCCTGTTTGTCGGGAATTGCGGAAAAAATTACCTTTTTGCGATGATGCTGCAGTTGGAACCGCCTACTTCGAAACCAAACTTGTTTGCAGGCGGAGCCAGCAAGGATTTTTTTTTTTTTTTTTTTTTTTTTTTTTTGCTATAAGAGTTGGTCCTATAAAAAACATGTCACTATAAAAGTTTTAGATAATATTAAGAGGATTTATAATAAATTTAAGCGGATTTGAAATCTTGGGAAATGACTAAGTTATGAATTTTTTTCTTCTAAAACCCCCCTTCCCTTCCTCCCCTTAAGGCAATTTTTAATTATATAAAAAATCTGTCATACATAAGTTTTTGGCCCTGTTCCTAGAAGTAATAATAACTTTAAACGGATTCAATACGTATCATAATTAAGAAATTATGGTTTTTTTTTCTGTTTTCACAAAAAGCTCCCCCCCCCCCCTGGTTTGATTTTGCCCATTAACGAACTTGACCGAGATTTTATGCCCCTTGATTTTATGTATCAGTTTCGAAAAGATGCGGGAGTTGGAACCGTCTACTTCGAAAAATAACTTGTTTGCAGGCAGAGCCGGCAGGGATTTTTTTTGTTTTTAATTTTTGTTTTTAATTTTTTTTTTGCTACAACGGTTGGTCCTATAAAAAAACTTGTCAATATAAAAGTTTTAGATAATACTAAGAGGATTAATAATAAATTTACGCGGATTTGATATCTTGTGAATTGACGAAGCTATGATTTTTTTTCTTCTAAAACCCCCTTTTTCCCCCCCTTGGAGCCATTTTTAATTATATCAAAAATCTGTCATACATAAATTTTCGGCCCTTTTCCTAGAAGTAATAATAACTTTAAACGGATTCGATACGTATAATAATAAAGAAATTATGAGGGTTTTTCTGTTTTCACAAAAAGCCCCCCCCCCATTCCCCCCCCCTGGTTCGATTTTGCCCATTAACGAACTTGACCGAGATTTTATGACCCTTGATTTTATGTATCAGTTTGGAAGAGATTTATGCAGAATTTTTCCAGTTATCGTGGTCAGAAAGAAGTGACATAGATAGATAGATAGATAGATAGATAGATAAACTTTTGAACTGGGGGTGGTTTTGGGTTCTGGGAGTCATGATCGGCGTAGATCTGTAAAAATGTTTCAAAATTTCCAACTTAGGTGAGAATGTAATAGGTAGTATTTCTTACGAAATTTACCTAAAAAAAAAATAAATAAATAAATAAAAATGTTGATTTTAAGGTATAATACTGGCATCCCAGCTGCTAGTATTATATAGTAAAATCAACTTTTTTTTTTAGTATTCAATGAAATGAGATAGCTAAATAAAAGTAAACACAACGCGGTAAAAATTAATTTTCAGCAATTGCTGTCCATAGCGGGTTATGTGTGCGAATTCTTTAGTGCAGCCCTGTATATGACCTACACATCCCGCAATACACTAAAAATTAGTTAAGTTTTAAAATGCATATCACAACTGAAAATGTACATCCAGCCCATTATAGTCAGTCCTGTAACCGAATTCTTTTGAGCGTATCTGTAAATAGATGATGAATTCTACGTACTCAATAATCTATATAAAACATGTTGCAGTGCACCTCAGTAATGTTTATCAATTTTATTATGTTTGAAATAGTGTAACATCATTAAAATACACTGCAAACGATTTCCCCTCATAGATAATAATATAATGTAATTTTTTGATGCGTCTCTGTAAATGAACTATAATTACTCTATAGAAAGCTTTTTGCCATGCACCTTAGTGATACATATCAGTTTTATTATGTTTGAAATAGTATAACATCATTCAAATGCACTGAAAACAATTTTTCAATCACTGACCGTAATGGAATAGAATACTTTTGAGAGTCTCTAAAATTAACCATAAATGGTATCCACTTCATTTTCAATACCGAACATGTCATGGTAAACCTCAATAACATTTACCAATTACATTAGCAATCTGAGTATATTTACGCGAGATAGACGGCTAGACAAAACCGAATTTATAAATACTTTTCAACTACGTTAGTAAGAGTTATAAGAAGAACTAGATATGGTCTTTCACTGGGGTTTCAGGGGGGAAGCCTTCCCTGGCGAAACTTTCTTAGTTCTTTTAGTAAATCACTTGAGGAGAATATATATATATATTTTTCAAAATCTCGAGGAAAAAAAAGGTAATTAAATTTCAAAATCGAATTAAAAGCGCAGGCGCCCATGAGGATAATTATTTTTATATCTGCACTACCATGCACGACAGCATACATATCTAATTTTGAGCACTAATTGTCAGTTATTTAATTGTCATTTTTTTTTCTTTTCCTAACCCTGTTTTGTTATTTACGTTTCAAAACTGCGAAGTAACTTCGCTCCATTATCCAGCAATCCAACTGAATATTTGATGAGCTCCGTTGAAATGACTAACAATTCACATAATGTTCAAAGGAAGGCATATCTAGAGCTTCAACATTTTGCACACACTTTTAAATTCATCACAATTCGCCTAATTATGTTGAATGCAGTAGTTATAATATAGCCCAAGGAATAATAAACTTTATGATGCAATTCAGCAATGCAGTCATGTTCTAACAATTTCTGTGCTCATTTTAAGTGTTTTATCACATAACGACGTGTTGTTAATATTGACTGCATTCAGAGGCGTAGAAAAGAGAGGGGCTCGTGAGGGGCCCACCATATTCAAATAAAGACACTTAGAGTCACATAATATATTTCCAAATACTATTATTGTTTGTCTAATGCCTTCAATGTTTAATGTTACATCTCTTAAAGGGGAAAAAAAAACAAAAAAAAAACGACACCCTGTGCCTATAAGAAGTTACAAGGAAGTACTATAAATATTGACTACATTTCTAGCTAGTAAACCTGGAGATCAGGGAGTTTACCGTTAACTCTGCAAGACGCATTTTGAGTTCATTTCATTTAGCATTTTGAAATTTTCTACCCGCATACCGCTCATATTCGTATTACTGATTAAGATTTCAAGTGGTTTCAAGATATTTAACTCTTATCAATCGTAACGGTAAATATGATTATATGCACTGATATTCCAAGACAATTTATTTTCTGTGAATTTTTTTTACTATATGAGTTGGAGCTCTGTCCCCTTCAATCCTCTGTTGTCTCATAACTTAATACAATTATAATTTTCTACAATTTTCGGTACATTAAATCTGTCGAAATTAATTTAAATAATTTATTTTTTATAATGTTATTAATAAGTTGCTTGACCGATTAATTATTCTTACGATAAAAAAAATACTGATAATCCCAATTGTTCGATTTATTTAAAAATGACTGCTTGAGCCTCTCCCATAATTTTTTATTGTTATTATATGAGTTGGAGCTATGTCCCTCTCAACCGTCTATTGTCTCAAAACTTAATAATTGTAATTTTTTACAATTTTCGATATATTAAACCTGTCTAAATTAAGTTAAATAATTTATTTTTTATAATGTTATTAATAAGTTGCTTGACCGATTAATTATTCTTATGATTTAAAAAAAATTACCGATAGTCCTAATTGTTCGATTTATTTAAAAATGACTGCTTGAGCCCTCCCATAACTTTTTTAATTGTTACGCAACTGACTGCATTTATCCCATAACGAAGTATTGTAATTACTGGCTGCAGTTATCGAAGTAATAAATAAGTTCTTACACGAGGGTATAACGATTCAGAAATATAAAACATTTCTTGTGTAATTCAGTAAACGACACGGAAATTAATGAAATGAAATAAACAAGGCTAACAAGGTAAATAAAGGTACAACAAAGGTCAAGGTAACAAGGTACAATAAACAAGGTAAACTCAGTAGCGTATGTTTAAGAGCCTACGCTAGTCACGCGAAGAAGCGCTCAAGTTAATGTTAAATCTATGGAAGGTTCTTGCGCGATTTCTCGCTCGCACTTTAATAGTTTTAATTTTTTTTTTTTTTTTTTTTTTTTTTTTTGCATAGGATAGCTGACGTCGATCTCTAACGTTGTTAGTTTTTACTTTTTTGATTTTGGTTACAGATTTTTAAAAAGCGGACATTTTCTATTTTGGAACCGGTAATGAAAGTGAAAGTAAGTACCCTTATATAAAAAAAACTGGAACCAAAATCGAAAAAGTAAAAACTAACAACGTTAGAGATCGACGTCAGCTATCCTATGCAAAAAAAAAAAAAAAAAAAAAAAAAAATTAAAATGCGAGCGATAAATAGCGAAAGAACCTTCCCATAGACTTAACATTAGCTTGAGCGTTTTTTCGCATGACTGATGTAGCCTCTTAAGGGCTTTCTAAGTCAAATATTCCTGGGTCAATTCCAGATGATGCCAAAACTACACTGCAAAAAAAGTTGATTTTACGGTATAACACTAGCATCCTAGCCAGTATTATACCGAAAAATCAACAATTTATTATTATTATTATTATTATTATTATTATTATTATTGCAGTGTACAGACGAATGCGAAGAGCAATTAAATAATATTAATACAGTAAAATCTTTAAATACCGGATATCTCTGGACGGCGGAATTAATCCGTTATTTAGATGTAAAAGCATACAAATAAATAGGTGTGGCAGCTAAGTTTGATTCGCCATGAATACCCATTCAGTACTAAACAATAATATAAAGAAAATATCTTCGAAAATTAAAATATTAACCACAAAGCTTAAAGCAAAAACTAAAAATATTCTTGTTTTCGTATAACAAATGTTTCGTAGTGGTATGAGAAAAGTCCAATAGAAACTGTGTGCTTAATATAGAATTTTTGTTCCCTATATTCTGGTCACGTTTTATTTTACTATATGATAGGAAAAAACATAAGAGCACTTTTCCCAGGAAATAAAATAGCACTCAAAGGGTGCACAAAACATGATTTCGAAAAACTTCTTGCATTAACCGATGAAAATTACTTTTTATCTACATAAAGCGAAGAAATTGGAGATAAAAAGAGAAAACTCCATGGGCGACTATTTTTGTAAAATAAAATTCTTAATCAGTAAATCTTAGAACACAGTTCCGCTCTAACATGATTCGAAGTTGATCTAATGAAGAAAAAGATTTTGAAGGACTCATCGATTATGGCGAATATATTCAACTCAACGGCTGCACTAGGAAAAAAGAAAAAAAAATGCTGATTTTATGGCATAAAAAATGGCTGCGCGGTAGCGTATTACTGCTTCTTTTACTGTTGATTACTGTTAATTTATAGCGCTCAATTACATTTAATTTATTTTATTGTCACCACTTTTTCAGTAAAAATGAAGGGGAAAAATGCATTAATAAATAGCTGAAATTATCATTAGATATGAAATTTTCTGTGCAAAAGTACTGGAGTAAAAAATTACTGATCTTGCACACGCTATAAGACTACGTGCACTGCCGCTCGTCATGAAGTGGTTAAAAGTAAAATACAGAAAGGGGAAAAAGCATCAAACATTTATTTAACTAACTAGCAAGCTACGCCCGCTACGCTGGTCAATTTCTCTTAACGTACCTTTAATCAAAAAAAATATTGACATTTCAAAATTCACTTTTATATTTTAACAGAATAATAAGGATACTATAATTTGTGACTCGTGCTATAGCCAATATACACGTCAGGACACGTCGGCCTTATCATTATCTTTTTACGCGTGAAGATTTCGCTATGGTACTCTATTGTCAAATTTGGTAATTTTAGAAATTCAATAGTTGAAAAATCGCAGAATCATTAGATCATTTTTCTTTAAAATTTGTTCTTAGAGCGCATTTAGATCTTATAAATAACAATCATGCCGAACTTGAAGTTTCTAGCTCCTTCAGCATCGCAAAAATCGCAATTTTAGAACGTTTTTCGCTTCTGCACCCCCCTCGGGGCAGTGGCACCGACATAAAATATAGCCTATGTTGGAGCAGAGATTGTCACCATCCATTTGCCTTCGTCACCATCCATTGCAAATCGCTTTAGTAGTTTTAGAGATTCCATACAAATTGTAATTTAGAATGTTTTTAGAAAATTTTTTGCTTATTTCAGCCTTTTAAATTTCGAATTTTTTTAGACTTTGTTCTTATAGAGCATTTAAATCTTGTAAGTAACGACCATACAAAATGTCAAGTTCCTAACTCCTTCATTATTGAAAATATCATAATTTTGGAACGTTTTTCGCTCCTGCACCCTCTGCGGGCAGTGGCACCGACAAAAAAATTTAGCATAATATGTTGGAGCAGGAACTGTCACCATCCATTTGCCACCATCACTTTTGAAATCAGTTCTGTAGTTTCAGAGATTCCATAGAAATTGTAATTTAGAATGTTTTTAGAACGCTTCTTCCTCATCTCACACTTTTAAATTGAGAATGTTTTTATAATTTGTTCTTAGAGAGCATTTACATCTTATAAGTAACTACCATACCAAATTTGATACTTCTATCTCCTTCAGTACACAAAAAATCGAAATTTTAGAACGTTTTTCGCACCTGCACCCCTCTGGGGGTGGTGGCACCGACATAAAATATAGCCTATGTTGGAGCAGGGATTGTCACCATTAATTTGCCACCATCACTTTTAAAATCGCTTCAGTGGTTCCAGAGATTACCTCCTACAAACAAACAAACAAACAAACAAACAATCTTTACTACTTTATATATTAGTATAGATAAGGGGGAATTAGCCCCTTGTTCCCCCCTTTATACTTAACCAATCAATCCCGAAAACTAATCAGGGATGCGCCTTAACACAGTGAACCTATAAATAAAATTTGAAGGAAATGGGATAATTCTGCATGAAAAACCATTTACATAAATTAAGGGGGTATTAGCCCCCCGTTCCCACCTTTATACTTAATCAATCAATCCCGAAAACTAATCAGGGAAGCGTCTTAACCCAATGAATCTATAAACAAATTTTGAAGCAAATAGAATAATTCTGCATGAAAAACCCATTTATATAAATTAAGGGGGGGATTACCCCCCGATCCCCCCCCCTTTATACTTAACTAATCAATCCCGAAAACTAATCAGGGAAGCGCCTTAACTCAGTGAACCTATAAACAAAATTTGAAGGAAAACTGAATAATTCTGCATGAAAAACCCATTTATATAAATTAAGGGGGGGGATTACCCCCCCCCCTCGTTCCCCCCTTTATACTCAGCCAATCAATCCCGAAAATTATCATGCAAGCGCCTTAACACAGTGAACCTATAAACAAAATTTGAAGGAAAACGGAATAATTCTGCATGAAAAACCCATTTATATAAATTAAGGGGGGGGATTAGCCCCCCGTTCCCCCCTTTATACTTAACCAATCAATCCCGAAAAGTAATCAGGGAAGCGTCTTAACCCAATGAACCTATAAACAAAATTTGAAGGAAAACGGAATAATTCTGCATGAAAAACCCATTTATATAAATTAAGATTAAGTAATCAATCCCGAAAACTAATTAGGGAAGCGCCTTAACACAGTGAACCTATAAACAAAATTTGAAGGAAAACGGAATAATTCTGCATGAAAAACCCATTTATATAAATTAAGGGGGGGGGGAATTAGCCCCTTGTTCCCCCTCTTTATACTTAACCAATCAATTCCGAAAAGTAATCAGGGAAGCGTCTTAACCCAATGAACCTATAAACAAAATTTGAAGGAAAACGGAATAATTCTGCATGAAAAACCCATATATATAAATTAAGGGGGGGATTATCCCCCCCCCCCTCCTTTATACTTAACTAATCAAACCCGTAAACTAATCAGGGAAGCGCCTTAACCCAGTGAACCTATAAATAAAATTTGAAGGGAAACGGAATAATTCTGCATGAAAAACCCATTTATATAAATTAAGGGGGGGGGATTAGACCCTTGTTCCCCCCCCTTTATACTTGACCAATCAATCCCGAAAACTAATCAGGGAAGCGCCTTAACTCAGTGAACCTATAAACAAAATTTGAAGGGAAACGGAATAATTCTGCATGAAAAACCCATTTATATAAATTAAGGGGGGGGGGAATTAGCCCCTTGTTCCCCCCTTTTATACTTAACCAATCAATCCCGAAAACTAATCAGGGAAGCGCCTTAACACAGTGAACCTATAAACAAAATTTGAAGGAAAACGGATATTTCTATGAAGAGTTATCGCATTACGTACGTACATACATACAGAAACGGCTGCCAAGCTCTCAGGGCTTGACAGCCAGTGTGATAACTGAAAAATCGCAATTTTAGAACGTTTTTTGCTCCTGCACCCCCTGGGGTTAGTGGCACCGACATAAAATATAGCCTATGTTGGAGCAGGGGTTGTAACCATCAATTTGCCACCATCACTTTTGAAATCGGTTCGGTAGTTCCAGAGATTACCCCCTACAAACAAACAAACAAGAATTAATCCTTTATAATATTAGTATAGATAAAAGCTAAAAATTTATGAAAGATTTGCGTAAGTACTTAGATTAATGAACGAAATTCATAAAAATTCTTTTGTTGAAATGAAACAATGGAAAATTATCATTGTTATTTTCTTTTAAAAAGAGTAGAAATTAATATACTTTTGGTAGAAAATTGAGGATGGGTATTTTTATAGGAAAAAAAGAAAAAATAACACACACACACACACATATATATATATATATATATATATATATATATATATATATATATATATATATATATATATATATATATATAGGGCGATTCAAAATGCAAGTTGTGGCGACTATTTCTGAAACCTTAGAAACATACAACTTCCGATTGCAAGAAACAATTTAAAACAAATACAGCTTTTAGGTAAGGCATTTGTTTTACAAGGTATGGTAGAAATGTAACAAAATGCGTTTATTTTTTATACGGACCCCTTATCATATAAATTATATTAGAAAAATGCTGCCCTGCGTCAAAAGACAAGGGAAAGGGGAAAAAAAAAAAACTGGAGTGACTCCACCCGACTTTCCTAATACTCCCGAGTGTGTCTAGAAAGTAACAAAGACAAAAAAAAAAAAAAAAAAAAAAAAAGGAAGAAAAAAAGAAAAAAAAAAAAAAAAAATTTATAGCTATCGGACACAGTACAATTGGCTGAATTCGACCGCTGGACGTTTTGAAACTGGAGACGTTACCTCTGCTTGATTAGATTACATCACCGCAATATTTATCACGGTACTTTTTGGGTTTTAGCGGCCCCCACAATTATACGATTTTGCCAAGATTGCAGTTACGATTTCGCCCAGATTATCGAAAACCGTATATATGCATTATATCTACGCATATAGATACTCCAAGCGCTCATACATGTGCCATATACGTCATTATATACATATTATTTACGCCTTATATGCTTATACACATCAGATACACGTGCCATATATATACCTCATATATGACTATAATTAGGCCATATGCGTCACGAAATGTCACATTCATCATACATTATTAAAATGTCATATATGCTTTATAATTTGGCAATAAATCTTGTTCTCTTGACGATTCATCCTCGGGGGGTGGGGATGGGGGCGTTATAACCCAAAAGTACCTACACTTGATTTGATTAGATTGCCTAACCGGTCAATTCACCACCAACCTTCAACTTCCCGTGCAACTCTCAGTTGAGTAACCCGAGGTTCGCGAATCTAACTGCCGGTTGATATTTCCGAATTCTTCGTTAACTTCAGGGACATGGTTATTCGACTCTGGGTTACTCGACGGCAGGTTGAAATGTGTATATCTCATTGGCCAAAGGGATCACATGACGTAGCAACAGTCTTTATGGGTTCTGTCCTCCCTTGATTCAGTTTTCAATAACGAAACAAAACAGAGTATTGAAAGAGCATAATTGGAGTAAATTGGATTTTTGATAAATAAATTTACAAATAAATTTTGAATTAACATTTTGATTTGGTGGTTTAGAAATATTGTCACAGTCATAAAATGCTCATTTTTACAAAATTTTATAGTATTTTTTTTTTTTTAAGTTTTTTGAAAAAATATATATATTATCTACGTTTAATAAACAATTTTATGACCAGGCTAACACTAATAAGTGGAATAAAAGCAAATAGGGAGCTAGATTTATTTATTTTGCAAAAATATTATATAAAAAGATATTTTCATATATTTTTTATGTATGTTTTTTATTTAACTAAAATAATTGATTACAGATTCAATTAAATTATCTTGGATGAAATTGCATGCTTGGTAGCATTTATCCCTTATACGAGACCCAAAAAAGTGTTTTTTTTTTATGTGTAAATTATTATAATTAATATATATATATATATATTTCATTTCATATATAATAATTTTAGAAGCTGTTTGAAAAAATTCTTGTGAACTGCGAATTTTTTCAAATAATCCTCTTAAAAATGTTTCTTTCAAACAAAAATAATTATTTTTAACTAACAAGTCTTTTTTTTTTTTTTTTTTTTAGTTATTTGATTAAAGGGAAATTGGAGTGTTTACTTTTTGATAAATAAATTTACAAATAAATTTTGAATTAACATTTTGATTTGGTGGTTTAAAAATATTGTCACAGTCATAAAATGCTCATTTTTACAAAATTTTATAGGATTTTTTTTTTTTTTTTAAGTTTTTTGATTAAAGAATATATATATATATATATATATATTATCTACGTTTAATAAACAATTTTATGACCATGCTAACACTAATAAGTGGAATAAAAGCAAATAGCGAGCTAGATTTATTTATTTTGCAAGAATATTATATAAAAATATATTTTCATATATTTATTTCTAATGTATGTGTTTTATTTAACTAAAATAATTGATTACAGATTCAATTAAATTATCTTGGATGAAATTGCATGCTTGGTAGCATTTATCCCTTATACGAGACCCAAAAAGGTGGGGTTTATATATATATATATATATTTTAATTTCATATATAATAATTTAAAAAGCTGTTTGAAAAAATTCTCGTGAACTGCGAAAATTTTCAAATAATCCTCTTAAAAATGTTTCTTTCAAACAAAAATAATTATTTTTAACTAACAAGTACATATTAGTTCAAATTATTTATCTATTACAAACGGATAAACATTTTTATATATTATAACGATATTTTAACGCAAAATTCCATCTTCTATAATTTTATTCTTTAAACAAACATGAAGTGTAGGAATAAATCTGAAATTTAAGAAAAACTGCTGTTTTTTATTCTTAAAAAAAAAAAAGATTTGAATCTTACATACAATATTTGTGTGTAAGAACATTTGATTTTACATTCGTTAGATGGCGCTACCAAATATTCTCAGTAGATATTTTACGTCTTGAAAACTTTCTTAATAATCACTATAATCTTGACTTTACAGAGTGAAAATATCCTAAAATAGCTAATAATTAAAAGTAACACATTCTTTCACATTATTATTATTTTTTAAATTAACATTTCGTTTGCTTTCTGCATCACAAATAGCATTGAAAACGAAATAAACGTCAAAACACTTGTCAACGCAACCGCCATCTTTGCTCCAATTGCACATGCGCGTGTCGAATAACTGTAGACGAATAGGTTAGTTCAGTTACTGAACTTATGTTTCGTTTTCTCCTCCATTTTCGGCTAGTTGAGTTGGCGGAGAATTTGATTTCAGGGTCAACCGAGAGTTACAGCGTAACTCGCCAGTTGAGGTTGACGGTGAGTTAGGGGGTAAGAGGGACAGCTCAGACAAGGAAACCAAGTCTGTAAGAGCATAGTATCCCTATTTCCTTGATGATTTCAACCTGCAGAATCGGTCTCAAAATGGTTTGAATACCTAATCCGTCGGCCGAATATTACGAAAATGTATGCAGTTCTTGCGACAGTGTTGGTCTGTATATAATATATTCGCCAAATGGGAGCTCAATCGGAAATATCGTTTGTTAGATGGGGATTTATATAAGAAGTTATTTATATTGGTCTATAAATAGTAATTGCATTTTCCATTTTATATCAATTTTGAAGTGAGTAAATAAAGATGCCAAGGCTCTTGATATTATCTTCAGGGGAGATTTTACTGGGTTATGTTAATTTTAATTTAAGGGTCAAGAACACAACGCAAACTAAAGTTATTTGTTGTTGTTATTAATTGTTAAATTCATACTTATTTCTTAACTTCTTTTAAAGATGTAAATTTTGTTAATTTTTGGGGAGTCTTTTAAAGGATGAAATGCTTTATCCCCTTTACTATATTTATCTAAAATTAATTACTGGGTCTTCTTCAAATTCATAATTATTAAAAAACATTGCATCACATTTTTAAACAAAAGAACTTTAGGAACTTTTAGTGTTTTCCATATTAAAAGCATAAAGACTCGTTTTTTTATACAGAAAAATGCTAAAAATTAATAAAATTCACAGTATCATAACTCGGCAAATTTTGGTCAAACAAAAATGGCACTTGTTTTGTTATTTCTTAGAGTTTGGAATGTTTTTTTCTTCTTCTAAATATAACGTTTAGAGCACAGAGACCGTATTAAAAAAATAAATTTAATATTTTAACACATATACGGACCTTTGTAAAAAAAATCCCTGACGGCTCGGCCTACAGGCATAGGTAGATTTCGAAGACGCGGACTGTGGGGCGCCTGTTTGTCGGAAATTGCGGAAGAAATGACCTTTTTGCGATGATGCTGCAGTTGGAACCGCCTACTTCGAAACCAAACTTGTTTGCAGGCGGAGCCAGCAAGGATTTTTTTTTTTTTTTTTGCTATAAGAGTTGGTCCTATAAAAAACATGTCACTATAAAAGTTTTAGATAATATTAAGAGGATTTATAATAAATTTAAGCGGATTTGAAATCTTGGGAATTGACGAAGTTATGAATTTTTTTCTTCTAAAACCCCCCTCCCCCCCCTTAAGGCAGTTTTTAATTATATAAAAAATCTGTCATACATAAATTTTCGGCCCTTCTCCTAGAAGTAATAATAACTTCAAACGGATTCGATACGTATCATAATTAATTATGGGTTTTTTTCTGTTTTCACAAAAAGTCCCCTCATCCCCCCCCCCCCCCTTGGTTCGATTTTGCCCATTAACAAACTTGACCGAGATTTTATGCCCCTTGATTTTATGTATCAGTTTCGAAAAGAAGCGGGAGTTGGAACCGCCTACTTCGAAAACTAATTTGTTTGCAGGCGGAGCCGGCAGGGTTTTTTTTTGTTTTTAATTTTTTTTGCTATAACGGTTGGTCCTATAAAAAACTTGTCAATATAAAAGTTTTAGATAATATTAAGAGGATTTATAATAAATTTAAGCGGATTTGAAATCTTGGGAATTGACGAAGTTCTGAATTTTTTTCTTCTAAAACCCCCTTTCCCTCCCCCCTTAAGGCAATTTTTAATTATATCAAAAATCTGTCATACATAAGTTTTTGGCCCTGTTCCTAGAAGTAGTAATAACTTTAAACGGATTCGATACGTATCATAATTAAGAAATTACGGGTTTTTTTTCTGTTTTCACAAAAAGCCCCCCCCCATCCCCCCCCCCTGGTTTGATTTTGCCCATTAACAAACTTGACCGAGATTTTATGCCCCAAGATTTTATGTATCAGTATCGAAAAGATGCGGGAGTTGGAACCGCCTACTTCGAAAAATAACTTGTTTGCAGGCGGAGCCGGCAGGGATTTTTTTGTTTTTAATTATTTTTTGCTATAACGGTTGGTCCTATAAAAAACTTGTCAATATAAAAGTTTTAGATAATACTAAGAGGATTAATAATAAATTTACGCGGATTTGATATCTTGTGAATTGACGAAGCTATGATTTTTTTTCTTCTAAAACACCCCTTTTTTGCCCCCCTTGGGGCCATTTTTAATTATATCAAAAATCTGTCATACATAAATTTTCGGCCCTTTTCCTAGAAGTAATAATAACTTTAAACGGATTCGATACGTACAAAAATAAAGAAATTATGAGGGTTTTTCTGTTTTCACAAAAAGCCCCCCCCCCCATTTCCCCCCCCCCCCCTTGGTTCGATTTTGCTCATTAACGAACTTGACCGAGATTTTATGACCCTTGATTTTATGTATCAGTTTGGAAGAGATTTATGCAGAATTTTTCCAGTTATCGTGGTCAGAAAAAAGTGACATAGATAGATAAATAGATAGATAGATAGATAGATAGATAGATAAAATTTTGAACTGGGGGTGGTTTTGGGTTCTGGGAGTCATAATCGGCGTAGATCTGCAAAAATTTTTCAAAATTTCCAACTTAGGTGAGAATGTAATAGGTAGTATTTCTTACGAAATCTACCTAAAAAATGCCGTATTGAAAAGCTATGCTTGGAAAAAGATATATTTTTGGTTAACTTAAAGGATGTTTCTATCATACGCGAGATTTCAGAGATAATCGCTACAACTTGTATTTTGAAGCATTCGGTATATTATAACTGTATTGGATTGTGCTGAGAAGCAAAATAATCTTAAATTAATATAAAAACAATACTTATACATTATTTTGATTAAAAAAAAAAAAATCTCCAATTTTACAATATTTTGCTGTTTTCCCATTTCACAATTCCTATGACACGACACACTACTAGCCATAAAGACACAACCTATAGTTACAGTTAATTGCTTACATTTACGCAACAGTTAGCAATTTCCTTAGCATTATAATATCCTTTTGGTCATTTAATTATAAACTGAATGTTAGTCGTTATGTCTAAGCACTATTCACTTTAAACTAACATAAGTTGTATGAAAAGCGGGGAATAATTACTTAAAACTAATTAGGAGAAAAGTTTGTTTGAAGAAAAATACAGTAGCTGTAAAAGTCCGACATCATCCCATATATACTATATATTTTATTCAATCGGATATATTATTTAAAAAAATATATATATGAACCTTTACATAAATAAATATTGAAATTATAGTAACAAACCAAAATCAAGCTTTTTTTTTTTTTTTTTTTTTTCTCCCAAAGGTAGGATGCGTATCCCTATAATATTATTACCATCTGAATTGATTTCATGCAGTTTAGAAATATATAAAAGAGCATAAGAATGACATATATGGCTAGGAAAGGACCTATTTATTTAATGCACTACTGTGAGGTCTGTTTAACTTGATAAGAATTTAAGAAAAATTATATCTTAGGTGGGGTGGTCTTAACAGTGCAAGTCAGTTTTAGGTCAAATCAGTATATTTGCATATTTCACAGTGAAATTATGATATCTATGGGCGGTTAAAAGAGTATAAGTCAAGGTAGAAGGTAACGAAATGTTTTAGCTAAGTAATCATAACAGTACAAGAACAAACGTACACAGTCTTTTCATTTTCCTCTAAAATTTCAGTTTCGGACCTGTACTGTTAGACAGCCCACTTAAGATATGTGCTTATTGTTAAATCAATCAGCACAAAAACATTTAGCTTTTTTTTTTTTTAATATATATATATATATATATATATATATATATATATATATATATATATATATTTTCATGTAGGTTCCCAGCTGGGAACCTTAAAATTTTCAGAATTTTCGAGCCCTGTATGAGATATTTCATGATTATTGCCATGTGGACCTGTTGGGATCATGAAAACATTGTGATTGTTCAGATTTTTGGATAATAATTGTGAGTAAAATATTTTATCTACTCTTTACAGTTTATTTATTTCCAATTTTAAAATTTTATCAATTCTTTAAGGATTTTTCCAATTTTAAAATTTAAATTGTTATCTGGTAATAATTTAGTATTGTGTTGTATTAGGTTTTATGGATAATTACTGTGTGTAAAATATTTTGTCTATTCTTTACGGATTTTATTTCACATTTTATTATTTCTCATTGTATTCTGGTAATAATTCATTATACCTGGGTGATTCTACTGATCTTAGCATATATGCCAGTAGAATTATGAAATAATGAGTTATTTTTTAAAAACACATGTGGGTACATCCAGGCTGACGATTATATCTACATGTGTTTTTTCCATATTTCTTCTCTTGTTGTCAAATTTTCCATTGTATGTGGTTCATATTTCATTTCTTAATCCATTTTTATTCAAATGATAGCAACTCCAAATTATATATATATATTTTATCTTTCACTCTCTCTTTTAAATTTTCTTAATGTTTTAAGTATTTTTGGCCAATTACCATTGAAGCATAAGCTATGGTAATATTATGATTGCAATAGTTAAATATTAGCTATGTGGTATTCCGTCTTCACATTATCATTAATTATCTCTTTCGAGATTTAAGAAGAACTTGATATGTTTTTTGAAATTCGTAGATATTATAATTATATATATATATATATATATATATATTATATATATATATATATATATATATATTATTTTATCATTCTTGATGCAGAATAAACAAGTGAGAAATTGTACGTTAAACGTGCAAATGAGGTGCGTTCGTACTATAACTAGCTTTACAATGTAAAAGAATCATCGTTATTATTTCAGTGAAATGAATTATATTGTCTGCTATGAGCGAAATGAGTATGCCATTTTTCTTTCCTTATTACGTTTGCCATGTTTACAGATGCGAATTTTTTTTCGACACCAGACAGCGCTACAAAATTTACCATGGAGATCTTGTTTTGCGAAAGATTACCCCCATGGTTTAATATTTCTATGACCCGCGATGAACGAATCTCTTGTGTTTATTTACTTTAATGTTTTGAGATATTCGGCTGTTAACCTAATTCCCACTGAAGTTAACTCAGAATCTATACATTTTTGAATGTAACTCATCTCTCAAACAAACAATTTTTTTGAACGATCTTTCTAAAAATGTAACTTTCATGCAATTTTATTCGAAAAAGTAATTTTGAATAAAAATGGCCGCCTGGCATATGAAAAAAGAAGTGGGTTAGCCCATATTTGTTTTCCTCAGTCACATGACTTGCGTTTTTATTATATAAAATTAGGTGATAGGATCTAATAGAATAAAAAAAACTTTTATTAATATCTTTTTAAGTTTTGATTCGATTTTCATAAAATTTGAAATGACTCGACAAAATTCTGCAACGATTATATATATTAAATTTCAAACCATTCGGTTGAGTAGTTTTTTGCTCTGTTATATGCGGACAGACGGACGGACCAGACGACGACTAAATTTATATAATTACGAACGCACCTAAAAATGGATTTGAAAATACGTCCAAGAGTTTGCTTTAATTACTGCATCACAGTATAATAATTTAAAAGCTGCCTTATAATATTCCACGCAAATATTGCTATTCATGAGATAGTGCGTGTAAGCACGCTGTTATCGATTTGTCAAACTTAGTACAATAATACGAAGTTTAAGCAGTTTCTTGCATGCGGGTGTTTATAAATGTATTCAGACAACATAAAATTTATTGAAGTGTAAGCAAGTTTCTAATCACATTTAACCATCATGTTCGCTTTGAGGTAAATGTTAGACATGTCGATCTTTTGTTCAAAAGAGACTGGTATATCAACAATAAAACAAGAATTCAGAACAATTTTAATCAAACGTTACCTGTTACCATTTTCATTTCGCAGGGTTGGCAAAAAACCAGGTTTTTTTCGAAAAAAAAAAAAACCCGGTTTATTTGGTTTAAACCATTTTTTTTTTGTTTAAATCGGGTTTTTTTTTTTAAACATCTTCATAGAAAGAATTTAAGATTTTTAAGGTAGAAATTATTTATATCCAATAATTTGAAATACTTAAATCATAAAAAAAGAGAAATGTTATATTAGATTACTTCTAAAATAAACCAGTTGGTTTTTTTTCTTCTTTTCTTTTCTTTCTTTTTTTTTTTTTTTTTTTTTTTTTTTTGAGAAAAGAACCACTTGGTTTAAACAGTGGTTTAAACCATGGTTAAAACCGCTTGATTTAAACCATGCCAACCCTGTAATTTCGCAAAAAATTTTGAACAGTACTTAAAAACATCAGAAGAATAAACTTTTCTTAAGAGATATAAACTTTATTAATGGGGACCCAGTACCCTTTCATTTTGAGAAAAGTGAGGGAAATATCAAATTTCCAATTTTTTGCTTATAATGAATTTAGATAGTTAAAAATTTGCTAACAAGGTTTTTTACTGCATTCATTTTACTTTAAATGATTTAGAGTTGCAATCTTTAAATTCATTTTTCTCAATTAATGTTTTCAATATATCAGTATGATCAAAATGCTAAAGTTCAACATAGAGCTTGGGGTGTAAAACATAGTAACGGACATTTTATTTTTATGATTTTCATTCAAAATTGTTCAATCGCATTCTCTGACAACCTTTTAAAAACACAAGGTTCATTATTATTTTTTTTTACTAGATATATGCCTTAATAATCAAACATAAATTTTAGATATGAATTTTAATTACGAAGCTTCTTTGCACACAAGTTCAATAAAATCAAATCTATCAGACAAAAATGCTGTACATAAGTTAATTGAAGCTCCAGTCTTAACACATCGGCTGTTTCAGAGGAAGCAACCACAATAGTTTTGTTTGTAGTTTACTTAAGAAAACTTGAATCTTGAAGATCTCGAAACTTGCATTTTGTTAGTTAGCTTGTTTTACACCCGAGCACTTCATTTTCAAATTGATTCGATTTCTTATTTTTTTTTTCTCTCTCTTTTTCTACTTTATGAGCGATGCTTAAGGTGTATTTCAGAAAATGAAGGATAAAATTTTCAGTAATATAAATAGTTTATTGAAAAAAAAAAGTTTCTTAGCCGCTTTTACTGTAATTTTACATATGTCATGACATTTTATTTATTATTTCTTACACTAATTAACTTTTGGAAATCTTGTTCAAACAGTTACAGAGAATAATTATAAAAAAGCATAGAAAAAATTTAAAAATCAAATTTTACCCATAAGAATTTTATTTTTCATCAATAAGTCACTTTTCTTGATAAAACATTTAATATTGCAAAAAGGAATGAAATACATCTCCCCCCCCCCCCCCCCACAAAAAAAAAGAATAGTTACGTAGTCCCCTTAAAATTTAAGAATGTAAAATGGATTACCTGTGTGTTTAATATAATTTAATAGGAGCATGCATGCTTCACTCTAATATTCTATCAAACTGACCACCACAAGGACAGGAACTTACCTAAATAAAGAAAAATATAATTTTAAGAAAAGGTTCAAGGAAAAAATATATAAATAATTGTAGTATTCTCATTTTAATATCAAAAGGGTAAACAAAAAACAAATGCATAACAACAGAAAAAGCCAACGAATAACCAATATTTCTTGCAATAAATAAAAAATCAATATTTATGTGCACACAGTTTCGCCGTTTTCACAGAAAGACAAAATACGCTAAATTTAAGCACGAATCGCAAAATGCAATAACATCTTCATATGGAAGTACATTTCTATACAAAAGAGCGCTCAATATATCCAAAGAAAAATCTAAATGTAATGCGTGTAAGATAATATGTAAGAAAAAGTATTTACCTACTATCATTCCATTATAAAACTACTTTTATTACATGGTTTTATATTTCTATAAAGTACGGTGTTTGTAGAGACCAGGTACACAAACGAATTCATAAAAAACATTTGTTTAGCCTTCTTGCTGACCTGGACCAGTGTTCTAAATAAAATCTGCTTTCGACTAAATTTTGCTATCGCTGACGCTTATTAAACATCAAGATCTCATATGTGGAATAGATTTTTTTTTTCCTTACACAATTTAGAATAGAACTTTAAACTGAAGAATTATTTAAAAAAAAAATAATTCATGACCGAAAGGATTTACTGTCACAAAAACCCGTTATAGCGACACACCACGTTTGCTAAAATAGTCAATTGGCAGTGGACAGATTATAGATTATTACCCAATAGGTTCCAAATATGCTTATTTTTTGGACGATTTTAGTATGCTATTGCGATCAAAATAGATTAGGATGTATTTAGATACGATCTTATTTTTAAATTAATATTACAGAATGACCACCAGAACTGTTTTTCCCCAAATAAAATTACAACATTAGATTTCAAAATTTGATAGAAATATAGTAAATTCGGTTTATATTTACAAAAGTACCTTTCTTATATGAAATTTCATTCAACTTCTCGATCAGATGCAGATGTTTCGTGGTTGGCAGATAAGTAAGTATACTACTATTTGGCTATTAGGATAACATAAAACCCTGGTCCAAACTGGTGCTTATTCTAATAAAATCATAGTGTAAAACGAAATCCAAGATATAGTACAATTATGATGTAGCACAATCGATACAAAATTACAAATGTAAAATTAATGAGACTATGGGGGAGGGGGATACAGGGGGTCAGTGGCGTCCATGGAGAAAAGCACTTTCATTCTGGGAAAAACAAAACAAAAACAAAAAACAAGAATAATCAGTTCATAAGAATAACATTGCATAAAACCGTGTTTAATGTGACACTTCTAAAATTCGAGAAACCTTATACGCTTATAAATATACCTACATAAGTAATAATAATAATTAAAAAATAATAATTGAGTATTGTAGGAATAATGCAAAGGGAGATTAATAAACAGTGACTTGTAGAGCTGACGATGAGGTCCCTCTGATCTGTAGATTTACTAGTTTATTTATTATTTTGGAATTGCTGTGACATAAAGGATTATACATTAAGATACTTAAACAATTATAACGCTCCAACAATCAAAGAATTCCTTCCAAATCCTGAAGTTACATTGAGTGACTTTTATTATAGGATAAGTTAAATTGCATGGAATGAAAAGAACTTTAAAATAACACGAAAGAAAATTTATTTATTCTAACACTCGAAAAGCAATCTCCACCCACTCTCTCTCGCGAACAACATCGATAAAATGAGTTTTATGGACCCATTTCGTCGATAGCCTGCAGCAATGTTTTATCCTCCGTTGGACCACAAATTTTGCTTTAAAAAAAATAAAACGACTGAGATAATCAGGGAAAACTAACTCAATAACTTTCCTTTACAAACTTAAATTTCATTTGTTACTATTTCCAAGAGATGATTGCTCAAATTATAAACTTGTGTTTAGGTGAATAATAAACTTGGTAGGTCAACTCACAGGTCAAGGTTGATTCTGCATATTAAAATATTTTTTGTGCCAGAAAATTCATAACGTTTGTCTGAAATATTATTCTGATAAATAAATGTTTATTTTTTAGCAACATAAAAACATAAAACTATTATCTCCCCCCCCCCCCCTCGTAGAGAACTGCATGGGCCCGGGCTTGGCCCATGAAACTTTCAAACGGGCCGCCAGGCTGGCAGAATTAGGAGAAAATTTTTAACAGGCCTGGTCGGGCCAATGGACAAAACAAACGACCCACGGGCCTGTTTTCACTGATTTTTGCACTAGCCGGGCCGTGAACAGCGAAATTACAAATGGATCGGGCCCGGGCCCGAGCCGAACTTTTTATTTCTGCATTATCTTTTATTTTATTTTATTGTTATCAAAAATTATAAAATACTCAAATTTATAGAAAATTTCTCACTGGCGACAGAGTGGGCAAAATACGCAGAATTGCCACTTACAACACACGCGCGTGTTGTGGGCATATTAAGATATCTGCAAGCATGTAAGATTTATGTAATTATAGACGCAAAAAGATTTTTAAAAAAATTAAAAGTATAAAAAGTATTAAAGTATGGAAGCAATTAATACAAAAATATATTTATTAATCCTAGACACTTTAGAGCAGGGCTGTCCAACCCACGGCCCAGTGCAATATTAAATGACCCGGCGGACAATCAAATTTTTTTTTCTTTCTTAAGAAATTGATATTTTAATGTAATGATTTTCTAAATGTTACATTGAAAATTCCTACTGAAATGGACTCTTCGAAAAAGTCAATGCTTCATGACATAAAGCCGATAATATACTCGGAAAATTGGAAGAGTATAAGAATTTTCTTAACACAGGGTTCTCTTAATTCACTGGATAATGGAACAGCATTTGAGAATTAAAACTGAGTGACCAATATGCTGTGTATGTGTGTGTGTCTATTTTCTAGTTTATGTTATTTTTTCCATGCTTAAAATATTTAAATAAATTATTTTTCAAATTGGATTTGACGCAATATAAGGGGCGAATTAAAAAAGATATTTAAACAATTATGACGCTTCAACAAGCAAAGAAAGACTTCCTACCAAATCCTCGAGTTATTTAACATTGAATGACTTTTATTATTACAGGATAAGTTAAATTGCATGGAATGAAAACCACTTTAAAATAACATGAAAAAAAATTATTTACTTCAACACTTGAAAAGCAGCCCTGTTCCAAAAACTCTGTCCCTCTCTCTACGAACAACATTGATAAAATGAGTTTTATGTACCTATTTCGTCGATAGCCTGTAGCAATGTTTATCCCCCTTGGACCACAAATTTTACTTAAAAAAAAAAAAAAAAATCAAATAAAAATCAAACAACTTGGATAACGACGGAAAAATAACTCAATAAAACGAAAACGGAAGCGTATTTTTTCCCCTTTTTTCTTATGAGTACACACAAGTAATTCTAAGTTTTATTACATTTACAGAAAGACGGAGGAGAATTTCTTTACTAATCTTTTTTTTTTTCTTATTTTAATTCTAAATTTTATTCAAAAGAATAAAACAGCAAATTGATTTAATAAAAAAGTTAATTAAAAATTAAGACATGTTGACTCTATCGAATCGCAATTCAATGAACATTGTAGTGCTTAATGATTATAAAGTCAATAAACATTTGTATGCTATTATGGCTGTTGATGATATTATGCAGTTGCAATTGGCAGCGAAAAGGTATGAAACAAATCGTTGGCTTGGAATGACAAGGTTCCAATTGACAAAGCTTAAAATGATGGCATCATCTACTGGATGTTCTAAAGTCTACAATTTCAGCCCACATTCAACACATCCAGAATATTTAGAATGATTAATGCATTTTATAATTTTCTAACTGCACTGTTGCCTACGGAGAAATGAAATTTTTATATTATTTTCCTTAAAAGAGTGGTCGTAGCAGTTAGAAGCTTGTCATTATACTACAGCTGGCACTCAATGTGTTGAGATTATATTTTATTTTATTTTACTCTTACTTTTACTAGGAAATCTGTTCAAAAAAGTTAAAACATAAATGCACAACCACTCATAACAGGCTTTATGAAATAAAAATGAAATTTTAGATAAAAGTTCACATATTAGAAAGTAACTTGAATAAGAAGAAATTCTGATGTCCTTTTTTGAAAAATTAAAATAAGTTCTTTTTATAAATTTTAAAAACAAACTTTTTCATATTTTTTTTAGATTATTTTATGGTAGTTTTAACATCAACAACATCTAGGTCCTGCTGATTACTTATTATGGTATTTCTGCCTTCCGTTGTGTGGCGCATATCCCACACTCTAATTTAAAATTTTTGCATGTAATTAACTGCAAATGATGAAAGCTTAAATTCCTGTGCTCTGGTTGCATATAATTAAAGAAATGATGTAAATTATTTAAATATGTTTTGTTTTTCATATTTCAATAATTTAATTATTTTAAAAGTCCAATTCATATTTTAGATTTACAATTATTGCACGCCCACTTTCCAAAATCATTAGGAAACTAGAGTCAAAATTCGCAAATTCCAAGTTGTGTGGCTATACGAACCTTCAAAAGTTCAAGTGTAGATTTCCTCTTAAAAAGAATACTATGAATTACTGTTGCTTCGAAAATCTTCCCTTCCCAGTAAGTGTTTCTGATATGAAATACAACACGACAATTTAGGAAAAAACGGAGACAAATCATAGTAAAATCTGCTAGCAATTTGGGTGCCAAGCACTTTTAGTTACAAATCAATTGTGAAATGTACCGTAAATCTCATTCCCCTCACACCTTAACATATTTATATAACAAAAATGGATGTATTCATTTAAATTTTCACAGCAAAAAGTACTGGCACCTAAATTGCCAACAAGTTTTGCTGTAAATTTCTCAGTTCTTCTCCTTTTTAAAAAAAATTTACAGCGTACGTAAATAACACTAAGTACAGTGTAGAATACCGATTATCCGACACACTGGGTTAACGGACTTTCTTTTAACGGCATTCGACTTTCGCAGATATATTTAAGAGTGTTTGTGAATGTATTCTGAAAGTCAGGAAGAAAATTTATTTTATTTTTTTAAATTTATGATCAATTATACAAAGCTTTAAACACGATAATAAATGCTAATAAGTGATTAAAATACTATTAAATAATTTAAATAGAAGGTAATTTTATTAAGAAAACAAATTTTGCTACAACAATTATTTAAAATAGATCGAGGAATTTAGGAAATCGGGAAGAATTTCGAGCAGGAATCTCTGCATATTCTGATTCTCTTTGTCACAAAAGCGGTTTCCTCTTTTCTTTCCAGTGCTTGTAAAAGATATAGCTGATTTTTTTTTTTTTCGCTAAAATTGTTTTAGTAGATAACAAAGGATGATTACTTATGACAAAAAATAAAAAAGAACATACTAACATAATTTTCTCCTTTAAATGCCCATATTTCTATTTATGATATTCTTTTTATAGCCGTGATTTATTTTACTTTATGACAGTAGCTATTTACTGTATTTACAGCAATTTTAATTGTAGTTTAATGTTTGTATATTACAAAAATGCCTCTGATAATATTCTCCCAATTATCCGACAATTTCAATTTTCCAACATACCCTTTGGTCACGTGGTTGTCGAATCACTGGGAGTTTAACATCTGCTTTTGTAATATCATTTATCAGGTATATTACATGCGTCCTGTAGTCATAAGTTCGAAGCTGGTTCCTATATTGAACTCTTACGTCTGTCTAATAGCTCACTGCACTGCAAATTCCCAGCACACATTGGGAACACATTTGGAACACTTTGATTCAAAAAATGTGTTCCAGTTACCTCAATGTGTACTGAAATGTGTTCCGAATGTGTTCCGCTATAAAGAAAGTGTTCCGAAAAGTGTACCGAAAGTGTTCTGCTCAGGATATTTGTTAAATCTAAACTCGGAACACTTTTGAGAACAGATTGGGAACACATTGGAGAACAGATTGGGAACACATTTGAAAACAGATTGGGAACACATTATGAACAGATTGGGAACACATTATGAACACATTTGAGAACAGATTTGGAGCACATTTGGACGCACTTGTTAAATCATCGCTTTCTTTGTTACAACGACGCTTTGTTACAACCTACTTTATTACTAAGAAGCCTTGATCGCAATCAATGCGGATTTCAAGATCATTATTTTTATTACTTGGGTAAGTTAAACTTTAAAATTTATTTTACAGCGCACATGAGCTCGTAATATTAAGGATCCTAGTATAGTGGCTCCACCAGTGGCTGAAAAGTTCTGCTTTCTAAGCTGGTAGACGGGAGGTGCTGGGTTCAAACCACTATCGCGCCCGTCGACCTAACCGTTAGGAGTTTCCCGTGGTTTTCTTCGAACCTTGCGTAAATACGGGTTAGGATCCCTTAGAAAGGTCCGTCATGGAGGGCACCCCTCCCCCCCTCCCGCCGTTCTATATCCCTGGCGCAGATAATTTGCCGTAACAAATAACCAACCAACCAATTGAACTGTTATAGTGATTGTCGTTTGAACGATATACTACACTCTAAAAAAAATCCGTGAAAATACAAGAGATTTTCCGTAAAATTTTACAAAGTTTCATTTTTCCAAAATTTCAGTACAATTTCCGTAAATGACATTAGTTCCGTTAAAGAGACTTCACATCCGTAAATATGCAGAAAGTTTTCCGTAAATTTAATGGATTTTTTCCGTATTTCTTTCAAAACAGTACAATGTCCGCATTTCTTGCAAAACAGAGCAATTTCCGTAAATGACGTTTAAAGGTTGAGTACAGAAATCGCTTTTTTTAAATGCGAATTAAGATTGTTATATTCACTACAGTTCTTCTAGGATACAGGCCTGGCCCGGCTCGACCAGCTGGCTCATTCTAACCGAGGCCATGTCAATTTATTGTGAAAAGAATAGTAATATTTATAATTTTTAATGAAATATTTAGAAATTTATTTTATTTTTATAAATTACAAAAAAAAAAAAAAAAAAAAAATCTAAACTATTTATTTTTTAAATTTACTTATTTTTTTCTTGATAGTACTTCAAATTTATGATTTTTTTTTCACTATTTTTTTTAATTTATCTTTTTTAATTAATGTGAGGCAATATTGTGTTATTTAAAGGTTTCATAACATAATATCTCTGCAAATTATAGCTATGCAAATTGGTATTAAACTAAACTGTTTTGGATTACAAATTTATGAATTACGCAAAAATTTATTATTTTATAAATTATAATTTTACAAAGTTTACAATTTTTTCCTTAAATTTATAAAATTAGTTGATGTTTTTTCTTTACTTTTATAAAAATCAAGTTTCTAATTTTATAACGTTTTTTATTTATTTCGTTAGTTCATATTTTTATAAATTAAACTAATTTAATTTAAATTAAATCAGTTAGTCCATATTTAAACTTACCTATCCCAAAGTCATTAATTATTTATTTTATTTTTTTATATTTTTAAAATGTAATGTTAAAAATATAATGTTAAACAGAACCGTGCGCAAAAGCTCTCAGCATAGCTGAAATATCATAATTTAATTTATTATAAAATCGTTTATTTGCGTAAGTTTTTTTAAATAAGAGATAAAAAAAATTATTTCAATAGCATGTAATAAACAAGTCTGATTAAGATAATTGATGTTTTTATTTGAATTGATTAATAGATAATCAGGCAAATAATTTAAAAAACGTATATGTTCGAAAAAAGAAAATGTTGATACCACTGTCGAATTCAGGGGGTGGCCCGGAGGGGACATTATCCCTCGGAAAATTAAAATATCCTCCCCCAAGAAGATTTGAGATTTTATACTTTTAATTATCAAAAAGTGCGATCCCCCCCCCCCCCCCCAGAGCAGTAATCCCTCCCGGAGAAAAATGTCTGAATTCAACACTAGTTAGTTCTGTTGCAAAAAGAAGCAATTAATACTTTTAATACAATTTTTTATGCATATAATATATAATAAATTAAAATTTATCTGTTACCAAATAATACAGTAAATTATGGAAAATTATGAAAAGAAAATATTAAAAACATTAGAAAAATCCATCTACAAATGAAATCTCAAGTTTTTGCATTATAAAAAGCGATTCAAATAAGTGACAGCATTTGAGCGAAAAGCGCGACGGGTCATAGCGTCGGGGTCTAGGTCATCGGGTTAGTACACGGGACTTCATGGGTTCGATTCCGATTGCGGGTAAGTTTGGGTAAATTCTATAAACTCACTCCGAAATGAAAAAAAAAAAGATGCCGCAATGTATCTGTCTCTTATAAGGTTGTCCTCGCGAAGGCCCTAATTTTTCTATTTTGGTCCTATAAATTTTATTTTAACGACATAAAAATTTCTGTAAAATACGGAAGATGTGTTCCGAAAAGTGCGCTCAAATGTGTTCCCAAAAGTGTTCAAAATGTGTGCTGAACAAATTAAGCGTTCTCAAAAGTGTTCTGAAAAGTGTTCCAAAAAGTGCGCTACAAAGTGTGCTGAAAAAGGGGACAAAATGTGTTCCGAAAAGTGTTCTCAAATGTGTTCCTAAAAGTGTTCAAAATGTGTGCTGAACAAATTAAGTGTTCTCAAAAGTGTTCTGAAAAGTGTTCCAAAAGGTGCGCTAAAAAGTGTGCTGAAAAAGGGGACAAAAATGTGTTCCGAAAAGTGTTCTCAAACGTGTTCAAAAAGTGTGCTAGAAAGTCTCAGAAGTGTTCTAAAAACTGTTCCAAAAAGTGTGCTAAACAAGGGGACAAAATAAGTGTTCTAAAAAGTGTTCTGAAAAGTGTATAAATATTTGCAGTGTGAATGTTTACTACATTGGAAGCTAATTATAATTTATTCATTTCTGGAAATATCCAAATCTGTCATACACATGCCGCAAAAATAAATTTTAATAATTTAACAATAGTAAGATATTGTTTAAATGCTGACCCAATGATACATTTGGAAGAAGTAACACCATCAGAAAATTTCGTAGTTTCCAGATCACGAAAAGGCTATTGACTCTTTGAAAGACTGCATTAGTTTTTTTTTTTTCTTTTATCTTCATAAAGGAATTTCTGATCTTCGAAAGCAAACATTAACTTGCAATCCAGTAATTCACTTACGGACATAAATGATTACTCTCATAAAATCAATAATCAACTCTAGCGAGAGTGGATGATAAATAAACCCTACAAAAATTCGGGGATGGTAACAGTATTAGAAGTAATGAATTAGTAATTACCCCATAATAGTGATTCTTTTAGATCTGCAATCTATAGTGGTAGAAATATATTTGAGTGTATCACTACTTCACCTGTATCATATACTTAAAGAACAATTTTATTTTTTTTTTGTTCTTTAAGTATACCTTTAATAAATTCAAACGTTAATTTATGTGCTTTAATATAGTATTTTATCTAATATAAGAACTCATTACCATTGTTAAATTTAATTGTGCTTTTGAGGTTTATAATTTTTTTTAATTTAGAGAACTTCTTTCATCACAAAATAAGAATTTGCATTTTATCCTTTTATACTTAGTCGCATCAAATTGGCTTTCTATAAGTCACGATGGTAAGTTAATATTTCCATTAAAATATGAAGAAAATTCTTCACCTCTACTATTCAGTGAAACTTTTATCCTTTCATGCATTCAAAATTAATGAGCCCTTCACGATGCTTACCCCCCCCCCCCTTCCCATGATCCACAATCAGATACCTCCTGAAATAGCGCTTAGTAAAGTAAATTTTATTGTTAGGAGTTTGTGTTACTATTGGTCAACAAATTTGTAATTAGATAATACATATTTAACAAAATTTTTAATAGCTGAAACGGCATATGCGCAACACATATTAAATTCTACAACTTACTCAGTACAAATTAAAATTACACACAGAAACTGAGACCAACAGAACAGTATGAATAATCTTGAATCTTCTGCAATATTTTGTATCAAATATATTTAAGGCTGTTTTTTAATTAAAAATAAATAAATAAATAAATACTGCTGAACAATGTGTTTTTTTCTGACACAATCACAAAGCCATTTTATATGCAGATGAATTTTACAGACATTAATATCGAAGCTCTTTAGAATCCAATAGCGTTTTTAATTTTTCTATATTTGAAGTAAATTTTTGTTGTAATCCACACTTCCCTGACAGTTGTGTTTATGAAATTGGTTTAAATCTCCAACTTTGACAACGCTTTTCTTAAAGATCCTTGGCATTTATAATAAATTGAATTTGATTTCTTAATATTTGAATCAGAATAACTGAAAATATTGTGATTTAAGAATGAATATGGCTTTATGAATGTGTCAGAAACTACCCAGTTTGGATTTGAGAAAAGCATTACATAAAAAAAGAAAGAGAAAAAAGAATGTCTTTGGCTGATCCTGAATGTATTCGGCAAAATATCCAACAATATTCAGCCAACCAAATTATTCGGCCAAAATGGCCGAATACCACCAAATAGTGGTCGGACTTTCATTACACCCCTACATTGTACCACATAACAAACAAAAGTTTAGACAGCTAAAAACACATATTATTGAAAATGCGCTTAAAGAGCCATCTGCCTAAATACTTCTATGAAGCCTTGTATATAGACTATACACACAGCATTTCGATGGAATGCATGTTTAAATCTTAACGCATAGATCGATGCAGGTATATTCATTACTTTTAAATTGCTAAACTTCTTAAACACTTAAGAGCTTTATGAGCCTACTTAATTTTCTATTGCACGAACAATGGGTATAATGTTGTATATATAGTCATATAAATATGGATGAATTGTAATTGTATATCATCATCATCACAATCAACTTCAAACAATTACTCACGATAGACAGTAATGGATCCATAATGTATTTTTCTTTATATTGCTATGTAAAATAACTATAAACGTTAAGAGCACTATTTTTCATACAAAACATGATGTCACGAACTTTAATACATATTAACTTCACTCTGCTTTAAACAATTTAACATCATTAAAACCATTGGTCGGTTTTTTTTTTTTTTGTTTTTGTTTTTTTTTTTTTTTTTTTTTTTGTAGCGAACCTTGGCTACATTATTAAAAATATAATTAAACCAATGGACCCGTGCGAAAAATTCAAACTGCAATCTAACATTTTTTAGATGCAGGTTTAAACTTCTAAAGAAAAATTAAGGATTAAAAATATCTGAAAGGAATATTAGTCAATTCAGAATATCATCTCATTTATTCCATCAAAGTTACAGTAAAAACTGATCGAAGATGGCAAAAGGCACGCACGAGAAAAAAAAAATAAGAATCGTATTTTAACTGTATTAGAGGATGACGTCATCCGCACCAGGGAAAACACGGGACAAAGAAAAATAAATTGAATATATAGTATATATAAAATACAAATTAATATAATATAACAAAGCACACATTTTAGGCTGCACGTGAAATACCACTGCTTCGATCGATCGATGGATGATCTCTTCTAAAGATTTGAATTTTGTTTTTTTAATCATAAATATAAAATAATTCGGTGCAGAGACGCCCACTTTATCTTTTTCGTACAATTTATCCTTTTTGTACAATTTTTTTAATTTATAACCATTGTTGAGCACGGTATAAAGCGGTATTTCGCTTTTGTAGCAACACTGATTTGAGAAAAACCTTTCATTTAATTCATTTATGAAAATAATGCAGATACCTCATTTATGGTTGTGCGATTTGTAAAGGCATAGAAAAGTGGATGTTGAGAGCAGAAATAATATATATGATACAACTATTTGCTTTAAAAAGTAGCGACTACAAACTATTTTTCAAAAGGTCACTACTTCGCTATTTTCAGATTTTTTTTCTAAAGACTCAATCTACACTTGAAATTGATGACATGGATTAAGTAATACTGTGACTCCTACTCCTCGTTATATCGCATCTGCCGAGATACAATCAATAAATACGATATAACCGAGAGTATTAAACAATAAAGAGAGATAACATACAAGAAAGTATAGTTTCTGAAATGTTAGTTTATACACATATTACAATTCTACTGTCATAATATAAAATAATAATAATAATAATAAATTTGTAAATAAAACAATTTCGAAAGAAGAAACCCTTACATTAAAAGAGAATAAGGAGGACTCTAACAGAGAATAAGTAGGCAAGTGTTGCCAGCAAGAAAATTAATTTATTGGGTGGATCAGCACTTGGTTTTACTAGCAAGTGTGAATAAGGAAAAAAAAAAATATTATGACGTCTTACGATGCGTTGCAAAGCACCGCAGCTGAAATTTGTCACTACATTTTACACAAAAGATGCAAGTTACAATCACGTGATTTGAAGGGTGGCACATTTAATTTTTTTCTAAAGTAAAGTTAAAAGTAGCGTCAGTGCTCGCTACATTACATTTTTCAAAATGTAACGTGTTACACTACAAACTACTAGAAAAAGTAGCGACTACTGTAGTTTCGCTACTTGTACAGTTGTACATCCGACAGCGATTAAATACATAAACTTCCACGAATCAACACCGCATAGACCGAAATATTTCGTGTCTCTCAAGAAAGAACCATAAATGTAACGCAATGTTAGGTATTTTGAATAAGAAACATGTTGCAGTAAAATAATATTATATAAACAATTCTTTAAAAAACAGTACCTATTTACAAATATTAAAAACTAAATCGTAGTTAAATGATTTTTATTACTAAAATATTTTCGCCTCTATGCCGAGGCATCTTCAGTAAAGATAAAAATATTGACTTAAATACACTGATTTAGTGTTAATTGTTGGTGTATCATGTCATTACATGCAAATTGTGCATCATTAATTATTTCCGATGCCTCTCTCAATAGAGTATTGTTGAGATTTACAAAATTAGCTAGTTTTTATTTTTTATTTTTTTACATTATTAAAATCAATATTTATGGCAGTTCTTTATTAATTTTGGCTAGTGATGTACTACATTTACCTAATCTTATATGTTTTTATATTCTTCGATTCTTTCTGAAAATTTACCTTCCGTCATATCAATGTATGATCCCCCTCCTTCCACCTTCATAAATATATATACCCATTCTTGTAAATTCCTGCTAATTCCAAATGACTTTTTATAATACTTATTAGATCTAATGAGGCAAATGTTAATGCCAAATACTTTAAAATTTAAAATTAAGAAGAATGAGCGAAAAAAAAAATAATAATAAAGTTAGGAATGTTTTATGTTTGAAAAGAAAATAACAATTGTCGTGCTGTGCTGTAATCGGTAATTTATCAATTGAATGTATCCGTTTATCGATATTATTTTTGAAAATTCTGTATCATCCATTTTTGAGCGCTACTCTTTAAAATATTAAAACTCTAATTCCATTGTTCAGGAATTCGGTTTGATCGAATTGAAAATTCTAACAGTGCAAATTTAAGATTATTTGTGTATGCAAAAAACGCAGAAAAGAAAAACTCTTCTATAGCTGGTTGTTTGAAAGATTCTAAATTTAATTCCCTTCGAACTCTCGAAACATCAGAAAATTAGAAATTTAAATATTCGTCGAATGCTTTAAACTTTTCTTTGTCATATCACGTAATGGAATATATTTTATCGATTCGAATTAAATTTAACTTAGTGTTCTCTCCGAAGCTCCTAGCGAGTTTTGTAAAACGCAAAGAAAGACTCGCATATATATGTATATATATATATATATATATATATATTTTTTTTTTTATAAAGCTGAGCTTTTCCAAAGTGCAAATATTTCGATTTAAGGAGTCTGCTTATGATCTGAGCATTTTTAAAGCAGTAATACTATATTGAAAAATATATATGTATATTAACTTATAATTAAATCCTGGCAATTTTTTAGCCGAATTTTCTAAATATAATCCCATAACTGGATATCCCCCCCCCCCCTATTTGTAATTGCTTGATAATTGATATCTCAAGCAAGACAGCAGGAGTGGGTGAGCCCTGGTAGTGATTTGAATACGCCGGGTTCCGTCCAACTTTTTCTCATAAGTACTGTTTCTGTGAAATTGGGAAAAAAATTTATATCTGTGAAAACCTAAACAATAATTTTGTAAGTTTGAAATTATTGTTACATGCAAGTTCTTGTTTATCTATTTTTAACAAGATTCTTTATGTGTAAAAAAGCTAGATAATGGGTTATTTGGTCCCTAAAGCTATTTTGTGAAGATCAGATCTTATTTAAAAAATGATTAAATATGTGATAAGTTCAGTTTGGAGATGGAAAAGTTTTGTGAAGAGTCTATGTTTAAGAAAAAGCATTTTATGAAGAGTCCTGTTTGATGGGGGAAATTTTTTGTGAAGGATCCTGTTTTAAGGCTGTTCTCAAATCAAAAAGAGCTGCGCATTTTTAAATTAATTTTTGTTCGGAAACGCATGAAATTTGCAGATGTTATTATTCAGAAACTATGTAATCGAGCAGGTCTTCCATTTTTTGGTTAAGGCAGAAAATCTTTCAGAAAATACTGTCAAATTCGGAGTTTTGAACCGAATTTCCGACGCGGCAGAGCGAGAATGGCGAAACACGTAGTCGTCACGTGACACGAATTGCTTATAACTCCATAAGTAATTTATTTATTTAAAAAAAAAATTGAAATCTCATTTCGATTTCAAATTGCTTCAATAGTCAGACCTGCCAACTGTATGCCTTTGCGTTTAAAAATTAATTAGAAAATGTGTCAGAAAGTTTTGCCTTGTTGAACAGGTTATTTGAGAACAACCTTAATGTGTGACAATTTTTTTAGCCGAATTTTGTAAATGTAATCACATAACTGGGTATTTTTCCTCTATTTGAAAGATCAGTAGCGTGTGAAGCAAGGCCACAGTGGGTGTGGATAAGCCCTGGTAGTGATTTGAATACGGTTCCTTAAATATATACCATACTTAAGGGACTTGTTGAATAATTATTTTTTTAAAAGGTTTACATTTATTTAAAATTTAAATATATATAAAATATAAAACAAAGTTGCATCCGCTTTCATATACCCATTTTTAGCTATCACGGGGCCCTCTAAAACTGGGGACAATGACGTTTCGCCGTTTTAGCAGAATAGTTGCACCATTGCTTATAATTTATTAATAAATCGAAAAACATTTTTAATGCTTTTTCTAAGTATTGAATAAAATGATGATACGATTCAAAAGGTGTGACTTTTTAATTTTTTCACTTGTTATTTTAACATGAAAATTTTGCATAAAAAGAGTGCTTTACATAAGTGACTTACGTACTACATATTATCTAAAAAACAGCACCCACAACGGACTTTATAAAGCAGCCCCAACCCACCCCCCTTTAATTGCACTGGCTCGAAGTGACTGATAATTAAAATTCAGTCATAGCCATGATGTGACTAAAATTTTACGAGGGTTGGGTTGATATGAACAAATTTTTAACTTTCATTCTTAAATAATACAAAATATTTTGTCATTATTAATAATTTGTCACTATTCAGAATTATTTAAGAATTTAATCATTGTTTTACATGTGTTTATGGGAAGACAAAATCTGCTTTGATATTTTAAATTAATGTAAAATTTTTAAAGTTCTTTTAAATATCATTTGTGTGAAAAAGTCTCCTGACTTTTGGCCTTTATACTATTGCGACAACTTTGCATATTATTTCTATTAGATATTTTTTTTTTTAGATCTGATTCAGTTTATCCTACTGAAAAGGGTTGGAAGATCCTTTATTTAAAAATAAATTAAAATATACTCTTAAAAATATTGAGTATGCAATGCTTTACGTATGAAATTTTAAGCATATCATCTCAATTGCCAATTTCTTACGGTTTCATTTTCAGTCAAATATAAATAAAATTTAATTTATTTTCATAATTTCGCCCAGAATTTAAATGGCAAATTAAGCATTTTGTCATCATATTATTTTATTTTGTAAAAAATGCTTCGAGGTAGTCTTAAATAAATAAATTGACATGTCTTAGAATTTTTTGAATCTTCTTTTTTCAGTTGCTCTAAACAAGCTGTGCGTCACTTATTTTGACACTTTTTCTGCTTTTTTGAACACCCGCGATGCGTAAAAAAAAAGTGGTTTTATTCTTGGTTTATTCTTTTCATAATATTGGATAAGACAGGATTCGCCAATTTTACGCTCTGATTAATTCATTCTAAAAGGATAAAAGAATATATGCTGCGTTGGAAGAACATAAAAGTTCAGGTGCGTATTTCTCTGGAATTTTCGTTAATTTCATCTTCACATGACGATAGATGTTAATTGCATCACTATCGTGTAAATAAATAGGATTTAGCCGAAGTTTTGTAAATTGAGAATGCGTCTGATGTCATAAGGGTCATTCTAGGGAAAACGTTACTTTTTGAGCAAAAAATGTCAATAAATAAATTACAAAAAATTTATACTAATAGCTATAGTTCACCTTACACTTCTTTTAAGATTTATGTAGTGTTCGTATAGTTGAAGTCTTCACGGACCAGGGACGGGTTCAGGCTAATTTTCATTCATGAGACATAGCAGTGCCTTATCCTTTCCTGCAGACTCGGGCCGGGACCAGACTTTAAAATTCTAGGGCAATGTCGGGCTGAGAATGTTTTTTCCATGTATAACATCAGGCCAAATTTCAATATTAATTAGTGCGAAAAAGAAAGTAAACGATAAAATAACATTTCATTGTTCCATTTTTATGTGTGTGTGTGTTTTATTAATAGCATATTTACTCGCATTTTCAGGAATCCTTAGTTTTGAAAGGACATTTCGGTAAAAAACATTATTAATAATAAGAAATTAATAATAGTAGTAATAAATAGATAATTAAAATTCGTGAACCGGAAACTGACGTACTTCAACCCAAACCCTATATGGAAGAAAACTAATGCATATTTTAAAAACAATTATGGAGAATCAATCTATAGTTATATCCTTAATATAAATTATATATCTTTTATGTAGAAAAATGAACATATAACTCATTAATGTGTCAAATATATATATAGTGTTTTTAATTTGAAAAATATTTTAGACTTTCTTTTGATAAATCCGGTCAACCTGATTCCTATCCGAAAAGTCAAATCAAAACCCCAAAAAATTAAAGTCAACCCGATCCACAATAAAATATATTCCTTTTTTTTTCCCCATTTGAATTATTAATATTTCATTTATTAGGATTACATAATTTAATTTGTAATTTGACACTGCTATATGGTATTGTGATTTCATTGTGTATGGTCAGTTTCTTATATTTCAATGGTTAAATTTTACATTGACGATTTTGATTGACGATTTCTGCAGATTATTCTCGTGACACATTGGCGAAATTCGCAATTTTTTTTAATGATCGATTCGCGAAACTCGCGTTTTTTCCCGAAATATCAATACGAATTTCGAGATTTTTTTCCGTCAGCGATTGACAGAAAACGCAATTTTTTTTTTATGGTCAGTAGATCTCATATTTTTGAGAAATGTGAAATTAATCTGAGTAATGTTGCGGCACCATTTATTGAGATTGAAAAGAGCAATTTTCTTATTTTCAGAAGTACGTTTCTACGAATTTACAAAATCCCAGTGAAAAACGGGAGAAATTAATTGTAGAAACGGGATATCGTGCTAAAAAACGGGAGAGTTGGCAACTTTGCAGATGTGTATATTTAAACTGCTAATTCTCGAAACTAGCGTTTTGAGAGTTCGTCTTTAATATCTGGAACGGCTCATATTAAATATATCAATATACAGTAGACACCCTTAAATCCGCATAGCTTAAAACCAGGTTGTGCGGATTTTAGAATTTTGCTGATTTCTGGTCACTGTTTTGTTTACATTTGTAAACAGTAATTCGAATTTAACAATGCACTCAAAATTATAATAAATGCTAACAATAAAGTAAAATAATAAAAATAAAGAAAATTTTATTATTTTTTAATAGTAAAAGTAAAGGTTAAGTAAATAATTAATAATGCAGAACTAAATATGCATAATGATAAGATAATTTTTTCTTGAATTATTCAGTGAAACTCTCCTTATACACATAGACTAATAATTCACATAAAAATCTTAAAATAACAAAGTTTTATTTCATGTTTAGCCATACTTAATAACCAATAATAAGCTTGATGAATAAATAAATGTATTTGGTAAAAAGATCTTGATCGCCATTGATATCGGTGCTATCTTCAAAATTTTCCGAAATAAATTTATGCTTCCTTCATGAGAAAACATGAGTTCAATCATATTAACCAGAATTCCATATTAAAATGTGTACAGAATGATATAAAAATAAAAAAAACTGAAATTTTTCACATATATCTTATAACTGTAAGTTTCATTGTTTACATCTGAAACGACGTGCGGATTTGAGGGAGTCTACTGTGTGTGTGTGTGTGTGTGTGTATATATATATATATATATATATATATATATATATATATATATATATATATATATATATATTAATTAAGTATTGATATCTTTGATACATCATTACCATCCATGGTTTCTTTTATATAATAGCGATAACAGTAGCTATTACTATTAGTATTGTTGTTGTTGAAAAAGCAGGTGTTAATGAACTATCTCAGTTCAGCCCGAAATCAGCTGAATTAAGTACTGTTTACAAATGAATATCTATTTCCCAGTGATTCTTGAAGGACTTTGAGATAATGAAGATACACAACGACTCTATACGTGCAACAATCGTCGAAAAATACCATTACAGACTATTTACTAGTTTCAAAAGGAATGGCAACGAATAGCTTCACCTTACACCCAGGACCGCATTTATTAATATTTTTTCCAATAATGGTTCAATAACTCCTGTTTGATATTACAACGAAATCGTACACCATGTTCTTACTTTCATTGCTATGATGGGTTTAGACGCGATATTTATGGACAACGATGCACGACCGTATAATGACCGATTGGTTCAGCGATATCTGAAAAGTGAAAGACTTCTGCGTATATAATAGGGTCATTCCAAAAATAAAGCACCCTTTTGGAGTCCGACACTTTGTAAGGTTATATTTTCCACAATTTTGTTCCAAAATTAAATTCAAATACTTGAAAAGATATTTCAGAAATATTTTTCTTTAATGCAATTCTGAAATTTTAGATAAATTGCATTTATTACTTTTTAAATAGCTGTACTTAAAATTGTATCCTATAAAAAGCCTTGTCCCATGAGCAATTTTTTATTTTCAAACCATCATTTTTTCACCATATATATTTTAAAAGCTATGTCTGATTATATTTTTTAAATCTCTGTAGTCTTATTATTATATTTACATAGTTTAAATATATATTTTTAGATACATTTTCATTTTATAAGGAAAATTCTTGTGTCCCCTAATATTTGTCCCCTGTGTTACTTCTACTTTGTTCTTAATATTATAACAAGAATTTGTAACCTAAATGTTGTTAACAACAGTCAGTCATGCTCTTTTAGAGCTATCATTTATCTTAAATAGTCATTATTTCATATGTTAAATATTGAAAAATATTATCTGAGCTAAAGTGATTTTTGAAGGTAGGTGTGTTTTTTATGTGTCCCCTGTGTTACCATCAATTTACATTAATAATATATATATTTTTTAATTAATTTCGGTTTAAATTGTACATCTCAGTTATAAGAAAACATTCATATGACTTTGGCATTGTTTCTATAAATATATAATTATAAAGATAATATTTTATTTCATTTTGTCCCCCGTGTTACTAGTCCCCTGTGTTACCATGATGTTGGTAACACAAGAGACAATGAGGTAACACAGGGGCTTAATTTTTTTTTTTTAGGCAATTGTGTGGCTAAAACTTACATATAAAGTTTTGTATGTTATTTTAACTCAAAAAATATGCAGATTGTATTATTATTAAAGTTAGTTTTTTCTAAGAAGGTGGAAAATATCGTCATGCTTCTTTTACTGCAAACAACCAATTTTATATTGTAACTGCTCTCTCAGTTCACATTCGAAAATATGAGAAATAAATTTCTAATTAATATATAAGCACATTTCTATGATTTTTGCATTCTTAGTGCTGAACATGTGTGCACTTTGTTACTTTGGTGTCCCCTGTGTTACCGTATGTCCCCTGTGTTACTGACAATTTTTTGTTCTTAACAAAAAGAAAAAACTTTCTTAAGAATCAGAGGGTTAAATATGCAATGACTACTATGTATAAATAAGTTTGACTGAGATTTTATTATATTGCTATACTTTTTACCTAATTATGTAAAGTTTTATATTGTGAGAATACTAAAAAGGTAACACAGGGGACATAATATGTCCATTTTGTGAGAAAATATATACATAAACAAAAAATTATGTGGCAGTGAGAAAGAACATTCGTATCAAAATGTTAAAATTGTAAAAATACATTTTCACTTTCATAACACAAAATGGGAAGATTATTTAAAATATGGTAACACAGGAGACACTTTTCATTCAATGTGTCTACGTTTCTAAGTGTAGTAAATAATATATTTTTTAAAGTGTGCTGCTGATGTTCAATTTCTATTTTTGAAGGTGTATACAATCCTCTCAAAGACTTTTTTACTTCATTTTTTGTGAAAAAAAATTTGAAATTTTTTTTTTCAAAAGGGACGTTTATTTTTAGAATGACCCAATAGCTTCCAAGATCATGAGACCTGAAGAATCCAATAGAACATGTGTGGGAGAAAATTAATTATAGTAGATATAGTACTTTATCGATACTTTAAGACTATATAGTTACAAACCTTTCTGTTGGTATCTGGGCAAAAAATTAACACAGCTGGCTAAAATTTTCCCAATTTATTTATGTAGTAAAAAAAAATTTCGCTGAAATTAATATTTAGACATTTTTTATCGTTAAAAATTAACATTTAAAATAGTAATTTTTATTATCTTAATAATTTACATAATCTTTACAGAATTCTTTATTCTTCTGTGTTAACTCAATATAATTTAGATAAAAGTAAAGTAGTTCATACATTTTGAAAATTACTTCCTTCATCCCCACCGGGAAAAGAGCTAAAGTTTGTGAAAGGCTGATAATCTGCTGTAAACGTTTTTCCATTAAAAATTAAGAGACCAGTAGATTATTTTAATTGAGGAAATCGTTAGTTTAATAGACGCCCCCTTTTCACTTTTATTTTTCTTATTGATTTATCCAGCGGATAGTTCTTATCGGAATTAGTGTCTCTAATATAATATTTCAGTACCTTTTATTGTTTTTATTCATTTTATTAGCAACTTCCTAACATAATTGAAAAGTATTTCTGACTCCGGTTCGTCTGGTTTCGCCACATTTATTTCCTATATATTTCTCTTTTAATTAATTTAATAAAACAAGAAAGGGGATTGTGGAAAATAAACTAAATAATTTAAGAGAAATGTTAAAAGGATTTTTTTTTGGGATGTTTCATCCCTGTTGAATTTAAAGTATACAACACATGAATTAAACATTTTGGATAGGTAAAAATAAAACAAAACAAACAAAAATCGTGATATTTTTGCTCACTATACCACAGTTTCCCTCGTTATAATGATGCTCTCGGCAATGTACTTTTATATTAGGCTAGGTATTTTTTTTTCTTTTTTGCTCTTTAAACTTGGATTTTTGTTAAATCCGAATTCGGCGTAAACAAATTAGACTGTATGTGTACATAGCCTTTTTTTTTTTTTTTTTTTGGTAAAGAATTTTCAGGTCTTTCTTTTTGAAAAATGGGTATAACAGAAACAAAAAAGAATCATCTCGAGTAATACCCCGATCTGCAATTTAATAATAATAATAATAATAATAATAATAGAGCCAACCTGACGTGATGCAGCATATTTACCGAGGTCTCCTCCTTGCTGAACAATCGAGTAATCAAAATTTAATTTTTTCTCAAATCAGCTATGAGGTATAATTAATGAACAATTAATCCCTAACAATGTAGGAATTTAAGTACATAAAGATGAACGACGATTGGTATAGTTCATAATCTGAGCTTAAATCAAGGGCGTAGGAAACGGAGGGGCTTAAGGAGCTTAAACCTTTCTCATTCAAATGAAGAAAAGTTTTAAGTCACGTGAGCTGTTCCAAAGGCTTTTCTGTCTACAATGTTTGATAATTCATCTCTAAAAAAAGGGGTGGGGAAAAAACTCTATACTTAAAAGAATACTATAAATATTTATTTTTTACATTTGTAACTAGTAAATCTGCAGATCAGAGGCCTCAATGCCAGCTTTATAAGTCTCATTTCAATTCCTACTATTAGCTCACACTCTCTATATATTTATATATCTTGTTCAAATTTTCAATCGTTAATAAAATATTTTTTATTCATTCTATCAAGTTCAAATAAATTTTTTAAAACTTGTACTGGATGACAATTGATGTTAATACAGTTTTTTCAAATATTAATTCATTCATTAAATTTAATTAATTAATTTTATATTTCATTTCTGTTCAAAAGTATAGACTCACTCCATATTTATAGTCTCACCTTCACACGTAAAAAGATAATGGGGCTGTTCACGGACGAAGATCAGGCGGCTCGCGGGCGAAGGAGACTATAAATGTGGAGTGAGTCTATACTTTTGAACAGAAATGGAGTACGAGTATACAACTAAAATTAAATAATAAAATTTAATTAATTAATTTTTGAAGAAAACTGTATTATCGTTAACTGTAACATCGCTATGGCACTTTATTGTAAAGTTTGATAATTTTTGAAATTCAATATTTGAAAAACGGCATAATCATTAGATTTTAAATTTATATCAAGAAAAATACAATTTTTTTACCTTTCTAACGCAGTTTGTCTAACAATTTTGTGAGAAATACTTTTCGAGCTATTAATTTTTGGTATTTTAGCTATTTATTTTTTATTTAATTTTTAATACATTCCAAAATTTCTCTTACGTAAGATATTTAGCAGGATATAAATTTAGGAATAAATACCGTCAGTGGCGAAGCGTGTAGATCGCTGGAAAAAAATTTCTATTTGACCTAAGTAGGAATTGACTTAAAAAAAAGTTTTTATATTACTTGTTTTTTACTTTGAACCCATTATATTTAATACCTTGAAACTTTCAATCGCATTTCTTTCATATTAACATAACTTCAAGTTAGATTTCAAGTACTTCACTGAGATTTAATTCTTATTAATTGCATCAGGAAATACGGTTTCATGCACTGATTTTTTACAATTGTTTAATGTCTGTGAAAACTTTACTTTATGAGGGGTTTCTGAGCCCCTCAGTTCCCCTTTGTATCATATTTGTACACATAATTATCGTAATTTTCTGTAATTCAGTTCGTTTTAAATTATTTCTATCTAAAGTAATTATTATTAAGATATTGATTTCACGATAACGGTCATTAATAATTCGTTTGAACGATCATAAATATTTTACTAAGTATTTATAATCTTAACTGTTCAATTTATTTGAAAATAACTATTTCAGCGCCTTCCATAATTTTTGAATTGCTACGCCACTGTCCCTAAATATATAAATATCTAAGCTTAAATTCGATCCGATGTCTCCATCACACTAAACTAAAAATCGTGTAACGAAGTTCCGTGTGCAATTCTTCCGAACTTTTTAAAAAAGAACTTTTAAACTATTCGACTTTGTTATCGTTTGAAGTCAGGAATTGTTTTCTAGGCAGATAAAATGTTTTTGCGCAATTAATCAAGCGTAAAGATTCTAGACAATAACTCTTTGTCATCGTTACATTTGTTTTTAAAGAAGAGACTCAATTCTAAACTAAAGAATTCATCGAGATAACTTCAAAGAATTCTTTTAGTCATTAAACTAACGTTCACTTTGCAGAAAAATTTTGAAAAAAGTTTAAAGTCAATAAGAATACAACTGGGAGTAGCGATAATCATGTGCTTTTTAAGCAGAAGATTTAATCAAATTTTCATCTGAACTGTGTTCATTGAAAGTAAAACGGGACAAACAAAATTTGCAAATCTTGCAAGCAGACGGCAGAAGTAGACGATTAAAAAATAATGATGAAAATAAATAAGAGGCTGGCTAACATGCATCTCTGCTATTAAATTTATATTACTTTAATTCAATAATGGAGATAAATCATGGTTAAGTAACTGCAATCATTTTTTCTTAGCTTAAACATATAAAGCTAATTTTTAATTTACAGTTAAGAGACTATGAGGCTTAAAATGATTCAAATTTTGAGAAATTAAGCTAATAATAATGATAATAATAAAATAAGAATACTGATATGGCACATTTTTCATACAAGTTAAAAAATAATAATACTATATGGGGGGTGGGAGGAAGGCAAAATCATGAATTTAACACAGATTATGAGATTATGACACACAGTTTTAGATGTTTTTGCAATTAAATGCATACTACTTCATTTATGCATTTCATTTAAATTAAATAAAGAACATGAAATTTCAGGGCATTCCGGCACTAAAAAATCGTCTGTCTGCTTTAAGAGGCTACTTTACTCAGGTGAAAACGCCGCTCGCTAATGTTAATCCTATGGGGGAAATATTTTAAGATATCTCGTTCGCATTTCGATATTTTTAAATGATTTGTTTTGCATTGGATAGATGAGGTCAATCTCTATGCAGACATTTTTGTACTCTTTCGATTTTGGTTGCGTTTTTTTTTTTTTTTTTTTTTTTTTGAGGATACTTCACTTTCGAAATCCGAAAGTGAAAGTATTTAAAAAAAAAAATATATATATATATATATATATAAGAAAACTTGTAATCAAACTCGAAAAAGTAAAACAGGGCCAGCATAGAGATTGACCTCAGCTATCTAATGCAAAATCATTTAAAAATATTGAAATGCGAATGAGATATCTTAAAATATTTCCCCCATAGGATTAACATAAGCGAGCGGGTGTTTTCGCCTGAGTGTAGCCTCTTAAGTGCCGGAAATCTCCGAATTTCAATAAAATTTAAAGTACCACAACTCAGTAAATTTCGATGGTAGAATAATGGAATTTTTACTGTTGTACTTGTCAGAACATCGAGAAATTTTTTTTAAATATAATTTGTAGAACCCAGAGACCGTATAAAAATTAAAGAACTTTTTAAAAATTAATGGCAAGACTATAAAAGCCACATAATCTTTTCTGAACACGCATTTGCCACGTCCATATCTGCCAACCTTCATTTTTTCTCCCTCTAAAGTCAAATAACGATATTTTGAACCTGATATTTCATTTAATAAATGGCAACAAATAAATACTATATAGAAACAAAATGCATTTTATTAAATGAATTTCCTGGTACAAAATCGGTTTATTTGATTTAAGAGGGAAAAAAAAATCCCTGACGGCTCGGCCTACAGGCACAGGTAGATTTCGAAGACGCAGATCGTGGGGCGCCTGTTTGTTGGGAAATGCGGAAGAAATGACCTTTTTAGGGATTTTTTTTAATTTTTTGTGCTATAAGAGTTGGTCCTATAAAAAACGTATCAATATAAAAGTTTTAGATAATATTAAGAGGATTTATAATAAATTTACGCGGATTTGAAATCTTTGGAATTGACGAAGTTATGAATTTTTTTCTTCTAACCCCCCCCCCCCCTTGGGGCCATTTTTAATTATATAAAAAATCTGTCATACATCAATTTTCGGCCCTTCTCCTGGAAGTAATAATAACTTCAAACGGATTCGATACGTATCATAATTAAGAAATTATGGGTTTTTTTCTGTTTTTACAAACCCCCCCCCCATCCCCCCCTGGTTCGATTTTGCCCATTAACGAGCTTGACCGAGATTTTATGTCCCTTGATTTTATGTATCAGTTTCGAAAAGATGCGGGAGTTGGAACCGCCTACTTCGCAAAATAACTTGTGTATGCAGGCGGAGCCGGCAGGGATTTTTTTTTTTTTTTTTTTTTTTTTTTTGCTATAAGGGTTGGTCCTATAAAAAACTTGTCAATATAAAAGTTTTAGATAATATTAAGAGGATTTATAATAAACTAGATGGAACCCGTCAAAACTTGACGAAAACAAAATACTATAACAACATCAGTAAAATAGGCTTCTTTATTATTTAAGAAGGGGTGCGTGTAAAAAAGTCTTTCAAATATTATATTTTAAAAGTTTTTTTCCCAGTCAAATACCAGTCGATATTTCCGATGCAAACTCCAAACAAACAATCCGTAATAAACTGTGTAATGTAAATCAGTTTGACATTATCGCCATATTCCCCACGGCAAGAAAAAAATTTCATGTACCTATGAAGTATCATACGAATAGTATATTCCTATGCTCATCTCATATTCAGTAAATAAAATAACATAGTAAATAAAGCACACATCCCCCCCCCCCCCCTGTGATAATGCAACTGAATGAGCTCCTATGCGTATGTGCATTGCATCTGCCCAAAAGCACCGTAGAAATTCAATGTTAAAAAAGTTTTAAAATGTTTAAATTAAAAGTTTTAAAATGTCCTCTTTAATCATTGTTCGTTACAAATCCATTTCTTCTAAAACGCATCCATTATTTTAAGCTACTCAATTTTTATGTAAAAATGAAGAACTTTTTTACTGTAATAAATCAATCTGCAGATGAGGGAGATTTTTAATGTTTTCAAGTGTAATTTATTTGTATGGTTTCTTCGGTTCCTTTACATAATCAGGATGATTATCCCTTTTCCATCACAATCGGGGATATTTTTCCTCTTATACAGTTGACAAATGGATCGTTAAAACAATATAAAAAATGCAATTCCTAGCATATTCTGATATCTGCTGAAACATATACATCAACGAATTCAACATAGCAATTTTATGTTCAACATAAACTGAAAATAGTTTTTTTTTTTTCGTTTAGCGCCAAAATCTTCTATCTTATGGATAATCTGATCTTATGATTTATCACTGTTTATATTACTATTATTATTATTATTCACTTTTTAAGATGGTTAGGGAAATCTATTTTTAATTGTGGCAACTTTCCCAGGGGCTATTTTTATTATTGAAGCAAACTGGTGGTTATTGATAAGATAGAATTAAAAAACTTTTCATGCTTGAAAATTATTTAAAAAGTCATTAAATTAAGCGGCAGTTTTCAAATAAATTTGAATCGAAAGCTAATTTTATTTTCTAATTGATGATGTAAGAATTACGATTGTAATATGTAGTAAAAAATTGAAATTTGTAGTATTTAGAAGTAATGTAAGCGCGATGAAAGCTAAAGCGATAGCGCCGTTTGTTGTCACAACCGTTATACATTTCTAAAAACTACCACTGTGTTTTTGCTTGAGTCCAAAAGTAGACTACCGTTTTTTCCCATCGAAAGAGAAATTCACGGTGAAAGAGATAGGACTTTGCGCTAATAAGGAACTATTAAATGAACTCAAAATAATTCCTAAGAAATATTAGTCCTACATTGTTTATTCTAGCTAAAAATACAATAATTATTTCAAGTATTTTTTTCTACCATAACACTATTTTTAATAATTTTTAATTTCCTGAAACCCTTTACTTTTGTGTTTTTTTTATTAAAAAAAGGAATTTTCTAAACTATAATTTAAAAAAAAGTAATTGGTAACATGTAATCAAGGTATGCAATCAAGATGAAGCAATCAATGGCGGCTCCAATTCTAATCTTTATTATTAAGAATGGAAAAATCAGCTAAAATTACGTCATGTTGACACAATCATATACATTTTTCTCTTTAGTTTTCTCAATGTTAAAATGCATTTCAAGCTACGCATAACGTCATTTTCACCGGAGCAAGCTTATCACACGTACTTCATATACGTTACTTTAATGTTTAAACATCATGTATACAAAAAAAATATATTTTGTATTTAATTGTAATGAAAAATGGCATCAACAAAGTTATAATGCATAATGATACAATAAACCCAATGGAAAATATTCCCTTGACGTCACAATAAATATGATTTTTTTTCGCTTATTAAACACGCGGATAAATATTTTTACCGAAATTTAACTTGCAAATTAAAAAAAATCATCCTAAAAGCCACGTGCTTTTAATATTTATTATTTCTCTTTCATCCTCGTAACCACGGAGTTCAGAGAATAATCTCTATGCAACGCAACAGTGGGCGTTATCCGATTATGACGTCATTAGCAGAAGTAAGAGGCTAACGAAAAAGACAGGCTGCCGCGGTACATTCCACTTATTTTTTTACAGACCGCTAGAGTGACGTGATGCTCTTTTCGTGCATCTCCCGCGGTCTGTAAAATAGATATGAATAAAGCACCGCGGTAGCCTTTCTTTTTCGTTAGCCTCGCAGAAGTAAAAGTTTAATTGAAAAATACGGCTAATTAATTAAATTTTAGAACAAACGAATGCACGATAACAAATCTGTGTCCAAATATACCTTTCATTTAAAAAAAGAATGATGTAATTTGATGCAGTAGTTTGTTCTCACGAATTGTCGAAAGAAAAAGCTTAGCGTTTTAAATATATAGATTTAAGCGGATTTGATATCTTGTTAATTGACGACGTTATGAATTTTTTTCTTCTAAAACACCCCCTTCCCCCCCCCTTGGGGCCCTTTTTAATTATATCAAAAATCTGTCATACATACATTTTCGGCCTTTCTCCTAGAAGTAATAATAACTTTAAACGGATTCGATACGCATCATAATTAAGAAGTTATGGGTTTTTTTCTGTTTTCACAAAAAGCCCCCCCCCCACCCTCCCCCCCTTGGTTCGATTTTGCCCATTAACGAACTTGACCGAGATTTTATGCCTCTTGATTTTATGTATCAGTTTCGAAGAGATCTGTGCAGAATTATTGCAGTTATCGTGTCCATAAAAAAGTGACATACATAGATAGATAGATAGATAGATAGATAGATAAAGTTTTGAACTGGGGGTGGTTTTGGGTTCTGGGAGTCATGATCGGGGTAGATCTGCAAAAATTTTTCAAAAATTTCAACTTAGGTGAGAATGTAATAGGTAGTATTTCTTACGAAATCTACCTAAAAAATAATGTTGGCAAGTTCCATAATTCCACGAAATAGCACATCTTCCCTCTCCCTCTTTATTTGTCTTCTTCCCTTAGCCTCTCTGTTTTGCTTTGATAATTCAGTTTCCAAATTTTTGTGACATTTTGAAATAATACATTTACAAGCACACAATATGTACAGAACGGCCCAAAACTCACCTAACAAGATGAAACGTCAATTTCTCAGCTGATATAAAGACAATTCTTTGAAAATTAGGTTTGTGGTAACAAGGATTTTTGTATAAATGTGTTTTTTGCCTTATTCCGCATTGCTATTAAAAACTGCCACCTACACCGCCAAACAACAGTTTTTCGTCATCGGAGAACACAATCAGGCAGCCGAAAGTCCAGTACGAGTAAAATGAGCGTTCTTTTTAGTAAAGTTTAGAGTTAAAGTTAGACCATATTGACACACAATATCCAACTTAGTGAACAATTTCAAAATGATATATTCGGTTCTGGAAGATCAGCCATTTCGAGGCAGGCAATCCATCCATGTGCAAAAAAGAAAGAAGTTGGAAATTGTACGTCAAACGTGACCAATGAGGTGCGTTCGTACTATAGCTAGTTATATAAATATTCAGATCATGATGATTTTTAATTCTGTGAAATGAATTATATCGTCTGCAGATTAATTTCTGTAACAAAATAAGTATCTCGGTCACTTGACGGTTAAAAAACCTCACAAGCTCATATAACAAGAGAGCACAGATTTTTTTTTTTTTTTTTTATTCATATTTCTTAATAAATGTTTTTATTATATTAATATCTTCTAAAGTTTTGATTCGATTTTCATAAAATTTGAAATGTCACGACAAAATTCTGCAAAGATAATATATCTTAAATTTCAAACCATTCGGTTGGGAAGTTTTTTGTTGTTATATGCGGACGGACGGACGGACAGACAGATGGACCAGACGACGACAATAGGTGCTACGTATTTATATAATTACGAACGCACCTAAAAAGAAGCTAATCCGCTGTAATAGCTTGAATAACGGAACAACTGTATCTTTTTTACTCAACTTTTGACTCCGAACTTCAACTTAGAATGCTCGTCTAAATCGTTCCGGACTTTCGATTGCTCAAATGCAACAATAATAAAAAACGGGTTGCAGGCTACTCTAGGTGATTATTACATTCCATTTCTCCAAATTTATATATATAGTGAGAAAAAAAATGTTTAGATTTTGCCTCAATGCTAGTAACATGTAGCAAAATTTGGAATCTATTACATTTAGTACTAGCAGACAAATGAAGTTTAAACTTGGTAGATAGATTCTGGGCAATACAGATCCCCGTAAAGTGGTAAAATGAGAACTTTCTTTTTTGAAGTCAGTTAAAAATCTCAATCCTAGTACACCATGCTCGAAAAACTTGGTGGTGTTTAGAAAAAAGAACTCGGGAACTAATTCAAGGGCTAAATCACATCTTCAAAGAATTTAATTTAATATTCAATTTATAAAAAAATTTCGTTAATTAGTTAAATATTTGTTAACCTGATAGGAGAGAAAAAATCGTAATTCTAAGCAAATAAAATGTCTAGCAATACAAAATGCTTATAAGGACATATCGAAGCAGACATAAGAAGAAGAAAAAAGATTAAAAAAATATTTCTTCTTCTAAGCATAAGCACTTCGTCATTTTTATTTATTTATTTGAAGAAATTGGACTTTAAAGTTAACAAGAAATGTAAATATTTAAATCGATTCACTTGAAGAATTCAAGCAAAATACGATCGATATACCAATGCGAAATTTTATACCGATGCAAAACAAATAAAAAATTCAATTGACTTGCAGAATATTTGAATTTCCTTTCTATTTTATATTCAATTCACGGAAATTAAATTACGAAGTCTTGAAGTAACGCATGTTATTAAAGTATCTATTTTCTTCGCATTTACAGCACAAAAAAATAATCGTTAGACTTAGAAAAATCAACAGCAGTCCCATTCAAATGTTTATCTTAGTTGCACAAGAGGGAAAAAAAAAAAAAAAAAAAAAGTTGGTGCGAAAGGTTAGGTTAAAATTTATTATACTCTGAATAGCTTTGCTAACATAAGTATCATCATTTCATATTAACCAGAATAATACAGGAGGAATGCCTGCAGAATGTTCTTCCCCGGGTGTTAACCCTTTGGCGACGGGTCAGGACAGGACATATACGTCCCAGTGAACTATCTTTTATTCTATTTGTACAACGTGAAAAATAATCTCTGGTATTCACTTAAACCAGGATATTTTCCAGAGAAATCTCCAAAGAGAAAAATCTTTGTAAATTGTGGTACGATTGAATAATTTAAAATAATAATAATAATAATAATAATAATAATAGTCCCCAGTCCTCGCCAGTAATCAAGGGGTTAATCGTTAATTACCGAAGAAATCGCCAAAGCTTTTGCTACTTACAGCAGTCTTTTTTATTCTGATAATTCCAGTGTTACATATCTGTTAAATTTGTATTTTATACACATTATTTTATTTATTTATTGATGAAGTGTTATTTTATATTAGCCAGAAACTAATTCTAAACTATTTATATTGTTTTAAGTGTAAACGGGTTAATCCTCCGTAATCGAGCTAGACGAAATAGAGATAAAATATTTTTTTTTTAATCATGCTTTAAAATTATTTTTAAAAACATAAAAAATAAGTAAACCGAGATACGGTTTTCAAACGAACTGCATTTGAAAGTACACCTCCTATTCAACGGTATAAGAATCGAAATTGTAATATGTTTAGAAGTTAATATATTTCGGATAAAAGCAAAATTGATTGCTTAAATCGTTACCACTGTCGGTATGACGTCAGCGTTACTCAAGGACACGTTTTTAACACTTTCCAAAATAGTTGAAAAGTGTTTATGAATTCGGGTTGTCTGTCCGTCTCGCTGTGCTCTAACTAGCGCAAATAGTCGGATGGCTATGTAATACAGGAGGAATGCCTGCAGGATGGTCCTCCCATAGAGGTTAAATCTTTGGCGACGGGTCGGAACACATACTTGGACTATTTTTTATTCTATTTGTACAACTTTTGGATAAATAATATCTGCTATTTATTCATACTAGAATGTTTTCCAGAGACCTCTCCAAAGAGAAAAATATTTTTTAATTGTGATACGATATGGACATATGTTGTTGAGGTTTGGTATTGTATGTAACATTTAAAATTCTTTTACAGTGGTACTCAAAAGATTGTCGTTACATTATGGTCTATGGTTAAAAATCGTTTGCATTGTATTTTAAAGATGTTACTCTAGATTTTAAAGATATAAAAAATTGATATACATCATTGAGGTTGCACTACGATATGTTTACTATAGAATAGGGTGTACATTAGCATTTATCGTTCATTTATAACAACGGTCGGCAACTGGCGGAGCGCCAAAAATTTTCAATTTGAATAAATGGTTTATTAAAACAATTATTTCAACTATTATCTTTAATTATCTCTAATTATTCAACAATTATCTGCTTTTTCTATTTTATAATGTGTATATAAAATTTTTCAGAACGTATACTTGTAATTATATAGTAATTATATAGTAATTTTTCATAACAAATACCTGATTTTTCTATTCTATAGTGTATGCATGTATGTGTAAAAATAACAATTTAAAATTAATAAGTACTAATATTACTTAGGTGTTTTTTCTCTGGACCTCGGTAAAAATTTTCAAAAGTATTCGGACCCTACTTAAAATTACTTGCCGACCCCTGATTTATAAGGACACAAAAAAAAAAAAAAAAAAAAAAAATCGGTTACAGTACTAAACTATATTTCCAATGATGATCGGTCACTTGCGATTTTAGACGTTTTGTTAAATATCTGGAAATATACATGAGGAATTATCCTTAAACTTCAAGAGTGTAAACAACATGATAAACGTCATATATTTCCGCGAAGATTTTTTCCCGAAACCCCATAAGGGGCCGTCAACAAATTGAAGAAAAACAAATCTTTTGGATAACCCTGTAGAAACTAATATTGCAAAAGCATTCAAACTGTAGATTATGATTAAGTGGCTTATTGTAATAATTTGGGTTCATTTTTATGAAGATAGCATGTATACTCAAAAATGCAGATTTTTATAAAAACAGTCCCAAATTTTACCAAGGTTTTTGCTTATAATTTGCAGAGTTTTTAATATAAAAACAAGTTATTTTCAGAAAATATGACAAAGAAAATTGTACACAATACCCTGCAATCAGAATTAAAAAATAATAAAAATTGTATGAAAAATGAGCAGGTTTACAAAATACTGTTTCACTGCGCATGCGCGAATTCAATCAAAATATACTGTGCCAAATATACTGTCGTCGATAGAATAAGCTCGAATTTCGCTGTTCCCAAAAGGAAGCAAAAAGATGAGGGGTTGTATCCAAATATACTAGCTTATGAAAGTTGACATAATAAGAATGAAGTGTCTCTCATTCTATATTTGATACAACCCCTCATCTTTTTGCTTCCTTTTGGGAACAGCTAATTTCGAGCTTATTCTATCGACGATTACTATCAGAATTTTCAAGCTATGTTTTTGAGACTTTCATAAAAGTTGGTCTATACATTTAGCTAATATATTATGCACAGTATATTTTGATTGAATTCGCGCATGCGCAGTGAAACAATATTTAGTAAACCTGTTCATTTTTCATACAATTTTTATTATTTTTTAATTCTGATTGCAGGGTATTGTGTACAATTTTGTTTGTCATATTTTCTGAAAATAACTTGTTTTTATATTAAAAACTCTGCAACTTATAAGCAAAAAAACTTCATAAAATTTGGGACTGTTTTTATAAAAACCTGAATTTCTCTTCGAGTATACATGCTATCTTCATAAAAATGAACCCAAATTATTACAATAATCTACTTAATCATAATCTACAGTTTGAATGCTTTTGCAATATTAGTTTTTACAGGGTTATCCAAAATATATTCGTTTTTCTTCAATTTGTTGACGGCCCCCTATGGGGTTTCAGGAAAAAATCTTCGCGGAAATATATGACGTCTATCATGTTGTTTACTCTCCTGAAGTTTCAGGATAATTCTGATCTCTAATAGCTTTTCAGATATTTAACAAAACGTCTAAAATCGCAAGTGACCAGTCATCATTGGAAATATAGTGTATAAGCAATACTTGCTGGAAGAGCGCTTTCTACTGTGGTATGCGTTATTTACAAAGTTTTTGCATTTTACCTGGTGTATATAAATTCTAAAGATCATATACAGGTCTGCACAGAATAATTCAAGTACATTTCCGCTTATTGGCGGATATTGCTGAAGGGCAATTTTCAACTGTGTTATGCGTTTCCTAACAGAACTAAATTTTGGCATACTATGCACACTGCAAAAAAAAAGTGTTTATTTTACAGTATAATACTGGCACCTCAGCTGCAGTATTATACTGTAAAATTAACAGTAATAAACAGTAAAATAAGATTTATTACTGTTAATTTTACGGTATAATACTGGCAGCTGGGGTGCCAGTATTAATGCATAACACAGTTGAAAATTGCCCTTCAGCAATATCCGCCAATAAGCGGAAATGTACTTGAATTATTCTGTGCAGACCTGTATATGATCTTTAGAATTTATATACACCAGGTAAAATGCAAAAACTTTGTAAATAACACAAATTAATAAAATTGCTTACAAATCTATAGATCATATACAAGGCTGCACACACACACACACACACACACAAATCGTACATTTTTTCCGACTATAGATGACAATCGATGAAATTAGGTTTTCAAATGTGTTATGCGTTTTCTAAAGTGTTTACTTAGGCATCATTTTTCATCTTATTAAACGGCGAAATTTTGTTACAGTATTCTGAATGTTTTGGGAAGAGTTTCATAATCTATGCTTGACGCATGATTTTTCTTTCTTGCGGCTTTATAATATAGATATAGTACTGAGCCATGCATTTTCGTCGAGGATCCAACTTCCTGACCACTAGTCTGATTAAGTACCTATTTTGGTTAACAGTTTTACTCACAGTAGTATATCCTGGATTATGACGACATATACTCAATTTTGTACATGTTTGGAGGGAGGAGAAGGGGTCGAGCATTGACAACATTACAGGAGAAAATGACGAAAATAACAATTTTCCAATTTTTCGCTCAAAATGTATTTATAGTTACGTAAAGATCCGATAATCATAAATACGCCAGAAAGACTTTTTACTGCTTCAATTTCCCTTAAAATGATTCAGAATTACAGTATTGAAATTCATATATTTCTTCCTCAGCTTGTGTTTTTTTCATATAATAGTATCAGATTTGTGTTTTTGACATGACAGTGGTTAAAACTGTGTTTTCACTGGTTTAAACAGTCAAAAACTTTACAGCGTATCGTATGGAAGATAGTAAATTTTTAAATTGAAATTTCCTTTGTTGTTATCAGTATTTCCAATTTTAACTATTACAATTTAAATTTAACTTCCGGAAAATTATTTTTTTAATTAAAAATAAAATAAATAAAAATGAAAGAATAAAGAGATTTTAATCTCAACTAATATAAATTTCAAGCATAACAATAAGCATTGACATTAAATATGAATAAAAGTTTATTCCAATTATTAAAGAATAAAGTATTTCTGATAATCCTTTTCCCTCATTATAAAACAGACATTTTGCTTTAAATAGCATCTAGGAATAAACTTAATTTTATAAATTAAATCTACTTTAGAGATGAAGAAGTAACACCATACGGCAACACTGAATAAACTTTAAACATTGACTGGACATTAAACAAATTAAGCTTATCATACAATACATGAATTACTTTAAATGGATAAAAAACATATTTTGTATTTAAAATACATGATAAGGAACTAATAATGTTGAATTTATAAAAATCTTACATTTATTACAACATTAGAGATGAACTTCTTATGAAGTTTACACGAAATAATAAATTATTATTGACAGTTAGTAAATAGTTTTTTGGATACTTCTCTATTATCCCGTCGACCACTTTTCATAACAAAAACCTATCGCCAAACTGTAACGCCAAATAAACGGGAGAACTTTGCCATTGGAATATCAAAATAAATAAATAAATAAATAAAATATAAGAAATTCGGCCGTTTAAGGACACAATTGTTATTTTAATTAATGAAATAACTAATAAATCAGTAAAACATAATGAAAAATACAGGCAAATGTCGAATTAAAAACCACTTAATGACATAACAAACACATATAATACTTCTGACATCAAGTAAATGGGACTGTATTTTTGGCGTTTAATCTTACTGTTTGGCGATAGTTTTTTGTTATGAAAAGTGTCGACGGATAGAGAAGTACCGTTTTTTGTGATAATTTAAACTTTGGATACATAAACACAAAGTGAATAAGGAAACCTTTTTCGTCATGTTCTTGTTTGTTTAAATCCATGAACAGAAATTCTTTGAGTAAATCTTGTCTCATGAAGAACGGAAAACATTGCCAAAAGCGGAATTTAAAAACTGAATATTCGCCAAGAAATGGTTATTCATCAATTGCAGCATTTCACAAGCATTATTGAACTACATATGAGATTTATATGTGATAAAAGAATTTAATTTTTTTTTATTTTTAAAGGGGTATTTAACAGTGCCCAAAATGGATACACAGTCAGTGGTAACCAAAACAGACATGAGCCAATTTGGGCTCATATCCAAGAATCTTTCGGTCCAAATTGGGTTTTACTTTTTTCTGTGTACATGTTATCGCCATAACCAATTAATCACGCTAATCTTACATAAAAACCTTCTACGGATATCGAGTGGAATAAGCATTGGAGATCAAAATTATCCAAATATGTAAAATAATACTAGAATTAAAAATATTTTTCAGCTTATTCTTTCATGCCTTTAAGTAAACATCTGAAAATGCTAGAAACTATTCCTATTTTAATTGTATATTTAATATACTAATTAATTTTTCAGCATACTAATTTTTAATATACTAATTAATTTTGACGTTCATCTTGTACTGCAAGGTTGTAGCCTAGCCATATAAGAGTGAGAGAATGCTAGACCGGATGTCGTCCGGATGGTAAAGCACTTGGTGCGCTCCAAGGGATCCGGGATCGAACCCCGGTCTGGACATTTTTTTCATACTCTGTTGGTTGTAAGCTGTTTAAGTGAAGTGATAATTCACATCTTTGTATTTCTGTATATTTAATATTTTATTTATTGGGTGCTAATTTTTGCCAGCAATTTATTTCTGTCAAGAATTGTTTAACATTATGATACAATCAACATACCGTTACCCCGTATTTACATCGTCTGGCCTGAAGATAAAAATATATATGTATGGGTCATTTTAATTTTACTCGAAAATTTTTCACTTTTAGGGAAATAAATTTTTTCTTTACATTTTGGCCACAATATTTGTATTTTGTAGCGTTGTACAAGGTTTAAAGTAAAGCAAATAACTCAAAGCAAAATTTGATGTTATTTATTTAAGCTAGCAAACTTGTTGAAAATTGTAACCTCTGTTACCAGACAAAAAAGTTGCGCTGATCATATTTATAAGAACAAGCAACCAAACAATACTCTCTCTTTACCAGTGCGTTTTAATAAATTTCCTTGCCTAAGTTGATACTGCATATTAACCAAACTATGTTTAAAGAGAATTAATAAAATTATGACCAAGCAACCTCTGTTACTATCTACATATTAAACCATTCAGACGCAAAATCTAAAGAAAATTCAAAAATCAAATACTCGCAATAAAAAGCAAATTCTTATCGAGGATATCTTCATATTTAAATGATTCGAATATGATGGATATCACTTCGTAAAATAACGACATGAGACTGAATTCAGTACACTAATTGCTACAACGAAAGATCGCGTGTACTGATGTTAATAGAGACGGTTGGTATAGGCACTCATTATAAACCGTAACATCTAACACACGCAACTTTAGATGAGAGATACTAAGATTTATCTAATGTGAACACTAATATGAATTCGTAAATAGTCAGAAAGAAGTCAAGATTAAAAAGAATATTATTTGAGAAGACGGATGTTCTATCTCTCGTTCAAAGTAACAACAGTGCACGATAGTGTACATACCAAATTTTCACTGAACAGTAGGGTTGGCAAGTTTGTGCCATTTTCATGCTTCAGTTAATCTTTAACAAAGTTTAAGAAATATTACCCAATTTGCTGTGTTATCAGAACAATAGTAATTTGAAGATACAAAATATAATTAGCATATAATTTCTCCCCTCTCTCATGTATTAAATATATCTTTTTCTGGTTCATATATATTTTTTAATTATTATTATTATTATTACTTTTTTTTTAAGAAAAATGTTTTTGTATGAATTTTAAATGATTATCTCTATAAATTTTAATTGCAAAAGTTACAGAAGTTCAGAAAAAGAGAAAATGAAGAATGTTTTTGTTATATATATATATATAACCAGGGCTTGACAAATGCGGTCGCCAGGTCGCCACTGGCGACCAACTTTTTTTATCTGGCGACTAACTTTTTTAATCTGACTTTTTTTGTTTCATTTATTTATTTATTTTTTACAAAAATTGAACTAAAAAATGAGCACAAACGACATTTTCTCTAAAGCGAAGTTAAAAAGGCATTTTCCATTTCATGCACATAAAACGCCATTCTTTTCAGCTCTAGTCGGCTAGTCATGTGATTAGAATGTGAGGAGAGGGGGTGTTCAATAACAAATAGTCTTATGTGGCTTCTAAAAATTGGATGCAATGATAAAAAATGCTTACTTTTTTGTATGTTTCAAATCAGATTTTTCTGTTCAGAGTTAAAACTTTTAATCTATTACATTCATTTTAAAAGAATAATAACATATAAGTGATTATAAGTAATTCATTCGAAGTAAATCTATAAAACTTAATTAAAATTTCAAGAATAATTCATTTTAATAAAAATATGTATTATTATTTTTATTTTTTTTCCCGGCTTAAAATGTTTGGCGCCTCGCGTCTGTTTGCACCACACGCGTTGGACATTGCCGTCACTCTGTCTTGGCGACAAGTGTCTGCGGTTCAGAGTTGTTTCTCAATAGTATTTTATAATTACATTGTTTGGATTATTATCTGCAGTAAATGGAAATAAAAAATCATTGATTGCACTTCAAAATATATATATATATATATATATTTAATTCTTATCGTAGATCGTTGGATCAAAATAAACCTCAGCCGGCTGCTGATTTCGATTTAATCCAGCGCGGGAAAATATATAGGTCTGTGAAGTTGGCCCCCCGACCTTTCCGGATTGAAAAACCGAAAACGGCATTCGTTTGAGCGTCGTTTGAGCGCGTTTGAGCGACAAAAATTTTCGTTTGAGCGACATTCTGAAAAAAATTATAAGCAAGTTAAAATTCGAGGCCTTCGTTTTGTGAAGTTGGCCCCCCGACCTTTTCGGATTTAAAAACTGAAAACGGCATTCGTTTGAGCGTCGTTTGAGCGTGTTTGAGCGACAAAAATTTTCGTTTGAGCGACAAACTGAAAAACGTTATAAGCAAAAGAATAACCGGAGGGGTCCACATTTTGTGAAGTTGGCCCCCCGACCTTTTCGGATTTAAAAACTGAAAACGGCATTCGTTTGAGCGTCGTTTGAGCGTGTTTGAGCGACAAAAATTTTCGTTTGAGCGACAAACTGAAAAGCGTTATAAGCAAAAGAATAGGCGAAGGGGCCTTCGTTTTGTGAAGTTGGCCCCCCGACCTTTTCGGATTTAAAAACTGAAAACGCCATTCGTTTGAGCGTCGTTTGAGCGTGTTTGAGCGACAAAAATTTTCGTTTGAGCGACAAACTGAAAAGCGTTAAAAGCAAAAGAATAGGCGGAGGGGCCTACGTTTTGTGAAGTTGGCCCCCCGACCTTTCCGGATTGAAAAACCGAAAACGGCATTAGTTTGAGCGTCGTTTGAGCGCGTTTGAGCGACAAAAATTTTCGTTTGAGCGACATTCTGAAAAAAATTATAAGCAAATTAAAATTCGAGGCCTTCGTTTTGTGAAGTTGGCCCCCCGACCTTTTCGGATTTAAAAACTGAAAACGGCATTCGTTTGAGCGTCGTTTGAGCGTGTTTGAGCGACAAAAATTTTCGTTTGAGCGACAAACTGAAAAACGTTATAAGCAAAAGAATAACCGGAGGGGTCCACATTTTGTGAAGTTGGCCCCCCGACCTTTTCGGATTTAAAAACTGAAAACGGCATTCGTTTGAGCGTCGTTTGAGCGTGTTTGAGCGACAAAAATTTTCGTTTGAGCGACAAACTGAAAAGCGTTAAAAGCAAAAGAATAGGCGGAGGGGCCTACGTTTTGTGAAGTTGGCCCCCCGACCTTTTCGGATTTAAAAACTGAAAACGCCATTCGTTTAAGCGTCGTTTGAGCGTGTTTGAGCGACAAAAATTTTCGTTTGAGCGACAAACTGAAAAGCGTTAAAAGCAAAAGAATAGGCGGAGGGGCCTACGTTTTGTGAAGTTGGCCCCCCGACCTTTTCGGATTTAAAAACTGAAAACGGCATTCGTTTGAGCGTCGTTTGAGCGTGTTTGAGTGACAAAAATTTTCGTTTGAGCGACAAACTGAAAAGCGTTATAAGCAAAAGAATAGGCGGAGGGGCCTTCGTTTTGTGAAGTTGGCCCCCCGACCTTTTCGGATTTAAAAACTGAAAACGCCATTCGTTTGAGCGTCGTTTGAGCGTGTTTGAGCGACAAAAATTTTCGTTTGAGCGACAAACTGAAAAACGTTATAAGCAAAAGAATAGCCAGAGGGGTCCACATTTTGTGAAGTTGGCCCCCCGACCTTTTTGGATTTAAAAACTGAAAACGGCATTCGTTTGAGCGTCGTTTGAGCGTATTGGAGCGACAAAAATTTTCGTTTGAGCGACAAACTGAAAAGCGTTGAAAGCAAAAGAATAGGCGGAGGGGCCTTCGTTTTGTGAAGTTGGCCCCCCGACCTTTTCGGATTTAAAAACTGAAAACGCCATTCGTTTGAGCGTCGTTTGAGCGTGTTTGAGCGACAAAAATTTTCGTTTGAGCGACAAACTGAAAAACGTTATAAGCAAAAGAATAGCCAGAGGGGTCCACATTTTGTGAAGTTGGCCCCCCGACCTTTTTGGATTTAAAAACTGAAAACGGCATTCGTTTGAGCGTCGTTTGAGCGTATTGGAGCGACAAAAATTTTCGTTTGAGCGACAAACTGAAAAGCGTTGAAAGCAAAAGAATAGGCGGAGGGGCCTTCGTTTTGTGAAGTTGGCCCCCCGACCTTTTCGGATTTAAAAACTGAAAACGCCATTCGTTTGAGCGTGTTGGAGCGACAAAAATTTTCGTTTGAGCGACAAACTGAAAAGCGTTAAAAGCAAAAGAATAGGCGGAGGGGCCTACGTTTTGTGAAGTTGGCCCCCCGACCTTTTCGGATTTAAAAACTGAAAACGGCATTCGTTTGAGCGTCGTTTGAGCGTGTTTGAGTGACAAAAATTTTCGTTTGAGCGACAAACTGAAAAGCGTTATAAGCAAAAGAATAGGCGGAGGGGCCTTCGTTTTGTGAAGTTGGCCCCCCGACCTTTTCGGATTAAAAAACTGAAAACGCCATTCGTTTGAGCGTGTTTGAGAGACAAAAATTTTCGTTTGAGCGATAAACTGAAAAACGCTATAAGCCAAAGAATAGCCGGAGGGGTCCACATTTTGTGAAGTTGGCCCCCCGACCTTTTCGGATTTAAAAACTGAAAACGGCATTCGTTTGAGCGACAAACTGAGGAACATTATTAGCAAAAAAATTGGCGGAGGGGTTAAAATCATTGATACAGATCATACGTCACTATCAAGGGAAGGGTGAAACTTGATCCCCTTTTAGTTCGGAACATGAAACCCCCTTCCTTCAACGCCCACAAGTTCTTCAAATTTCAGCTAACTGTGAATATGACTGTGCGTGTACAACTGCGATATAATACCGCAAGGCTTATTCGGGTGCTTCATATCTAGATGAGTTTTGTTGTTCTTTGCCGTTTCACCTCAGTATGAAACATATAATTCTGCAGTTTTATTTTCACAAAAATTCTGTAAGAGATTTTCACATTTGGAATCAAATTTGATATAGCATTAGTACATTTTATAATTTTTTTCTGATATTTTATATCTAGTAACAATATTTTTGTATACTAAGTGTGCAATATTTTTGCACCTGTGCAATACTTACTTGTGCAATATTTTTGTATACTAAGATTTCTCTATGAATAACACAATACACAAAAAGTATTTCTGAATTATCAGCTTTATCTACTTTAAGTAGTAGTTACTGTAGTAATATATTAAAATTTAATGGAATCTAAATTGTATTTTGTATTTTCATTTGAAATTAAAATCGTAACATTTAAATTGGATAACGTGCAGCTTTTAAAAACCTAACACACTAAAGGACGTAAGAGATTGTCCAAATAATAAATGTGCTTGACGTAATTATGGATAACGTCTAATTAACAAAAGTGTTCAATTACTAAATTTCTGGAATGGCTAATTAAAGAAACTTCTGTATAACTTTCCTGTAAATTCCTGCAAATAATTTTTTTATTATCTTTGTTTCTTTTTTTTTTTAAGTTTGAGTTCTTTTTTTCTTTTTTTAAATTAACTTATAAAGTCAAGAAAGCTTTGGAAGCGATTCCACCAATGTGCACCCCCCCCCCCCCCCCCCGCTGTTCATTCCTCTAATTACGACCATGACTTTATATATCTTGTATTTGATATACAGGATGAGTAAGCGTCTTTATTTACAGTACCACTACTTCCGAACAGAATTTTTGACCTTATTTAATCGCAGAAAATTGTTTAAAATTCTGTGATTGTATAAAGTGAATATTATTATTTGGAAACAGTGGTGCTCGAATGTAAGGTTCGTACGTATCCTGGATATGTAAATAAATATTTGTAATTCTAAGTCATAGAGGTCCGAGAAGACGCAGGAAATATAAAAAAGGGTCCATGGTCATCATGATTTTATGAAAAAGTGTTTTAGAATGCATAAAAATATGTGTTGCCAAAATATACAAGTGAATATTATTATATATTTAAGAAAATGTATTATTGATAATCATCTTGTATCATCAGTATCTTGTTTATATATGTTTAAGAAAATGATTATGTGTCAAATAAAATAAAAGCCTATAAATTATGGCAATTTGTTACATAACATTTGTAATATTAACCTAACATAATATCTATACTAATAAAAGAAATTTGTTTGTATGTGTGTGTGATTGCGATGACTAGCAAAATCTACCGCACGTAGAAGTCTGAAAATTTGGGTGAGGAAGTTCAAGGCACTTCCCGACGCACCCGAGGCTCAGATTTTTAATTTTTTAAAACCCGCGCCCCGTGAGGCCCTTTAAGTTTTTGTGCCCTAAATTGGTCATAACGGCCCCTTTTATTCGATCTTCTTCGTTTCTGGGGCCTTTTCTCCATTTATTCCTCCATTTCCCCCCTCATTTCTACATTCCAGTTTGGACACTTTTGAGCGCCATGCTTTTTTCATCCCCCTAATTGTGTCACGCTGTCAATGCATAACTTTAAAGTTGAATCTTGAACTCCTCTTCCTGGGCCACCACCCTCTTACTTTTATTGGGACCCTAGGGCCTCTTTTTAAGCATTTCTTTAAAATTTTATTCAAAGGATTAATTTATACCATATGCTTAATTTCGAATAATTGAAGACCTAAAGTGCTAAGTACTAGGACCTTTTAAGATGGTTTCCTCTTAGGGCCCTGCTCAGAACTATCAGTTGGCCCCCTACTATAGCTCCCTTAAAAATCGTCCGATTCACTAGCTGTTCTTCTAACAACTTCTTAGGATGACCCAGTCACTTCTTGAACGACAAAAAAAAAAAAATTATCGGACCTCCGTTACCACAAAATTTGAATATTAATCTCCTTTTTGATGTAGTTTCTTTAAAAAAAATCATACAAATTTGAGTTCTGTTTAAGCTTATTACCACGAGTCAGCTAGTGTTACATGAAACATTATATATGTGTAACTGTATATGTGTGCAGAAAATTTTCACTGTTTGTTTACATGTGACAAGAAAAGAAAAAAAACGAGCAAATGCTTTCTTCAATACGCTAATCAATGTAAATAAAGAATTTTTAAACAGAATTTAACGGCATATTACATAAAAATGCGCTTTCCACTTACGTGAAAATGTCGTTATAATTGTAAAAAAACTGTTATGGGAATTCTATACAATTAATTTTGGTAGAGACGGAAACTGTAATTGGTAATATGAGTGATATTGTATTTTTGTTTGTGTTTTTAACTTGAAAAGGTCTCGAAAACTTAATAAACCAAATTTTCATGTTTATTTTTCTCACTTGCTACTCCAGTGTTTCAAATGGATTACAATTTAATGTGTCAATTTTCATTCTGAATGGAAGATAGAGAAAATGGTCTTGGTGAGAGAAAGCAATTTGTAAACATATTTTCTGGAAACCTATTCATTGCTTCATACACACAAGCATTTTTTTTTCAATAATTATATAATTTATTTAATATAAAGAAGTCATTTATCTATTTTTATATAGAAACAGAAGTACATTGTATTTAAAAACGATATATGTATAATTAAAATGTTTATGCATATATAAATTCATACATAAATAAGCATGAAAGTTCATCAGGTTTGTTTCATTTGACAAAAAATCTCACTTTCTGAAGCCAAAATTGCGACAAGCTTAAAAATAAAAAAAAAAAAAATAAAAAAGAAAAAGAAAATAAACAACAAGGAACCCTAAAGGGGAAAAATACCTTCAATCGGACTTATCTCCAGAAAAAAGAAAGAAACAAACAAATGATATTTAACGCCAGGAAATTCCATGACAAGTGAAACAATTTACAGTGTTTACTAAGTCACACCCGCGTCAGTTGACCCCCGTCGGAAACTACAAAGGTATGCGGTAGTCTATAAGGTATAAATATGTGTATAGTGAATCTTTAAGCACTGTAACAGATGTGGGGGAAATATCCTTCATCATATAGAAAGGATGTTACTTGAAAAGCGATTATTTTAAGACAAAGCGTTGTGCACCAAATATTAAATTGAACATTTTAATAACAAAATTCTTTAACACAGGACCAGAAATATCGGAAAATTTTAATAAATAATACATCATACAGAAAGGGATAAATTAATATATATACATATAATTAATCTCTTGTACAGATACTAGAATTGTCGCTATAACGAATCCCTTTTGTTACGTAAGTCATTTTTACACACTTAAACATACAGAACTTGAAGAAAGTGCAGTAATGCTTATACATAAGAGGCTGTACAGTATACCACAAACTTGCAAATTAAACCATTTTATGGCACAATTCTAGAAAACTGGACTAGAGAAATGCGCTAGGATAAAATATTTTCGTGTATGAAATACGCTGGAAGGACGCTCAAACGTATTTTACTTTAAAGAGTTGAAACAGTTAATAAATATATAATATAAAAACTTCCAAATTAAAGTATGTAAAAAAAAAAAAAGAAAGAAAGAAAAAAAAAGATACTCTGTTAAAAAGTTAGAATTGTCGCTAGAAAGAAGTTCTTTTATTATATATAAGTCATTTCTAGAGGCTCAGAAGAACAACACCGTAGAATCCTGCGCCTGATCGGGTAACCCGCTCTTAACTGAACCTGACCCGACCATTGACTAGAAATATAAATTATATTACTAGTCAATGGACCCGACCCGCGGTCAGATCGGGTTGGCGCTATGTTTTTTCGTTCCGGGTCTGTTGACTTCTACTTTTTTTGCTACAGTTCAGCCTGAGTGGGGTTGACTTTCATTGTTTCGGGTTCGGGTCGGTTTCGTGTTGACCCGATTTATTTTTTAAATGTCCAAAATATTTTTTTCAAATGAAAACTTTATATACACTAAAACTTCCATAATGGACACTCCTGAAAAGAGGACACCGCTATTTAGCGAACACTTTTCAATTCCTAACACTATTTATTTCTACGGTTTTAGCTTTGAACAGTGGACACCTCCGAATCTACACACACATAACATGTGTGTGTGTGTACATAAACGATAACAAATATGATACATGTTTTTTGTGTGTGTGTGTGTTTTAAAAATGAAATGTTGATAATATTTTTTATATTCCGAGAGAAGAAAAAAGTGTTCTTAACTGTACCGTAAAAAAAGAATAATCTACAATTACATTTCTTATATACATTTAATTTACAGTACTGTAAACTGAAAATATACTGATTCACATTCAAATATATATTTACTTTCATAAGTGATTTCGAGTTCGGGTTGCGGGTTGAAGTATTTTGGGTTCGGGTTCAAATACGCCTGGTTGCATATATTTGCATATAATGCGGTTGCATTATTAAAAAATGATAGAAGCTAGAATTGTCGCAAGAACGAATTATTTTTATTCCCGAGGGCTTAGATAGACGCTCAAATGAATAGCACTTACAGAAAGTAAATACCTTTGTATGAGGAGTTGTGTATAAAATATCAAACTGAAACCTGCTATAACAAAATTCCACATAACCTGGGCTAAGAAAGAATTCTGATAGAACAAAGATTTTGGTACTTGAAATGTCTTCAAATAACGCTCAAACTAATGACATTTTAAAAAGATTAATAAATTAATAAGTACTATATTAAAAAGGAATTGTCAAATTAGGATGTGTAAAAATTTATTATTTTATAAAGAAGTTGTCGCTAGAAAGAATTCCTTTTGTTGCACAAATCATTACTCAAACAAACAACACTTGCAGAAAATCAAGTATGCTTGTATTAGGGGTAGTATGCAAACTGTCAAATTAAATATTGCAAAAAGAAAATTCCAGATAGTTAAATTAAGAATGTTGACAGAACAAATTTTGGGAGTCTGAAATGCTCTTTAATGACGCAAAAAAATGGCTGTTATGGTCTTGTCGCCTTTTGCGGTCACAGTAGTACTACTCCTAGCTTTGAGACCTTAGTAGTATGGTATTTGCTGCCACCACCGGTATTAAACTGATACCGGACACGTTGTGAAAAGAAGTTCTCACATAAATAATCAACTAATAATTTATTGATTAAATTAGCATAAAAAAAATGTTACAGTGATAGTCCTAATTGGTTCATACAGATTATTATCACTTGCCGTATGCTGACAATCTCACTCATCGCACGTTTTACTCTATTTCATTACGCACCACTCATACACAACGTTCCGGCTACGCTGTAATTTGTTCACCCTAGACCAAGCTGTCCGATGCACGTTCTTTCTGTGATTCTACACACTCCTCTGCACAGACTGGCGCTTTGTTAGAAAGAAATTCCAACAAGTGTATTTAAATTTGTGGGGTAATTGGGGGAAAATATGTTAAAAAAAACTTTGATTTTAACCACATTGGAAAAAACAATACTTTATAACTATAAAACAATTGCTATACTTAAACGAAACTTTTTGTCGCCGATTATACAGAACTTCAAAATATTTAATATAACGGGCTATATTGAAGCTGTAATTTTATCCTCAGGGATAAAAGAATACTTAAAAACTATGGAAATATTGCAACGCAAACAAAAATTCTTATCGCTCAAACGAATTTCGTTTTCAGTTTTTAAATCCAAAAAGGTCGGGGCCTCAACTTCACAAAACGAAGGCCCCTCCGCCTATTTTTTGCTTATAACGTTTTCAATTTGTCGCTCAAAAGCGCTTAAACGACGCTCAAACAAATGGTGTTTTCAGTTTTTAATTCCGAAAAGGTCGGGGGGCCAACATCACAAAACGAAGGCCCCTCCAGATATTCTTTTGCTTATAACGTTTTTCAGTTTGTCGCCCAAACGAAATTTTTTGTCGCTCAAACACGCTCAAACGACGCTCAAACTAATGCCGTTTTCAGTTTTTAAATCCGAAAAGGTCAGTGGGACAACTTCACAAAATGTGGGCCCCTCCGAATGTTCTTCTGCTTATAACGTTTTTCAGTTTGTCGCTCAAACGAAAATTTTTGTCGCTCAAACACGCTCAAACGACGCTCAAACGAATGGCGTTTTCAGTTTTTAAATCCGAAAAGGTCGGGGGGCCAACTTCACAAAACGAAGGCCCCTCCGCCTATTCTTTTGCTTATAACGCTTTTCAGTTTGTCGCTCAAACGAAAATTTTTATATCTCAAACACGCTCAAACGACGCTCAAACGAATGGCGTTTTCAGTTTTTAAATCCGAAAAGATCGGGGGGCCAACTTCACAAAACGTAGGCCCCTCCGCCTATTCTTTTGCTTATAACGCTTTTCAGTTTGTCGCTCAAACGAAAATTTTTGTCGCTCAAACAGGCTCAAACGACGCTCAAACGAATGCCGTTTTCAGTTTTTAAATCCGAAAAGGTCGGGGGGCCAACTTCACAAAACGTAGGCCCCTCCGCCTATTATTTTGCTTTTAACGCTTTTCAGTTTGTTGCTCAAACGAAAATTTTTGTCGCTCAAACACGCTCAAACGACGCTCAAACGAATGGCGTTTTCAGTTTTTAAATCCGAAAAGGTCGGGGGGCCAACTTCACAAAACAAAGGCCCCTCCGCCTATTCTTTTGCTTATAACGCTTTTCAGTTTGTCGCTAAAACGAAAATTTTTATCGCTCAAACACGCTCAAACGACGCTCAAACGAATGGCGTTTTCAGTTTTTAAATCCGAAAAGGTCGGGGGGCCAACTTCACAAAACGTAGGCCCCTCCGCCTATTCTTTTGCTTTTAACGCTTTTCAGTTTGTCGCTCAAACGAAAATTTTTGTCGCTCCAACACGCTCAAACGACGCTCAAACGAATGGCGTTTTCAGTTTTTAAATCCGAAAAGGTCGGGGGGCCAACTTCACAAAACGAAGGCCCCTCCGCCTATTGTTTTGCTTATAACGCTTTTCAGTTTGTCGCTCAAACGAAAATTTTTGTCGCTCAAACACGCTCAAACGACGCTCAAACGAATGCCGTTTTCAGTTTTTAAATCCGAAAAGGTCGGGGGGCCAACTTCACAAAACGTAGGCCCCTCCGCCTATTCTTTTGCTTTTAACGCTTTTCAGTTTGTCGTTCAAACAAAAATTTTTGTCGCTAAAACACGCTCAAACGACGCTCAAACGAATGGCGTTTTCAGTTTTTAAATCCGAAAAGGTCGGGGGGCCAACTTCACAAAACGAAGGCACCTCCGCCTATTCTTTTGCTTATAACGCTTTTCAGTTTGTCGCTCAAACGAAAATTTTTGTCGCTCAAACACGCTCAAACGACGCTCAAACGAATGCCGTTTTCAGTTTTTAAATCCGAAAAGGTCGGGGGGCCAACTTCACAAAATGTGGACCCCTCTGGTTATTCTTTTGCTTATAACGTTTTTCAGTTTGTCGCTCAAACGAAATTTTTTGTCGCTCAAACACGCTCAAACGACGCTCAAACTAATGCCGTTTTCAGTTTTTAAATCCGAAAAGGTCGGGGGGCCAACTTCACAAAACGTAGGCCCCTCCGCCTATTCTTTTGCTTTTAACGCTTTTCAGTTTGTCGCTCAAACGAAAATTTTTGTCGCTCAAACACGCTCAAACGACGCTCAAACGAATGGCGTTTTCAGTTTTTAAATCCGAAAAGGTCGGGGGGCCAACTTCACAAAACGTAGGCCCCTCCGCCTATTCTTTTGCTTTTAACGCTTTTCAGTTTGTCGCTCAAACGAAAATTTTTGTCGCTCCAACACGCTCAAACGACGCTCAAACGAATGGCGTTTTCAGTTTTTAAATCCGAAAAGGTCGGGGGGCCAACTTCACAAAACGAAGGCCCCTCCGCCTATTGTTTTGCTTATAACGCTTTTCAGTTTGTCGCTCAAACACGCTCAAACGACGCTCAAACGAATGCCGTTTTCAGTTTTTAAATCCGAAAAGGTCGGGGGGCCAACTTCACAAAACGTAGGCCCCTCCGCCTATTCTTTTGCTTTTAACGCTTTTCAGTTTGTCGCTCAAACGAAAATTTTTGTCGCTCCAACACGCTCAAACGACGCTCAAACGAATGGCGTTTTCAGTTTTTAAATCCGAAAAGGTCGGGGGGCCAACTTCACAAAACGAAGGCCCCTCCGCCTATTGTTTTGCTTATAACGCTTTTCAGTTTGTCGCTCAAACGAAAATTTTTGTCGCTCAAACACGCTCAAACGACGCTCAAACGAATGCCGTTTTCAGTTTTTAAATCCGAAAAGGTCGGGGGGCCAACTTCACAAAACGTAGGCCCCTCCGCCTATTCTTTTGCTTTTAACGCTTTTCAGTTTGTCGCTCAAACAAAAATTTTTGTCGCTCAAACACGCTCAAACGACGCTCAAACGAATGGCGTTTTCAGTTTTTAAATCCGAAAAGGTCGGGGGGCCAACTTCACAAAACGAAGGCCCCTCCGCCTATTCTTTTGCTTATAACGCTTTTCAGTTTGTCGCTCAAACGAAAATTTTTGTCGCTCAAACACGCTCAAACGACGCTCAAACGAATGCCGTTTTCAGTTTTTAAATCCGAAAAGGTCGGGGGGCCAACTTCACAAAATGTGGACCCCTCTGGTTATTCTTTTGCTTATAACGTTTTTCAGTTTGTCGCTCAAACGAAAATTTTTGTCGCTCAAACACGCTCAAACGACGCTCAAACGAATGCCGTTTTCAGTTTTTAAATCCGAAAAGGTCGGGGGCCAACTTCACAAAACGAAGGCCTCGAATTTTAACTTGCTTATAATTTTTTTCAGAATGTCGCTCAAACGAAAATTTTTGTCGCTCAAACGCGCTCAAACGACGCTCAAACGAATGCCGTTTTCGGTTTTTCAATCCGGAAAGGTCGGGGGGCCAACTTCACAGACCTAAAATATATTTTCTTCTTTCCTTTTTAGCTACGAAAACAAACGTTTACGTAATAACTCGTAATTAATAGCCCTGGAGTTTGCGAACATCACAACGTTTAATTAAATTTCTTGTAAGATATCTCATTATAGATGCTGCAAAGTTACAAAATATTAAGAAATAAATTTGAAATTATATTCATACACACACACACACACACACACACACAAACAAACAACAACAGAAAAAATTAACTTATTTTTAATTTGGCAAAACTATTGCAAATGTCAGTAAATGCAAATTTTGAAATAATTAAATCAGAATTATTTGACTTTTTTATTTTGATATGCTAAATAGGCATAAAATCGTTTTCCGGCTTCACTATTTTATAGATGCCCTCTCATCCGATATAGATTTTGTAGCACTCAACTATTTGAACATTTGAAGCATACGGCAATCAGCATTTCCGGAACATGTCGGTTAATTCAGAGTTTACAATATTTCCTTTATTATTATTTTTTTCACAAATATATAACTTTGATAAGTTTTCTTAGAAAACTTAGATATTATGCACTATTATAAACTATGTAACTAATAATTCTAAACTATGTTTGTTATTATTTTTTCTGACTTAATTCCTAAGCAAACGTTTGTACTTTTTAAAAATCAATAACGGGGAGGGGGGGGGGTGTTAAATTTTTTTACTGGCGACTAGAATTTATACCTGGCTACCAGATTTTTTCAAATTTGTAAAGCCCTGTATATAACCATTAATGAAACATTACCGGAACACCAACAAAAACTATGATAATAACACTTTTGTTAATAAAAACCATTAAACCACACAAACAATCGACAATAGATACACCGATAATTATAATACAATAATATATATATATATATTATATGTTACGAGACAATTTTTAATCTAGTTTTGTTTCTAATAGTTTTAGGTTTCTTGAATGTATAATTTATGGGTTAAAAGACTTTTAATATAGAACTATATTACTATTAAAAATGACATTACTATATTAAAAGTGATGAATGGAGAAAAAAAATTCTCAATCAAATAAATTTATTTACAAAGTGTATGTTTTTATTTCTTCAAATGTTATCATAAATTGAAAGTATTTTAAATTGTTTTAATTAATCAAATAAATATTAATGAAATCCAAATTAATATTATGATTTAAGTCTCAATTATATTATCTACAAATTATATTGTATGTATATTTTTTTAATCCAACCATTTTTCCAGTTTTTGCCCTTTTTACCACTGTCCTGGCAAAAATACCATTTTGTCGGCAAAATGACCAACTCTACTCAACAGTCGTAAGCATACCATGTACTATATTTACATAGAACATAAATACAATAATTAAATAAATAATACACAGGTTTATTAGCTGACTAATAAACGTTGAAAGTTAAATGTGATTCAAGTCACTTTTGACTCGCCTATAACTCAGACGGAATCAAATGTATCTACAAATAATAATTTACAATTATCATTTGAAGTAGGTAATACATATGAAATCAACTTACAAATTCTAACTAATAAAGCCATAAAAGATAAGAGGCGCTAAAATACTATGTAGATCTTGAATATAATTCTGCAAAAGATAAGACATATGATCCACTGCAGAATACAACATAGTCGCATTTTCGGAAGGAATTTCGGTGGTTTCTTTCCTGATATAGAGAGGCTATAAATACAGATCACTTTAGTCCCAGTCATAAAATGAAAAGGGATATAAAGCAAAATCTACTTACTGAATAAAGGTAGGAGAGAACGGAAAAGTTTTTTTTAGTTGGGTCGCTAAATCTATGATTAGGCGACATTTCCAAGAACAGGTATTGAAAAAACTAAACAATGAAATGCGAAACTGCAACTTTTCCTTCTTTGATTTATACATTTATTTTTTATAACAATCGCAAAACACGCAAATAATGTTTATAAAATAAAATGCCATACATATTTATATCAAATTCATAATACAACAAATTTATAATATTTATATCAATTTATAATATAACCCGGTAAATTGAAGTATCAGATAAATAGTACTTCCCTGCAAATCGCAGATTCTTCCCTTGTTCTTTTTTTTTCTTTTACCCGTCGCTGCAAAAAGATCTGAATATCGCGAATAACGAAATTATGTACCAATTATTATTATTATTATAGTGTACTATACTAAACATTACTCGAAAGACTAGCGTAGTGCATTATTAACAAAATGTGAAATAAAAGTCGCAATCCACTTATATACTCATAAATACAAGGGTGTCTCACTCAAAGTCAGACCCGGATTTTCGTTGTCAAGTCACAAAATAATAATTAACTAAAGATGTAGAGACTAGGAGTGATTTGTGAATGAAAATTTCAGAGTTAATAAGATAGTTAAACTTGGCTTTACACGATCTCAAAACTTTTCACGGTAAAAGAGTCACGAGACTTGGCTGCATTTTTTACAGGTAAAGTTTTTGATGGGATAAGCTTTAAAGTTTACAGCATGACCTTTTTTCGTATTTTAACTCAATCACTGTTTTTTAGGTACTTTTGTGAAACAAGGCTTACATTGACATAGCCTACAATTTTTCTGATCTGGGAGGAATTTTATTTATTTATTTATTTATTTATTTACGATTTAACGCACATAACATGTCCTTTCACTCAGGGTTGGGCTTTTGACGTCAAAAACTGGTTTTTGACATGACAGTGGTAAAAACCGTGTTTTTACCGGTTTATTCCGTCAAAAACCTATCATTTTCGATTGTCCTCCAACTTATGGTGTAAGTGTAGCATACAATACATTTCTAGATTGATTTTACCTTGTTGTTCTTGTTATTATTATTATTTACAATTACATTTGTTAAATTTATTTAAAAGAAGATCATTTCCTAATATGGGAAAGATATTAAAATACAAGAGTAACAAAAATGAACAATATTTGTCATAATCTTCACTAATATAGATTTTACAACTGCAATTAACATTAATATTAAATGATAATAAAAGGTTATTATAATTATTAAATAGCATTCAATATACATTTTTAATAAAGTACATTAAAATTATTTTAGAGATGCAAAAATTCTGTTACATTGTATGACAATAGATGTTAAGCATAGACTGGCAGTGAAATAAATTTGAATATTCATCGATATAATAATTTAAAATGCATATCTTATGTATTTCATAAATGCATATCTTATGTATTTCATAAATGCAACTGTGGTAATTTTCATTTGCACTTCAATAAGTAGAATCTTAAAGTTTTGTTTTCTACAATGTAATAAATTGTACCAAAATTATACACATTGTTTAATCTAATACTTATAGGTTACAAGATTTCTTGAAAAAATCTAATTTTTTTAGACTTTGCCAAATAGCTTAAGATTATTGTAGAAATCTTCTAACAGAGATGTACACGTATTATTCTAATGCAATTCTTTTTTATATTTGTCTTACGTGGCGCGAAAATAGGGCTGAATTTCTAGCTTATGGTTTGGCAACAACCGTAGTTTCCAGAGCTCAGACCAATGAACAGACTAGATTGTGTTAGATCAGCTCTGCCTCCAATCCAATATGGCGGTCACTGTGAGAGCAGTGAAACCATAGAATGAAACTCAAACTAACAATTATTAAAAATAAAATAACATGTACGTAATCCAAAGCGTCTGAGATGATTCCTCATTTTAATTATGAGTAATATCGTTAATTTCAAAAAAATTCACAACTCTTATTAAGAATTCATTTACGAATTTCACTCACTCAAAAATCGAAAAAAAAAAAAAAAAAAATCAACTGTCTAGGTTGCACCTGCCACCATCTGTTGCTGTAAATTGAAGTAAAAAATGATATTTTTTGTAAAAATCTATAATCATTTTTTTTCCCTAATGAATTTAAGCCGCGCTGTACAATATTATAGGTGCAATAAGTTTTTAACTAATTATGTTTCCAAGATCCTTTTTTCATAGTATTTAAATGATTTATATGTCCATTGGTAGCGCCAACTAAATGCATTTTTAGTTATGTTTTCAATGGAGAATTACTTTTTTACATTAAAAAAAATTGTCGTGCAATAAGTTTTAAACTAATTATGTTTCCAAGATCCTTTTTTTTCTTCATAGTATTTAAATGATTTATATGCCCATTGCTAGCGCAAATTAAATGCATTTTTAGTTATGTTTTCAACGGAGAATTACTTTTTTACATTAAAAAAAATTGTCAATTTCATATGTTCAAATGTTTTATGGTAGAACTTTTTCCGGCTAGAATTGCTGAAAGATAAAAAGGGGCGAGCGAGCTGGAACCGCGTAGCGGTCTCAATGTGAATTGCTTCGCAATTCACGGGGGGTTGGCGAGCGTTAGCGAGTAGGGGGCTGAGCCCCCTAGTTCTTTTTTATTTTTCTTGGATGGATAAATATACTTTATAGAGTCTTTTTGATACTGAATATTTTATGTAAAACAACTTAATATTAAAGATAGAATGGGGAAAAAAATGTAAAAACAAACTACTAAAAAATGGGTTTTTGACAGTTTTTGACAAGGAGGTTTTTGACATGACGGTAAAAACCATGGTTAAAACCGGTAAAAACCGTCATGCGTCAAAAACTTGCCAACCCTGCTTTTACTCCATGTATCGAAAAATATTTTTCTTATTTGTGGAAAAACGTGTTGTGTGCATACCCGATAAACATAGCCGTCTGAACATATTGCCCGACTCTGAGCACTCTCGGTACGATTTCGATATCATTCGTTTCAAATGGCAGAAGGTTACATGTGCACTGGACATGTTCTTCTTCTAATGAAACAACACAAAGCCCTGCACTTACATCTTCATCTACTGGAAACTGCTTTAATTGAAGACTTGGCATAATAAATGGGAGTTCTATATTTAAGTTAAACCATACTATTTTTTTTTTTCTATCTGGAAATCTCAATTTCTTCAAAAATGTCAATTAATATGTTTATCCACTAAGCTATTCGATCATAATTGTCATCATACATGATCGATATCAATTTTTAAATTAAAAACTTCTAAATGTGTAAATATGAAATTGAATTTCGAGCAATAGGTACTACTTGGGTTAGGCAGAATACTAAATTTGATGTGAATAGGCTGAATATCGAACAATAACATTCATTGGATCTCTAATTAAGTGTTTTTGCACAACTCGCATGTGATATTCATCACATCCTAAAACTTTGATCAAAAGCCTTATTATTCCTCCGTAAGCGGCATCTGTTACACTTTTTTTTTTTTTTTTGCATAAATAGATATATTTTTCGGTTGCTTTGGCAGAACTCCAAAAGGAAGATGCCAAAACTTTATAAAGGCTGCATAAAATAAAAGTTGAATAAAAGTATTTAAGAAGGAAAATAGACTGAAAATAAAAATAAACAAGAGAATGCCGTTCTATTATGCTAAATCGGGTTTTGTGATGCAGCTCATTCCATGAAACTTACACAGGAAAAGAGAGAGAGATGGAGAGTAGGATTCACTCCCACGGTGCGCTGGGTCAAGCCCCACAATAGAACCCTATTAGAGTACCCTTTCTTATCTCCTGGCAGATCTGAACTCCGGTGGGGAGAAAACTAGGTTGTTCCTTTCTAGTCGAATTTCTTACCAGTTGAAAGTAAGTAAGATGGTAAAATATAGGGGGTCGTATATATATATATATATTAACCAATTGTATATAAATATATTTTAATCAAAAGTATAATTTGCGCATTAATTTTGCGCAAATATAATTACATTCATATATATCTATCTGTTATAGCGTTTGATTTGTATTTGCTAATTTTTTCATGTTTATAACTTTCGCCATTTCACAAGTTAAATTCGATAATCGTTAAATTCATAGATTCAATTCTGAATTTATACGAAATTTACCATGCTTAGGAATGTTAGCAATTAGAAATAAAGGTTATTTTAAATATGCCAGTAAACTTCTGTTGCTCTTTCTGTTAAATAAGTTGTTAAAGTACTTACTTTAAGTAACATAATAAAAAAGGACTATATTTCTATAACATAAAATTCCCCGATCATAAATCACCCATCAGAATCATGCTTCGACAAATGAAAATGACGTTATATTTCAAGAAATATTGCATTGGCATTCATAAAACTGTAATTTTATTAAAAGATTGCATTTTCTGGATTCATTTTTGTTTGGAAACGAATGAAATTGGCAGCTGCTTTTATTATGATACTATACAAACAAATGCTGTTTTTTGATAAAGACACAAAATACTATCGAAGTTTGTGTTTAGAATCGACATTCAGGACGTAACAACGCGGGAAAGAAGAAAACCTTTGTTCACGTGACAACAATCACTTATAGCGATAGACAATATTCATTTATCAAAAGATTGTAAACACCATTCGATTCCAAATCACTTCAATAATCAGGCATGCAAGTGCCATCAATTTTCCGTTTAAAAATGAGTCCGTGAATGTGTCAGAAAGATTCAAGTTGTCTTATTGATTGACAGATTAGTTCGGATGGTGATATTGACATCATTCTCAAAGAAAAAGATCATTTTCGTTTATGAGAATGAAATAATTTAGTATGATTGAGTCAGTATGAACTTATATTCAATAACTTTTAGTTCTGCAAATAAAGTTCCTACTTATATTCCCCCCCCCCATTTTTTTTAAATAAATTTTATATGCACCAAATTAAAAAGTTTCCGAAAACTACATTATTTCCTTGAAATAAAAATAAGTAAATCTATAAAACTCAGACATTTAAAAATGATTGAAATAATTAATATACTTAACTCAGGTAACCAATTTAGGTAGTGATAATGAAGTTATTCTAAAAAGAAGAAAAATGACTTTTGACATATAAAAATAAAATACTTTATTATTATTGTGTCAATAGTCAATAGATTTTATTCTGCACGTACAGATACTGAAACTTTACCATTTATTAAAAGATCTTCATAATGCATATATCTGGTAAGTAAATCAGAAGAAAAGTGAATTAAGAAATAGAAATATCAGGTTTTAAAAACTTATTCTATGAAAACACATTTTTTAACTTCTTATAATAAATGTTTTATAAGTGCGTTTTGATGAATTTGAAAAGTTCAACGTTCTTACACAAGTAATAATAGTTTTTTATTCTTAATTTGTAAAATAATCAAGAATAATATATTCAATAAACAATTGCAGCCTTTCACTACAATACATTTCTGAATTCTTCAATACCATCATACACATATATGTCAAAATTTATTCCTCAGTTAAATGCAACATTTTATAATTAAGCTCAGCGGAGGGAAAGCACCAAGTGGTATGCAAAAAAAAAAAAAAAAACCTTAAATGTTAAAATGCGTACCACAACTGAAAACGCACTTCCAGCAATTACTTTTGATAGACAGTACTCAAGCCAAATTCTTTTGTGTGTATTTGTGAAAAATCGACAAATTCTATGCATACCATAATTCTACAGTAAGTGCGTCTTGTAGCACACCTCAGTGATGTATATTTTAAATGTGTTTAAAATAATGAAATATCATTGAAATACACCGCAAACGATTTTTCCTGATACTACACCAAAATGTAACGGAATTATTTTGTGTGTCCCTGTAAATGAACCGTAAGTGCTACATATTTCATTTTCAATACAGAACATGCCATAATAAACCTGAATAACATCATTTACATGAAAATCCGAGTATATTTACGTGAGTTAGAACACTGTCAGACGGACAGACAAACCAAATTCATAAGAAAAACGAATATATATATTTAAAGCAATTAAAACGTTTTATATTCTTTTGCCAATAATCAGTCGTTTGCCCAGTTTAATAAAGAAATAATTATTATAATTTCTAAAGTTGCCCCTCCCCTTAAAAAAAAGATTTATTTATAGATGTACATAACTTTTATTTTGGATAGAAAACAAATACTATCGATGGTAATTGAAATCTCAGAAATACTCTTTTGATTCGCTTCGATGTCGAAAAATATTTAAGTTCAATGGAAAAACAATGATTGTTTTTTAAAGTGAATAGTCTTATAAATATTCTAAAAATGTCTTAACGTTAAAAATTACTAATTGGGAGTTAAAAATCATTGATATTATACATTTTAAAACATTCATGAAGGCTTCAAATCAGGGTACGCAAAAATCATGATTTTGTTTTTTTTTAAAAAGGGATTTATTTCATTTAAATCATATATTTTTTTGTTATTTAAATCGGATTTTTTTAAATTTTAAATTATTATGTTAGAAAGTTAACTTTTCTACACATTATACATATAAATTTAGCAAGAATGCTTGATGATTTTTTAAATTTTAAATGCAAGTACCATATGAAAACTAATAATTATAAATTAATTAATTTTTAAATGGATGAAAATATGTGAAAAAAAGAAAAACAGATTTTTTTTTTCCTTTTTGCAATATTAGATAGTATTTGTCAGCATATAAGATATGTCCTATTTTTAAAAAATATTTAAATGTGTAAGTGTAAAATATATAAAATATCTAAAATCTTTTGAAATTGCATTTCTCATAAAAAATATGCATATATACACATTGGTTAATACAATTAATTTTAAATATATGACATAAATGTTCAAGGTTTTTCTCAAAAGATTAAAGTTAAAAAATATAACAATTAATAGTATTTTAGAGTCACCTCCATTTTCATTTCTAATTTTATTAATACCTGATATTGAAAGTCAATGGAAAGAAATTACTTTGTACTTTTGTTACTACTTGTTACTTTTTTGCCTTGGTGACTTTTAATAAGTAGATATATTGAAATGAAAAATAGACGAATACTTTAGAAAATATGAAAAATGTATTATTTTTTCAAAACACTCAAGGGTTTGGAATGCAAGCAGGCTTTGTATAATAAAAACAATTGTCCTGCTTTTTCATTCCCCACTTTGTTTCTAAGTTTTGAATGTCCTATAAACCGTAAGTAGAAAATAGTCCTTAATACAGAGTTGCTTTATTGCTTTTTCACCTGACATTTCACAAAAACTTGACTTGAAATGGGCTCTCCACCTCTCCGAAAGAGACATTTCGAATACAGTATTTTGCTCAAAAATAAAGTCATAAAAAGCATCTGCCTTAGCTAGGAATTTCATGATTAAAGTTATAAAACTACTAGTAAATTTATTCTTCTTAGAAAATTTAAAAAATATATATATATTTCCGATCTCAGTCAAATCGCATCTTTTTTAATTCATCATGCATGCTCTTGACATTTGCTGCAATATCTGTGACAAGGACAAGGCTACCAATAAAACAGTTACATTCAGCTTTGCACTTTAATATTACTTCATGAGCAATTTTTTAAGGTATATTCGGTTCTGTGTGAATTTTCTTATGTGTCAATAGAATCCACAAGATACCAATCCTTGCTGCATTTGGTGACGAAGTATTGAAACAAGCTATTGTTAGAAAGAAAACATTCATAATTCATTCAAAAATTGATCAGCTATAAAAATCTGTAGATTGACAGTATTCATCCTCTTTATTTTGCCTTTCTGTGCTGTTACAGCGTGTGACACAGCCATGGATAAAACAATTGCAAGATATTTAAAAATAAATATTAATATTGATTTATCAAACAAATTACAACAATATCATGTTAAATAGCATCTAAGTGAAATATATAAGGGTAATAATGGCCTTTTTAATAATGCCATATTAATGACCAAATGAATTTTGGGCCACTTTTGTTCTGGAAATGCCATCAGGATAACCTTTTTGTAATAAATACTGTTCTATCATTAGTTAGAAGAAAAAAAAAAACAATATGTAAAGATTGCAAATATAAAATTTAAAATTGAGAATTTTAAAAAAAGATTTCAGAGAAGCGGAGATTTTTTTTTTTTAATCCAAATAAATAACATGTGGGTCGCTTAAATTTTATTATAATCTAAATCAAAGCAAAAATACATATTTCAGCAGAAATTTTTTTAAATATTGATTTAAATCAATCACCCTTAGCATTCTACGTATTCTCTGCCCCCTATGAGTATGATCGCAAAGACCCGTCCACACCTGGTAGACTCTAAAAACACATTAATTTGGTGGAATAATTTGTTAGAGTGGAATCTCGTTTCCGTATTTTGATTTGTAAAATATCCCTCATTTTCTTTCCAGATAGAAAATTTTCGGGTAAAAAGGAAGCCCTGTTACCCCAATCATTTACGGAGTTCGAATTCAGGCTATCTTTCTTTTAATCTACGTCTTTCTCCCTTCCTTGACCTTAGGGGGGAGTAAGCGAGCGGCTTGGGAAGTCTGGAAGGGGATGAAGAAAGATACCGTCTTTACACTGAAAAATGTAGAGATGAGAAATCAGACCGAGAAAGTTTATTGTCAGAAAATACAATCCAAACAAACCTCATAATTATTTTTTCTAGTTACAGTTTTGAATAAATATAAATGAATCACCATGGGCGCTGGCAGAAAGAAATTTAGAGAGGGGAAAGATTATGGAACGGATGAGCCTTACCCTGCAATACACGATCTTCTCCCCAAGATGTGCTTGGCGGCTCCTACTTGGCGAATACGATATGCGTAAACAAACTTATTTTAACCCCAGAGAGCGTATGGGAGATTTGTTTGGGGGTTGTACTTAATAAATAAACAACACGTGGTGATGGAATTTGAAATGTATTGCGAGCGTTTAAAAATGATACAGCGGTAGGGAAATTTGTTTCGTATTTTAGTAATAGTAAAATAAATAATATACCACGTGGTGGTGGAATTTGAAATGTATTGCGAGCGTTTAAAAATCATACTTTGCAGAATTTTGTCGAGACATTTCAAATTTTATGAAAATCGAATTAAAACTTTAGAAGATATTAATAAAAATATTTATTAAGAAATTTGAATTTAAAAAAAAATCGGTGCTTTCTTGTTATAGGAGCTTTTGAGGTTGAATCCTCAAGCGACCAATATACTTATTTTATTGCAGAAATTAATCTGCAGACGGTATAATTCATTTCACAGAATTAAAAATAATCAAGATCTGAATATTTATATAACTAGCTATAGTACGAACGCACCTCATTTGTCGCGTTTGACGTACAATTTCCAACTTGTTTATATAAATTTTAACGTAGAATATCATTGTTTTATTATGTATTTCAATTATAATACATAAAAAATATATTGAACAGATCTAGCATTTTAAAAGCGTTTAGATGTTGAATGTTTCATGCTGAATATTTAATGTTGAATGTTTAATTAAAAATACTTTCGTAATCTATTATAATATTAAACAAGAGTGAAAACAGCAAAATAAAAAATAAAGTAAAGTGGAAGTTATCTAGCTATTTTACTTTTCTTTTATAATATTAAAATAGTTCAGTTAGAATTCTTATAAAATAATAAATAATAAGTAAATAAAAATATAAATAGAGTAAAACAATAATTTGTATCATCAAATCATTAAGTTTTATGTATTAATTTATGTATTTCTGAGAAGTTTGCGAGTTGTTTTACTTTTATTAAACATTTTTTGAAACATTGTTTTCGATGACTGTAAACATTTATGAAATTAAAGTATGTTTTTTAATGAACTTTTTTCATTATCTGATAATGAGAGGGACTGAGGGTAGATGTAAAAGCACTAACGAAAAAAATATAATGTATTATTTTTCTATTTTTAGCCATCAGTACTAGATTTTACTGGGGAAAAAATATATGTAAATGCTTTATTTTTTTAAGAGTTTTCGAGGCAGGGAAGAGATTATTACAAAGTCCGTTAAAAATATATACATGTTCCATCTATACAACTACGATTTCATAAAATTTCACAGAGGTAGAAAAACAGATAGGCATGTCATTAAACATAAAAACCTTTTAAATCCATGTTTGAATAATTTTCAACTTGTCAAATGTTTTTTTTTATTTTTTCCCCATTATATGGTTTTTTTTTAATTCTGCAAAGAATAATCTCGATTTTGGGGAAGGGAAGAGGGGGACTATGTTTTTTTGCTAGATCACTTTATGAGATTTGCTATAATAGATAAATATTGATGTTACAAAACATAACATTTATATTTAACCTAGCAATTTTGCCCTTCCCAAAATCTTCTGAATCCAATACATGTTTGTCATATCTGAAGGAAAATTTTCATGAATTTAAGTTGATTTCTATTTAACGAATTTTCTTCATAACGAAGTTTTTAAGTGTAACGTTGAGACTTCGTTAAATGGAAGTTTCACTGTACTTTTAACTTAATTTTTCTTAAAGGATGTATTTTGTTTCTTAGATGTCAAAATATTTCTTTAAAAAATGCTTAATTTATTATTTTATATGTTAAAAGCTGACGAGCAGTGTGTAAAATTTTAACACTTCAAATAAAATTACGTATATGTTTTAGAAATATTTTGACAGCTAAAGAAAAAAAAAGAAATAGAGAGAGAGAGAGGGGGGGGGGGGGGGGGGGAGAGAGCGAGAGAAAGAGAGAGATTCTTTAAGGATTATACACAGGAAACAGAAGTTAAAAATAATTAATTTCCTGAGGAGATATTTGAAATATATGAATGCACCTTACGCCCATTGGTTTAACATTAGCGAAAGGATATATAGAGAGTTGGCTGATCAACAGCCTTAATGACAAAATTTATGAGGTGGACGAAAAAGTGGTAACTCTGCAACTCACTGATCGCATAGTGATTACCACCACCATAGAGAAATATACATCAAAAATTTTTACATCGTTTGATAAAAAATGATTTGCGCACGCCCATTCAAATATTATATGTTCCATTTATACAACAGCGATTTCTTTACATTTACTGGACAATAGAGAGACATCTCAATATGGAATATATATATATATAGTATATCCTAATCCTAATAATATTATAAATCTGATTGTGTGCAAATGTTAGGCTGAAGCCAGCGTCAAAATGAAGCCTTTAACTATCATGTATCTTTGCATATAAGTTGATTATAACCCTCAAATGAACATAGAATGGTTTTTGTTTATTTTATTTCAATATTTTTCTTATTAATTCAAAATTTCATTATTTTCAAAGAGAATAAATGCACATTTTTTCATATATTTTAAAATGGTTGGTTGGTTTGGTTGGTTTGGCCCAAAGGGCCCGGTTTTGCAGCTTTTTTTAAAATGGTTAAATTTATTTTACCGTTGCTAATACTTTATCGTTGCCAATATAAAATAAAACTCCTGAGTAATAATTTTTCATCAACAATTTATTTTCAAGTGAGAAATTTCCACGTGAAAAATGAAAAGGAAATGAATTATTTAAAAATTAAACAGAACATGAAATGATGTCATATTAGAAACAAAACGTGCGTTTTCAAATATTTGATAATAATACAAAGTGCATAAATACGAGTAAGTATGGAAAGCAAGCGAATATGATGTCATATATAGAACAATGAAACAGATTTGTTTTAAAGTTGAAATAAAATGATCTTGGGTTATCAAATTATTTGTGATTAATTTCTCTTTTTTTTTTCTTTTTCTTTTTGACATGAAAGGGATTATTTTACATGTACGTAATATATGTATTTTAAATGTATGTGTTGTAAATTAAAGTTCTGTGTTTTAAATGAAATGAGTGAAAGATTTATATTTTTAATGAATGCAATACAAATGATGGGATAGGTTGGCGATTTATCGTCTGCACACGTCTAACATAAAGATACCATATTTTTAATTTAAATTTTAAAAAGTAAAATAAAATAAATAAAAAATATATATATATATATATTGGATGGCAAATGTCAATGATATGCATCGCAAAATTATCCGTATCGAAAATCAGAAAATCTTAATAAAAATAACTATATTTTTTAAAAGAAAGTTGCCTTTTCTCATAAAAGCTAAAGATTTAATATGATTGTGTCGAAGTAACAGCATTTTTCCTCGATCATTTTCCCACAATCGAAACACATTTGTAAATCGTCGTTTCGAACCGGAATTTAATTTTACATTTCTTTTAGTTTTAAAATAGGAAAAACTTTGTTGTCGTTTTTAAATATAGCTTTTTTGCAGTTTCATTTGCGCGGTAAAAGTTGTTTCATAATAGATTTTTGTAAAGTCTTGTAGGATAAGAAAAATTGCATAGATTTTAAAGCAATGTTTAAGTAAAATTACAATATTTTTTAAACTTAAAAAAACAACAATGTTATCGAAAAGAAAATCGATTTTACCAACAAATTCGCGTAATGCAAAAGCAAAGAAGAAATCAAAAAGTAATGAATCTTTTCTTCCAGCCGAATTGTGTAAACTTGAACAAGCCGATCGTGCCAATTCATAACATTATAAACGTGAAAGCGCGTTCTATATAATAGAATTTTTTTTACATATAGGTAGAAAATTTCCGAGATTAACAAGGTTACGGGTCTGTAATTAAGTGCATAGTCAATTTGGCGCAAAATTAAATACATTGTTGTAACCAGATTTGTTTTTTGCGCGGTAAACACTTAATGGTATTTTAGATGACCATTTCCCGCTCACCTTTGATGCCACTGTAAAACATGTTAAAAACTATTAGCCGATAATTTTATAATTTTCTTATTGCTTCATGATGTTTCATGCTTTAAACCTGAATCGGTCATGCCATTGTCGTTCAATTTTTATTCCTAATCCTAACCCAAATTGTATCCTATCCTAATCCTGATAATAACTTTAAAGAATATTCTTTGACACGAATATGTAAATTAAATCAATATCCATAAATGGAATGAATGGAAAATAGAATAAATAGAAGTGGCAAAATAAAATAACAAGAAAGTACATTTATTCGACACCTAACCCTAGAGAAAGCGTAAAAAATTTCAAGCGCATGAAATAAATTAAAATAATCCTATATATACTGACAAAAATATGTAAATTTAGATAATCAGATAGTGTTCTTGACGCGATAGAGAAAATATCGAGGTTAAATTGGGCAGAATTTAAAGTACTTTCTAGCAACCTTTGTTTACATTTTAGAATCGCATCAGAGTGTTATATCTTTGTAAAATATCTATCAATGTATAAAATCCCCAAGCAGTTTGTTCACTATTTACACCACTTAGCGTGAAACACTTAATTTAATATATACATAAACAAGATAATGTAGTAAGAAATATATAACATATGTCTATGCAAATAAACAATATAATAATGCCCATTTAGGAATGCACACATATACAAATTGTACACCAAATACTACCTAAAATGCACTGTTGTATAGAAGAATTCTGCCAGTGTTGTTTTTCGTTTTACGAAAAGGAATTCCTCGATTTTCCCGATTTTACTGGGTCCTCCTTTTTTCATTAGTTGCAGTTTCATTTTCGCGATTGTATATATTATTTGGCATGAAATTTCACTTTTTTAAGACTGGGTTATGTCAAGGCCCCTATAGCGAACAAATACCGTATGGTCTCCTATAAAATGTGATAAAGCTTTGGTTAATTGTATATGTTGTTAATTATCAAGTGAAATGTTTTGCTAAATTAATGCATTTATTCTTTTTTTAATGTTACGTGAACGAAGTCACAGGTAACAGCTAGTATATATATATATATATATATATATAATATTAACCAAATATTGTAGTTAAATTAATACAATATAAGAAAAAGAAAATGAGTTAAAATTAGAAGTGTATTCATGTTATTTATTTATTTTTAAGGCTGATCTGAAATCCAAACTGGCAATTTTATGATATATTTTGTAATTCATTTTTGTTCGTAAACGCACGAAATTATCAGGTGTATCAGGCGAATTATCGAAATTATCAGGCGGAAGATTATTCAGAAGCTTTATAATCGAAAGACGTTTTCCAATTTTTGGGAAAGACAGAAGATTTTCAGAAAATATTGTCAAAGTTGGCGTTTTGAACAGAATTTCCGACGCCACAGCACGACAAAGGGGAAAAACGTGTCATCACGTGACACGAATCGCTTATATCTCGACAATTAATTTATTTATCAAAAACGGAAAATTCATTTTGATTTCAAGAGGCTTCAATAGTTAGGCCTGTAAATTTTATGCCTTCGTGTTTAGTCAGAAAGCGTGTCGGAAAGTTTCGCATTGTTAAGCGGGTTATTTGAGAACCACCTTAAATCAATTAACAGTGTTGACCATCGAGGTAAAGTAAAGTTGGCACAGATTTTCTTTGAAAATTTGTATGTGTCACAAATAATCTTTAAGCATTTTGATAAATTACACTGTAGTACAATTCATAAGAATTAAACTTGTCATTTTCCTGAACTCACCAGTGCCGTTAAATGGAGATGGGGATATAACCATTTTGAAATTTTAGCTCAATTTTAATTATTTTAGATGATTTAATGAAGTTAACTTTTTTCTTCTTTTTTTATCAGTTGATATAAAATAATTATGCACTCAAGGAAAAAGCTTTAAGCTAGGAAGAGAATTAACTCGCTTTTGTTTATAACAACATAGGCACAGCATTTTATTTAAAATGCTTTTTTTTTTTTTTTTTTTTTTTTTTTGTAATTACGCAAAAATACTTTCATAAGCAGAACAAAACTCGCCCTACTGGATTTCATTATAAAGGCGCTGGTACAACAATACCGATACAGTATAGTGGTATGAATAGATCTTCTCCCGTTTCTTGGAAAACACAGAGAGATTCCCCTGACCAAAATAAGATAAGAGGGTCGAATACATGGGAAATGAAAAGGGACCCTACCATTGTGAAATTTTAGGGAAGTTAAATAAATGTGTGACAGAATGATGCATAACATTTATGTTATAAACAGCTTAAAACTTGTCATTTGAACAATCACGATGGAACAAAAAATATTATTACATTTCAGCATGCAATGGTTATCTTATTTCCTCTTATAACTGAACGGTTTTCTTGAGAATCTGAGTGTAACATATGCATAAAGCAAATTTATCATAAACATTGAATCATGACATTAAAATTTTCATAACCGAAGATATAGGGAAATTAGTTGAAATAAAGCCATAACAGCTTTAATATTCACACTATTAATTAAGAATTAATTTTCGTTTAAAGATATTTGTTTAGTTAAATATATTATACTATATTGTTATTAAATATATTATATTGTTTAAATTTTTTAACTAGCACCTTACAAGACGCATACCTTACAAATACATTTACACCTTACAGATATTGTGACATTATGCTAGATAAGAAACAATTTCAATTACAGTACCACATTTACAAAAATTAATCAATGGTAAACTCAGAGGGGACGGGGGATAAGCATTCCTAATTTCGATCGCAGAAATCTTCTGTTAAATATATCGAAAATTCTATTGGAAATTAGTGATATCCACACATTGTATGACCATTTTGAAGTCCCGAATAATATAAATACACCTCAAGAAGAGATGCTGAAATGTTTTCTTGGTTAAAAGAACAAAAGATTTAGTTACATTAAATGATTCTGTACATGCTTTATATTTTCCCCCACAATTTATTGTAAAATGTTCCTGAAAAAAAAAAAGTATTATTTTCTCAATTTTAAAGACGATCTTTAAACTTTTAAAAATGTTCTATAATTTCTTTAATTTTACTTATCCTTTTATTAAATACCTTCTTATAGAAGTTTTCGATAAATATATTACATGTTGACTTGTAGGCGATTGCTGTATTCTGACATCGTTTCTCAGGCTTTCGCGTCTCTAAAATTGGTTCAAAGCACCAAATTTGATAGCAGTTTCTGAAAAACCCCGCGTCATTATCGAAAAATGCAAAATGTTGTTCGATTTCATAGTTTACTAATAAAAAAAACTGCCAATTTTACCCGTTTTTATTAACTAAATTGAATTTAAGAATACTTCTAAAAGTAGCCAGTTTTAACTAATGTAATTTATATGTATAAAAAAATTGTTCGCAGCAAAAGTATCAATATTGGCAACTGCTCTTATTAAAAAAATATGTAATCGAACGGTTGGTTTCCATTTATCAACAAACTCAGAAATTTTTTCAGAAAATGCTGTCAAAAATGAGTGTTTTGAACCTTCGGAACGCGACAGCATAGGAACGAAAACTGCCATCCTGAGACAATAATCGCTTATAACTCAAGATGTAATTCATTTATCGGAAAATGAAAAAACGCTCGATTACAAATCACTTTAATAATCATGTCTGCAAGTATCAGGCTTTTATGTTAAAAAATGAGTCAGAAAATGTAACAAAAAGTTTCACGTTGTTAAACGAGGAAAAATATTTTATTATTATTATTATTATTATTTGAAGTGCCTTAAAATAATCAATGATTTTTAATCATTCAGAAGTTACCTGGAACATTTGTAAAAATTTATTTCTTACGCATTATGTTTATGAAATAAGCCTTTTTTGTCCAGATATTTTTTATACTTTATTTCAAAATGTTATATTCACGCTGGAAATGTTCCATGTCAGTCATAGAGTCCTTATAGAGATTTTAAATAAAAAAAGAAATTTCAACATCCACCATTTCTTTAAAATAATTTATTATGAATTATATTTGTTGATTGACTGTTTTCATTCCTGATTAAAGCTATAATAGACAATAAAAGTATTTTTAATTAAGCTATTAGTAATTCAATTATAATTATCTAAAACAGCAAGTATAACAATTTTACCGATATATTACTTATTATTTTATTCAGCATAAAACATTTAACAACTAAACGCTTTTAAAATTTTCGAACTGTTCCGTATAGTTTTTCTTTATTAAAATTGAAATACAGAATAAAACAGTGATATTCAACATAGTATTTGTAATAAAAATTTACTGTGTGTCATACCGTAATTTATTAGTCATGATTGTAAAAAAAAAAAATAATAATACAGGTTAAATGATTTCAATCATAGAAGACCTGCAAAAAAACTTTCAATTTGTGAAGCACCCCGAATCCATGAAATATAAGAGAAAACATGGAGGGGAAATGTTAGTCGCCAACTGGTTTCATTTGGTAGGTTTATCGTCCCTCCTGGCTTGAAAAGAAGAAATGCGATTTCTGTCAGAAAAATGATAGGGAGAAAGATTTCAAATGCATTTCCCGGAGTGAGTACGAGACCTGTTCCCTTTTTCTTTTTTCAAAATCATCAGAGGTAAAGAAAATTAGTTAAACGTAAAAATCTATAGAAAGACAATGCCCCCCCTGGCCGTGGCCGGCACATATGGATCACCAAACTTTTCTAATACCTCGAATTTCGCACTCTTAGAGTAGTTTTAAAACCTTCGCGACAGGTGTATATAGTATACAATTTTTAAATTTTGGGAAACATTATTTTTAATTAATAATCTGTTATTTAATGGCAGAAATTCTACGTTTATCTTATTTATTTGATCATATAAATGTCATTTTTTTGTTTCTTAGCCTTTAAAATCTTTATTTTTTTACTTTTTCTAATTTATTTATTCGGGAATATAAACTCGTACAATATATAAATTAATACTATATAAGTTTTAAAATGTACTTTCAAAACTGTCAAATTTAGTCGGCAATCATTTTCTGTGTTCTACATATTTTCAAAGTCTTTGCATAATGTTTGTTTTTCTCTCCATCACTATTCACAGGCATAAAAGTCTCTCAACGAAAACTAATCGGATGTGCCAGTCCAAAATCTTTCTTCTATCTCATACATGTTAATATTTCAAAATAACAGAATATGAAGTTTTATGAAATTCCGTCCATTAATCCTTGAGATATGACTATAACTAAAACTATATAAATCCTGAAAAATGCAGCATAGCAACGCCACCCGTTGGTGCTATTTACACCAAAACATCATCGTCATCAACCTATGTCAACGTCTAACCCAGTGGTTCCCAACGGGGGCGTACGCCCCACAGGGGGGCAATTTGACTTTTCAGGGGGCAATTCCAGATTTGTGTGAACCCATACCCTCTGAATTGCTTTTGTAATAGTAATGTTGTAGACTGAAAATAAAAATTACACATTCAAATTTAAAAAACAAAAATGAGAAAAATAAATTTTTTATTCAATTTTTTAAAAGTGTCCATTCAAAAATTTTAAATACACCTGTACCAGAATAATTATAGAAAAAACTTTTAAAGATATTTAGGTACTTTTAAATATTTAAAAATTCTTTATAATTTTTCTGATTTATTATAGTATTTTAGAATTTTAAACAATTTTTTCGACTATTTATTGAATAAGTCGCACTGCAATATGTCATCTAAAAATCAATTTTACACATGAAACTATTCAAGTGTATATTTAACAATTACTTGACGACTTACCTTTACAAAATCTTTTATCACGTTTTATTCTGATTAAAAATTGTTGCGACATTTAATCGCAGAAATTCTGTAATTAGATAAGAGAACAATGTTTTATTCAAAATTATTGAATGGTCTAATCAAGGATTCTGAGCACTCTATACATCACGCATACGTGACGACCGTTGCGAAGAGATTAAAAATGACTGTCTTAACCCTTTATATGCCAACGAAAATTTAAACTATGAGTAGTATCCGATGATTATAAAAAATATTTGATTCATCCATTACCTTCGGTACGTTTCAGGATCAATGTTAAATGCCTTTTACTCTATCACGCTTTTTACTCTATCAGGAGTTCATTCTTTTAAACTTTTATAAGAATTATATGTATTAGGGGGAGGGGGCATCATCATTTTAGAGATGCTTTGGTGGGGCGCGGCCAAAAAAAGGTTGGGAAACACTGGTCTAACTGAATCTGAAGTTTGATGAAAATCCGCGCATCAGTTTTTGAGATAGAAACACTGCGGAAATCGTGAAAATTGCAGCATAGAAGCGTTGTTGGGCCTGTTGGGCGATTTACACCATAAACTCGTCAGCACCAATTTATATAAAGGTTTAACTGAATATAAAGTTTTATTAAATTCCGTGCATTTGTTCTTGAGATAGGGCGCCCGCAAAATTTTTGTCACATACATACATTTTCTAAAAACGGTCAAATCGTGTTCAGGTCCTTCTAAAACGTATAAATCCGTCGGAAACCAGAAGTCGAAAATTTTCATGAATCCAATTCTTTCTTCTTCTAAAGATAGAAGAAAGTAAACATGTGGCAGATTTTTCACGGTATTACGACGAGGACAAATTCTTCCAAGTTAATCTTATTTTAAAGAATATTTACTCAACAGAAAAAAGGTCCTATCCACTAATTGGCTTATAGTATTCATAACTTTTATTTCATCTTGAGACTATAGATTTTCCTGTTCTTTTATAGGGGAAAGAAAAAATCTCCACGTTAAAAACTTCTGCATTGATGACACCTTTCTCAGCACTGTAATGTATTAAAGTGTTTATATATGGATGGGCCAAAATATTTTATATGAAAAAGAACTTTATACAAAATCTCTTTCCTTTTAAAATCGTCTAAAAATGTTTGTTTCATCACCACATGAGTTTTAGATTGTCATAACATAAACTAATTTGAATCCGACAATTCTGCAGAGCATGGAGATAAATGAAACTCAAAAGGTTTGAAAAATAGGCCTGAGGATTTAATGTATCAGGCAGTCTTTCGGAGGAACCTTTACATGTCTGGTGAAATTAAATACTTTGAGATCACTATGGAATCTCAACTTATTTAAATTACACTGTTGTTGAAATAGGAAGGGGGGAGGAAATGTGCCATCATAAATATATCAGCCAACATACATTACTCTTACAAATCTGTTGCAATCCTATCTAATTTTAACTTGGAGTATGGTTACCACATGAGAAAATATAAATTTAGTTATCCTATTTTCCGTCAGGGAATGTTATAAACAAAAATAAAATAAAATAAATTGTGTTGAATCTTCTGCCCAACCTATCTAACTGCAATACAATTTTATTTAAATTTCGTTATTCTATGTTTTGCTAGGGGGCTTTATCGGGGCAAAAGGAAATTGAGTTGATCAATCCTACGTAATTTTAACTTGGAGCATGGTTTCTAAATGAAAAAAAAAATCCATTTTAACACTTTAGTTATGCAATTTTCCAACAAGGGCGCTAATAGCGTGAAACAACCTGTCATGTGAAAATTTCCATGGAAACAACTTTGAGCATTGTGGAAGGTTATTCTGAAGATTTATTAAAGAACAAAAATAATCAATTTTATTAAAATTTAGTTACCCTATTTTCCGGCAGGGGATACCATTAACAAAAAAAAATTACGTTGAATCTGTCAAACGTAAATTTGAGTACCGCTTTACAATATAACATAAAAAAAAAAAATCTTAAATCAGTAATTGGCGGTAAAGTGTATTTGAATTATTTTGAGTTGTACTGTAAACGAGCTATAATATATAAATGCTACACATTTTGAATGGGGACCATACCACGATAAGCCTTAGTAACTTAGATAAATTTCACTGAGTTTCAAATAACACAATGACACTAAAATGCATTTAAATAATTACCGCCCATTGACGGCAGTGTAACAGATTTTTTTTTGTGCGACCCTGTAAAATAACTATAAATGCTATATACATCCTCTTCATGGGGAAAAAAAAAATTTAAAAAAACATGCTGTACGTGACTGTAACAATATACTAAAATGACATTACTGTCAAACCTACAAACGCCGCATTTAAGCGTTTCTTAAAATCGTATATTAGGATTTTACATTAGATATATGAGATGGGGATAGCAAAAGTGTTCGCTAAATAGAGGTGTCCACTATTCCGCAGAGTCCGTTATGGAATTTTTAAAGTATATTATCAAATTAATAATAAAATATATCAGGAAAGTCATGGCTTAAACATTATTATAAGTCTTTGAAGTCGGTTTTCTTTTAAAAATTTCTTTATATTTTACTTCCGCCCGAGTGTTCCATTAAACAAGGCAGGGGAAAAAAAAAAAAAAAGAGGACCAGGATTAGAAGATGACAAAGCAAAATTGCATTATTAAAATAAAACTAAATGTGGCTGCGAAAAAATATCGGAAATTCGATACAATTTAAAGTTTTCGAAAGAGACGAAAAGAGAGTTGCACGATTCGAATTTTTTAACAGAAGAATCCTATCAGCTTTCTATGGATAAATGTAGCCTTTAAAAGCTTTCTCAATTTGATATGGCATACTGTCATAATCGATAAATACTACTTTCTAAGCTAAATCGATTATTTCTTGGAAAAAGCACGTTCTTGAATTTGGATGCAAAATTCGATAGCATCCGAAAGAATTTATAAAATAAAAATTTACTTGGCTTTCAGCTTTAAAACAATAATATTAAAAGAGTTTTATAGCTTATTAAAAGTTAAATAATATAATACTTAATACATTTTAAAACTCTAAAAGTTTTTCCTTCCCTTTTTTAATAATCAAGTTAAGTTTTAGCGTAGAAATAATTATATAGTAATAATATTTGGTTAATCCATGCGTGAAATTAACAGCATTCTTTTGTATTGTTTCAAAAAATATATATAGCCAAAAGATTCATTCAAAAAGTACAATCACAAAAACTATCACATTTCCAAAAATAAATAAATAAATATACCTAAATAAAAATAATGTAATACAGCATTCATTTATTTTATTTTATTTATTGCTACCAGTTGAAGATACTTTTGCGAAGCTTGGGTAATAAATCGCAGGTTGTGGTTGTGGTAAATCGGCTTTACATTTTGCAACAAACAAATATTTTAATGTCACGTTAATAGATTTTCATGCTTAAATAATACTTGAAAATCATCAAAAAGCGGTATTTTTACACTTTTTAAATAATATTTTTTAGAGACAGTTAGAAAATTCCCTATACAATTTTCGGCGAATTTGCATTGTTATTTAAATAAAATGTTCAAATTTTAAATATGAGACATAAATATGTAGAGAGTGGACTATCCAATATGTATATATATAGAGAGAGAGAGAAAGAGAGAGAGAGATATAGATAATACTTTGAAATATCCCATTTAAAGTGGAGAAATTATGAATACAACACAGATAAAAGAAGAAACTAGTCGTTGGGGGCCACCGTAATACTTACCCATCATGGATATGCATAATGTAAAATATTAAAATAAAAATGTGTAAACTACTTATAAAATGCAATGCAATTCAAATAAAATCGTGGCTTGATGACGTCACAAACTTTAAAGGCTCGATTACTGAATTGCTTGAAAGAGGTTTTTCCTTATAACTCCAAAAATAATAATCCTATTAACTAGCGGTTTATTGCATCTGATTAAGCGTCAAATTTCCAATTAAAATATATCTTTGAAGTGAAATTTGGATGAAATACAGGGTCATGAAAAATCGAAGAGTGTGGAAAATAGGATTCCAAATATCTCGGCAACTAATTATCCGATCAACTTCATGCTTTATTCAAAATTTATGTTTTTTTATTGTCTTTTATATTTATTTCTTAAAATAAACAATTTCGAAAATTTTTATATAACTTTCATCAGAACGAATATTTCGAGAGTCCGAAAAAAATTGTTCCGGTTAATCGAGGTTATTGAAATGAAATAGGCTTCTTCCCATTATTACATACTAAGTACATACCAAATTGCAAGTCTCTATCTCAATTTTTTCGGGAGATAGAGCGTTTACAGACACACACAGACACACAGACGGACGGCAAAAAAATTTTTCTAAAAATATGTTTTTCGGAATCTCCAGTGTCTGAAACGTGTAAATCCGTCAAAAAAAATTTTTCGATTTTCAAAACGATTACAAGACTTACCCTATACTACGTATGATGGGTAAGTAAAAAAAAGAAAATGCATATAAAGTTTAAAATATCGTATTCTAGAAAGGTAATATATAGACTGTGTTAGTATAGTGGGAGTTCTGATTAATGAAGAGAAAAACAGGATTTATACAAGTAAATACATAATATATCCACGGAAAAAATATTTTTAATCAAACCTGTTATTATTACTTGTTTAGACATACAAACTTAACAAAATTTATACTAACTGTCAATTTAAAAAAAAAATCGACATTAATCGACATCAATTATCAATCAAAATGCTGCGATGCCAAATGTAATCTACTGCTAGTTTATTTTACAGATTAATTTTGTTCCTGAAAATCCCCGACGTTCCCCGTTATTTGAAAAAAAGTAAATAAATAAATAAATAAATCTCATTAATGGCATTAATGGTCGCCAGCAGAACAAAATCCTGGGAGAGTTGATGTTTGAAATAGAAGTTTGAATTGTGCCACAACCTACGCTTGATTGGGGGGGGGGGGGGTTCGAGGAATCCCCAGTTGTCAGAATGGCGATCGTTTTCAAAAAGTTCATAAAACCTACGTCTCTTAAAAAGGATAATATAAATATTAAATAGGATAATGTCGGAAATAGGAATGTTTTGTCGAAAGCACTCCCATGGGGAAACAAAAACGAAAAAATATCAATTTGAAAAGCAATACAGAATTAACAATTAATAAATATTAATCTTATATATATCTTTTTTTTTTTTCATCATGGGGCTTTACTTCCCTGAACCCCCGCTTAAGATTACTTTTAAACCAACGTTGAAAAAAAAAAAAAAAAAAAAAAAAAGTAGGAGCAAAAGTTTTGTTGCACGGGGGAATCAGGGAGCAGCCCTCCTTGAAAATTCTTAGCTAGGTTTAACCTCTTCGTGTTTTAGGTCACTTAATAAATCAAATTTACATTCTGTTATATCATCAGATATTAAAAAAAAATAAAACCAGTTAGTTACATTTCAAAAATCCAAGGGGAAGGAAGAATCCCCCCGCCAGCGCCCATGATCTAATTTGTTGACTGCGCTTCAGTAAAAACGTTTCCCGCAAAGCATCTGAGTAGCTATCCCAGCTTTAAAACTCGGTTCACGGCACGAAGCCTGGAGCTGCGAAAGGAAAAAAAAAAAATCCAGCTCTCGTAGGATTTACTCGTAATGTTTCTTGGCACGTACTTATAATTTAATTTAATGATTTTCTTCCTACATGCGCCTAATTTCTACCTTTGTTTGGGAATGTAAACTTAACGTTTATAACGGGTTTAAAATTTATTTTATTGAATGTTAGATTAGCAAATATGATATACAGGGTGACGGAAATAAAGACTGGACCAATCATCAAGAAGTGGTAGACCACATTAGAACAAACAATTTTATTACAGGAAACTAGTGTTGCAATTCATTTATTATGTGAAACACACACGGTATGTCATTTCAGCCCTAACCCGATTTTTTGCACTGTAACTATAATGAAGACATTTTAACGAACTTTTCACAAGATATTCCTTACTTTCTGTGAAATGTAACGATATCACGATAGGTGGTAGAAGTGGCCATCATCCGCATCGTAAAACTGCTGAACTAGACGCTCTATGTTTCGAAATGTAGTTCACATTAAGTAGTAGACGAAGTAGTCAAGATAAGATTAAGTAGTAGTCGAGATAAGATTAAGTAGTAGTCACGATAAGTGGTAGAAGTGGCCATCATCCGCATCGTAAAAGTGCTGAACTAGACGCTCTATGTTTTGAAATGTAGTTCACATTACATACTGTGTCACTGGCCGAATTACAGTGCATTTCCAGCACCTTTCGTAATGCCCATTACATTTCACACAAAGCAAGGTAAATCTGTTAAAAGATTTCGTTAAAAAATTTTCATTATTGTTAAAGTCATGAGCAAAATTCTGGGTTGGAGCTGGAGTGAGACACATATTAGAGATATTATATTTTCATATTATAGATATTAATTTTATTTTATGAAATTAAGTTTCAATACACTTTTACAAACAATTACAATTCTGTTATATTAAAACTATACTATGCGCAAATATCCAATAACAGACAATGTACAAACATCGTTATTATTTCAGTGAAATGAATTATATCGTCTGTTATTATGATATGATTAATTTCCGTAATAAAATAAGCACATTTTAAGTTGGCAACATTATATCTTTTGTTGACATTTACCGAAAATTCCAATGGGAAACTTAAGCCTAGCTTTGAAAGTTTCAGAACTTGAAATCCATATTTAGACTTTCTTTCCAATATCAAATACAAGACATTGTAAAAAAAAAAATCATCGTTATTATTTCACTGAAAAAATGAATTATAGCGTCAGTTATTATATGATTAATTTCCGTAATAAAATAAGTCAATTTTAAGTTAGCAACATTTTATCTTTTGTTGACATTTATTGAAAATTCCAGCTTTAAAATTTTCAGAACTTGAAATCCATATTTAGACTCTTTTTCCATTTAATATCTATTTCTCCGGAAACATCCACCCAAAAAACTGTCGGTAGGTTACATGATTGCTATAATTCAACAATTTTAGTATACGAATTCGGTAATACGGAAATAATATGACTCCATCTTAAATATGACGTAATCACCATGGCAACCTAGAATCATTACCTATTATGGGATATCATTGAATTAATTACGTATGATAGGATTTAACAGAATGAAGACAACTTTTATTAATATTTTTTTAAAGTTTTGATTCGATTTTCATAAAGTTTGAAATGACTCGACAAAATTCTGTAACGATTATATATATTAAATTTTAAACCATTCGGTTCAGTAGTTTTTGCGCCGTTATATGCGGACGGACAGACGGACCAGACGACCACTATAGGTGCTATGTATTTATATAATTATGAAAACACATAAAAATGGGTTGCAACCCTAGTTTCCTATACAAAAATTGCTTGTTTATAATGGGCTCTACCACTTCTTACAGTTTGTTCGACCTTTTCTGAATCATCCTGTATAAAGTGTTAATGATTTTTTAAAAGATTTAAGAAGTCATTCGAATCGTACATTAATCAATATGCGCGTCTGTTTCAAACAATACTTTGGACTATAGATGACATCAATTTTCATAAAACTTTTCTCCCCCATCATCATGTTAATGGAATTAAAAGGTTAACTTTTAACATTACATACACTTTTACTACATCTTTTACAATAACAACATTTTATAAATTATGCCTTGTCTTTGTAGGAAAATGGGAAAAACACTATTCTAAATGCAAATTTTTTACCTGTTACGAATGAAAAAACTTCGCGAACAAGTCAGAAAGTAACCACTTTTATTCTTTTCGAATCACTGCCGCGAAAACAGAGTTGTATTGATCGTAATCATGCAATTGTGTAATCTTAATCATGAAGTTTAGTTTTTAACACTTTCCAACCTAGTTGAAAAGTGTTTATGACTTCGGTTTGTCTGGCCGTCTGTCGTATGGCCGTGCTCTAACTCCGGTAAATATGCTCGGATTGCCCTGCAATTTTCATATGTTATTGTCGTTATCTATAGCATGTTCCCTATTTCAACTGAAGTGTGTAGCACTTAGTTTTTTCACAGGGACACTCAAAAGAATTCCGTTACATTGCGGTCTATGGGGAAAAATCATTTGCGGTTTATTTTAATGATATTACACAATTTCAAACACATTGTAATTGATATATATCACTAAGGTGCATTACAAGAAGCTTAATATGGAATATGCTGTGCATAGCACTTATAGTTACTTTACAGGGACAGTCAAAAGAAATCAGTTACATTTCGTCTATGGAGAAAAATCATTTGCGGTTTAATTAAATAATGTTTCACAATTTTAAACGCATTGAAATTTATATATATCACTAAGGTGCATTACAAGAGGCTTACTACAGAATATTGTGTGTATAGCAGTCATCGTTCATTTACAGGGACGCACAAAAGAATTCTCTACTGACGTTAACGTCTGTAAGTGCATTTTAAGTTGCTGAACGCGATTTTAAATTTAACTCACTTTTTGTCTAGTACTTGGTGTGTATAAATTCTGTAGATCCTATACAGGGCAGCACAAAAGTTCGCGAACATATCTCCGTTTATTGACAGAAACTCCAGAAGGAGAATTTTAAACTGTGCTACGCGTTTCCTACCTAAACTAAAATTTAGCATCCTATGTAGTATATATACAAATCTATAGATCATATATAGGGTTGAATAAAAGTATTCGGATATTTTTCCGAATATTGAATATGTTGGAAATATGTGATGGAAATTCCTGAAATTACATTTCGTAAATATGTTATGCGTTTTCCAAATTGTTTACTAAGATGTTATCTTTCAGCTTATTAAACAGCAATGATTTGTAAAATTATTTTGGAAGCGTTGGAAAGTGTTACATAATCTATGCTTGACGCATGATTTTTCGTTCTTGTTTAATAATCACAAAATTATTACAATACTCAGATTTTTAGCAACATTTAATCTCAATCGTATGATAATGTAATCGCACTATAATATATAACGAAAAGCCTTTATAAATCGTAATTTCTGTCTAATAATAGATTGCAATATATTTTTTGCTTTCTTTACTACTTTCCTTACAAAAATACTCCGTTACTGCAAAACATTGCTGTTACACATTTTATCTCGCTAGCTTATTCTGAGGAAACGGGGAAGGGTAAAGGAAGAAAGAGTGGTGAATTCGTAACATGTATGTAACGAAATCAATGTGATCGAAATGCAATCATAATGGACATGTTCAGTAATCATATTCAACAAATATATATACACAAATCATACATAATCTAAATGTAATCTAATTCAAAAATCTAAAAATAAGTATCAGAGAGATAATTGTATATAATTTTCATAAACAGAAACATAATTGTAATTTGTTCCTGGAAAATTTAAAATAGTTGTAGCTGCTTTACAAGTGTATTTCACGCATTAAAAACCAAAAATATGCTTTAAAAATTTAAACATGCGAATTTTTACGCTTATGTTTTGAAATAAATTTAGTATATTGTATTGCTAAAACCCTATCGTGCGGTCTAAGCACATATCTTCATAAACAGAGAATATTTTCTTATTTCTCCATTTTCGTATTTCGTAATCATGATGACACCACCACTCTCTGCCAAATAACACATACATTACACCTGAATATTAAATTAAAATATTTTTTTTAACTTACGATTTTGTTATTTACTTAATAATGTTAATTACTTTAATAATTTTCAAATATTTAGAAGCACTGAAGGTATATTTTCTCATCCACAAAAGTTTCTAGTTGTCAAGAACGAACAGAGAATATTTTCTTATTTCTCCATTTTCGTATTTCGTAATCATGATGACACCACCACTCTCTGCCAAATAACACATACATTACCCCTGAATATTAAAATAAAATATTTTTTTTAACTTACGATTTTGTTATTTACTTAATAATATTAATTACTTTAATAATTTTCAAATATTTAGAAGCACTGAAGGTATATTTTCTCATCCACAAAAGTTTCTAGTTGTCAAGAACGAACAGTTATTCTTCATAAAATTTTATATAGTTATTAATAATGGTTGAAGGTGTTAATAATTCATACCAAATGTAAAATGATTCGTAAAGAGTATTTCACATTTTTTTTTTTTTTTTTTTTTTTTTTTAACAAAGATCTGTATAATCCATTTTTAAGTAACACATAAACAACCTTTTTCGTATTTTAAAGTATATTCGTAATAGATGAGAATTATTAAATAATACAGCGATGACCATTATAAAGATAGTTTGATGAGAAAAATATGAATAACATTACAACATTCATTAAGAGCCTACGCTAGTCACGCGAAGAAACGCTCCAGCTCATGTTAAGTCTATGGGAAGGTTATCGCGCGATTTCTCGCTCCCATTTTAATATTTTTAAATGATTTTTTTTAGCATAGGATAGTTGAGGTCGATCTCTAACGTTGTTAGTTTTTACTTTAGATTTCGGTTACGGTTTTATTATAAGCGGACATTTTTAATTTTGGAACCGGTTTTGAAAGTGAAATTACCCTTACATAAAAAAACTGGAACCAAAATCGAAAAAGTAAAAACTAACAACGTTAGAGATCGACCTCAGCTATCCTATGCAAAAAAAAAATAATTTAAAAATATTAAAATGCGAGCGAGAAATCGCGTGATAACCTTCCCATAGACTTAACATTAGCTGGAGCGTTTTTTCGCGTGACTGATGTAGGCTCTTAAGAAACTTATTTTAAAGACATATACATAGCTTATATTTTTCTTATTTAATTTTTGCTTTTTAAAGAACATCTGAGCAAACTTATTCAAAACATTACTTCTTTTTACACACAATACAAATTTTTAAAAAATCTCTCTGATGATTTTTGACTATGAAACGTGAATTTATTCCTTTGACAATACTAAGTATTCCCCCCTTACATTCATCATTTACTGTTATTAAAAGCAACTAGAAAGTAAATCATAAGTTAAGGGTTGAAAAATGAAACTTGGAAGAAACTTTGCAAAAAAGGTGTAAAAATATGTGACCTAGTGTAAAAAAAAGCTCCAAAAGTGTAAAAGTTTGCCAGTATGATAACTGGAAATAAAAATGAATATGAAAAAAAATGAATTGAATATGTTAAGAAACAAAATTTAGAATAGTACGCATTTCTTCCCCCATCCACGCGTGAAAATTCACGCCTCCAAAGTAATATTTTCAAACCTTGAAAAAAAAAAAGGGAAAAAAAAGTCTAGATGTATTTTTGGCTCTAACCATAATCGATTACAATCTTCTGTTAATAGATTCCAAGTCTGGCCGTGAAACACGCGGTATATCCATATAAACGTCGAATTTAAAAACTAGTCTAGCTTTTTTTTTCTTTTTCTCAATCGCGGTTAAAAACGATTTAATATTCCATAAGGAACGTATATAACATTTTATATTCAATAACTCCTTCAGGGAATTCAGAAAATTCAAGTGACTCAAATTTCCGCTATAAACCCTACGAAAATATCGTGCAATCCACCTACTCAAATAAGCGGGGACAGAATCCGTTTTCAACGGATATGAAATTTTCCATCGCTACATATCGTAGAGAAGAAGTATTTTAAGTACTATAAGACAAAATCTTGGTAGTTCATGGAAAACCCCACGGCCACTTTTGAAACATATAAATGAACAGGGAATTTTGCTGATTTACGATAAATATATAATGTGTTCATTTTAAAATCTCAGACATTAAAATCACATCTTATATCCACTAAAAGTCAGTTCATTCAGTAAGATGCACTCAAACGGAATACACACGGCAAAGAAAAAAAAAAAATTTTTTTTGGTTTTAAAGTATAATACTAGCAGCTGGGGTGGCAGTTTTGTTTTTGTGTTTTTCCCAGTGCAGTGCAAATAAGTTGATTTCAATAACATTTGTTGTATTTTCTCTTAGATATTTAAAATAGAAATTAAACAAAGTGGTCTTGCTCCTTCTAAGTTCGCTTAAAAAATTAGTTGAAATCCTAGTTTAAACACCACCGATTACGCTATAATATATTTTCGGCGCTCAAACAAAGTTCGAAAGCATACCATTCAGTGAATACCATCGGAACTTTTAATACGTCTCACTTGACAAAGTAAACAACTTTAAATTTTTTTATTGAAATCTAAAAATTTTAACATGTACTAATAATGTCTTGAAAGCACCACTGACTGTAATGTTATTCCGATTTTTAAAGGCTGCTATTTTCGAACGAATTACTGTATCTTCTTGATTAACGAATTCCTCCACGATATTAGTTGAAATACTAGTTTAAACACCACCGATTACGCTATAATATATTTTCGGCGCTCAAACAAAGTTCGAAAGCATACCATTCAGTGAATACCATCGGAACTTTTAATACGTCTCACTTGACAAAGTAAACAACTTTAAATTTTTTTATTGAAATCTAAAAATTTTAACATGTACTAATAATGTCTTGAAAGCACCACTGACTGTAATGTTATTCCGATTTTTAAAGGCTGCTATTTTCGAACGAATTACTGTATCTTCTTGATTAACGAATTCCTCCACGATATTTTACCTTGAAAGAAAGAAATCAATCTAATCTTTGTACTGAGCCGGGGGGATTTGCACATTGTAACAATTCAAGGTAATGCTTAAGACCACTTTTGTAAGCTCTGTATATGATCTAGAGAATTTACACACACCACGTAATAAACTCAGCTAAGCTTAAAGCATACAATAACTTAAAACAAACTTCCATCATTTAATCGCTGATAGACAATAATGTAACTCAATAATTTTGTGTATTCCTGAAAATGAATAATAACATGCTGTTATTTTACAGAAGTCTATATGCTGCTGTCTATATTTTACAGAAAGCATGTTGTACACTCTCAGAAATGCTTCCTTCTAATCACGGAAATATTCCTGGCAGCACTGCTTCCAGAATATTTCCGATATTTCAAGAATGTCCTTTTATTTATTTTTTTCTCTGTCATAGGAAGGAAATTTTCCGTTATTTGAAGAATGTAGGCTTTAAAAAATTACATCTCTCTTAGTGCCGCCATCTATGAACCGTTACGCGAGTATTTATTATTTGATATATTTCAAGAATATTTTCTGGCTGACTTTGGGATCGAACCCAGGATCTCAGCGCCTTGAGTGAAGCGTCTTACCGGTAAGGCCAGCAGCCGCTTGCTAGAATTATGAGTTTGAACCGATGATACGGGTTTTCTTTAAATGGCGGTTGGGACTTAAATAATTTGAGCTTTAGAAACCTGGCAGTTTTGAAGTTAATTGCGGGTAGATTTCGTCGGTATGAGATGATGGTTGGGGTTTTATCACTTTAGTATTAATAGAGGATAAAAAAAATAAATTATATATACATTCTTAATTTGATTGTTAGATGTAAAATATTAATATTATATTTTTAATTAAATTCGAGAAAAATATTTGCTCTTTTGAGTAAAATCGATTTTTTTTTCAACTATTAGTTAAATTTAAAAACGAGTACCACATTGAAAACTCACTTCCAGCAATTATGGTTCATAGACAGTACTGCAACCGAATTCTTTTATGTGCCCCTGTAAATGAACAATGAATGCTATGCCCACTATATCCTATAGTAAGCCTCTTGTAGTGCACCTCAGTGATAAATATCGATTTTATTATGTTTAAAACAGTGTAACATCATTAAAATACATCGCAAATGATTCTTCCTCATAGACTGTAATGTTAACGAAATTATTTTTGAGTGTTCCTGTATATGAACTATAAAAGCTACACACTTCATTTTCAATACCGATCATGCCATAGTAAACCTCAATAACATATACCAATTGCGTGGGAATCCGAGTATATTTACGCCCAGAGCACGGACAAACCGAATTCATAAACACCTTTCAACTAAGTTGGAAAGTGTTAAAAAAAGCGAGAGTAGCTTTTAAATTCGACGTTTATATGGATATATACCATGTGTTTCATGACCAGACATGGAATCTATTACAGAAGATTCTAATCGATTACACTGCAAAAAATAATTGTTGATTTTACAGTATAAAACTGGCAAATAGTAATAGGCAAGTAATACGCTACCGCGCATGCGCGGTAGCGTATTACTGCTTGCACGGCAGCGTATTACTGCTTATTTTACTGTTTAATACTGTTAATTTTACGGTATAATACTGGCAGCTGGGTGCCAGTTTTATACTGTAAAATCAACAGTTATTTTTTGCAGTGTATGGTTAGAGCCAAAAATACATCTAGGATTTTTTTCTCTCTCTCTCTCAAGGCTTGAAAATACTTCTTTGGAGGAATGGAATGAAAAGTTCGCGCATGGAAGGGGATCGGGGAAGAAGTGCGTGCTATTCTATATTCAATCACATTCATTTTTTATTACCAATTATTAATAACTTCAATCATTATTAATAATTATAAAAAGAATTTATGACAATAACTATTCGTTCTTCTGAAATATATTTAGGTGGAATCTTTCACGATATTCCTACTGCTGCATTTATTTTTTTAAATTACAATTTTTATTCCACATGCCAAAAAAAAAAGTATATATATGGTGTGGTTTTCTAAGTAAATAAAACAGAGGTTTTTTGATTTTACAGAAAAAAAGATGCATTCATTACGAACTTTCTGTTATTTTATCAGATTTTGCAGTAAAATAAACTGTTTAGACATTTCTTCCCCCCCCCCCCCCCCCCTGCAAATTAAACAGCTTTTTTACCGACGAGTTTTTTTCCCCCTTTGTACAGATAGAGATAGTATAACAAGTTAATAACAAAAGTTGCATAAATCATTCCGAAATATTTCTAAACAATAAAAACAGTTATAATACATGCTTTTATAAAAAACATTAAACTTACTATTCAGTCATTTTGCCAACATGAAAAGTACTCTTACCTGGAAAAGACAAAACAGAAAATTAAAATTTTTAATTAAATAACATGAAATATACATTAAAGAATGTAAGCACCTATACTGCAAAAAAAAGTGTTGATTTTACAGTATAATACTGGCATCAGCTGCCAGTATTATATTTTTGCAGTGTAATATGCGGCGTATAATCAATGGATTAAAACTAACGTGCTTAGAACCAGAAATTTTAATTAATAAAATATAACTTATTTCTATATGCCGTACACATTAAGTCGCATTTTCGGGTTCAAAACAGATTTATTTGATTCGCGGATTAATCGACAGATATTAGAGTAATACGCTTTTAAACCAAAATTTAATATAACATCAAACAAAATTTATTAAACTATTTATAATATTAATTATTATTATTAAATATATATAAAATAATATAACATTAATATTCATATAAATATACAGTTTGAGCACTTTATGAAAACTACAGTTATTCAATAGTTTCGACAACTTTTGAGTGGTTAAAATCGATTTTGAACAGTTTTATACGGTTAAAATCAATTTTGTCCACTATCCTGGTTAAAATTACAACCCTGATCCTTTAGGTCAGCTCCCAACCTGGGGTACGTGGTGGGCCTGTTGGGGGTACGTGAAAATATTATAGGTAATGGCGGAAATCACAAAAATGGTTCAAGTGAAAATACATAAACAAAGGGGATACACTGCAAAAAAAAAAAAAAAAAAAAAAAAAAAAAAAAATTGTTGGCGCAGCAGCGTATTACTAGTGCTTATTTTATTGTTTACTCCTGTTAATTTTACGGTATAATACTGGCAGCTGGAATGCCAGTATTATGCTGTAAAATCAACATTTTTTTTTTTTCCCCAGTGTAGTTTTGGATTACAAAAACAGAGTCATGAGTAACTCCAATATGTTATTCTCAAAACGATGGAAAATGCGTACTAGACGTAGTAATTCATTGATAATTTAATGTCACTAGCTTCGCCCACTTTTAATCATATTGCATGACTACTTGTGCTCATAAAAATTGAATACTCACACAATACTTCATCTTCACAAAAATTGAAGAGATCAAAGAACTCGGTGATAAAGCATTAAGATAAGTGTTGCCTTCAAGGATTCCCATTGTGAATATCAAAAGCCATGTTTGATTATTTATATATCATGATGTAAAAATTTTATGAACTTTTACCGTAAGTTATTTAAAATTCATTTTAATGCTATATTGATGTTGAGCTAATGTTATAAAAAGTAAAATTAATTTTAAAATGTAAGATAAAATAAAATGTTAGAAATACCAATGTAATTTGATTCGATTTATTGTTTAGCTCTGATAAGAAAATAATAATTATAATAATAAAAGCATATTTGCGTTATGTGAGTGAGTAGGGGCGTGTTTATATAAAAAGGGGGGGGGGGTGTACTTCTAAATGAAATGCATAAGCAAGGGGTATACATGAAAGAAAAAAGGTTGAGAACCGCTGCTTTAGGTGATCATTTCTTTTCTTATCAATGATAGGAAGCTTAGCTTTGAGCCCGATTATGGAATAATAGCTCTCTATACCTAACATTCCACTTTTTAACTTAAAATGCAAAGCCATAAGCTAAAAATAGGATCAACATATGTAATTATTACCATTTATAAATCTTAAAAAAGAGCTTTTATTGCTATAAGAAGCCTTAAAATTGATAAATTAGTTAACGAGTTTTTGAATACTGAAATATTGGTTGATTGATGATTCTTTCAAAATAATAATTTAGTTTTTCCCTGTTCTCAAAAACAATTTTAGGTATCGGAATGAAACAAACTGCAGTTAGTGGCTAGAAAAATTCTCTATCCTACCTGCAACTGATATGTTTATTTTTAGTTATGCAACCGTTTCTGAGACGATTCCGGACAGACAGACGGATAAAAAAAAATTACTATTATTTTTAACTGTAAAACACGTCGTCTAAATAATCGAATGAGCTTGGAAATAGATGTTTTTGTGAAAATTACAGACAGACACTCGAATTTTATATATATACTGTTTAGCTCTGGTTAGAAAAGCTCTGAAACCGGTCTCCACTCGGTCCAGTTGCCAAGGTAACTGGTCAGTCGACTTTATTTGAAGGAAGTTTGGTATTTTCTTTTTACGTAAATTTCCTCCCGTTCAGCTGGTCAGTCTGAGAATTATCGCAGTCCGCTCCTACTGACAAAATTCTCCCCCTACAAGTTTTGGAACCTTCGAAAGAAGCAACCCTACCCAGGGTTTATCTTGTCTCGGTAATACAGTATGCAATATATATAGATTATCAGAGAATTATTATCAGGAAAGTTACAGAAAGGCCAAAATAACAGGCAATGACTAATGAATAATTAAAAAGTTTATAATGATGCTAAGAGCTAATAAAATAAAGCATTACTGGGGCCATCGCGAAACTTAAGTGCTTTAAAAAAATCTAGTAGTTAGTTATCTGTATCACTCTTTCTACTTTCCTCCGTTAATCGCTTTTGAGGCCGGAAAAGAATAAAAGTAGGAAATGTGAACCCACTTTCACCTAGATGTCACCGATGTAAAACTACAGTAGATGTTTCTATTCGCTTCGGCTGGGATAATGCATTGTACAAAAAGAGACATAATATAAATAAATGAGAAAAATGTATCTGTATTCCGATACATAAAAGAAGCAACATGAAACGTTCAATAAAGGCAACAAAAAGGTGGGTGTCGTCAGAATGTCATTCAGAACCTGACCACTTGCATGAATATACAGGAGATTTTTCTAGAATTCAGATATAGGAGGGGGATATTTAGTCGACGCAATTAAAGCTTCCGTGACATTTTCAGCTTATGAAATGAGTAATGCAACGCAACCTTTTTACCATTTAAACTTAGTGAATGGAAGATGACCTTTAGAAATGGAACATGAGGAGGAAAATAGCGAACGATCTATGAAAATAAATAACAAGAAAGAAAAAAATCATGCGTCAAGCATAGATAATGAAACACTTTCCGAAACTTTCAGAATACTGTTACAAAATACCAAAATAAACATTTTATAAAACGTGTAACACATTTTAAAACCAGATTTCAGCAATTCGTCTATAGCCGAAAATGTACTCGAATTCTTTTGCGTAGCCCTGTATATCATCTAAGGATTTGTATATATTCTATATATACAAATATATGTATATGCTCAAATTTAATTTAGTAAGAAAACGCACAGTTGAAAATTCACCTTCAGCAATTTCTATCAATAGTCTGAAACGTACTTGCATTCTTTTGTAAAGCCCTGTATATGATCTACAGATTTTTATAAACGCCACATATTAAGCTAAAATTTAATTCGGGCAAAGTATCCAATTATATGCGCAGCAATGTCATTTATATTTTATAAAGATATCTTTGTATACTAAATATAGTTCAGCTTGAAACTGCATTATTCAATTAAAAACTGCTTTTAAGCAATTCACACTCATACTGAATAATGCTTACGAAATCTTTAGTGTAGCCCTTTATATGATCCATATAATTTATACACACCACGTAGTATGCAAAAATGTAGTTAACCTTAAAAACGCACTTCCAAAAATTACCCCTAATAGACAGTACTGTATCAAGTCAAGTCAATGCTGTGCTTAGGGGTGCCAACGTGGATCATATAACCGCTACGCGAAACCTCCATCGAAAATAAAAAGTAACATAACATTAAATTTGAGAAAAAAATGAACTGCCCAAAAAAGCACATGAGACCCAACGCGGCCTCGATAAAATGGCGCATAGAGCATCCAAGTATTTTGTGTGTCCTATACTTCGTTGACAGAAAAGTCTAAACGTGGGAACAACGTAAAATGAGTAGGAAGGTGGTGCCCAGAGGCACAGAAAAGCCTAAACAAAAAGGGTTCAAACTAAAAATGAAAACCCTACGAACTATAAAAGCTTTGTTTTTCATAGAGTTGTATGGTTGATACATGTAAGGGAACTTCAGGACTGAATACAATTTACGTTTGACGCAATATCACAGCTCGATATTGTTTAAAACCCGAAAACAATCACAAACTTCAACTATCTGCGAATGAACAAACTAGACAAATATCATTTTGCGAAATTTTATCAGATGCAAACAAATAATAATGAAAAACTTTTTTGGAGGGTATTAAAAGACAGTCGGGAAATATGGCTTAGGGAATTAAAAATGAAGAAAACGAACAGAATTTGGCCAAAAACAAATGTAATGGTATAAGAGAGCATGATCAAAATATAGTGTCAAGGTAGTCAGCCAATATAACTTCTTCAGTTCATACTTCAGATTTGCACAAATCACAAATATAAGGACCTGTTTTTACACCACTATAATGATGGAGTGTTATGAGATATTGGAATTCCATATAACCCGACACCGCCGGTTTGCGAAAAAAATTACTCTACATTTGAGGGAGTTAGAATGACAGTGGAGTAAGTCAAAAATTTGAAAAATCTAGATAACCATATTTTCACTGAACGTATATTAATTTTTGTCGAGTGCGACAGTCAAATAAGTCATAGTTCACTTAGGGAATCGCTAGATGACAAAACAAGTTGGGAGCACTTAATGCAACGGCAATATGACAAGTTTCACAAAACAATTCATTTCTCAAATTACTAAATATGGACTTACCCCACAGTTATTCTAACCCCTCATTTATTGGTGTGAATCGCGAGCTAAAAAACGAGTATTAGTATTTCGGTGTACATTATACTTAAGTTCATTGTAAAAATATTACTTATAATAATAATGAATGAAAAATATTGAAAAATTATCTCCTGAAACTTCCCAAAGACGAAAAACAAATATTTATTCACACAAAGCGCCCTGACTTTGACCGACGAACTGCGCGTTCTAGGGGGCATTCTGGAAGCGTTTTTAAGTAGTTTATGATATTGCCGCTTGGTGCCAGCACTTTACTAAACAGAAACTTTGGTATTCCATTTTACCCGACTCTTCCATAATACCCGAAGTTCTTCTACATTGATACATGTACAACCAATACGACTCAAGTTACGACTGTTTAATTTTTTTACTTATTAGTTATTTTAACTTGAAAAATTCACGTTAAAAAAGAGGTGCTTGAATGGGTCCTGTTCCTAACTGAATTCTCTTGTATTTTGTAAGCAAATAGCTCCAGTGTTTTATGGTATTGATTTAAAAACTTGTAAATCAAAGTTGTTTTAAGGCTTGTAAGAATATATGAATAAAACAGTTCACAGGTGAAGATGGTAAGGCATACTGCAAAAAATAATTTCTGTAAGGGAAACCGCGGCCATTTATTTAGTCAAAGATACAGGATGCCTCGCTCCAATTCGAATCAGTATTTCTGTTCATAAAAACTTTAACAATAAATGAGGAAATAATTAACGAATTTCCTAACAACCCTGTCTTGTTTTGTGTGAAATGTAATGATACTATGAGAAGCGGTAGAAGTTGCCATAATCTTCATATTTCGGAAAACTGTTGATTAATGTCAACGTTGACCGGGAGGTATCGCTGACCGTATATAAACCTCGTACTTCTAGTGATGCCATAATGTTTCACACAAAGGAAAGTTACTTTGACACAAGCAAACAAAGAGTTGTCCTTTGTAAATGAAATACACACAGTCTCTCTTTCTCTATCTCTCTCTTTCTGTGTGTGTGTGGGGGGGGGAGGGGGGGAGGGGTGTTCTGAAGAGTGAAAGTCTACGTCAAGACGAACAAATTAAAATGGAACCAAGGGTCGCAATTAACTTATGTTAAAAATACAGTTTATCTTATTCTGATGCTCATGCAATTTCACGTCGATAACTTGAACAACAATGAAGATATTGTACCGAGATTTTAAAGAGGAACATTACTTTGTACGAAAATTCATGACGTCATTCTAAAAAGATGAAAAGACACAATAATTGGTTAGCGACATCATACGTACTTCGCGACACGCTCCGGATTGTGAAGAGTCTAGCGCAATGTTGTCTGGACATGAATGTTCGCTTTCTCCATAACATATGATATTTTATCATATTTAACAATAAGCAAAGTAAGTCCGTTGGAAATCTCGTTACAATATCTTCATTGTTCAAGTTATCAACGAAATACTGCATGAAGAATGGAAAAAGATGTAGTGCATTTTCGATTTAATCAGTGAATTGCGATACCGTATTCCACTGGACAATTTGCTCGCCTTAACGCAGACTGTCACCACTGAGTTTGTTGCCACAAAAACACCCTGTATTTTTAGATAAATCTTTTATATTACTACATATACAAAACTACTAAAAAAATACTACTACATATACCAAACTACTTTTACTTCTACCGAAATATTATACAAATGGCGTAATATATACATATACGTAAATGGCATTTTGCTTTTCACGTGAAACCAACATACAAACACCAAGTATACTTGCCAGGCTATCCTTACAAAGTAATTGGCACGTATTGCACATTATATAACAGATCAATATAGAAAAACAAGACATTTCTTGGAAAATCGTAAAATAAATATTAGCCGAAAACTTAAATGAAAGTTAAAACCTATTTGCTTCCTGAGTTAAATTTCCATGATTTTTCACTTCAAAATTATTTTAATTACATTCTACAGTCTACTTCTTAATGTATTTAAGTTAACGTACTAATTTCTCAAAAAATATTCAGTTAATTATTTCTGGAATTCAGAAAAACTCTTACGCAAATACTTCTTATTCTTTTTGGCCACAGTCCAAACTCATTCATCATAATTATTACATTAAATTTAAAAGAAAGTATAGAAATTTTTATATGAAAAAAAAAACTACGTTGTGAAACTAGCAAATTTATGCAATAGGTTAATACTAGACTCCATTTAAGTACAATCATTATATTTCTAGTAAAGGGACACAAAAACATGTAAAACTGTACAAGAAACATATTTCTATCTAAAATACTACTTATTATATAGCATATTACGGCTCAAGTGATTCATCGGTTTACATCAATAATTTATCAAAATCGATGTTCACCATCAGAAAAATGACAACGTACTAGGTTAAAATTGTCTTTTAAAATTTTAAATACATGTAAGTAGTGTGTGTGTGTATAGTATATATATAGATAGATACAGGAATGCGAGAATTAAAACACCCCAAATCCGACATCTGTCAATATTGAACTACTCAGCATATAAGCTTCAAATTTTGTACACATACCATTCAAAACATGGTGAAACGGATTACGCGAAAAAAAATAGTTCCAGAAATCATCGATAGATAGTGCTGAAAAGACACAAAAACACATTTTATTTGAACGTACCAAACATTCAAGTGACAAGGACTTTATCGACGGTGGAAAGGCTGCTCAATAGGGTTCCCTTCTTGAAGATGTAAAATCTGCAGTTTGTGGCAGGGTTATCTACCCGCCCATGTACCACCAAAAAACAAGAGCTGCGGAGTCGGTGGGAAAAATGACCGACTCCGACTCCTGAATAATTACTATGTTTAAAGATATTTCAAATAAATACATAGTGAGAAAATCAGCTTTATCTTACTTAAAGTAGTCAGCCAATAAACAGTCTTGTTCTCACCTCCTTACTAACAGGATAAAACAGGTTTATTGCTACTGGAACTGGTTAAAACAGGTTTTTTCTTTTCTAATTTTTTACAAGAATACGAATACAATATGAAATTTCAGTGTATATTATTTTAATCAATATGAATTCAGTAAATAAATATTTATTTTTATTTTTTATTTTTTATTTTAAGGATTGTCTTTTCACTCTAAAATATGCATTTCTGTTATTAGAAAAAAAATGTTAAATTCTAGAAAAAAAAATTGTGTTAAAAAAACCCAGCTTTTTTATAAACCCAAAAAAATCCGGCTTTCGGGGTTTTATTAAAAATATTATTTGGGTTTTATTAGGTTTTTTAAACCGTGGTTTCTGGACAGCTGGACAATTGCGGATCATAACTGGTCGACTGAGATGCTTTTCAAATGCAGAGTGATACTTCTTTCAAGTCTGCCAAGGTTATCAAACGTCCTCGATAAATAAGATTTTTTAACTGCCCTCACAGCCAAAAACCGTTTTTCGGATTAAGATCCGAAAAACGAGATGGCCAGGTTGTCGAAAACGTGCGAGTGATTACTCTGCCATTAGTGAAATGTTGCCGAAAAAACTGCTGTACACAGAATCCAATGTGTGGATCTTGTTAAAAAGCCAAATATTTTAAATTATAGAAAGTGAATACGGAAAATATTCAAAATTATACTCAGCTGGAAAAAAATGTATCTAGCAAAGAAACTTTTCACACCTTCATTGTCGTTTATAACAGGCATCTAAAATAAGTAGCAATATTTGAGTGAGTGGCTTTTGTAATCATAGCTCAGTGGTCATGTAGGTAGACGAACTGGAAAACCAAAGGTCTTGGTTCGAGTCGAATTGCAGAAACCTGATTGTTTACCTTGACTAACTTAAATAGAGAATATCTCCCCACATAATGTATAGAAAGCTTTGTAAATAAAGTAATATTTTTTTATTTTATAAAAGTCATTTTAAAGAAATAAAAATTCCTAAAAAACACGGAAGATATCTGTTATAAAACAAAAATTTCAGAAGTCACGGAATATTTCCTGGCATTTTTTCCCCGTTAAATTACGGAAATAGTTTTGGCGTCCCGATTGCCAGAAGAGTTTCCATATTTTAATGGAATTTTATTTTACAGAAGTATTGCAGATTACAGATTACAGCAGAAATTTACAGATTTCTGCATAATTTTTATTTACAGATTACAGCTATATGTTTTCTTTCTAGTGTCAATTGCATCATCGCTCACTGCGAGCGTTTTTGTTCACCGCCATGGTGCGGCGTGGCCGATCGCCTCAGGGGTGACGTTGCGCCCTGGTCATATCAGATATCTCCTTTTGATATCTGTTATTTTCGTTTTTAGTGTGTGATTTTAAAATTTTCATGAAGTTATTTTGGTAACCCAGTTTTATAAAATTGTATTTCTGATCGTAGCAGTCAAAGTCAGTTGAGTGTGTGCTTTTGGACCGAAAGATGATGTAGTGCTTAGTTGAAGAAATTGCCATTAATGAATTTTTAAAAGATGAACGTCAGCGGAAAATTTTTGAGTATTCCATGGGAGTTGATTATGTGCAAAATTTAGTAACGGCGAAGAGGAAACCCCGTTTACTATTACTATTACGTTGATCAAATAAAGTTTTTATTATTATTATTATTCAAAGGATGTGGTTATTCTCGCATTTCATTAACATCATTCCAAGACTTTGGTAAGAAATAACTTTTTCCTATATAATACCTATTCATGACCTAAAATAATTAAAAGTAGGGTCATTGTAGATGTGTAATACACAATTGCTAAAAACATTTTATACGATCGCAATACTTTACCACAAGGCTGGTTTTTCAAAAATATTCAGTTAATTAATTGATATTTATCATAACTCTGGTGCAAATACTTCTTATTAATTCCTTTTGGTCCCAATCCAAACTCATCCATCATAATTATCACAAAAAAAATGTAAAAGAAAGTATTGAAAAAATTATGAAAAGGAAGAACTACGTTGTGAAGTTAGCTAATCTATGTCATCATCGGTCAATTAGAGTGTTAGATTAGAGTGCAAGTCATTAACTATCCACCTTTAGGGATTGATTCAGACCTAGGCAAGGTAGACACACGGCTATGGGCTCTAGATTTTAAGGGTCCTAAAATAAATTCGAGAGCTTTAATCTAAAGCCTACATTTTTCTATATATACAACTCATAATAACGGAAATTATTTTAAGAATATTTAAAATAAAATTATTTGTTCCGTTATACTCTTAAAATCATTACGAAATGAGGAACAAAAACTTGTGAACGTAGGTATCTTGTGGTGCACAATATTTCATCTGAGGTTTACTCAATTCAAGCAATAAATCTCGTTCAAAATGTCGTTAACCAGATGTACGAGGGGGGGAACCCGACTAGAGATGATTTCGGATTCTTCGGAGCATGAAGCCGACAATTTGAAATTCGAGCCCGCACGAGCCCGAAATATTTTCTGTTATCAAATAACCAGAGTCCGAGCCCGATACCAAATGTACGTAGTAGAAAATTGTTAATACTATTTAAGAATCTTTTCTTACATAGAAATAAATATTACTCTTAGAAATCTGCAAAAGTCACATTTCTTATTCTTTTAAAATATTGTACAGCTGTGTCAGAAGTAAATTTTGGCTACAATTTACAATGCATGGAAAAAGCAATCTATGTAAACAGCATCTATATGCAGTAAATTTATTTACACGTTGAAGGGGGCCTAATAATAATGAAAAAGCTTTAAAAATTTGAAGTAAATATATTTGATGTTATGCATATACAGTGTCGTTGTTGTTGTTACTAGTATTGTTTAGCGGTACTATCAATTTGACTCACGAAAATCACCATTTTAGCGATCTCGTCTTTGAACGATTTCAGTCCGGTATAACTGCAGACTTTATTTGGATTTGTCTGTTACCCCAAGATAATGATGCGTAGCCGTTCTCAGTGGCATGTTCAATGTCCGAAAACGTTCCATTCTTAAAAAATCAAACAACGTTCACAATCAGTTTAAATATAAACAAATCGCTTATGAAATAGTTACAATACGATTGAAGCTAATATCTGGAGTTTCAAAAATTTTAATTTATTTTTTTCATTTCTTCTCGTTTGATTCACCAAAATATTTCGAAGTAACCATACTACGGAGTCCCCAACCTACAAAGTGAAAAAAAAGAAAGAATGAAAAAGAAAAGAAACTCATATCAAATAGACTTCAGATTTGTATTAAATATTTTTGTTAGCAAAAGAATAGCAATTATTTGCCATTAAAAGAAAAAGAAAGTTCTCTTTAACATTAACACATTTGTCTGGAATATTTTAGTACAATTTTTTTAAGTTTTCGTGTATATTAAGTTTTCGTGTATATCGCAAATATGTCTACACAATTATATGATATCAAACGAACAAAAGAAGAACGAGTGAAACATAATTTCTGAACGAAATATCATCTCGTAAGACATTTTGTTTTACTACCTGTTAACATGATATTCAACCAGCTCGGCGGAGGTTCAACGCTGAATATGTGGATGCCACTATCACTTCATTACACACCCAAACATATTGCTTGTTTTCTTTCTTGCTTCTTTTTTTTTTTTTTTTTTTTTTTGGTAGTTATAAGAATTGGAGGAATACGATAGCTGATGACAGGATATCTTTGTTTTAAACAAAATAGCATCTTAAATTGACCGATTGTTATGTTTTCGTGAGTGGGTAGTAACACGTTTATCTTTTCGGATCAGAAATATTATTGCTCATATCAGTAAAAATCACATAAAAAATTTCATCAGCCATTTAATCTATATATATACAGAGTGGCCAAGATAAAAGAGGCCCGGTATACAGACGTACAAATACTTAGTAATTTTTATTTAAAAGTAGTACATACAGAATATTATGAATAACAACATACTGAACATTCAATAGTTCACAGGAGGTGTTGTTATTCATAATTTTCTGTATTTACTACTTTTCAATAAAAATTAGTAAGTATTTGTACTTCTGTATGCCGGTCCTCTTTCATCTTGGCCACTCTGTATTATAATCTTTTATCAGAAAATATTAGGAGGAAAATGTCCACTTTAAGATAAATAATAATAGTCAGGGATATGTTTAGGAAGAAATTGAGTCCTTTAAAGGTCCCTTCACAATTTTTTTCATTTCAAAACAGGACACTTCACAAATTTTTTCGTCTCAAAACAGGACGCTTCACAAAGTTTTTCAACTCAAAACATGACACTTCACAAAACTTTTTACCTTAAAAAAGGACCTTCACAGAATTCTTTAACTTAAAAATACAGTGAAACCTCTCTAAGGAGACCACCCATTAGACCATACAAAATCGGTCTTTCAGAGAGGTGGTCTCTGAATAGAGGTGATGTGTAAAGCAAATTTTCTCGAAATACGTGCTACAAAGAAATTATTATTAAATTAGTTTAATGTATTTCATGTCTATACAGGTTTAAAGAAGGAATTAATTGTAATTTGCTTTGATTTTAAAAACTTTTCATTAACAATTTTTTTTATCTGTTTAACCCTTTCCAGCACAGACAAATTCTGTTCGTAAACTGAGGAATTACTGACTGACACCGGAATTTTGAAACAACTTTTTTAGAAAATAAGGACTCCTTATTTTAAGCTTTCATTGTATAAACAAAAATTTATTAAAATATTCTTGGTTCCGAATGCAAGTTTGGAATTAAAATTAGGTGTGCCCAGAGTAGGACCACTGTGCCGGAAAGGGTTAAACAAATTATTTATGTTAGCATCATCTCTAACAGGTATCGAACTTTCTATCAACCTATTGATTTCAGCAAGTGTTTCTTGACAGGAAATAGATAATGAAACTGTTTAAATTAAATCAAACAATTAAATTAAGGAATTAAACTGTGCCGCCAATTTCCGCCTCCTCGCCAATTTCGTTTCCTTCTTATGTGCTCTTAAAACGTTCACTTTGTCTTCCAAAGTTAACACAATTCTCTTAGACATCATCTAAATTGGTATACAAAGCACACAGCAAGAAAAAACGCGATATGCACTTTGATGCGAATAGGCACTGTGTTATAACTTCCACTGTTAAACAAAACTGTGGTGGTAACAACAAGTGGAAATATTTCCTAGAAAAGCAACAGAATTGAGATAAACTGGAATCTGGACCACCACCACTCTCCCTCTTGAAATAGACTCCTGCACTTTACAGGTGGACAATAGCCCTCCTCTCCATAACCATAGTGACATTAAAAACGGTAATGCACGAGAACCAGTTTTTTTACTAAACTGGGGGGGGGGGGGGGGAGGGAAGATGACTTAGATTCGCCCGGTCTAAGGAATTAGACTTATCTGAAAGTATTTTCTGGAGAGAGGTGGAATTTCCAGATTTCTCCATGCAAAGGAAAGTAATCTTACTCTTCGACTGAAAAGTTGAAAAGTGGTCTTTCAGCGAGGGAGACGGGAAATAGTGGTCCTTTAACAGAGGAAAATTAACATTGAGCTCATAGCCAAAAATTACAGACCATAAATAAACGGTCTTTATGAGAGGTGGTCTTCTTATAGAGGTGGTCTTTCAGAGAGGTTTCACTGTATACCTTTTACGAAAGTCTCCCTCTACAAACTAAACCTGTCACAAATTTAATCATTTAAAAATAAAATCTGACTGTCACTTTTACATATATATATATATGTTATATAAAAAATTATTTCCTTCGCAAATCCTTCACATTTATTTCGCATTAGTCCTTTAAATTAATCTAACTTCTGACATAGTCAGTATTTCCTTAATTCTTAATAATATTTATTCCTATTTAATGTCCTTTTAAAAGTAAATACCCGTATATTAATAATTATCTTATTCCAAATCTTAATCTAAAATTTTAAGTTCATTCGTAGCTTTTATCAGCTCCCCAAACTATAAAATTCCGAGACGCTTTCTCATTTCGAATGTTTTTTAAAAAGCCATTTTCTTTTTATTATTCCATGCTCTTTTCGCGCTGGGGATTTTTCACTTCAAAATTGATGCGCTGCCAGGGAAGGAACTCTTTCCTGTTTTAGCTTCTCCCTCTCGCCTCATTCGCTGGGCTGGAGGTCGCCTCTCACTCATTGGTTTGTGCGCAGCGCACGTGACGTTTTTCTGTATGTCTACGCTCAGTGAACAAAACTAGCTGGCATCCTTCGGAGATGAGGATTTTTGACGTGCTTGGAAGTATAAACAAATATGTATCTGGTCTCGTAGAATATTCATATCAGCCATTTAACATCTATTAAACCATGTCGTGAGCCATCGTGAAGCCTGAGGGCGATAAGTTTATACCCGTGGGAATTGTTACGGCATAGCTCTTATTCTAAATAAAAGATTTGTCTGGAAATTGGCTGTCTTTATGGAAGAAACTCTTGTGGACTCTTTTCATTGCCTCACCTCTTCGCCGTGATTGTTGATGTCGACTGCAACTTTGTATATCTTTAACCAACTACCATTTTCTCGTGGAGTATTGCATCTCGTGGTGTCATATATATATATATTGTCGGATTCCACTTCTCCGTCCACACAACTTCGAAATAAATCCGGTCTTTTGATATGCTGCCACCACCGATATGAATATGTGATATCGGGCACGATATTTGATGTATATTCAAGAAAAACCTAACTCTTTCAATTAAAGTTAAAGTAACAATTTATTAACAATATTTACACTTAAACTCGGATGTAAATTATCCGGTTTAACACTAAATCAAAACAATTACAGAAAACGCTCTACGTGTACCGTTAGACTACGTCAATTCATTCCGCACTGAGATTTCTATTCATCTCCCACCCGCTCTCAGCGCTCATTCCCCGAGCAACCTTCACACTTCGCTGCTCCATCCGAACTAACTTTCTCTCTCTCGTAAACTGCAGAGCACCCTCCTTTCTACGGGGTTTCTCCCTCTGTTTCCAAGGGTCCTTGACAACCCTTCCTCCCTCTTGACGGATCTGTCTTCCTAAATAAAAGAGTGCAATAGCTTTCTTATCTATGAAAGACCACATTGCAATGGAAATACTTCCTTCATTCTGTTCCACCTTCCTTCCACTCATATTCTAAGTCGCTCCCCTTCGGATTAAGATTCTTCTTAAACCAGCCTCTAACGGTACACAATAGATACATATACAATACATACAATATGCTAATCCCTTAAGAATAGCTTTCAACTCTTGCACCTGTGAGAGAAACCTGACATATATATATATATATATATATATATATATATATATATATATATATATATATATATATATATATATATAATGTATAAAGAAAAACCTGAATATGACGATCATTTCAAATTCCCAAAATTATAACAAGAATTTTCGTCTGGGGCCTGTGCTAAAAAAGCTCTCGTGACTGGTATACGGGGCATGGAAGGAGCCCATAAGCAAGCGTTCTTTATAAATTTCTCCTTTGCATTTCAACATTTTAAAATGATTCTTTTTGCATAGGGTATCTGAGGTCAAAGGACCTTGTAGTTTAAGAAAATTTTCTGGTATGGAGGCTTTTACAAAGCTATAAAGAAACAAAACCTCCCTCAATTCGTAGTGGTTCTTCATTTGAAAGTGTCCTCAGAGATAAACTGCGACAAAAATCGTAAAAGTACAAAACACCATCACGTAAGCCTTCTTAGATCTTAGATATTTTATGCAAAAATAATCATTTAAAATATTAAAATGCAAACGAGAAATAGAACGCCTTCGTTGGTTTAATTTTAACTTAGGAATGTCGCATACCGATTAGTGTAGGCTCTTAAGGCTGTTCATCAGTGAGATCTCAAATCCCCCTCGCTAATGTTAAACTTATGGGCGTGTGATCGTATTTTAATTCGTTTTTTTTTTTTTGGGGGGGGGGGGGGGGGGGGAATTAATATTTTTAACTTCTTTTTTCTGTGTACTGTTCTTAAAGGATGTCTCTTTCTTTTCTATGTTAATTGTCAAAATATTTCTAAAATATATACTAAATTTATAATTTTATGTGTTAAAATCGTAGCGAAACTGAGTAAGATTTTAACGCTTCAAACAAAATAAACATATATTTTAGAAATATTTTCACAACTAAAAAAAAAAGAAAAAGGAGGCATTCTTCAGGAAGAGTAGACAGAAAAAATAAGTTAAAAAAATTAATTTAATGGGAAGATACAGTAGACTCCCTCAAATCCGCAAATTTCTAAAATCCGCACATTGTTTCAGATGTAAACAATGAAACCTACAATTAAGAATTAAGATGTCGTTGAAAAATTTAAGTTTTTAAATTTTTTTATATCATTCTGTACACATTTTAATATGGAATTTGGATTAATATGCTTGAACTCATGTTTTCTCATGAAGGAAGCATAAATTTATTTCTGAAAAAAATCCAGATAATGCTGATATCAGTGTCGATCACTTTCTCTTTACCAAATACATTTATGTATTAATCAAGCTTATTGTTTATTAAGTATGGCTAAACATGAATTAGAACATTATTTTGCGATTTTGATGTGAATTATTAGTGTATATTTATAAGATTATTTACTTGACCTTTACTTTTAATATAAAAAAAATAATTTTCTTATTTTACTTTATTGTAAGCATTCATTATAATTTCAAGTGCATTATTAAATCCAAATTACTGTTTAAAAATGTAAATAAAACTGTGACCAGAAATTCGCAAAATTCTAAAATTTGCACAACCTCTGGTTTTAAGCTTTTCGGATTTAAGGGAGTCTACTTTATTACTTACCCATCATACGTAGTATAGGGTAAGTCTTGTAATCGTTTTGAAAATCGAAAAAAATTTTTTGACGGATTTACACGTTTCAGACACTGGAGATTCCGAAAAACATATTTTTAGAAAAAAAAATTTTGCCGTCCGTCTGTGTGTCTGTGTGTCTGTAAACCCTCTATCTCCCGAAAAAAATGAGATAGAGACTTGCAATTTGGTATGTACTTAGTATGTAATAATGGGAAGAAGCCTATTTCATTTCATTAACCTCGATTAACCGGAACTATTTTATTCGGACCCTCGAAATATTCGTTCTGATAAAAGGTATATAAAAATTTTCGAAATTGTTTATTTTAAGAAATGAATATAAAAGACAATAAAAAAACATAAATTTTACATAAAGCATGAAGTCGATCGGATAATTAGTTGCCGAGGTATTTGGATACCTATTTTCCACACTCTTCGATTTTTCATGACCCTGTATTTCATCCAAATTTCACTTCAAAGAGATATTTTAATTGGAAATTTGACGCTTAATCAGATGCAATAAACCGCTAGTTAATAGGATTATTATTTTTGGAGTTATAAGGAAAAACCTCTTTCAAGCAATTCAGTAATCGAGCCTTTAAAGTTTATGACGTCATCAAGCCACGATTTTATTTGAATTGCAATGCATTTTATAAGTAGTTTACACATTTTTATTTTAATATTTTACATTATGCATATCCATGATGGGTAAGTATTACGGTGGCCCCCAACGACTAGTTTTATAAATGCGAATGCATCACACGGTCATTAGCGAGGGGAATATGAGATCTCAGTGATGAACAGCCTAAGAATACTAGAGAGGGAAAGTAGTTGCAGAGCACCTCATTTAAGCATATGTTGCTTTAAATAAAATGCATCTTAAATTGACTGATTACAACGTATTTCGTGAGTGGGTAACAGTTTCATCTTCCCGTCTGGCAAAACGTAGATTATATCAGCAGAAGTCTACGAAATCTTGAAGGGATTTCATCACTCTCCCTTTTTCTCGTTTTTTCACCTTATGCAAGTCGGAGTGTATTCCTTGAAGGTGAAGGCCTTTGATCTCTGGCTGTCTCGTTCAATTCTATTAACACGACTATCGGTCATCATTTGTTATGCCTTCTCTCACGTGGAATGCCGTTGCTTCTTCTGCTTACCATGGCGTTCGAAGACAGAAATATGAATTTTCATGTCGAAACGGGTCAAGGTCAGGGTTAGATATGTTTTATTAACGTGGATGTTGCTATTGCAGCTATACTTGTCTTTAGACGTGGAATTTAAAAAAAAATGTTTGCTGACTGTTTAAAAAAATAATAATTCTGTAAGTTGTAAATGTCGATTAGCCAATGATTTTTTTTTTTTCGTTGTTAATTTATTTTATCGGGCTCATCGAAATAAAGCAGTGTGTTTCATATAAGAGTTTTTCACTTTTAGTCGTGTTAAAATGTAACAAAACACATTATTCATGGAATAACTCACTCCTGTATAATGCAAAAAATTTGTATAAAAAAGACAAATATTTTAAAAAGGATGATAGATCATGGCATTGCGATTTGAATATTCTAAGCGTTTGGATATTTAAACACGATATGCAGAATCAATGGACGTTCTTCGGTTATGGGAAACAAAATCTTCTAACAAGATCCTCAAATCATCAAACGCAAGAGACCATTTGGACATGAATTTCATAAAGATCATTCGGAACAAACGAGCGTGATTTTTTTACTGAAAAACATCATATCAGTGGATTGATAACTATAGACTATGGCTTCCGGATTTTCCAGATATCAGACCAATACTTTTTTTTTTTTGAATTATGTGTTAATATATGGAGGACAGGTCGCAGAGGTTCACCACACGACATGACAATAACTATTTATAGACGCCCTATGGCCCTATATCAACATATCTCAATCTCTATTCCGTGAACTACAAGTAGTTCGCAGGGTTTGTCCCTCTTAAGTTTCCAAAAGCAATAGACAAAATAAAATTCAAATAAATTGTGTATGACACAATATAGCTAAAAATAAGTTATTCCCACTTGAAGAAAAAAGTTTGGGAAACGATCCTCTTTATGTACATATTAAACCCGATCATCGCACGGAGAGAATGAAAAAAAAAAGTACTTAGCACCCTAAACATCGAAAAACGCAACGCTTCCATTGATGAATATGACATATGTAAAAGTATATCGGCAATTTCATCGATTGTTTAAAGAATATGTATTGGGTCATGCAGAAAGTTCTGCGGGTTTTCTAAGTGAAGCGCGGTTTTGCCTAGTTATTTTGCTACTGCTGATAAGGAGTGACCTTGAATGAGCCAGGTATGTACATTCGGTCTTTTCGGCTTGCGCTGCATAATTTTTGTTTCAGTGCAGGGTTAAGAATGAAAAATATATATATATTCATTTTCGTTATATAATGGTGTTTTATTTCAAGAACGGTAAAAATGCTACCCAGATTGCTCGTAAAATGTGTGCTGTATATGAACAAAGTGCTGTTTCCTACACACAGTTCGAAGGTTGTTTGAGAAGTTTAAGCTCGGAAATTTCAGCTTCGAAAATGATGCCCCTCTGGACGACCATTATCAGTAAAAGAGGACTTCTTAAAAGAAGCTATTGCTGAAAATGCACGCTACACAGTTCATGAGCTATCGCACAGACTAAATATCCCAAAAAGTGCAGTGCATGATTATTCGATAGCTTCTTTTAAGAAGTCCTCCTTTACTCTCCTTTATGGTCGTCCAGAGCGGGCATCATCTTCGAGGCTGAAATTTCTGCGCTTAAACTTCTCAAACCGCCTTCGAACTGTGTCACCTGAAACAGCACTTTGTCCGTATACAACACAAATTTTACGAGCAGTCTGAATAGTATTTGTACTTTTCTTAAAATAAAGGAACATAATATGACGAATAGAAACTTTTTGGTTCTCCATTCTTAGCACTAAACTGCACTGAAACAGAAATTATGCCACAACACGAGCGAGAATTATGCAGCGCAAGCAGAAAAGACCGAATGTGGATATCTGGGTATTCAAGGTCACTCCTTATCAGCAGCAGGGTTGATAAAAATCACGATTTAAAAAAAAAAAAAAAAAAAAATCGGATATTTGATTTAAATCGGATTTTTTTTATTTAAATCAGATTTTTTTTATTAATATTATTTCTGTACTGTGTATGTATTTATTTTATTTTTTCTGCATAGATTTACACATTTCTATTAATTTAATTACAGTTCCTAGATAAAAATTCAAAATAATTTAAATAAAAAAAATTATTGAAAACAAATTCAGATTTACTTAAAACTTAAAATCATATTATTCTACTATTAAATTGTTATAGGTAAGGTATACCTATGTGTGTCGTGTGTATAAATTTCCAGTTAATTTAAGTTATTAAATATTTCATTAAGATATTACTCCAATAATGTCTAATCACATAATAAATGCAGCAAACGATGCTAAATATGTATGTGTATAAATATACCAGAGTTGGCTAATTTTTGACTAAGTGGGAAAAAAACTGTCCCGGCAAAAATACTTTTTTGCCAGTGGCAAAAATTACTAGTATTTTAAAACAGGATTTTAAGAATTTTATTTTAATTACATGATTTCAATGTTTAAATCATAATTTTAACAGATTAAAATCAGCGATTTAAATTACAATCTTGACCAATTTCTGTTTTTGCCAATTTTTGTCTGTCAAACTGACCTGACAAAAATATGCCGGCAAAAAGCCAATCCTGATTTCAACTGATTCAGATTCACTAATGTCATCTTTATCACATAGACTGTAAGCTTCTGTATGTTTTTTCTTTCCTTTTTTCCACAATCTCTACCATTTCTACACTACATGGTTTGCATATTGCTTTCACACATTTTCCAGATATAGTTTTTTTTTTTCTCTCTCTACTGTAAAATAAAGCTACATTGGATCTTTCTTTTCGCCAGCCATTTTTCTTATTATCAATGTATCCAAAAGCTCTCTGTACTGTACCTAGTATTAGTAAATGATAGTCTTGTCCCAACTTGTGTTTCACACTATACTAATAATTACAAAACAGTTACAAGACACAAGGTAATTACATAACTAAAAGTACGAAGCTATCAATTGTCAGTGTTATCCAGCCCTCAGTCATTGACAATTTTAGCAATCAAACATGCTTATTTAACAGTAGAAATGGCTGTTTGGCTTAGAAATAAGGTATAATACAGGGGTGCACAACCTGTGGCCCGCGATCGAATTACTGGTGGCCCGCGGATCAATTTCACCGATCGGACGCGAAAAAATCCCGAATTTTGCCGTTCAGGTGCGTAGAAATCGCGAATTTTGCCAAATTTCGTCCATCGGGTGCGTAAAAATCGCAAATTTCGTCGATCGTATGCGTAAAAATCGCGAATTTTGCCGATCGGGCCGTAAAAATCGCGAGTTTTGCCGATCGGCTCCGTAAAAATCGCGAATTTTGCCGATCGGCTCAGTAAAAATCGCGAATTTTGCCGATCGGCTCCGTAAAAATCGCGAATTTTGCCGATCGGACGCGTAAAAATCGCGAATTTTGCCGATTAGGCACGTAAAAATCGCCAATTCCGCTTATCGGGTGCGTAAAAATCATTAATTTCGCCGATCGCCTGCGTAGAAATCGTGAATTTTGCCGATCGCTTGCGTAAAAATCGTGAATTTTGCCGATCGCCTGCGTAAAAATCATGAATTTTGCCAATCGGGCCCGTAAAATCGCGAGTTCTGCCGATATGGTGCGTATAAATCGCGAATTTTGCTGATCAGGTGCGTATAAATCGTAAATTTCGTCGATCGTATGCGTAAAAATCGCGAATTTTGCCGATCGGGTGCGTGTAAATTGTAAATTTCGCCTATCGTCTGTGTAAATATCGAGAATTTTGCAGATCGGACGCGTAAAAATCGCAAATTTTGCCGATCAGGCGCGTAAAAATCGCGAATTCCGCCGATCGGGTGCGTAAAAATCGCGAATTCCGCCGATCGGGTGCGTAAAAATCATGAATTTCGCCGATCGGTACGCAAAAATCGCAAATTTCGCCGATCGGGTGCTGAAAATTGCAAATTTCGCGGATCGGGTGCTGAAAATTGCAAATTTCGCCGATCGGATGTGAAAAAAATTGCAAATTTCGCCGATCGGGCGCGTAAAAATCGCAAATTTTGGCCGAACGCGTGCGTAATAATCGTGAATTTCGTCAATCAGTAGGAAAAAACTATGAATATTGTCAATTGCGCATGGAAAAAAAATGTGTTTCATCCTTTCCAACTGAATTGGGTTATGCTGACTAAGGAGTTGGTTGAGTATAGGGAGCTAACCTTCCTTTTCAAATTAGCCCCCCCCCCCTCCATTTTTATGAACTTTTAGGCTGACCCCCCTCTCCACGTTCATTCATGAAAGCAATTTTTTTTTTCTGCACCGGCAATCTTAAAAGCTAAATTTATCCCTTCAAATAAAGTAAAGGAGTATTTTCACTCTTTGAAAATAATCTTAGCTATATCTCTTGTATAAATACAAACATAAACTGTTGATATATCATTGCCAACAGAACTGAATACGTTGACTGGAAGGAAGGAACCTAAGGTGCTAAATCTACCCTTCCGAAATTTATGTTTTTTTAATCTGATCTCCCCCCCCCCTCCCCCCCGGTGGTCACAACACCTCCTCGAAACTAAAAATTTTCAAATGGTGGCCCTCGATAACCCAGTCATTTTTGTAAGTGGCCCTTCGCTTAAAAAGGTTGTGCACCCCTAGATAATAGGATATCTTATTTTCCATTGCAGTAAGCAATGAATTCTAGAAAAGGAAAAGGCAAAGGGATCAGTCACAGGGATTAAAGTATTTTCAGTTATAGAAGAAACATGAAACTGGAATCCTATAATTCTATGTTAGACAAACAGTCTAAATATTTATTGTTACAATTTAGTTCTTGTATTGATCATATAATATGATCAATATATCTCCCATCAACATATGGGATATTGAAATTTCCAGGTCTAAGCAACTAAACATAAAACAAACTTGTGATTCATGTATAATCTACTTTAGCGGAAGTAACTCCTCACTGAAAATACTATTATATTGAATATATTTAACTTTAGCTTCAATATCTAACTTTCAAAAATTAAGTGATCATCAAGGAAAGACAAAAGTTTAAAAATGAGAGAGCATTTTATATATATATATATATATATATAACAGTATTTATTTTGTGATGCATTGTGGATAAATAATATTTTGAATGTAATGTTGCATTTACTTTCATAAAATAATTATTTTCAACTTATAAAAGTTTTATTTAACATTATTAAAAGGTAATTTTTAATGTGGACATGAATGATGACATTTATTTGAACACGAATGATTAATTTAACCCTTATTCAGCTTGTAAATATCAATGTTAAAAATACTGATTTAAATCAAAGATTTTTTTTAAAAAATCATTTGATTTAAATCATGATTTAAATCACGATTTAAACCAAGTTGATTTAAATCAAACAACCCTGATCAGCAGTAGCAAAATAATTCGACGAAATCGCACTTCGCTTTTTGAAAAACCGTAGAACTTTCCGGGCGACCCAATACTTTTACCTTTTATGCCTAGACTATGATTAAAATCCCACATCACAAAGATTATTTTTTTCATTGATAAACCAAGCAGTGAAACTATTAAAGGGGCTTAATGTCAAAAATTCGTCATTGAAACTGGGTCATTTTAATAATGACTGCGCGAAAATGAAGTACTTTCCCCTAAATCTTAGAATTCTTACTATAAGAACCAAAATGGTGCATATATGATTAGGCATTTTTGATTTTCCCAAAATTTAGAACAGACAAACAACGTATCATTATTAGTGCCTCAGTATTGTGCAAAGAAACAAAATAATCGTTTGCAGTTTGACATTTATTGAACTTAAAAGAAAAAATTACATGCAATTTTTTTTAAGCGAAAGGGTTAATCGTTAAAAATTCGTAAATTTCATTGCAGTTTTGAGATAAACTTTATCTGAAAGCGTGTTTTTTGTTCTATTCTGTGCTGTAAACATTGAAAATATGCGATATTTAGAAACAAAGATAAGAATGGTGAAAGAAAATTAATAGTGCAAAAATATAGTTATAAAAATCTTTAAATCTTAATTTAAAAAAAAAATCTAAATAGAATTTTGAAAAAAATCTCTACAAAGGGTTCCCGGGTACACCTTTGAGTACCTCTGTGCCCAATGTCGTAGCAGTGGCCTATCACAGCGTGAGAGCACACACAGACAGACAGGCTCACAAACTCTTTGTTTTAATAATATAGATTCGTTTAATTGAACTTATGGACAATCAAAAATTCTAATCAATAGTACATATTATTTTTCGTCGACGTCAGGTTTTATTTTTTCTGTTTAATCAAACTTATTTTAATAGGGTGAAATTGCATACTAAATTTGTAGCACCGGCACTTCATATCATTTCCACGGTTCATACAGACTTGAGAAAAAAATCAAAGGAGTCTCGAAAAATTCTAAGGCGTACAAGAATTTTAAAGGAAATACCGTCATTTTAGGTAGATTTCGTAAGAAATACTACCTATCACATTCTCACCTAAGTTGGAAATTTTGAAAAATTTTTGCAGATTTACGCCGATCATGACTCCCAGAACCCAAAAACACCCCCAGTAAAAAAGTTTATATATATATATATATATATATATATATATATATATATATATATAATTATAATATCTATGAATTTCAAAAAACATATCAAGTTCTATTCTACTTAAATCTCCAAAGAGATAATCAATGATACAGTGTATACAGAATACCACATAGCTAATAATTAACATGTGCAAACATAATATTACCATAACTGATGCTTCAATGGTAATTGGCCAAATTTTACTCATACCAAAAGAATATTGAAAAAAGAAATAGAGAGAAAGGGGAAAAAAAAAAAAAAAAAAATTATAAATTGGAGTTGCAATTAAGTAAACACAAATGGATTAACAAATTAAATATGAACCATACACAATGGAAAATTGGACCACATGAGAATTAAATATGAATTGGACATGGAAAAACACATGCACATGTACTCATCAGCCTGGATGCACCCACATGTGTTTTAAATAATAATTCAGTGTTTCATAATTCTACTGGCATAATGCTAAGATCAGTAGAATCATCCAGGTACACTGAATTATTACCAGACAACAATTGGAAATATTAAAATTTGGAAATATATATATATATATATATATATATATATATATATATATATATATATATATATATATATATATATATATATGTCACTTTTTTCTGACCACGATAACTGGAAAAATTCTGCATAAATCTCTTCCAAACTGATACATAAAATCAAGGGTCATAAAATCTCGGTCAAGTTCGTTAATGGGCAAAATCGAACCAAGGGGGGCGAAATGGGGGGGCTTTTTGTGAAAACAGAAAAATCCTCATAATTTCTTTATTATTATACGTATCGAATCCATTTAAAGTTATTATTACTTCTAGGAAAAGGGCCGAAAATTTATGTAGGACAGATTTTTGATATAATTAAAAATGGCCCCAAGGGGGGGAAAAAGGGGGGTTTTAGAAGAAAAAAAATCATAGCTTCGTCAATTCACAAGATATCAAATCCGCGTAAATTTATTATTAATCCTCTTAGTATTATCTAAAACTTTTATATTGACAAGTTTTCTATAGGACCAACCGTTATAGCAAAAAAAAATTAAAAACAAAAAAAAAATCCCTGCCGGCTCCGCCTGCAAACAAGTTATTTTTCGAAGTAGGCGGTTCCAACTCCCGCATCTTTTCGAAACTGATACATAAAATCAAGGGGCATAAAATCTTGGTCAAGTTCGTTAATGGGCAAAATCGAACCAAGGTAGGGGGGGGGGGCTTTTTGTGAAAACAGAAAAAAAAAACCCATAATTTCTTAATTATGATACGTATCGAATCCGTTTAAAGTTGTTATTACTTCTAGGAACAGGGCCAAAAACTTATGTATGACAGATTTTTGATATAATTAAAAATGGCCCCAAGGGGGGGAAAAAGGGGGGTTTTAGAAGAAAAAAAATCATAGCTTCGTCAATTCACAAGATATCAAATCCGCGTAAATTTATTATTAATCCTCTTAGTATTATCTAAAACTTTTATATTGACAAGTTTTCTATAGGACCAACCGTTATAGCAAAAAAAAATTAAAAACAAAAAAAAAATCCCTGCCGGCTCCGCCTGCAAACAAGTTATTTTTCGAAGTAGGCGGTTCCAACTCCCGCATCTTTTCGAAACTGATACATAAAATCAAGGGGCATAAAATCTTGGTCAAGTTCGTTAATGGGCAAAATCGAACCAAGGTAGGGGGGGGGGGGCTTTTTGTGAAAACAGAAAAAAAAAACCCATAATTTCTTAATTATGATACGTATCGAATCCGTTTAAAGTTGTTATTACTTCTAGGAACAGGGCCAAAAACTTATGTATGACAGATTTTTGATATAATTAAAAATTGCCTTAAGGGGGGAGGGAAGGGGGGTTTTAGAAGAAAAAAATTCATAACTTCGTCAATTCCCAAGATTTCAAATCCGCTTAAATTTATTGTAAATCTTCTTAATATTATCTAAAACTTTTATATTGACAAGTTTTTTATAGGACTAACCGTTATAGCAAAAAAAAAAATTAAAAACAAAAAAATCCCTGCTGGCTCCGCCTGTTATTTTTCGAAGTAGGCGGTTCCAACTCCCGCATATTTTCGAAACTGATACATAAAATCAAGGGGCATAAAATCTCGGTCAAGTTCGTTACTGGGGAAAATCGAACCAAGGGGGGGGGGGGGGATGGCGGGGACTTTTTGTGAAAACAGAAAAAAAAACCCATAATTTCTTAATTATGATACGTATCGAATCCGTTTGAAGTTATTATTACTTCTAGGAGAAGGTCCGAAAATTTATGTATGACAGATTTTTGATATAATTAAAAATTGCCTTAAGGGGGGGAAGGGGGGTTTTAGAAGAAAAAAATTCATAACTTCGTCAATTCCCAAGATTTCAAATCCGCTTAAATTTATTATAAATCCCCTTAATATTATCTAAAATTTTTATATTGACATGTTTTTTATAGGACCAACTCTTATAGCAAAAAAAAAAAAAAAAAAAAAAAAAAAAAAAAATCCTTGCTGGCTCCGCCTGCAAACAAGTTTGGTTTCGAAGTAGGCGGTTCCAACTGCAGCATCATCGCAAAAAGGTCATTTCTTCCGCAATTCCTGACAAACAGGCGCCCCATGTTCTGCGTCTTCGAAATCTACCTGTGCCTGTAGGCCGAGCCGTCAGGGATTTTTTTTTTCATGTATGCCGTACCTTCGTGTAACATGCACACCACACCTTATTCTATAATACTTCATGTAGAGAGAAAACAGATTTTATTCTATCAAAGTCTAATAGCTAGTGATAAAATTACAAAGTATTCACAATGCATTGTTTACTGTTTCATAAATTTGAATACAAAATTGCCATCGAGCTATTTTATGCAGTGCCCAATGGCCTTATATACAGATACAGAGGCCAGTCAAATCTCAAATAATTCATGTATCAGATGCATCTAGATTTTAAAAGTAAATTTTGAAGGGAAAAACCACGCAGCACATACAAAAAAATAGTCATTTATTTTTTATTTTTTTATTTAGATGGCAGTAATCACTTGAACTTTACATTTACAAAAGATTTTAATTTTACAAAACTTTACAAAAGATTTTAATTTTACTTCCTTTAAAGGTTAATCTCTTCTACGCCATACATGATTATGCAGTATTACACTGTAAAAAATGAAGTACTCAAAAATGAAAGTCCATGTACTCATTTCGAAATGAGTATTTTTGGATCAAAAATGAACATGTGCATTCTCAAAAATGAGTAAGTTCATGTATTCATATCGAAATGCGTATTTTTGGATCAAAAATGAACATATGATCAAACCCAACATACTTGTATATTTCATAATGTGTAATGACGAAATTACGGAGCCTAAAAAGCTATTATTTGAAGGAAAAACGAAGAATAAGAGAAATGAAAAGTGGATCTGGTTGTTCGGGATTTTCATCAAAGTGGATCCACTGCAACACCTTTACTCTTTTTTTTTTCCTGACATTTTACACATCTTTTTTTTTTTTTTTTTCTTGATAGTACTTCAAAATTATGATTTTTTTCCCACTATTTTTTTTAAAATTTATTTTAACTTTTTTAACGTGAGGCAATATTGTGTTATTTAAAAGTTTCATAACATAATATCTTTGCAAATTATAGCTATGCAAATTGGTATTAAACTAAACTGATTTGGCTTACAAATTTATGAATTACGCTAAAATTTATTATTTTATAAATTATAAGTTTACAAAGTTTATAATTTTAGTATTTCAATCTATGATCTTTTCTAATGTCATTTTTTAATTAATAATTCTTCGAACTACCTGTTACTTCAGACATTATTTTAATCTTTAACACATATAGACAGGCACTGTACATCCTTAAAAACATATTTAAAACCTCTATCCCTTCCTAACAAATGGCGCCAGATGCCAGATACTGTTAGGAAGGGATAGAGGGAGAGTTTCAAAGTAACTAACAACATTTGAGAAGAAGGCGTGTCCCCCTCATGGCGCGTTGGTTTGGGTCGTCAGGTTAGTAAACAGGATATCGCGAATTCGATTCCTCTCTTGGGCAAGGGTTGGTTAATTACTATAAACTCACGCAGGAATGAAAAAAATGAGCAGAAATGTATGTATAATCCCTTATAAGGTTGTCCTCGCGAAGTAACATTTTTTTTCCTATAAATTTTATTTTAACGACATAAATTTTTTTTAATTTGAATACATCCATGGGATCAAAAATGAGTACATAGGAGTTCATATTTGAATACATCCATGGGATCAAAAATGAGTACATGTGTTTCTCAATTTTGAGTACATTTGGATTGGAGCTATTTTGAGTATGTGACGTATTCAAAATTGAGTACTTTTTACTCAATTTTGAGTATCCATTTTTTACAGTGTATTCACCTTACAATATGTTTCATTTTCTACTCTTGTATACTTCAATTAAATCATTGTTCAATGCTAAATTATACTTCACGATAGTTTAAGGACTTTTTAAGGAGTTCTAAGTATTCCTTGGAAACTTTATTCTAAGGAGTCTGTATGAACACTGCATTTCCAATTACAATATCTCACGTCAAAATGCGTAAAGTTCATTCACCTCATAATGCATTACCTACTCCAAGTTTATAATATGTTGGCACTGGTATTGATGACATCTTAATCTAGCTAAGTTCTAAATCCCTTTTAATTAGTCGCATTTTTGATTGATCTAAAAAAATAAAAAATGTTGTCAACTTAGAGGGGAAAAAAATCCTTGTATTGTTATCCCATTATCGCAACATTTTTTAAAGTTTCATTTGCATTCTCCTATGATGTAATGAATTTCTTTTTTGTCCAGTAGTTTTTTTTGTTTTTTTTGTTTTCCCTGTTATATATTTGACAGGTTTCTGCGCAACTTAATATAATTAATTGTGAATCACTCTGCAATCGAATACCAAGCATTTTTTCCTTTCGTTAAGTGCAATCACTTTTCGTTTCCCTTTTTTTTTTTTTTTTTTTTTTTTTTTTTTCCTGAGGAAAAAGGGAAAAGCGGAAAATAAAGCCATCTCTTCCTTCCTCTCCTGTTTCACCTTTCTGTCTGTGTTTTTTCTATGCCTTTTTTTTATGCTTCAAAATTATTTTTTCTTTCAATTGTTACGGATGTTTTTTTTTTTTTTTTTGGGCTGTGTTGTTGAGCTTTTTGGGTTGTTTTCTTTTTTATTTTTTTTTTTTATTTTACTTATAATTGGTATTAATTTGTATGAACATTTAAACATGATTCATTAGATAAAATTATTCAGTAAACTGCGTGAAAGGCTTTCACTAATTTTAAAGTGTAGCAACTATTATAATCCGCGGATCAAACAATCATGTTTCGACCCAGAAATTTTATTTTATAAAGTGTAACTTATCAGATGGCTGTAAATATTTGACTTTAATTATTGAATAAAATTTCTGGGTTGAAACATGATCCGCGGATTAGATGCCGAAAAGTACGGTAATATCAATACAATATATTAACCGACTTTAAACAACAGAAATAAAAGGTATTTCTGCCCGTTCTTTTTCTCTAAAAAAAGTATTCGTGGTAAAAGCTATGAACAAAACTTAAATAACTTTAGTGGAAATGTTTACTATCACAGCAGCCTTCGCACATAAACATTTCGCAAGTAACTTTTAAAACTGAGTAGATAAAGAAAAGATAGCAATTAGTTCAGAGAACAAACAAACAGCGAGGACAAACAAACAGCAAACATATGCAGAAGAAAAAATACTTTTCAATGATGTATAACTACGGTTGGCAAGTTTTTGCCAAAGGTGGAAACTAGTCGTTGGGGGCCACCGTAATACTTACCCATCATGGATATGCATAATGTAAAATATTAAAATAAAAATGTGTAAACTACTTATAAAATGCATTGCAATTCAAATAAAATCGTGGCTTGATGACGTCATAAACTTTAAAGGCTCCATTACTGAATTGCTTGAAAGAGGTTTTTCCTTATAACTCCAAAAATAATAATCCTATTAACTAGCGGTTTATTGCATCTGATTAAGCGTCAAATTTCCAATTAAAATATATCTTTGAAGTGAAATTTGGATGAAATACAGGGTCATGAAAAATCGAAGAGTGTGGAAAATAGGATTCCAAATATCTCGGCAACTAATTATCCGATCGACTTCATGCTTTATGTAAAATTTATGTTTTTTTATTGTCTTTTATATTCATTTCTTAAAATAAACAATTTCGAAAATTTTTATATACCTTTTATCAGAACGAATATTTCGAGGGTCCAAATAAAATAGTTCCGGTTAATCGAGGTTAATGAAATGAAATAGGCTTCTTCCCATTATTACATACTAAGTACATACCAAATTGCAAGTCTCTATCTCAATTTTTTCGGGAGATAGAGCGTTTACAGACACACAGACGGACGGCAAAATTTTTTTTCTAAAAATATGTTTTTCGGAATCTCCAGTGTCTGAAACGTGTAAATCCGTCAAAAATTTTTTTTCGATTTTCAAAACGATTACAAGACTTACCCTATACTACGTATGATGGGTAAGTAAAAACCGATAAAAACCGTCCGGCAAAAATAGGTGTATGTTTTATTTACGGGAATGTATTCAATTTTTGATTGCTTAAAAGGCGTAATGCCAACATAGTGAAAAAATACCCAAGCCGAGACTCGAACCCAGGTCATCAGTATAGCGCACTGATGTTCTACCAACTGAACCACTTGGGAACGATACTCAGCCTTGCACTTTTTCACTATAACATGTTGGCAAGGCTACAAACGTAGCACAAGATGGAATATTTTCCGTGAGCCACCAACCCTGGGGCAAAAGACGAAACCAAATAAAATCCAGCATCAATAATTGAATAAATCTATATTTAATGCTTGGAAATTTTTCCATAGAAAATTTCACACGCCTTACATTCATAATATTGGCTTTGCGCCTTTTAAGCAATTAAAATTTGAATATTATGAATGCAAGGCGTGTGAAATTTTCTATGGAAAAATTTCCAAGTATTAAATATAGACTTATTCAATTATCGATGCTGGATTTTCTTTGATTTCGTGTTCGCCCCAGGGTTGGTGGCTCACGGAAAAAATTTCCATCTTGTGCTGCGTTTGTAGCCTTGCCAACATGTTATAGTGAGAAAGTACTTGCTAAGTATCGTTCCCAAGCATAGAAGTAGGAATTATTACTAATAATTCCTACTTTTATGTTCCCAAGTGGTTCAGTTGGTAGAATGTCAGTGCGCTATACTGATGACAGGGGTTCTAGTCCCGGCTTGGGTACTTTTTCACTATGTTGGCTTTACGTCTTTTCAGCAATTAAAATTTTAATATTATGAATGCAAGGCGTATGAAATTTTCTATGGAAAAATTTCCAAGTACTAAATATAGATTTACGGGAATGTAATTAAGTTTATATCACAATATATAGCCATTGATATATATCACCAAACCCTGCCCTTAAGTTTTGGAGAAATTTTCCATATTTGGATTTAAAAATAGAAATTCGTTCAGTCGCTAATGACCGGTACACTCATATTTCTTCATTCAAAACTTTTTCAGTTTTTTTTTTTTTTCCCTTTCTTTTTTTAAACATCTGTTTCAATTACATACACAGTGTTTCATGAATAAGTAAATTTGAATGCGATCGATAAAAGAAAATTTTACTCACGATAACTTATATGTATTTATTGGAAATGAAAAATAAAAAAGTCTCCAACTTTTGTCATTAGATAATCTATTCATATCATTTAAGTTCATGGAAAACTCTTTATTGGCATTCACGCATTTCTTTTTCAATCTTATCAAATCACAATATAATTTGGTACATTTGTTCTCCAGCACAAGAAATTACTTTAGTTAATTTTTGACAGAATATATATATCTTATTGTAAAATTAAATATTTAAATGTTTTTGAGGATTTACATAATAGAACCCATTAAAACAAATAGTATATATTTGATAAAAATTTATGATTAACGTTTTGTTTTTCTTTTTTATGAATAGAAGTATATATATATATACCTTCGGTAGATGTTACACCTAATTTCTTCTATTAGCATCTTCACTCGTTTTGTGAATGCGTAAATCTGGAGGCACTGACGTGCCTCCGCCAAGTCGCAGCACAAGAGAGCACAGCCGTCAGCATCCTTTTCTGGAAGCAACTCAGGGCACTTTTGACATCCCCATAGCTTTGAGCTGGCGTATCCCAAAAACCAGAAACTTCGTTTATATAGAGTATATGTGGCAAATAAAACCAAAATTTAAAATTTCACATTTCTGTCTTTTTTAGTTCAGACGATATATGAACTCAAACATTCGATTTTTTGTCACTCACTCACTCACTCATTCACGCGTCATCAAAAAGATTAGGTAGATCCCGTAGCCCTAGAAACTTGACATTTGGAAAAAGGGTAGTGTTTAGGGTACAAAGAAAGGAAAAATTACAAAATCCGGAAAATTCGAATAAAAACAAAAAACATTCGAAAATTCAACAAATTCCATCAAAATTGAAAATTGAAAATAATACGATCTTGTAGTCTTAGAAACTTAAAATTTGGTGTGAAGGTAGTGTTTAGCATCCAGAAAAAGAAAACATCCAAAACACCAAAAAAATCGAAAGCAAAATTGAAAAAATCGAAAAAATTGAAAAAAAAAAACGAAAATTTGAAGACAATCCGATTTTGTTGCACTAGAAACTTCAAATTTGGAATAAAGGTAGTATTTAGGATACAGAAAAAGAAAAATGACCGAAAAAAAAAAATCAAAAATTCGAAAAAAATGGAAAACATGAAAATAATTTGATCTTTTAGCCTTAGAAACTTAAAATTCGGCGTAAAGGTAGTGTTTGGAATTCAGAATAAGAAAAAATTAAAAACACAATAAAAATCGAAAATCAAATTAAAAAATCAAAAAAGTCGAAAATTTGAAAACAATTCGATTTTATAGCGCTCGAAACTTGAAATTTGGAATAAAGGTAGTATTTAGGATACAAAAAAAAATTAAAAAATCTCGAAATTTCGAAAAAAAAAAAAAATCGATCTTGTAGCTTTAGAAACTGAAAATTCAGCGTAAAGGTACTATAGTCATTTAGGATACAGAAAAAGGAAAAATTAAAACACAATAAATTCGAAAATAAAATAAAAAAATCGAAAAAAAAAATCGAAAATGTGAAAATAATTCGATTTTGTAGCGCTAGAAACTTGAAAATTGTAATAAAGGTAGTATTAAAGATACAAAATAAGGAAAAATTCGATTTTTTGTCACTCACTCAAGCGTCATCAAAAAGATTAGGTGGATCCCTTAGGCCTAGAAACTTGAAATTTGGAATAAAGGTAGTGTTTAAGCTACAAAGAAAGAAAAGATTATAAAATCCAGAAAATTCGAAAATTCAACAAATTCCAACAAAATTGAAAATTGAAAATAATACTATCTTGTAGTCGTAGAAACTTAAAATTTGGTGTAAAGGTAGTGTTTAGAATTCAGAAAAAAAAAAAATATATCAAAAACACAATAAAAATCGAAAAAAAAAAAAATCGAAAAAAATCAAAAATTTGAAAATAATCCGATTTTGTTGCGCTAGAAACTTGGAATTCGGAATAAAGGGTAGTACTTAGGATACAAAATAAGGAAAAATTAAAAAATCCGGAAAATTTGAAAACAAAATTCGAAAAAGATCAAAAATTGAAAATAATTCGATCTTGTTAGAGACTTAAAATGTAGTGTAAAGGTAATATTTACGATTCAAAAAACTTAAAAATTTGTAAAATTTGAAAATAAAATCGAAAAATCGAAATATCTGTAAAAACTCGAAAATTCGAAAACAATTCGATTTTGTAGTTCTAGAAACATGAGTTTTAAGATAATTGTCCGATTAGCTAGTACACCGCCCGTAATTGTTTTATGTTTTTTTCCCCGGATTATGCTGTTTTTTCTTTTTGTTTACGAATTTCGGTATAGAAAAGTTCCGCTATAGACCGGCTACGTTATGGGTGGTTCCTTTATAGACATGTTTGTTTTCTTTCACAGGTTATACTCTATTTAATTTGCATATGAAATATATATTGTTAAATGATGTTAGCACCAAAAAAATCTTCACAGCTCCCCCTCTCCTCCCGACATTACTGGCTGGTTATGACTTGATAGTCTTTTCCAAATAAAATCATGGTGACTCTAAGATTATCTTGATTTATCTTTAAATTGAACCTAAATGATCCTAAGTAAGAAGACGTATCAAAGAATTACTATATTGGCATGACAATCAGAAAACTTAGAAGTAAAATCGAAAAATCAATAAATTTATAAAAAGTCGAAGGTTTGAATATAATTCGATTTTGAAGTCCTACCAGCGTGACATTTGGCATAAAGGTAGGGTTTAGGATACAAAATAAAAAAAAAATTTAAAAATCCGAAAAAAAAAATCAAATATAGTTTGAAATATTGAAAATTTCCGAAAATTTTAATTTTAGCTTTCTTTTTATCCTAAACAGTACTTTTGTGCTAAATATCAAGTATCTAGGCTGCAAGTAATATCTCAGATGGATAGCACCTTTCCTGGAAGCAGTTGAGAGTACTTTTGACTCCCCCCTCCCATAACTTAGTGCTTGCCTAGTTACCTCAAATTCCTTTAAGGTAACTTGGTCGAAAATAAGTGGATGATCTCCAAAAAGAGCCCAAAATCAAGAAAAGAAGGATTACTTACAAAAAAGAAGTGAAACCTCATCAAAAAGTCACTTGTAAAATATGCAGCCAAGTCTCGTAACTCATTTACCGTAAAAAGTACTGAGATCGTATAAAGCCAAGTTTAACTATCTTATTAACTCTGAAATTTTCATTCACAAATCACTCCTAGTCTCTACATCTTTAGTTAGTTATTATTTTGTGACTTGGCAATTACGTAGCACGAGAATGTGATGTACATAGTTAGTCTTAACACCTTCGGCCCTGACGTCCTACTAATAGGACATATCTTTTATTGAGTATTATTTTGTCTTAAACATTATTTTTTATTAATTCCAGCACCTAATAGTGACAGTATGAATCTCTACATTTCCTATTATGACTTCACTTATGTTTAGCATTTAGTAATAATAATAATAATTTTCATAATTATTAGCAAGCCGTTGGCACTTCTTTTAATTAAAACATACGTTTCACTCTTTAAATAAAAATTTGGGAATCCTTTTCCGAATTGATAATTTGTGATAAAAGATAAAAAATATTACTAAATTTTTATGCTTGTTTAATTTAGTTGACATTTTCCAAACGTCTTCAAAAATTCTTCCTTAGACTATTGGTATATGAAAAACACGCAAAATAACTACATTTGTGAGGTTTTGGTAAAGAACGCATTCGTTAACTTTCATTAAACCCTAACTTCTGTGATTCCGATAGCTATTTTTAATTTTGTTAGCATAACAGTAATTTTCTCCCAAAATTGAAAAAAAAAATCAGGGCCGAAGGGGTTAATCAAATAATACTATAACATATTAAGGTGTAATAACTTCCCTGTGCGTATATAATTTGCTTTAGTTAAATTATCCCATCCCATCCCATGACATAGTAAGGTGTAATAACTTTCCTGTGCTGCGTAATTGCCAAGTCACAAAATAATAATTAACTGAAGATGTAGAGACTAGGAGTGATTTGTGAATGAAAATTTCAGAGTTAATAAGATAGTTAAACTTGGCTTTATACGATCTCAGTACTTTTTACGGTAAATGAGTACTTGGCTGCATTTTTTACAGGTGACTTTTTGATGAGATATACTATTCATCCAATATTGTATTTTTTCTATCCTCTGTAATTTCTTTTATATTAATATTAAATTTTATTAAGGTTAAAAAAAAATACTTTTCAAAAATTATGTTTGAACAAGTGTTACGAACCTTTCTTGTATCTTCAGTTACAATAAAATTATGCATAATATTAATCAAAATAAAGTAATATTCGCCGCCTAATAAAATGATTCAATGACGGGAGGCATCCCTTTAATTTCAGTTGTTAGCCGTGAATATGTACATCGTCGTTTGTCATTAATTTTGAAATATTCTTACTGAACTATAGAGATGGTTTATGTATACCCTCCCAGGGGTCGACGACGTAGAGTTTTAGTTTTGTTTTTTCTTGGGGTTAATTTCCTGAAAAATAAAAGTTATTTTTGTGAAATTTGTTAACGAACATTTTGTAACGAAAGATGAAATCCAGTTACTGAAATTGGAACTATATTACTACATTTATTAATAACTTCTTTCAGTCCTTTTGCTAAAGTTTTCCCTTCTGGTGAACTTGTTTATTTGCAAATTACACATTTTAAAACCTAACAAAATAAAAATAATTAATGAAGAGTATGTTTTTAAGGAATTTTATTTAGAGGAATTTTGCATAGGGTCATGTTTTCTTAAATGGATTTTTGCGAAGGATCCCTAAATAAGCCTCAAATTTTGTCTGGTTCGACCCCAGCCTTCATAAGCATCATTTATGAAAGAATCGTGGGAAAGAGAATGCCCAGTCTGAGTAACAGAATTCGTTACTGATATATATATAATCGCATTCTCATTATGTACGATTCGATCTAAAAGATTAAAAAGTAATTCTCAGCCGCACATTAAAGTATAAGACTTTTCTGTCTTTCTCTCTCTTCCTCTCTCTTTTTCCGTTAATAGATATTCTATCACACTATTTAATACATCAGGACAAGAATTGTTTTATATTTATTTCAGTTACTCTCTACAGCCATAAAAAGCAAGAGCGAAAAGAAGAAGAAACGACTGCAATGTTACATAAAACCAACGCATGAGAAGACAAATCGTGAGATAACTGCTAAAAATCGAATGAAAATAAAACTGTATGAATTACGTTCTCCACTTACGTCTTATTTTAAATATCTTTTAATTGGATGGAATTCAAATTACCAGATCACTTTGATAAGCTTAAATAAATCAATGGGAGACTATTTTAGTGTCACAATAAACGTGACGTGGAATCGAGAAGATAAGATCGTCAATTGTATCAGTGTTAAATGCAGCCACATATTTTCACGCAAACACGGATTGTCCTACAAAAGCAGGGACCACCGTCTGCATACAAAGCAGTTATAGGAACACTTATCGCATTTATCACGAGAGAAAGATGACACCACACCGGAATGGATTTTAATGTCCTGATCATTTGTTAATCGCGCAGGCATGAAAATGAAACGAATCCGTTGCGGATCAGATCAGCGCGAGTCACGTCATAAATGTGAGGCTTTTCAACTGGTAAATAGTTGTATACGTTTTGTAATAATAATACATTTATCTATATGAAATACAATCTTTTAAGCAGATGGGACAATTTATAACAATAAAACTGTCTGTTTTTGTGTCTGTAAGCACGACTGCACGGAAACAGTTGGAATCAGGAAATCTAGTATAAAATGGGAAAAATAGTCAATCGACAAGGTTCAAGATTAATAATAAGAAATGCATTACTCCCTCGTTATATCACGCATATCGGCAAACAAGAAAAAAGAGCGATATAACGAAAGACATTCATATAAACTTACTTTTCTGATATTCTTGAAATTGCTTCTGATATATTTTAGCCATGATATCGTACGTGATTTTCCAGTCGCGGTTTATAAAACTGTGAATTTTTGTCTTTGTAAAGCACGACGGCATGGAGACAGTTGGAAGCATGAAATAATATTAATTGAAATATCATCCAAAAAATAAGAGATTAATTTAATCAGAAATAAGAAATACACAGTAGCTTCTCAATACATCGAGCCTATCGAGAGAAAACAAAATAAATGAAAAGCGCGATATAATCGAGGATATTATAAGAATTAAATAAAATCGGTCAAGTGCGTGTTCTACTCGCGTACAAAGCGTTCCGTGCAATAAATTTATTAATTACTAACTGCGATAATACAAAAGGTCGTTGCTAAAAAATTAATAAAACTAAAAAAAAAAAACTTTTTTTAATAATTGAACTCAATTGGAATGAAAAACACTGATTATTTATCACTATGATTTACCTTACTTAAAACAAAGACCTTGTACAAAGTTTAAACTTGGCATTGTGCAAAGAGCGCTTCGAAAGGAGGTTGCAAAGTTGCAACGCCACCTTGGTCCGTGCCACGTTTTCCTCGATAGGTTTTAATTTATATCTCGGGCTAATTCCTAACATTTTTTTTTCGAAAATCATTATTAACAATCCTTGGATGATTCCGCATCGATAGGTACCTCGAGCACCTCTCAACTCTCCCGCTGAGCACTCGCAAAATAAAGATTGTGTGAAACGGAAAAATACGATTTTCTCAAAAACCATGTGACATAGGACAACAGCTGTACTTTTCCTGCAATGTTTCAGTAAACTTCTACTACCCCTATTTTTTTTCATAATTTTAGTTTAAGTAGATTCGGAGGCTAAAAAGAGTGAGGGGTGGGGTGGGCATATTTTTGTAGTACATTTTCAACGATATCTCTGAAAATATAATACCTAAAATTAAAACATACAGTCACCTCTCACTTATGCGCGTTTGAAGGGACTGACTTAAAACCGCGCATAACTGAGAGCCGCGCATAACTGAGAGGACGTTGTATGTAGTAATTCCTTATACACATTATACACATTATTCGAAAGAAAAACATATTGAAATATAAGAATTATGATTAATGATATTTTATAAAATAAAAGGGGTGTAATATTAGTATAGTGTACTAAAAAAAATATATCCTTACACTTTCACTATAAAATTTAGTTTAAAAAAATACAATAAAGTAAAATTTTTTTCATTTGACATAGAAGATGATATACTTACATAAAAAAATGCCAATTAGTCCTCTTTTAAGAAGTCATCAATGGTAGTTTGTTTTTGCTTAGGCCGCGTTTGTACAATGACCTTTTCTAATGCATTAAAGTGCGTCATTGTATGTGATGCTATATCAGCATTTTGTAGGTAACATCTCAAAGTGTCCAGGGCTCCTAAAGCAGTAGCATAAGATGGGACAATTACAGTATCAGTTTCATCATTATCATCATCATCTCCTTCTCTTTCAGCTGTCACATCATCAAACACAGTTTCAATATCTCTAATTGCCGTTGATGTTAAGTTTTCATCAACACTGACGAAATCTTGAAAAGAAAGAGAATCTTGGCTTATTCTATTCCATTCTTCTTCGTCTATGTTAAAATCATTGCTGTTGTTTTCATTTTCCTGTAATGGAATAACTTCAGCATTATTTGAATGAAAAATACCCGCTTTCCTAAAGCAGTTAGAAATTGTCATGGCTGTTACGTTATTCCAAGAGCAAACCAACATATGCATGGCATCCAGAATCGAAATTTTCTAGAATTCCTTTTTCTGCTCTGGTGATATAAACATTCTTCGCACCAAACCTTTCCTATACTGCGCTTTAACTGACCTTATTATACCGAGATCTAAGGGCTGGAGTCTGCTAGTACAGTTAGCAGGAAAAAATATAACTCGTGTATGTGTCAGCAATGGGAGATCTGAAGGATGGGCGGGACACTGATCCATAAATAACAAAACTTTCTTTTTTTAGCCATCTTCATATCGAATTCCTTCAAAAAGTCTAAAAAATTTTTCGATGTCATCCAGGCTTTGGTGCTACTTGCATATGAACATGGCGATTTCTTGACATTTTTTAAACACCGTGGATTCTTGGATTTACCAATCACTATTGGCGGTAACTTTTCTGATCCGTCCCCATTGCAACATAAAAGCACAGTCAGTCTTTATTTGCTGTGTTTGCCACCATGGCATGTTTCTCCCTTAAAATTCATCGTTTTGTTTGGTGAAAGAAAAATAAAATAAGCCTGTTTCATCACAGTTAAAAATGTTCTTAAGATCAAAGTTTTGAATTAAATTTGGAAGGTCTGCGATCCATTCATTAGCAGTTGAATCTGAAACGGCTGCGTTTTCACCACTCAGACAATGATTTGTTAAACCGTGTCTTTTTTTAAGTTTTTCTAACCATCCCGAAGAAGCGGAAAAATTTTCGATTCCCATTTTGGATGACAAAGTGAGTGCCTTTTCTTTAAATAACTCACCGCTAATGGGTAAATTAGAAGCTCTGAACCACTGAATTAAAGTGGTTTCTAAAATCTCAAATTTTCCATTCTGAATTCTTGATCGTTTCTTTGCTTGTGCAGAATATTCACTATTAATTACTTTGATCGAGTCCTTGTTCTTTAAAATCCACCTGAGTGTTGATTCTGGCAAATCGAATTTTCGAGCTAAATTTATTTTGGACAGTCTAGGATCATTTTCTGCTGCTTTTATAACTTCCATTTTGAACAAAATTGTTAACATTCTTTTGCTCATTTTTATTGCAAAAAAAAAAAAAAGAAAGAATCTAGATGCTACCGTAAAGGCAAGGACGAAATGTAACACGCAGGTGACTTGATAAAATTAAAACAGAAAGAAAAGAAGCAACCATTAGAACTGAGGGGGTGAGTGTAAAGTCGAACTGTAACATCCTCTCCACCCTCTCCACCCCACTTTTCGGAACGGTCTTTTGACCTTGACAGGTGCAGAAAATTATTTATCGATTTAAAAAAAATGTGAATTGCGTTGTCATTTCCGCGTATAACTGAGAGAGAAAATTCAAAGAGGCGCTTATAAGCGAGAGATCTATAGCATTATTTTCCTATTCCTCGTGCCGGGACCTTACGAAATTCGCGTATAACTGAGAGACGCGTATAACTGAGACGCGCATAAGTGAGAGATGACTGTATATATTTTTGAGATCAGTGTTATGAGATCTTTCGAACGATACCACACAATACACGTAAAGCACAAACACAGGAAAAAAAAAATCAAACAACTTAATTAGCCTCCCTAATTTTTTTTCTAAAAATATTTGTGAATGGCTAATAATCTATAAATATGTGGGTCAATAGCCTCTATGACTCTGCCAAGTTTGAACTTTCCACGTTCCAAAGTTTTCGAGAAAAACGACTGTGGCAGACGGGCAGACAGACACACGAGTGATCTGACAATGGTTCCGTTTTTACTTTTTAAGTACGGAACCCCAAAAAGATAACCTGCAAGTATATGTTTTAGATCCCTCCCGGCTCTGCCACCCCCGCCCCTCTCTTTTTTTGTGTGTGTGGGGGGGGGGGAGGGGGGGGGTTGATCACATAAAAATCCGAATAAATATCCGAATGGAATATCCGAATAAGCAATATGCGCCAAAAACAGAGAAAATGGTTCAGTGTAGTTTTGTTTGGTATTCCAGTTTCCGAAATTCTGTATTTACAAAATTATGTAACAGTCGCGTTAAACATTTCACAACAACCATGAACAGCTGATAAAAGATTCACGAAAGCATTTTGTTTTGTAACTGGACCAGACCTTTTATCTTTTACTGGAAATTAGGAAAATGGAGCTTTAAAGAATTATCTGTATAATTTTTACAAGTGCAATAGCATATTTCTTTCTCGCCTGTGTAAAATCAATCATACAGAAATGAATTAAGCATGTAGGCATTTCGTTTATTAATAAATAACAGAATGCGATTACAACACTCAAATCAATAAGCTATTTTTTTTTTTTTTCAAATGTTTCTTAAGGAAGAAGTGGAATAAATGTAACATAATGATTGAAACTTTACAAATTTTATAGCTGAATTTCCACAACTTTCATTAACTGCAATATGAAAACACCCCCACCCATAACAATACTTGAATATTCAAACACTGTTACAAAACGAAATCGACTACAAAAACACACACACATTATAATAAATAACAGAAAAACATTAAATTTCACTGAAGATAATGCCAGTAAAAACAATATAGGAAAAGACAAACTTAAGAATATTTCGATGCTTTTGCTTTTAAAAGCAAATCAAATTTAAGATCAGAGCTAAGCTGTATCATTAAAGATTATTTTTGAATTAACTGAAAAATGTAAAATATTTTTATTTATAACGATGAACATTTTTAATTTATTCGACTGACTCATTAAAACTCGCTGTAACTGAAAAATTACATTAATGGGAAAAATAATTTCAAAATTTACCTTCATTCAGATAAGATACATTCCAGAAGTTTTAATTCGGGATTAAATGAAAACAAAATTTTTAAGTGGAAAGTCTGTCGCAATAAAGTATTAAAAATACGGTATTTTAGGAATTCTTAAGGCTGTTCTTTCACTTGAAAATGCATTTTTGAATAAATTTTATGGCATAATCAAATAATTTTCATCCTTGCACGTATAAAATATTTGCATAATCTTACTTGGATTATGAAGAACTGAAATATTTTCTGAATTTTACTATTATTGAAATGCACATTTTTACAGATTTTTAAGAAAAAGAGACAATTTAGTTTCATTAATAAAAAAAAAAAAAAATGTTTGTTCGCGCATATTTTTCAAATTAATCCCCCCCTCCCTTTTTTTTTTTTGTCCGTTTGAATGACAGCGTGACTGTCATTATGGCTACTTTGGCAGCCCTCTCGTGTTCTAACTTTTGTAGAAGAAAAAATAACTTTAATGGCTGCGAATGTGAATATGTAAACAGAGGGCAGAGTTTTTATTTTATTTTTTCTTATAAATGGTCATAATTTTTTACTTATTTATTTATTTTAAACAAAGCTACGTTAAAAATTTGAATGTATTACTACATATGTTTTCCGTATAAGTGCTGAACTACAATTTAGAATGGGGGAAAAAGGTGAATATACTATTGAAATGACAAACGGAAAATCGAATTTTAACCGAACTCGACCCGAAGCACCGCTCGGGTGGGATCGGGTAGACGCAAATTTTCTTTCCTTCGTGGGTCAGCTGCGGGTCGGTCTTGGGCTGGGATTTGATTCTTGCAGGTCAGTTTCAGATTAAGATTTGACCCTTAAGAGTCGGTGTCGGGTTCACCCGATTTTTCAAAAAGAAATATTTGTCTAGAGTATTTTTTCAGATAAAAAAAACTATATATTTAAACATTAATATTAATGAATATATAAATGTCCCCTTTACAACATAAAAGATAAAGTTAATATTAGAGATGTAATTGTGGGCAATAATTTTATTATTAATTGCATTAAAATATGGATTCATTTTCTTCCATTTCGAGTTGAAGTGTGTCGGGTTCGGATCAGGTTAACTTGAAATCAAATTTTTGGCTTCGGATTGGGTATAACCCGACTTCCGCAAGATTCTATACCTTCAAGTAATCTTAATTCAGTACAAGCGCTAATAATTAAATGTTGTAGAAAACATTTAAAATGCAAAAGATATGATTAATCATACAGTAAATTGCAAAATGAAGATCAGGGTTCATTATGACTGGTAGCTTTAAATTTTCGTGCCACGATTAAGCAGCATTTAATCGTTAAGAAAACGTTTTAAATACATATTTTTTCATGCAGTCGAGATACGACAATTCCCAAGATCTTTGTATCATCCAAACACTGATGAGAAAAATGGAATTATTTGGGATTTTCAACATTGTTTGCAAAATTATCAAAGTTCTACGTAAGGAGAGTCCATTTTGTCGGTCTGTCTTAAATTAGTTCAAAATAGTTTATTTAACAAGGAGAGTACCAAGCTTGGTAATCACGGATTTCGATTATTTTTATATATGTTGTAGGGTAGAAGCCCCTTAGTCTCAGGTTCAATGGATTTTATACAACGCTCCCTAGTTCTCGAGAAATGGGGGGTCTAATATTATAACACAACTTAAATACTTACTTTGTAACGAAATACCTGCGATGGCCGTAGCTCAGTTGGTATGGCGTCTGCTCGTTGTTCCGACGCCCCGGGTTCGATGCCGGAACGCGCTGTGTCTGTTTTTCTCATTTTTTTTTATAAATATACTTGTAATTGTAATTTAATAATCTAAAAAAAGTTTGTTAACACGATTAAATTTTAATTTAGCATTTTTTATTTTTTTAAAATCATTTTAAAAATGTATTCCATATATGCTTTATCAATGCAACGATATTGAACAATTATGTCAATTCGTGATTGTAAAGAAATATCATTTATAAATTGCCATAACGAAACGCCTTAAAGTCAATGCGATGATAATACTACTCTGTTTTTAAAGTAAGAAGCATAATTATATTAAAATTTAGCATAAGAATTAAATTAACAACATATTTATGTTTTATTTCATTGTAACTAGAGGGCGCCACAACAGACTTTGGTTATTTCTTTTTTTTAGTTTGGTGCAGTTAAGTGGTGTTTTTGTTTTCAATCTTTATCGCACAAGTGCGTATCATTCTATAACAGCTTATAATCGTATAAAAATGGAAGAAGCAAGCTGTAGTTCACAAGAAGATCAATCTGAAGTGTCGGGATTCGATGAAAATCAGAAAAGTGATGTCACAAATGCGTTGAAGCACTGTAAAATTTTATTGCAAAACAATGGATTTTTAACAAATAATCCAGCATCTGAAATATCTTCGTTTTCTATTGCGATGGGGGAACTATAATTCGATAGTAAATATGCTGATTTTGGAACGATTTTTGAATTTTTACTAGTCAATAATAGATCCAATTTTTATAATGCTCCTTAAATGATGAGAAATGTTTAATAATGGTTTAAAAATCAAAGATGCTAAATTAAAATTTAATTATGTTAACAAAAATTTTTATTGAGATTATTAAGTTATAATTACAAGTATATTTATTAAAAAAAATGAGAAAAACAAAAACGTAGCGCGCTCCGGCATCGAACCCGGGCCCTCGGAACAACGAGCAGACGCCATACCAACTGAGCTATGGCCAACGCAGTTATTTCGTTACAAAGTAAGTATATAAGTTATGTTATAATATTAGACCCCCCATTTCTCGAGAACTAAGGAGCGTTGTATAAAATCCATTGAACCTCAGACTAAGGAGCTTCTACCCTACAACATATATAAAAATAATCAAAATCCGTGATTGCCAAGCTCGGCACTCTCCTTGTAAGATTAAGATTCTATAGTGAGATACCAAGAAATGTGCACGTAGCAAATTCAGATTTTTAAAAATTTATTTAATTTTATCTGTAAGTTTAGAAAATGTCAAAACAACATAAAATCTATTTTCATCAGACTCTTATTTGCGTTTTTTCATCCTTTTCTGACTAGTTGGAGGTGATAGCATCTATAATAAAATCGCCGAAAATAGTATTGTGAGATTTCACTTCATCGATGTGTTTGTAGTGCCCTAAGTATCATAAAACGGAAGCTATGTATACAACACCTTATAAAATGTGTTTCTACTTTGCAATGATAAAAACAAGAAGAAATTCTACTTCGAATTTGAATAATTTTGCAAACAATGTTGAAAATCCCAGCTTTTTTGGTGCCCTAAGTATCATAAAACGGAAGCTATTTGTCAACAATATCTTATTACACGTGTTTCTACTTTGCAATGATAAAAACAACAAGAAATCAATGGAAAACAACTGTTGTTATACTTTATCCAATCATTATGTAATTTTGAAGCTGTATGTCAAGGTTGTTACTGAAAAAACTTCGAAGACTCGTTGAACCTGTATGTCGATTAATAAATTCAATCAGACACTGATCGGCGTAAGGATTTGTCACGCGTCCAGCATGCCGATGTGGCTCTGTTCAAACAACAACCACAAAAAAATTATTTATTTATACAGTAGTTATTCTTTTTGTATCCCCTTTTTGCATTCCCCCTTTTGTAATACTTTTCTCTCGTATTACTGCTTATTTTACTGTTAATTAAACGGTATAATATTGGCAGCTGGAGTTTCAGTATTATACCGTAAAATCAACATTTTTTTTTTTTTTTCCTCCCTGCAGTGTTTAACCCTGTTAACTGAATAAAAATATTGTTTAAAATATTGAAAGTACTAATTGAAAGCAGGGTAGGTACACAAAAATCATATTTTTTTTTTAATCAAAAAATCGGATTTATTTGATTTAAGTCAGATTTTTTTTATTTAAATCGGATTTCTTTTATTTAAATTGATTATTTTGAAAAGTTAATATTTTTACACATTAAACATATAAATTTAGCCAGAACACTTTATGTTTTTTTAAATTTTAAATTGCATGCAAATGCTTGAAAAAAAAAAAATAGTTTTTTTTTTTGCAATAGATTTGTTGGCATAAGGTATGCCATATTTTACAAAAATAATTTCTTTAAATGTGTAAATGTAAAATATATAAGATCTACAATCTTTTGAAATAAATTTTTCATAAAAATATGCATATATATACATTGGTTAACACAATTTATTTTAAATATATGACATAAATGTTCAAGGTTTTTCTTGAAAGATTAAAGTTAAAAAATATAGCATTTTAGAGTCGCCTCCATTTTTATTTCTAATTTTATTAATACCTAATATTGAAAGTCAATGGGAAAAATTAATTTGGAGCTGCCTTGGTGACTTTTAGCAAGTAGAAATATAATAATCCAGTAATCCGATCGCGGGCCACAGGTTGTGCATCCCTAATCTAAGACTAAGTGAAGCATATAATGGTAATAATCGCCTTTGTAATAATGCGATATTAATAACCAAATGAATTTTGGGCCACTTTTGCTCTGAAAATGCCGTCAAGATAACTTTTCGGTGATGAACACTATTCCCCTTTTAGTTAGAAGAAAAAAAAAATCTACAGATTGTGAGTATAAAATTTACAATTGGGAAATTTAAAGAGGCAGAGAGTTTATTTTTTAGGCCTTTTTTTTTTTTTTTTGTTCATTGTATCCAAATAAATAGTAACATGTGGGTTGTTTAAATTTTTATTATGTTCTAAATCAAGGCAAAACTACATATTCCAAAAGAATAAAATTCTAATATTGATTTAAATCAATGATTTTTTAAAAGAAATTAGAGTGATTTAAATTGTGATTTAAATCATGATTTTAATCAACCTGATTTAAAGTACTTGAAGATCAATTGAAGAAACTTGAAAGTACTGATATTCAATTTTAAAATAATACATTCATTATGTGAGTGAAAAAAATTTCTATTGCACCATTTTTGGGGCAAAAAAAAAGAAAGAAAAATAAGTAAATAAATAAATAAATAGAAATATCCAATGATACCCATTTTTGGTGTTAGCATTGAAATTTTTAAAGTTTGGTACAATTTCTATTTCTAGACCACCCCCTAAGCAAAATTTAAGTATTGCTTTAACTCTTGATGTCTGAGCTAAAGGTATTTTTGAAGAAATTACAGAGTTGAAGACCACGTCTTTATAAGACGATTTCTCATCCGACGTCAATTTTTGAATTCTTTTTTTTTTTTTTTTCCCATATCTGATAATTTGCATCTATCCTTTTTGTAACATTAACATTTTTGTAACAATTTTATGCATTTATATTGCTTATTCAAAGAAAAATTCTTCTAAAGTTACAGAATTTCGTTAAAAACTGTTAAAATAGTAAAATGCGAACATCAAGAGGTCCATTCTCGACCGAAAACAGCAACAATTTTCCCAATGGTTAAAAAAAAAAAAAAAAAAAAAAAACCTTCATTCCTTCAAAAGTATAAATATAAAAAGTTAAGCACATTTTTTTTACAAGTTTTGGCTAGAGATGTCTCCAAACAGAAAAAAAAAAGTTGTGTTACAACTCCCTTGTATTATTATTATCTGTCGAAATATGTATTACAGTTACGATAACATTTTAAAAAATTTAGTCATTAAGAATTCTGAATTACTTTATCAAACTTGTTTGCGTATGGATGAAAATTACTTCGTGACAGCCATACAAACTAATGAGTTTCTGGTTTAAGAACGGCCTTAAAAGAATTAAGGACTGACAAGTACACAGAAGTTAAAATTTTGCTGTCACAATGCAAAAGAGAAAACAGATGATGCTCTATTTCGGATATTAAACGAAATGAAGATGACCTACAAACTGAAGGATGCATTCGAAAAAATCAATAGTAAAGTACAAAATCCTAAACACGACATGAAGAAATGCGGATAAATATCTTACGACGCGATGTCAGTCAAAATAATTTTAAAAACTATCTATCGTAGAAAATTCTAACAGACTAAAAGTGAAATTACAATAAAACCTCAAATAGTCATCGGTGACAATTCTAATGCACGTAAAATTGCGGGGGGGGGGGGGGGGGGACTATATATCTTTAACTTTTTAGCTTGATAATTGATAGCATTAAAAAAAAACATGTATTCCAGGCTGAGGACACTAAATTAATACACTATAAAAACCCTTCGGAAACGTTTCTGAAAAATACGGGCAGCGAAAAATGCTTTGTTTTTATAAATAATTCTTTAAATTTTGGAAATGTATTAGTTTCTGGAGATTCAAAAGACAATGGAACACGCTATTCGGAATTTCGGATAACTCAGATGATTATATTGTATTTTCGTTCGCGGTTATAGTATATTTTCATAAAATAAGAAGCATTGGTCATTTTTTATAGTGTAACTGTTAATGGCTAATCGAATACAATGGATATTTTTAAAAGCTCTTTCTTAGCTAACAGAAAATTTTTCAGAACATACATTTCTTAGCTAGCTAGAAAAATAGGTAGCTTTATACTTTTTTGTATTGAAAGCTACCTAATAAATAAAACTCAAAAACACACCGGGAAAAAAATATATCCTTTGGCCAGAGTGTAATTTTGTCTTTATACCATACCCACATAAAAAAATATGCAGTTTTACTTATTTTTTTAATTCTTCCTCAATCACATAATAAAGAAATATAAGACAAAAGAAAAAAACATATATTTATTAGCAAAGAAACTTGTTTGTAATTCAATACAACGTTTTTTGTAAAAAAAACTCTTTTCGCAGTTTCTTATGCAGTAAGACAATTAAGGATTTCATAAAAGTGTTGTTATTATTTTTTTTTTCACCGTTAGGGGACGAAACGAAAAAAAAAAAAAAAAAAAAAAAAAGCGCAATAAAAACTTCGATTAGCAAAAAGTGCAAAAACTAAAATACCGCTGTAAACACTCTGAAGAAGCTTTATGATATTTTATATGACTTTTTTTTTTTTTCTTTTTTCAGGTACAGAGAAAGAAACAGACCACACGTCATGCCGGTGTTCATTTGCGTGATATTTAATCCCTATAAAAAATTTCTTGAATGATTAGTCATAACTAGTCTCCTGTACAATTTTCTTTTCAATTACATCTCAGGATTAAACATCTGTTGAGACACGGTTTGACTTTCTATTTTTGACTGCATTCCTTTGTAAATGTGAATAAGAAGCTACTTCACTCACGCGAAAACATCCGCTCGCTAATGTTAATCCTACGGGGGAAATATTTTACGGTATTTCGTTCGCATTTCAATTTTTTTTTTTCATTGTATAACTGAGGTCGATCTCTATGCAGGCCCTTTTTTAGTTTTTCGATTTTGGTTGCAATTTTTTTTTATTGAGGATACTTTCACTATCGAAACGGTTCCGAAAGTATCTTAATTAAAAAAAAAAAAAAAATGCTAAAATGAAGATATTCAGATTACATTTGATTCCACTTAATGTAATATGGGTTAAACGGATATATCCTATCTTAGGATCAACGGTTCTTACATTTGAGTATCACTATTTCCTAATAGTAATCTTTGCCGAATTACTCGCACAATTTGTCATCTAATAAAGCGAAGATTACTATTCGAAAATTATGGTACTCAAAAGTAGGAATTGTGCTAACCCTACAGCCTATCGCTTAATGTGGCATTAGCTTAGCTGCGTAGCAACTCGATGTGTTGCATTTAAATTGCATGAGATCTGTCGACTGTTTGGAAAGGGGGGGGGGAGGATCTAATTTTACTGTAAAATTACTTTTAAATCAGAGATTATGATTAATATCGCGATTTAAATCATCCTTTTATAAAATAAAATCATTCAGTGAAATCATACATATTTATAGGGTCATCCGGAAAGTTCTGCGGTTTTTCAAAAATCGAAGCGCGGTTTCGTCTAGTTATTTTGCTCCTGGTAATAAGAAGTGACCTTGAATGACCCAGATATGTACATACATTCGGTCTTTTCTGCTTGTGCTACATAATTCTTGTTCGTGTTGTGACATATTTTTGTTTTAGGGCAGTGCTAAGGATGGAGAACCCAAAAGTTCATTTTCGCCAATTATGCTCTTTTGTTTCCAGAAAGGTAAAAATGGTAGTCAGACTCATAAAATGTGTGCTGTAAATGGACAAAGTGCTGTTTCAGGTGACACAGTTCGAAGGCGGTTTGAGAAGTTTAAGCGCAGAAATTTCAGCCTCGAAGATGATGCCCGCTCTGGACGACCATCATCTGTTAAGGAAGAGCTCTTATAAAAAAAAAAGCTTTCAAATGATCATGCACTGTTACTTTTTGGAATATTTAGTTGATGTGATAGATTCTGAACTGTATAGCATGGATTTTCAGCGATAGCTTCATTTAAATGTTCCTCCTTTACAGATAATGGTCGCCCAAAGGGGCATCATCTTTGAGGCTGAAATTCCCGCGTTTAAACTTCTCAAACCTCCTTCAAACTGAGTCATCTCAAACAGCACTTTGTTTATATACAGCACACATTTTACGAGCAATTTGGCTAGCATTTTTACCTTTCTTAAAATAAAAGAGCATAATTGATGAAAATGAAATTGTAATAAACTAAAGCTTTCGGGCAAATGCGATCGAATTCAGTTATAGCTAAATCCCGCAGAACGGATTTTCCGTTTTAATGAAGTTCCGTTATAATTTAGCATTGTACTGCAATGCTTAAACAACAACAACAACAAAAAATCTATCATAACGAAATGATTTTTGTGGTTACATGGTGTTCGTTTTAATAGAACTCGACTGTACGCAACATTTACTTGAAGATCGTCATCTTCCCTACAATTTTTAAATATCCTTGCTAATACCGGACTTACTTATTCTCTTAGGGTGTGTCCCATATATAAGGGTACTACTCTTTTGAGAAGTTTTTATGAATTTAGTTTGTTTGTCCTACTCTAACTCTCGTAAATACACTTGAATTATCATGTGATTGATGTACGTTATTGAGGTTTACTATCAAAGGGACTGTATAGCATTTTTATTTCGTTTACAATGACACACATAAGAATCCTGTTACATTATTGTCAGTGAAGAAAAATCGTTTGCGCTGTATTTTAATGGTGTTATACCGTTTCAAGTATAATAAAACTGATATGCATTTCTGAGGTGCACTAATACATGTTTTCTAAAGAATGTGTAGAGCAAAGCGTTTATCATTCATTTGCAGAGTCACGCAAAAGAATTCGGTTACAGTACCGTCTATGAACGATAAATGCTGGAAGTGCTTTTTTCGTTTTGGTATGTGTTTTTAAATTATTATTATTTTTTTTTTGTTATCCGTGGTGTGTATAAATTCTATATATCATATAAGGTAGGTGCCCCTGTTATGGTCACCCCCCCCCCCCTATTATACATTAACTAACCAAAAAATTCGCTAGATGGCATGAGCATGCCGTGAAGAAGCCTCGTAGTGTATCATGTGATCACTCCCATTCAGCTAGTTTGTGGAATTTGACGCCAATTTCCTATTTTACGTTTTTGTTGCAATCTCTTCTTGTTTTTATCTGGTAAGTCTCTTTTTTCCATGCACGTTTTTAAAAGAATTTTTTTATGAATACCATTCTACCCTGTTCAGTTTTGAATGCTCTATCAATTGGTACTGTCGTTGATGGTATATATTTTACGAGTTGTTCAAAATCAAACGATGTTCGTGAAAGCTGACCTGCTCCTGATATGGTCATCCAGGTGACAATATCAGGTGCATCATGCAAGCCTAGGATAATGGCATTTTCATTTGTTCCAATGGCGTAAGTAATTTGTTTTACAAAAATTTTTAAACTCTAAAAGAATTTCACATTTTTTCTAAATAACAACTTAAATTGTAATGTCAATTTTGTTAACAACTTCACTTTTGATGAAAAATCATGTTTCAAATCCACTTTTGAATAACAAAAAGCATTATTGAGTATTGTGTTTATTTATTTTATACTAAAATTATTTAATTTAGCAGAACAGCATTTTTTAATTGAAGAAAATCACGATTTGTGAAACATGGAACAATAGTGGCCATGTCATGTGCACATTTTCCTGATATGGCCACTTGGTAGACTTTGGAATTCCGGTTTTTTGCACTAGCCTTGAGAATGCTATTATGAAATTCCATTAAGCTGAAAACATTAAGAAAAAAAATTTTAAAAATGGTTTTCATTTTTAAAAATAATGGCAGGGAAAATTCTTAAACTTTAGCATGGCCATAACAGGGGCACCCACCTTACATGGCTACACAAAAAAATTCGTAAGCATTATTGTGTATGACTGTATAAGAGGGTGCTTAAGGATGTTTTTTAATTGAGTTATCTGCATTTGCCAGCTGGACTATATTTAGTATACTAAGATATGTTTGTAGAATAAAAATATATTCCTATACAGGGCTACGAAAAGAACTGGATACATTGCCGTCTATGGATAGTTATTTTTGAAAGTACTTTTTTAGTTGTTATACGTTTTCGAAATTGTTTAAGTTTTTAATTAAATTTTTGCATAGTATGTGGTGTGTATAAATTCTATAGATCATATATATATATATATATATATATATATATATATATATATATATAGGACTGCCCAAAATAATTCGAGAACATTTTCGCTTATTGCCGGAAATTGCTGAAGGTGAATTTTTAACTGTGTGATGCGCTTCTTAACTGAACTAAACATTTGCATACTATGTAGTATATATAGAAATCTATAGGTCGTATACAGGGCTGCACAAAAGAATTCGGATATTTTCTGAATATAGACGGTAATTGCTGAAATTGGGTTATCAAAAGTAATATGCGTTTTCCAAACATCTTCTTTCACCTTATTAAACGGCGAAGTTCCATTACAGTATTCTGGAAGTGTTGGAAAGTGTTTCATAATCCATATGCTTGACACATGATTTTTCTTTTTTGTTCGTTAGGCTATTCCTTTTGAACACTACGCAGTTACACAAAATCAACTATATATTAATTTTTGCTTATTTTGAGTATGCCAAGTGATTTCGACTATAATCTAACAATTACGGAAAGTTCAATTGTCAGATCTCATTTTAATCTAGAATTTAAGATAAAGAATTGCTAATCATCTTCAAAATGGTGGTCAGTCAGAGATGACGGTTTACGAGAACAAAAAAGAAAATGTGCAAATAAGAGTTTGAAGAAAACTAAACTATCCATTTTCCTTTTTCGTCATCCAAGTAACAAAAATACTTTTGTTAACAATGTAAGCTTTCAGCAATCTGTTTCGTTCAGGATTTGCCAAACAGAATATAATTCTTGTTAATACAGTTGTCTCTTTATATAATTGATAATTACATGAGAATTTCGTTTGCAATAGAAAAGTAAAAGATCGCTTATTAAATTTGATAGGATTGAGCTACTATGACTGTGATTAGTACATCAAGAAATTACTATTATATAATATTGTATAGACAAAGTACAAGTACAGAGTATACAAGAATAGAGAAGGAAGAGAGTATACAAGAATAGAGAAGGGAGAGAGTAATACAAGATAGAATAGAAAAGAAAGAAGTAACACAGATTAAGAATAAACATAAATGTATCCAAAGTGAGAAATCTATCTGCAATATTTTTTAAGGAGGTTCTCGAAAAAAAAAATGTCCGCGCTCAACAACGAAAAATGTTGACACATTTACGGGCTAATTTTTTAATTTTAAATCATTACACTTGCGGGCATGGTTATTGAAATAATTTATCGAACAGGTTTTTTTTTTCATTTTTCGATAAATGAATTAATTCTTGAGTTATAAGTGATTGTTGTATCATGCCCGTAGTTTTTTTTGCTCCTATTCCCTCACTGTCGTGTCAGGAAATTCGGTTTAAAACACCAAATTTGACAACATTTTTTAAAAATATCTTCTGTATTTACCGAAAAATGGAAAAAAACTGTTCAATTACACTGTTTCTGAATAAGAGCATTTGCCAATGTCATGCGTTTGCAAGCAAAAATGAATTCCGAAATGTGTCAGAAAATAGCCAGTTTGGATTTGAGAAGAGCTTTAAGTAATCCAGTTAATGATTCAGAAATAAAATTAACACAGTTATATTATACACTATTATTAAAAACATTCAACTTACTGTTATGTTATTGTGTCAACATAAGAAGTGCACACTTACCTGAAAAGAAAAAGGAAAAAAAAATTAAACACTTATAAAATAAATTAAAATATAATGAATGTTAAAAATTTCTGAAGATTTTTTACAATCAAACATAGGATTAATCTATCATAACTACTTGGAAATTTTAAAATAGATATTACTTTACAACGGAATAACTTAGTTGACAGAGCATTTAGAATTTATATAATAAGCACAAAAAACTGTAATGTCATATAAAAAATGATGCTGAGAAAGGTATCTGTAATCGTCATGGATCAATTAATACTACTTAAGTATTTACATTAAAATGATGAAAAATTCCCTTCTTCGTTTTTTATCTTTTATTTATTTATTTATTTATTTATTTTTAAATGAAACTTGAAAAGAAATCAAGAAGAATCTAAGAAAAAAAAAATACCAAAAGAACAATGATTTGTTGGTTAAAATAGAGTGGAAAAAAAATTAAATTAATGCATAAGAAAAAAAATTACTGAAGCTTAGAATAACTTTTCTCCATCTTCTCAGACACAGTTACAAGAAAAAGCAATTGAAGATCAATTGGACGTTTTGCAATCTAAATAAAACAATTGTCTCGCTTAAGAACTGTTCTTTTTTGTTCCCCCCCCCCCCCCCCCCTTGTCTTCTTTGAATTTTCAGTCGTTTGACCGCTGAAGCAGAAACAGATTAACAAAAATAAAAAAGCTTAGTATAAATATACTTAGCATTCTTGATGATACTTCTGTGATTTGGTTTTCAAAGTGATTTGTTTTATTTTGTAATTGAATGAATACAAGTATCAGCTTTAAAATAAAGTTAACACTAAAAAGTCAAACACAAGCTATTTATTTATTTACATGTCTTTTTGCTTGTTACTGTTTCTTCTTTTCCCTACTTTCATTAGTGTACTTAATTACACTTTTATAGAAACTCACCATAAAAATTAAACTCGCTAGATAAATTAAGTTGAAAGGCAGAATAGTAAATTAGAAAAGAGATCTTAAAGCAGCAAACCTGGCAGTTTTGGAAATTGTACGTCAAACGTGACATATGAGGTGCGTTCGTACTATAGCTAGTTATATAAATATTTAGATCTTGATGATTTTTATATCTGTGAAATGAATTATATCGTCTGTAGATTAATTTCTGTAATAAAATAAGTATCTCGGTCGCTTGACGATTCAACTTCGGAAGCTGCTATAACAAGAAATGACCGATTAAAAAAAAAAAAAAAAAAATCAAATTTCTTATTAATAAATGTTTTTATTAATATTTTCTAAAGTTTTCATTCGATTTTTATAAAATTTGAAATGTCTCGACAAAATTCTGCAAAGATAATATATCTTAAATTTCAAACCATTCGGTTGGGTAGTTTTTGCGTTGTTACATGCGGACGGACGGACAGACAGACGGACGGACCAGACGACAACAATAGGTGCTACGTATTTATATAATTACGAACGCACCTAAAAAGAAAAGAAAAAAGAAACAAATACCGAATAAAATTAACATTGGGTTAGATAAAAATAACGTAGCTATGTTTTTATCTCCTACATTATTTTTAAATATATAAATTCCTGGTAAATAATAAAAGTTATTAATACTGTATGAGATTTATTCCTATTATGTTTAAATTTTAAGAAAACAGAAAACATTTTCCTTTAAATTCGTGAATAAAAACAAGCGAAGAGCGTAGTAAATAATAATAAATTCTCTTTAAAATGCTTTATCTTATATTTCTACTTTCCAGCCATAAATCACAACGAAAAGTCATGATTTCGAATTTATAGTCTTCTATCAGCAATCTTACAAACATTCTTCAGCATAGACTGGCTGAAAGAACAGGAAACATTTCCAGAAATTTACTAGCAAAATAATCTTCAAAAGGACGCAGAAAGTAAAGGCTGAAAACATTTATTAGAATGTCATACTCCAATAACTGCAATCTTTTACAAAGAAAAATTAAGATTATAGAGCAGACGCGAAAAATAGTACAATATAAAAATCGAACTTTTCATATTTACGGTTATAGGCCATCCAGAAAATTTATCACTAATCCATACAGCGATGTGATTAAAAGAAAATAAACTTCGACATTTCGAATGTATCAAAATGGGATGAAGACAGGAGAGGGAAATAATCCTTAGTCCGTCCCCATTGTCAATAGCCAAACATCATGTCAGAAAAACTTATTAGAAAAAAAATATATCAGACATCAAAATATAACAGGCTAGCAAAATCCGCGGCTTTGCAAGCGTGGTTCTTGAAATACGTCAAGAGGATATTTGTGTGCCTATTTACATTAGGAGAAATTATACTGCTACGGATAATTTAAAAGACGGTTTGAAGAAGTACAACTGTCCTACACAGACATTGTATTTGAAACATTTTTCGAGAAAAGATTTTCTTCTTCGAAAGGCTATTTTATTAGAAGTCCTTATCTATGTCTATGTTCATAGAAAAAAAAATCGCTAGATTCGTCGATCAGTCGTGGGAAAAAACGGCGAAGTTTGTCAATCGATCGCAAGAAAATAACGCGAAATTCGTCAGTCAGTTGCGAAAAAAATCGCGAAAATTTTCAGTGAGGCACGAGAAAAAAAAAATAGTGATTCATTAATCTTGTTGGCGCCACTCTTGGCTTGTAACATCGCTTGGCGATAAATGTGTTCAGAAGTCGTTTTGTTCTTCGCTTGTTCGGGAGTCTCCATGAGGTGCTCCGAAGTAAATAAAAAATGGTTCGTTATTGTAAACAAAGTTGAAATTTTATCGATAATAGTATAATTTACAGCCCACTTTAATGTCGTAGTCGACATTATGGTACCGCTCGCGGAGAATAATCAGCGATCATAGGATTATATTGCGTTTTTGTTGAAAAATAAAAAAATAATCGAAAGAATGGATGCAAAAGTTTTGAATCGAAGAAGGGGCAATATAAAGGCCCAATTGACAAAATTATCAAACTTTATAGCCGATAAGGCACAAGAAATAGACTCAGTAGATATCTTGAATAAAATCGAAAATTTGAACAAATTAGAAGATAAATTAGATGATTTGAAAATGGAGTTCTATAAAATTTTAAAAGATGAAGAAATCGATAAGTGTGATGCTGAATTTGAAGAAATCGAACAAGATCTCCAAAATCTCAAGGTAAGATTTAAAAGGCTTATTGAGAATTCTAAAACTAAAAATGTTGATCTAATAAATGAAAATAATGGTGTTAATAATTCAAAAAATTTAAATGTTAAATTATTCAAAAATTCCATTGCCGAAATTCGATGGTTCGTATGAAAATTGGAATAACTTTAAGACTCAATTTTATTGTATAATTGATTCGAACGAATTGTTAACTAATGATCAGAAACTTTTTTATTTGGAATCCTCTCTTGAGGGGACAGCGAAACAAATCCAAAGTACTGATGACACATGAGAGTCATTATTTGAAGCACTTAAAAAAAGATTTGACAATAAAAGATTAATAGTTAACAGTCATATTAAATCTTTATTAATGTTAGATAATATTTGTGCTGATTCAGCTGAAAAATTAAGAATGCTGCTTGATTGTATTTTAAAGCATGTAAGAGCTTTAAAGGTGTTAAATGTCGAAATGAACAATTTTAGTGAAAATTTATTGATTAATATTATTTTGACAAAATTGGATAGAACAACATGCAAGGAATTCGAAATGACATTAACAACGACAGATTTACCTCGATGGACAATTTTATCGAATTCATACAAAATCGTGTTCAAATATTAGAAAACCTGCAAGGAACACAAATAAATTCGCAAAAATTTAAAACCCAGAACAAACAAAAAACTTTTATTCTGAAATCTAATTCCTGCCTTGTTTGTAAAAAATTACATGCTTTACACCAGTGCCCTGTTTTTCTAAAAATGACTCCAATTCAAAGATTTGATGAAGTAAAAAAGAATAAACTTTTTATAAATTGTTTAAATGACTCGCATCTGCTTTCGAAATGCGGTTCGAAATATAACTGTCAGCTGTGCTTTCTCAGACATAACGTATTACTTCATCGAGATAAAAATAAATCATTTCAAAATAAAACGTCATTAAAAAGCCCCGATTCTGAAGTTGAATTATCATTGGCGCCAGACAAATGTTCTGGTAAAGAAAATGATGAATCAAATAAACACATAATAATGAAAGTAAAAAAGCAGTTCTTTTGTCTACGGCATATATTTATATTTATAGTCCGTTACATAAATGTTTCGTGCAGGCCAGGGGAATTCTCGACTGCGGGAGCCAAGCTAACTATATTACGAAAGAAATGGCCTCCTATTTGGGCTTGAAAAAAGAAAGAATAAATGTTTCTGTTAGTGGATTAGGTGGAAATGCCTTTAATGTTAAAGGGAAAGTTAATACGATAATTCGTAATAAGAATGCTTCATTCTCTTCACCTAGCGAATTTTTTGTTGTTTCGAAAATTACTGATTGTGTACCTTCTTCAAATATTAAAATTGATAAAGCATTGTTACCAAATAGGGTTTTGCTAGCTGATCCTACTTTTGACATACCGGGAAAAATTCATTTAATAATTGGGGCAGAACTCTTTTATGAGAGAATAAAAGAAGGAAAAAATCGCATTTCACCAGATTTAATGTTTCAAAATTCGGTGTTTGGCCTTATTGCTACTGGAACTGTTAAAATCAAGAGTTCTAACTCATATTGTGGATTAACATTTAATTATGAAATCGAGAACATTGAATCTAATCTTAAAAAATTTTGGGAAATAGAAAATATTTCACCTGACCGTTTTCTAAGTAAAGAAGAAGAATTCTGTTAATCTCATTTTCAAAAAACGCACAAAAGAGATGATACCGGAAGGTTTATTGTCGAAATGCCGATTCAAACTGATCAATTAAATTCATTGGGAAATTCGAGAAATTTAGCAGAAAGGCCTTTACAACAAACAGTAAAGAGATTGGAAAATAATAGTGCTATGAAAAAAACTTTATTGCGAATTTTTAAATGAATATGAAGCATTGGAGCATATGGAAAGAATTTCAGTCGAAGATTCTCGCTCAGTAGTTTATTACATGCCTCATCATGGCATTTTTAAACCGGATAAATCCTCTACTAAATTTGTCTTTAATGCCTCTGCACCTACCACAACGGGAAAAAACTTGAATGATATTTTGTTTTCGGTGAAGTTAAGGAAGATCTTTTTGCTATTTTGTTAAGATTTCGAAAATATAAGGTTGCTTTAACTGCGGACATTAAAAAAATGTTTCTGCAGATTTTGATAGATCCTTCGCAAAGGGACCTTCTACGCATTCTTTGGAAGGATTACGAAAATAATCCCACAATTGCCTTTAAATTGAACACGGTCACCTATGGAACTAAATGCGCCCCTTTTTTGGCCATAAGGTGCATCAAACAACTGGCTTTAGATGAGAAGGATAAATTTCCTCTTGCGGCAAAAGCTATCCTATTTTATAGCTACATGAACGACATCGTGACTGGATCCCCAGATTCGGAGTCGGCAATAGCCCTGAAAAATCAATTAATTGATATATTTCGTTCTTGTGGAATGACTTTGCACAAATTGAATTCAAATTTGAATGAGCTTTTAAATCATGATGAAATCGAAGACGTTTCCTTTTGCACTAAGTCTGACACTTCAGCTAAAACTTTAGGTATGGTTTGGCAATCCAATAAAGACCAATTTGTGTTTAGTTTCGGTGAAAGAACAAAAATCATACACCAAAAGACAGGTTCTTTCTGTCATAGCAAAATTGTATGATCCTCTTGGGCTCATTGGCCCAATTATTTCCAAGGCCATGTGTTATCTTCAAAAATTGTGGTTGTGTAAAATAGGATGGGACGAGAACATTCCGGAACCACTTGCTAGTGATTGGTGTAACTTCGTAAGTCAACTTAAGAATATAGAAAATATAACAATTAGTCGATACATTTTAACTCCTTCCACAGAAGCAATATTTGTTCTTGGTTTCGCTGACGCTTCCATAACAGCTTTTGGTGCTGCAGTTTATGTATATTGTTTAAATTCATCCAACTCGACCACATCAAACTGCAAGTAAATCAAGAGTGTCACCTTTAAAGACCATTTCTGTGCCAAGACTGGAACTATGTTCCTGTTTGCTTCTTTCTCAACTTGTCGCCAAAATTCTCCCTTCCTTACAACTAGACATTCAAGGAGTAATTTTATTCTCAGATTCAACTATAGCATTGGCATAGATAAAAACCTCTGCTCATCTATTAAAAACTTTCATCGCAAATAGAGTCTCAAAGATTCAGTCTCTCACGGAACAATTTTATTGGAAACACATTCCTTCTAGTGATAATCCAGCTGATATAATATCTCGTGGAACATTTCCTCAAGAACTCTCAGATATGGAACTGTGGTGGAAAGGTCCATTATTGACTAATAATATCTTGGACTTGACAGAAAAAGGGAAAAAAAACTGACTTTCCAAATGATGATGCATATTTAAACGAACTTAAATCAAGTTGTAATATTAATTTGCATCTAATTAATCGGGACTTAAATTACAAAATTGGTTAAGAAAATGATTAAAGTAACAGTTATTTTAAGTTAATTTGTATTTTAGTTTATATTTATAAATTTATTTATAATTGCAAGCACAAAGAAAGGAGTGTAGGGCCTATAACAAAAGAGGAATTTTACCAAGCAAAGATTAAATTAGTCAAATTGGTTCAGGTAATGTACTTCGACAGGGAAATGAAGGCGCTCAAGAAAGGTGAGAAACTAAAGGATAGTCGAGTAAGTAATTTAAATACTTTTCTTGATAGGGATGAAATAATTAGGGTTGGTGGTCGTTTAGATCAATCAAATTTATCTTATGATAAAAAACATCCGATTCTTTTACCCAAAGATATTAGTCCAGGCTTACACTTTTAATTTTCCAGTATTTTCACTTAAAAAATTTGCATGTTGGTGCTCAAACCTTGCTTCATTTTGTGAGACAAGAATTCTGGCCTTTAAATGGCAGAAACATAGCCAGAAAAATCGTGCATAATTGCATTGTTTGTTTTAAAAACAAACCTAAAATTGCAGAACAAATCATGGCCTCGTTACCTAAAGAAAGGGTAAATATCAATCCCCCTTTTACAAATTCAGGCATTGATTTATGTGGTCCATTTTATATAAAATACAAAAACCAACGTAAAGGAGTTTTTAGTAAAATTTATGTCACAATTTTCGTCTGTTTTGCTACTCGTGCAATTCATTTAGAAATAATAACAGATTTAACTTCTGAAGCCTTAGTAGCTACCTTAAAAAGATTTGTAGCTAGGCACGGAATTTGTGCCACCATCTTTTCCGATAATGCCTCTAATTTTGTTGGTGCGAATTCAGAATTGCATAAAATTCTAAAAAATCAATCCGAGGAATTGGCTGCATACTTATTGGCTAATTCATTTTCTTGGAAATTCCTTCCTCCTAGATCCCCTAATTTTGGTGGCTTGTGGGAGGCAGGAGTAAAATCCTTTAAGCACCATTTAAAAAGAACTATTGGAGATTTAAAACTAACTTTTGAGGAATTTTTAACTGTCGTTAATCAAATCGAAGGTATTTTAAACAGTAGGCCTCTAATACCTTTATCTTCGGATCCAAACGATTATGAAACGTTAACCCCTGGACATTTTTTAATAGGCCGCCCCATAAATAGCATCTGTGAACCAAACTTGACTGACCTTGCCAATAATAAACTTAGTCATTGGCAGCAAATTACAAAAATTAATCAATTAATTTGGAAAAAATGGAGTAGAGATTATTTAAATAATCTACAACAGCGAACAAAATGGTTATTTGAAAAAGAAAATATTAACAGTGGAACTATGGTTTTATTAAAGGATAGTAATTTGTCCATGTGTACCTGGTCAGTCGGTCGCATTCAAGACGTTATTTATGGGAGCGATGGTAAAATTAGGGTTGTGCTTGTAAAAACTCCAAATGGTATATTCAAACGAGCAATTTCTAATATTAGTATTTTGCCCATAAATAATCCTTTATTATAATGTAAATATTTATTTTTCTTGTATTTCTGGTGCATTTATATTTGAAATTTTTTTGCAGTAACTTTGTATTTTAATATGATAATTGAATTGTATATTTGTATTATTGATTGAATTGAAACTTGTATTATAATTGAAGATTCGTACAATGTATTAAATAAGGAAAACGCAGTTTGACTAGATACACAATGTTTTTTGCCTCATGTGAATATTCATAGTTGCCAATCTTCCGGTTCTCTTCAAGAGAAATAAACATATTTCGAAACAGAAAATTGATTTAGCAAAATGCGTCTTGTTTGCATGAGCTACTTATTTGATATAATATATCAAATAAAATTTGTCTAAAAATATGTTTATCTATCTGTATGTATTTATTTTAACGAAGGTTAAAAGGAAGAAGGTTACAGCTATGTATATTTTTTATATTCATTTCGGTTAATTAAAGTGATAATGATTTGGGAGAACAATAAAAATTATTAATGTTATACAAGACTCATTTATTATTTTGAAAAAGTTGATTCAATTTCAATTGTAATAAAGTCATATTTTTATGGATTATTGTAACAACATACTTGAAATTGATGAAAAATGCCTTTTTTAAAAAATTATTTTTCCTATGAACCCAACCCTTTTTCAAACTTTGGAAACTATTTGACAATAATACAACCTATTTTCTATAATATTTTGAAACATTTTTAAAAAAACGTTTTTATTCACAATTTAAATTGTAAAATTTAAATTTAGATTTTTTTTTTTTTTTTACAACTTCTATCATGTTGCATATCATATTAAAGTTCATTATAAATGCAGCAATATGACACTTATTTCACCTTCCTATCTTAATTAGGAAAGATTTTATGACAATTTGAAATACCCTAGCGGGCTGGCATTTTTTGACAATTTTCGAGAAGTTTATATAGTTATATTTTCAAATGGTATTTTTCTTAGTCTATATAAATACTAACTATGTGCCACAGTTCATTAAAAAAAGAGATACTGAGGTAAAATTCCATTCAAAAAGTGTGTTGATTTGACATGGAATGACCATTCGATATTGTTAGTGTCGGAGACAACAAGAGAGAAGTCTTGTTGACATGTAAACAAGAACTTATTCAAAATCGAAATGTATAATGATAGCATTTTTATTCGGCCAGTTACTGTTAAAATACACTTAAAATTTCTCCAGCCGGCGAAACCGTGTAAAATTAAATAATTTCAGCAATACTTGACTTGTATATATAGTATATTATATAAGCTCATAGAAAAAATAATAAACTATTTAATCGTTAAAGTTTAAATTCATAAAGTATTGCCCATTTAAACACTCATTTAACCAGAAATTTTCAAATGCAATAATCGATTGAATTCGGCGAGGAAAAAGTTTTGCTCGCTAAATCGCGTCTTTTTGCACCAAATACTCGAAAGTATTTTATTTTTTTTACAGATTTTTTACTGGGATTCAGCAGCTAAATTTGACTGATCCTTTATTACGTACATGAGTTCCATTAGCGTTTTTTTTTTTTTTTTTTTTTTTTCCAAAATATCCTGAGTAAGCGTTTTAATGAGACCTTCCTTGTTAGGTAAGCATTTATATTTTAAGAGTAACCACCATGCCAAATTTCAAGTTTCTATCCCCAACAGTATCACAGAAATCGTAATTTAGAACGTTTGTTTTTCGTGCACCCTTTTATATTTCGAATTTTAAAAGCGTTTCTGTGCGAACATTTGCGTCTTAAAAGTAACAGCCATGTCAAATTTCAAGTTTCTATCGCGAGTTCTATATAATTCGTAATATAGAACCTTTATAGAACGTTTTCCGCGCATGTCACCTTTTTAAATTTAATTTTTTTTTTTTTAACATTTCTTAGCGATAATTTACACTTTATAAGTAACCACATTGCCAAATTTCAAGTATCTATACCCAACAGTATCACAGAAATCGCAATTTTGAAACGTTCTTTTCCTCCGAAAACCTTTTAAATTTTGATAGGGAGAAAGAAAGAAAAAACTGGTTTATGCGAGCAATTACGTCTTAAAAGTAACAGCTATGTCAGATTTGCAGTCTCTATCCCTAACAATTCTATAGAAATGATAATTTAGAACATTTTAAACTCACTTTATCCTTTTAATTTCGAATCTTTTAGAAACCAATCTTAGCGAGCATTTTCGTCTTAAAAGCAACCATGCCAAATTTCAAGTTTCTAGTTCCTTCAGTATCACAAAAATCGCAATTTTAGAACGCTTTCTTCTTCTGCACCCTATCGGGGTCTCTTGCATCGACATAAAATATAGCATGGATCAGGGACTGTCACCATCATTTAGCCACCATTACTTTTACAATAGATCAGGTAGTTCCACAGATTACTCCCCCCCCCCCTTACAAACAAATCCATAAACAAACGTTTTCTTCGTTATTAATATTAGTATAGAAACAAACAAGAAAGAAAAATCATGCATTAAGCATACATTATGAAACACTTTCCAATACTCCAAGAAAACTCTAACGATACTTAACCGTTTAATAAGGCGAAAGAAGATATATCTTAAATAAATTTAGATAACGCATAACACATTTGAAAACCCCGATTCAAGCGTCCATAGTCGGAAAGATACTTGAATTATTTTATGCAGTCCTGTATAATATCTACAGATTATTATGTATTTCACATAGTATACTGAAATTCAGTAACGACTTTTCATCGCAGATAATTGCGTAATTGATTTATTTTGTATTACCCGGTAAATTAATGATAATTGCTTTGCACTTCATATCCTACAAAAAGCATGTTTTACTACACTTTATAAATGCATATGTTTGAAATAGTGCAACATCATTAAAATACACTGCAATCATTTTTTTCCATAGAGCATAAAAGGAATTATTTTGAGTACTCCTGTGAACTAACTATAAATGCTACGTACTTCGTTTTTAATAGGGTGCATACCTGCCAGAGTAAATCTCAATAAAATCTATCTATTACGTAAAAATGTAAACAAATATACGAGGATTAGAGCGCGTACAGACAGGCAGACGGACGGACAGACAGACAAACCGAATTCATAAACACTTTTCAACTACATTGAAAAGTATTAAAAAAGAAAGTATTTTTGGAAATTAGAAAAGCCCATTTCAAAACAATAATACCACAAATCACTTTTAAAACTATTGATGTGTTACTTTTGAAATGACAGCTGGAAATATTGGCAATACAATGGAATGAATTACTGAATACAATTCACATAATGAGTTAAATAAGGACATCGCAATATGATAGATTAGCAATGATTTCTGCCATTTGCATATTTTTTTATATTCATTACGGTAATTACAATGATAATACCGGAGAATAATAATTATTTTTACTACTATACGAGACTCGTTGTTATTTTGCAAAAGTTTTTATTTTTATTTTTTATCGAGGATAAAGCAAGCGAACAACGTGTAAATTGAAACAGAAAATAATACAGTTTTTCTTTAAAATGAAGTTTTGGGATTTCTCCTGCCCAGTCATAAATCAAAAGGAAAGTCAATATTTCGAATTTATATATCCTTCTGCTTTCAGCAATCGTAACAAAACTTCTTCAGCATAGCTAGGTGGGTTGAAAGAATAGAAGAAAGTATCTCTAGAAATTTAGTTAAATATAAACTTAAAATGAATGCAGAAAATAAATGCTAAAAACATTTATTGGAATGTCATACTCGAGTAACTGGAACCTTTTACAAAGAAAAATCAAGATTATAACATAGAGCAGACGCGAAAAGAAAAAATCAATTTTTCGGAAATTTCGAAGAAAACTGAGATAGCGGTATTCTGCCATGAAAATCATTTATTGGTGAAAGCTTGTGATATGAAAATGACAAATTTAATATAAAAATAGAATTTATTATATTTACGGTTGCAGGCCATCGAGAAAACTTATCGCTATTTCATAAAGCGATGTGATCAAAATTCAGAAGAAAATTGACATTTTAGTTCCAATGTATCGATAAGAGAAAGAGTAAGAGAGAGAGGGGGGGGGGGGATTTTAAAATATGAAATACTACTGGCAAAACAATCTAATTACTGAATAGAATTCGTACAATGCATTAAATAAGGAAAACGCAGTTTGATTGGATACACAATGTTTTTTTGCCTCATGTGTATATTCATAGTTGCCAATCTTACGGTTCTCTTCAAGAGAAATAAACATATTTCGAAACAGAAAATTGATTTAGCAAAATGTGTCTTGTTTGCATGAGCTACTTATTTGATATAGTTTATCAAATGAAATTTCTGGCAAAAAAATATGTTTATCTAACTGTTTTTATTTTTTTTAAGGAAGGATAAAAGGAAGAAGGTTACAGCTATGTATAATTATTATATTCATTTCGGTTAATTAAAGTGATAATGATACGGAGAACAATAAAAATTATTAATGTTATACAAGACTCATTTATTATTTTTAAAAAGTTGATTTTCCTTTTCAAATCAAGCATTAAAATAAGCGAACGACATGGACATTGAATAACTACAGTTTCTTTTTGTTTAAAATTATGCTGGGGGATTTATACTTTCTAGTCATAAATCACAAAGCAAAGAACAGATTTCGAGTTTAAATTTTCTGCTTTCAGCAATCCTATAAAAGTTCTTTAGAACAGCTTCGTTAAAATAATAGAAGAAAGCATTTCTAGAAATTTACTCATTAAATAAACTTCAAGGGGACGCACAAAATAAATGCTAAAAGCATTTATTGGAATGTCATACTCGAACAGAACCTTTTGCAAAGAAAAATCAAGATCATAGTAAAGATGAAAATAAGCACTCGCCAGCGCCACTCCGCGATTAAACTTGAAAATCTGGTGATTAAACATATGGAAAGAACCGGCCAAATGTAGCATTTCCCAATTTCCTTTTTTCCCTAAAATTCGCGATTTTTCCGAAACAACTTTTCCGTTCGACGAAATTCATGATTTTTCCGCGCCCGTTCAACGAAATTTTTACGCACCAGATCGACAAATTTCATGATTTTTACGCATCCGATCGACGAAATTCATGATTTTTAAGCGCCCGATCGACGAAATTTGCAATTTTTTCTGAGACTAATTGGTGGAATACACAATTCCTGAATTTCTGGAGTGTTGACCACTTTTGGCCAGCGAGCCACAGGTTGTGCATGTGTAATATATATCATGTTATGGGTTATTATTTAGTGCATAATTATACCTATTTTATTATTGTCAGATCTTAATTCTTGACAAATATATTTTTTTTTAAATAAAGGTACTTATGTAGTTCGCTACACAAGTACCTAAGCTTAGTGGGACTTATGCAGTTAGCTACATAAGCATGTGTTATGTATAACTTTGCTGTTAACTTATTTTTTAAATTTAAAATAGGTTGGAAATTAGTATCTCAAATTTATTCAAAACAATATAAATCAAAATATTTTTACTTAGTACATAAATTACTGGTTTACTGTAAACGCATTATATATTTTTTAAATTAAATATTCAGTGACATAAATGCACTTACTGGCTACTAAAGAAATTATTCTCACTAAAGCCAGTAACTCGCTACTAAAAAAATATCAACCTATCGGCCAGTGGCTACTAAGCAAAATTCCTTATTTGCATCTTTAGATAATAGAGCAGACACGAAATTATATATTTATATATAAAAAAAAAAAAAAGAAAAAAACACTTTTGGGAGATTTCGAAGAAAATGGAGAAAGCTTTAATCTAACATTCTGCCCGGAAAATCATTTATTGGTGGAAGCTTGCGATATAAAAATGGCAAATATAATACAAAAATAGAACTTTTTATAATTACGGTTGCAAACCATCGAGACAATTTATCGCTAATCCATAAAGTGGTGTGATTAAAAGAAAATAAACTCCGACATTTCAGATGTATCAAAATGAATTAAAGAAGCATCTTTATTACCACCCCCACCCCCTCTCTCTCTCTTTCAATGCCAATTATATCAGGAATTTCTTTCAGTTTAGACGACACTAGAATGTTTTCCAGATACGGGTGGCTATAAACATTTTATTTATTTGAAATATGATAGGTAAATTAATGAAATTGAAATCAAATGCCCATAGCAATGCTAATTTTATCTAATCTAATTAATATACTTTTAATGCGGCAAATGTACAAATTAAAACAAAAAAATATATATTTCAGTTTTGAAGAGCATACAAGAACATAAATTACTTTATTCACACATTCAAGCTATACACATCATATTCAGGTTATGTAAGGTTTAAGGCAATTTTAATGTGGCGTACTCGATATGGTTAGTACAGTATTAATAGCAACAGGCTACATTCACTAAACTATAATAATTTTTTAAATAGTGTATTTAAGTGAAATATTTTAGTGAAATTTTCTTTAAAATGAAGCAATTAAATTTTTTTTCAATAAATAAACATAGTATTTTTTTTTCTTTTGTGGGGAGGAAAGGGGGACTTCATAAACCTCTTCCCTGGGTTAAGAAATCGGACACTTCTAAATTATCTGGAGGGAAGGGGGGAGGGGGACATTTTGATTTACCGGGTTATGCCGTTAATTCAGCATTAGAACCAATGAGGCTATATTCAAGATGGAAAGTCATTTTTACATGGATTGGCAGCCTACTGTGAAAGAGTGGCGCGAATTCAATGAGTTTTTGAAAAGACAAGAAAACTTTTGAATAAGTCCTATTTTGTAGGAATTTGATTTTTTTTTTTCTATTTACTGTGGTTGATAAGTAATAGTAATAATAATAATAATAATAATAAATCCGCTGATATTTCCATGATAATTGCAGATCAACAAAATTCCCTGATATTTCTCTAATATTCCAAATCAACAACATTCCCTGATATTTCTGTATTTTCCAGGTCTATGATCACTCTGCATCTGCATGTATGCCACGCAAAACACTTGAGAGGATAGTCCGATTTTCATACCTTTTTGTTGTTGCTTGCTAGATAGATCTAGGTCTGTAGATAATCCCGTTTCAATATCATTATGTCTAATAGAGATGTTTGTTTTCATGTTTTTTTTTTTTCTTTTCTTTTTTTCTTGCTAACCGCACAGCAACGCCATTTGCCACCTGGTACGAAACACCTAAAATTAGTTTTTCTACCTATCATCGGAGCATCAATAGTGATAATTGTCGTCGCCGTTGTAGCCTATATCAGTGTTTACCCTAATTGACAGCGCCTAGTGTGAAGTGAAGGCATCGTCCGCACCACCCTTGCTGCGGCTCTGGCTTTAACTTTTGTAAAAATTGGCCAATCGTCTAAAGGTGAAAATAAGCACTCGCCAGTCGCCACTCGTCGATTAAACTTGAAAAACTGGCGATTAAAAATATGGAAAGAACCGGCCAAATGCAGAATTTCCCGATTACCATTTCCCCCTAAAATTCGTGATTTTCCCGCGCCCGTTCGACGAAATTTATTATATTCCCGCACATGTTCGATGTTATTCATGATTTTTACGCTCCCGATTGACGAAATTCATGATTTTTCCGTCCGATCGATAATATTCATGATTTTTCTGCATCCGACCGACGATATTCATGATTTTTCCGAGCTCGATCGACGATATTCATGATTTTTACGAGTGCGATCGACGAAATTCATGATTTTGACACTCCCGAATGACGAAATTTTCAATTTTTTCCGAAACTAATTGGCAAAATACACAAAATTCCTGAATTTCTGGAGATTTTGGCCCGCTGGCCACAGGTTGTGCAGGTGTAATGCATATCATGTTGTGGGTTATTATTTAGTGCATAAACATACCTATTTTATTATTGTCAGACCTTAATTCTAGACAAATATTTTTCTTTAAAAAAAAAAAGGTACTTTGCGCCAAACTAAACAATATTGATAACAATGATATTTTAAATGAATGTGGATTAAGAGTCCTGCATCAGGTCGAGTAACCGATTTTACTCGAACTTGAGAAGATCCGCGGTTTGGGTCGGGTCGGCCATATATTATTTTTAACATTGCGAGTCGGGTTGATTCTAACTGTTTCAACTTGGTTTTTGAATCTTGCGATTCGGGTTTGGTAACCCGTTTTCTAAAAAACTGTATATTTGAATATAAATGAATATATGCATGTTTCTTTTTCAAGATGAAAGATAAAATTGATATTTAATTACAGAATATGTTTCATAACTGCATTAAAATATGGAATGGAAGTGCTCGAAATCCGGCCTAGGTTTTGGGTTGACTTAGAATAGGATTTTAGATTTTAGATTCGTACAACTGAGACCGTGCAGAACTCTAATGTCATGTGGATTATAATACAGGATTGTCACAAAAACACAAAGGTAAGAAACAATCTTTTAAAGTCGGCACTTTTCTTTTCTTTCTTTTTTTTTTTTTTTTTTTTTTTTTTTTTTTGGGGGGGGGGGGGGATAAAAATTACTTGTTTGTAAATAACGGATATGATCAACTGTGCAATAAAAGGTTAAAACCAGTTGAGTTGATGATGAGAAAACAGAACATTAATAAAAAATTACTTGACTTATTCCTGAATTTGACCCGTCATTGAAAAAAAGAGGAAAAAAATTATATACAGGGTGTTTCCTCTTATCGCTGAACAACAGCTAAATCCTACTAAACTAAACAGTTACTTTTAGAGGTATGCTTCCAATTGCGAAATTGTTTCAAGTGTTGCATTCTATAATATTTATTAAAAGCTACTTACATTTTTTTTTTTTTAAGTTCCGAAATTTAAATTTTTATACGGTCCTTGGTCCTATAACTTACAATTAGAAAAACATCTCCCATTCTCCAACAAGTAAAATAAAATTCTTTTTTGTACGACCAGAACTTAACGAAATATGCTATTTTATGAATTTTCAGCGTTTCTGGCACTAAAAACAGAAAGAAGTGTTTGCTGGAAAACACTAGAAATTTATAAAATTCAAAAGTAAATTCGTTAGATTTTGGTCGTAAAATAATGTTTTTGTTGTTGTTTATTTTACATGCTAGAGCATAGAGCGTATTTTTTTTTCATGTATAACATAAATTAATATTAATTTATAATATAACTAGCAAGCTACGCTCGCTGCGCTGGTCGGTTTCTACAAATGAACCTTGATTAAACGAAATATATCGTTTAATTTAACCTTGTATTTGAAAGCAATCTGTATATTTACCTGGAATATCCTTCCACGTTACTAAAAAATGACGTGATTGCGCTATTAATATTTTCTAATGTGCAGTCAAAATTTTAGCTGTTAAGGACCAACTCTTTTATTTGGTCATTTACAGTTAAGGTTTGCTATAAGATGATAAAACTATATGCAATATACTAAAACCATCACTAAAAATTGTCGAACTAACAATGCAAACAAATTAACTAACAAAATCCATTCAGTGGAAGTTTTTATAAAGGCTAATCTTTGATAATCGGGATCATCTGATTATAGAACTTTTCCACATAATTCTAAAACTAACAGAACGATATAAAATATACTAAAACCATCCTTATAAATTATCTACTTAACAATGCAAGTCGCAAAAAATACGCCCAGTAAAAACTTTTAAAAAGGCTAATCTTTCGAAATCGGGTTCACCTGACTATATATCCTTCACACACGTTTGACTAAGCAACGTAGAACAATATGTAGTACATTTAAACCATTCCTGAAATAGCATCTAACTAACAATACAATTCTCATCAAAATCCGTCCAGTAAAACTTTTTCAGAAGGCTGATCTTTCATAATCGGAATCAAATATTGAAAAGGCTAATATTTGATTAAAAAAATGGTCACCCGATTTTCCCCTTATAATTCTAGAACTAAGCAACGTAGAATAATATGTTATATAATAGAACTTTTCCTCGAAAATTATCTAACAGTGTAGGTTCCATCGAAATCCATTCGGCAAAATCTTTTAAAAAGGCTAATATTTCATAATCGGATTGATCTGATTATAGAACTTCCCAGAATAATTCTATAACTATATAAGCTACGTAGAACGATGTGTTATACAATAAAACCTTCCCTGAAAAATTATCTTACAGTTTATGTTCTACGAAAATCCATTCAGAAAAACTTGAGTTATAAGCAGCCGGAATGAAATTTCATAGTAAATAGAAGTAGATTGCCATTAATATAGTTTGCATTTGAATTTAAAAAAAAGGTACTTTTCGGTTAGCCGGGCGCCAGTGATATATATATATATATATATATATATATATATATATATATATGTCTATATTCATACATATAAGTGTATATATATGTATGTGTATACATGTATTTGTGTAGATATATGTGTATACAGTGGCGCCGACTTCTGGGTCTGCGGGTCTGGGGTGCAGACCCTGAAAAGTATCTGCAGACCTTGCAATATCTCGGCAGACCCTGCAAAATGTGTTTAAAATATCAAGAAACGGTAAATTTCATCGTAGGATCATGAAAACACGGCCAATTCTGTCGAAGGATCGCGACAAATTTCGTCGAAGAATCGCCAAAAAGTGGCACCTTTCGCGAAGTGTCTCGCAAAAACGTCTAATTTAGTTGAAGTATCTCGCAAAAACGGCAAATTTTGTTGAAAGATCTCGCAAAAACGTCTAATTTTGTCAAAGTATCTCGCAAAAACGGCAAATTTTGTTGAAAGATTTCGCAAATCGGCAAATTTCGTCGAAAGATCTCGCAAAAACGGCAAATTTCGTCGAAGTATCTTGTAAAAACGGCAAATTTCGTCGAAGTATCTCGCAAAAACGGCAAATTTTGTTGAAAGATCTTGCAAAAACGGCAAATTTCATCGAAGTATCTCGCAGAAACGGCAAATTTCGTCGAAGTATCTCGCAGAAACGGCAAATTTTGTCAAAAGATTTCGCAAAAACGGCAAATTTCGTTGAAGTATCTCGCAAAAATGGCAAATTTCGTCGAAAGATTTCGCAAAAACGGCAAATTTCGTCGAAGGATCTCGCAAAAACGGCAAATTTCGTCGAAGGATCTCGCAAAAACGGCAAATTTCGTCGAAGAATCTAGAAAAAACAGCAAATTTCGTCGAAGGAGCACTAAAAAAATGTGAATTTCGTCGAAGGAACACCAAAAAAATGCGAATTTCGTCGAAGGACCAAGAAAAAAAAGTTAATTTTGTGAAATAGTCACAGAAAAGCTGCAGCATTCCTTTCGAAAACAGCACACACACAAAGTTCTATGCTGGTTAAAATAGGTAAAGTTTTTAATCTGAAACAATATACTGAACTAATTTTTGAAAAATTGGGTTAACCTGAACCCAATTTGCAGGAATCTACACTCAGTCTGAAATCGACTCGAACCAAAATCAGGGTTAGTAATTAAAAAGTTATCTAAAAGTGGTAGGTGGTCTAAAATGTTCTGAATTTGCATTAAAATGCTCAAATTGCATCAGCTCAAGGGGCTCTGCCCCGGAACCCGCTGGGGGAGCTCAGAACGCTCCCTCCAGACCCCCTAATTCATTGGGCTCACTTCGCTCGCTGTCTACCTCGGCAAATCGCGTGTTTCCCAACCCCCTCAAATCTGCCCTTGTCGCAGACCCAGCTATGGGACCAAAGTTGGCTCCTATGTGTGTATACATGTATATATATACATGTATATATATATATCACTGGCGCCCGGCTAACCGAAAAGTACCAAAAAAAATAAAAAATACTGCAAAAATGCAGTCGCACACTAAAAAAACACCTTTTGGCTTAAAATCTCTCATCAAAACTGTTTTTCTTTCTTTTCTTTCTTTTTTTTAAATAAAATTAGTAACAGTTTTTTCTTTTATTTTTCCAGATGTATAACCATTTCAATTCTTTCTGCAACAAAAAAAAGGAACCTTTTGGCTTAAAATCAAATTGTTTGTGGTCAAAAGTAAAATCAAAATCGCCAAAAACTAAAGATACATAGCTAAATATTGTTTCAATAATATAGAAATCTTGCCCCTTGAATAATTTTTTAAGCATTACGAACATTCCCAATCATGTTTAAATTAAATATTTTCGATTTATAATATTCTCTCATCAAAACTCTTTTTTTCTCTTTCTTTCTTTTTTCTTTCTTTCTTTTTTTAATAAAATTAGTAACAGTTTTTTCTTTTATTTTTCCAGATGTATAGCCATTTCAATTCTTTCTGCAACAAAAAGACACCTTTTGGCTTAAAATCAAATTGTTTGGGGTCAAAAGTAAAATCAAAATCGCCAAAAACTGAAAATACATCGCCAAATATTGTTTCAATATAGAAATCTTGCGCCTTGAATAATTTTTTAAGCATTACGAACATTCCCAATCATGTTTAAATTAAATATTTTCGATTTATAATATTCTCTCATCAAAACTCTTTTTTTCTCTTTCTTTCTTTTTTCTTTCTTTCTTTTTTTAATAAAATTAGTAACAGTTTTTTCTTTTATTTTTCCAGATGTATAGCCATTTCAATTCTTTCTGCAACAAAAAAAAAGACACCTTTTGGCTTAAAATCAAATTGTTTGGGGTCAAAAGTAAAATCAAAATCGCCAAAAACTGAAAATACATCGCCAAATATTGTTTCAATATAGAAATCTTGCGCCTTGAATAATTTTTTAAGCATTACGAACATTCCCAATCATGTTTAAATTAAATATTTTCGTTTTATAATATTCTCTCATCAAAACTCTTTTTTTTCTTTCTCTTTCTTTTTTCTTTCTTTCTTACTTTTTTTTAATAAAATTAGTAACAGTTTTTCTTTTATTTTTCGACATGAGCGTTTTCATTTCTTTCTGCAACAGTAATGATCGCCAAAAAATTAGCAATGGTAACCTTTTCGGCCAAAATAACAGAACTTTCTATCATAATTCTATAACTAATATACGTAGAACGTTGTGTTATATACTAAAACCTTCCCTGAAAAATTATCTCTCGAACAGTGTAAATTCCATCAAAATTCATTCGGCAGAACTCGAGTTATAAAGGAACGGAACGAAATTTCCGTTTGTGTTTTATATATATAGTAGATTCTAATTATAGAACCCAGGGACCGTGTAAAAATATTCAAATTTCGTAACTTTTAGAAATATAACTACTTTGACGTAATTGGCTTCCAATATAATGGAAAATAACATTTCATTAGATATATTTTTGAAATGGAAAGCCTCTAAAACTAGTGGTTAAAAATTAGCTATTGGTCAATGATAAGAGGGGACAGCCTATATAAAAGATAAAATAAATCACGGTCTACTTTGATCTTGAATAATATACAATAGGATCTCAGGGAAAATTAACATAAGAGGAACGACAAACCCCTATAACAATAGCGAAGTTTTATCCTTTCTCTTTCACGGCCGGCCACATTAAGTATTTGGAAACATTACCATCTTATTTCATATAAGATTCTTATTTCAAATATATTTTAGAGTTAATACTTACTGAAACAAAATTAAACTTCAATAATTACTTCATGAGATATTTGAAAGTTATTTACTGAAAATGAAGATTGTCATTAGATTTGCAATAATTTCCAAACAAAAGAGAGAAATAAAGCCTATCATAGATGGAATTTTTAAAGGCAAAAATTGGAAAATTTGGTTAACAGGCATTGGTCGGTGACTCAAATGTTTAATAGCCGCTCGCTAGTAAACTCAATTTAAAAATAAATAAATAAATACGCAGCCCGCTAAATTTGGAATTAAAAGGCATAATCTATACAGGGTGTTTGAATATCAAACGCATAAAATGTGCAGAACGAGAATTCTCGCCATGAATACATAAAAGTTGTCCAAAGAACCGCACCTCGACGAATCATAACTTTCGAGAAAAATGCGAAAGAAAAAAGTATGACGTCACATTGTAATACATTACCATTGCACTGACCGAAAGTAAAGTACATATCGCAATACTCACGAACGAAATACATTATCACTAGGAGAAGATTACTGATAAGTTTCAAGCTGCCGCTTTAAAGTGAGTCGGACGGCATATATTCATTTGCATATTACACTGCAAAAAAGTTGATTTTACGGTATAATACAAGCACCCCAGCTGCTAGTATGCGCAGCAGCGTATTACTGCTTTTTTTACTGTTTATGACTGTTAATTTTACGGTAAAATCAATTATATATATATATATATATATATATATATATGGTAACCTTTTCGGCCAAAATAACAGAACTTTCTATCATAATTCTATAACTAATATACGTAGAACGTTGTGTTATATACTAAAACCTTCCCTGAAAAATTATCTCTCGAACAGTGTAAATTCCATCAAAATTCATTCGGCAGAACTCGAACCCCTGTATATATATATATACAGGGTGTTCCAAAAAGGAGTACCCATTTTTAAAAATGAATAAGAAACAAACGAATAGAGTTATTAAAAGAACTCTTGCAGGAAACGGATATGTGAAGTCTGGAATTTTATTTAGAGTATTTTATTATGTTCGTTCAAATTCTTACCGACAGATGGCGCTGTGGCTACCGCATTCATCAGCAATAGTTGAAAATTAAATGACAATATTTTCAATATGTCCTCCATTCATCACAATAACATGCCGGAGTCTTAGAATGAAATTAGCACACACCTTCTGCAACGTCTGTACGGAAATGGCTGTACACTCTTGAGCGATTAATCGCTGGAGCTCAGCTAGCGAAGTGGAATTTTGACTACATCCTTCAGATGGCCCCAAAGAAAAAAATCACACGGATTTAAATCTGGTGAGTAAGGTGGCCAATTCATACCCTTGCCGGTTAATTTCGGGTAATTTTCGGTGCTGTAGCGCCATCTGTCGGTCAGATTTTGAACTATCATAATAAAGTGTTATAAACAAAATTCCAGACTTCACACATCCATTTCCTGCAAGAATTTTTTAAATAACTCTATTCGTTTGTTTCTTATTCATTTTTAAAAATAGGTACTCCTTTTTGGAACACCCTGTATATATATATATATATATTGTTTTAAATTGTTTCCCTTTCACAACTCTATGATGTACAATTTTTATGTTTTAAATTTTTTGTAATTTTATAAGGTTCAATGAAACTTATTTTCGGTGCTTCGCGGGGCTAGTGGCATGGCGCGGCGATTGGCACAAAACGCTAGGCATAGCTTTGTACCAATCACACTGTAAAGATTATCCATCCGTGTGACGTTTCAAACGTCATGCAAAACATTGTGACTCGCTATTTATTGAACGCGAATCCCTTTTTAAAAATTATATATAATTTAATCGTAAGCATGCAAAATGTTTTAATTTGCTATTTTCTGAATCGAAAATATTTTTTTATTAAGTTATAACTTAAAATTTTCGCTGATTCAAAAAGGAAATGTTTACTGCAGTGCTAAGAGACACTTACAATTTCACGTCTGCAGTTTAAATAGAAATTTTGAAAAAAATATTTTATAGTACAATATTCATTTGTTCTTTTCAGTATACATTTCTATTGATTTAATAAAACAGTTCTCGAAACTCTGTAATTTTGAAATGTTATATTTTTTAAATGATTACTTTCACAGCAATGTTACATTTTTCAAATGTTTCATTTGGCGCCAACTATTATGTTTTTTGGCAACAATGGTGTTGATATAATAGAAAAGTACCGAACTTTTAGACTGCAGCATGTTGACTGTGTATAACATAGGCATGGATAATACACAATATGAAATAAACAAAGTCAAATTCGCATCTATATTTTGTTTGTAGAAACTGACCAGCGTAGAGGGCGAAGCTTGCTAGTTAATTTATTTAAAAAAAAAAATTGTAAAATAATACAAATAAAATGCGCATTTTATTTAAAAAAAAAAAAAAAAACTATAGGCAGGCTAACTAATACGATTAACAGTCCGAATAAGACCGTCGCATAGAATAAATAAATTAAGAATGACATCGCAAACGATAACACAGAATTCCAAGTTCAAATGTTCCACTAATTTAAAAAAAAACTTCTTAAAGTGTGATAAAATAACACGTTTCATTGATAAATTATAACTAGTCGTTGGGGGCCACCGTAATACTTACCCATCATGGATATGCATAATGTAAAATATTAGATGTTATAAAATGCATTGCAATTCGAATAAAATCTTGGCTTGATGACGTCATAAACTTTGAAGGCTCGATTACTGAATTGCTTAAAAGAAACATCCTTATAACTCCAAAAACAGTAGTCCTATTAACTAGCGGTTTATTGCATCTGATTAAGCGTCTCATTTCCAATTAAAATATATCTTTGAATTGAAATTTGGATGAAATACAGGGTCATGAAAAATCGAAGAGTGTGAAAAATAGGATTACAAATATCTCGGTAACTCATTATCCGATCGACTTCATGCTTTATGCAAAATTTGTTTTTTTACTGTCTTTTATATTCATTCCTTAAAATAAACAATTTCGAAAAATTTTATATACCTTTTATCAGAACGAATATTTCGAGAGTCCGAAAAAAATAGTTCCGGATAATCGAGGTTACTGAAATTCAATACGCTTCTTCCCATTATTACATACTAAGAACATACCAAATTTAAAGTCTCTATCTCAATTTGTTCCGGAGATAGAGCGTTTACAGACACACAGACGGACGGCAATTTTTTTTTTTCTAAAAATATGTTTTTCGGAATCTCCAGTGTCTGAAACGTGTAAATCCGTCAAAAAAAATTTTTCGATTTTCAAAATGATTACAAGACTTACCCTATACTACGTATGATGGGTAAGTAAAAACTGTTACTCATAAACAAGTTTGTAAAATAAAGATAAAATATATTTTAAAACGATCATACAGTTAAATCGAGTAATACGTCGAATAAGTGCAAGAATAAATATTATAAATGGCATAGCAAACTATAATAACTACTCAAATTAATTGAAGAATTTAGGATTCAAATTTTCCTTTAATTAAAGGAAACTTCTTTAAAATGCACTACTCTGAGAAAAGTAAATTTTCGAAATCGAATAATTGGTAAATTAGAAACAAATTAGTTATTAATATAAATAAAATATATTTTTAAAAGATCATACAATTAAATCGAATAATAGGCATTTGAAAAACAACAACAAATATTAATAATAGCAAAAGACTATTAGACCTATTTTAAGTTAATTCAAGCATTCTGGAGTAAAATTTTCAATAATTAAAGAAAACACCATTTTAAAGCGAGCTGTTCTGCGAAAACTAAATTTTCAAAATATGGTATGACAAAGGATACATAATTAATTTTCAGTGATATATTTCAAACATGTTAATTCTAAATAGATCTATGTATTAATAAAGATAAAATACATTTTACGGAGGTCATACAAATAAATCAAGTAATACTTCAAATAAGAACTAGTAGGATGTGTCAATCCCAAAACTTTCTTCTATCTCACATAGGAGCTACGCATACACTAAAAAGAATCAGCACCCATTTATATCAAGGTCTAACTGAAACTCAAGTTTTATTAAATTCCGTGCAATATTTCTTGAGATATGACGATCGCTAAAATCGTGTAAACCCTGCAAAATTCTGCATAGCAGCGCCACCTGCTGGACAATTTTTACCAAAAACTAATCAGCACCAATTTATATCAGAGACTAACTGAATATAAAGTTTTATTAAATTCCGAGCATTATTTCTTGAGATAGAGCTATTACGAAAATCGCGAAAAATGCTGCATAGCAGCGCCACCTGCTGGGCGATTTTTGCTAAAAACTAATCAACACCAATTTATATCAGGGCCTAACTGAATCTAAAGTTTTATTAAATTCCGAGCATTAGTTCTTGAGATAGAGCTATTGCGGAAATCGCGAAAAATGCTGCATAGCAGCGCCACCTGCCGGGCGATTTTTACCAAAAACTAATCAGCACCAATTTATATCAGGGACTAACTGATTCTAAAGTTTTATTAAATTCTGAGCATTAGTTCTTGAGATAGAGCTATTGCGGAAATCGTGAAAAATGCTGCATAGCAGCGCCACCTGCCGGGCGATTTTTACCAAAAACTAATCAGCACCAATTTATATCAGGGACTAACTGAATCTAAAGTTTTATTAAATTCCGAGCATTAGTTCTTGAGATAGAGCTATTGCGGAAATCGCGAAAAAGGCTGCATAGCAGCGCCACCTGCCGGGCGATTTTTACCAAAAACTAATCAGCACCAATTTATATCAGGGACTAACTGAATCTAAAGTTTTATTAAATTCAGAGCATTAGTTCTTGAGATAGAGCGGCCACAAAATTTTTGTCACATACAGACAGACAGACAGACAGACAGAGTCACAGACAGACATTTTCTAAAAATAGTCAAATCGTGTTCAGGACCTTCTAAAACGTATAAATCCGTTGAAAACCGGAAGTCGAAAATTTTCATGAATCCAATACTTTCTTCTTGTAAAGATAGAAGAAAGTAATAACAACAATTAATAATGATAATATGGCAGACGATAATACCTGTAAAGTTAGTTCATGAATTTCAGGATAAAATTTTCTATAATTAAAGAAAACACTATTTCTAAGATTTCCTCTTAAGCAAACAGATATTTCAGAAGTGCTATGCTAAACTAAAATTGGAAAACTGAATATACGAAAAGTGGTCAGAATATTTTAAACTAAATACAATAACAGAATTATTTTGTTCGCATGCTGGTTAATTAGCAAAGGGTAACTGTATTATTGGGAGGAGATTTCTAAAAGAATCTGGTATAAGAGAGAGATTCTAATTGACAGGATTTGTCTTGAAATGTTGAAGTGATTTCTTTTGGTTTACCACCGGGATAATTTTGGCGGTCAGCCAAATTACAGCATTGCAAGCAGCAGTCGTTCTATTCTCGCAAGAATTCGAGATAAACTAATTTGAGCAAAGTTACAAAAAAAAAAACCTTACCATTACTAAAAAAAATATTTCCATCATTTCGTTTGTGTGCATATGCCATTCACTGATTCTACAAAAACTATGGATATTTAGTAAGAAAGAAAGAACACGAATACGTTTATAAAATACTCCACAGTTTTTTAATAAATTATTACACGGTTTCGAGAATTTGTTCGAAAGTAAACCAATATTTTATATTGTACTAAACTAGAAGGAAAAATATTAATTTCCAAATTGTCCTTCCTATGAGAGAAAATAACAAATTCATTGATAAACAAACTTAATTATCTAAACAAAATTGTAATATAACTTTATAGTTTAATATTTTTATCCAAATAATACTGCACTCTACAAAAATTACTAATAATATACCAAAAAATAACACTTATCCAGTTAATACAGAATTTTAGGTTCAACATTTCTATCAAAAAAAAAAAAAAAAAAAACACACCTTTTAAAGTTCTATTGATATGACAGACGATAACAAGTTTCATTAATAAATTAGAAAAAAAAAATCGTTAATACATAAATCATTTTGCAAATAAATAAAGATAAAATGCATTTTAAAAAGATCTTACAGTTAAATCGAATAATACTTCGAACACTAACAACAAACAATAAAAATTTACATTGACAAACGATAACATTTGTTATAATTCAAGAATTTCGGATTTAAATTCCCATTAAGTAAAATAACATCTTTTAAAGTCAGCTATTCTGAGAAAACCAAATTTTCAAAATATGGTATGACAGGGGATACCAAATTTATTGATAAATTTCAAACAGATTATTATTTCATAAACAAATTTATGTATTAATACAGATAAAATATATTTTACAAAGATCATACAATTAAATCTTCGAATTAGAACGACGATTACTAATGTTAATGACATGCAGACGAAAACATCTTTTCAAGTTAATTTAAGAATTTGGGATTTAAATTTTTTTTATCAATTAAAACACTACTTCACGAATTTCCTCTTAAGCAAATGGGTATTTTACAGAAGTGCTGAACTGAAATAGGAAAATTGAATTTTCGAAATATCTTAAACTAAATAAAACATCAGAATTAGTTCATTCGCATGCTAGTTAATTAGCAATGGATAGGGGATTTCTAAAATAATTTGGTATAAGTACAGAGTTTAATTCTAATTGACAGGACTTTCTCTGGAAATGTTGAAGTGATTTCTTTTGGTTTACCACTGGGATTAATTTTGGAGGTAAGCCAATTTACGGTATTGCAATCGCAGACGTTCTATTCTGGTGAGATTTTAAGAAAAACGAATTTGAGCAGAGGCATGGAGATAATGTTGTCAGCGTACTACACTTATTAACTGCTCATTCTTGATTTTACTGAAAAATTATTTCCATAATTTTGTTTGTTTTTGCGTATATATGATGTCATTCGTATTCACAGGTATTTCATTTGCAGTAAAATCAACACTTTTTTTTGCAGTGTATAGGAGAGTGAGAAAAATGGTCGGGAAAATTCAAATATACATTCAATTACCCTACTGCGGCAAAACAATTTTGTTAGACATGTTCAACTAACACCTGTAGGTGTATTCTACTTAGGGTTGGCAAGTTTTTGCTAAAAGTGCAAAAAACCATGGACAAAACATGTAAAAACCGTCCTGACAAAAATAGGTACATGTTTTATTTAAGGGAATCTAAGTTATTTTAACTTTTATTAATTTTATCTTATCTATAACAAAATGTAACTTTGAATTTCTTATTTTAGAATAATCAATGCATCATTCAAACAGTAGTATAAATGCTATTAAAAGTTTACATCATTTTTAGTAAAATATTTTTTTCCAGTTTTTGCCACTGTCATGGGAAAAATACCATTTTGCCGGCAAAATAACTAACCCTATTTCTACTCGTGCTGTATTTCTATAATTGTTTGAAGCAAAAATTATATTATTTTCAACATGTAATTAGAGTTTTACTGTATTTATTTAATTTTATTTTTTTTTAAGCGGCATATTTTTATAGGTATATGAGAAGGATTATACAGGATTATATGCATAAGAAAATGATTTCTTTAAATATGTTCATATGAAGAAGCAGACGAAATTTTCGTAGAGACGAAAGCATATTTCCCTTCTGTACCATTTTTTCAGGAAAATGTTTGATACCTTGGCTTAGAGCCAAAGCATTCATGAAAATTCAGCTTTATGCTTTTATATCATCCATTTAAGTGGTTTTTCACTTAGTTGATTGCACTTTACGCTTACGTTCATGTTACTATTCCTTGTCATAAACACTACACCTATTTCTAGATCAAAATATTGCGAGGATTTTTTATATACAGTATATAGCGCATCTTCAATAGAATTTTACTGCTAAAAAAGCAGAAAAAAATATATATAATGAACAGTAAAAGTTCATTCACGAGGATTTCCAAAATTAGTATAGTTCTAATACATTAGAGTGGACGCTTGCAAATCCAACGATTTGATTCAAAAAAATAACCTAAAAACCAATCATAATCTAGTTTATAAAAATATATATTAATATTATTATTGACTGGATTCAACTAATAGATCTTTGTGTGGGTTGTTCAAAGTAAATTTTGGAGATTTATTATATTTCAACTGTTGTTTTTATCGAATAGCTTCAAATTTAACTTTTCAATTGCAATTTACGTGCATATAAATATTTTACATACAGGTTTTGCACAGTTTTGACATAATTAAATTTTACCACAAATAAAATTTAATGTACATTGTGTTTTTGTGTGAGAGTGCATAGAGTATCTGGGAGGGTGACTGGTATATAACGCAACTAATAGGGAGATATAAATGGGGGAAAATACTTAAGATACGGTTTTCAGCATTGACTTTTCAAATCATTCGGAGAAATGGAGAGTAAATAGGGAAAAATTTGCGTTCTGATACATAAACCATCTGGGAGGAGGGGGGGTGTTCAAAATATTTTCAGTCTTGACCAAAGCTGATTAATGCAGGGGCAAAGTTCCCAAGGCATTTTGTAAGAGTATTTTTGATTTATTTTTTTAAAAAATTCTGCGTTTAAAAAAGTTGAAAATTTTTATACTAAAATACTGTTGGAAGTTTGCCGCTGTAGCAACTGGGTCCTGGTCTTGAGTACCTATCACAGCTTACACCCATGATTCATCCAAAGAAATGAAACGGAAAATATATATATATGATTGGTCGATATGCACATCATATATATATATATATATATGCTTCAGGGCCAAACAGGAACGTGCCAATAGGTTGCAATGTTACCAGTTGGATTTTTTTTTTTTTAATTCCGATTGCTTGATCGCTGCCGCTTTTTTTTTTTTTTTAATAGTAATATTTCCTTTACCTAATGACGAATTTAATAAAGCAACTATTACTATTTCAAAACAAATGACAGCAATGAAGCAATCTGAATAATAGGAACCAACAGGCAATACTTTAGCCATCTCGGAGCCGGTCATTTTTTCCACCGACTCCGCAGCCATGGCCTCACCTTCACTTTTTTTTTAAATGGAGAATATAAACATGAAATAAACTAATCTAAAAAAAAAAATTAAAAAAAATGTCAGAACCCCACGTGGAAGACAGCTTGTAAACATATCAACATAAAAAGCAATATACAAATGTAACAAATAATACATACAGTAATATCTCACTTATACGTCGATGCAAGGGACTAACCAAAAATGACGTATAAACGAGAGAGATACATAAATGAAATCCAAGCAAAAATTAAATTTTAAATAAATGTTAAGACAAAATTAATCTTTAAATGGTTAAATATCATGCAGAGTAATAAAAAATACGATTTATTTAGATTGTTAATGATTTGCTAATTGAAATCTAAAAAACATACATCTAAAAAATTTAATTACATACCCTATTTCTTTTAAATAGTCTAAAATTGAAGTTTTTTTATAAGCCTGATGTCAGTCTCTAAAAATAGCTTTCTCAAGTTCATTGAAACATGAATATGTTGAACCAGATAAATCAGTTCATTGGATGTAGTGACGGTTTCCAGAGCATCTATTGACTTTGCAAAAGTCAGTGGATGGCGTTTCTTCCTTTTCTTCGTTATCTGATTCATTTTCATTGGCATTATCTTGAATTTCTTATACTATTTCTTATATGTCTCTCAATTCTGCTGTTATTACATTTTCATCAATATTTACAAAAGGTTAAAATTAATCCTTCCCTAGGAAACGGCATTCCATTTTTCACCTAATCCTAATACTAATTGGTCTTTGGCAGAAGATGAATCATTTTCAAATTCCTTCAGAATGAAGCCTAAATTTTTGAAACAGTCCTAGAATTAACAGTTGTGAAGGGGGATGACCCAGGAATGCAGCTTATAATAGTGTCCAGAAAACAAATTCAAAAAGACAACCAATTGACATCCCTTTTACAAGCTGATATAAAATTTCTTGGAAACAACATGTGTAAAAGGAGAAGAAATGGCAAGGGAAACTTGAAATTTCTCCGACGCATAAGTGAGAGATACATTTCACTTTGCGATGCATAAACGAAAAAAGTAACATTGCATCGCTATATCTTTATCCGAGACTACCGAAAATCGGCGTATAACAGAGAGACACACAAAAGAGGCGATGTATATGCGAGATATTACTGTATTAGAATTCTATAAATAAGCTTTTACTGGTTTGTTTCAAAATGAAGAATTGAAATAGTTTATTACCTTTTTCATCAAGGAGGAAAACCCCTCCCTGAAAACCCCGTTTCAGACATTTTTTAATACATAAACGTAAAAAGAAAAACAAAACTAAAAATTATCTTCCATGGGAAGGGGCCTCAAAATATACATTAGTTTCTTTTCTCTTAGTGTTAATTATTTTAAATCATTTAAGAATAATACATGTTTTTTTTTTTTTTTTTTAAGTCATGAGGTCCCCCTCCCTCTTTTTCAAACGCCTGTGAATGTAGCTAATCCTCCAATTTTCCTTCCTATACACAGAAGACTTATGTTGTGGCACTTCTAGATAAGCCAGACCATCACAAAAAGTAAAAAGAAAATAACAATAAAAACTTTAAAAGTGCACTTTCATAATTATGCACTATCTTTCAATTACATACAAGACCTTCCTCCCGCAACAATTTCATGAGAAAGCCAACACGTGGAAAAATCAAGGAAAAACAGCATTCGTACGAGAACATTTGTTAAACACGATTAGATAAGCAAATCATGAGAGAGATATCAACCGAAAATGCCAGGCTTTATCTTACATGCATGTCATACATGAAGGAAAATAAGCAGTTTTTATTTTATTTTATTTTTTATTATTATCTACGATTTTCACTGTTAAGTGATATTTCTAGATCGGAATAAGGCATTTAAATTAGATGTAGAGAACTCTAATCTCTGTACGCACATAAAGAACCGCTAAAAATAAGTCATTCTGATTTATGATACAACAGCAGTAAAATATTTCAGCTTTATGACTTTTTTTTTTCCTCTCAAAAATACTGACATCAAGTACCTTTTTATTTGCAATTTACTTGAGATTTGAACTTGGAAATCAGGGGTCATTGCAATTTTTTTTTACCCTTGGTTCCCAATTTTATGAAAAAATAAAGTTTCCTTTTTTTTTTTTTTTTTTTAGAGTGAAACTTGTTATATTTTTGTGAAAGAGAAAATTTTGTATCAAAATATCAATCCAGTTATTTGAATATACAAACTAAGCATTTATTAATACAGCAAATCTTATGAAAATCGAAGATGTCTATAACAGAATACTGCTTTAAATGGGGAAAATGTCAAGGTCTCGACGAAAGGAATAACAAACAACTATACATGCTAAGACCAAGACGGGAAAATATCTAAAACGAAAGTTTCTTACGGTCCTAATGAAGAAGAAAATACTATTTGCCAGTCGCCAACTCTGAAATATGGCGAGTAAGAACTATGCTGAACAAGCAAAATAATTATTCTTTAAAAAAAAAATGTTTTTTCAAATAATATATTTTTTTATTGTAAGATTTAAATAAAAACAATTTTAAATAACTTTTATTATTACTTCTTCAGTTTACAAGAGCTCACGAACTATCAATTAAAATATTCACAATGATCAGTAGGTGGTCAGTAGTGATCAGTTTTATAAATAAAAAGCAACTATCAGCCAGGAACTGGCGACTAAAAAAAAAAAAAAATCTTATTTACTCGTCAGTGGCAAATCAACAAAATATAATATTTTCAGCATTCCGTCTTAGCAGGTCTTGTTTATTTTTTTTTTTTTCGATTTGTGTAGTTAGTTTTCCAGCTAAGATTTTCCTTTCTCGGGAACTTATTTTGTTTGTAAATTACACAATTCAAATGTTAACCAAAAAAAAATGAAGAAAAGTAGTTTACTTTTATGGAATGAAATCTGAAATATCTATTTTATGAAGTGGAATTTTTGTATTTAATAAAGGGTCTTTTTTTAAGAGGAATTTTGTGAAAGGGCTCTTTTATTAAATGGAATTTTGTGAAGGAGTTCCGAAGATGATCCTTTAGTGGCAGTGTATAGAACTATATTTAAAATTCAATTTTTTTATCAACTACTTCCCCCTCAATAGTTCCACATCCTGAACAAGTAGCAACCTTCCTCTTTTAATTGTGGCCTGAAATATAAATTTCTTTTTTAATTCTTGATGAAATACTGTGTCATACAACAGTTGTAAGGAATAAAATAAAATCCACCACAAAAATATAAAATAATATACGAAGATAAGTAAAATGTTATTCTAAGAAACAAAATAAAAAGAGCAAAAAACAACTGCATGGGTCGATCCAGGAAAATTTTGGGGCCTATTTAGGGCCCCTTCACAAAAATCTATTTAATAAAATGGGTCCCTTCACAAAAATCAATTTGATAAAATGGGCCCCTTCACAAAATACTATTCCATAAAAACTTACTATTTATTATTTTGTGATTTTTAAAATGTGTAATTTGTAAACAAACAATATCACCAGAGAGGAAAACTTCAGCAAAAGGATTTTAAAAAGTTTGTTTATAAATGCTTGGTTCGAATTTGATTTCATCTTTTGTTACAAAATGTTCTTTTTCACAAAAATATAATAAATTTCACAAAAATAACCTTTACATTTCACAAAATGGGCCCCAAGATAAAAAAAACCCTGCATCGACACCTGAACTGTGGTTCTAGAAATGGAGAAAATGCTGCAGTTTTCCTAATCAGAAGTCATCAGATTGAATGTCAAAGATACTGAAACTATAACAAATATACCTGAACTGTAATAAAACAAAAATTATATTTAGCAAAATTTTGGATTAAGGTTGTATTCAAATCCAAACTGCTTATTTTGAGACACATTCGTAAATTAATTTTTGCTCTAAAATGCATCCAATTGGCAGGTTCTCTTATTCAGAAACTTTATAATGTCCCCACTGTCTCGATTTTTTGATAAAGGCAGAATATATTTCAAAAAATGCTGTCAAAGTGGACATTTTGAACCGAATTTCGAGAAGCGATAGCGCTGGAAACAAAAAACAAAATTATCGTACTGTGAAAATAATTGTCTGTAAATCAATTTCTAATTAATTGAACAAAAAATAAAAACATGGGGCCCTTATAAATCTATATATATAAAAGAAAGTCCTTTCTGGCTAGATGATCAACGCACAGCCAAAACTACTGAACCTACAAAGACAAAACTTGCAGGAAAAATACGTCTTAGTATGTAGAGACGCACTAAGACGGGATTTTCAAAAACTCCACCCCTAAGAGGGGTAAAAAGGGGAACAAACTTAAAAAAAATTCCTTAAAAATCAGGTATTATAGTTATGTGTCAAATGATAACATATTTTAATGTATTTTTGTATGCTGAATGGAATGGTATCAATTAAATACTCATAAGTCAAATAGTTTGTGAGATATTGCACATTTTTCTAATTTAGCGAAGTCTTTGACGTCAAAATCTAACAATTCTAACAATACAAGTGATAATTTCTAAAAATACGTCCGTTACTATAGCAATGGAAGAAATTCAAATTAAATCTTTTTGTTTATTTTTGCAGATAGAAACATTAACTGCTCAATTGGGAATTGAATATTATTTTTACAGATATTTATGTAATTGTGTATTATTATTATTTCTAGAAACGCCATGATTTAAAATAAAACGTGATTGCTAAAATAAAGGGTCTTCAGATCAATTATTCCGTCGACCACTTTTCATAAAAAAATAAAAAAAAATCATCGCCAAACATGAAAGAACTCCAAATAAACAAATAGAAGAATGTTGCCATTGGAACGTCAAAATAAATAAATAAAATAAAATAAATTCGGAAACGCACCACTCACCAAAGTGTCCAGTAAGTTTTAACACAAAAAAATTACAATATATTAATGAAAATAGAAAAAAAAATCCTGAATATTTATTTATTTACATTATTTTTCTTAATTATCCTTCTCGGCTGGTGAATTAATGTTTGTGACGTCAGTTGAAATTGATCTATTGCACTTAACTATGAAACGCAACATTTTTACAATGCATTTTCTCTTTTAATGTCATGGCACAGCCGTTTAAGGACGCAATTTTTATTTTAATTAACGAAATAACAAAAATATCAGAAAAACAAAATGAAAAATACAGGTAAATGCCGAATTAAAAACCGCTTCATGACATAACAAACACGTTTAATACTTCCTGACGTCAAGTGAATGGGACTGCATTTTTAGCGTTAAATCTTATAGTTTGGCGATAGTTTTTTTTTATGAAAAGTGATCGACGGGATAATGGAGAAGTACCAAATAAAGTGTCGAAGGTCTGATTGGTATTATGTATTACTGCTTTATTTGTTTTCAGTCTTCAGCCATGTTTCTCTTTTTCTTTGGGTAGTTATTCATACGATTTCGGGCTAATTTTCCGCAATCGGATACCTCGCCAATTGGCGTATTAGCCACAATGTTGAAAGCATCATTTATGTTTGAAGCGAAATCTTCATGATGAATCCTGTTACAGAAAATCATATCATCATCTACTATGAGTATAAACCGCATATTCACATTTTAATCAGGTAATGTTTTTTGAAAGGTTTTAGCGTATAGCTATTCTACGTTGCTTTGTTATAGAGCTAAAGAGGAAAGCTCTAAAATTATGTGAACCCGATTATTAAAGATTACTTAAAAAAATTCTACTGAACGAATGTTAATGGAAGTGATTTTTCAGGTATGGTTAATGACCCTATAACATATCATTCTATGTTGCTTAGTGCGATAGAACTAATGGAAAAGTGATTGGGAAAGGTGAATGCAATTATGAAAGATATATCTACTCTGTATTTAAAATGCAAATTCGTATTTCATTCCGACCGTTTATAATTTGAGTTCTGCTGTACGGACTTTGGTGCGATTTACAATGTTAGCAGGGATGAGATTTCTCCGCTTTTTTGCATACCAGTATAATGTTAGAGAAAACGTTGTTCTTTTAAATTGCAGAATGTTCCGATTAAATAAAAAAGCCTTTTCTGTAAGATTATACTGGTATGCAAAAAAGCAGAGAAATCTCATCCCTGACTGTTAGTTAGGTAATTTTGTGGGGATGGTTGGTACTTCTGTGGAGCAAAGTTTTCGCCTGCGTTGTGTTTTCTGAAGCGAAAGCTTGACAACGAATCCGATTACAAAAATCATATAATATTTATCTATAATATTTATAAAACGCAAAAATCCATTCCGATCGGTTAAAACTCAGGTTCTACCGAACAGATTTTTATATGATTTCACTGTTAGTAAGGTAATTTGTTTTAGAAAGGTTTTAAAATAAAGTGCATTGTTCTACATTGCTTATTTATAGAGCCACGGGAGGAAGTTATAGATAAAATTAGGTGAACCCGATTATGAAAGATTACCTTTTTTAAAGTTCTACTGAACGGATTTTGATGGGAGTTTCGCAGTGTGATAATATTTCAGGAATTGATTTTCTACATTGTTTAGTTATGGAGCTATGGGAGAAAGTTGTCAGTGGTGTAGTCGTAAAAAAAAAACAAACAGTGCATATACTCTATAGACAGAGGATATATACTAGAGAGTATATGTTATAGCTACGGACGGTGTGCAGAATTTAGTCTTAAAAATTCCAGAAGGTTGGCGGCGTATACCAGCATATACTTTCTACAAAATCCCTGAGAGTTCTATCAACAGGTGAAGACGATTATGAAAGATACATTTATCTGTCTACTGTATATGTATAATTCAAAGGGAATTTCAATCCTGCCGCTTATACCTTGAATTCTGCTGAATGGATTATGCTGGAACTTGCACTGTTAGTTAGGGTGTGGGGCATTTCTATAATCAGTTGAACCCAATTATGAAACATTAGACTTTTTTAAAGATTCTGCTGAATGGATTTCTATGGAACTTGCATTGTTAATTTTCCAGGGATAGTTTTAGTATATTGCATATCGTTATATCGTTCTTTAGAAAATCATACTGCAAATGATTAAATAAACACGTTGGTCTTTAACCGCCTACATTTCGTGTAACACTTTAGAAAATATAACAGCATAATGGCTTTCGTATCGTTTTACACCAATGCGGAAGGACATGAAGGTAAAAGTTCATGTTTCTTTAAAACACAGAATCAAATTCACCGATATATTTAGTTTGATTAAAGTTTTTTTTTGGATAAACCGACCAGCGTAGCGAGCAAAGCCTGATAGGTAATAATAATGGTTAATTTTATCTGTATATAAAATTCTATATTATGTAAAAGGAAGTCCTGACTTGGGATATCATTAACGCACAGTCCAAACTACTGAAGCTACAAACACGAAATTTGCGGGGAAAATACTTCTTCGGATGTAGAGACGCAATAAGAAAGTTTTCCTAAAATTCCATCCCTAAAGGGGTTAAAATGGGAACAAACAATAACAAAATTTCTTAAAAATCGGGTTTTATATTTATTTGTCAAATGATAACTTATTTCAATGCATTTTTGCATGCTGAATCGAATGGTACCAAATAAAATAGCTGGGTGCCAGTGATCGCCAAATTTTTTTAAAATCTCGCCAATTCTTTTTTTTTTTTTTTTTTTTTTTTTTTTGCTAATATTTTAACGTTAGCTAATAACAACTAGCCATTATTTTAACATTGCGATATAATATCTTAAAAAACTTATTTAAAATAACTAAAATATAATCATAATAAAATACATAAAAACAAACATATCAATACAAATAAAATGTCACGCAAAATGTTTCAATTGAAATGATGCCAATTGAAACTAGATTTGGTGAGTGTTTACTGGCGCCCAGCAATATAAAAGTACCAATTATTCTTACGGATATTTATGTAATTGTGAGTTTTAAATAAAATATGCTTGCTGAAGTAAAGTTTCGAGGGTCTGTACGGTTTCGATATTGTACATTATCTATAATTTGGTGATGCCTTTAGCGCCAACTCATCAATATTTCTAACATTACAAGTTATAATTTTTAAAAACGCATCCATTACTATATCTTCTTTATTATCGCCACTGCAACATGTCCAGGGAGTCTCATCTTGCCACTTCAAGGCACGGCACGAGGTGCAGGGTAACTGAGATCCGAGATCAACAGGCTTATTCCTGGAATAATCAATATGAGGATCATATTTAAAGCCAGACAAATACTTAGTAGTGCAAGGCAATAAATTGATATGCGATCTCTTTTTATATTTTCCTGTAGCTGTCTGACCAAAAGCGTACATTGTTGGATAAATGCAATTCACCGGTATATTTAGTTTGATTCAAAATTCGTTTGGAGAAACCGACCAGCGTAGCGGGCGAAGCTTGCTAGTGTCTTTATAAATCACGCCACCAAGTTTCCTGTTGTTACTTTTAAAAATGAGTCTGGGAATGTGTCTCAAAATTTTGAGTTGTTGAGCATGGAAAAATATTTTTTTTTAACAGCGCCTTAAGGTGGCCAGAAAAAAGTGGAACTTATTTTTGGGAAGACACAAGAAAAGAGTGATACATATATAAAGAGTTATTCTAGTTATCTTGGATTGTATAACCACAAAAGAAAAAAAAATCTATCATGTTCAGTGTCTTTAATAGTATGATGTCGCATCATATATTATTCAATTTTGGTAATTATTTCCCTCTCATTTAATTCCCTTTTCCAAATTTGTTCCCCTTTTTCATTATTTTAACGCTCACTGTTCTACAAAAATACTTTTTCATTTTCCTTTCCCACCCTTATGTTAAATTCAGTGCAACAAATTTAATTCCGTTTATTCTAATATCCTTTTAATTCAGTTACACTAAAAATATTTCTATTCTGTGCTATGTAAAGGAAAACCGCTACATTTACCCTTTCAAATAGCTAGCATAAGATTTACCATCTGCCATCTCCTTATTTGGTCACAAAGTTCTGTTGCTAACTGATTTCTTCATACACACCCTTTTTAGTTAGTGATTCCCAAGCGCATCTGAATAACTCCGGTCCAAAAATATCTAACGTACTTATCAAAGTCATAACAAATTCTAAGGTTCGCGGGTTCAAGAATGCGAAAATTCTTTCGAGCCCCATTTGTGTGGTTTTGCATTCCCACACATGTTGCTACCGCAGGAATAGTCGTTAGGATGATTTATGCCAAAAATGGCTCTGTTCTCTAAATTTTTAATTGTCTTTATGCTCTGTTTGGAGAAATGATCGCCATATTGTAACCTTTTGGCGAAATGTAATTGTCATTCGAGTTCATGTCATGATACGAGAAACAATCTCTTCTCTCGTTAATCATCTTGCTTTCAACATGTAACTTTTCACGAATTGTGTTGCGGGCCCGGGTGCCCTGCGCTGCCGCGGGCAGTCAACGTTGTCCTGTACATGTGCATTATCTATAGAACCTGGTATATTATTAAAACACCTTCATCTACTCATGTCTGCCTGTTCTTATTAATGTGCCTATCCTTATTTCTTCTGAATTTCTAGATTTCTTAGAAGGTAATGATGATTTCAGTCATCGAAATACTAATCTTATGAAATCCACTTTACCACGACCAAGAACTTCATATTACAAATAGCTAGAGTTATTTTCTTCATATTCTAACAAGTGAAATTGCTTATAAAACAAGACATTTTTACATTACATTTATACTATATTAATCATATTTAAAACACACTTTCAAACTTCTGTCAACTCTTGTGGAAAATGTGAGCCTTCATTTCCTAAAATACTATAAGTTGCTATTGTAAACAAAAAAATCAGCTCATAAAATTGATGGAGCATGACAACCATCTTTTCCTGCTTCAGCAGTAACACTGGTAAAAAAAAATTTCAAGGATTGGGCTGGCACACATTTATATCTTGAAATAAATTTCCAATTTTTTTTTTTTTTAAGTTAATGCATGGTATGTTTAAATATCAAATATACTGAATTTAAAATTCACTAAAATTAATTTTAATGAGAGAACAAAGAAATATAAATAAATTAGCTGGCATGAGGATTTAATCTCAAAAGTATACATTTTGTATGCAATATATAATTTTTTAGAATATTAGGATTGGATCCTCCCCATCAAGTTAAATTAAATTTCTTCTTCCCATGTTACTTTTCAAAGATGCACCATTCAGGCTGCTACTGGCAACCAATCAAGTAGAATGTGTTGCAAGAAATAAATACAGTGAAATCTACCTATAACGAAATGGAAGGATCTAGAAACAAATATCATTATAAACAGAGCCGAGGTCAATTCTTAGTACAATATTTGCCACAATGCATAGTAAAATATTAATAATAAATGTAGATTTAAGTGATTAAATATTTTATAATTATCTTAATAATTAAAATTAACTTATTTTTATAAATTAATGATCAGAAATATTAATTACTAAAAAGTATTTTTAAAAAGTCATATACAATATAAATAATAATCTAATGTCTATTTTACAAAGAAAATTGATACGAGATCAATCTGACAGTGCCTAAATTAATAGGAATCAACAGAGAATTAGCTAACCATGTAATTTACAGGGTAAAAGAAAATTGGGTCCGTTTACAGATCTTTCACAATATTCAATTTCAGAAAAATAGACCAATCACAAAATGCCCACTGCAAAGTGCATGAAATATCTGCTGCTGAGTGAATGGGCATTTAAAATATTCTATTGTGAAAAATGATTGTCTTTATTTATTTTTTATTTTAATTTTATTTATTTTTTTATTATTATTATTTATTTTTTTGTATTAAAAATTCAAACTTTGAATAGCTAGTATGAGTTTCATATTATTGGAATTCCAAATGAATTAGATGAAATTAGTCAGTCCTTATTTAGAATTTTATGTTTTGAGAAAATGACTAAGCGTTAAAATTCAATCATTTTCTATCTATTCACTTGGTGGTTATTTTCTTATTTTACATTAAAGGAATCTCAAATTCACCCGTATAAACACAATTTGTTCTTATATGTAAAACTTTGGATCTCTTCTTATAATAAAAGCTGAAGTGAACTAGAAAAAAAAGTTAAGCAACGATCTTTTTTGACTGACAATGTCTAAACCAAAATTTCGGCTTTGAACTTTTTTTTTAAACAAAAATAAGGAATAAATTCACACACACAAAAAAAAGACCCTTCCTTGATATATAATGATAGTTAAAGATACAGCCACCCAGTTAGTTCAGAAAAAACAAAACTATTATAATAAATAACTGAGTACTCAAATTAATTATTATAAACAAGTTACCATACAGTGGCTGCATGTGGGTTATTTTAGTTGAATTCATAACACAAAACATAAATTGTGAAAATACAATCTGCACGTACGAGGAAATGTACAAGTTAAAATACATGTGTTCTCACAAGTTAAAAGAAAACAATGCCATTAAAAGAAATAACAAGCACTCAGATTAGAAACAGGGCTTGACAAATCCCTTGTACCAAGTAACCATAGCGATCAAAAATATAGGTTTGGTGCCTAGTCTTTTTTCTTTAATTTTGTTCCCCTTTTTAGGTGCGTTCGTAATTATATAAAATACGTAGTACCTATAGTCGTCGTCTGGTCCGTCCGCTAGTCCGCATATAACAGCGCAAAAACTACCCAACCGAATGGTTTGAAATTTAATATATATAATCGTTGCAGAATTTTGTCGAATCATTTCAAATTTTATGAAATTCGAATCAAAACTTAAAAAGATATTATAAAAGTTTTCTTTTTTCTATTAAATCCTATCATGCGTAATCTATATAGTAAAAGCGTAAGTCATGTGACCGAGGAAAACAAATAGCGGCTAACCACATCTTTTTACATATCCCAAGCGGCAATTTTTTATTAAAAATTATTTTTTCGAATAAAATTGCATAAAAGTTAGATTTTTAGAAAGATCGTTCAAAAAAAATGTTTGCTTGAGAGATGCGCTACATTAAAAAATGTATAGATTCTGAGATAACTTCAGTAAAAATTAGGTTAACAGCCGAATATCTCTATCCATTAAAGTAAATAAACAAAAGATTCATTCATCGCGAGTCATAGAAATATTAAACCATGAAGGTAATCATTCGCAAATCAAAGATCTCCATGGTGAATTTTACAACGCTGTATCGTATCGAAAAAAAAAAATTGTATCTGTAAACATGGCATACGTAATAATAATAATAAAAAAGACATCCTCATTTCGATCATAGCAGACGATATAATTTATTTCACTGAAATAATAACGATGATTTTTTTTACATTGTAAAACTAGTTATAGCCAGAAACGAACGCACCTCATTTGTCACGTTTAACGTACAATTTCCAACTTGTTTTAACTTTTGGCATCTGTAGTAGTGATTGTCATTTTAACAATTTATAAAGCACAAAGAGTTCGGTGTCCACTTACAGTGATCACTGTTTTATTATAATCTTGGGATTTCACAATTTTTGACATGATTCCTGTCATGCCACCCTGAATTTTAGCATCTGACTTGTGCCCCCCCCCAGCCCTTCCCACCCTAAACACAATATTTAATGATGGATTTTTAAAAAGCACATAACTTTTTTATAAATTGATTGAAAAAGAATTACTAATATAGTAATGATGTATCATGACTATATGGAATTCTTCAACTCAGTTAGTAAATTAATTTTGAAAAGCGATATAGACACAGTCATCAGTTAAAATATTTTGCCGACTCCGACTCCATTGCATTTGTCGAGTCTTGTAGGGGGGGGGGGGGGGGGGGGGGGTGAATGAAGCTTAATCTGGAAATTGACAAAAATCTGGAAATATGTTTAATATCATTTTATTGAACTTGTTAATTTGTTTTTTCATTTTTATTTGAGAATTCAAATGCTTATGTGCATTAATAGAGGGTCTGTTATTGTTACCATGGAAATTACTACTATTATTATTTTGTTTTATTCATTTATTTAAAAAATAAATAAAATAAAATAAACAAGCTAGTCTGAAAGGTAATTGCTGTTTTAGCAAATATAAAAACCTTCAAAATAATGTTTGTTGCTACCATTTCAGTAAATAGTATTTAATTAAACAAAATATGACAATGTATAAAAAATGTCAAAAATTACATTTAATGTAAATAAATATATATATATATATATATATATATATATATATAAGAATGAAAAAGGCAATTAATTAATTTTTTTATTCTGATAGAGCATATTTCTAAGATCATTAAGAAAAAAAAGTTTTTTTGATTATTCCTTTCCTTTTTGTTGATATTTAATTAAACGTTACATACACTTTCAAAAACAGAATTTCTTTAAAAAAAAAAAAAAAAAAAAAAAAAAAGCATTTAATTAAGAATACTTCGAGATTTTATTTATTTTTTTCTGGAACCCACATATTTTCATTAATAATACTGCAAATTTTCATAAAGATTGAGTGATAAATAAATGAAATGAATTTTTTTTTTTTCTCTGGGGGGCAACTTGCAATAAAACATGGAAAACAGCAAAAATTCAAAATTTTGATTGGCTGTAAAATAAAAACCAAATCAAATATAGAGAAAAAAAAATGGTGTGGATACTTTTCTCTATAAGAGGAGTAAACACACCAAGTTTCGTGAAAATCCGTATATATGGGAGCTAAAATGTCTGATTTTTGGTTGAATTGACATGGAATGACCCTACTGTTATAGATAGTGTCATCATTACAGACTTTTATACTGAAACCAGGGTTGTTATGAATTAGCCCAACCCAAAAAACCCGGGTGGGTTTTTTCTGAAGAAAAAAAAAACAGGAAAAAACCCAACTGAGTTTTTTCAAAATTTCAACTTTAAATTACATAGGTAATATATTTCTTAATGTCAGTACACCAGTCATAAAGTTTACCACCCCCCACCTCAAGGGAAAAAAGTCTTAATTCTTCCAATGACAATTTTTAAAACAAATAATTGTAACTTAATTTTCTATAAGTATGTGTAACTATCACAAACACAAAAACTAATTTTTTTCCTATTAAAAAAAAATACTTTGATATATAATCCTACAGTTGAAACTCGTAACAAAATACCACATATGCTGAGAATCCTAATTTAATGATGTAGACATGTAGAATTATTTGGTTTATTCTATTAATTAGTTATAATAAAAAATACTTTACAGCAAATATTTTTTCCCAGTTCTACGAATTTTGTTATATCCAGTTTCAATTGCAAAAAATTTTGCTGAATTAAATATAAACTACCACCCAACTTAATTCAATAACAACATAAACTAAGGGAAAACCGAAATTTCCTATTTACCTCGGGCTGAGGAAATGTTACTTACTGTGTGTGCGCCTAAGAAAGAATATAGCAACACTTTTTGTAATGCAAACAACTCAAAAAAAAAAAAAAAAAAAAAAATCTTGCAATCCATCATTTATCCAATATGCTTCAGAATAAATTTTTTCTGGAGAAAATATTTATTATATATAGGCAATCACTTCAATTAAAATGAATAAAGATACTTTATCCTTAACAAAATATTAGTTTAAAAGTTCTGATTCAACACAAGTATTAGTGTAGTACTTTAATGATAATTTCATTGTTAAAACTATTACTAATAATCAATTTATCTAAAAGCAAAGCATAATTTTGATTACTGTCATTGATTTATATATTTTGGTAATCAATTAGTTAATTTAAATTGTATTTAGTAGTAAGTACTTTTTTTTTTAAACATTCTGAACCACCTCTAACTTAAAAAAAAAAAACCCTGATAAAACCCCAAAAACCCTGATAAAACCAAAAAAAACACTGATAAAACCCAAAAAACACTGATAAAACCAAGTGGGTTGGGTTTTTTCTGAGAAAAAAAAAACGGGCATTTAACAACCCTGGCTGAAACACATCATCATTATAAACAAGATAGTGGAAATTACTGCTACAGACAATATCATTATAAAGAGATTTCACTGCATAAGCCAAATTTATTTAGGTACTTTATTTTTCAATAGCTTCCTTGGCCTAATTCAAAACTCCAGGATGCATGATTTCTTACCAAATATTATAAACAACCACAAAAGAGAAACGGTAGCCAACGACCATTACATAATTTAAGCTTCTTCAACATGTGATTTTTATTTTTGTTAAATTAACATCTTATTCATTTCTAATATTTCCATGTCTACAGTTTGTCATTGACAGGAAAAATTCTGTAACTTTTTTTCTAAGAGAAAAATATTTTAATTTTTGAAAGAATCTATGCAATGCATATGACTACCATAATATGCGACTGTGTTGTTCATAAAGAACCGTTATTAGCATCAGCAGCAATTGCTGAACAATTATAGTGGCCACCAGAAAGTGTTAGTCAAAAATAAAGGTACTTTTCGGTTAGCCGGGCGCCAGTGAAATGTATATATCTGTATATACATATAAATGTATACATACACACATATATGTATGTGTATATATATATGTATATATATAGATACATGTATATATATGTGTGTGTATGTATATATATGTATGTATATATAGATATACATATTTCACTGGTGCCCGGCTAACCGAAAAGTACCAAAATAAATTTGTTCGGGTATTTGAGCATTAGCTTGTGTGTGAAAAAGGTCTAAATTCTTGAACATCTTATTCTGAATTTCGCTAAAAATATAATTAAATTTGTAAAAGAAAAACATATTAATTTATTGAATGATATGGAATTTAAAATTTATATAAATTACACATTTTTAATAAATTAATAAAAATATTAATTTTTGCAAACTTGTCTTTAATAAGAAAAGAAATGTATTTCAACTAGTGAAATTTAAATTCACCTTTTCGACAAGACATTGCAAGTTACTCAGAGAAATTTTATAAATTTGACGTTCTTGTGAACTTAGGATTGTACTCTTTTGGCATTGGTTTTACCAACCTTTTTTTGTTACATTTTGAAATATTATTTACATTTTCTCAAAACAATGTTTTGAAATTCAAATTTATTGAAAAAGAAAAATTTCTAACCTCTTGATCCAACAGTGACCATAAATTCTCAATCTAATTAAAGTCTAGTTACTGGAGAGGTCTTTCCAGTTCAATCTTATATAATAAATACTCTTGCTATGCATGAAATTGCTGTCTTATTGGAATTAACTCTCAATTGCTCTTAGCAGTCTCACAGATCGTTCGCTGTTTTTTTAAATTTTCACAATTCAACTTGAAAGTTTCAGTTTAACTATAGATACTAGTTAAATTTTGTTTTGTTTGGAGCCCTAGTATTATCACTAAAGAATTCTGAATAGATAATTTTTAATTATAATAATCCTGTACAGAAACAATAGCCTAGGAGTTAGTTAATCAAGATTTTTATTCATATTTCGATAAAACATCTCAGAGACCACTTACAGTATCTAGGCGACAAATTTTAAGTCACAGCAGTTAAGGGTTAAAAGCTGTTTTTAATTCCAATTTTTGACATGCTTTCAAACAAACGATCTCGCAATATACAGAGTAGCCATCATTTGAACTTTTCATTATCATTTTTCTGGTCTTTTCCAGGTCATTTAACCATTATGCCCCATTGTTCAAACCCAGGCACTCCTATGCCCTGGGTTGGCAGTTTTTTTTTTTTTTTTTTTTTTTTTTTTTTATGTGTCAGTTTCTGACGGTTTAAACTGTCACATCAAAAACCTCAAATACTACATTACAACATTAGGTGTAATGTTTAAAATGTTACTATTACTGTATATCAATAATTAATTTACTGTATTATTGTTATGTGGAATTTTTTAACTTGGTAAAATTTGTATTTATAAAAAAATTTGGGGTAAAATTGTGCTGTTTAAAAAGTAAATAACAATTCGAACAATTCGAACAAAAGTAAATAATAATTCGAAACTGCACACATAAGCAGCACATTTTTTCTGATATTTAAAATATCTTAAATGTCCTAGTAATTCAAAACAATAATATCACCTTCTTCCTGCAGCATGGCTTAAAGAACATAAAGAATCATTAAAACCTCAGCTGACCAAGTGATACCCGCTGAAATAGTCAACTCACTTGCCTTTAAACTTTTTTATGCAATAGGTCAATATTTCAGAGCATCAGGATAATACAATGGATATTGGAATTTCCTAACTGATTAATGATTTTAATTTATATAAACAGTGCAAAGATCTTTTACTTCAGCTAAAGGTAAAACCCATAGATGTTCCAATAGAAATTCTTCAATGAGATACCACTACATTTGCTGATACATGTTATGTTTTCCTCGGTTTTCTAAAAGAAAGTTCACTTTAAGCTCCATATTGAAAAAGTGCATAATAAAATGGATCAAATCATCAAACCATACCATTTTTTGGTTTATATTTGGTATCCCAACTATAAGGGTGAGAGATGGACTGATGCACAAATTGATTCAACTCGCACATGGGCTACAGAGAGAATCAATGGATGTTTACCTGTGCTGATTGTGTAGAAAGGTAAAAATTTTCATTTCCCTTCTCATTTCAAGCTACAGGGAGGACAGTTAACCCCATGACTTGGTAAAAAGGCATCATTAGATGCAAAGCTTTTCAATTGAGTGTGCCTCCAAACTTGTTTAACGATCAATGCTTTTGTTATCAAGTCCTGCTAGCTCAGCATCAATTGAGAGAATATTTTCAAACTTTAGCTTAATACACTCTAAACTCTGAAATCAATTGGGTGTAAATAAATGTGCAAAACAGGTTATGTACTATGGGATGCGGCAGGATAAAATTGATCTGGATTATTAGTTGTAAAATGATTTTCTTCTGACTGAAAATTCCAAAAAATAAAAATATTTTATTACAATTAATAATTGAAATTGTTTTGTAATTCCTATCAATTCTCCACCCCCCCCCCCCCTGACGTGATGAAAAATCTTAAAATAATCAGAGGGGGCGCTTACACAGGATTAAAAGGGTATGTAATATGTATGGGGGTGTGAGGGGGGTATGCTAATTGCCGATCATTGCAAAATATTCATTATTGTATAAATTCAGGAAAGAAGAAAACATTATGTACTATAATGACTAAATATAAAAAAAAAGGATATACTAAATAGAATTGTTACCTAATCTTCATCACCCGTGGAAAACGCATCAAAAGATCCCACATCATCATCATTGAACAAGAGATCTCGCAGCTCAACAGCAAAAAGTTTCTGCCAACTTTACATGAAATTCACCATTTTCAGAACCATCTAATCTAAGGCATTTCAAATTCTGCAGTGCTTAAAAGATTTTTCTATAATATCTTCAGAAATTTCAATCCAAGCAAAGGACGCCCAGTTTATGTCATCCTATCTGGATGACTTTTTAAGTTTCCTTTTGGAGTTCTCAGACCTAACTGCATATATCCCATCACTTTGTTGTTAAATGACCTTTGAATTGTTTATTCCAACATACTGGACAATAGATGTTAATCTGCCCAGAATAAAAATGAGCTCCATATTTAAACAGTCAGTGGCAAGTGGACCTCCTGTTTTATATGAATTGGAGCTTTATCCAAAATTAGCAAGCAGGAAACATCATTTTCATCTGATTCCCAAATTCTGATTATCCAAGAAAATAATTTTTCAGAGTTCATTCAGCCATTCGTAGTAATAATCATTTTTACATTTTCCAGTATTTTTAAGGTACCGTACACTTTTGTGGGAATTTTGCCACTTGGCTCTTTAAAAGCTATGAACGCTGACATTTTGTGGCCAGAAGCACGTGTACATAAAGCGACAGTAAATCTGCACTTTGTGCATCCCATATTCACAATTCAGATAGACAACTTGCCCCTAACATTGTTTGTTTGTTCTTGAAAGGGGGCAGTCAAATCGAAATATTGTCTGTTCCATGTTTCTAATATTATATAGAGTGAGGTCTTTCTTAACTCTTCAAATTTTTACAGACTGGAGAAACTATGAAATTTTTTCTTTTGGTTCCTCGGGGTGTTCTGGCTTTCGTTGGGTGCCATTCGGAATTCGGATGGTCACACTAAGCCTTTTTTTCAACAAAGAAAAAAACATATCAGATACTTTGATGTCATGTAATCAAATTTCTTCGGATGTGCGAAAAGCCTCTTTCTACAGCACCTTATTGCTAACAGCATGACCAGCTGCACGCTCCATTTCCAAGAATTCGAACAATGAATCATCCAATTTCTCAGAAAGCAATGGCCAATCTAATCAGAGTTTTTGTTTTTTACGAGCTTGCACGTAATTGTTTTGTAGCAGTTCGTTTTCCTTTGAAAGCCAATCTCTAATTCTCTTTCGGTCAATACTAAAATGCCTTTAAGTTGCATGCAAATTAGCACCATTCTCTTTATCCAAGCTATCACAGATATTTTTTTCCACAGTATAACTAGGCATCTTTCCAAAAATCACAGCAACAATCAGCAAAGATAAACCACATACAACTGCAACAGGCGAACGCTCAGTCTCAGAATGAATTGGGCTGGATTTAGCCGCTAGGAAGCTCAGCTCAAGAGCAATCAATCAGAGTCTGCTACTGGTAAAGCATCCTCCTTTAACTTTTTCTCATCTTGGTGAAGCCTCTCGACTTGTTCACTTATTGGTTACTTTTGATCAGAGCTCTGAGCTTCATACATTCTAACGTCTAGTCTCTCGGAGTGAAAAGACTGGTTCTAAATCTAGGTCAACCGACAACCCCTCTGGTTGGCTATATCATGTTTAGAATTGGCATACCTTTCTGACACAGCAAACAAATACTCAGAGATAAAATACTTGGTATTGACCTTGATGTGCGGAATGGAATTTTTTTTGTGAAGGGGTACTTTCTCAGGATTTTTTGAAAATTTCAAATTTGTTTACAAAATGGGGGGCAGGGGGCAAATTAACAGGATTTTATGGTAATTTTAAATAAAATATTACATAAATCCTTATGACTTATTTAATGTATACCTATTGTATTAAAATATTTATTTATAAGTGTTTTACATGTTTTTGACACTTGTCATGTCAAAAACCCAACCCTGCCTATACTTTCAGTGGCCGAAAAATTTATTTGCAAAATGGGTTAAATCTACTTTCTCATGTGACCTTTTTAAAAGATTGTAATCTTTTTAACATGCCATACGAGCAAGACAACTTTCAGAATACAAATTTGACTCATTATGCTATTATACAATTAAATTTCATATTTTGCAGGATTAGCATAAGGAGAAAAAGCTTTAACAAAAATATTTTTATTTACTATGAAAAATATCAATGTTAGATAGAGATGAAGCCTTTTTTAAAGCATCACCTTTTAAAAATTTTGTAAAATTTGTAAGAGATGTCTCTTTTCTCTTCCATGAAATTGTACTGTGACTGTGAGCAGTCAGTTTCAAAATTGCATTGAAATTTCCAGTTTCATTTAAAATTACCTGCAATTTCTATACTTTAATTAAATTCCTTAACTTTTTCCAGTAAAGTCTCTTACTTTTACAGAATTAGCTGATTTCCAGGTTAGCTGGCTATGTAATTACACTTTCTAGCATCGAGAATTCTGTCAATTATTGTCAATTTATCAGTTGAATTCTAAGCTATAGAGCCCCAAACAAAATTATTACAATTAAATTACCATGTTTCACATTTGAAGACATCAACCAGGGATCGGAAGTAGCGCGCTACAAGTAGTGAAACTACTGTAGCTGCTACTTTTTATAGTAGTTTGTAGTGTAGCCAGTGGCGCAGCCAGAATTCGGTTCTAGGGGGGGTTTTGAGTTTATAATAAAGATTTTCGCCGGTTATATGAATCATCGGTTAATGGAATCAGTCTTTTAAATGAATGAAATCATAATGCTTTTCTCCGCAATTACGTTGGTTATGATTCATTTAAACAGCATTTACAATATTAGAGTTACAAACTATAAAATGCACCAATGAAATAACACAAAACTAGGTTAGATTTATAAAGTGTTTAAAAATGATGAGGGGTAAACTTAAAGATGGAAGAGCACAGTACAGCAAATAATTTTTACGTAGAAAATAACAGAGTTGGAATCCATTTGTTCAATCAACAAGAACGAAAAATCAGGCGGAGGGGGGGGGGGGGGGGGGGGGGGGGGGGGGTATGAAGACGGTTATAAAATTTATAAAATTCAACTATGTCCATCATAATAACAAGAACGAAAATTCATGCGTCAAGCATCATAGATTATGTAACACTTTCCAACGCTTCGAAAATAATTTTACAAATCATTACCATTTAATAAGCTGAAACATAACATCTAAGTAAACAATTTGGAAAACGCATAACATATTTAAAAACGTAATTTCAGGAATTTCCAACATATACAATATTCGGAAAATTATCCGAATACTTTTATTCAGCCCTGTATATGATCTATAGTTTTGTATATGTTACTATACATAGGATGTTAAATTTTAGTTTAGTTAGGAAACGCGTAACACAGTTTAAAATTCTCCATCTGGAGTTTCTGTCAATAAACGGAAATGTGTTCGCGAACTTTTGTGCTGCCCTATATATGATCTACAGAATTTATACACACCAAGTAATAGACAAAAAGTGAGTGATTATTCATCTTAGTGTATAAATTCCAATGTTTTTAAATTGGTGAAACCTTATTTAATTAAACCGCAAACGATTTTTCTCCACAGACGTAATGTAACGGAATTCTTTTGACTGTCCCTGTAAAGTAACTATAAGTGCTATGCACATCCTATTCCATATTAAGCTTCTTGTAATGCACCTTTGTGATATATATCAATTACAATGTGTTTGAAATTGTGTAACATCATTAAAATAAACCGCAAATGATTTTTCCCTATAGACCGTAATGTAACGGAATTCTTTTGAGTGTTCCTGTAAAAAAACTATAAGTGCTACACACTTCAGTTGAAATAGCGAACATGCTATAGATAAGGACAATAACATATAACAATTACAGGGCAATCCGAGCATATTTACGGGAGTTAGAGCACGGCCATACGACCAGACAAACCGAAGTCATAAACTTTTCAACTAGGTTGGAAAGTGTTAAAAATACACAAGGTTTCATTGCAAAGAATCACGAATTCTTATTCCTAAGTTTAATAATAATGAAGCAATTTTAACAAAATTTTCAATAGACTTACTTACCTTGCTTTTTGCCAAATGTAACAAGTCATTTAGAACTTTTAGAGCTAGAGTCTTGAAATTTTATATGGATGTTACTTAAAAGACGCAAATTCTCCCCAGAATTTATTTTTTCATTACGAAATTTAAAAGAATACAAGAGTAAGATTCATTCTAAAATTGCGATTTATGTTACACAATTGGTATGAAAACATGGAATTTGGCATGATGATTACTTTTATGTAGTAATTGCTTATAACATTTTTAAAAACATTTAAAAATTTAAAAGGACGAAATGAGCTGAAAACTTTCTAAAAGCGTTCTAAATTATGATTTAGTTGAAACTGTTAGTGTTAGAAACTTGAAATTTAGTATAGAGATTACTTTTAAGATGGAAATGCTTATTGGCATAAAGAATTTATTATAAATGGGAAATTTAAAGGTGTGAAACAGCTGAAAGCATTCTAAATTACGATTTATTTAGAACCTCACGTCATATCGGGCCTTTCGAAGACGATCTTTTTTCTATTCTAAAAGTAACTAAACGTCTGTATTTCGACTAAATCCATTAAAAGCATCTTGGAAGATCAAAATTACAGCGCCTACAAAAATTTGGAAACGCTCTGATGAATAAAAGTATTTAAAAAAATCTCAGAATTTTTCGATGACAATGCAAAACGAAATTTGGGTATTTTGGCTTGGGTTTGCTCAGCGTCGGCTCATGTTTTCAGTATTAAATGTGACTAAGTCTGTGACTTAGTCTTTTTTGACGTAACTCTGTGTTTCTGTGACTCTGTTCTCTTCGACTTTAGTCAAAGACAGACTTTTTTCACGGAATTTTAAAGAGGGGTGGGATACAGTTATATTGACAATCGAATAAAATTTCAGAGAGTTCGGACAATAACTTTTTTGTGTTGTTATTTTAAAGGACACGTCGCAAAAAAAAAAAAAGAAAAAAAAAAAAAAAGACGCGAGAAGAAAGCATTTCTTTTACAGCTAGATATCAATATTTTCCCACGGTCTCTAAAACCATTATATTTATAACCATGGCTTTACAAATTTGATAAAATCTGGTAGCCAGTAAAAAATTCTAGTTACCAGTAAAAAAATATAAACGGCTCCCCTCCGAAGTCACTAATTTTCAAAAGCACAAAAGTTTTTTATCAATTAATTGAGAAAAATAATAAGCCTATTGTCGGATTATTAGTTACATAGTTTAGAATAGTTACATCATTTAAAAAGATGGTATAAACAAAGTTTTCTAATGAAATTTATCAAAATTATTTATCTATGAAAAAAAATGTAAAGGCTGCATTAACCGGTATGTTCTCGGAAATGCTGATTGCCGAAGGTTTCAAATGTCTGGATAAGTGAGTGCTGCAAAATCTATATCTGATGAGGGGGGCATGGATGAAACAGTGAAACAGGAAAACAATTTCTGCCTGTTTTCGTGTCGAAGTCAGTCAAATAATTATTTTTTATTAATTTAAAATTTGCATTTGTTAAACTTATTTTTACCTAATTAAAAATGCCGAAAATGAGAAAAAATGCCATTTATGGTCATTTCTTAGGTCAATTTTTGTACAAAAAATTATAATAATAATAAAAAAAAATCAGGTTAAATAACTTGGAGGCTAGATAGAAAAACTAGGTCGCCAGTGGCAACTTGGCGACTGCATTTGTCAAGACCTGTTTATAACTGATGAAAAATTTATAGAATTCAGACAACTGGGGTTATTTTTTTTTTTAAACTATGAAACGAGAGACCCTTACGAGGAAAAGAAACAAACAAAACACCCAACCAAACAAGAAGGTGTCTTTAAAAAATGCTTTTCTGTCTAATAATCAATATTTTTTTGTGAAAATTTCATTTAAAAATATAAAATTGATATAAGATAGATAATCATACAAATTTGAGTTAATTATCATGAGCCCAGGCACCGCCGGACGGGTCAGCTAGTATAATTTTAATGACATGAAGATAGCATTCGTTAAAATACAATAAGTGTAAATCAATGCATAACTAATTTATTGCTGATCAATTTAAATTAATGCATGGTTAGCGTAAAATTGTGAGTAATTATAGATAGTATTTTTCTAAAAAAATGCATTTAGCGCACATTTAACGCCTTTTTTTTTTTCAAAATCCATCTTCACAGGCAGGGCTCAAATTCTAGGAAAAAAGAGTACCGGGGCTCTAATTTTCAGCAGTAACAACAACCATCAACCCAAACCCCCTTTCATTAGAAGGAGGTATGCATTATGCTTGTTATCCCACCCGCATATTTATATTTCATACATTATTTGTAAAATTTAAAGCAATTTTGTCTTTTGTAAAAAAAAATAATAATACATTTTGACTTTTAATAATGAAATTTAATAAATGAGTAGAGCAGAAAATAAGCAAAAAAAAAAAAAAAAAAGTGCCCAGAAATAGAGAAAAAAAAATAATGACAGGAGAAAATTTGTTAGGGAGAAACACATTTTATTTTTTTTTTTAACGCAAACCAGGAAACCACATTACCATATCAGCATCTTTATAACAACAGAAAACTAACTGTCCGAACTTAACATCTGCAGGAATTTTAGCATGCAGATGTATTGAGAAATAGACATTGCATTTTATCTTTATTTATTCTGTGATCCAAAACGTATGCATTAGGAAGCACGCAGATGCCAAACTGAAAATGATTTCATTTCTCGTATTAAAACCGCAAGCACATACGAAAGAAATTTAGACATGTACATTAATTGAAAAGAATCACTTCAAGCTGCGATAAAAGATTCTGCCAAGGCGTAAAGTCCAAAAAACTTAATTTTAACTTTAGCAGTGTTGATTCATATAAGCGGCAATTATAGTAATTTTTTTAGCTCTGGGGGGGGTTTTAACCCCCAAACCCCCCCCTTGGCTGCGCCACTGAGTGTAGCGTGCTACATTTTCAATAATGTAGTGTAGCGAGTAATACGATACAAAAAATCCATAGTTTGTAGTGAGAACAGACGCTACTTCAGGGATAGGAAATGTACCATTCTGCAAATCACGTTGCCGAAATTTGCTGCTTTTGTGAAAATTTGTTCTGCTCAACAATTTACGAATCTCAGCTACAGTGTATAATAACATATTGCATGAAGTGATAGACTTTCCTCATTGACACTTGCTGCTAAAATCAAGTACTAATCCACTAAATGAATTAATTTTCTTTTTGGCAACACTTGTCTATTTTCTCATTATTAAGTCTTTATGTTTTAACGCCGGCTTCTTATTATTTGGAATTTCTTGATTTACAGATTTATTTATTATTTGCATTTAGAGTTGTTTTACTGTAATTTTCTAGATTATAGGGGAGACTGGTACACAGTGGACCACTTTTTCAGTTAAAATTTTTTTTCTCTCTAACGGACAAACTGATCTACATGAAAATATTTTTGAATATTCCTTAAACCTTTATACATTCATCATAATTTTCTCAGAACATAGTTTTCAATACATTTAAAAAAAAAAAAAAAAAAAAAATTATATGCACCCGTAAAGTGGACCAGTGTGCCCCACTTCTGGGGCACAGTGGACCGCTATATTAGGTATTGTCTGAAATACAATATAAATCTATTTTTCATTAATCTAATTCTTTTTTATTTTCCCTTTACCCGCAAAATAACATAGTAATATAAATTCACAAGTAACATTTTGAAACAAAAACAAAAAATTAACTATATTTTGAAAATAACAACACATTAATACAGGAACAATTGCAATTTAGTTGAAGTTATTACTTAAGTACAAAAAAATGAGCACACATTAAAATTTAATATGAAATTCCAAAATACTGATGAGTAAGATTGAGCCTGGAATTTTCCTGAAATACTTTTGGGTCTGGGAGCAATATTATGAAATCATTGAAATCAACAACAGATTCAGCTACAGTTTCGGGAAAAATAAACTGATTTCCATCATTCAATTTGCATATCATGAATCTTACTTGAATAGAATCATCACCATTTAGACTACAGTTATATTTATCAAAGGCAGTAAATACAAAACAAAATATTTCTTACTATTTTAAATAAATTGTTATTTTTTTTGTTTACTTTATTTTACAGTTAAATAAGTACTTTAAAACAATATTTCTTGAAATAAAATAAGCAATTATTAAATATTTTGCATTACAGGAGCAGAGTGGATTGTGGACCACTGTGCCCCAGGAGTGGGTGGTCCACTGTGCACCATGTTGAAGTTCAATAAATAATCATATTAATATTGTTTATAGCTTTCTTTTAAACATATTAACTTTAAAGTTAAATAAAAACAAGTATCTTAGCTTTGCAAAAAAAAACTGTTTTATCTTATTTATCTACAACCTTTAATTACTAAAAAAATAAAAGTATGATGATGAAAAATTTTACTTTTAGAAGCCCAAAACAACCAATCAGGATAAAATAGTTCAATCTGAGCAAAACATATTTTCTGAAGGCTATAAATAATCAGTTCAGTGCTGTTGTCTATTAGGATAGAAGAGAAGCTTAAATTTTTTTTTTTTAATAAATTAAATACAGTAAAACCTCTGAATAACGGACACCTTGGGAGCACAGAATTTGTCCGCTATTTGGAGGTGTCCGCTATTGAGAGTTAAAAATGTACCAATATACAAGTTTTGGTGATCACAAATGTGTCCGCTAAATAGAGGTGTCCGCTATTCGGGAGTGTCCGTTATGGAGGTTTTACTGTATTAGGGGGTGGTCCACTGTGCCCATAGGTCCAGTGTGTACCGGTCTCTCTTAATTTTGCTACGAAATTTGTTAAGTGTGTATAAATTAACATTTTTAGACAAATACAAAACATTTTCTTGTATGTTATATTTTTTAATGCCCTTGATTATGTTGCATTCATTTAATTATATCCCGGTAGACGCGATATAGACGAGATATAAACAGGAGTCGGTTTATTATTTAATTCGAGTCTTCAATTTCTAGTGTAAAAGGAATCCTTTGACAAAATTTGAAAGTAGCAAAGTAGACTACTTTTGAAAAGTAGTTTGTAGTTGCTACTTTTTAAAACAAGTAGTTGTAGTTAACTACATTTTCGATAAAGTAATTGTAGTTCGCTACTATAAAAAAGTAGTTTTTCAGACCCCTCACCTTAAGGCAGTATTTATTTTCTCCCGAAAATAGATTTTGTTCATCAAAACGAATAAACAAAATTTATTCATGATAGCGATCGACCGAAACAAGTTTTTCAGGCCAAAATCAAATTTCAGTCTTTATCAGAGTTTGGTCAAAAACGAAACTATCTCAGTTGAAAATTTTAAGCTATTAATGTATGTATACAGCAAAGATATTATTGATTATTCACAAATGCAAACCCTTGCCTAGGAAGACACTTTCCATGTTTTTTTTTTTCTTTTTTAAAAGCAAAACATTATTTATAATTTTTAATCAATAATTACAAGCATTTATTAAATATTAACAGTGCATTTATTCATTGAGAAAAAATGTTATAATACAGGGTTTCAAAATGCTTAGTATTTATCTTTTAATTGGATTAAAAAAAAAAAAAAAAAAATTAAAACCTTTTTGGGACAAACATGCCATAGACGAATTTTATTTGTTGGCATCACTTTTCTCTTAATCTGAATTTTTATTTAATCACAGAAAATTTTCAATAAAATAAGGTAAATATTACTTTACAAAATTACTGGTATACAAAAACAAGTATTGTACACACTTTTCGAAGACACATATATGCAGACTTGGTCCCGAAAGAATTAAAAGAGTAATGTTGCATCCTTTCTTGGAGGACTGGAGACAGGGGAGGAATAATAGCAATTTTCAATTATTATTACTTCAGTAGAAATTAAAGACTGTATAAGTTTATAGTTTATATACACTTTTATATTAAAAGATGAAGATATTTAGTGTGTTATCAATGTTTTCTATTAATTTTAATGCAGTGACCTCTCACTTGCACAACCTATTTAAACAGAGCATAACTGAGGAAGGGCGACACAGATACATAAAGAATAATCTCTGATGTATTAATATACTATTATATACATCGATTTTACATAAAATAAATAAAAAATACTATTTTACTTCACACAATTATGCATAGTAAATCTTATAAGTGATAAAACTATTGTATTTTAAAAAATTAACACTTAATAATTAAATCAGAGTTTCTCTTTAGACAGTTTCAGAAGGGTGTTGCACCCTGCCTGCCCTTTGGTTAATAAAATAGCACCCTTCTTGCCCCTCAGTAAAAAAAAGTGTCCTTTCTCTCCTTTTTTGCATTAAAAAAGTTGCTTTCCTATAAAAATTGACTGAATGTTGTCTTGAAAAGAGTGCTTCGACTTTTAAATATTAAAAGTGGCTTTAAAACAGGGTTGCACAAAAGCCGGCTAAAATTAAAAAAAGTCACGCCGGTGGCTTTTATTGGTTTTAACCAGCTTTTTTTGGCCAAAATTGGCCTTTTTACAGTGAAGTATTTTAATTAGAACTATACATTTTAAATTAGTTTTAATGATATTTAATTGTTTTGGAATTTAATAAATAACCCAATTTCACAATAATGAAGCCATAATACTAGAAAAAAAATTACAAGGGGACCGCCAAACATGATGCGCACAGATTTTGATGTTTAAAGTATGTTGTAGGGATCATACCCCTAACTATTCAGGTCAAAGGTTTCCTTCAAATGGGCTTTAGTTTTCGAGAAATTTCGGGTTAAAGTTCAGCATGCTTTTCAAATACCCATTAGTTCGCGATCTTGAACAAGGTCTCCGTGGTGCAGGACTAACGCTCTGGATTTGAAAGCCGGAGATAAGGGTTCTGTCCTCGTCTGTGACTTTTACCTTTTTTTAATAAATTTTATATATTTGTCGCGTTGTAAGTTTTATGCAGAATTATGAATTCTGCATCTTTGAACTTTTTGATATTTTCCTAATAAATTCTATTTACATTTTCGAATTTTTCGTGAAAATTTATAGTTTTTTTTTTTTTTTTTTTTTTGTGCAGTTTTGAAATTAATATTTCTATTGACGAAATTCCAAACTAATTTATGTCTAGATTTTGTTTATTTTTGTTTATTATTATTTACTCTTTATATTTTAATAACCGTTCTAAAATAATACTTTTTTTAACTTCATGAAATTTTAAATGAATTTTATATAATTTTTTTTATAATTTATACAAAATATTTTTATTTCAAATCTTTTAAAAGGTATATATGATTAGGTAATTCCAACAACATATTTTAGAAGGAGTAATAAAATATTAAAGCAATAACTCTTATATATCCAAGTTTTAGCCAGTTATATATATATATATATATATATATTTGTTATTTAAATACATTTAACTGTAAAGTTCAAACTCAACATCATTTTTGATTTGCACAAATAAAAAATAATATATTACAATTTTTTTTTTTTTTTTCATTCTAACAAGTCGATGCCATACAGAAAAATTCAACTAGAAAAGAAAAATCGTTTGTTAATAATTACAATACATATAAAAAATATCCGAAAAAAATCGTCTGCAATAACTTTTACGGTAATATCAGAATAAATAATTTTTTTTTTTTTTATCAATTTCATTTAGCTTCCTTTGCAGACATTTACCAAGTTTGAAATAATTTCTTTTTCAAATTTAATGCATTTTTTAATATATTTATCACAATTTAAGTATTTAAAGAATATATAATATGCTAATTTATACATTCTTCCAATATTGTTAAAACAATTTACGTAAAGAATATATTTAAAGGCGACTTTTAATGCGGAATTTGTTTAGAATATTTTTGCGATATGTATCACACAATTAGTTCCATATTTAATAAACTAAAAATGTTGATGTCGGTGATGATAAATATTTTTGTATTTCAGCAGTTAACATATTTCAATATATTTAGAACAAATCAAATATTAAAAGGATATATTATTTTGTTAATTTTTTCTTAATCATTTAAATTTTTTTAAATAGAAAATGCAAATAAAAAAAATGCATTATTTCATAAATACGGTAAATAAATAAGTAAATATACATAAATGTAAACAATAATCATTTTAAAAAGACGAGATATCAAGACATAAATTAGATTGGATTTTCGTCAACCGAAATATTAGAATAAAAATTGCGCAAAAACTATAAATTTTCACGAAAAATTCGAAAATGTAAATAGAATTTATTAGGAAAATATCAAAAAGTTCAAAGATGCAGAATTCATTATTCTGCATAAAACTTACAACACGACAAATATATAAAATTTATTAAAAAAAGGTAAAAGTCACAGGCGAGGACAGAACCCTCATCTCCGGTTTTCAAATCCAGAGCACTAGCCCAGCACCACGGAGACCTTGTTCAATATTGCGAACTAATGGGTATTTGAAATGCATACTAAACTTTAACCCGAAATTTCTCGAAAACTAAAGCCCATTTGAAGGAAACCTTTGACCTGAACAATTAGGGGTATGACCCCTACAACATACTTTAAAATCATCAAAATCTGTGCGCATCATGTTTGGCGGTCCCCTTGTTAGATGGAGCTGCTAGTAATTTGAAGCGAGAATTGGAAATGTGACAGTAGAATTTTACTTAAAAGAGCCAAACCAAGTACTTTATCTGTATTACACTGACCTTACCCCCCCCCCCCCTTTTTTTTTTACTGTAATTTATTTTTTATAAAATTACAGAGGACAATGATTACTAAGTTACATGTTTTATTACTTTAACTAATTTTAAGAGCTATTTTAATATACAAGTCCTATTTTATTTCTCATTAACATTCAAAATCATACATAATCAGTAATCACATAATAAAAAAACCTCATAAAACAAATTATTAATAGCATATGCACGAATTAAATAGCAACAAGCTTTTCAAATTTTTATTTTAAGAAATTTTATTTAGAGGATGTATTTTTTATTTATTTATTTTTTGCTTAATGGCTTGATTTATTTTTATACAATTATGTACTAAATTCTCCTTAAATATTATACCCTTTCTAATTTCTCATTTTTTTCAAAACATTTATAGCATAATCTATCCATATAGATACGTAAGAATGTTTCTATTTTAATGTGCTATATTTTGTCATAGTTTAATGAAATACAATATTTAAAATGTGTAGTATATGTGAAGCAATGAAATATAGAATTTTAAAACACCAGTTTACAGTCTAACTTAAATTCTTTTCAGTATTCATATTTTTTTTTAGATATGTCTTCACTGTTGCCTTCTAGTGGTTATAAAGACTTATTTATTTGACAAAATTTAATAGAAATTTATAGTTGTTTTAGTAGAAAATATTTATAAGAGTAGTATAAAAAAATAAATTAATCCAAATTTAATACGAATTAGCTGTAAATCAACTTTTAATAATAAAAGTCTGCTTTTTTCAATAAAAGCCAGCATTTTTTAAGCGGTTAAAACCAAAAAAAAGGAGGGCCGGCTTTTATTTGGCCTGGCTAAAAGCTGGCAAACCCTGCTTCAAAAACCAAAAGAATGCCTTTAACAATAAAAAGTGCCCTTATGAATTAAAAAAGTGCCTTTTTCTAACTAGCAACACCCTACTCTTTTTTAAACCTGAGGGAAACTCTGATTAAATAGTATTAACAATTATACTATAAAATGAACTATTTAATTTATTTTAAAAGTTTTGTTTTTACAAAACCTAGTTTTATATTATACTTTATATATTTACCCAGAAGAAAAATTGTTCACTGTACTTCACATAAGAGTATGTCAATTAATGTTTAAGAAGCGAGTCATCAATATTATTTACTTACTTCCTTAGGCCATGTTTATATGACATTTTCTAAAATGCATGATTGCATTTGAAAAAAAAGAGCTTTGTCAAAAATATAAAGCACTATTTTCTCATTCTTCATGCTTGGACATTGGAAAACCGAATAAGGGATCATTCATAAGTTAGATCACGCAAATTTCGTGGGGTTTTTTAATTCTCTCCCCTTATGTCACACTAAAGTGACACCCTACCCCTATTGTGACATCACATTTTTTGCAATTATTAATTTAGAGCTAATTTTAAGCAAAAAAGTTATAATACGATCAATTACTTATTAATATAAATATAAATTATGAATACCATAAAAGCGTTAAGATTGTACGTATACTTTTACTTAATGCTGTTGTGATTCAAAGTAAAAAAAAATATATACCTAATATTCCTTGTATACTAATTGCAAATAATGCCTACCTAATTGTTTCCATATTTTAGATGTGATGTCACAACATGTTAATCTGCCTCTCCCCTTGTCATCACTGTATCACACTTTGTGTTGTGGACCCCTCCACTCTCTTGAAAAATGCTGTAATTAATAGATAATCCCTAAAAATGAGAGACGAGTCTACTCAAGATACATATTAGAGTCATTCCCAAAAAAAGTGTAAAAACTATGTCCAAGAAGTTAATATTTTTTATTTAAATAATAATATGCTTTTGAAAAACAGTTATGTTTGTTTCTTAATCTTCATCTTATTGTTCTTAATTGAAAATATTTTCCAAGTGTAAAAATGAATTACAATAATTTACAAAAAATAATGTTTATAAACTAGGCAGAGAAAACAAGCTGTCCCAGGCACAAATTTATAACATTTAAACATGTTTGAGATGAACTGGTTGTGAGTTATAATAATAAGTTATATACTATATAATGAAACCCCTAATTAACGCCTAACGAGATTTTACATTTACAGCAGTATTAAAATTTAAATTGTTACGTAAAGAATTTTATAAAAATTCTTAATTTTACTTTTATAAACAATATTATTGTAAATGTAAAAAATATAATTCATTGTAAAGCAATTAAAGTTCCTATTGTTTTAACTAAGATTTTTTTCTGGCACAAAATTATAGCAATATAAGCAATTATAGAAATAAAAAGTTTGATTAAAAACTGTAATCAAGTAAACTTCTAAATAGAATTTTTTTTTTTTTCAAAAGCTGTAAAATAAAAACATTAGATATAAGTAGTAAAATAACTTTTATTAGTTTGTTGACATGTTTTGGCTCTATCCAAGCCATTATCAAAACATATAAGAATATTATATAACTGCACAGTCTTTGAAGTTATTACTCGAAACACTAAATCATATTTATTAATATTTATGCTACTTTAATTAAATTTGTTATAATAAAAATAACACGCGTAATTTTAAAATGTGCGTGTTTGTGAAAGATTAACTGCAGTGTTGTATTCAGGGGGTGGCCTGGGAGGGACATTCCCCCCTAGAGCATTCAAATGTCCCCCTCCCCTCCCGGAAGATTTGAGATTTTATGCTTTTAATGATCAAAAAGTGCAATTTCCCCCTGGAATTCTTTTCATGACCCCGGAGCACAACACTGATCTGATTAACCGATAGCGTTTCAAATAACTTCAAAGATCGTATAATTATAGAATAATGGCTCAGATAGAGCGAAACATGTCAACAGACTAATAAATGTTATTTTACATCTTTTAAACATTAAAAGAAGTTATTATAATTAAATGCCTGGTTTGAATTTGAATAGCTGGATTTCATATTTTGTTGCAAAATGTTATTTTTCACAAAAATATAATAAATTTCACAAAAACATGATAAATTTTACAAAAATTTGATAAATTTCACAAAAACAACTTTTTCTTTTTACAAAATGGGCCCCAAGAAAGAAAAAAAAAAAAATCTGTGCATCAATCCCTGCCTAGTATTCATCAAGAAAGTACATCAAGATAAACATGCACATTAAAATCATAGTTTCATCCAATGTTTCTATTTTCTATTCATGTGACAACTAATAATTACTACACAAACACTGTTAAAATACTCATTTTCTCATAAAAACTTTCATAATGTTGTAAATCACACTATCCCCTATTATTTTCATATCTGATTTGTCAGTGAAGTGTGTTTATTTTTCTTAAATGGACACTAAAAATTATAATTACAAAATTTAAAGGAAAATATGCCTCATAAATGGAATGTCAAAAAATCTATAAATTATTTTACAGGTTTTGGTAGCATTCAACATACCTTCATCAATGTAAAAAATCTTTTTCAAATACTCTTTACCGCCACTGTAGCTTCAAAAAATATTGTAGCTGACAGGGTCTAGTGTACACAGCAAGAAACTTTTTACACTAAACAGCTAATTAACATATCCAGTAAGATTTGGTTCTGATAATCATTTGAACAGTTTGATTCTTTATACAAAGATAAAAATAACACAAATGTAACAATGTAAAAATATAAGGCTCTTAATACAGTAGTTTTTCTTGAAACTTTTCATTTTTTATGGCTAAATACAGGGATCATTCTAGAGAGTTTCAGAGGGGCGGCCTACCCTCATGCCCTTTTTAGATAAAATCCCCCCCTCCTTGCCCTTTTTCCAAGTAGAATTCTACCCTCCTTGCCCTTTTTCCTGAACTTTCCAACCCTCCTTTAATTCCTAGGTAGAATCCTGCCTTATTTGCATTGTACTTTCAAAAATTCTTGACCTATCTTTTATTTTTAGAATGCTAGTATGGTACATTAGGAAAAACTCCTCTTTCCCTCTTTATTTCTCTGTGAAATGCCCTCCTGGTATGTCTAATCTTTGACTTTGAGTGATTGATCTTTTTATTTATCATTTTTTCCATTGAACAAGACATAAAGGGTAACTAAGTGTCATTGATTAATTTCATCTTCTCTAATGAAATGTAGTATTAGAACAGGCATTCTGGCCTTTGACCACATGATAACTTACATAAGTTCTATAAAAAAAATTGCGAAGTAGCTTTAGAACTTTTATTTTGTAGCTGTTTCAAAACCAGTTTTGCTAAAACAAGGAAAAAATCTGGTGAATAAAAGTTTTAGAGAGAAGTTTTTGAATATCGTGGGAAAAGGGGGGAAATGACTGAATATAGTAAGCAATTTTACAATAAAAATCGAGAACATAAGTTTCATTTTGCTATTTTTAATACTTTTCAAACGGTGAAGTTATGGAAATTAGAAATGTTATTGGATATTTTTTAAATTAAAGAGTACTTTAAGCTGTTGCCAGACTTTCCACTCCACCAGTATATGGGTATATGCACTTATTACAAAAATGCCCTTTTTAGGAAATAATGTGCCCTTTTCAACAAAATTGCCCTTATTATGTAATGTAGGCCCTGCCCTTTTTTATGTTCTAGAATGATCCCTGCTAAATATGTAAAGAATTCGCAGCATTATTTGAAAGTATTTTTGTCAATGCATGCTTTATACTTTTTTACTAAATAACTACAAAACGGCACAAAAAACTATATACAATAAATACAATGACTTTATCTTATAACAGCTGTTTACAATAACATCAATGCTTGTTGTAGTTGTTTGTTTACTACAGCAAGGTTGCTAAGTGAACAATTAATGGCATTGTTGTTGTCAACGGATTGGGTAGAAACATTAATAATATTCGATCGCAAAATGTATAAAAAGGAATAATTATATTGTAATTAGGAAAAAGAGAATAATCAGCCAAGTATTGTGTATGCTGAATAAGATATACAAGAAAAAAATTTATAAACTGCTCAAGTAAACATTGATGACATTAACTTCGGTAATTACGTGCAATAACAAACCTTACCTCTTTAATTTTGTTCCTTTTTGCACGGATATCGGGATCAGATGGTTCACCACCTCTAGTTCCAGGCCCTCCTGGGTGATCACGAATGATGTCATTTAACTCTGATTCACCAAAGTCATTCTTTTTTATAGTCATTGGCATTTGCGCTACGTTATTAAGCCATTGATCTTGCGACATTAAGTCAGAATCTTTATTAAGTGAAGATTTAACAGGTATATGTGAAGAACTTGCAATAATTTGTTTCTGATCACTTTTAACTAAGGGATTTTCAACTTGAGCTTTGTCCATATTTTCTTTAAGATTTTTTTGACGTTCCTTCTCTAGATCTTCTTGAATTTTAAGTATTAGTTTAGCTCTATCTACAATTTTATGGGGATCTATATTATTTATATCGTGATGTCTTACCACGTTACTTCCATCGTGATAGAGGGGGGGCGGAGGTAATAATAAGTCTGATCCAGCATCTCGTATGTGGCGATATGCTGTGTTAATAGATCCGGATCGCAGTTCAGGAAGAAAAAAGAATGTACCAATACATACAGCTACAAAAGTACCAAGCACCAATAACACAATATATTTTTCACGAAGTCGAAGAGTTTTTCGGCCAACGGCTGTTACGGGAGCGCCGTTTATATAACGTTGATACGTTGGTAGCACGGAGCTCGCCGCCATTTTACATGTCTGTTTGCAATCAAAGCTTTAAAGTGCCGATGACTTGAAATCCGGTGAAATTCAGATTTATTTCCTCTTCACTAGATGGCGCTCAAAAACAGCACGTCAACAAAAAACTATTGTTGCCAAATTCTGCAGTAATAAGTAAAAATAAAAGACTAATCTCTTCATTTCGTAACTTTTCAAAGTATTACAACGCAAATTTATTTTCAACTATCTCATTGTTTGTGGTAGAGTACTTTGATTTATAAGAATGATAATATTCTACGGGCAGAAAACTTGATTAGTTAAGAGAGATAGAGTTTTGGGCAGAAATAGATTTGGCATGATGTAGGCATATTGAGGCTTAGCTTTTTGTCCAGAACTTGGCGATACTCGTTCGTTTTTGTCCAAAAGCGTCTCAACCAATCAAATTGTACTTCCCGTATGCTGACATTCTCTTATAAAAGTAAAACATTTTAGACTTCTTAGGCATTTTTGACATTTTATTAACATACATCTGACTTGTGTGTTTGGCGTCAAGCGCCAGCTTATAAGTCATCGTCAATATATACAGGGACGAGATAGCACACACAAGGAAAATTTACAACACACAGAAATACAGCCAGGAGCTCCACAAAGAGTGTGCAACGGAGCCAGCGGGATTCGAACCCACTCCCACCTACACTCGCAAGCGATTAGCGGTGTGATGCCTTGACCACTCAGCCACGGTGGGCCGACTTCTTAGGTTTACGTTGTTTACTTGATTAATTCGTCTAGGCAAACTCGCTCGAGCGACTTGTACTTAGGGTGCCTCTATATGAGAGTGTCGACATACACACAGGGTGCATTCTCAGACTGTGCTCAGACAGAAGTTTTAGTCCAAACTATAGCAAACCTAAAATCCCAAGCTTGGCGATATTCGCCTACACATGTTCAATTAGGCCAGTAGAAACAAATTTATTTATGCTAAAATTATGGGATTTTGTCACTTTTTCACCTGCATTGCCCCTCCCCTCCGGCACAGGTAAACACAACGTCTTCCTCCAGCCAGACTGGCCGCATGCGTACTACAAATGTGTTCTCCCTTGCTAAAATCACGTGTATTCTGACGTTGATTTAGGCTTTTAGACTACTAGTTTTTCGATTTCCTTTATTGTATTTATTACCAAGATTACTGATTCTCATTTTAACATATACATTCTGTGTGTATAAATTCATGTAGTTGTCGAATATGTTTAAAGGCTTCATTTTCTTCCACAAAAAAAAATGATACTATTGTGATTATGTAGTACACTTTACCTTGTTTAAACACATATTAAAGACACACCAAATTGTTATTAAAGTGTTAAATTGTTATTCAGACCTTGTTTAAGATAATTTTTTTACATGACTTAAAGTAAAATAATTTCCATGATTAATTTTAAGTATTTATGCTCACTTTTAAAATAAACATGGGCTATATTTTGGACAAACCCTATATTTTATAAAATCTTTTTTTTCTGGGTTATTTCAAACGTTTAAAATGTGGATTTTTTTCTCTTTTTTTCGGTGACAATTCATGCCCACCAGCAGTACCATCATTACCAAAACCAGTAACTCCTAGTATATTGTTGTGAGCTCGGGGTTCGAAAGGACTGATGCCAATATATAAGAACAATAAAAAATGCTTTATTCACTATAAACAGTGCAATACGATCACAAATATCTTCTAAAAATTACAAGATATTCTGTAATCTTCAAATCCAATAAAAGCACAGCAAAATTTCACATAGAAACAATGCGCTCAATACGACGTATCAACGACAAAATCGATCCGAGTAACACAGTTCTCAATGCAAAGCCTCTCGTATGAATTCAATCGCAGTTGACGGACAACTCACTCACTGAACTGGTGGAGGTCTCTTATATAGACTTCAGAGATCCTTCCAGATTATTCCAGGGCTTTCTAATGCTAGAAATTACCAGAAGGTCCTTCAACTCTCGATAGAGTACTCCAAACGTGAAAGGATCCCAATGTAAATGTATAAGGGGGGGGGGGTTGCACAAAAGTCGCCAAATCCGTCGCCAACTTGGCGACATTTGGCGATATATCACCAAATTTGGCGACAAAAATAAGTCGCCAAAACCATCGCCAACTTGGCGATAAACCCATTCCTTGGCGATTTTCCAATAGAACTCATTATAAAAACCGATGCTGTAAGGTTGTTTTCCTTGCAAACCACCTGAGGCCTTTAGCATTGAGTTACATGATGCTCAATAGGAAATACATTAATAATACTGCAATTTTCACAATAATAAAATAAAATAAATTTAAACAAATGGAATATTTACAGATATATACAAAATTCATAACATTGCCCCCCTCTCAAGGACTGCACGTCCCGGGCAGTTCAACCTTTGATCGGAAAGCAAACCCGTTACCAACAAATGCTATACTATTCAAAACACATTCATAATGCTGAATTATACAAAATATACACTTAAATAAAATAAAATTAAAGCATAGACATTATTACATACAAGTATTTAAATAATAATAACAATAATAATGATAATGCTAAGCAAAATAAATAATTACATTAATTTATATACAAGACCATGGTCATACTAATTTACATTATTTACATTACACTAATTTACATTATTTACGGACAACTCACTCACTGAACTGGTGGAGGTCTCTTATATAGACTTCAGAGATCCTTCCAGATTATCTATTTACAATCAATGTACTAAGTACTATGGCCATAGTATGGAGCCAGCCTGTCGTAATGAACGACTCTAGGCTTCGAGCTTGGTGACTTTCGGATCCGAATTACGACATCGTTCAGTCTGTTTAGGACTGTATAAGGACCTTCCCAGTGCGATTGCAGTTTGGGAGAAAGTCCTTTACGTCGAGTCGGATTATAAAACCAAACCTTGTCACCTTCTTTGAATTGATGTCCCGTGGCTTTCGTGTCGTACCTGGTCTTCATCTTCTCCGTCTGTATATTGATCCGCTCTCGAGCCAAGTTGTGGACATCTTCAAATCGTGCCTGGAGATTCTGCACGTATCCCTCTGGCGATGAAGGCGCATCTGGAGGGCGACCAAAAAGCAGATCACAAGGTAGACGAAGATCACGACCGAAAAGCATCTGAGACGGGGAATAGCCGGTCGTTTCATGGACGGTGCTGCGATAGGTGAGGAGAAACAAGGGAAGTTTTTGGTCCCAGTCTTGTTGGTTTCTTGAAACTAGCAGTGAGAGGTTGTTGAGGATGGTCCGATTAAACCTCTCAACCATGCCATCCGACTGTGGATGTAAAGGCGTCGTCCTAGTTTTGTCCATTCCGAGAAGTTGACAAAGACCCTCAATCACAGCAGATATGAAATTTCTCCCTTGGTCAGAATGCATTTGAAGGGGAACTCCATACCTTGATATCCACTGGTGTACCAAGGCATCCGCAACCGCAGAAGCTTCTTGATCAGGGATGGCATAAACTTCAGGCCATTTCGTGAAATAGTCCATGACAACAAGGAGGTATTTGTTGCCATCAGCACTTCTTGGCAGAGGACCTAGGATGTCAAGGGCGATGCGTTCAAAAGGTGCTCCTACATTGTAGAGATGTAGTCTTCCGCGGCTACGTTTCTTTGGTCCTTTCCGAGCTGCACATGCATCGCAAGATTTGCACCATTGTTCGACGTCAGCTCTCGCCTTTCCCCAGAAGAAGCGCTCTCGGACTCTGTGTAATGTTTTCATGACTCCAAAATGGCCACCAGTGGGACTGCCATGTAATTCCTTGAGGACCTCTGGTATTCGGGATCGAGGAAGTGCCAACTGCCACCGAGATGTTTTCCCATCTTCCGATTCGAATTTTCGGAACAGGACACCATTCTTGACGTGGAGGGAGTTCCAAAGAGCCCAATATTGCTTCGTCGTAGGACTGTAAGTCGAGATGTCTTTCCAACTGGGCTTCGTGCTAGAAGATTCTAATAACTCCAAGATTGGTTTGATGTCAGAGTCTGCCATTTGATCTTCTCGAATCTTCTCATCACTCCAGGGATCTGGTGGCGTCAATAGTGAAGTCTTCGTCTGGCGTATGACATATTCGGGATTATACTTGCTCTCCGCTCTGGAACAATAGCGACAACTTTCGGGACACGATCTTCTTGATAAGGCATCAGCATTTCCATGCGATGAGCCTTTACGATGCCTGATGTCAAAGTCGTATTCCTGGAGTCGTTGTATCCATCTGGCTACTTGGCCCTCTGTGTTCTTAAAATTCATCAGCCATGTTAGGGATGCGTGATCAGTACGAAGGAGAAATTTCCTGCCATAGAGATAGTGATGGAAGTGTTCTATGGCTTTTACTATAGCTAATAACTCCTTACGAGTGACGCAATAATTCCGCTCTGGTTTCGACAAACATTTGCTCCAGTATGCTACTACTCGTTCTTGGCCATCTATTTCTTGGGAAAGTACAGCACCGACACTTTCATGACTAGCATCCGTGTCCACAATGAATTGTTTGTCGGGGTGTGGATAGGTTAGGACTGGAGAGGATGTGAGAGCTTCTTTCAGCTGCTGGAAGGAATTCTCGCATTCTTGTGTCCATAGAAACTTCTGCTTGCTTTCAGTGAGCCTATGCAAGGGTCTTGCGATGTTGGAGAACCCCTGTACAAACTTTCTGTAATAAGTACATAGTCCCAGAAAGCTTCGCAACTGATGGACGTTTTCCGGACGCTTCCAGTTCTTTACTGCAGACACTTTTTCAGGATCTGTTCGAACACCTTCAGCTGAGATGATGTGTCCTAAATAATTTACTTCGCGTTGGAAGAACTTGCATTTCAGAGGGTTCAGCTTTAAATTCGCCGCTCTTAGCTTCGTTAACACTTTTCGAATATTTCCAAGATGTTCTTCAAACGTGCGGCCACCAATGATGACGTCATCTAGGTAGATGAGACAAGCTTCAAAAGTCAGGCCTTTTAACACTGTCTCCATGAGGCGCTCGAACGTTGCTGGAGCATTGCAGAGCCCGAACGGCATAACTTTGAATTGCCAAAGTCCTTGTCCAGTAGTAAATGCGGTCTTCTCTTTGTCATCAGGATGGATCTCTACTTGCCAATATCCACTCTTCAAATCCAGCGTGGAAAACCATTTATGTCCTGAAAGAGTATCTAGCGTGTCGTCTATTCTTGGTAGAGGATAGCTGTCCTTCTTCGTGATATCGTTAAGTTTAGGATAATCCACACAAAATCTTGTGGAGCCATCTTTCTTTCGGACCAACACGATGGGAGAGGCCCACGGACTTGATGACGGTTCGATGATGTCACTATCCTGCATCTCTCGTAAGAGCTTAGAAACCTCTTCTTGTTTTGCGAACGGCAAGCGTCTTGGATGCTGTTTAATCGGTGGATGGTTGGCAGTATCAATTCTATGACATGTCAGTGAAGTGCGCCCTATATCACTCTCGTTTTGTGAAAACACATCCTTAAATTCCTGGAACAGTCTTTCTGCGGCATGTCTCTGTTCAGGAGATAAATTTTCATTTCGTCCAATTACAGGTGTTAAACTTGTAGGCGGCTCCGATAATGTCAAGCTCGGGTTTTTGCAAACACAGGTGACTGGAGCACAGGTAGCAAGCACTTCACCTTTCTGGATAATTCTAGACTTTTCACTTACGTTCGCAATCCTCACAGGTATCACATCTCTCGACAGATCTACCAGCGCTGATGCTATTAGCACTCCCTTTGGGCTCTTCTCAGGATATCCAGTCAAGCCATACTGGAAAATTCTTTCGTTTCCAGTTAATCCAGGTATCATCATTTCGGTCCGAGGAGGGATGATAACATCTGCCTTGGCTGTGATCCGTTGAATAGACCCGGACTCATTTCCAAGTTTGAAAATAGTGACATCTTCTTGAACAGAGCGTAACTCATTATTCTTAAAATCCAGTGTAAATCCTTGCTCTTTTAAAAAGTCCAGTCCGAGTATGAAAGGGTCTGAAATATCGGCCACATAGACTGTATGGTGGTAAGCGGCGTTCCCAAACTTTATTTTCAGTGTCATTCTTCCGTGTATATCGATCTTATCTCCGGTCACAGTTTGAAGAATAACACGCGGCGGGGTCCAGGAGATTTTTTCTTTCAGCCGCTGAGCTAGATCTTTCCGAATGATGGTCACATTGGCTCCTGTATCGATGATCATATTACAGGGCAAATCATTCACACTTCCGACTAGAAAAACTCCGTTCTCGCCGCAACTTCTTGCAGAAATTTCACATACTTGAAAATGAGGCTTCTTAAAATCTGGAAACCTCAGCCTCGCAAGATGGTCAATAATCAGTTTTCTTGCTCCTCCGTTAGCGGGTGAGCTATTACCTTCGGTGCTGGGTCGTCTTGGGCAGTCGATTTGGATATGGCCTTCTCCACCGCATTTCCAGCACTCGATCTTCCTGTAAGGTTTGTTGGTCATTAAGGAGTTCATCTTTCTCATTATGTCATTCATCTGCTGCTGTAAGCACTCCACAGCTCTATCCGACGTCTCAGGCAGGTTGGCTGCTTGCACAAAGTGTCGATCTTTCCTAGTAGCTTGCTGGGCTGCCTCGAATTTCAGAGCGTAAACCAAAGCCCCTTTTAAATCGCTGAGATCTGCAATCCGGAGTGCTTTCTGGATCTCAGAGTCACGCACACCATCAATAAAATGCTGCAGAGCCAAGCTTTCTCTAATTTCAGTCGGACAGTCAGGATAAGCAAGATGTGAAAGTCTCTCGACATCCGTAGCAAGCTCTTGCAGGGATTCAGTGGATTTCTGCTGTCGAGATTTGAGCTGGAGTCTGCTATATTCCTTCATGCATTTCTCGCCAAAGCGTAATTCTAAGGCACTGACGAGCGTTTCAAAATCCAGCGGTTCATTTGCAGGCAAAGTCTGTAGGACATCGGCAGCATCAGCTCGTAGAGAAGCAGCTAACTGGCAAGCCTTTGTCTGGGAATCCCATCCATTGGCGTCCGCTACGATCCCAAATTGTGTCTTAAAAACTGGCCATGAGGATTTTCCGTCATAGGTCGAGAGTTTAATAGCGGCCCGGGGAAGCATAGCTTGATACTTGACATCTTCGGGATAGTTTTTGGCAGTTATCTTTTGTTTCTTCACATTTTCCAACTCCTTTTCTATACTCTCTATCCTTTCTTCTACAGTATTGGCTGTCTTTTGAACTTTTTTCTCTATTTCCAGAAATCTTCCTTCAAATTTGTTGTCCACGCTGTCAATTCTTTCATTTAAAGATGTTATTTTATTATCTATTAATTCTTTCAACTCACCAAGGTTGGTTGACATATCCTTCTTCATTTCTTCCGACATCTCTTTCATTTCAGCCTGGTTTGCGGTCATTTTCTCATCTATCGCTGACATTTCCTTCTTCATTTCTTCCGACATTTCCTTCATCATTTCTTCCGACATTTCCTTCATTTCAGCCTGGTTTGCAGTCATTTTCTCATCCATCGCTGACATTTCCTTCTTCATTTCAGCCTGGTTCGCAGTCATTTTCTCATCCATCTCTCCTAATTTCTCCAATAATTTAGTCAGTTGCGCCTCCATTGCTCTGGTAATCGGCATTCAACCCCACTCCTGACACCAAATGTTGTGAGCTCGGGGTTCGAAAGGACTGATGCCAATATATAAGAACAATAAAAAATGCTTTATTCACTATAAACAGTGCAATACGATCACAAATATCTTTTGAAAATTACAAGATATTCAGTAATCTTCAAATCCAATAAAAGCACAGCAAAATTTCACATAGAAACAATGCGCTCAATACAACGTACACTGTAAAAAATAACGGCGAAAATTACGGCTTAAAACGCTGTAATTATTTTACGAAAAGGAAAAAAGACAGTTTACAGCTTTTTTTACTGTGATTTCTAAGCGCCACCTACTGATGAAATCGCGAAAGATTCAAAGCTGAAATTTTGAATCAAAGAGTCGAATTCGCTACAATTTAATCTGTCTATGTGTCTACACTGTAAAAATGGAAAGAAAACGAGAAAAATCGCTACCGAAAACAGAAAACATTGTAAATATTTCACTAGTATTCAAAAAACATGGATTACACCAAATGTGTTAACTTTAAGAGCTTCTAACGCCAGCTAACGCGGAAGACCGGTTTTTGACAACATTCCGAGTGAGATGAGATACAGAGTATTTCGTGCCCGCCATTGCATGCGTCAGCATTTTCATGACGTTTACTTTTGTAATTTGCTATTTCTTTTCAATATGGATACACGGATTTCACAAACATTTAAAGACCGAGGGTATGTTTTTATCTTTATATTTACTTATATTATTGTTTTAATAACGTTACATAATTTCTGTTGCATATTTGTAAGATACAAACCACTTTCTGCGGCGTGTATCATCGACAATAACTTTCGACTCAATTGCCTCGATTAAGTACTCAGTTTTAAATTGTAACAAGGGTGAATTTGCTTATTTTGGCTTTTATCTAGTTTACATTATCTCTCAGTGTTTCCCCACAGGGCTTTGTTATTATTTATAAAAAAAAAAAAAAAGTTTGCTAAGTGAAAGGAAACTTTATGCATTCTAATAAAAGAAAAAAACGACCCTGATCTTTATTTCGTTATCATTATCATTGTTGTTTTCAAAATTTCAATTTATTCATTTGTACTTAGTAAGCTAACTCATGTATATATTTTTAATTCTGTAATAATTTTAATTTCACTTTCTGAGCCTGTTTGAATAGTTTTATTTATACACTATATAATTGAAGTTCACTAAATTTTCATTGCAGTCAGAGCCGAGTTCTAGTCAATAATTTTCAGATTTTATACATGCATGGTTTTTTTTATGTGCATTTAGTTCTAATAATCTTATAAGTAATTTTGAAGTAATTAAATCTGCGTAATTTAGATACATTATTTTATTAAATAATAATAAAAAAAAAAATCCCACTGGTTTGTTTATTCTGATCGTTTATTGATCGTATGTTTATTATCTTTTAATTTTGTCATTATCTAATATTTAAGCTTTTTTACTGTAACTCGCGTTTGTAGATAGAAATGAGATTATTTTGATTATTTGATCTCAATATATATTCTACAATTTATTAAATAAATTTATAATATTAAATTAGAAACAAAACTCTGTGAAAAAATACTGGGTGATAGGAAAACTATTTGAAAACTAAGTAACAGGCAAAATATTCCTTTGTATTAATGTAAAGAAAAATGCTTTATCTCTAGACAAATGACTCGAAAAAAAATTGTTCCGGTGATATACGTTAGAAAAAAAAAAAAAAAAAAACATGAAGTTTGCATCTTACGTATGTATAAAATAATTGATTATATCATAATGTTATTAAAACAATAAGCAATGGGTATGAGTAAATATAAAGATAATATTTAGTGCACTTGGTCTTTAAAATATGTCCAAATATCGAATAAGAAAAATTTTAAACAAGTAAACAATATAGGGGTTGGGGTAGAAATACAAAATATATATTGGGCCATTTTCAAAATTCGATTACATATGCTGTCCCAGAGGAAAAAGAAGGAAATTCAAACATGTATTAATATTTAAAGTTTAATATGCATTTTATATAAAGAAGACTATATTAAATATTTCTAGCATTAAAAATTAAAAAAAATAAATAAAACTTGTTGAGCTATAAACAGTATAAATGAATTAGTGTCAAATCCGTTACCAAATGTCAAGTCAATTACCGCACATTTTTTAAATGTATTTTAATATTAATATCATTTTTTTCACCATTCTATTGTTATTTTTCTTTCAACTAAGAAATAGAGATATGATTTTCTTAAAATTCAACAATTTCCATAAATATATACTGTTATTATTAGAAAAAGGTTTGTATAAATATCTATGTGGTCAAAATTTGTGGTTATAAATGTTTCTCATTTCAATTTAATTTAAAAGTCATATCCTGAAATTTAGGGACTTAAGTCACCTCAAAGTAAGTTGATTTTTGAAACTTTAAAAAAATTTAAAAGGTGACTATTTTTAGTAATTTTGTAAGGTAACGGACTTGACATGTACCGGATTTGACACTAATCCATTTATACTGATTTATATCTCAACAATTTTTATTGATTTTTTAAATTTTTAATGGTAGATATATTTAATATAGTCTTCTTTATATAATGCACATCTCAAATTAAACACTAAATATTAATATATGTTTGAATTTTCTTCTTTTTCCTCTGGGACAGCATATGTAATCAAATTTTGAAAATGGCCCATTTTCAAAAATAATAATAATAATAATAATAATAATAACATGTTTGACTACCACTATTTCCGCATGGAATTTTTATCTTATTTAATTGCAGATCATTGGCGACTGGCTTTATTTGCGGCACTAAATGCATGGCTACTAAATTTATTCTTTTCTTACAACTATTATTAAAAAAGTAATATTTTATATCATTTACTGTCAGAAAGTTCTGTCATTAAACAAAGTCAAAGTCAAACCGGGCGGGGGAAACTAAGAACCTACAACTGCCATTAAATAAGGAAAAGATATCTTGTAAAAAATGGTATGAAAATAATGTGTTTCAGGCAGGCATTTAGAGCTCCAAAAAACGAATCGCCACTGAAAGCAATACAATTTACAGCAAAATTCCGCAGCTTTACTCTAAAATGTACAAATGTGCTGTAAAAAATTAAAAAAAATAATAATAATAAAAAGCAAAAAATAATAAAAATCTACAAAGGTTCTGTAAAACCTAAAAAACAAAATTGTTAAATTAACAGCAAAAAATTCTGAAAATTACAAAAGTTCTGTAAAACTTTAAAAAAAAAAAAGAAATTGCTGTTAAATTAACAGCAAAAAATGGTGAAAATCTACAAAAATTTTGTAAAATCTAAACAACCAAACAGCTGTTAAATTAACAGCAGAAAATGCTGAAAATCTACAAAAGTTTTGTAAAATCTAAAAACAAAATTACTGTTAAATTAACAGCAAAAAATGCTGAAATTCTACAAAAGTGCTGTGAAATCGAAAAAACAAAAGTGCTGTAAAATTAACAGCAAAAAACGCTGAAAATCTACAAAAGTGCTGTTAAATCTAAAAAAAACAAAATTGCTGTAATTTTACAGCAAAATCTGCTGGCACCCATATTGCCAGCATTTTTTGCTGTAAAATTACTGTGGTTTTTTTTACAGTGTATCAACGACAAAATCGATCCGAGTAACACAGTTCTCAATGCAAAGCCTCTCGAATGAATTCAATCGCAGTTGACGGACAACTCACTCACTGAACTGGTGGAGGTCTCTTATATAGACTTCAGAGATCCTTCCAGATTATTCCAGGGCTTTCTAATGCTAGAAATTACCAGAAGGTCCTTCAACTCTCGATAGAGTACTCCAAACGTGAAAGGATCCCAATGTAAATGTATAAGGGGGGGGGGGGGGGTTGCACAAAAAGTCGCCAAATCCGTCGCCAACTTGGCGACATTTGGCGATATATCGCCAAATTTGGCGACAAAAATAAGTCGCCAAAACCATCGCCAACTTGGCGATAAACCCATTCCTTGGCGATTTTCCAATAGAACTCATTATAAAAACCGATGCTGTAAGGTTGTTTTCCTTGCAAACCACCTGAGGCCTTTAGCATTGAGTTACATGATGCTCAATAGGAAATACATTAATAATACTGCAATTTTCACAATAATAAAATAAAATAAATTTAAACAAATGGAATATTTACAGATATATACAAAATTCATAACAATATTAATTGAATGTGTATTGTCTGTGCTGTATTTTTTAAAAAAAATCATATCGTATCAATGACAATACGTCCTCAATTACACCTAATTCTGTATAGATGTTGGCTGTGGAAATTAAGAAAAAAAAGGCAATTTTCCGTAAAGTTTGGAATGGAAGAATAGAAGATAAAGGAATCAACATTCTACTTCAGCATTAATGCAAGATATAATTTTGTTTAATGATATTGTTGATTAAAAAATATCAGCTTTTGTCTTGTTTTATAAATATCCATGCAGTTATTTTTTGAGAATACACATGCCATTTTTCAATATTATATTTCCTCTTTTATTATAAGTTTATTTATAATGAATATTAGCACTGAGTTATTCCTAAATGAAGAGCTTATGCAGATTATTTTTAAACGTATATTTGTTTGATTTTATTCTTTTATTTACTTATATATTATTCAAAATTCCTACAAATTTTGTATATAATTATTTTTTATTTTGTATTACAGAATAATAAACAATCCATTCAGATTTGGAAATAAATTTAAAATTGGGCTTAATATAAGAAATAATAAGTTATGAAATTAGATATAATACCACTTAATTGCATACTATAAATTGTTTACAAATGTTAAAAAGTCATTCAGTGTACATTATGTGGTCAAAATTTGCTAAACACTTTCGTTTTTATTCGTTTAGTCAACTGTTTAGAGAGATACTTGACGAATTCTTCTGGAACTCTGGGAATATAAAGTACATGTTTGACCTCATATTTTTCAGCGAAGGTTTGATCACGAGATGAACAACAAATTGAAAAGAAATTTATAATATTTGTGATCACCCTGTAAATAAAGTGTTAGAAATTATCTGTAGCTGTAGCACAGGACTATGTGGATCTTGTACAACATTTGTGTTCGTTTGTGTAAGACTAGCATGTATATTCATGGCGATATAAAGGCTTCTTTAACAAATTCACGAAATTTCTGCATGTTTTCAACATTTTTCAGTATAGTTGAAAAGTGTTTACGAATTCTATCTGTCTATGTCGTCTGCCCGTACTCTAAATTTCGTAAATATTGGATTGCCATGAAATTTTTACATGTTATTGAAGTTTACTATACTATAGGATGTTCGGAAACTGAACTGTGTAGCATTTATGGTTCGTTTACTGGGACACAAAAAAGAATTCCGTTACATTATGGTTTATGAGGGAAAATCGTTTAAGATACATTTTATTGATGTTACGATATTTCAAACATAATAAGATTTATATGCCTCACTGAGATGGACTGCAACGCTTGCTCAGCAGTATAGAATAAGTAGAATTTATAATTCGTTTACAGCAGGAATGTCAAACACGTGGCCCGCAGGCTACATTTGGCCCGCCGAGAATTTATCTGTGGCCCGCCAAGTCTTTGGAATTTTTCATGTGTTTAATTTTGTTGTTCGTACACATATGCAGAAAATACAGTTTGCACGAACCCACTTGCAACAACTGTGGTCTTAGAGGAAAGCTGGCAAACATAAAAAGGTACATACATATCAGTGCTACCATTTGGGCTTTTTTAAAATTCAGAATGCAACCCCCATTTGGAATAACAATATGCGCCTTATTTAATTCTTCATTAAATAATGCGAATATTTTCCTTCAGAAAAATACAAGTCAGAATAAATTTAAAAAACCGCTCAGCCTGTTACACAAGTGTTACAGATTGAGCACAAGTGATAGGAAGAGCATAAGTGATACTAGCATGAAATTGACTATAGATAGCATACAACGATATTTTACTGTATTGGAATTCATAGTTATTATACATATCATAGTTTCATTATGTTAGAAATGGTGTAACATAATTAAAATGCACTTGAAACGATGTTGTCCCATTGACCGCAATGTAACGGAATACTTTTGACTGTCCATGTAAAAGAACTATAAATGCTACACACTTCATTTTCAATAGCGATCGTGCGATAGTAAAAGTTAATAACATACAAATATTACAGGGCAATCCCAGTACATGTACGAGAGTTAGAGCACGGACCAGACAAACCGAAGTCATAAACACTTTATAGCTATGTTAGAAAGTGTTTGTTCTAATTGTGAATTCATTTCCTGTTGCATCATCCAAAACCCCCCTTTTCTTCTCAAAGTTTTGAAACATAAAAAGCATCTACGCAATGTAGAGGTAGGAATGTGCTCTGATTAGCTGAAAAGAGACAATGAAACTGGCGCATGCGCGCAACATTATGTTTTCTTTTTTCTTTTGTAACTGTCAAGAACATTTTTATTAGAACTTTAGTTTTGAACTCTAACGTTTAGTTTAGTTTTTATGATTATGATTTTTGAGAGCATGTTGCTCAGGTAAAAGGCTGTAAATACTTAAGATGTTGTGTTCGTGATGTGATTTGTCAATTAAATAGTGATGTGTTTAATAATATCTGCAATTTTATTTTGAGTCAAGTCTTTTCGTCTCTCAAGAATGTTTAGTTTTTTGAAATATAAGGAATTATGAACAGCAGGAGCACCGATGTCCCGCTTTGGAACTTAGAGGTAAGAAAGTTTGTTTCTTACTAATTTTATTAGAAATCAATTACATTAAAATTGATTGTTTATATGTCGGCAGCTTAGACTGCATGTTAATATAGGCAGTCGGAGTTGCCACATAATTGTGGCATCCCTGCCGGGACGGGTGCGCCGTAGATGATTGGAATTAGAGATTAGAAAGTTAATTAGAAGTTAGTTAACTAGAATTGAACATTAAGTATGGATAAATTAAAAAAATCAAGGACGCCAGTGCGTTCCAACTTCACAAAGTTGATAAAAAAAATAGAAGATACTTTGCAGGCTAAATGTGATGATATTGATAGTCTGTCGTCTCTTTTAGATAGGTTAGAATCAAAACATGAAGAGCTCTCATTAATCGATAAACAAATTTTAGATAATTTATCTGAAGATAAAAATTGTTCACAAGACGCATTCGATGCTGAATACGAACAAACAGATAAATATAACACCAATTATTGGGAGGTGAAAAATAAACTATCTAGATACATTCTTAAATTAGAGAAAGAGAGCAATCAGGATACCTCTCTATCATTAGATAGTATGGCCACTAGAAGAAAGTTTAAATTGCCAAAATTGGAACTTAAGCCCTTTAATGGCGACATAAAAAATTGGCTATCTTTTTGGGGGCAATTTGAAAAAATCCACGAAGATAAAATCCAGTATCTAATTCAGGCTACCCAAAAGGGATCTAGAGCTCGGGAAATCGTGGATTCTTTCCCCCCTACAGCCGATAGCTATCCAGAGGCGATACAATCGTTGAAGGCACTGTTCGGTAGAACAGATATTTTAATTGAAGTATACATACGCGAAGTTCTATGCTTAGTTATAAATAATTCTTTGGGACAAGGCCAGAGACTGTCCCTTGTTAAGTTGTATGATAAAATAGAAACATACCTTCGGTCATTAAAAATGTTAGGCGTATCGAGCGAAAACTATTCTTCGATTTTATATCCATTGGTCGAATCAGCATTGCCTTCAGATATTCTTAAATTATGGGAAATACATCTTGGCACTTTATCTGTTAATGATAAAGATAAAGATCAGGGAATTAATAAATTAGATACTTTAATGAAATTTTTACAAATTGAAAGTGAAATGGAGCAAAAGGTCAAATTGGCTAAGAGTGGGTTTTTTTTTCGATAAAGATGTCTCTGTAAAGAGAGAACTTAGATTCGATCGTAAGGAAAAAAATTTTTCCCTTCCTACGGCGGCCGAACTGTATAATGCAGATGAAAAAAAATTGGAAGAACAGTGTGTCTTTTGCGAAAATAAACACCGTAGTCAAAATTGTAAAGCGGTATGGAAAATGACACTCGCGAAGAGAAAAGATGCTTTATTAAAAAAAGGAGCTTGCTTTCGATGCTTCAATGCCAACCACTTGGCTAAAGCTTGTAAAATTAAAAGTAATTGTACTCATTGTGGGAAAAATCACCACCAGTTCATGTGCATAGAAAAGAATAAAATTAATTTAGGTGATAATTCTAAAGAGGATTCTACTCCTAATAAAGATTGTATGCTTGCGAATACAACTTCTAGAAAAAGGGTTTTGCTCCAAACATTGGTTGTACGCATATACAATGGGGATATCGTACGAAATGTTAGAATTTTATATGACACGGGGTCGCAACGGTCGTATATATCAAAATTTGCTGCTAACATGTTAGGATATAATAGTATAAGTAAAGAAACAATAGTGCATAGTTTATTTGGGGGTCGACAATGTGAAGAACTACACGATAGATATTTAATTAATTTGGGAAATATGGATAATAGTTATCGATGTAAACTTGAGGTATTAGACCAACAAAAGATTTGCTCTGAAATTTCACCTATAACGGAAGGATCCTTTATTAATGAAATAAAACGGTACGGAATTTTATTGACTGATAGAGTCACTAAAACTGATGATTTACTATACGAATTTTCTCCTGATGAAATTCATATGTTAATTGGTGCAGATGTCGCCGGAAAATTATTTACCGGAAAATTAAAACAATTACAGGGCTGATTAGTTTGCATGGGAACTCGTTTAGGTTGGACAATTCTCGGGAAAACTGAAGGTTATGAAAATAAAAATATGAACAATTTAGTTTTCTCGCTGCATGTCAAAGAGGCAAAAATTTATGAGTTATGGCACCTTGACACTTTAGGAATTCGAGATCCTGGGGAGAAAAAGGGTAGAGAAGAGATAGAGTTAGCCACTAAAGAACATTTTCTTAGTAATATAAGAGTAGATGACGAGGGTAGATATGAAGTTAGTCTTCCATGGATACAGGGCCACCCTAGACTACCCAGTTACGAAAATATCGCTCGACGTAGATTTAAAACATGTGTCGATTCATTAAAAAAGATAGGAAAATTAGGTGATTATAATCAAATATTTAATGAATGGTTAGACGAGAAAATAATTGAAAAGGTTGATCAGAGGAAAACGTTAGGTAGTGAGCATTTCCTTCCTCATAGAGCGGTGTTTAAAGAAAACTCCACTACAAAGGTGCGGCCAGTTTTTGATGGTTCAGCTCGGGAAAAGGACTCACCATCGATAAATGATTGTATTGAAAAGGGGCCTAACCTCGTAGAACTGATTCCTTCTGTTTTAAATAGATTTAGATTGGGGAAAATAGGGGTAATTGCTGACATAAAAAAGGCTTTTTTACAGATTGGCATTACAGAAAAAGATCGATCATTCTTGAAATTTCTATGGTATGAAGAAGGGGACCCTCAAAAGTTGATAACGCTTCAACATAGAAGAGTAGTATTTGGTATTTCATGTAGCCCCTACCTTCTAGGTGCCACGTTAGAATATCATTTAAAAAATGCACCTGAACAATTTAAAAACACTGCGTTAAAATTGTTAGAGTCATTTTATATAGACAACTGTGTTACGAGTGTTGCTAATAAGGAACAGCTAAACAGATTTATCGAAGAGTCAAAAACTCTTCTTAACAATCCTAAATTCGAGCTTCGCGGGTGGGAGCATAGTTTTCGAGAAGTTTTTACAGGGGAAAATGTCCCTGTTTTAGGGCTAATGTGGGATTTTCGAAGGGATACAATAGCAGTTGATTTAAAAGAAATGTCAGAGGATGATCGCCTTGTAACTAAAAGAAACATTTTATCGTCTGTACACAGAATTTTTGATCCTATCGGATACACATGTCCTGTAACATTAGAAGCTAAAATATTATTACAGGAGTGTTGGAATGCTAAAGTGACATGGGACACGGAATTACCTGTTTCTATCAAGAAAAAATTTGAAAAATGGAAAAAACAATTAGGAAAATTAGGGACTATTGAAATACCTAGGTGTTTTTCTCGAGATGCAGATAAGTTGCATTCCTTGCACGTTTTTTGCGACGCTAGTAAAGTAGCGTATGCTACGTGTATATTTATAAGGACCGAAAATGAGAACGGTGGTTTCTGTCAGTTGGTTCAAGCAAGAAGCCGAGTTGCTCCTATGAAAACAATTTCTATCCCGCGGTTAAAATTATTGGCTTGTAATATTGGGGCTAGATTAGCAAGTAGTGTTAAAACTGATTTGAAATTAGATAACATTGCCATTTTTTATTGGACTGATTCGGCCAATGCGCTTTACTGGATAAAAAGAAATGAAAATTGGGCACCTTTTGTTTACAACCGAGTGACCGAAATTCGCTCATTAAGTGATCCTTCAAAATGGCACTTTATTCCTGGCCAATTGAATCCTGCTGACCTGCCTTCAAGGGGTTGTACCGCTGAGGTTTTAGCCCGAGATAAATGGTGGGAGGGACCGCAGTGGTTGAGAAAACCAATGGACGAGTGGCCAAAATCGGAAATGTTTCCCGGTTTTGAAACTATCGATGCAGACAGAAGAAAAACAATTATTAGTACTACAAATGTAGATGTTCACAGTGAACAATTTTACACTAGAATTTCTTCCTACGATAAATTAGTAAAAGTAATCGCGTGGATATACAGATTTTACAAAAATTGTAGGAAAGCTAAAGAAGAGAGAGAATTTAAAATTTTAACTGTAGAAGAGCAGAATGAAGCTGAAAATGTATTGTTGAAATTAGTTCAAAAATCGTTTACTGGTCCTCAAGATAAACGTCTAAAGGCATTTCAGACCATGACAGATTCGGCTGGAGTTCTGCGGCTGAAATCACGGATACATTTAAGAGAGGTTCTTATGAATTTCAGATTTCCTATTATCCTTCCACATGACCATCCCGTAGTTGAAAAATTAATTAGATCTAGACACTTGAAACTAGGTCATGCCGGGGTACAAATTATGATGTCTAATTTAAGGGAAGATTTTTGGATCTTAAAATTCCGAAAAACTGTCAGAAAAATTATTAGAACCTGTGTAAGATGTAGACGACACGATTTTAAACCAGTAGAAATTTCCACTCCTCCCTTACCTGAAGACAGAGTAAGAGAAGCTGCCATTTTCCAAATTGTTGGTCTGGATTATGCCGGTCCGCTTATTCTTAAAGAAAATAGGAAAATATGGCTAGTAATATACACTTGTGTTGTTTTTCGAGCAGTTCATTTTGAATTAGCTACCTCATTATCAACTGAAGTATTTTTATTGACGTTGAGAAGATTCATAGCCCGTAGAGGCAGACCTTCTATTATCTATACAGATAATGGTAAAAATTTTGTAGGAGCGGAAAATTTGTTGAAAGAAATAAACTGGAATTCAGTACAAAATGATAGTATATCAAAGAAAATTATTTGGAAATTTAGACCTCCTTCAGCTCCATGGTTGGGAGGGTGGTGGGAGCGATTGATTGGCCTAACCAAGAGAATACTCAGAAAGGTTTTAGGAAAAAGTTCTCTGAATTATGAAGAAATACAAACCATTATATGTGACCTAGAAAGTGTTATCAACAGTCGCCCCCTTACTTATGTGTCAGAAGATTTAAATGATCTCGTACCTCTCACTCCGTCCATGTTCTTGCTAGAAGTGAAATGTAGTGGTACACCCGATATTGATATTCTAGATGCCAAATCATTGAACAAAAGACTTGTTTATCAACAGAAAATAAGACAAGACCTTCGTAAACGATTTAGATCAGAATATTTAGGCCAATTGCGACAACCTAAGATGGAAGAAAATACAGAAACCTTTAGCAATAGGTGATGTTGTGATTGTTTCCAGTGACAATAATAAAAGAATTGATTGGCCTCTGGCCAAAGTGACTGAAATTTTTCCATCTAAGGATGGACACATCCGCTTAGTGAAAATAAGAATGAAAACTGGAGAATATTTAAGATCTACAAGCAGGTTAATACCCTTAGAAGTATCACAAGATAACGACAGTATGAGAAACCATTTCAAGGACATTAAAAAGAAACAAGATTTTAATGAACATAAAGGTGCTAGTAATCCTCCTAGTGGTTCGGTCAGCGACAGCACATCGGACGTTTGGGTTCGCCGCTCCAGATACGGGCGTATCATAAAACATCGAACGAATTGGATTTGAGTTTCAGATCCCGAAACTCAAAGGTGGGAGGATGTTGTAATTGTGAATTCATTTCCTGTTGCATCATCCAAAACCCCCCTTTTCTTCTCAAAGTTTTGAAACATAAAAAGCATCTATGCAATGTAGAGGTAGGAATGTGCTCTGATTAGCTGAAAAGAGACAATGAAACTGGCGCATGCGCGCAACATTATGTTTTCTTTTTTCTTTTGTAACTGTCAAGAACATTTTTATTAGAACTTTAGTTTTGAACTCTAACGTTTAGTTTAGTTTTTATGATTATGATTTTTGAGAGCATGTTGCTCAGTTAAAAGGCTGTAAATACTTAAAATGTTGTGTGCGTGATGTGATTTGTCAATTAAATAGTGATGTGTTTAATAATATCTGCAATTTTATTTTGAGTCAAGTCTTTTCGTCTCTCAAGAATGTTTAGTTTTTTGAAATATAAGGAATTATGAACAGCCGGAGCACCGATGTCCCGCTTTGGAACTTAGAGGTAAGAAAGTTTGTTTCTTACTAATTTTATTAGAAATCAATTACATTAAAATTGATTGTTTATATGTCGGCAGCTTAGACTGCATTTTAATATAGGCAGTCGGAGTTGCCACAGTGTTAAAAACGTGTCAGCTTTTCCAAAAATTATAACTTTTTGTCTTCAATGTAATAATTCATCTGTGAGAGCGAGGGGAAAAAACCCTCAATTATGTATTTATATAAAGAAGCAGTATAGATATTGATTAAATTTCTAAAGTGTAAATCTGAAGATCAGAGGCTCAAATGTCCGTTCTGCAATCGCATATTTTAAAAACTCATTGTATTTAATTTTAGAAATTTTCAATCCAGAGTTGGATTTTTTTTTTTCATGTAAGTATTATTTTTTAATTTGAAAGGCCTTATATTTATTTTATACTAAAATTTGGGGAATTTCGATTAAAAAAAAAAAATAAATAAAAAAAAAAAAAAAAAAAAACGGATTAAGTCACCTTTTATAATATGATTATGTATACTCCTTCCTATATATCGTATGAAATTTGAGCAGGCAACAATTAGAACTGAATTTAGAACCGTTTTAAAATCATCGCAACGATGTGCCGTTTAGGATGCACGAAATCCGTGAATTAGAACACCAGTAAATTTGAAAAGAAATTTTTGCCTTATCTAATCGCAGATTTTTAGAGATTCAATAAAACGAAAAATTCCATTAAGAAAAGCTGATGCTTAAAAATTAAAAGATGTGTAAAGGACGCTCGTTCAGAAGGGGTTAATGTATCGAGAACTTACATCTTAATTGCACTAAATTTAGGTGAGGGGGGATTTGACAGCCCCTCACCTATTATTATATCTTTACAAAAAAGAAAAATGACGGGCTATAATAAATTATGGCCGAATTATAGTCTGAATGTTTCGGGCCTTACATTTATTTTATACTAAAATTTAACGGGCTTCAATAATAATAATAAAAAAATGAAGTAGGAAATTGTACGTCAAATGTGACAAATGAGATGCATTCGTACTGTTATTATTTCAGTGAAATGAATTATATCGTCTGTTATTATGATATGATTAATTTCCGTAATAAAATAAGCACATTTTAAGTTGGCAACATTTTGTCTTTTGTTGACATTTACTGAAAATTCCAATGAAAAATTTAAGCCTAGCTTTAAAAATTTCAGAACTTGAAATCCATATTTAGACTCTTTTTCCATTTAATATCTATATCTCCGGAAACATCTATCCAAAAACCTGTCGGTGGATTATATGATTGCATTAATTAATCAATTTTAGTAGTATACAAATTCGGTTTTTAAATTCAGTAATATGGAAATAATAGGACCCGATCTTAAATAGGACGTAATCACCATGGCAACCTAGAATCATTACCTATCACGGGATATCACTGAATTAATTACGTATGATAGGATTTAATAGAATGAATTAATATCTTTTAAAGTTTTGATTCGATTTTCATAAAAATTGAAATGTCTCGACAAAATTCTGCAACGATTATATATATATTAAATTTCAAACTATTCGGTTGGGTAGTTTTTGCGCTGTTATATGCGGACAGACGGACGGACCACACGTCGACTATAGGTGCTACGTATTTATATAATTACGAACGCACCTAAACATGACAAGATTTCTTCTTCCTTTAATTAATTTGGACAAGTTGCGTTAAGCCCAGTTTTAGCTGTTTTAAAGTGTCGATCTCTTATATTGCAATTATGCCGAAATTTGGGTGAGCTACATCAATTAAGGCCTGAATTATAGACGTTTAAATTTGTCAAGCCTTATATTTAGGGGGTGGGGGGCAGTTAAAAAAAACAACGAAGCTCCCTCTTGTAATGATTATGTATATTCTCATAAAAATTCAGCATGTTTCATTAATTAGAGACCAAGTTATGCCATTCTTAATGTGTTAGGCCCTTATATTGATACTAGGGAAGAGCAGGCGAAGTCGGCACAAAATTTTCTAAGCTGAGCGAAGCCTAGAAAAGCACGTTATTATTTATGAGATTATTTTTTATTTATTAATTTTTCTCATGAATATTTTCTTGAAATTGAAATATTTGTATTATATTAGATATTTTAACTCTAAACACACTTAAATGAAAGTACTACATTATTTTAATGCACTTAACATCTTTTTTTTAATGCACTGTATTTATTAAAACAGGTACTTTCGTATTAGCCGTATTAAGGCCGGATCCAAGGTGTGTGTGTGTGTGTGTGTGTGTGTGGGGGGGGGGGGGGTCATGGAGGTCATGACCCCCTCTGAATGAAATTTTTTTATACAACAATATATATTTAATGCGAATATTAAATACATATTAAGGGCGTTTACAAAAAAAAAAAAAAAAAAGAAAAAAAAAAAAAACAAGAACAAGAACATTCCAAGTAACAAAATAAATATTTCTATCACACACGTAGTAGTTTAAAACGGAAATGCATGAAATTTGCAGAGATTACTCTTTAAGTAACAACAAATGGGACAGTATATGATACTAATTTAATTTCAGTTGGAGTATGGGAAGCAGAGAGGGGAAGGGGAGGTCTGCATTCCTTTTCCTAAATTTTTAAAAATGTTTTTGATCAAAAATAATTTTGGTCACTTTTGGCACCCTCTGAAACCGAAAATACTGATTACTTTCATGGGAGCCTCCCTTAAATGAGGGACCCCGGGCAGCAGAACCACACGCCCCTGCATTAGTCAGGCTCGGAGGATTGGAGTCGCTGCGTAAAAGCTGAGCGAAGCGAAGCTCACCGAATTACACTTGAGATCAGAAGACGTGACTTTGTTTAAAACTAAAAATCCCAGAAATTAAATCCTTTCATCAAGTATATTAGAATAGAAAGAACTGAAATCGTAATTTCTCCTAAGACCAGTGCTAAGTAGCATTGCAGAAAGTTTAAAAACACAGAAATAAAAATGGATTTTTGAGAATGGAATTGAAAATTTTCCAAACATGAGAATTTTGAAATAACTTTGATTATTACAAAAAAATAAAAAATAATAAATAAATAAATAAATAAATGCATAAAGGGGAAAAAAATGCATGCGATGTGAATGTGTCCATTCCCTAAAAGATAAAAGGACTTGCGATGAAATTGTGTTCTTTCTTTAGTGCTGCCCTCTCTTGACAGTTATCTGAAGCAACTTTTCTGTCCAGAAATAATGCTTAGAAAAAGCATTATTCTTAGCTATTGCTTATTAGTATTAGCTATTGCTTAGCTTATTGCAAAGGACAGTTTGTCCTTTGAATTTAAAAATAATTATGATAATAAAAAATTACCTTCTTTGGAGATAAGTAACAAATAACAGCTATTAACATAACCAGAAGGACCTGTGCGAAGCTTTCGCACTGCAATCTTTGAGATTATTTCCTGGTACGTTTTAGCACTAATTTTTAATTAACTGACTTTTTTTTAAATCAAACAACGCGTTTTAACGAAATGTGGGTGTGCTATCTCAGAAACTTGTTCAAGCACTTTTCGAATGATACCTCATTCATCGTTGTATGTTTCGTATGCGTATAGAAAAATCATGTTGACAACAGAAATAATATATAGGATGATTGCTTGTGTATAAGAAAATGGGAATAGATTGCCAGAAAATATTTTGTCAAATTTTCTTCTCTCGCCAAGGTTGTTTCTCTAGGTTGCCAAGACCCCTATACTGTACCCACTATACTGTAAAAAAAAAAAAAAAAAAGATTTATAAAAAAATTGAAACACTGAATCAGACGTTTAGGGAATTGATATGAAAGCATTTCCTCAGATTCTGCAAAACTGTTCCAGAAATGTCTTAAATACATACATCAGTATTTGGTACGACACTTTTTTGCAAGCCTATGTGAACTTAAACATGGGATGTTTAAACTTTGTAGTACAGCAGCCATTTAAGTGACGTCAGACTTCTCTGACGTATTAACAGCGTAATGAAATATTAAAAAATAAATACTTAAAATTTTTGTGAATCCTAATGGACTGTATATCTAAATTGAAGATAATCCTTAAATTATGTAATCTATTGGTGCTTCGATACAGTACGCATATACACAGCCATGATTAAACAAAGTAAACATAAACAATAGGTTACGCACGCGTAAAAATGAAATAAAAACCCTATTAAAATCTCGATATTTTTCAAAAAGTACGCGCAAGAAATAAATTAACAATCATATTTTAATTGCGTTATAGGATGACGTCATCTGATAATGCAGTATTTTATTTTTGTGGCAACACTGATTTTAGGAAAACCTTTCATTTCATTTATGAAAGCAATGCCGATTTAATTTTTAATTAACTGCAATTTTTAATAAAAAACATGTTTTAACGAAATGTTAAATGTGCTATGTCAGAAGCCTGTTCAAAATCCTTTCATATGCTATCTCATTCGTCGTTCTGCGTTTCGTATTTTCTTATAAAAAGGGATGTTAACAGGAGAAATAATATATACGATTATCAATGATTGCTATAATTTAAATTTTCAAAACTAAACATCTAAAATTTCATAAATACAAGAATTTCTTAGAATATTATTTTTGTTTGATTACACTGATCTGCAAAATAAAACTTTTTTTTTCCCTTTTAAATAAACGATATACTTTTATACTAATTTGGGATCACAGAATATCATGACCCCCCAGACCCCAAAACTACCCTCCGTTCAAATGTTGATATATATATATTATATATATATATCTGACGTATGTCATACGATAACGCTCGTATTTATAAATCAATTTTGATGAAACTAATTGTGTGTATTAAGCTAACCAATGTCTCAACCGAGTTCGTTGGCCAGCTTGGTCCGCCATTTTGTTTCAAGATGGCGGCCATTTAAAAATTTAAAACTAAAATAAATGTACAAAAAAATTCAAATTTATTTTTTAATTACGTGTTAGGCCTTGATACAAGGATTCCATAGCATTTTTTGGTTTACCTCTATCTCAAAAATGGCTGAGATAGAGCAGTTTGTAATTCTAGGGTGGCTGACATTTTGAAACAAAACAGCACATTAACGCGATTACTCGCAAATTATTTTCTTTCATTGTTGTTATAATTTTCCCAATCACACGCATAAAACTATATATTCATATCCGTTAGCGCCAAAATTGGCGACATTGGCGCCAAAATTGGCGACATTTTGCGACATTTGGCGAAATATCGCCAAATTTGGTGACCAAAATAAGTCTTCATAAATGAAGCCAATTTGGCTATTGCTCAATAATTTGGCGAATTTCTTATTCAAATTCAGTATTAACGAATCTTTTGTAAACGTTTCTTTGCACTTTAACTTGCTGTTTTCGTGTAACATTAGCTAAAATTTTAAAACGAAGATATAGGAAAGCTACCTTTTCCTCCCGGTACAGGCCGGAAGGACTTTTTTAATTAAACGCATCTTGCTTCCATGCTGTAGTCATTTGAAATATACCTGAGTCATTCATTAAATAAAATTTCCGGTTCGAACATGTTTATTTGAACAGGAGTCTCCCACTGAAATCTGGAGAAGTCTTCTTCTTTTTCGCTTGTTTTTTTGTGTTCAGCAGGGCTTAATTTCTAAGAAAAAAAGTACCGGAATCCTAATATTCTGCAGTACTAATACCCGTAGTGTACTTCTCCTCCTCCGCCATCACTCCAATCTGCATATTTATATTTCATACATTATTTTCAAAATTTAAAGCATTGTTTTTTATTTAGCAAAATAAAAATTTTAAATACACCTATCTGCGTATACTTAGCTATCAACTATTCCACTTTTTAGTTATTACTACTTTCAAATAGATGTGTTAATGTTAATTAATCGCAGAATGCTGCGATTAAATAAGCTCAGGATTATGATTCGGAAATAGTGTTAACACAAAAAATGAATAGTTCGCCGCTATGCAGAATAGAAAAGGACTATTTTTGTTTACTCTTTATTCTTATCAAAATAGCATTAAAATGATTTGAAATGGAAATAAATAAAATTTTGAATTTAAGACAGATTGAGCTCGAGCCTGCCCAAAACCGAAGACTGATATAAAAATCGAGACCGCTTCATCTCTATCTCTTACGTGAGCGACACATTACACCACTTATAAGTGTTTTGATACAAAAGAAGGCAAAAGATTGGAGATGAGAGGGAAAGGAAAGGGTAATTTAGGATTCGTTTTTCGGAAGTGTAATTGCACTGGGCTCCGGAGCGCAGTGTTTATGAGCTCCGGTGAGTTTTGGCCAATATTTAAATTTTTACTAAAAACAGAGAAGTACCGGAGCTGTGGGCACCAGTGGGCTCCGGTGGGCTTCGGCGCAAATTAAGCCCTGGTGTTCAGTTTCAGAAACATCTCTTCTCAAATTCTACCACTAGTCTGCTAACATTGGCGAAATCTTCATATCTGCCTAACAAAATACAACGCGGATAAATTACTAAATATTTTGAAATCTCAAAAAAGAAGCAAAAAAAAAAAAAAAAAAAAAAAAAAAAAAAGATGATATTGAGTTATCTGGACCAGCATATTATCATAAGTATGGTATAACTGAACCATGAGCTAACTATTACTTTTAAAGTTCCATAATCGATGCAGCGTGTTGAAAATTATAGGTATAGTACATTTTTATGTAAAAGGCAATTTTGATGTATACCAGTGATTGGTAAAACATTAAAAAAGGCAAATAATATCGAGTTTTTCCTGAGGACCAATAAAAAAATTCTCGTTCATCATTGGCGACCGCTGCTCTTATAGGATACCGTGCTTGACTTATAGCAAAGTTTTTATCTCCAGTGGTGGAATTTACATAAAAGGAAGACGGTTCGCCATAAAATATTTTTCCTCGCTCAACAACGTGAAAATTTCTGGCACATTTACGGACTTATTTTTAATTGTAAAAGTACGACACTTTCAGGCATAATTACTGAAGTGATTTGGAATCGAATAGTTTTTTTTTCAATTTTTGATAAATGAATTACATATTGAGGTTTTGAAAGTTCTTCTGCCTTTGCCAAAAACTGGAAAAACTGTTCGATTACATTGTTTTTGAATAAGAACGCATGTCAATTTCATTCGTTTTCGAGTTTTATGAGTTTAGGAATATGTCAGAAAGTAGCCAGTTTGGATTTCAGAACAGACTTAAAGGGAAAATGTTCCAGAAGGATTGCGTGGTTATTAAAATGGAAGTATCTTTTGTAAAAGAAATAACACCAGTATTTAATTGCCGTATTTACTCGTGTTTAATGCGCGCTTTTTTTAGGCTTGTGGGGTTGCGCGTTATACACGAATATTTCCGACAGTTATATGAAATCGGCATAGGCGTAGGGGGGGGGGGGGCATAGAATTTAAGTGCTGATTAAATCTTTTTAGCATTTTCCAAGATAATTGAAAGTATTTATTTATGACTTCAGTTCATTTGTCTGTCTTCATGTTCGCACTCTAACTTCGTATCTATTCCTGGATTGCCGCGAAATTGATATATACTATTAAACTGTACTGCAGCATATTCACTATTGAAAATGAAGTGCATAGCAGTTTTAGTTTGCTTAAAAAAACACTCAGAATAATTCGAATACATTATAGTCTATGGGTGATAGTTGTTTGAAGTATATTTTAATTACATTGCATTATTTCAAACATTAAGAAATTTATATGCATTATTGATATGCGCTACATCACGTTTTCTATGAAAACTAGTCGGATGTGTCAATCCTAAAACTTTCTTCTATCTCACACAGGTTTCGCATACACTAAAAAGAATCAGCACCAATTTATATCAAGGTCTAACTGAAACTCAAGGTTTATTAAATTCCGTGCAATATTTCTTGAGATATGACTATTGCGAAAATCGTGTAAATCCTGCAAAATGCTGCATAGCAGCAGCACCTGCTGGGCGATTTTTACCAAAAGCTAACCAGCACCAATTTATATCAGAGACTAACTGAATCTAAAGTTTTATTAAATTCCGAGCATTAGTTCTTGAGACAGAGATATTGCGGAAATCGTGAAAAATGCTGCATAGCAGCGCCACCTGCCAGGCGATTTTTACCAAAAACTAATCAGCACCAATTTATATCAGGGACTAACTGAATCTAAAGTTTTATTAAATTCCGAGCATTATTTCTTGAGATAGAGCTATTGTGAAAATCGCGAAAAATGCTGCATAGCAGCGCCACCTGCCGGGCGATTTTTACCAAAAACTAATCAGCACCCATTTATATCAGGGACTAACTGAATCTAAAGTTTTATTAAATTCTGAGCATTAGTTCTTGAGATAGAGCGCCCACAAAATTTGTGTCACATACAGACAGACAGACAGACTCACAGACTCACAGACAGACATTTTCTAAAAATAGTCAAATCGTGTTCAGGACCTTCTAAAACGTATAAATCCGTCGAAAACCGGAAGTCGAAAATTTTCATGAATCCAATACTTTCTTCTTGTAAAGATAGAAGAAAGTAATAATAAGCATAGCTTTTATTATTCATTCCTAGTAACATACAAAAGAATTCTATTACATTATTGTCTACAGGCAGTAATTGTTAGAAGTACGTGTTTTAACGATGCTGTACTAGATTTAAATTAATGAAATTGCTATACGTTATTAAGGTGCACCACAATGTCTTCTCTATAGTGATTGGTGCTTGAAACATTTAATTCTTAACAGGCCAAATAATTTATATACATTATCAACTATGTGTGATATTTGATAGGAGTGCGTTTTAATTTGTGTTATGCGTTTTTAAGCCTAACTAAATATTGTAATTTCGGTATCTTGTCTGGTGTTTTTAAACTTACAGATAATATACAGGGCTGTTCAAAAAATTCGAATGTATTACGGCTTTTGAGCGGGAATTGCTGAAAGTATGTTTTCAATTCTGCTACTGGTTTTCAGCTGTAATTAGTTTTACTTCATTATGTAGGAGTAGGATGGTTATAATACAAATATACAGGACCGAAACTAAGGGGTGGCAGAAAGGCACGTGCCCCGGGCGTCAGAACGGAAGGAGAAGGGGACGCCAAATGAAGATTTGGTTTGTCGTTTGATACAAAAATAATATATGAAATTTGGGTAAAAATGTTTTGCAGCTGAAAAATCCAAAAGAAAAACTGAGCCATGTGTATTAAAACTGACAAACAGATAAAAAGATTAGTGAGATCGGGTGACTGCCCGGGGACACTAAAAACTAAGAAGTGGAAAATGCGCAATTTTAAGATTTTTTTTTTTTTTTTTTTTTTTTTTTTTTTGCCATTTTAGATCCGGGTTTAGAGGGGGCAAGTTAGGGCTTTGCAAAAAGCTTTTAAAAAAGCACCGGAAAAAAATAGGGTGCAAATATGGGCCCTAAAATAGTCACAAAAATAGTTTAAAATGTTTTAAAACAGGCTAAAACAATACAAAATTGTAGATAATTTATTTATTACAGAAAAAAATATTTACAGAAATCGCAAACATAATTGGCTCTTTCAGTCACGGCTCTGTCAGTCCTAGCTAAGTGCGTCCACATTTGGCACATAACACATTTAACTCACACTTCTCAGCGAGTGTCTTCAGAGAACTTTCCATCACAAAAAATGCAAGTTGAATAGCTCGAGTCTGGTTTATCCCCATAGTTGATATCCAGATTGATATCATCATCGCTGTCCACAAGTGGAGGGTCACAGTAATCTAATGAGTCCGGAAGGTCTTTGGTCTTCGCACCCTTGCCCCCTGGCATTACGATTACGCCATTATGTTAAATTACGCATATTACCAGATATATTATAAAATAAAACTAAGGAATGCTTTGAGGATTTATAGATAATAAAATGCCCTTATAATTACCTATAAATTTATTATTATCTACATTTAAGGTAATTTTAAAGTTCTCTTACCTCAAAGCATTTGTTAAGTTTATTTTATAATATTTTTGGTAATGTGTATATTGTAGGTAAGTGCTGTTTTCACGTAAAAAAAAAAAAAAAAAAAAAAAAAAAAAAATTGAAATAATTGATGTTGTGTAAGAGAAAGATAGTGTAATTAGGGGCCGCCTTTAAATGAGTGCCCATATTTACACCAACCCCAACCCCACCCCCACCTAAGAAAGATGGCCATTTCCACATGTAAACTAAAGATGTGCGTGACTAAAGACGTGTTTCTAAAAGTAGCTTAGGATCTCCGATTTCCAGATACCACTGTGAAATTATTTTATATTAACTATAATAACATGAAAAGAAAATGGTTATAATACAAATATATTATAACCATTTCAGATAGCTGTCAAAAGTTTGCAGTCCAGAACAAATACCAAATCACACAATAACTCACGCTGCATCCACACTACTTGAATGAATGGTTCAACTGCTCTCTGCTATCTCATATTAACAAATGCGTCATCTACAGTCCTGGTCGCCAGTCTTCAGCACCTCCCATAGCCACTTAGGGTGGGGTGCCCATATTTACGCCTGTGCCCGTTTTTACACCTTCTCCTCCATTATTATAATTTTGAAAATTATCGTTAGGTTCAGGAAAGCATAGAGGAAAGCATCACAGAGATATTTTACGGTATTAGAATTCATTGATATACCGACAGAAAATCCTGGTTTTTCAGTTCTTAAAGACCTTGTGACTTGTGACTCATATCAGCACGATTTTAAATGCCTACTCAATTGCATGTCCGTTCTTGGGCGATTCTTATAAAACACAAAATTTGTCACTAAATGGTGATTGTTTTACAACATGCTTACAAATTAAAATGGTTTATAATTATTAATTATAAACCATATACAGTAGATATGTGAAAATGAAATCTGTTTATAACGGAATCCGGTCTTAAATGAAAAAATCACATGGTTTGAACAGAAAGAATATCAAAAGTCATACATGCTAAGACAGATATCTGTATAAAGCGGAATTTTCCCTGATCCTTTCGATTCCGGACTCATAGGTTTTATTGGATAAATATTTGACAAAGCTGATTACATAGTTCAATATTACTTATTTTATGATTACATATTTTTTATTTTAAAATAAGTCGGCTATTAGAAACTTGGTAATTTATCTTTGTAAATTTACTTTGCGGGGGATAGAGGGGCGGAAGCGCCATAATCCACGTATGCCCTCCGTGAAAAAAAGCTAGTTTCGGCCCTGCAAATATATCCATAAAAAGTGTTGCACAAAAGAATTTGGATTCATTACAGTTGAAGAGGATAGTAATTGCAAAAGTACGATTTTATTCTTATTCTAAATTATTTATTTATAAATATATTTTCACCATATATGAAAAGTTTCGTAAAAATATTCGGATAGAGTTGGAAAGTGTTTCATTATCTATGAGTATTACATGATTATTTTTTCTTCTTTGAATTTTTTGAAATAGTTTTATGAAAGGAATTTCCGATGTTGAAAAAAATATTTATTCATAAAACTGTTAGTTATTACTGTGAATTTAATGTTAATGTTAATTTAAATAAGTGTAAAGTAGTTAAAAAAAACCCCACTCTTTCATAAGCTGTCAATATTTATCTTAAAATCACGCTTAATTTCAAGATTGCAATTCATTCAGTTCTAAAAAAATTCAGTTTCAATAGGTTAATTTGGCGTGGGCCCCGATTATTCAAAATTAATTACTGTTTAAGAGGATGGTAATTGCAAAAATACGATTTCATTCTAATTCTCAACTATATGAGTCCGGAGTCTGAATTTTGCAATTCAGAAATATTTAGGTTCTAAAAATATTAAAATGTTGTACTGACATAAAAAAACACTCCTGAGTAAAATTTTTTAAATAACTAGTGGGCTCTGCCCCCTACGAGCTACGATCGCGAACCTCCGTTCTGACACCGCAAACTTTAAAAACACTCTGATTTGATCAACTCTAAAGCGATTACGGAAGATTGAACTATAATTAAACGACCAGTAGCGATCTGCTGTAATCGATTATAAAATTCCGTCTTAACATATAAAAACCAAGTTGAGTTAAATAAAATAGTGTAAAAACAAATTTAAGTGTAATAGCTTTACATTTTCAAACCTCCATCATTACAGATAGATTCATTCTTATTATAAAAGTAAGCATGTTAACCATCAAAACATGAGAATTTTCTTTCATATAAGTAATAAGTTGCAGTATTTCCATTAAAGTTTAAAAGAACCGAAAAACAAATATCGCAGTAAAAGCGGCTTTTATAAAACCGTGCATGTAACTTTTCATTTTTAATCTATATTATAAAGCAAAAGTATGTCCGTGAGTAACGCGTACGTCATATTGACGGTGGCAACGACCTGGCGAGTAAATTTCGTTTTTACTACAATTTTGCAAACTTCTAAACATCGCACAATTTCAATTTTTACATCGTCGGAAAGACAAATATGTATTTTCAAATGAGATTTATTTAAAAACTGTACCTTCGTTTACTGAATTTGTATGGATTTTGAAATAATTTTCAAGCATTTGTAAATATGAGTGCAATTTAATGCCGGAAGATTAATCCGTTTGCACTTAAAATAATGTAAATAATTCAACATTTTTAAATATGCGCGCAACTCAATGGCAGAAGATTAAACCGTTTGCACTTCAAACAATGTAAATAATTCAGCATCCTCTTTAATAAAAAGCTATGTTGTGCTGCCCTCTAAAAAAACCCATTTTTTGAATTTATCTTTATATAAAGTCTAATAAGGAATACAAAAAAATTAAACATAGCTATATTTTCACGGCTTGTTCTGACTAAGATTTTAATGCTGAGCATTTTTCATTCTATCAATATGTATCAAAATGACAGCCAATTAAGCAAGAAATTGAAAAAAAAACCCACTTTTCCCTCAAAAAAACCCATGTTACCTAAAAAAACCCACATGTAAAAATACTTGGAAATAAAATTATTTGACAGCAAAATAATTTTTTTTCATTATTATTTATTTTTAAACCACTATTCTGCAAAAAAATATTAAATATTTCATTATTTTGTAAATTGAAGGAATTTCAAATGCAAAATGCAAAATATAATTATTTGTAAATTCACTCCAGACTTTTCACATTTCTTTGCATACATCTTCAGTAAATTTAAGAAGAAAATTATTAAATAGCATTTGTAAAATCTCCGAGTGTTTATTAATGGAGAAGCATTAATAATAGCCACATTTTGATTTCTTTTGTTCTGAATAACATAGTGATTAGATTCAAATTTGAGTACTCTTAATTTTTGTCGGCATTAAGCAATTTATTCGATGATCATCATTTACTTCTTCAGTAATAATAACATGGAACTTTAAATCATCTTATTTAATAATCACCTACTGGCCACATTGTAACTTTTCAGCTTCTTGTAGAGAACAGAATAAATCATTGTCTTCATTATTGGTAATATCACTTGCGGTGTTCAAAATTGCGGCTTCTTCTGTATTATGCATATCTGTATCTGATAAATCTGAGCACCATAAAGATTTATTACTTTCCTGACTGTCATCTTCACAAGTAGTAGTAATTTCATTCTCAATGCTTGTTTTTGAATGCAGCGAAGAGTGATTACAATGCTTTTAAGTGCTTGGAAATCAGTGTGATTTTAACACTTCATCTATTTCTTTTTGTGTAATAACTGAAATTCATCTTTATTCTTTCCTTACATCTTGTACGAGCTGTAGTTTGTGTTTTATTAACTTGATCAGTGACAATCTAGAAAAAAAAAATGTATCTAATTGATACTAAAAAATATTGAGTACTTAGGTAATAAAAGGAATATGGATTGGTGCTGTTTCCAGAACATCTGCCAACATTGCCACACAAAATCTTATTTTAATAATCACATTTCTTCAACATTTTTGCATGTGCAGATTTTTAATGCTTTTACTTTTTCCTACCATTGATGCAGTAACCCTAGGGACAGAAAGTATCAAGTCATACTATCATACATGAACCTTTATCCCATATTTGGCACCAAATAAATTTCCATTTCCTTTACTAAATACGACTGCCAGCGGCCACCTTATGGCACTTTTCCCACAAGGAGAGAGTAAAATTTTCTTGTATTTTATCAAGGATTCTACTTTTGCTGGTCGCAATATGTTTATATTAACATATTTATTTGGGTTATTTAATTTTAGATTAATACTAATAAAAATTTTAACAAAAGTTTACTGTTTAACACTTTTAAATAAAAAAAGTGGCTACTAATTTAAAGTTAGTGGCCACTTATAAAACTGCTACCACTGGCCACTAATGAAATTTCCCAATTTTGCCCTTTACCTAATATTATTAGTCCTTGTTGGTCTACCTAATATTATTAGTCCGAGGGTTGTATTGATTTAAACATGGAAAATAACAGTTTTAACTTTCCTGGTCAAAATATGTTTTGATCATCAGTAATTAAGACTCATTTTGATTTGGAAAAAGAGATTAAAATTTATTTTATTAAAATAAATTTAATACAACATGTGTTACTTATCAAGTAACGACTTTTCCTGTATTAAGGCTAACTCAGATCAAACTTTGAAAATTATCTTTATTGCTGAAGAGTTTGCACAACAATTCACCAGGTGCATTATGAAATCCAAAAATTTCAAATGTCTTTTTAATAGAGTTTCAATTACTTTTGAGTGGTTGAAGCAAATTTGACCACTTTTAAATGGTTAAAACCAGTTTTGACCACAATCCTGGTTGAAACGAGTTTTTTGACTGATCAAAATTACAACCCTGGCTTTACTTTCTCAGATGATAAAGCAAAGATAATGAAGTTCATCGATGAAACAAAAAGGATGCACTCTTGTTCTTGAAAGAAAATTTGCTGATTAAATTGCTGCCACTTCCTTCCTGAATTGTATTACGATTCTCTTCTGTGGTATATAAATATTTTAAATTACATAAGAAAGGGGGAATGCATCAGATTTCAAGTTTTACCTTTTATGCGAAAGACAAAATGATATTTTGCAATTCACTTACTGTGTTCTGCACAAAACTGCACAAACTTACAGTTCATCTGTATGCTTAGAAGATAAATAGTACAAATTAGCATCTATGAATCTATATTAGTTATTCCTACCTTAAGTAAAATATTTTGCATTAAAAAGTAAAAAGAGTGAATAAAATAAAATAAATAAAAGTTTGAAAATATCAAAATAATGTGTAAAATACAAGGGTATCTGTGTGTAAAAAAGATTGATGGGTTTTAATTTTGCAAACATGGATTTTTTCTATGACATACTAAATAAAAAAAAAAAATCCTCAGAAGTGCCTTCAATATGCATTAAATTTGCATAATTTAATTATGTTTATTAAAAATAAATGTATTTTAAAAAAAAATTGTATATTTTATCATTTATTTATTGAAAAAAATTTTGGGTTTTTTTTTAAATTACACCATGGGTTTTTTTTAGCTCCATTTTCGAAGGTCGTCAGCCGAGCCCTACATGACATAATCAACTGAAAATGTAACATTTTATTCACATTTATATGGTTTAACATAAAAACATTTCAAAATTGATGTACACCATTCTAACATAACGTATTATAACAAGTAAATATGTGAAAATAAAGCTCATGTTTTGCCAAAATTCTGCATTATTAGATTAAATTCTTTTAAAATTAAATAAACACTCCTTAGGCATTATCAAATGTTTTACTGTTGCAAATGGTGTATACAAACAGGGCAAAACCAAAAATTGACTTTAGTGAAATATTCGATAAAATACTAGGGTGGGTTTTTTTAGGAAACATTTCACACTGGGTTTTTTTTAGAGGACAGCACAATACGTTGTTGACAAATGGGATTTTCGCTAATCGTTGCCACAGATTAATCTCGGAAAATGAAACATTTGAAGTTATTGAAAAAATTAATAGCTCGAAAAGTATTTGTCAGAAAATTGTTAGACAAACTGCGTTAGAAAGGTAAAAAATTGCATTTTTCTTGATATAAATTTCAAATCTAACTATTATGCTGTTTTTCAAATATTGAATTAAAAAATTACCAAATTTCACAATGGAGTAACATAGCGAAACCTTCACTCATCCTCTAAAATAAAAGCGTAAGTCATGTGACTGTCATCAACAGTTCCGGGATGGCCGTTTCACTTTTTCATATGCCAGGCGGCCATTTCTATTCAAAATTATTTTTTCGAATAAAACTGCATAAAAGTTACATTTTAAGAAAGATCGTTCAAAATAAATTAATATTTGAGAGGTGACTTACGTTCAATTATGTATATATTCTGCAATAACTTCAGTCAAAATTAGGTTCACAGTTCAAATTCTCTATTCATGAAAGTAAACAAAAAAAAAAAAAAAAAAAAAAAAAAAAAAAGATTGATTTGTCGTCAACATTTAAAATATTAAGTCATGGAGGTAATCATTCGCAAAGCAAGTTCTCCGTGAATAAATTTTTGGACCGCTGCCTCGCGTCAAAAAAATAATTCGCACCAGTGAGACAATCAAAGTTTACCATAATTATGTGCTATACAACTCAACTTCCTTCTGGACCTTTTCTTGACGTAAATTGAACTCATGTAATAATATTTAATGAATCAAATTTTTAGAATTTTTAAAATCGCTAATACAGCTTTTATTTATCGCGTGTACAAATTAGAAACAATACTTCGACTTTGAAATCAAATGTTTTGATTTATGATATTATTTCTTTTTTTTTTCTATTTAAATGAAAAGTGTGAAGTATTTTAAATTTATGTAATATAAGCATTTCGGATTAAAGTTAAGTATTTTAAATGAAATGAGTGACAGGTTTATAATTTAAAATTAAATTAATGTAGTATGAATGATGGTGATGGGAACAATATTTGGCGATTTATCATCTGCTCCCGGCTAACAAAAATACTCATAATTAAAAAAGGAAATAAAAATAAATAAATGATAGTTTGATGTAAATAAATATTGATATACATATCAAAAATAATTTATAGAACTAAAAAAAATAAAAGTAAATAAACAACAATTTCCATAAAAAAAATTTCGCCAAATTCGCGCCAACGTGCGTATGTGACACCTGTACCCAAAAAATATGCGAAATGCTACCATGATCGCAAAAGTTCATGACTTGTCTATTAGAATCTTCCGATTTGGCGAATAATTAAGGGAAAATTAAATTATGAATAAATGTAAAGTGTTGCAATGTTTAACATACATTTAAGGGAGACCAAACTGGTCGCCAGTCGCGGCTAGTAAAAATATAATGATAACGGCTGCCTGTATACTGACTATAGCACGAGTCACAAATTATAGTAGCCTTATTAATCTGTTAAAATATAAAAGTGAATTATGATGTCACGAGTGCATGATTTTTATTTATTTCTCGACAAATAGCATATTTTAGTCCACCTCAGTGAGGCATATCAATTTTATTATAATTGAAGTATTGTAATTTCATTAAAATCCAACGGAAATGATTTTTCGGTATCGTTTTCAGAAATGCGGAAGGACATTCTAAGTAAAGGTCCGTATGGTTTTAAAACACAGACTCAATTTCAAGATCAATATTTCGTTTGATTAAAGGTTCGTTAACAGAAATTGACCAGCGCAGCGGGCGTAGCTTGCTAGTTTTTAAATATGCGTGCAACTGAATGACAGACGATTAAACCGTTTGCACTTAAAAAACAAGAATGAAAAATCATGCGTCAAGCATAGATTATGTAACACTTTCCAACGCTTCCAAAATAATTTTACAAATCATTACCGTTTAATAAGCTGAAAGATAACATCTAAGTAAATAATTTGGAAAATGCATAACATATTTAAAAACGTAATTTCAGAAATTTCCAACATATACAATATTCGGAAAAATATTCGAATACTTTTATTCAGCCCTGTATATGATCTACAGATTTGTATATATACTACATAGGATGTTAAATTTTAGTTTAGTAAGGAAACGCGTAATAGCACAGTTTAAAATTCTCCTTCTGGAGTTACTTTCAATAAACGGAAATGTGTTCGAGAACTTTTGTGCTGCCCTGTATATGAAATACAGAATTTATACACACCGAGTAATAGACAAAAAGTGAGTTAAATTTAAAATCGCGTTCAGCAACTTAAAACGCACTTCCAGGAATTATTGTTAACAGACAGTAGAGAATCCTTTTGTGTGCTATACACACACTATTCAGTAGTAAGCCTCTTGTAATGCACATTAGTGATATATATAAATTTCAATGCGTTTAAAATAGTGAAACATTATTTAAATTAACCGCAAACGATTTTTCTCCATAGACGTAATGTAACGGAATTCTTTTGACTGCCCCTGTAAAGTAACTATAAGTGCTATGCACACGCTATTCCATATTAAGCTTCTTGTAATGCACCTTAGTTATATATATCAATTACAATGTGTTTGCAATTGTGTAACATCATTAAAATAAACCGAAAATGATTTTTCCCCATAGACCGTAATGTAACGGAATTCTTTTGAGTGTCCCTGTAAAAAAACTATAAGTGCTACACACTTCAGTTGAAATAAGGAACATGCTATAGATAACGACAATAACATATAAAAATTGCAGGGCAATCGGAGCATATTTACGGTAGTTAGAGCACGGCAAGACGGCTGACGGCAGACAGCCAGACGGCAGGCGGCCATACGGCAGACAAACCGAAGTCATAAACACTTTTCAACTAGGTTGGAAAGTGTTAACAATGTAAATAATTCAGCATTTTTAAATATGCGTGCAACTCAATGACGGAAGATTAATCCGTTTCCACTTAAAACAAGGTAAATAATTCAGCATTTTTAAATATCGTGCAACTCAATGACGGAAGATTAATCCGTATGACATTTAAAACAATGTAAATAATTCAACATTTTTAAATATGCTTGCAACTTAATGACAGAAGATTAATCCGTTTGCACTTAAAGCAATGCAAATAATTCAGCATTTGTTTGATTCCGTGTAATATTCCATAAGTAAATTGTCAAACGATATTAAAACATTACAAATAAATAAATAAAACACGAATTTAACAGATATGTAATTGGACTATGTGTTAGAAATAATTCCTCATATTGGATTCAATTAGAATCTCTGCAAGCACTCGAAAACACAGATGTTCAAAAAAGAAAATACAGCAGACGTTTTTCCTCCACTTAGTGAAATATCTCATGAACAGATCCACGAACATAAATATCTTGTTGACTATTACATCCAATTATCTTCAAATGCAGTACCCAACTTATCATCTTTAAAAGTGATAGTGAATTAATGACTGTTTTATTTTATATCATCAAATAATGAACAAAGTGAGTGAAAACATAGAACTTGTATAATTGGTGAAACAAGTAAGAAATCACAGCTAATTAGTGGTGTATTATATGTGCTTCGTGATGTGCTCGTCTATTTGTGAAATATGCCAGAAAACTCCAATTAAAGAGAATCCCATGACTCTAAAAACAGTTCAAGGACTAAAAACAAGAACATTCTCTTTCTTTTGGACTGAAAAACATTTAAGTTAGTGTGCCTACAAAACTCAACCGGTCAACACATTAAAAAAGAGCGAATGGCTCTTGTAATTTCTAAAATATGAATATCTTTTTGTAACTTACTAAATTTAATCTAAAATTTAAATTCAATTAACTGTAAAATTACGTAATATATATTTTTTGCTTATACACAAAATGACTTATTATTTTAGTCAGTTCTTTTTTAGAAACATAGTCACAAACGACTATAGTGATTTATTACGTGCATTGTGAACTTGCCCGGATTACATTCTATCTTGGATATTACTATGGCGATCATCGAAAGAAAAGGTAGGACAATTCCAATTTTCATTTCCCAATTGTTGATCAGTCTCAGTAGGTATTTACTTTCTGAAAAACCAATTCTTTGAGATAACGCGCAATCGAACTTGCACTTCTAAGACTATGCACTTAAACACTGGAATAATCTGAATCACAAACATAGTAAAATGTTTCGGGATTACCCGATACTACGGGCTGACTCACGCCGCCATGTAATTGTTCCTGCTTGACGTCTTATCGCGTAAGGTGGCGAGTATATTTAGTTTCTTAAACATATGTGAAAATATAAGAATAAATAGTTAAGACTTAATAGAGCCATACATTAAAAGGTAAAAAATCACATGTAATTATGATTTTATGCAATGCCATAATGAAATTAAAAATTCGTTTTTATCAGCATTTATTAACATTTATTGATATGTTTTACATGAATAATTAAGAATGGCGGTATAAATTGCACGAATATTAAATTTGATTTAATGCGCGTTTGCGAATGATTACCTTCATGGTTTAATTGCCGAAACGTCAGTTGAGGCTTACTGTTGAGACCCGAAAAGTTTTTGGTTTCTGTCTGTCTGTTTGTCTGTCTGTCTGTTCCGCGATAACTGCCGTAAAAAAAGTTCGATTAGGCTGATTTTTGGTGAGTATGTTGGTGAGGTACCTGGAATTAGCTGTATAGTTTTTAGTTACATTTGGTTCATTCGTTCGAAAAATATAGAACATTTATTTTTAGGTCATAATGCTTTTCAATGGAAAGTCAGACGATTTTTTTTAATTTTAACATTCACCGAAAAGAAAATGTCGCATTGTGATAATTGTAAATGCTAAATTATGGATTCTAAATTTACGAAATGGAGATCTTAATTAAATCCTATCGCTTTGAAAATTTGCCAATATATATATTAGAATTTCGAAATTAATTGAATAAATTATTAGGAAATTTTATGCATTAATTTGAAATATATCAAACATTTTAATTTCTGATTTTTTACAAAAGATTCCAATGCATTTTTTTTCTCTCTTTCATGAAATGGTTGCTAAGCAACTCTATTTCAAAAAATATCAACAAAGGAAAATTCAAGTGAATCGCATTATTTTTACGCGAAATTTTATTAAAAATAGCTAATTTTCGGGTTACATAAGTTTTTAATATGCTTTTTTTAATGAAATAGATGAGATATTTTAACTACTGAAAAATTATTTCCAAATCGGTTTTTCAAATGAAAATAATAAAAACTTTGACTGTGTAAATTGAATATAGGTCACATAAGAAGATATAGATAATGTTAATAATGAGTGATTTGTAGAGCTGACGTTGAGGCCTCTGATCTGTAGATTTACTAGTTACCGAAATGTCAGTTGAGGCTCACTGTGGAGACGCGAAAAGTTTTTGGTTTCCGTCTGTTTGTTTGTCTGTCTGTTCCGCGATAACTTCCGTAAAAAGCGCCCGATTAGGTGGATTTTTGGTGAGTATGTTGGTGAGGTACCTGGAATTAGCTGTATAGTTTTTAGTTACATTTGGTTCATTCGTTCGAAAAATATAGAACATTTCGTTTTAGGTCATAATGCTTTCCTATGGGAATGCAGACGATTTTCAAATTTCAGTTTAACTGAAATGAAAATCATATATTTGAATAATGGATTTAAACGTAAAATTACTGCTGCTAATTTTTTTATACGGAGGTTTTTAATATATTCAATAGCTTTGAAAATTTGCCGATACATTTATTAGAATTTAGAAATTAATTGTTTAAATTATTGGAACATTTTTTGCATCTGTTCGGAAAATATAAAACCATTTATTTTCATATTTTTTTTTTACAATTTTTAAAATGAATTTCTTTTTACTTTGTTCTTTTAATTTATTAGTTGCTTAACAACCATATTTCAAAGAATATCAAAATAATAAAATTCAAGTAACTCTCACTTGCTGCAATATTTTATTAGCAAAATAAATTATTTTCGGGAGATTTTAATAGTCTACTGTTAGTATAGTTTTTAGTTACATTCGGTTCATTCGTTCGAAAAATATAGAACATTTCGTTTTAGGTCATAATGCTTTCCCATGGGAATGCAGACGATTTTAAAATTTCATGAGATTACATGAGATCAAAATAAATGAGAATTTATTTTGATACAAGTTTATTTTTTTTATCTAAAAAGTTACATGATTAAGAAGTTCATAAGAATTTCAGAATATCATTGCGTAAACCGTGTTTAATTTAACGCTTCTTTTGAAAAGTATATATCTATAAATATGCATGTAAGACAAAAAATAAATTGTGGATTCTAAGATGCTAAATAATATGAAAAGTGAGATTTAAAAACAATGACATTTAGAGCTGACGTTGAGGCTCTTGATCTGCAGATTTACTAGTATTTTTATCGTTCACGGTGAATGAATCTCTTGTGTTTGTTTACTTTGATAGAGTGAGATATTGGATTGTCAACCTAATTTCAGCTGAAGTTATCTCATAATATATACATATTTGAATGTAACTCATCACTGAAACATTAATTTTTTTTGAACGATTTTTCTAAAAATGTAACTTTTATGCAGTTTTATTCGAAAAAATACTTTTGAGTAGAAAGGGCCGCCTGGCATTTGAAAAGCGAAGTGGTTGATCGGTATTTGTTTTTATATAATTATATAAATTACACTGTTGGCGCCACTCTTGGCTTCTAACATCGCTTGGGTGTCTCCATGGGGAGCTCCGAAAACCAATACTTTTGTAAATAAAAATGGTTCGTTAAAGTCAACATAGTTGAAATTTTATAGATAGTTACTTAATTACAGTCCACTAACCTTTTCGTAGTCAACATTGCGGAGAAAAATCAGTGATCGTTGGATTATATTGCGTTTTTGTTTAAAAAGAATAAAAAAAATAAAAAAAATCATAACAATGGATGTAAAGGTGTTGAATCGAAGAAGGGGCAATATAAAAGCCCGAGTTAAGAAGTTATCAAATTTTATAGCCAATGAGGCAGAAAAAATAGACTCAGTGGATATTTTGAATAAAATCGAAGAAATTTGAACAAGTTAGAAGACAAATTAGACGATTTGAAAATGGAGTACTATAAAATTTTGAAAGACGAAGAAATAGATAAGTGTGAAGCTGAATTTGAAGAAATCGAGCAAGAGCTCCAAAATCTCAAGTTAAGATTTAAAAGACTTATTGAGCTTTTTAAAACTAAAAATGTTGATCTAATAAATGAAAATAATGGTGTTAATAAAACCAAAAATTTAAATGTTAAACTACCGGACATTCCATTGCCGAAATTCGATGGTTCGTATGAAAATTGTAATAACTTTAAGGCTCAATTTAATAGTATAATTGATTCGAACGAATTGTTAACTAATGATCAGAAACTTTTTTATTTGCAATCCTCTCTTGTGGGGACAGCGAAGCAAATCCAAAGTACTGATGACACATATGAGTCATTATTTGAAGCACTTAAAAAAAGATTTGACAGTAAAAGATTAATAGTTAACAGTCATATTAAATCTTTATTAATGTTAGATAATATTTGTACTGAGTCAGCTGAAAAATTAAGAATGCTGCTTGATTGTATTTTAAAGCATGTAAGAGCTTTAAAGGTGTTAAATGTTGAAATGAACAATTTTAGTGAAAATTTATTGATTAATATTGTTTAGACAAAATTGAATAGAGCAACATGCAAGGAATTCGAAATGACTAACAACGACAGATTTACCCAGATGGGATACCTTTATCGAATTCTTGCAAAATCGTGTTCAAATATTAGAAAACCTACAAGGAACACAAATAAATTCGCAAAAATTTAAAATCCAGAACAAACAAAAACTTTTATTCTGAAATCTAATTCATGTTTTGTTTATAAAAAATACATGCATTACACCTTTGCCCTGTTTTTCTAAAAATGACTCCAATTCAAAGATTTGATGAAGTAAAAAAGAATAAACTTTATATAAATTGTTTAAATGACTCACATCTACTCTCGAAATGCGGTTCAAAATATAACTGCCAGGTGTGTAATCTAAGACATAACGTATTACTTCATCGAGATAAAAATAAATCATTTCAAAATAAAACGTCATTAAAAAGCCCCGATTCTGAAGTAAAGTTGGGGCACATCTTACTTGGCAGTGGAGAGAAAGGCTAGCTAGCCTCTTTACGCAGTTTCACCTTAGTAGGATTACCATATCGGGGGATTATCATTGATTTGGCGAGTAGGAAATCAGTTTTGGGATTTAGCATGTATATATTCTGCAGAATTTTTTTTCGCATTCTTTTAAAACTTTAAATGTACTACTTAATCGGTTATATACAGCCTAACATGAATACATGCTATTTTAAGCAGAATTTTGAAACGAATTCTTGATGTGGCAGCACGATAAAGGAGAAAAACCGGTCGTCACGTGATACTAATCGCTCATAACTCAATAAGAAATTTATTTATCAAAAACTGGAAACTCATTTCGATTCCAAATCGAAATGAATCGTCAGGCATGCCTTTGTCTTTAAAAATGAACCAGAAAATGTGTCAGAAAGTTTCGCGTTGTTGAGCAGATCATTTGAGAACCACCTTAACAGTGAGAATAACTTTTTAAACTGCATTTATTTTATGTTCAAAAATGCAATTTTAAAAATTAAGTCAAATCTATTGTGACATAAATTAGCAGTATTTAATGAGATTTTTTGTAATACTTCTCTGTAATACTTTTCTGTAATACTTACGTAAGGTTTTTCTATAATATTTGCTGTTAATAAGGTATTTTTAACAGTTTTTATCCTTTATCGTGCTGCCACATTAAGAATTCGGTTCAAAACGCCAACTTTGACAGTATTTTCTGAAAGGTCTTGTGCCTTACTAGAAAAATGGAAAACGTCTTTTGATTGCAAAGTTAGAGCACTTGCTAATTTGATACATTTATTTGCTAACAAAAATGAATTAAATATTTTAAGCAGCAATACCTTTTCTGTTGCATACATAATCATTATTATGCATCATATCATTATTCACATAATAACATTTCATGTTTTGAATTACGGGAGAAGTTCTAAAAATATCTTTAAAATATTCTTCTCAACATTAAAAAACTGATATTACAAAAGCAATATTTTCGATTCTTCATTTCGAAGGAAGAAGTAAAATATATATTTTTTACAGTAAACAATCAGTGATGTTTTTATCGAGAAAACTATGAACTAATTACTCCTAAGAAGAGTTTAGCGCTAAACATCTGCTAAAAAATGCTAGCCCAGGCACTGAGCCTTTTTCAGAGCTTGTACTGTTGTTTTTAGAGCGCGCATCTGTACCTTTTTATTTTTGAAAATACACTTCGTGCTTTAATTAAAAAAAATATTCATGATTTAATGTAGAAAAATATTTAGAAATAACGTTGTGGTTGTTGTTTCGGTTCTCATCATTTTGGAATGCATTAGGTTCATTAAATTGATAGTAAAATACACAGAACATGCATAAAAATCTTTCTTCTGTCCTTATTTTCGAAATAAAAAAAATCGTGTTCAGTGTTTATTTAGATTTTAATGCACCCCAAATTCTTATTAAAGTATCTCAACTTAACAGATCTCAAATATGCTCATATTTAAAGTAAAAGTAAATTTTATAAATAATCTACTTAAATCTCGTTACAAATTTCATTCCAAACATTATAATATCACTTTTAAAAAATCTATAGAAATAGAATGGAAAACTTTTTTTTATTTATTCTATTCTAAAATAAATACAATCATATTCACATTTTGGATTACACTGCAGAAATTATTTTAATCCATCTCTATAATCTAATAATATGCTCGTAATAAAGACCCTCTTTTTTTTTTTTTACAGAAAAGAAAATTCTTGTTATTTTATATATTTTATCAACATGCTTGGTATGTACTTCAGGTGAAAATTTCCGAAAAATTCAAATTCATCGAAGTTTTTACCCTATCTTCAACAGTTTAAAAAATGAAACATTTGATTGAACATAAAAAATCTATGATCTCCTGTAATGACCGGAGAATTTTCTGTAACACATCAATCACTCTTAACAGTGAGGGGTCGTAGGGTTATAAGTTGATTTGTTTCAAGCGCCAACATCTCGCCAGAAATTTTTTGCCCGAAGAAATACATGCATCTTTAATATTACATAGGTATTTATCATAAAAATGACTATACATTAAGCTAAATAAATTTTGTTTAATCAGTCAATCGCTTTTCAATGGAAAAATATGAAAAAAAAATCAGATTTAAAGTGCATTTTCTTTCAAATTCAGTAAAGACCTACTTCTTCTGGCGGACGTATACTTCTCTCTAGTATAATGTCCACTGTCAAGTTAGACTAGCATCTAGCGCTGCAAAACTTCCCGTTCCTCCCAAAATCGATCTGCGCACTTTCTCGAGCATTACTGCTACTTTAGGAGTTTTGTTTACATTTTCGTATAACTTTGCTTAAAGCAAAATCTCTCCATGAGCGATTTAGCGCGGTGGTTAAAGTACAGGACTTGTGATCTGAAGGTTTAAGTTTTGTCCTCTACAATTGATGTTTTTTTTTTTTTTTTTTTTTTTTTTTTTTAAATCTTTTTTAGAGTTTTGATTTGATCTTTATGGAATTAATTAATAAAGATGATTTACTTGACATAAAGATCAGAAGATTTTTATTATCAGTTGCCTTGTAATTTTTTACTTTCAGTAAGATAATTAAATTGAAATTATACTTAAGTTAAATAGAATTTCATATAAATTTTTATTACATAAGATAAAATTTAATTTTTAATAAATTTCAATAATTAAATTAAATTTTTTAATTCATATTTTTTAATAATTAAATGAACATTTATTAAAATGCTAAACTTACATTAAAAATATTTTTATGTTAGAACTTTAGTAACAGATAAATATCAAATTAGCAGAATTAATGTATTAAAGTTTTTATCGTTTAAAATTAAGCTTCTATATAAAAATCTCTAATAAATTACTAGTAGTCTTTTTACCAATTACTGGTTCATCTGTAGCTATAAAATAGTTAAAGATTACCAAAATTAAAGATTTTCTTAAAAAAAAAATATATATACATTTAATTATATAATTGATGTTAATTAATATTATATTTAAATATATATAATGAACACTAATTAATATTAATATTTAAATATATATATGTGGGTGTGTATACATATATAGTTAATATTAATTATTATTATTTAAATATATTATTAATATTTTTGCTTAGTGGTTTGTAATACATTCCCTTCCATTTTCAGTGAATAATTAACCAGATATAAATTATTAAAATAAAATATGTTAAAGAAAGACTTGGGTTTTTCAAACATAGCTCGAACAATGATTTTTTGTTTTGGATGATACACTTTGTACAATCCCAAACCTTACATATATGCATGTATAGGATTAAACTAAACTTTTTTAAAAATATTATGTGTTATTAATAACACATAATAGAAACATATACTTTTTGGTTCCTAAACCAAACCAAACCTTCTGCAGAAGGTTTGGTTTGGGTTTTTTTTTCATTTATTGTATGTCTACATCAGTAATATATTAGTAAGACATTTTTGAAAATCTGACTAGCAAATAATATCTAAATCATATACAATCTTCAACTATGTTAGAAACACAGACATACATATATAAACATTATGAGACATGTATATATTCATATATACATATAACTATATATTACATACATTTATATACATATATATAAATGTATGTAAATATACATATATAAATATACATATAAATATATTTATACACATATATATGCATATTTATTACATATAAAACTTTAACCATTGAAACATAAGAAACTGACCGTGGATAGTTATATTTTAATTTTAATTTTATTTTCATTTGAATATCGTTCTATTGCATCCATCAATTAGATTTCATCTAATTACAGCCCAAATTTTGGCATATCTTATATTTTCATAATATTTATTACATACATATATTCATACATGTATATGTGTATTATTGCATATAAAATAATACACATATGCATGTATGAATATATTACTTTTACTAGAAAAAAAAATATATGTCAGATTTATTGGCTTACAGTGTAGTGTGAGAGTAAGAAAATATTAAAAGTACAGCAAAAATACCCAATATTATACTGATTATAAAAAACTTTAATTGATTAATCTTTGTATATTACTATACTGTCATATTGGTAAGAAACAATAAAAGTTTTATTTAGGTGGCCTCTATAATAAAATTTTCTTAATAAAATTTTTAATTGATACTTAATAAGTAAAAATGTATTAAACAAAATATAATTTATTTTTAGGTATCACTTTATAAACTAATCAAATACAATAACATATCTCTTTGGTTTTTCTTCTATTTTAATTAATTTTATTATTATTATTGCAGAATTTAACATGTCATGATTTCATGACCATTTTTCAAGAATAAAAATATCCCCATGGGAAATATTATTTTTAAAAATATTTAATTTAAATTATTTTACAAAAATTATATTAATAATAAATTATTATTATGGATTATAAATTATAACATAAGAAATGTGAAGAAATAGGCATTAACTTTTACAAATTAATATTATACAACTTGTTAAAACAATTCTCGTAAATAATTAATTAGTATTTCATAGTAATCAAATATCAATTAATTACATGACAAAAAAAATCCCATTAAATACATTTTAGTTTACATAAAATGTATTTAATGGAAATTAAATATATTTAATGTTTACATTAAATGTACTTAGTTATTTGTATAATAAATTTATTTTATCCCAAAATTTATTTTATAAATTAAGTTTAATTTACAAGTTAAATTACGCAGTTTAAATTTTTACTCAGAAGCATTAGGACATAATTCTGTTTTATTATCCTGTCCATAGAGGGCAGCAGCACAAAACGATATTATGTTAACTACAAAGATACGAAGAGCGGATGCATGCGCGAAAAAATGCGCAGATCGATTTTAGGAGTATTTTGGAAAAGTTATGAAGCGATAGACGCAAGTTCAAGTTAGGTCTTCCGTAACTTTAGAAATATTTTCATCGGCGCCAGACGGACTTCGTTCTGGTAAGGAAAATGATGAATCAAATAAACAAAATTTATCGGAAATATCGCAGAGCTTTTCATCACATAATAATGAAAGTAAAAAAGCAGTTCTTTTGTCTACGGCATATATTTATATTTATAGTCCGTTACATAAGTGTTTCGTCCAGGCTCGTGGAATTCTCGACAGTGCTAGCCAAGCTAATTATATTTTGAAAGAACTGGCCTTCTATTTGCGCTTGAAAAAGGAAAGAATAAATGTTTCCGTTAGTGGATTAAGTGGAAATGCCTTTAATGTGAAAGGGAAGATTAATACGATAATTCGTAATAAGAATTCTTCCTTCTCTTCATCTAGTGAATTTTTCGTTGTTTCTAAAATAACTGACTGTGTACCTTCTTCAAAAATTAAAATTGATAAGGCATTGTTACCAAGTAGGGTTTTGCTGTCCCTGACGATCCTACTTTTGACATACCGGGAAAAATTCATTTAATAATTGGGGCAGAACTCTTTTATGAGATAATAAAAGAAGGAAAAAATCGCATTTCACCAAATTTAATGTTTCAAAATTCGGTGTTTGGCCTTATTGCTACTGGAACTGTTAAAATCAAGAGTTCTAACTCATATTGTGGATTGACATTTAATTCCGAAATTGAGAATATTGAATCTAATCTTAAAAAATTTTGGGAAATAGAAAATATTTCACCTGACCGTCTTCTAAGTAAAGAAGAAGAATTCTGTGAATCTCATTTTCAAAAAACTCACAAACGAGATGATACCGGAAGGTTTATTGTCGAAATGCCGATTCAAACTGAACAATTTAATTCATTGGGAAATTCGAGAAATTTGGCAGAAAAGCGTTTACAACAAACTGTAAAGAGATTGGAAAATAATAGTGCTATGAAAAAACTTTATTGCCAATTTTTAAATGAATATGAAGCATTGGAGCATATGGAGAGAATTTCAGTCGAAGACTCTCTCTCAGTAGTTTATTGCATGCCTCATCATGGCATTTTTAAACCGGATAAATCCTCTACTAAATTAAGGGTTGTCTTTAATGCCTCTGCCCCTACTACAACCGGAAAAAGTTTGAATGATATTTTACTTTCCGGTGAAGTTAAGGAAGATCTTTTTGATATTTTGTTAAGATTTCGAAAATATAAGGTTGCTTTAACTGCCGACATTAAAAAAATGTTTCGGCAGATTTTGATAGATCATTCACAAAGGTACCTTCTACGCATTCTTTGGAAGGATTACGAAAATAATTCCACAATTGCCTTTAAATTGAATACGGTTACTTATGGAATCAAATGCGCCCCTTTTTTGGCCATAAGGTGCATCAAACAATTGGCCTTAGATGAGAAGGACAGATTTCCTCAAGCGGCAAAAGCTATTCTATCTGATAGCTACATGGACGATATCGTGACTGGATCCCAAGATTCAGAGTCGGCAATTCCCCTAAAAAATCAATTAATTAACATATTTCGTTCTTGTGGATAAAGGTTCTTGTGGAAAGGTCCATTATTGCCTAATAATCTCTTAGACTTGACCGAAAAAGGAAAAAAAAACTGACTTTCCAAATGATGATGCATATTTAAACGAACTGAAATCGAACTGTAAAATTAATTTGCATCTTATGAACAATGACTTTAATGACTTTCTTAACAATTGTTGGGGCCTAAGTAACAGTTATTTTAAGTTAATTTGTATTTTAGTTTATATTTATAGATTTATTTATAACTAGATGGAACCCGTCAAAATTTGACGGCAAACAACTTGATAATACCATAAAAGTAAAATTTATAGTTGCTTTAACTTGACAAATTTCATAGTGGGGAGCATAATATGATTAAGTGGTCACAGACTTTTCCATCGATAAATCACATGAGGGGTGTATGCAAAATTTAGAAAAGTACACCCTTGGGGGGTCAAAGTGGGGGGATGGACATGTGAGATGCATAATATGATTAAGTGGTGACAGACCTTTCCAATGATATATAACATGAGGTTGTGTGCAAAATTTAGAAAGTACCCCTTGGGGGGGGGGGGAGCAAAGTGAGGAGATGGACACCGGAGATGCATAATATGATTAAGTGGTCAAAGACCTTTCCAATGATATATAACATGAGGGTTGTGTGCAAAATTTAGAAAGTACGGGGGGGGGGGCAAAGTGGGGAGATGGACATCGGAGATGCATAATATGATTAAGTGGTCAAAGACCTTTCTAATGATATATAACATGAGGGTAATGTGCAAAATTTAGAAAGTACCCTTTGGTGGGGGCAAAGTGGGGAGATGGACATCGGAGATGCATAATATGATAAAGCAGTTACAGACCTTTCCAATGATATATAACATGAGGGTAATGTGCAAAATTTAGAAAGTACCCTTTTGGGGGGGGGGCAAAGTGGGGAGATATACATCGGAGATGCATAATATGATTAAGCAGTTACAGACCTTTCCAACAATATATGACATGAGGGGTGTCAACAAAATTTAGAAAAGTATCTCTTGGGGGGGGGCAAAGTGGGGAGATGGACATTGGAGATGCATAAAATGATTAAGTGGTCACAGACCTTTCCAATGATATATAACATGAGGGTAATGTGCAAAATTTAGAAAGTACCCCTTCGGGGGGGGGGGAAGTGGGGAGATGGGCATCGGAGATGCATAATATGATTAAGTGGTCACAGACCTTTCCAATGATATATGACATGAGGGGTGTGAACAAAATTTAGAAAAGTATCCCTTAGGGGGGTGGGGGGGCAAAGTGGGGAGATGGACATTGGAGATGCATAATATGATTAAGTGGTCACAGACCTTTCCAATGATATATAACATGAGGGTTGTGTGCAAAATTTAGAAAGTACCCTTTGGGGGAGGGAGGGGGGCAAAGTGGGGAGATGGACATCGGAGATGCATAATATGATTAAGTGGTCACAGACCTTTCCAATGATATATAACATGAGGGTAATGGGCAAAATTTAGAAAGTACCCTTTGGGGGGGGGGGCAAAGTGGGGAGATGGACATCGGAGATGCATAATATGATTAAGCAGTTACAGACCTTTCCAACAATATATGACATGAGGGGTGTCAACAAAATTTAGAAAAGTATCCCTGGGGGGGGGAAGTGGGGAGATGGGCATCGGAGATGCATAATATGATTAAGTGGTCACAGACCTTTCCAATGATATATGACATGAGGGGTGTCAACAAAATTTAGAAAAGTATCCCTTAGGGGGGTGGGGGGGCAAAGTGGGGAGATGGACATTGGAGATGCATAAAATGATTAAGTGGTCACAGACCTTTCCAATGATATATAACATGAGGGTAATGTGCAAAATTTAGAAAGTACCCTTTGGGGGGGGGGCAAAGTGAGGAGATGGACACCGGAGATGCATAATATGATTAAGCAGTCACAGACCTTTCCAACAATGTATGACATGAAAGGTGTCAACAAAATTTTGAAAAGTGCCCCCCTTAGGGGGGGGGGGGCGGGATGGACCCCGGAGATGCATAACATGAAAAAGAAGTCACAGCCGTTTCAACTTGCAACCTTTTTCTCGAAGGCATTTGACAATATTAAATTTTTTTTTACCCAAGACAATTTAACGACATTCTTATTTTTTTTTGCGTAATTCGTCAAACGTTCATGGAAAAAATCAGGAAATTCGCTAATCAATAGTTGATAAATTATAAAATTCAACAATCGATAGCAGTAAAATTGGTCAATCGATAACGGAAAAATCACGAAATTCATCAAATGGTCTCCCGTAAAAAAAATTGTCCTGCACACTGATGTGATGAACAAAAGGGTTTTGAAGTATAGGACAAAATTAGCACTTGCCAAACAGCGAGTAATACTGAAAATTTGGCAATGGACTTTATTGCCACCACTGGTCAAACATAATAGTCACACTCACCAATTGCGATGATTGAATGGAAAAAGATTTTTTTTCTCTGCTGTCGCGCGACAAATTTTGAAACCATTTGGTAAATTTCATCCCCGAAATTGGCAGATTGTGAATTTTTTTCTCGAAGAAATTCGACGATATTCGAAAAATTTTTCTCCCGAAACCAGTTGATGAATTTTGCGATTTTTCCACTGTGTAGATTAATGAATTTTGCACTTCTTCCGCTATCGATTGACGAATTTCGAATTTTATCGACTATCGGTTAACGAATTTCACGATTTTTTCCATGAACGAACAAATTGCGCACTTTCTGCTAATTGACACATTTCGCCCTTTACAATTCAGTCAATGAGTTGAACGTTGTTTCTTTCGAGAAATGTCAGGAATGAAACAATGATTCTTTAGGTTGAATTTACTTCGTTCGATGCCCCATGGAAGAATGTGTGCGATGCAGCAACGGGCGTCACAGACTTTTTAGGGCACCTGCAGACTAAAAACATCTAACCAATCTTCGCGGGGGGAAAATAACAGATTTTGTCAAATGATTGAGGAAAAAACACTACTTTATCAAAGGATAATGGGAAAACATGACTTTTGTTAAAAGACCACAGAAAAAACGTAATTATGCAAAAGGATCGCGAAAGATAAGCAAATTTTGTCAAAGAATCGCAAAAAAGGAAATTTCACCAAAAGATCACGCTTTTTTACTAAATTTCGTCTAAAAATTGCGGAATAAAATGTATTTTATCAAAGAATTGCTGGAAAATGCGAATTTCGTTAAGGATCGTGAGAAAAATGCGAAATTCTTCAAAGGATCGCTGAAAAAACACTAATTTCGTCAAAGAATTGCTGAAAAAACATGAATCTCGCCCAATAACAGAAAAATCATGGTTCATAATCATTATATCTAGTAGTATATGTAAATACAGTTTGTGATATAAGACAAAATTAACATTCACCAATCGGCGAGTAATACTGGAAATTGGTGATTGATGTTATTGCCACCACTGGCTAAACTTAGTCACACTCGCCAATTGCGATGATTGAATGTAAAATGAATTTTTTTTTCCCGCTGTCACTCAAAGAATTTTGAAACCATTTGGTGAAGTTTTTTCCGAAACCATTTTGTGAATTTCCCGATTTTTTCTTCAAAATCATTTGACAAAGAGACTTTTTTCTCGATGGCATTTGACAATATTCAAAATTTTTTTACCCAAGACAATTTGACGATATTCTTAATTTTTTTTGTGCAATTCGACAAATGTTCATGGAAAAAATCATGAAATTCGTTAATCAATAGTCGATAAATTGTGAAATTCAGCAATCGTTAGCGGTAAAATCGTAAAATTTGTCAATCGATAACGGAAAAATAATGAAATTCATCAAACGGTTTCCGGTAAAAAAATTGTCTTGCACGCTGATGTGATGATCAAAAGGGTTTTGAAGGCATTTATTTTATTTGTTGTATTGTGTATAAATACCTAGGTGGAAACAGTTTGCTTATTTTGTCAAATGTTTCAACAATATTCGACCCAATACGCATGCATAAAAAAAATCTTCCGATAGGACCGGCCAATGAGGTGAAGGTCTATTACGGTCTCTAGAAACGTGTTTGGGATCATCTCCTGTTGTTTTTTTCTTGCACTTTGCGTTAAACCTAGGAAGGTATTTATATAGAACTCACTGTGGAGTGTTTAGAAGGTATTTATTTATTTCATTTATTATAATTTGTATGAATACTTAGGTGTCCATTTCGGATTTACTGTTTAAAAATGAATTTAGGCTTTTTTAACGTTCGCGAAATCAATCCCGATGGAAATTGTCTTTTTAGATCTCTATCATTTTGTTTATATAGTACAGAAAATGATTATTTAAATGTATGTAAAAATATCGTAGAACACGTAATACAAAATTGGACCACTTATAGTCCGTTTATTATCGGGGATGAATCTTATGGTGTTCCGATTGCTAATGAAGACAATTATGTAAATATATGGTTCTTCATAGAGGTATATGGTTCTTCACACTTCAATAGAAGCATTGTTTAAATTAATATAATTCTACAAATATGATGCAGTTTTAAAATATCGAGTAATGATTAATACTGTCAAAGAATATACTCATATACGTAATTAAGTTTTGGTACTTCTCTATTATCTCATCGACCACTTTTCATAAAAAAAAAACTATCGCCAAATAAATGGGAGAACGTTGTCATTGGAATATTAAAATAAATAAATAAAATATAAGAATTTAAGGACACAATTGTTATTTTAATTAATGAAATAACTAATAAATCAAATAAACATAATGAAAAATACACGCAAATGTTGAATTAAAAACCACTTGATGACATAAAAAACACGTATAATGTTTTCGACATCAAGTAAATGGGACTGCAATTTTGGCATTTAATCATACAGTTTGGCGATAGTATTTTGTTATGAAAAGTGGTCGATGGGATAATAGAGAAGTACTCAAGTTTTTTATACCAAGTTTGAAAATTTATCTTTTTTTGACATTTAAAAAAAATAACATAAAAAAACATTACAAATTTGCCCATTTAAAACATTCAAGATTTGTATATATACAAACAATACAATGTAAATATTAATATTGTTACATGATACATTATATACATTGTTTGCATATATACTTCTTTGTATACATATATTGTTTGTATACATACAAACAAATATAATGTAAACATTATTCAAATATTAAGAGTTTGCAAATCAAAACATTCTAAAGATTTGTATACATACAAACAATATAATGCATACATACTCTTTACAAATAAAATAGCCCACTTATATAATGACAAAACTTTTAAATCGAATAGAGATAATATATTTCTGTTTTGTTATGAAAAGTGGTCAATGGGATAATAGAGAAAAGTACCTAAGTTATTTATAGCAAGTTTGAAAATTTATCTTTTTTTGACATTTAAAAAAAATAACAGAAAAAACATTACAAATTTGCCCATTTAAAACATTCAAGATTTGTATACATACAAACAATACAATGTAAATATTAATATTGTTACATGATACATTATACATTGTTTGTATATATACTTCTTTGTATACATATATTGTTTGTATACATACAAACAAATATAATGTAAACATTATTCAAATATTAAGAGTTTGCAAATCAAAACATTATAAAGATTTGTATACATACAAACAATATAATGCATACATACTCTTTACAAATAAAATAGCCCACTTATGTAATGACAAAACTTTTAAATCGAATAGAGATAATATATTTCTGTTTATTTTATAACTTATATTCAGATGCTCAGATTCTGCTTTTTTCGAACACATAATAATAAAAATATTACTACCGTGCGTACTGTCTTTTGACATTATATTTACATAATCGAATTCATTATCAATCGGAACACCATAAGATTCATTCCCGATAATAAACAGACCATAAGTGGTCCAATTTTGTATTACGTGTTCTACACGTTTGAATAATTATTTTCTGTACTATATAAACAAAATGATAGAGATCTAAAAAAAAATTTCCATCGGGATTTCGCCAACTTATGAGCCTAAATTCATTTTTAAACAGTAAATCCGAAATGGACATCTAAGTATTCATACAAATTACAATAAATAAAATAAATAAATAAAATAAATACCTTCTAAACACTCCACAGTGAGTTCTAGATAAATATCTTCCTAGGTTTAACGCAACGTGACAACAGAAAAAAACAACAGATGATACGATCCCAAACACGTTTGTAGAGACAGTCATAGACCCTCACCTCATTGGCCGGTGATTTTTTGACGCATGCGTATTCGATCGAATTTCGATGGAATAGATTTGACAGAATTACCAAACAGCTTTAAATATATGGATTGCAAGCACAAAGAAAAGATTGTAGGGTCTATTACAAAAGAGGAATTTCATCAGGCAAAGTTAAAATTGGTAAAACTAGTGCAGGTAATGTACTTTGCCAGGGAAATGAAGGCGCTCAAGAAAGGTGAGAAACTAAAGGATAGTCGAGTAAGTAATTTAAATCCTTTCTTGTTAGGGATGAAATAATTAGGATTGGTGGTCGTTTAGACCAATCAAATTTATCTTATGATAAAAAACATCCTATTATTTTACCCAAAGATCACAGGCTTACACTTTTAATTTTTTAGTATTTTCACTTAAAAAATTTGCATGTTGGTGCTCAAACCTTGCTTCATTTTGTGAGACAAGAATTCTGGCCTTTAAATGGCAGAAACATAGCCAGAAAAATTGTGCATAATTGCATTGTTTGTTTTAAAAACAAACCTAAAATTGCCGAACAAATTATGGCCTCGTTACCTAAAGAAAGGGTGAATATCAATCCCCCTTTTACAAATTCAAGCATTGATTTATGTGGTCCATTTTATATAAAATACAAAAACCAACGTAAAGGAGTTTTTAGTAAAATTTATATCGCAATTTTCGTCTGTTTTGCTACTCGTGCAATTCATTTATAAATAATAACAGATTTAACTTCTGAAGCCTTAATAGCTACCTTAAAAAGCGGAATTTGTGTCACCATCTTTTCCGATAATGCCTCTAATTTTGTTGGTGCGAATTCAGAATTGAAAAAATTGCATAAAATTGTAAAAAATCAATCCGAGGAATTGGCTGCATACTTATTGGCTAATTCAATTTCTTGGAAATTCCGTCCTCCTAGATCCCCTAATTTTGGTGGCTTGTGGGAGGCAGGAGTAAAATCCTTTAAGCACCATTTAAAAAGAACTATTGGAGATTTAAAACTAACTTTTGAGGAATTTTTAACTATCGTTAATCAAATCGAAGGCATTTTAAACAGTGGGCCTCTAATAGCTTTATCTTCGGATCCAAACGATTTCGAAACGTTAACCCCAGGACATTTTTTAATCGGCCGCCCTATAAATAGCATCTGTGAACCAAACTTGACTGACCTTGCCAATAATAAACTTAGTCATTAGTAGCGAGTTACAAAAATTAATCAACTAATTTGGAAAAAATGGAGTACAGATTATTTAAATACTCTCCAACAGCGTACAAAATGGTTAATTGAAAAAGAAAATATTAAAATTGGAACTATGATTTTATTAAAGGATAGTAATTTGTCCATGTGTACCTGGTTAGTAGATCGCATTCAAGACGTTATTTATGGGAGTGATGGTAAAATTAAGGTCGTTCTTGTTAAAACTCCAAATTCAAACGAGCAATTTCTAACCTTTGCATTCTGCCCATAAATTATCCTTTTTTATAATGTAAATATTTATTTTTCTTATATTTCTTGTGCATTTATATTTGAAAATTTTTGCAGTAACTTTGTATTTTAATATTATAACTAGATGGAACCCGTCAGAATTTGACGGGGAAAAAATACTATAACAATATCAGTAAAATAAGCTTCTTTATTATTTAAAAAGGGGTGCGTATGAAACAGTCTTTCAAATATTTTATTTTAAAAAGTTTTTTTCCCCAGTCAAATACAGTACTATTTCCGATGCAAACTCCAAATAAACAATCCGTAAACAACTGTGTAATGCAAACCAGTTTGACAAAACCGTCATACTCCCCACGGTATGAAAAGAATTTCATGGACCTATGAAGTATATACAAATAGTATATTCCTACGGTCATATCATATTCAGTAAATAAAAGAACATAGTAAATAAAGCACACATCTCCTTCCCCCACACCTGTGATAATGCAACCGAATGAGCTCCTACGCGCATGTGCATTGCATTTGCCCAAAAGCACCGTCGAAATTCGACGTTAAAAAGTTTTAAAATGTTTAAATTAAAAGTTTTAAAATGTCCTCTTTAATCATTGTTCGTTTCAAACCCATATCATTTAAAACGCATCCATTGTTTTAAGCTAATCAGATTTTATGTAATTTTTTTACAGTAATAAATCAATCGGCCGATGAGGGAGATTTTTAATGTTTTCAAGTGTAATTTATTTGTATTTTTTCTTCGGTTCCTTTACATAATCATATTCTGATATCTGATGGAACATATACATCAACGAATTCAACAGATCAATTTTATGCTATTCAATTCATAAACTAAAAATAGTTTTTTTTTTTTTTTTTTTTTTTTTTTTTTGACAGATTTTCGTTTAGCGCTAAAATGCTCTTATCTTATGGATAATCTGATCTTATGATTTATCACTGTTTTTATCATTACTATTATTATTATTCACTTTTTATGATGGCTTGGAAATTCTATTTTCAATTGTGGCAACTTTCCCAAGGGCTATTTTGCATTACTGAAGCAAACTGGTAGTCATTGATAAGATAGAATTGAAAAACTCTTCATGCTTGAAAATTATTTAAAAAGTCGTTAAATTAAGCGGCAGTTTTCAAATAAATTTCAATCGAAAGCTAATTTTTTTTCTAATTGATGATGTAAGAATTGAAATTGTAAAATGTAGTAAAAAATAGAAATTTTTAGTATTTAGAAGTGATGTAACCGCGATGAAAACTAAAGCGATAGCGCCGTTTGTTGTCACAACCGTTGTACATTTCTAAAAATTGCCACTGTATTTTGGCTTACGTCCAAAAGTAGAAAACCATTTTTTGACATCAAAAGAGAAATTCACAGTGAAAGAAATAGGACTTGGCGCTAATAAAGAATTATTAAATGAACTTATAATAAACCTACCAAAATAATTCTTATGAAATATTAGTCTTACATTGTTTATTCTAGCTAAAAATACAATCATTATTTCAAGATTTTTTTTCTACCCTAACTCTATTTTTATTAATTTTAAATTTCCTGAAATGCTTTACTTTTGTGATTTTTTTTTATTAAAAAAGGAAATCTTCTAACCTATAATTAAAAAAAGTAATTGGTAACATGTAATCAAGGTATGCAATCAAGATGAAGAAATCAATGACGGCTCCAATTCTAATATTTATAATTATGAGCGGAAAAATCAGTTAAAATTAAGTCATGTTGACACAATCATAATCATATACATTTTTCTCTTTAGTTTTATCAATGTTAAAATGAATTTCAAGGTAAGCATAACGTGATTTTCACCGGCGCAAACTTTTCACACTTACTTTAAATCCGTTACTTTAATGCTTAAACACCATGCATACAAATAAAAATATATTTTGAATTTAATTGGAATGAAAAAATGGCATCAACAAAGTTGTAATGCATAATGGTAAATTAAACCCAATGGACAAAGTTCCCGTGGCGTCACAATAAATATGAATTTTTATTCGCTTTTAAAACACGCGGATAAATATTTTTACGGAAACTTAACTTGCAAAATAAAAAATTCGGCCTAAAAGCCGCGTGCTTTTAATATTCATTATTTCTCTTAATATCCTCGCAAACCACAGAGTTCAGAGAATAAACTCTATACTAGATTATTTTTTAACACAATTTTTCAAATTGGTAAAGTAATCATACAAGTTGTAAATTTCCAACTGGACGAAAAATGTCCGGGCCAGTTGGAAATTTACAACTTGTATGATTACTTTACCAATTTGAAAAATTGTGTTAAAAAATAATCTAGTGTATTCACGTATCCAGCGTTTACTGGAGTACCATTACCTGCGATCTTTTCTGTTGAGCTGATTAAAATATCAGACCAGATGCTTTGATAAATAAGGTTAACTGGATGAATTATGCCCTGCAGATTCGACCGGGATAGCTCAGTGGTAGAGCGTGGCGGCTTCAGCCAAGCGATCCCCAGGTTCGAATCCTGGCCCGGACATTTTTCGTCCAGTTGGAAATTTACAACTTGTATAATAAACTCTATGCCTTGCAACTGTGGGCGTTATCCGATTATGACGTCATTAGCAGAAGTAAAAGTTTAATTGAAAATTACGGCTAATTAATTAAATTTTCGAACAAACGAATGCACGATAACAAATCTGTGTTCAAATAATCTTTCATTTAAAAAAAGAATGATGTAATTTGATGCAGTAGTTTGTTCTCACGGATTGTCGAAAGAAATCGCTTAGCGTTTTAAATATATAGATTGAATTGAATTGTATATTTGTATTATTGATTGAATTGAAACTTGCATTGGAATTGAAGATTTATTGTTAAAAAGAAAAAAAAATAATTGTTTACAACGACGGACATTTGTTAAAGAAATGTTGCTGAAATAAATATTTCAGTGGTGGCCGGTATGTTGGCGCCACTCTTGGCTTCTAACATCGCTTGGCGATAAATATAATTCAGAAGTCGTTTGTTCTTCGCTTCGTACGGTGTCTCCATGGGGAGCTCCGAAAACCAATACTTTTGTAAATAAAAATGGTTCGTTAAAGTCAACATAGTTTTATAGATTATACACAAATTTTATAGATAGTTACTTAATTACAGTCCACTAACCTTTTCGTAGTCAACATATACTATGAGCCAATTTTTCACTCTAACATTTTTCATTTGGAAAAATTTGTTAGTTTCCTTCTTTATTAAGATCTTCAGATATTATTGAGATTTTCAGATATTATTTATTCATTTATTTGAAAGTTTTTGTTCATTGAAGCCGCAGCGGACGTCCGAAGTATTCAGAGCTCCGACCCTATCCTTCCCGCTAATCGATGCATATATATATATATATATATATATATATATATAATTCATATATTCATTATGTATAATTTTAAATAGTCCTGGGGTCCCATCGACTGGGATTACAGGTAATTGTGACTGATAAATCGAAAAAATTTTTAACAGATTTCGAATAATGTACTTTCTACAGATGGCATCACAAAATACGGACATGTAAGTTCTAGAAATATATTTCCAATTATCCGGAAAAATAACTTTTTCGGAATCGGCAAGGTTCCGTCGCCGTTGGTTAAGAGAGATACTACTGAGACAGAGAGCATAGCAGTTTCGAATAATGCGGAAAAAAAAAAAAATCCTTAGACATTTTCCAGGTGGTGTGCACTGAGAACTCTTGTTTACAATTCCATAATGAAAAAAAATCCTCTTATCTATGAGTCTGCTATCTGATAATCACAAGAAGTGACAGACAAAAATATTTGAAAGGAGTTGGGTAGATAAAATTTACTTTTTGTCCCTAGATAGGATTACATTTTTTACCCTTTTTTCTAAGATTTGCCAATGTGTCCAACTACTCGGCATGCGCTTTCTTGAGATTACAGAACAGCTGCAGTATAAATTGCAAATGGAATTCACTCCCTGCATAATCAAAATATATACAATAAACAGCATACATTTTACATACATACATGTTACATACGTAATCCATTTTACATACTTACATGCATCTTACAACATACAATACATACGAACATAAATGAAATCAGTAACGCTTTTATCGTTGTCTGATATGTCTCTAAAAAAATATAACTATACTTTTAAATTCAGTAATTTTTTTTTAAATGCCTGTAATTTTTTGTAGCGATGTTTTTTTAACAAACGAAAAAATATAGCTATTCTGTCGTTAATAAAAAGAAAAAGAATAAAATAAAAAAATGTAAATACTTTTCTAAAGTTATACAAGAAGAAAAATTACAGTAATTATCAACTTATCTGATTTCCAATCACGATTAATCAAAAACAAAACAGGCTATTCATTTGATTAATCAATGGAGAACTATAACACACCAGCAATCGGAAATTTTCATTTCCGTGTGTCAACAATACCATTTCGAAAATTATAAACAGCAAACAATTATACGAATTAACTTCCCGATAGACTCGCAGTCAATCCCATTCACCCGCTAAACAAAAGAACAAGCCAATAAATAATTGCTCAGTACGATGATTCGCCTTTAGAAGCAGAGAGCATCAGTGGCAACAATGGGAAGAATCTCTAAGGTCTAAAGAGCAACTTTTTGAATCATTTGTTGGACGCGTGGAGAAAATGAACTTAAAACATCGAAAAGTAAAACTGAAATATTGCTTTTTTGCTAATGTACCATATTAATTCGAATGGGAAAATTAGATTTCCTTTGTTGAAAGCTTCCTGCTGCACACTTATTTCTAAAGCGAAACAACAATAAATTAACAAATGAACAAATAAAAAGTAAGGATAAAAAAAAAAAGTTTTTTTTTCCCTTTTAAACACTCTTTTATATGCATTCGATGCTTATCTTGAAAATAACGCCTAATTTCAGGACTGCAGTTCATGATTTTTCCAAGAAATTTCGATTACATAAAGTTAATTAGGCGTGGGAACCGAAGCTCATTATGGGAAAATTTACCGCTTTTTATTTATTTATTTATTTATTTTTTACGCTTGGTAGAAAGGACAAGATACTGAATTTATTTTTAAAAATAACTTTTTTTTTTTTTTTTTTTTAAAGATAGGGTAACGAGAAAGAAAAAAAAATTTAAACTATCTTTTTATGATTTCTAAATTGATTTCCCAACGTTTAATCATACTTTAACTAATATGAAACTATTAATTTCTCAAAGCGTATTTAAAAAAAAAATGTATTACATTATTTATTATATATTTATATTTTCTACATTTTAGTGGAAAATATTTGTTTGTTGAAACTTCACAGCCAGTTGGCTTTTTTTTTTTTTTGGCGAGTGTGGTTTGGCGTATAATTAAATTCATTGTTGGTTGCAACTCGTATACAATTGTAACCATAAAGAATATTTGACGATTTATAACCTGTGGCTGGCTAACGGAAAAATGCCTTAAATTTAAATTATTAATTTATAATTAAGTTCTAAAAATATTAAAATCTTGTATTGTCATCGGAAACACACCTTTGTACATAATTTTTTCCATGTCAGGAAGCGAGTTGAAAATCGATTATAAAATTCCATCTGTACGTAAAAAAAACAAGTTGAGTTAAACAAAAGAGTGCAAAAACTGTCTTCTTTGCAGATTTTCTTTATACGCTACTGACGACCAAGACGACTTTTCAATCTTTGAATTCCGTCCATACTTTAATACTTTCCCCCTGTATATCTAACACATTACCACCGTATTTACACAAATCTTTATTTTAGTTCTCATATACACCCATCTTAGAGATACATTCAACTCACGCCCAGGGCTCCCAAACTTAAATAAGACCCTAAATCTATTGACAAAGTATTAAAAAAATAGCATTCAGAGTTTAATTATTTACATAAGTTTTGTTTTGTACTATATCAAGATATTAAAAGCAGATCATCAAAATCATGTCTGAAAAATGGCGAATTATGCCTACATTTATAAGTTACATAAGAGTGATCTCAATTTTTTTTTCTTTTCTTTATTGGTGCGCTAGAACTGTTTGGCCCCTGTGTGGAGAATTTCACTTGGCGTCCACTATCCTTTTTAAAAGAAAAAAAAAACTCTATAAAAAACTTATCATTGAGTGATAAGTGAAATGATAGCGTTAAATAACGTTATAACAAAATTAAAATTTCAAGAAAATTTAATTTATTTTAAAATATAAACAAATTAATGAATATTTTTAAAAGTAGTACATACATGCGACTAAGCTAAATGGTAAAGCTGAACTGAATGAATTTTGCTAATGTACAGACCTGGAAAAAAAGTGATTACACCTTGCTATCTCTGCCTCAAATAATTGTGTAAAATGTAACTGGTACCAGTCGATTAGTAATAACATCAACTAATGAATGCTATACTTAAATTTTGCTTAGATACATAGAAATTGTACTAAACTTGAAAATTTTCAATAGTAACATCTAATTTTGACGTATTACTTGAATTCTACGATAAATTTGATCAAAGGATACTAAATGAGAAGTCATTTGGTCAAGTAGTTTAGGAAGTATGCAGGATTAAAGTCTGTAACTCCTAATGTTAAATTCATTTGTAATCGTTGTAAAACAGATTGCAGTGAGCATAGTTTTTAAAGCATATTCAAAAGCATATTCAAAAGCATATTTCACTACTTAGCGAAATGAACTGCGATTTTGGATTCGCGTATTTGAAGCTTTTAGAAATCGATTTCTCTTAAAAAATTCGGTACTTCTCCATTATTCCATCGACCACTTTCCATAAAAAAACTTTCATGCCAATAAACAAATGTTAGAATGTTACCTTTGGAATCTCAAAAGAACACAAGAAATTCGGAAAAGCCCCACTCACTCAAGTGTCAATTATCAGTATCTTTAAATAATAAAATTTACAATATATTAATGAAAACAGAAAAAAATAATCTTGGATATTTATATATTTACATAATTTTTCTTAACTATCCCTCTCGACTGTTGGATAAATGTTTGTGAAGTCACTTGAAATCGATTTATTGTATGTAACTATGCATCGCAACCTTTTTTAAAATGCTTTTTCTCTTTTAATATTATGGTGTCGCTATTTAAGGACGTAGTTTTTTATTTTAATTAATGAAATCACTAATAAATCAGTAAAACATCATTAAAAATACAGATAAACGTCGAATTACAAATCAGTTGGATTTCATGACATAACAAACACGTGTAACTCATCTGACGTCAAGTGAATGTGACGCCACGATCATGCCCTTCTGGCGTTAAATCCTATAGTTTGACGATATTTTTCTTTTTAAATGAAAAATGGTCGACGGGATAATGGAGAAGTACCAAAAATTCATAGGTTACAATTCATAGTTTTTTTTTTTTTTGAAAAATAATTAAAAAAAATATATAATTTTAAAATAATTAAAAAAAATATATATATGAATTGTAACCTATAATTTTTTAAAAACAGAAATCGATTTCTAGAAGCTTTAAATATGCGAATCCAAAATCAGAGCTCATGCTGCCAATGGAAACAAACAAACAAAAAATAATGAAAATAACATTAGGCGTTCCAAACTTTAAACTTTCATAATTTCTAAACAACTTGACCAGCCACCGTTTGATATCCTAACATAAAATTTGCCGGAAAATTTGAATATGATCTGAATACCAAACTTAAATGTGAGAATTGATCTTGGTACAATTTCTACATGTAGACGACCCCCTAAGCAAAATTTAAGTTTAGCATTAATTGCAGGCTTATTATAACTAAAGCGACACAACAATAGAAAATAATTACATAGAAAGACATGTATAAATAAAATAAATAAATAAATAAATAATAAAATTTGCTTTGTTGGCATATTTTATTTACTCGCCAGAGTATCTAATAAATAAATACTTTTTAATAATAAATGCTTTTTAATTTTTATTTTGAAAGTTAAATTTTGACACTCGCTGGTACATAAATAAAATCGCAAGGATTAAATGAGGATTTTGGAAAATATTGCACTTTACTGTAAAGTAAATTTAAAATGTTTAAGCAAATTGAAAGATAAGTCGGTTATTCTCATGCTGTGGCAGACGATATCAAAATAAACTCTGTTATCATTCCTCCTTTATCTTTTGATCAAATTTCCATATGTTCGTTTTCTCAGATGAAATGACGAAGATATTGAGAGTAATATGGAAAAAAGTACTTTCGTAATTCATTTAAAATCGAAGTCATCATGAAATCGTGTGTTCATATTGGTTTGTTCGTCATTTTGTTTGCGAATGTGTTTTATTTTTGTTATTATTATGTGATACCACTCAGCAAAGGTAAGATTATATCGAATTGGTCTACGTATTTCACTTATAGTTCGGGAGGCACCGCCACATTTTGGCACTATGAAAAATGATGCTTAAGAGATTTAAACTTCTTTTACAGGGTCACACAAAAAGTTTTGATACATTAATTCTATAGGCAGTAATTGCTTTTTCAGTTGTGTTATGTGTTTTCCAGCTGAAATAAAGGAGGTGTGTTGATAAACATTGATTTCTAACACCCACTCCTATCCCAATAGGCATCCCCCCCCTTTTTAACATTTTTCAACATTTTGCGTAAGTTGCGTACTATCAGTGCGTAGTATCAGTTTGCGTACTGCGTGGTGTATATAATTCTGCAGGTCATATACACTCCTAATACAAAAGAATTCGGAAGCATTACTGTGTATGAGCGTGAATTGCGTAAGGGTGTTTTATTAGATGCGTCCGTATTTATATAAATATGTAGGATCTATAGTCGTCGTCTGGTCCGTTTGTCCGCATATAACAACGCAAAATTTAATACATATAATCGTTTCAGAATTTTGTCGAGTCATTTCAAATTTTATGAAAATCGAATCAAAATTTAAAAAGATATTAATAAAAGTTTTCTTCATTCTATTCAATCCTATCGTACGTAATTAATTCAATGATATCCCATGATAGGTGATGATTCTAGTTTACCATGGTGATTGATTCCTATTTAAGATGGAGTCCTATTATTTCCGTATTACTGAATTTAAAAACCGAATTTGTATATTAAAATTGTTTAAATATAGCAATCCTATAATCTACTGACAATTTTTTGGATAGATGTTTCTGGAGAAATAGATATTAAATAGAAAAATAGTCTAAATATGGATTTCAAGTTCTGAAATATTCAAAACTAGGCTTAAGTTTCTCATTGGAATTTTCAGTAAATGTCAACAAAAGATAAAATGTTGCCAACTTAAAATGTACTTATTTTATTACGGAAATTAATCATATTATAATAACAGACAATATAATTAATTTTTTCAGTGAAATAACAAAGATGATTTTTTTTTTACAGTGTCTTGTATTGGATATTTGCGCACAGTATAATTTTAATGTAACAGAATTGTAAATAATTGTTTGTAAAAGTGTATTGAAACTTACTTTCATAAAATAAAATTAATATCTATAATATGAAAATCTGCACATAAAATAAATTTTGTATTCATGCAATTTTGCATTAGAGTGCAAAAGCACTAAAATTTGAATATTTATAAAATTAGTTATAGTACGAGTCTACCTTATTTGTCACGTTTGACGTACAATTTCCAACTTGTTTTATTGAGTTATGCATTATCTAGTTGAACTATATTAGTATTATGCTAAGAGATGATTGTGGAATATAAATAAATTCATATACTACGCAAAGAACTGGATACATTGCCGTCTATGGATGGTTATCTATGAAAGTACGTTTTCAGTTGTTATGCGTTTTCTGAAGTGTAAACTTACGATATCTTTTTCACCTTATTAAACTGTGAACGTATTCGTTACAGTATTCTAGAAATGTTGGAAAGTGTTTCATAAACTATATTTGACGCATTATTATTATTTTTTTGGTAACACTTACGAATATAGTTGTTGTTAAGTGTTTATGACTTGGGGTTGTTTGTCTGCCGTTTCCGTCTTCTGTCTGTCCATGCTCTAACACAGGCATGTCGAACTCTTCTACCTCCGCGGGCCAAATTAGGCATTATATACAAGCCGCGGGCCACATAAAAAAGTAGATATTATTATTTCAATTGCAGAGAATACAATCTGTACGTACAAAACACAGCCATGTTAAAGAACTATTCACGCAACGTTTCAAAATTATTATTATTACGTATAGTTTATTTTATCTTATTTGTAGATAAAATATTCAAAATTACTTTTCATCAATCAAATCTATAAAATTTAACTGAATTTTCTAAATTGTACTTATTTTAAAAATAGATTGTACATGTACATGCTGGTCTGTTAATCTTGATCTAGCAAAAGCACATAGCTGTCAATCTTTCGTGTTTTCTTCAAGTAAAAAATAAAAATAAACATATTTTGAATCAAGAGATTTATTTAATAAATTGTGTCGTATCTATGGGTTACTTATTTGATTTCATTTATTAATATTATCCTGGTTCAAATTATGTTTATTTGACTTGAAAAGTAACAGCATTGTTGGCAGTTGCCGTAAGATGTCGTATAAAAATGCGCACCGAACGTAGCTAAAATGTGCCTAATTGCATACAATGCTTTCAAAAATCGGTCGATTCATGATTAATTACAGAAATTTGGAAACCCATATCTATACATTTTCGCTCGTCAAAAATCTGCTCTTGAATATATTTTTAAAATATTCTAAAAATGTCCACTCCGATGATTTTTGTAATGTCTGACAACATTTAAAATGAAATACATTTTCTTTTTGAAAATTGTTTTATCAAAGTAATAAATTGAAACCGTTAATACAATCAAATAACAACATGGCATTATGAAATTTGCCTTGAAGTTGACGTTTACTCAGATGCTTTGTAAATTGAAATGAAAACTCCAAATGCTTTGTCTATTAGTGTTCTTTTAATAATAAGTGTTCAAAATTTGTCAATTTAAAATGAAAATTTTAACCGTGTATATAACAATTCGAAATTAACAGTTAAATATTTATAATGGAAAGTTACCAAATATCTGTATAAGAAGATAGATCTGGTTATCACTATTCATAATTCCAAGATATTTTCTAAGATTGATGATGATTAAGCATGTGTGTTCAAATATAAGTTTATAAGCACTATAAGTTTTAAAGCACATGTCCGGCTTTTATAAATATCTCCGCTACATATAAATGTGTCTAGCAATGGTACTTATGCTTATAGTATTTTTAAATATCTTTAACTGCTCTTGACATCATTTATTCAATTTTGTAGTGAAACATTTTGATCTCTGGACATTTAATGCAATAAAGACAATAATTAGTTTTTTAAAGCAAATCCATTAATTCAATATGCTTGGTGTCTTTGATTCTCTATTAAGAAGCATCAATTTCAGTTCTGACATTTAATCTTTCCGATGTTTAGCCCGATTTTTGTGAGTTTTCTTCACACTTTGTGCTGTAGCGCCAATTAATGTTACATTCTTTCCAAACTCCAGCACTGTCTACTTATCAAACATAAAATTTCAGTTTTTCTTTGAATAGTTTCATTTTTCCCAGTTTTCCTTGTATTGTAGATCATCTTTAAAAATATCTCCTATATTCATCTTCAATTTATCTTATTTATTCATAGTGGTAAAGAGCTTTAACATATTTTTTATAAATCCCGGGATGTATGATAGTATGTGAATAAAATGTGTAAAATGAAGTAAAAAACTGAAAGAAATGAAATAAAGATCATGCAGGATTCCAGAAAGATCTCGCACAATTACTAACCTAAGTAATGAAAATAATTAAAGAGCTCAAATTCAAAATTCATATGTTTGACTAAAACCCAAGTGAAGAATCTGGATGACATTTTCGAGGGTTTTATTTAAAGCACAAAAGTGATAATTTGTGTCGCATTCAAAGCGACTCATTAAAAATTATTTAATTTTATATTTTGATTTTTTTTTACAAATTTTAATTGTTCTTAATAAGCACCAAATTTTATTAATTTTACAATACATTTATTAGTATTTAATAAATACATCATATTATTTTGGAAAGGGGTATGAAATCGAAGACAGTAGTAAAATAAAGTATTAGTTTCGACATAAAACAAATAAAATTATAAGTAAAATAATTTAAAATTTTTACGAATCTTTAAATTTTTAGACTCAAGATCTCGCGCATTGCTACGTTCCAAGTGTTATCTGTGTATTCACATTTTTTTGTGCAAAAATTTAAAATTGAGTTATCTGCTTATATACATCACTGTTGCCAGATAGGCGAGATTTTTCTAATCTAGAAAGCTACGACATTTCTGAAGAGAAGTACTTCCCTTGTTTGATGACAGAATAAATGAGACAAATTTTACTAAATTCAAAAATAGTAGTAGCATTATGAATAAAAAAAGCCCATCAAACTGATATCATTGATACAGATCTTTCTTATTTTTGCCATCTGTAAAACCACGGTTGGTGCAAGTGTGTTCGTTCAAAGTGTATTTTCATGATGCATGTTCTAAAAACTAAAATACGGGTAAAATATCAAAGGCTTCGCGGGCCACATGTTTGACATGCCTGCTCTAACACTTGTTACGGATTGCCATGATATTGATGTTTGCTATGCCATGCACGTTATTGAAAATGAAGTGTATAGCATTTTTAGTTCCTTTAAATGGACACTCAAAAGAATCCCGTTACATTATTGTCTGTGGGGAAAAATCGTTTGCTGTGTATTTTAATGATGTTACACTATTTCAAACATAATGAAATTTATATCCTTATTCAGGTGCGGTGCAAGATGATTACTGTAGACTATTACGTGTGTAAAAGTTATCGTTCATTTACAGGGACACACAAAATAGTTCTGTTGCAGTACTGTCTATAAGCGATAAATGATGGAAGCGCATTTTGAGTTGTGATATGTGTTTTAAGGTTTTACTAAATTTTTTCATAGGGATGTGTATAAATAACATAGATTATATACAGGGCCACACAAAATAGTTCGTAAGAATTAATGTATATAAGCGTGAATTGCTTAAGGATATTTCTTAACTGAGTTATGCATTTCCACGACGAACTGTATTCAATATATACTGGTGTCCAGAAATTAAGTGGCAGTGACCGATTTCAGACGTTTCGTCGAATATCTTACTGAAACGCCTGAGGAAATTCCCGGAATGCCTTGAATTTTGAGGATGTAAGGAGCATGTTTGACTTCATATTTTTCAGTGAAGATTTTGTCGCGAGGACAATTGGGGAGGGGAGGGGGCAACAATAATTTTAATAATAAAATAATATTTTCAATCACCCAAGTAACAGAAAATGCTAAAAATGGTCTGTCACTGTAGCAAATGACTATGTAGGTCCTGTTCAACATTTGTGTGCATTTGTGTAAGAATAACTCGTATAGTCGTAAAAATGTTAACGTTTCTGTGAAAAATTCAAAAGTTTTTTTTTTTTTTTTTATTATAGTATGCAGAGTTTTTAGCCGAATTTAACACCGCTTTCCAAAAAAGGAAACTGAAGCTTTAAGAATAATAATATTCTCAAAATGTCGGAAAGTGTATTATAATTCATTTATGTTGCATAATTATTCTTGCTGCATAACGGAAAGCTATTTTCCAAAACATGAACATCGGTATTTTGAAATAAATGATTCTTTCGTAATCGCATTAATATGGCGAATAATAATAGGTGTTTCCCTTTTTTTTTCCAGGTTATTATTACGATCTGAATATTCATTTACAGAAGATAGAACCTCTCACCATTCGAGGTAATGCAGGCAGGCTTGGAAATCAAATGTTTGTATTTGCGACTTTGTACGGACTTGCTAAATTGAACGACAGGGAATTAGCGCTCATGCCCAAGAATTATGAGGCACTGGCTGAATATTTTGAGATGGATTTTCCAAAAGTGAGTGTGTAAAAGAACATTTTTTTCCCAGAGAAATTCATCCATAAAATAGCGTAATTAACAAATGAAAATAAGTTTCGAAAATTCAAGAAAACTATCATTTTATTTTTAGCATTGAGACACAGCTTGAAGTTATGAGTTAACGGGACGTTTTAGCTATCTTCTCCCCATGTAAAGCCCCATGTTAACCACTAACTGCTGTAACAGAAATTGTCGCCTACCTATTCTGAGCGGTCTCTGAGGCCGTTTTATCGAAAGATAAATAAAAAGCTCGATTAATTCATAATATACTGTTTCTGTATTAAACTTTACTCACAGGACTATTATAATTAAAATTCACTTATACAGAAGTCTCTAGCGATAATACTAAGGCTCTAAACAAAACAAAAATTGCTTTAGTATCTATACTTAAACTGTAAAAAAAAAAAAAAAAAAAAAAAAAAAAAAAAATCAGCGATCTGTAAGAGAACGCTAACAGCAGTTAAGGGTAAAAACAAGTGGGTAAGTGTGATCGAAGATTGCACAAAGGGTTTTGTTTAATATTACTTTAAAAACACTTTATCATTTCTTTAATAAATCCCAATAAATTTCATGTTCCAAAAATAAAAGTCATGTTTTTTATAAAGTAAAAATTTACCGGTCGATCTTTCTTGTTTTTTTTAAAATCTGAACCGGTTCGATAGCGGGCAAAGCCCACTATTATACTCTGTCGTAATAATATCCGTCATGTGGACTAAATGCGATAATATTAAAAAAAAAATAACAATGACCTTCAAAATGTTAGACGTCAGATTAATTTTCTTTTTAATTCTCTAATGACGTGATATTAAGCTGCTTTCTGTATTTACACATACTCATACTCCTTGTAATATTGAGAAATGTTTGAAAATTTCCGTTTGATTACTAATATGACATCATAATAATTTTTTTTCCAATTGGTGAAACTTTTTATTTTCATTTTTCACTTGGAAATCTTTCAATAGAAAATTAATTATTGTAGAAAGAATTTTATTGTGGATTTTTAATGGTTGGCAACTGCTATAACGAAAAATGTTTAAATTTAATAGGAAAAGGCTGTTAGATTTTTGGTTTTTTATCTCTATATATTAAAATAATACGATATTTTCAAATTTTATGGTTTTGAGCTTCATACTAGGTATTTAGCTATAAGTACACAAAATTTCATGCCTATAAGTTACATAGTTTCTGCGATCCGGCTCTGTGACGGACATACAATGAAGCGGGAGTAATAGGGTTTCGTGAGATGAACGAAACCCTAAAAAAATTAAATGGGAATTGTTAAACCCTCAAAATCATAGTAAATTAACGATCTAACAATAAATTCTTCTACTGTAACAAGGACTAGACCTAGAGTATTTTAGTTAAATTTTTGTTCAACGCACGTCGAAATGGTTTTGTGAATTAGTTTAATAGATCCCAAGTCCCGTACGATTATTTTTCATTAGTAAGGGTAAAACCGTATAGTCGGGAGAAACCGGATAACTCAGATTTGACTCGATTTGAGCTACGCTCTAGAGGGTAAGGGTTGAAATAATTAGCTTAGGTAAAGAAGCGGCATTGCGGTATCTTCATACTGGAATTTGTGTAATTAATGTACTGGAAAGTTTATTTTATCATTTTCTTTGTTTTAATATTTACTAGTTTTCCAAATTCTTAAATATGAAGATGAACATATCTAAAGTTATTAAAACTTTTTATATTAATTATGTGTAGCATATTTAATAAAGATTTATTTTCAACAAAAAAATTTTGCTAGCATTTATATAATTATTTTATCAGTTAGCTTTTCGAGCTCCATTCTCTTGGGGTAAGACCAGATATCATTTATAGGATAAAACCGGATATTGTAAAACAATGGTTGGAGATTCCGTAAAAAATGCTTGAAGAAAGGGTAGTCACTATTACAATTGCAAGACTGAATATTATCTTTCTAAAGCTTTTGATCATTTAAATTTGTTTTCTGAAATTTCTCAAATTGCAATGAAGATAACTATTATTTTGTCTTTAAATAATAAATGATTAGACTTATATTTGAAATATTTTTGGTTAAGTTGTAAAATAAGATGTTTTGATCCTTTTCAAAATAAACTCTAAAATTGTTCATTTCCTGTAAGATTAAAATGTAAACATGCAGTTTTAACTCCACTGGTGAACTAAATTATGAACCAGATAATTTGACTTTTTCTAGAAAATCATTTATTTGTAAAAATGTGATAATATATTTAAAATGCTATTATGGTAGAAGGATATGTGCAGAGTATGTATGCAAAATTACATGAAATTCTGTTGGAAATTCCAGCTTCAAGAAGCAACTAATAATACACTCAAATGCCAGAAAAGCTCGTACACCTGCCTGATATCGTGTAGGGTCCCCATGAGCACGTAGAAGTGCCGCAACACGACGTGGTATGGACTCAACTAATGTTTGAACGTATCTTGGAGGCAATTCACACCATGAATCCTGCATTGCCGTCTTAAAATCCATAGAAGTGCGAGGTGGTGATGATCCCTTCTGAACAGCGCATTGCAAGGCATCCCAGATATGCTCAATAATTTTCATGTTTGAGGATTTAGGTGGTCAGTAGAAGTGTTTAAAGTTAGAAGAGTGCTCCTAGAGTCACTGGGTACAAACTTTCGACTTGTGGGTGTCGCAAGGTCCTGCTGGAATTGTCCAAAAGTTCGTCGGAATGTACAATGGACATGAAGGGGTGTAGGTGATCGAGCAGGATACTTACGTACACATCACCTGTCAGAGTCGTCTCTAGACGCATCAAGGGTTCCATATCACTCTAACTGCATACGTCCCATACCATCACAGAGGCTCCACCAGCTTGAACAGTCCGCTGTTGACATGTAGGGTTCATGGATTCACGAGGTTGTCTACATATACCCTTATGCAATTGGAAACGAGAGTCGTTAAACCAGGCAACGTGTTTCCAGTCATTTACAACCCAATGGAGGTATTGGCGGGCCCAGGCGAGGCGCAAAACCAACACCACCCAATGTCGAGCAGTCAACAAAGGTACACGAGTGGGCCCAAGACTTCAAAAGCCCATATCAATGACGGTCCGTTGAACAGTTCTCACGCTGACACTTGTTGATGCCCCAGCATTGAAATCCGCAGAAATTTTAGGAAATGTTGCACGTCTATCTCGTTTAAGGATTCTTGTCAGCCGTCGACGGTCCCGTTCTTTCAAGTTTTTTTTTCTGACCGCACCGCTGTCGAAGATTTGATGTTTTACCGGATACATGATATTCACGGTACATTCGTGGAATAGTCGTGCACGAAAATTCAAATTGCATCGCTACCTCGGAGATACTATATGTCCCATCTCTCGTGTGCTGACTATAACGCTACGTTCAAACTGACTTAAATTGTAATAACCTGTTATTGTAGCAGTAAAAACCGATCTAACAGCTTTACCTTTGTTGTCTGATATTGGTGCTGCCGACCACAGCGCATTCCGCTGATTGGTTGCATACCGTCATTACTTGAATACACATGCCTGTACCAGTTTTTCTGGCTCTTCGCTGTATATGGTGTGCGATTTTACCCTATTTTCGTCTAATCTTCATCTTATTTGATGAAAGAAATTCTGAGATTAAATAAGACGAAGTTTCCTATTAAAAATAGGTGTACGAGAATTGATAGCTATGCAAATAATTCCCAAAATCATCTCGATATGTGTGGTATGTCTTTCCAATGCAAGTGGTTAATGTTTACACTTTGTAAGGGGGTGTTTTCATCTTTTTGGCTGAAAATCGTTTGCTACCACAAATTACGAAAGATAATCTTTTCTGTATTTAATCGCAAAGCTTCTTTTTTAAATTTTAAAGTAGATCGGAAGTTAATTTTTCATACGCCCTCTTTTTTTCTTTTTATCTCTGCGTCAATGCAACACCAACGGTTTATGGGTTAATAAGTATAACACAAATAATAAGAAGCACGAACTTTAAGTAATGTTACAATTGCAAGCATTGCATTAGTTACAATTGTACAGTTGTTAATAATTGTAAAAGTTCAAAATGATTGCCATCAAGCAACACCAACAATACATCGCCTGTAATGCTGTAAAATAACTGGAATGGCAAATAGTTTGCACAGTTTCTGTGGGAGCATTTTCGCCGGAAGTCAAATTCCTGTCAAGTTGGCACGCTGTGTTCATAACTTTGGGAAGTATTCAGTACAATTAAATTTTTCAATAAAGATAATTTGGATAGCAGTACAGTCCTACTAGGCAATCTTCTAAAATAAAAGCGTAAGTCATGTGACTGTCATCAACAGTTCCGGGATGGCCGTTTCACTTTTTCATATGCCAGGCGGCCATTTTTATTCAAAATTATTTTTTCGAATAAAACTGCATAAAAGTTACATTTTAAGAAAGATTGTTCAAAATAAATTAATATTTGAGAGATGACTTACGTTCAATTATGTATATATTCTGCAATAACTTCAGTCGGAAATTAAGTTCACAGTTCAAATTCTCTATTCATGAAAGTAAACAAAAAAAAAAGATTGATTCGTCATGAACATTTAAAATATTAAGTCATAGAGGTAATCATTCGCAAAGCAAGTTCTCCGCGAATGAATTTTTGGACCGCTGCCTCACGTCACAAAAATAATTCGCACCAGTGAGACAATCAAAGTTTACCATAATTATGTGCTATACAACTCAACTTCCTTCCGGACCTTTTCTTGACGTAAATTGAACTCATGGAATAATATTTAATGAATAAAATTTTTAGCATTTTTAAAATCGCTAATACGGCTTTTATTTATCGCGTGTACAAATTAGAAACGATACTTTGATTTTCAAATCAAATGTTTTGATTTATGATATTATTTCTTATTTATTTATTTTCTATTTAAATGAAAAGTGTGAAGTATTTTAAATTTATGTAATATAAGCATTTTAGATTAAAGTTAAGTATTTTAAATGAAATGAGTGACAGGTTTATAATTTAAAATTAAATTAATGTAGTATGAATGATGGTGATGGGAACACTATTTGGCGATTTATCATCCGTTCCCGGCTAACAAAAATACTCATAATTAAAAAAAGGAAATAAAAATAAATAAATGATAGTTTGATGTACATAAATATTGATATACATATCAAAAATAATTTATAGAACTAAAAAAAAAAAAAAAAAAAAAGTAAATAAACAACAATTTGCATAAAATTTTTTTCGCCAAATTGGCGGGGGGAAAAATCGCGCCAACGTGCGTATGTGACACCTGTGCCCAAAAAATATGCGAAATGCTACCATGATCGCAGAAGTTCATGATTTGTCAGAATCTTCCGATTTGGCGAAGGAATAAGGGAAAATTAAATTATGAATAAATGTAACGTGTTACAGTGCTTAACATACATTTAAGGGAGACCAAACTGGTCGTCAGTGGCGGCTAGTTTTAAATAGTTTCTCTATTATTAACATAAAAAATTATAAATATTAATTTAATTTATGACAACCCATCTTGATAACATTAACATTGTAGTTATTGTAGCATTAAAGTTAACATTGTGTACTAATGCACAGTGCACAGTGCAATTACGAGAAATTCCTTTTTATAGAAATTAAACAGCTCTGTATTTTTAATCGATTTCCAATGCAGAAGCTTATAGAATTAGTTTGTATATGTATAAATATATGTATGTCCAGGCATAATTCTTGAACGGATGCTCCTATTTTTATTTATTTATTTATTTATTTTATGGAAAGATCTCTGTTTGCAAATGACTCCATTTCAATATCAACCGGATCTAACAATATATTTGTCTACCTGGGTGTTTTTTTCCCCTTTTATTGACTATGTCTTAACTTTCGCAAAAAAAAAAAAAAAAAAAAAAAAAAAAAAATGGTTGATTGTTAGGAAAATTTAATATGATGTTAAGGTACACAGTACTAGTTTACATTTTAAAAATAGCCGTCGTATCGTGTATATTTTTGTACAGGGACACGTCAAAAAATTTAATATGCATCTTCTAATGCGCGTCAAAATGAACGATATCTTCCACAAAAAGAATTAAAATGAATGTGAATTAGAGTCGAACCGGATCAGTAACCTGATATTATTTGATCTCGACCCAACCTGCAGTTCGGGTCGGGTCGTGACGGCACTAATTGTTTCATTACAGGTCGGGCTTGGTAACTCGTTTTTCAAAAAAAAATTCCAAAATATTGTTCTAGATGGAAAAACTATGTATTAGAATGTAAATGAATATACATACATATGTTCACTTTTGTACATAAAGAATAAAGTTGATATTAGATAAATAATTATAGAGTATTTTTCCATAATTGCATTAAAATATGGATTAATTTTCATTGATTTTGTGTTGAAGTGCGTCAGATTAGAGTTGGATTTCATGTTGACGTCAAATAGTATTTTTAGGTTTGGGTCAGGCATATTCCGACTCGTGCAGGACTCCAATGTGAATAACAATAAAAGGTTTCCACAAAAACACGAAGTTAAGAAACAATCTCTTGAAGTCTTTAAAAAAATCTGTTAATAGTTAATTGTTGTAAAGTTACATACGAAGTGTTTCAAAATTAATAGGACAAACTTTAAGAGGTGGTAAAGCACACTACAACAAACTTTTTTATTTAGGTAACCAGGGCCACAATGCACTTATTCAGTCAAAAATACAAGGTGTCTTACTCGAAGTTGGAGTGAGATTTTCTTTCATAACTTTAAGCATAGTAAAGATATTTTATCGAAATTTTCAACAGAATAATTTTGTTCGAAATGTAACGCTATCATTTCATGGGAACTGTATTGAAAATATCGTTACACTATCCTGAACTGCAATGAAAATATCGTTACACTATCTTGAACTGCATTGAAAATATCGTTACAATATTTTCATTATTGTTAAAGTTATGAACGAAGATTAGGGCCTTTATTTTTGACTGGATTGTGACACTTGATTTCCTATACAAAAAATGTTTTTGTGTGCTCTACCATTTCCTAAAGTTTATCCGTAGGTTCTGAAAACCTCGTATATATAGGAACCAAATGTTTTAGCATATAGTATGAAATATTTTTTTCGACAGGTTTCTGAAATTTCATTATGAATATATTCAACTGCGGTGAGTGAATAACGATTTTATATTTTATTCTTTAGATAAATGCTCGAACATTCAGAGTCCACGATCCGTGGACATTAGGTTATTGGCTATCTGAAGAAGATGCTTCTATTCCCTTAACTTCGAATATTATAACAGGAAACATGTACCCAACTTCTTTCACATTCTTCGATCACGTTAAGAAAGACATAAAGAAGATTTTTCGATTTAGAGTGTCTTTTCGCAAGCACGCCGAAGAAGTCTTCCAACACATTAAGAACATCAGACCATGGACTCAAGTTTTTATTTGTGTAAGTATTCATTATTTTTGACAAAAATTAAAGCTGCAATCAGCGACGCAATCTGAAAACTCACATTAGGTATAGTATATCTGTAAATATGAGAGTAGCGTTATAAGGGAAGTAAAGTTTAACAGACCTGAGCATTATCGCCAATTGTTTGTTTAAAGCGATATCAAATTCAACAAGTTTTTGAGCTAACCTTTAATTTGAGCCAATTTTCAATAAAAAATTGCCGTAACATCCAGTGTGATAGCGATCAAGAATATCCTTAACTTTTTATCCTCATCTCATAAGAAATAGCTCGTAAGATCAATTTCTCCTCCGATAAACCCAACCAGATATAAACATTTTGTAACGTTATACTTCAACCCCCAATATGATGATAGAACGAAATCTAGAAGTGGAGCTATGAGCAAGAATGCGAATTAATCAATTCAGCAAGAGATAAAGGGCATTTTTGGGACGTAAAGCAATTTATATTACTATAGAGATTAAAAAATGAGTTTCTATCAAAAAATAGTGGAAGCCAGCAAACGCAGCAGTAGTCTAGTGATTTATTTGCGCCAATGAATGACCAATAAATAGTAACAACAGGTAATGGTAATAGTCAGTTTTTCATGTAACTTTTCCAACGATAATTGCAGCCAGTCTTTATTTTGGTTTGTGCGCAGAGAGATTGAAGTTAAAATCGGGTCAAAAGTTAATTTTTCAAAAAAATTGGACGTACTCGTAAAGTGGAAACTCGTTGAGCTCGTGTAGTTAGTTTCCATTTTTTACCAATCAGCGTCCGCCATTACTGTGTTTAACTGCACGAGTTCTACAAGTTTCCACTTTACGAATACGTTCATTGTTGAATCTGATAGGAATTTTAGTCATCTAAGTGAATTCGTGTAAGCGAGTGCCGAAAAGTTGTGTAATATGGATTTCAACAGTTTGGACATAAATTTCAAATCCGAGTATGCGCCTCGTGTGTATTTAGCTATTCTGAAATACACGGTCTCTCCCTCCCCCTCCCATACCAAGAAAAACAAGTTAGTGAAATTGTGAAAAAATTACAAAAATAAATATTTATTTGTTCTAAATTACAATAGATTTTCAAACTGATTTTCTCCAACTAAGACTGTCAGCATGTCAGGTGTTTGTATGATTATTACGAAACCGCTGCATTATTCGGTTAATTTTTGAATCGGCATATTCTTCATCGATTTCTCGCTTCTTTGAACGATTGCTTGATGGAAGATAAATTTCCATGATGTAACAACATTCTTCCAGGAAATATACCATGTTGATGTATAATACACGCATGCGCGTTTCTTGACATTATTCTGAACGCCTTCCACTACGCCGATTTAGCTGTAAATATAAAAGAATCCAGTGTTGTACCTGTTGGTTTTCAAAATATATTGCACTTGTCTTATTAGCATATGGATTATTTAAATTACCACTATCGTTTTTTGGGGGCACCTTGTATAAAGTTATCTTAGAGCACTGTATAACACGGTTTGGTTTTGTGCTTTCATCCTCAAGTATTTACTTTCTTTTCGAAAGGGGATATAATTTTTGTTGAATGAATTCAAAGTTATCTTCCCCCAGTAGGAGAAAATTGGAATTTCTACAAAAGAATTTAACATGTTTCAGAAAAAATATATGAAAAAATATGGAAACAAAACTTAAATATCTTCTGTCCGAATTCTCGCATATTAAAAGATTTTTCATATTGATAGGAGTAGACCTGATTACCGCAGTAGTAGATGGTGCAGCTGTCGGACAGGGAGTACCACTAGTTTCGAATACTAATCGTCAATTTACTCAAAAGCAGAATTTGAGTCGTAAATAAGGCGGAAATTAGTATTCGGAAATAATAATGAATGATTGTTTCCATTCCCAAACTGCTTTGTCAATCTCTGGTTGAGAAAATAAGTGCAAAATTCGTATGAGTGCTACGTGATATCGGTTTCAAATGATTGTAACACTTTTAGATGCATAACAGATTCTATTCTAAACAATTAAGTTAGCTCGGAAGGTTGGATAGTCCTCTGAAAAATAAACAAGCTAGTAGAAATGATTGTTGCATGAGGAAAATACTCGAATCTTCGTTTAATTTCGCTTCATAAAATGCAACAGAAGGCGATATAGTAACATTGTAATTGATAATTCGATCTTCTACCACCTGCTACATCTTGCTGTAATACCGTCTACCTCAAAAGCTTAGACACACACTAAAATATGATAATAAAATTGGAAGGAGAAATATATGTAATAATTTTATATTAAATGCACAAAATGTAATTGAAATGAAACATAGTAGCGATATTAGAATGGTTACATAATTACTATAAATATTGCTAATGTAATCAAAAATATGCCTTTCTTTAGTTTTGTTAAACAACAAAAGTTTCAAAAGTTTAGACACATTAAGCAAATTTTAACAAAAGTTGGATTAGTTCCGACCAGCCGACTGTGCTCACCAATCACTCGTTTTACCTAAGCGCCATATAACAGCGAATATTCAATTTCAGTTGGTTATTTAATATGTCAAAAGTTAGGGAATTCTCAAAAGAGGAAAAAAAAAAGTTGAAATAAAAAAAATGAGCTTGTTATTGAAATTTCTGGAGTTTTAAATCTTTCAAAACGAGGAACATATCGAGTACTCTCGAAATAACAATTTCGACCAAGGTGCGGGCGTCCACGTGTAACAAGTGTTCAGACTTTTTGAAAAATTGGAAGATTGGTATCAAAACAAAATATGTCCATAAGTAGAGGCGGATTAACCACCTACCTGGCCCCTAGGCTGAACACATTGGGGCCCCCCTCCTTCTCTATATGTATACACATCGACATACAATATATATATATATATATATATATATATATATACATTATGTACAAACATACACACATATATATATATACATACATATTTTTTTAAGACCAAAAAAAAAATCTCAAACTTAGCGCTGGACCTTTAGTTTGTTGGGCCCCTAGGTTTCAGCCTACTCAGCCTATTTGGTAATCCGCCTCTGTCCATAAGGCAATTTAAATTTATTTATGTGTCAATAGCTCAAAGGACACAATACATAGATGCATAAGAGACTCCAAGAACATGGTTAAAAAATGCCTTGCAAACCGCGCCAAAAATCACACCATAAAAATAGACTAGGATGAATTGTACGAAAGTACAATTCATCACGTACTGTGATGAATTCATCACGTACTGTGGATCGAAAGTACATGTCGTAAGGTGACAAGTGACTCACCGTATTATTCAGCGGCGAATGAAGTGAAATCTGGATGATCCTGATGGCAGGAATCGTTACTGGCATGATCTCAGGAAGCAGCCACGTACTTTCTTTAGTAGATGGCCAGCCGGTAAGTCTCTGATGGTAAAAGGGTGGGGGGTTTTGGTTTAATGAAAAAATCTCCTTGGCTTTTTTCTCCATGGGAAATAAAATTTAACAAAGTATCAAGAGATACTGGAAAGTTCTAGTACATAGTTCTAAGTATAATAAAGATGAAACATGCAACTTTTGCTTGAAGCCAAAAGTAACAGGCTACTGCAATCCTAAAAACAGTTACAATTCGGCCCAAACACTTTCCGCTTGCTTTGAAACACCTGTGGGGTCTGTCACTTAGAGTAAGAAGATCAAAAATTTATAGAAAGATATCAATCCACAATAGTACAAAATAGTGGCTTACAGCGCGAAATGTTAATGTTTTAGATTGGCCAGTTTTAAGCCCAGACTTAAACCTAATTGAGAACATTTGGAGTATCTTAACCCGTTAAGTATACAAGAATGGAAAGCAATATGATTCTATTTATTGAAATGCGTTGAAAAAACATGGTATACTCTGCTTTCATTATTATTTCAAAAACTAATTACTTCAAAGGAAACACGATAATTTGAAGCTATCCGAAATCAGGAAAATACTATTAATAAATAGCATCATATAAAAGTGTTAAATAATAGTGTATTTTTTTCGATTGCACCCAAACTTTTAAGACACTGTATGGTTACAGATTTTGTGATTTTTCATCACAGTTAGGATAATGTACTCATTTATTCATATTGAGATGATTTATTTGTAATATTTTATAGAAACTAATGAATAAATAATATGTTTTTGTTTCATTTTATATTATTGTTTAATAAACGACATTTCCTTTTTGTGGCTAAACCTTTGAGACAGACTGTATCAGTAGACATTTCTGCTACTAATTTTTTGAACTAAGTGCAGAACAATGTTGATAATTTAGTGGATTTTTTAATTAAAATATCTACCCCTATTTCCGAATAATAGTATTTTCTTTATTTAATTGCGAATAATACTGCGTTATAATAGTGATGGATTTCTGAATAAAAAATCCGCTAATTAACAACACAGGTTCAGAAGATAATATTAGGTACCTAATTTAAAAGTTACAGGATTGTTTTGAATTTGGTTTTAACTTTAACCGTTTAACTAAACTTTTTTTCAAATAATTTTTTAGGAAAACTTATCCATTTATTACTATTATGTATTTTTAGTAAGCTCAACAAGTAATATTTTTCAAAATTGCAAAGTTAAAAATTTTTTTAAACCCAAAACTATTAGTTAATAATTATTTGGGTTCACCATTTCCATTTCTTTTATCGTCGCTTTCCAAGTCTCTATTATAATCCCACACTGTGAACTATTAAAGTAATTTTAAACTTCTATAATAATAAATAAAAGAAAAATTCTGGTATAAAAAAGCAAAACTTTATTCATGATCTGACGGTACGAGTCAACTTGTAACAGTTATTTTTGACAAATTATATGCACCCGAGTTAACTGGGGATAATTAGTTAAGGGGTTAAAGTAGTTAGCGTGTTTCATAGAGTTAAACTGCTGATCCTTTTACGATGTGAACTTTGTTCAGTTAATATTGAATTATTAAATTGAAAAGATAAATTATCTTACCTTTTTTAAAGATTAAAAAATAGGAAGTCTTAAATCAATTTTTGATTAATTTTTACAGTACACCAAACACGGTTCATCCAATTATTTTTTCCAAATTTCTTCTTGTTAAAATAAACTCACTGATTTTATAAATTCGGCACTATCTTTTCTACATCTCAGTCCTGTCTCTTATAGCACAACGCACTAATAATGGAAGTTAGGCTACAGGTAATACAGAATCGTTCATGACACAATTATTTCGAAATATTGTTAACATTTTATTTTGTGTACCATAAAATTATGTATGACGTATTTAATTTTTTAGGTTCATGTCAGACGAGGAGACTATTTACGTAAAACTAATGGAGGATGGCTGAGAGCGGCCGATGGACGGGAAGTCGACAAACTGTACTTTGTGAAATCTATTCAGCATTTTCGAAGCAAATACAAAAACATTACATTCCTGGCAGTTAGTGATGACCGCAGATGGACTAAAGAAAATTTGTCTCCATTAGGTATACTGACTTTGCCCGAATCTGAATCTCCAGGTCATGATTTAGCAGTACTGTCATCCTGCAACCACACTATCATGACTTACGGTTCTTTCGGATTTTGGGGTAGTTTCTTAGCTGGAGGCGATGTGGTATATTTCAGTGATTTTGTGCATCCAAACAGTAAAATGGCGAAAATATTCGTGTATGATAAAATGTATCCAAGAGAATGGGTTGGTATATCAACGACACCGCCAGGATTTTGGGATAATTACACAAATCCTTTCATAAAATAAGAAATATAGAACTGAAAGATAATTTTACTACGAGCGGCATTCCTCTGTGATATCATGTGTTAATCGCAATACATCTAGATTCAGAAATTATTTTATTACGTCGGTCACACAGCACTTTACACTATTTATTCCATTTTATAATTATGCGCTTCATGTTATCTGTGGTTGCAAATAATTAAAGTAAATTACTCATTTAAATGCAGTAGAACCTCTATAATACGGCACTGTTCTACACCAGCCCACTAAGTAATCCAGCGTTGTTCACGACATCTTTTGTGTCCAGAGAGGACGACCATTCCTGTTAAAACAGCCAGTCTATGTAAATTAGCAGTGACGTCACAGATGTCGCACTGATCAGGTGGCTAAAATTTGACTTCTTGAGTGAGTCGCTTAGTAAATCGCAAGTGACTGTCATTTAAAGACTTTTCTTCATGACGGGGTATCAAATGACGTCACATGGAAGACATTGATAGTATACTTATACGGTTGACAAATCATTTAGAACAACAGTTAAATATTTCTGTAATAATTTTATTACTTTAATACAACTCTTGCTACTCGTCACAAAATGAGGTATATCGACAGAAAAATGTCTCCAATTTGATACATTTTCACTTCCAGTGACAACAATAGGATTCGAAAGTGTATACACATTTTTGGTCACGCAAAGGATGCATGTCACTACATGTTTCTATAGATGCAATGTACAAACTATGCATTTTTATTTCAGTAAGGTTTCGAAAGCTATGATATATTTAGCTCAAATTTTTAATTTGGTGCATTTGCTTACTTTATATGTTACCTACTAATAAAAACATAGTTTAATATAACAATTTATGCTGATGCTTATTTCGACAAATTTCCCTAATTTTGCAATTCGGTAATCCAGCACAAAATTGGCCTGTTGTATGTCAAATTAGCGAATGTCTGCTGTAGATAATAACTTAGACGCTATAAATGCATTGGTACTCAGAAACCGACAAATGAAACGTACCGCGTAAGCAAGATCACAACTCTACACCTTTTTATTTTTTTACCAACAGCTTCCAAGGTTAGATACCTTGAAGAGTCGGATTACATGCAATCCAAACACCAAAATTCCATTTAAGATTAAACCAAACGCTATAAAACAATTTTCGTCGGCCTGAACCGAACACACTTCAACCCGAAATACTAAAACCTGAACCCGACCAGAAAAGAAACAAAAAATCTATATTTCAATACTTTTAATACAATTGGAAAAAATGTTTAAACATCAAAATTGGAATAATTGTCAAACACAATCAAACCTCTAACATCAATTTTGTCTTTTATGAAGATATATATGTATGTATATGTATGTATGTATGTATGCACTCATTCGTATTCAAGTATATATGTTTTCACTTGAAACACTATTTTGAGCTTTTTATTTTTTGAAAAATCGGATATAATATACCTGAATCCGACCTGTAAGAACAAACCCCAAACCTGAAACTGAAAACAATATCAATCCGACCAACCCCACAAAACAAATTACAATTAACCCTGCTCGAGTTCGAGTAAAATCAGGTTGCTCGACTCAATTCAGGACTCTATTCAAGTTATGGACATTAGAAAATAATAATAATCTGATTAAAAAAAAAAAAAGATATCTACAAAAGTTAGTTTGCAATGTCGCAATTTCTGTTCATCTCCTATATCTTGCAATTTGTTTTATTATCGAAACAATCTATATCAAGAGCTATTGTTTCCACCTCTATCTCACGCATCAGTTGACATCTTTGGATGGAACAAAACTTTTTGTTCGTTGTGTTTCACGCTCAATAGAATCACACCACGTTTTAGTGTGCTCATCTTCTTATTCACAGATGAAAGAATATCACGTGTCCGAATCGTTAATAAAAAAATAAATGAGAAATAAATACCAACACAACAACCCCCCCCCCCCCCCAAGAAATATAACTTAAAAAATGTAATGTAATTTTGTGTGTGTAACTGTCATCGACAGTGAACGTATAGTATGCAAAATTTAAACAAAATCTATTCGTTTCGTTAGATGTGTGATTTCAACCAAAAATGTAAAAGAATGTTTTTGTTTCTAGAGCCTCTCCTGATGAGGCACTGCCCTGAAATACATGAATATTGAATTGGCATTGATAGTGAATATGCGTGCAAAACTTGAACAAAATCGGTTCGTTAAGTACATACAGTCGGAACCCGATTTAACGAATTCATCGAGACCGAAAATTTTATTCGTTAAATCGGGGTTATTTGTATTATCGGGGTCCAAAACAAAAAATAAAATAATTCTGCACATACCTTATGGTAAAGCCCTAGTAAGCAACTACACAAAAATATCCATAATTAGAAATTGTATACTTTTTATTCAGCAGCTAAAAATACAGCGAATAATTTGTACTAGTTAATTTGAAAATTTAATGTACTGAGTAATAGATTTTTGACAATTTTTTTGATTTCTGACTCGAAAAAGTTCTTTTTCGACTTCATGGAGTGAAGAAAATACCGCGCTATTTATATCCTGCTGCATTAGATATGTTTTCACAGTTTCCAAACCATGTAAAGCATAAGAAACAGTAACAGTTTTAATGAGAGTTTCATTATCGATTTTTACCTCAGAATCGCTACTCACTGGTTCCGACAAATCAACAATTTCATTAATTTCAGTTAACTAACATATAGACAGTCTGTCATCTAGTGTGACATAATCGTAAAAGTCTATCTTAGGAGCGACTTCTTGCCATGTGACTTCTTCTAAAGGAACGATATCTTTATCATTTTCATCACTTTACACTTGTGTGCTGGAAAACCCGGTTTCTGAAAGCATTTTTCAATTATATTTTTAGAAACTTGGTCCCAAGATTGTCTCACAAAATATAGAGCATACAAAACGTTGGCTTTGTATCTTTTCTCCGCATTTTCGCCCAACGATGCTGTAATTTTTCTCCTAAGCAACTTTCTGTAATTAACTTTTACAGAATGATTGATACCAAGGTCTAGTGGCTGGAGCACACTTGTGCAATTTGCAGGGAAAACAAGACCTTTGACGTTTTTTAAATTGTAAATTGGAGGATGAACGGGACATTGATCAATAAACAACAGAATTTTTCTCTTTTGCATCTTCATAGTCTATCTAAAGCCGTCAAAAAGTCTGTAAATAGGGAAGAAGTCATTGAAGATTTTTTGTTTGCTGTATATTTTGTCGTTAAGGTATTTACGTTTTTAAAACGTCGAGACTTTTCTGCTCTTCCTATCACAAATGGCTTCAACTTGACAGTAGCAAAACCGTAATCCTCATTTTGCTTTTCGCCCCACCAAAGCATTTTTAATTTCAATAGCAAAGCGTTTTGTCATGTTATAAGTCGTAAAACAATCCTGTTTCATCTGCGTTGTAAATGTTGGATGGTGAATACCCTTCAATCAGGCACAGCAACTTTTCTTCCCAATCTTTTCCTACATTTTCATTTACATCCGCCTTTTCTCCGCACACTTTCTTTTGGACTACGTCGTATCTTTTTTTTAAACGGTCGATCCAACCATTGGATGCAGAAAAATATTTCACATTATGCGGCAAGTTGAAGGGCTTTTTCTTTAATAAGAGGCCCACTAATGGCTATTTTCTTGGCACGAACGATGTTAAACCATACCACTAGGTGCGATTAAAAAACAGAAATAGGAGTGGCTTTCAATTACTTTCTTATTTTTGACGATTTTTTACCGCATTCTGCTGATGCCTTTTCAATTTCCGCTCGTTGTTTCACAATTGTCGCTAATGTCGATGTGAAGATTTCAAGGCGTTCTGCTAAAGCGTTTTGTGAGCCAATATTCTTGTCAAATTCGCGTAAAATGCTAGGCTTTTCACTCAACGAAACACATTTTCGTTTCCATCAATCTGCCATGCTTCACGAAGTTTCAAAAATCAAATGTTCTGCGAAACTGAGCGTTCAATACACCTCTTTGGGGCTCCCAACTCTAGGTTTGTTTGGGTAGATTTTCATTAAAAAAAATGGAGGGTGTACGCTGCCAAGGACAGTGGGGCACATTTCACTAGGTTCGTTTCGAAAGAGCTTTGTTTGAAAACGTAAAATCATTCAACACTGATTTTAGGTGTATATACGGTTATTATCAAGACCCGGGAAACGCCAGGCGGGCCAACTTTTACAAAATAAAGATTAGCAAAAATGTTTTATTATTTTTATTATGTTTACCCTTTTAAGAAATACACTTCTGCAACCGTCTTGGTACATTAATTAAAAAGAAAGCCTCCAAAAGGGGCTACACCCCATTTGGCCAAACAGCGTCAGATCAAGCAATCAGAATTGACGATTTTATCGATATATGTTAATGTGAAATTACCATAATGTGCGTATATTATAAGTGCTTTCTATCTACAGCCTAAAGTAAATGAAACGGCACTCAATGTTAACTAACTGATAATAAATCAAGTTTTAAACTAAGATAATTAGAGAATAAATTGTAGTAATAGTTTAATTATAGTGTACGTTATAAGATTTTTATGATTTTAACGGGTATTATGAATAACGGCTAATGGGAGGAATTTTATAATCCTTTTGCTTCTTGCAGGCCCACCAGCGGCTGAGAGGTTCTACTCTCAAAGCTGGTAGACAGGACGTGCTAGATTCGAACCCATATCGCACCCGGCAGCCTAACTGATCGTAGTTCTCCGTGTTTTTTTTCGGACATTGGGTAAATACGGGTTAGGTTCCCTTACAGAACCTCCAAGGAGGACAATCCCCTCTCGGCCTATATCCCTCGCGCATATAATCGGCCGTAGCAAACACACCATCTGCTTCTCGTATTAATCGAATTTAACTGTAGTACATCATATGTCTTGGCAAAACCTGAGGAGCTAGATATACAGTGGCAAGGAAATCAGGATATAACGTGTTTCTCTTTAAAAGGGCAGTGAACCTATTGAGGATCCATTCTTCTTCCAAAAGAAATAAATAGAAGACTTTTAACTTTTTTTATGGGACTGGGTGCAGGATTCTGGTGTGTTCAGTTCTAGCTAAAATCCTCCGGAGAACTTAATATATTTGTTAAAGGTAAAAAAAAAAGGTCTTTTTATTTGGGAGGGAGACATTGTAGTTCAGAAATCTAATAATAGCAAGAGTATAGAACTCGCTCTCTAACTTTGCCTTTTTGCAATCACAATAAACAAGCGCCATACAGAAAGTTTGAATATTTTTTACACTTTCTGTTTTTAAACTTTCTTTTTTTAAACTTTTGAAAAAATGCAAGTGAAACGGGTTTTTCGTGAATGTAGGAAATAAATGAAAATGCAACTTAAGATTAAAAATTTGTTTGTTAAATCAGAAAACTTAAGCTGAACTACATGTTTATTCTGTAAAAAGTAACTAATGTTGCAGCCGCCGTACTTGAATTATATGACCTTTTCACTTTCGCGGCCTTTTGACTTGTCGTCGTCAAAATTGAAGATCTCGTGAATCGTCAATAAAATGATGCAAAAACCATTGCATATAGAAAAAAAATGGTAGTTTTATAGAGAAATGTATGAAAAATATATTGAAGCAGGCGGTTTTTGAATCGAAGAATTTTTTAAAGCACTATTTATTGTTGAAATTGGGCAAGATAGTTCAGTTAGATAAGTTTTATAGGATCAAAAATTATGCGTAATAATTCAACCATCTTTTGAAGGTATATATCATGTGACAAGATCAGCCATACTCAACCTTTTTTCTCGCGGGCCACAAACAAATGTTTGAGATGTTACGCGGGCCGCAACACACTTAAAAAAAAGGGTAAATAAAATAGTAAGATAATATAAGTAGTATAATAAAGCACTATAACAAAGTTTGTATTATCAGTTGTGTTGAACGTTTTTCGCGGAAGAAATGTTACCAAAACATTTCAACACCACTATTTCAAAACAATAAATTTCGTAGTATATTTTTACTGCAAATGTTGTAGAAATAAGCCACGAAGTTTGAAATAATGGTCTACAAATTGTTTGATGCCAATTATTTTCGCGACAAACGTTCAACGCTAAAAAGAAGTATTAGCTAACATACAGGACCATAACCGTAAAACCAAATAATATAACAATGCAGAATTTCTAAAGGATAAAGTGGGAGATTTTCTTATCTATCTTTTCGAACAGTCTTTTGCTCAATGCGAAAACTTTTAATTCATTAGTTTTTTTATTTTAGAAATATATAGTGCAAATTTAACTACTTTAGAATAGTTAATTTGATTAGTGTAGAAGATTAAGAAATAGGACTAACACAAATATGACTACATGCAAAAACAACTTTAGACTGAGGAAACGGCATTTAAGATGTTTTAACATAATTTAAAATTAATTAAAAATGACAGGATAGATTTCGTCTACTTATGAGAAAATACAAATCAGTTAATTTTATAAATATGGATTTTTTAATGACTATGTACCTCGGGCCGCACACAAAATGTCGCCGGACCGCAGGTTGAGTATGGCTGGACTAGATTGTGATGTGCAGTGTCAAATCATTTTTTAAATTTGTCTAAAAAATATTCAAAATTTTATTATTTGAATAGAGATTTAATTAAGATTTCGAAAAATCCGTTTTCTACCTATTATTGCTAGTTTTTAAAAAGCCCAACTTATAATATATATTTCTAAACATTTTTCAATTGAAAAACATATTTACATATTAAAAAAAGAAAAACATTTTGCGAAAAGAATTTAATGGTAAAATTACACCATATTGAAAGCGCTACATTTCTCACGTGATATTTAAAACGATTTTCTTATACCGTCTGAAAGAAGACTTTCTTGTAGACGTTATAAAAGTCCGGGATGCACCGACATTTTTTACTTAACTATTTTATACAAGCTGATTTTCAAATGTGTAATTTATATTACTTAACCAATCACGTCTCACAATTACTTAACCAGCCGTCAGGTATCGCGACAGCGGTGTATGCAGACCATAACAATCATCAGTCAAAGGGCAACGAATGGCAATCTGATTACAGAAGATCGCCACTCGTCGTGATAATATAATTCAATCTTCTATAATCGGGTAGTCTTTTTAAAACAGAGGAAATTAGCGTGTTTTTTGAGCATGAGGGATCTTGACGGGAAATTGGCGAGCGTAGCTCATACGGGAAAGAACCTTTAGTTAAAAATAACAATAATAATAATAATAATAAATCATTCTTTACGTTATTTTAGGACTAATTCATATTTTACTCTAATTGACCTAAATAAGTAATATAAATAAGAGTTAAATGCATAGTCAGAAAGTACCCAAATAACTTTTGAACGGATGAAGCTAGACTTGTGGAATGAGTGTCTATCTATAGTAAAACGGTATTATATGAGAGTGACTGCAGCAATCTTAGGAAGTTATCGACCCTATTTTAAAAACTATGAGAGATATCGAAATAGGTCAGGTACAAAGGAGTACAGTGTCCAACGTCCTCGATATAGCATAAAAATGATGTCTTACATGTAAAAATATAGTTTATTAGAAGCCTTGAAATGTAAGTTTTTCGAAATCCAATCACCTGCTTAAATGCGTGCTAACCGTGTGCAAAAGTGTGACATTATAAGGCAGATGAACATTTACTAATAAACACAAATAAACAAGATACAATTTAATTTAATAAGAAGACTAACTTAAATATACTCTATGTGCCCACCATTTGCAGTAATATACTTGCATGTTACCGATGGGGGTTTCTGATCAATTAAAATAAATTGTACCTTGCTTACATTTGGTGTTATTTTTTATTAGTAAATATCATTATAATGACACACTTTTGGTTTTATACGCGATTAGTACGTATTTAAGCCAGTGATTCGATATCGAAAACTTATATTTCAGGGCTTCTAGTAAAGCTTTTTTTACATGTAAGACATCATTTTATACTACATCGAGGACGCTCAACGCTCTACTCCTTTGTGCCTGACCTTTTTCGATATCTCTCATAGTTTTCATGATAGGGTCGATAACTTCCAAATTTCACCACTATGAGCGCTGCATTCTCATATAATAACGCATAATTATTATTTTACAGATAGACACTCATACCTCAACTCTAGCTATATCCGTTCAAAAGTTATTTGAGTGTTTTCTAACTTTAGTCTGCATCCTGTATACTAACATTGATTTTTAAAGAACACAAAGCCTAGTCTACTTTACTCTTGAAAGATTCATGCTCTCGTATTATTCTAATTTATAGTCCCGAAACTCAAATGTAACATTTTAAGATTGAAAATGTTTCAGTGCTCACTCGAGCATGAGCTTGAAATATCAACAATACTTACTACTGCAATGGTACTTAGAGAGTTTGAAACGCCTTTATGTGGGAAAGTTCAAAGATTAAGAGCAAGTTTGAACTTAATACCTTAAATGCCGAATTTTCATTTTCACTGGTACATTGAGATTAACAGTTCTTCAGAAATGACCCAAATGACCATTAGTACCAATTCACCTTCCATCACGACACGATAACTGAAATCTGTGATGATCATTTGAATTATAACATTCTTCATCGACAAGCGGCCGCCTTTGTGTAAACAAAGGATTGTCCGCTGAAATGTAATCCAATATTAATTGTAACAATGGCTTCTGTCTGCGTGATGTACCCTTCTTCAAACAAGAAGTTTAAGCGTTTTCAAGATGATAACAGTTTTTACCAGACGCTCTGGAGCATGAAATTACAGTGGCATCAATGCAGGGGCGTGCCTTAGAAAATGATATCGTGTGAGAGGGCGAGAATATTTATGCCACAATATTAAAGTAAACACAGTTAAACTCTAATTATCTGTACTAATCTGTTCTGGACGCAGTTCGAATATGGGAATTCTAGATAATTGAAGCTACCATAAAAATGTTAACTGGTGAAATAAAAAAATCCTAAAATCATTTTGCTTTATAAAATAGTAGACCTGATGTATATTGAAAATAAGATCACTGTCTCTACAAACAATTAAAACTGCAGTATGTTGTGGTCATCTCAAAACTTTCTTCTACATTGATCAAATCGTCTGCAATCAAAGTTAAATTACAATCTATTCATACTTGAGATATAGCTATGGCGGAAATCGGGATAAACGCAGCATAGAAGCACAACACCTTTTGAACGATTTGCACCAAAACCTAATCATTGTCTATTTATGTCAAGGTATAACGGAATATCAAGTTTGATGAAATTCCGCGCATTAGTTCGTAAGATATAGAGCTATCGCGGAAATCATGTAAAATTCAGCATAGCAGCGCCACTTGTTGGGCGATTTACACCAAAAACTATTCAGCACTAATTTATATCAAGGTCTAACTGAATCTAAAGTTTTCCGAGCATTAGTTCTTAAGATAGAGCGCCCACAAAATTTTTGTCACATGCAGACTCACAGACAGATACACAGACACCCAGCAGACATTTCTAAAAGCAGTCAAATCGTGTTCAGGACCTCCGTTGAAAACCGGAATTTGAATTTTTCCACGAATCCAGTACTCATTTCTTGTAAAGACGGAAGAAAGGAAAAACTCAATACAGTACTCACATACATTTAAAGGTATTACTCGATCATGTCCAACAAAATTGCACACTCGTTTGCGTTCTGCCAGGGTACCAGTTCTTGCAAACGCTTGAGATAAATTAACTGTTAATCCATCATTTTTACTTTCTTCTATCTTTACAGGAAAAAAAGTACTGGATTCATGAAAAAATTTGAATTCCGGTTTTCGACGGATTTATCCATTTCAGAAGATGATGATTTGACTGACATGAAAGACATGATTTGACTGTTTTTAGAAAATGTCTGTCTGTGAGTCCGTCTGTCTGTGACAGAAATTTTGTGGGCCCTCTATCTCAAGGACTAATGCACGGAATTTAATAAAACTTTAGATTAGGTTACTCCCTGATATAAATTGGTGCTGATTAGTTTTTGGTGTATATCGCCCAACGGGTGGCGCTGCTATGCTACTCTTTCGATGATTTTCACGATAGCTATATCTCAAGAACTAATGCACAGAATTTCACCAAACTTCAGATTCTGTTATACCTTGACATAAATAGTTGTTGAATATGTTTATGTGTAAATAGCCTAACAAGTGGTGCTGCTATGCTATTTTTTCGTTATTATCACAATAACCATATCTCAAGAACTAATGTACGGATTTTTATCAAACTTCAGATTCAGTTAGACGTTGACATAGTTTGTTGTTGATTAGGTTTTGGTGTAAATCTTCCAACAGATGGCACTGCAATGCTGTATTTTTGAGGATTTATACGATTTTAGCGATAGTCCTATCTCAAGAACTAATGCACGGAATTTAATAAAACTTTAGATTCAGTTAGACCTTGATATAAATTGGCACTGATTCGTTTTTAGTGTATGCGAAACCTGCGTGAGATAGAAGAAAGTTTTGGGATTGACACATCCGACTAGTTATTATTTACTTCCCCCAAATGTTAACAATGTAAAGAAACCATGATGTTGTGTGTTTTTGAAATGGGGTAGCGTGGAACCGTTTCACAATGGATCACCTTCATTAAATATTTCAGAACAAATTTTATTAAAATGCGTTCTTGATATTTCTAGAGGTAAAAATTATTTACAACAATTTTTTTTAGCTGAGTTCGCTCGACTTGTAATTTATAGCAAATCACCGAATAGTCCAGTCTTTTACAGTAGCTTTAAAATCTTAAAGTCTTAACTAGTGCTACTTTTCACTCTCCCCGAAAGGTCAAATCCAAGGTTGATGCGTTGACTTCAGAGAGATCGCACTCTCTCATTCAAAAATCTGTCAGCAAACCTTTCCTTCCCTCCTAAGATGGGAATCCGTCCTGAGATGAGTGTTTTCTACCAACACCCGTTCTCCTGCCAAAACTCTCTCCAACTTCCCCTCGCTTCTCTTTTCCGGTCCCCTTGCTCTAACAAAAGATACTCCGATCACCAATCAAAAAAGTTTTAGTTTACGTCATTGGATAAAGCCTTTTTTAGGGAGGTCTTACTGAACTTTTAAATGTTCTCGCAGGAAATTTTCCCACGATCTGAGACCCCACATATAGACGGTCAGATCAGAGAAATATTTGCTGTCTAGCGATTTCAGTTTCACAAGATTGATCGAAGCTCATCTTTTCCTATTGTAGTAAACGACATTCTTGTCACACCACAGCTAAGCGTGAGAAAAGTTCTCCAACTCTTGGGAACTTCTATCTTTGATTACTCTGCCTAATTAGCAGACTGTGAGAGATTTAATGAAATCGTTACAACACCCCCACCATCAAAACATTTTCCGGGTTAAAACACGGAAAATCTGCAAAAAAAAGAGTTAGCTCAACACATTTGAGTGGCTCAAATAACATTACAATTTAACCTCACTATATACATCAGTGACCTAATTTCTCATATACTGCTTACCATTGCTTGGACATCTAGCTTTAGAGACTTTTTTTTTTTTTCACTACACATGCCAAAATAACAAATAAAACTAAAAATAATCAAATATGTACAAAAGATTGGATTTTACTCAAAAACTTACTACTGAATTTCTTTACTTGTGTTTGCCGAACAATACGTTTTACACAACCGTTCAATTTCTTTAACAAGAGTGTCACAAAGGCGTGAATTTCCACTGTCCCCACTCTCTTTCAACAGAATTTCGAAGGATTTTAGAAAACTCTTTGTGAATCCGCTCACTTCCTCCAGATTAACTTTCGAATGATAACCCTTCCTGTCAACACTCACTTCCATATTTTCGCGTTTATTTTTCGAATTACCCTGCCGGTCAAAAACCAACTCATCAACTTTCCTTGACCTATTCAAAAGGGTTTCTTTTTTTTCAATACACTGAGAACGGTGGTTCTTCATTTCGGGGGGAAATGACAAAAGGATTTCTTCCTGCCCTTGGGGATCTGTTAAAGGGTTTATCTCATTCCCCGGGTTCTCAAAACTGGAATTAGTTTGTGATTTTTGCTTTCGCTTTATCTTTTCATTTATTAAAGCCTGCGTCTTATTTCCTAAGATATAGTGTTTAATTTTAGAGTGTCTAGGCAGGATTGCCGCTTTCGTATTTACATATCCGAGACCTTTTATTTCCATTTTTATACGTGCCACTCTAAATCGTTTTGGATATTTATCAAATGTCTGTTTCAGCCAAACATATTCATTGCCTACTTTGCTTTTATTTACCAAATTCCATGGGCAAACACAATACGAGCTACCTGAATCTCTAAGTACACACGCCTTCTTCCAATTTATTTTGTTTTCACTCAAAAAAGGTCGGAACAAGCTTTTGTCTTCGCTTATATCGCCTAAGTGATTTATGCTCTCGAAAGATTTTACTTCAGTAATATCCCTTTGTCTTTTCGGACAACGGGCCATTAGGTGAAATTCGCTTCCACACGTATGACAGCGCCTCTTTCGTTCAAAGACACGTTCCCTGTCTTTAATTTCTTTGTCTCGCCAATTTATTTGTTTGTCGGAATTTTTTTCTTCTCCAGAATTTTCCTCGAGTTTCGTTTCTTCTGATTTCCTATCATAAAAAGATCTCGCATTCTCTTTTTTATCTGAAATCCCTTTTACTGCTTCATATTCGTCCAGACATTTTGCCAAAACTAACGGGTCTTTGTAGTTTGCCCACAAATCAATGAAATGCTCTTTCATTTCACTAGAAGCACGGAGCTTGATTTGGTCCGTAATCAATAAATTTTTCAGACTACTGAAATCCGTAACACCTAAACCATTCAACCAACCCTCTAAATAACTGTTGATCTCAAAGATAATATCCTTCCACGGAGCATCTGGATTGCGTGGATGTTTCATTAATTTTTGACGATACGATTCGGGACTCATACGGAATCGTTCTAGCAAAAACTTTTTGACGTATTCAAAGTCATCCGTCTGATCTTGCGGATCCCTTAAAATTAACTCTGCAATTTCGACCGGCACTAAAGCTAATAAATGCGTCACTAAGTCACCTGTCTCTATTTCCGCTTTGGTCGCCTGTCGTTCGAACAAATTTAAAAACAAAGTTATATCCGAGCGTTCCGGATCAAATCGATGCATGATTGTTCGGAGCGGCAGTTTAGGTGGGCGTTCCGACCCGCCACTGGTCGTTGAACTGCGTCTATTTGCATCTTGCGTCAATCTAAGTTGTTCCAACGTAAATTCGCGTTCTTTTTGTTTTTCCTCTCTTTCTCTTTCTTCTTTCTCCCTCTCATATTCCCTTTGTTTTTCCTCTTTATCCGCGGTTATCTTGTCTTCGCGATCTTTTATGATATACGCAGCTTGCGTAAATGCAAAATCTTTATCGTAATCATCGGCAGCTTCGATTTTTTGGATAATTACCGGTATCCTGCCATTTTTCCTTATTTCCACTCCCAATTCTTCCGCTAAATTCTGCAAATCAATTTTCCTGCATTGTTTCAGATCAGTTACTTCTTGCATTTTAAAATTTTATGTAAATACAATATAAAGATGAAAATGATAGTTTCGCTCGCTAACTTATGCAATAGGGATTCTAATACTTTATGGAAAATTTTCTGCAACTACCCACATAATACTAACAATTTTAAATACAATTCAATTTGAGGAATAATAAAAATAGTATACATATAAAAATAAATTTTCAATATTGTAAAATTTTCAATACACTGACACGTTTTGGTGTAGGTCATCCAAATTTAAAACAAATTTAGAAATTTGAAATTCTGTGCTCATAATTCAACCAATACTTGATATTTCTGACACCGCAGGTAACAAATTGACCACTTTTTGCAACTGTTAAAAAATTTTCCTAACATCACATATTCAAAATATTTGATTATCAACAACATCTATTGTTTCACTAATAATATAAAAAAGTACACCTTTGAAATCTTTCAATCATGAATAACTAGACAATCGACTTATTTGAAAAATCAAAATTTTTATCTCTTTTTTTTTTCGAGAAAAAAAAATTATATATATACACATTTAGCCTGACAATCCTTATGTTATTTTACTGCCAAAAGAGAATTCACACTATCAAATTTTATGCTGATAACAAATATACATATATTTTTCCAAATATGTTAAAAGTTATTAGATTTAAAAATTTATCATAATTTATCATATATCAATATTCAAATAAAAAATTTCTCAGAAATGAATTTTCCTCACCAAAGAATATGTAAACCAGGGGTTCTCAAACTATGGTACGCGTACCAGTACTGGTACGTGAAGCTCTGGCTACTGGTACGCAGAAGTCCGATACTGGTACGTGGAATATAATACAAAAATCAGCATATTATGGAATCGAAAACGGCTTGTTAACTTGGAAATTTTCAAAAAAATTTCGAACGCGATTTAGGATTTGTAAAATCATTTTCTATTTTCTTGTTACGAGAAATGTTTGTTATAGCAAACTTGCTGAAGAGGGACTTGGTTTGGTATGCATTCTCCCGCGATCTGCAAGCCGTGGATCTGATTTCGTATGAGTTTGCGACCCCTGATGAGGGAGTTGAATACTTGACGTCGACTTTGAATCGGCTATGTCTTAAAAACAAAAAACGCCGGCCGGCTGTGCACTTACGGCGGACGCACTTACGAGGTACAACTTCCTATCGGTTGATGATGTTTCCCAGGTCGCGAACATTAGGACCGGTGAACCAGATCTGCTTTCGATTCATGAACTTGAATTTGCAGTGGAATCGCTGCCGCCTAACAAGGCGCCTGGTCATGACGGACTCAGTCTCGAGATCGCCCATGAGGTCCTGAAACACCACCCTCAGTGGCTGTTATCCTTGCGTAATCACTGCCTGAGAGAGTCTTGTTTTCCGCGGCCATGAAAGCGGGCGATTGCCGTGTTCTTTCCCAAGTCTGGGAAGGAGTGCAGTGACCCTGTGACCTATCGTCCGATTTGTATTTGTCGACCCTCGGGAAGGTATTGGATAAATTGTGTGCAACTCGTCTGGTACTATATTTGGAGTCCAAGCGTTTGCTCGATGCGCGGCAGTATGGCTTTCGAAAGAAGGTTAGTACGGTCGACGCGCTCAATCGTGTGATGGAGTACATAGCTGTTTCGAAGACTAGTGGAGATTACACATGTCTTCTCATGCTCGATATCAAGTCAGCGTTCAATAGTGTTCGACGCTCAGACATCCTCCGGTTTTTGGACGAACTGGGCGTTGAACCTTGGCTCCTTGGGTAGATATACGACTACCTTTGGTTTCGCTCTGTCATCCTGTCAGATGATGGGGACCACTACTTCAACGTTGGAGTACCCCAAGGTTCGTGTCTTGGGCCCTACCCCTGGTTGGTTGTAATTGAATTTCTGTTGAGACGGTTGCAAGACGAGAAGGACGAAACCTATGTTGTTTTGGTTTTCGCCGATGATGTCTTTTTAGCCGCACGGCAACGAGCTGTCATTAGGTTCGCGGAGTTGATCGGGCCGGTTCTCTCCGAGATCCACGCTTGAGCGACAGAGTGAAACCTCACGCTCCGTTTCGGTAAGTGTGGTTGGACGGTTCTGAAGCCCCTGGGCAGGTACCACAATGGCCCATCTATTCCTATCCTCATGGAAGGGAACAGGATCCACTTTAAATGGCAGATCCTGTATTTGGGTGTCACAATCGATTCCCACCTAAGTTGGATGCCTCACCTAACCTCGGTTCAGGAGAAGGCTTTTTAGGTGTTGAACAAAATGAATCGTCTCACAGCAGATAACTGCGGTGTGAGACCAAAATTTCGCTAGATGCTTTACTCGATCATAGCAGAAAGAATTATTCTTTATGCGGCATCTATTTGGTACGCAAGCAAGGTAGTGAAAGCAAACAGGTTGATCAGGATGCACTGGAACCTTCTCTTCTGTCTTCTGTGTAACAAAATGTTACACAACGACTTCCATGGATGCTCTGCCGGTCTTGTCAGGGGTCGTCCCCTTCAACTTGCGTGCGGAGTTGAACAGGGACTACACGGCCCTCGTCCGATGGAAGAAGAGCGTTGACGGTACCGAAGTAGACTTCGAGTCGGTCGACCTCTGGAGGCCCACTCCCAGACTTGGGGATCTTTGGTGGTCCGTTGGACCGCGGATTTGACTCCGCTAACCACGTGTTCGTACTACACGGTCGGATCCAAGCAGGAGAACGACACCGTCGGGTGTGCGTTTCTTGCCGTATCAGAGAACTAAATTGTAGCGGAGAGGCAGTTCCGTCTCTCGGATGGTGCGGAAGTTTTTGCGGCCGAGGTCCAAGCGATCAAGGAAGCAATCACCCATGAGAGAGAACTGTGACTACCTTTGTAGGTTTCCATACCCCTCGAGTTCTGTTAAAGCAAGTACGCTCGGAAAAACCCGACTTAAGGCATAGGGCCTGGTTCCCTCCTGGGTGTCCAGCTCCGAAGCTATTGGGGGACGCCGGACCGTCCCCAAGTGTCCAGTGGTGACTCCCCTACTGGGTTTCACCGCGTATTAAACCACGTACAACGACTTACGTCGTCGACACGTGGGTTTAAGGTTGGAGGGTCCGCAGGTGGCGGTCCTCTGGCTGGCCTAGGCGCCGTGGGAAGCAGCTCCTACTGGTGCGCTAAAAGTCCTTCAGGACTTGGGTTCGGTGGTCGCTTACGCTCCTGGCGCCTGGCGATGCAACTTTCTTTTATAGCAGACTTGCTGAAATTCACACTCAACCCTTATGATACAATCAGTTTTCAAGAATTAAAAATACAATTATTAGATTTATATAGATAAAAATTGAATTTTTTAATAAAGATCTAATTTTAAAATTAATGAATGAATGAAGTATTTTTAATTAGCGGAAGAACTGTTTTTAAACAGCTTTACAAATTGAATTATATGAAGGTAAAGTCTGAATGCTTGGGAGTAGGAGGAGTTAAAACAAAACAACATTCCAAGTGTAATTTATAAATTACACTTGGAATGTTGTTTTGTTACTCATTGTTCTCTTTGTACTAGAAGAGTGTCTAGGAAGTGTTGAAATAAAAGCTTATTTCAAACATTATTCATAAATTGATTCATTGTGTTGATTGAAATATTTTCTTCTCTTTTACAAAAAGTGTTATAGTTTCCTCCTATTTCATGGAAATCAGTTTTTAAGAGAGTAAGGTTATTTAAAATGGTCAAGAGAGTAAGAATATTCCAATCAAACAAATACTGTGGTCATATGCAGAGCGGATTTAAGGTAAAGCATTGTACATATGTATTCAGGTAGTATATATATATATATAAATGTATGAAGAAACTTGCAAGTGTTTGCCTACTGAGCGACATTACTGTCGCATTTAAAGGTATGCAGATTATTAATACGTATGTATTAAGCCTATGTTAAATGCGCTAACTAAGCTTTAGATAAGAAATTCGCAGGACCTGATTAATGCATAGGCCATGCCTAGGGCCCACCACTGATGGGAGGTGGGGCAAAATAAATAAAATTGTTTACATAAAGTTTATTAAAAATGCAGTTTTTTCCAATTATTTCTCCCAAAATCAAAAAAGATTTTGATTAACTTGGTAACCATATCATAAAATCTAAGGATAACCACCAAATACTCACCCCCCCCCAAAATTTATAGCTATTATCTTGGTTTGAGACTGGCCCCTAAAAGGTACTGGGTCTAGAGGTCCACATGACCATATCAGGCTCTGGAAATTCGTTTCTCATTTGAGACATCCTGCCACTGTAACTCACGAGAGATGAAAGAAGTGAACTTATTCAGATCTCCTCTCCTGTGATGGATTACTGTGGTCCACATTCAAAAGGATGAATGTAACAGAATTTCCGCTGACGAGAATATCACAGTACAGTCAAAAATACGCAAAGTCTGTGTTTAGCACAACATATCTCTGTGAATGTGTTTTTCCCCTTTTTGTTATATGAAAAACAAATACAGGAATAAACTAAACATCGAATCTGACTTATGACTAAAATTTCCTAATATTGAGCCAGACATGAGGATGTTGTGCTTGATAAAACAAGCCATCCTTTTCATTAGCCTACTACAACAGTATGTGAATCAGTGTGCGCCAATATGTCATTAAGTATTGTGGCTTTTTTTTACTATACCAGAATACTTTATTTTGATACTGTATGCATTATTAAAATTTAATGGTGATACTACTTTTACTTGAATGTTATAATAAAGCAGTCAATTTAGTAATATAATCATTCATTTTTAAATGCAATAAAACCTGCTATGATGGAAATACAAAAGACCGGAGAGATATTTCGTTTTAGACAGGTTTTTCTATATTAGCTTTATGTTTGTTACCAGGTGGTACGCGGAAGTATGAACTTCGATTTAGTGGTACGTCTGTCTAAAAGTTTGAGAACCCCTGATGTAAACAAAATGAGAGCCACTCAAAAATGAATTGAGCTTACCTTTTCTACAGTCTTTGTCTGCATCATCTGTCGCCGGTTTCGGGTCTGGCCTAGACGTCGTCGATTTCACAGGTTATCTCGGTTTGTCAGCTCCTGATGTTTCCTAGAAAGGGATTGCTTCGGACTTATTCTCTGTAAACACGGGCTTGCTTCCAGGACGGAACTGCGGTCTGTCGTGACACTGCAAGGGCTTGCTTCGGGCTTGTTCTCTGTAAACACGGGCTTGCTTCCAGGACGGAACTGCGGTCTGTCGTGACACTGCAAGGGCTCGCTTCGGGCTTGTTCTCTGTAAACACGGGCTTGCTTCCAGGACGGAACTGCGGTCTGTCGTGACACTGCAAGGGCTTGCTTCGGTCTCTGCTTTCCTCTCCTGAACTGGCGTCAGATCTTGCGCGCTTAGATGCGGGCGGGCGTCACTGCTACTGTCTGGGCTCTCTTCACTAATGCTAATAAATTTTTGTCGAAATATCCGACTCGCTTGCCACCAGCTGTAAAGAAACCATGATGTTGTGTGTTTTTGAAATGGGGTAGCGTGGAACCGTTTCACAATGGATCACCTTCATTAAATATTTCAGAACAAATTTTATTAAAATGCGTTCTTGATATTTCTAGAGGTAAAAATTATTTACAACACTTTTTTTTAGCTGAGTTCGCTCGACTTGTAATTTATAGCAAATCACCGAATAGTCCAGTCTTTTACAGTAGCTTTAAAATCTTAAAGTCTTAACTAGTGCTACTTTTCACTCTCCCCGAAAGGTCAAATCCAAGGCTGATGCGTTGACTTCAGAGAGATCGCACTCTCTCATTCAAAAATCTGTCAGCAAACCTTTCCTTCCCTCCTAAGATGGGAATCCGTCCTGAGATGAGTGTTTTCTACCAACACCCGTTCTCCTGCCAAAACTCTCTCCAACTTCCCCTCGCTTCTCTTTTCCGGTCCCCTTGCTCTAACAAAAGATACTCCGATCACCAATCAAAAAAGTTTTAGTTTACGTCATTGGATAAAGCCTTTTTTAGGGAGGTCTTACTGAACTTTTAAATGTTCTCGCAGGAAATTTTCCCACGATCTGAGACCCCACATATAGACGGTCAGATCAGAGAAATATTTGCTGTCTAGCGATTTCAGTTTCACAAGATTGATCGAAGCTCATCTTTTCCTATTGTAGTAAACGACATTCTTGTCACACCACAGCTAAGCGTGAGAAAAGTTCTCCAACTCTTGGGAACTTCTATCTTTGATTACTCTGCCTAATTAGCAGACTGTGAGAGATTTAATGAAATCGTTACAACAATTTTGAACGTTGCCTGTTTTGCACTTAAAAGCCTCATTTCAATATCTGAAGGAATTCTTTGGATTTTCTTAGAATATAAGAATAGAGAAATAAGTACATCTGAAATTGGGGAAATCGAGACTTAGAATTATTTAAATATATTCGAATATCCTTGTTAAATAATAATTTTAACATTAATTTAAATAGCAGTTAACCCATTTATGCCTAGCGTCGATGCTTTAGTAAAATGGGAAAAAGTGTTTTACAAACCACTTTTCTTTTAATAGAAATTTGGTGTTTTATTTAATAAAGGACTCCTAGATAAAATAAGACACCAAATTTCTATTTAAAAAACAAGTGGTGTGAAATGCACTTTCCCCCTTTTTACTAAAGTGTCCCAAAATTGGGACGCCAGGCATAAATGGGTTAAAAGGGAAATACTGGCATGGCATTTACAAATTTATAATTCATAGAAAATGATATTTTTACGAACGAATGCATAGAGCTTACATTCCAAAAAGATTTTCTTTGTTAATTTCCTGATACCGAGTACAGCAAAATCATAATAACAGTTTTACTATTAGTAAGAGAGTAGAAAAAATGTTAAAAATCTGTATTATAAAGCAAAAACATGTCCATGAATAACGCTGACGTCATTTTCACGGTGGCAACAATTAAACAACCAATGTCACTTTTACTGCAACTGAGGGGCCTTCAGTAATAACAAAGCAAGTGGAGTTACCTTAATTCTCAATTTTCAGATTAATGCAATGCAGAGTTGCCAAGTCTCCGGCTTTTTGCACACCAGTAATTGTTTAGAGAAAAATGCTTTTATTTCAAATCACAGAATGCTATAATTAAATAAAACAAAATTTTCTGTACTAAAATACTGGTATCCAAAAAGCCGGAGACTTGGCAAGTCTGGCAATGTATTATTCAGCATATAAGGAAATATAAATTTTATAATCATATGCAAAGAAAAGATGCTAGAAAACTCTTCTTATAATAGGAATATATGCAAAGCAGTTACATTCTAAATTAAAATGTTGAAAGTAAATTTAAAAGCTTTGTAGATGAAAACTCCATTTTCACTTGCCTTGTTATTGCAGAGTGCCCTTCAATTATTTATTTTCTGAAACATCGCGCATTTTTATTTTTACACCGTCGGATAGGTGAAAAAATGTTTTTTCAAATGCAACTTATTTGAAAACTATATTTCAATTTACTGATTTTTTTCCCCTATGGTTTTTAAATTAATTTTCAAGCATAACAATAATAAAAAGAATTCTCTATTGCTTGCAGCCCGAATACGAAAGATGAACCATTTGCACTAAAAACAATATAAATAGTTCATTATTTGTTTCCGGTTAATATTCCATGACGAAATTAAACCTTCACCAATAAAAAAAAATAAGTTAATATAAATAAAAAACAAATTTGGCAGACATGTAGTCTAACTACGCGCTTAAACCACACTGAAATGATCAGAATGAAAAATGCTGCTGTAAGTAACATTGATCTTTAGAGATTTCTTCGGCTATTAACACTTGACATGCAGCTGATACAAAAGTGTCGCTTTTAATAAATTAAAAAAAATAATAATAAAATTTTAATAAATTTTAATCGATAATTATCGATATTTTTCATATAAAAGGCATTTTGGTGTTTTTAGTGGGCAACTAAACAAATATACTAAATGTAAAATATCTATTAGAGTGTTAAAAAGAACAAGTTACTGTTTATATACTGGTACCTGTTTATATACTGGTTTATATACTTCACCTGTAAATTAAGTTTTCACCTGTGTTCTATAACTGGGGAAACCCGGTTTGGATCCCCTATTATCAATAAACATAACTTCGTTAGAAAAACGTTTATTGTAAGAAAGCTTACATTCTATCGTACCAGAAAATTTATAAAATATACGATCGTTTATTTTTTAATATGTTCACCATTTGATCTAGGAAATACACTCTTCTAACCTTCTTTTCACACCAATGAAAACAGATCTAAAATGTCATGGGTGATACTGTACCATAAATCCACAACAATGAGTTTCCATTCCATAATGCTGGTTGAATCCTGTATAGAAAGAGTTTGTTTTACTGATAATTTGCTAAGTTTTAGCAGGACTAAAGACTAAGGAAATTTAGAGGCTATTAATGTGTTGAATTCCGTGATCTCTAACAAATTTTACTGTTTGGTACTCTTTTGTTTGGGGAGGGGGGCAGTAGCAGCATTTCAAATAACCAGCATCTTTAAAAATTCTACCAACAGTTAGTTTATCGAAAGAATGAACATTGATGTCTTTGCATTTGCAAACATTGCAATAAGTTTCGGGCTGTATTTTGGGTTAAAAGCTACAAATTGCATTAGCCGACAGTAATTATAGCGTGTAAATTTTTCTTCCGTCGCACCACCATACTAGCACCACAGCTGCCAGTATTATACCGTAAAATTAACAGTAATAAACAGTAAAATAAGTAGTAATACACTGCTGCGCATACGCGGTAGCATATTACTGCTTATTTTACTGTTTATTACTATTAATTTTATGGTATAATACTGGCAGCTGTGGTACCAGTATTATACCGTAAAATCAACAATTTTTTTTGCAGTGTACCCTTTGATTAAATGCCTTTATCCTATTCAAAAGTTTTCATCTCTCGAGTACATGATCTAAGCGCTAAGGGGTATACTGTTCTCAAACTATCCATTTTTTCTGCTATCAGAGCAGCCTAATATCGTGTTGAGGGAAATCTGTACTTCGCCAGGAAAATAAATGTATTGTTCGATGCACCTGGACAGACAGACAGACGTCAGGACAAGTTAAATTCATAAACATTTTACAACTAAGTTGGTATTAAAAAGAAGAAGTCTTGTGAGGATGTCTTACGCAAATACTATTCTTGCCCTCTCCTTCAACTGTATATGGTTTCACCGGTTAACTCTGTTTATTTCATTATCGCTGTCAGCAATAACTATTCTCTACAATATTAAGAATTTCAGTTTGAATTAATTTTGCAGATATTAGCCCCTTAGTTTATTTTTTCTATATCTCTGCCATTGCACTTTGCTCTTATTTGTAGAAACCCCAAACATCCAGCCCATCTAGTGAAATTGTATGGTACAATAAAATAATTAAAATATTTTGTGTGAATATCGTTTATTTAAAAAAGAGTTGAACAAATCAAGTCGTTTCATAAACTTTCACTTATTTCAAATGTAAAATATCAGTTCAATATCAATCAAGTGAAGATAAGTGAAGGTTTACATGTAGGCAGAAACTGATAATCATGACTTAACACTATTCAGATTGCATAGTACGATTTCAAAATCAAACTATCCAGTTAAACTAAATCCTAACAGAATAAAATTAACTTTTGATTAGAATGAATAATCGAACTTTAATAGCATGCAAGTTGCAATTGAATCATTATAGGCTTGTTATAGATATTGAATCGTCGGCTTTTAAACAAACGAAGATCAATCGCTTTATCGAGTCATCAGAAGGTCCAATGTCAACTGAAAGTGACCACGGGTCACTAAGTATTATCCAACGAAGAAAAAGAGGAAATGCGAGGCTTAATAAAATAAACGTTAAGCATTGCCAATTGCATATGACACAAAAGATGCGATCAGCGATGACCCCGATCTGTGTTCGATCCGCAAAACATGGTATATAAGCGACTCGTTCTAGATGAGTGGGCTGGTATTTTAACAGAGCTTGGTGTATGACAAAGGGATGATTATCGGCAGACGGCAGAATTAAACGGTGATACGGCAGAAAACGTTGGGTGAGTGGGATATATTTTATTTTTACGTTTTGCTATCTATTGGATATTTATACGGAATTGAGCCTAGTACACTGGAGCAGCGCTGCACAGTGAGACTAAGTGGCCAAAATACGTGACATTGGCCAATATATGTAATATATGTATGTATGTATGACTCAAAAAACTAGATGAACGTGTTACACAGAGTTTATGAAAAAATCACAGGTTCACAGAGTTTATGAAAAATCAGTGAACGGGAAAAATAATACAACATTCCTTCAAGAAAACCACTCCATTTGATGGAATTTTGCATAATTTTGAGGGTTTTTTTTTAAAATTGTTTAGTTGGAGTTGGCAGTTGATATTTCTCTTTAAAAAATTATCAAGTTTTCTATTTGTCGTTCTGCGTCATAATTAAATACAGTTTAGTTCTAAAACATATTTTTTGTAGCGTTTTTTATCTTTTGCTTAAAAAAATACGTGTTTTGAAATGTAATTTTTACAATGTCAATGATTCAAAAAAAGTTCCGAATTGTTCCGTAAAACGGGCTTAGTTCCCTTTTCGTTAGGTAATGGGAGAGAGAAATTGACAATAATCATATCCATCACGATCCGCTCTGATTCGGTAGGCCCACGAAGCTAAGTAAAACTCCTTAACACGTTCGAAGTTGATTTTGTAGTCAAATTTTAGAAATACTATATTTGATCTAAAGTTTCTTGATTTTGTCCAATTTGTCATAGAAATTTCCAAATTGTGACTTCAGATTTCATTCCCCACCATTAACAACATAAAATTACTAAATATAAGTTATTTTGACGTCTTTTACGAACTCTAAATTAGAGCTCTGCACGGGCCGAGATTTCCAGGTGCGGTCCCGGCTCGGTGTAAAAACAAAAAGTTTGGTCCGAACCCGGCCTGGCCGGCTTATGATTTTGCAATTCACGGCCCGAGCCAGGCCTGGCCGGCTTATGATTTTGCAATTCACGGCCCGAGCCAGGCCCGGCCGGTTTATGATTTTGTAATTCACGGCCCGGCCTGGCACGTTCAAAAATTAGTGAAAACAGGATGGGCCCGGCTCGTTCAAACGGTCCGACCCGACCGAATTTATATTAAAAAAAATCCGATTTTTCTTAGCATACAATTAAGATTCTTTTAATGAATACTGCATACATATTTATGGGAAAATTTTACAGTATATAAGCCATTAGAATACATAATAGCAACATTAATGATCACTGCAAATAAAGGTATTAAAAACATTAATATAGTTTAGAATAAAAGAAAAAAAAATTATTAAAAACATCATAACTTTTGAAGTTGTATGAGAAAAAGAAATAGATTTCTAAAAACGTTTCGCTATAATTTATTAACGTATATATCCAAAGATTCCGTTAACAGAAGTTCATTATCGCTATTACTATTTTTACAAAGCAAATTGCTTGCTCGACACGTCCTGGGAGCAATTAAGTCCATTTCCGGCCCGGAACGAATATGTAAAATAAAATGTAAGTCTGATCCCGGGCTGGCTCGAGTCTGCTAAAAAAATTAAGCCCGGGCTCAGATACGATTTAATTGTCCAATGCCGATCTATATGCTAATTCATTGCACAGAGTGTGTGCTGATGTTGTCATCGGCTCCTGCAGCCCATTTATACTTATTCTCGTCCCAGTCACGTTCATTAAAATTGTTCACATTTTATGAGCTTAGTAACAGTTAAATAATTTAAAATTAAGGGTTCCAAACTTTAAATCTGCCTAATTCCTAAACTAATTGATGGAATGACTTCCCATTTGATATCAGAAGGTAAAATGTACCGAAGAATCCAAATATGATGTAAAACAATTTGGATTACACTGACGCCTATTTGTGGTAACTGCCGAAAATGCGTTTCCGGTTGTGTTATATGTTTTCATATGAATTAATTTGAAAATGGGTTTTTCACTGTGTTCTGAGTTTTGTAATTTGTTTATTTAGATACTTCTTTAAAAAAATGAAGTTTCATAACACTATCCTGATAGTGTATTTTATTATCCATGCGTTGTGCATGATTTTTCTTTCAAGTTAAATTTTTCCAAAAGGCTGTATAAAATGTTAATTTTTGTATGGAAACTATATAAATCGTTAAAATGAATAAAATGTATTTCATTTTTGCTTAATTAAAGAAAGTTTTCAATATAAATATCAAAGATTTCTGAACAACAATTTAAAACTTTGTTTAACTGAAGCTTTGTTTCTTTATTTTTTATTCTGTCCGTTTGAAGATTGGTATAACTATTTTGTACATAGAAAAAAATTGTACAAAACAATAAGGTTTCCATTTAAGCTGATGCTATTTGTATTAATGCGCATTTTGCAAACACGTCATTATTCTTAGTGTGCCAAGATTCAATATTGATAATAATTCTAAATAAATAAAATAGGAAGGGGGAGGGGTATAATAAAACAATCAAATAATCAAACGATACGACACCTTTAATCATTTTAGTGAACTGCAATTTTTTTAAGTTGTAGGAGCTAAAGAAAAAAAAAACAGCTTTGATAATACGGTACTTATATGAATTTGACACGTATAATTTTTTTTAAGTTGTAAGAACTTAAAAAACAAGTGGGTAAGTGTGATCCAAGTTCGCACAAAGGGTTTCGTTTAATATTCCTTTCAAAACACTTTATCATTTCTTTAAAAAATCCAAATAAATTTCATTTTCTAAAAAAAAAAAACTGTCTATTTTTCTCGGTTTTTCGAATATCTGAACCGGTCCGATAGCGGGTGAAGCCCACTATTATATTCTGTCATAATAATATCTGTCATGTGGACTAAATGCGATATTTAAAAAATAATAATAATTTCAAAATTAAACATGTTGTACACATTCAAAATGTTAAAATATGCGAATATTTCCATAATCGGGTTTTTATCATGTTTCAATACGTTCCTCAAACTCATATATTTACTATTCTCTATTACTCGTATTCATACTCGCTTTGTATTATACTGAAACATTTGAAAAATCCGTTAAACTTGCGATATGACGTCAGATTTTCTTTTTAATTCTCTAATGACGTGTAATTAATCTGCTTTGTGTACATGTACACATACTCATACTCTCATACTCCTTGTATTATTGAGAAATCTTTCTGTTTTATTACCACTATGACGTCAATCTTTTTTATTTCATATTAATCTTTTTTTTCAATTGGTGAAACTTTTTATTTCATTTTTATTTTTCACGTGGAAATCGTCTGATAGAAAATTAATTATTGTAGATAGAATTTCATCATGGATTTTTAATTTTTGGCATCTGCTACAAGGGAAAATGTTCAAATTTAATAAGAAAAGGCTGTTAGAATTTTGGTTTTTTATCTCTATTTATTAAAATAACACGAATTTTTCAAAATTTAATATTTTCAGCTCTTCGCAGCTGATATTCTGATTTATACACAAAGTTTCAACTCTGTGAGTTAGACAGTTTTCGAGAATGGCTCTGTGACAGACAGACAACGGAGCGGGAGCAATAGGGTTTCGTGAGATGAACGAAACCCTAAAAAAGCACATTTGATAATAGGGTATATAAATTTGACACGTATTCTTCATTTTATTTGATATGCATAAAAGGTAACTGAAGGGAACACGGCCATTCTTTTTCCAAACTAATATTGTGATATTCAATGGTTGGAGTATCATAGTTCAGATTTATTCCAACAGAGCGAAAAATGCCTGTACCAGGACTCGAACCTGGCTACTTTGGTTTGCCGTGCCAACGCTCTCCCTACTGAGATATCCCAACGATATCCTGGTTGGCATATTTCACTCTTATTTGTTGGACAAGGTTGCAGACTGCAGCGTTAATTTCATTCATCTGAGCTATAACTATAGCATTTTACATGATGAATCTGAAATAACACTCCTGTATACCATGTAATTAGGTCATAATGAACAGAGGAAAGTATTTGCAACTAGGTAAATTATATTCAATGGTTGGAGTATCATAGTTGAGATTTATTCCAACAGAGCGAAAAATGTCGGTACCAGGACTCGAACCTGGGTACTTTGCCTTGCCGTGCCAACGCTCTTCCTACTGAGCTATCCCAAAAACAAATAAATCTCAACTATGATACTCCAACCATTGAATATAATTTACCTAGTTGAAAATACTTTCCTCTGTTCATTATGACCTAATATTGTGATGTTTGTGATAAATTGAAAAAAAAAAAATGAAGAGTGCACGATATTTAGTGATATCTATATTTTTTACGTTTTAAAAAGAATTTTTGTTTTCAGTTTACTAATTTAAAGTTACGCAAAATATCCTTTTTTGAAAGCAATATGGCCAATGAAGACAATTCGGCCATTTTCCTATTTTTCTCAGTAAATTCAATTTCCACTAAGTTTTAATTCACATTAGTAAACAGGCAATCAAAATAAATAAATACATAAATAAAGACACAACTTCATTATTTTTATGAACAGAGCTTTATTTCTTTTTGAAATAAATCGAATGTATATAGAAGAATTCCAAAAAATCAAAGTAAAAACATCCCAAAATGTTGATAAAAATTCAAACGGTCATAAAGTGTGAAACCACCACTTGAATTCCCAATAAAAGTGACATAACAGTGTCATGGCTGTTTGAAATTCGTAATTTAGTTTATTAAAGATTGGTTAAATGCTAAAACCGCCAAATGGCCGTATTGTTTGTTCTCAGGTACAATACGTAACCAGGAAAGAAAAAAAAATCATGTTTTATGCATAAATAATGAAACACTTTTCAACACATTCATAATATTGTAACAAAACACAAATTTCTAATTAAGTAAAATATTTAGAAAATTCATAACGCATTTGAAAACCCATTTTCAGCAATTACTACTAATAGTCGAACAAAAAATTCGAATTCTTTTGTGCAGTCCTGTATATGATCTACCTATTTTATGTATACGACAGAGTATGCTAAAATTTACTTCAGTTAGGAAATACATAGCGCAATTGAAAATTCCCCTTTAATGATTTCTGCCAATTAACGGAAACGTAGCAACCAGCATATGATCTATAGAATTTATATACAAAATTAATGTTAAAAAAATTAGTTACATTTAAAAACGCGTACCACAACTGAAAACGAGCTACCAGCCATTATTATTCATAGACAATACTGTAACCAAATTCTTTTGAGTGTCCCTGTAAATGAACGATACATTCTATGCACACCGACATCATATTCTACAGTAAGCGCCTTGAACTGTACAGTCGTGGAAAAAAAAACAAAAAAACTGAACACCCCCTACTAACTCTGCAACAAATTATTGTAGAAGAAAGTTACTGGTACCAAACGATTCGAAATAAAGTCTACTTTTAAATGATGTATATAAAATTTTCAAGGGGCCATCTACATATAGAAACACACCCAAATTTTCTTTTTTCAATAGCAAGACCCAAATTTGACAAGATATTTGAAATCTGCAGTTCAAACTATGCCTAGATACCAAATTTCATGAAATTCCTACGATTAGTTTCAGAGAAATTAATTACTTTATAATAAGCATATTTTAGGGTCTGTATCCAAATTGAAGTTCGGTACTCGATTGTTGAAATGCTGCAGAATGATTAAGTCACTTCTTTTAATGTATTATGTTTTAGCGATATGACTATTTTACTCACTTAATAAGTTTCGGTTATTGTTATATGCGGTAAAATAATGTTTACAAGTGTTGAATTAATCGATTAAAAAATATATAAGATTATTTGTAATTAAAATAGTTTTCGAATATGTAACTGTTATTGGAATTTTACAGGTGTTTTTATAATGCTTTTTTCAGATTTTTCATACATTTAACTCGCTCTTTTTAAAATTTATTGGCAGAAACGTGAATAATATTGGCAAATGGAAAATTTAGAATAAAAAAAATAGTATAAAGCAGCGTAAAAAAAAAAAAAAAAAAAAAAAAAAAAAAAAAACCCGCAGATAAATTGCTTTTTAGTCTGAAAATAAATCCCGACATTGCTTTTTTTGAGTAGAGGGGGGGGGGGAGGGGGAGGGCGTGTCTTGTTTTGAGATATGTTCGCAGGATTTATATTCCGATTTATTTGAAAAACTAAAACTAAATCTATGGTATAAAGACATCTAAATAACTTTACATCCGTTATTCTCCTTCGGAATAGAGTTAATAATTCTATGATTAAACCTATTCTGATAGTTCATTTGAAATTTTACAATTAACTGATTAATGCCTCTATTGAAATTTCTATTGAAAATTTTCACTCAGTTCTGTAAAGATGGTGGAAAGGCGTGTTTTATCGCTGTCGATATGATATGTGTGCCAAAGCTGACAAGTTAAAAGATTTATATCTGCACACCTGACATAAAAAGAATCTTTATTGCGATTAAAAATAACTAGTTATTCTTTAAAACCAAAACTAATTCTAATGGTATGGCATAGCATATAAAGAAAGTTGCATTTATAAATATTTTCTTAATTCATTTAATGAAAGAATCAATTAACATTCTAGAGCAAGCAGTGATAATTCGGATTTGAATATTGAAGCGGAGGGTGGAGGGGGGGGGGGCAATGTTTTGGGAAAATATATTGTGGGGCCATTTTGTTTCAGCAAATACACTACGCATATGCATTTATAAGAAACCTCATTTCATACATATATACTGCAGAATAAACAATATAGATTTATTAACTGGAAAATAAGCTATCAATTCATTTAAAGATAACAAAAATGATTATTTTTTTTCTAAGGTAGAACTGTTCATATTTTTCCAAAATGAGCTTTATTAATTTATCAATAAAAGCGAAACTACTATTTTGCATAAATGACGTAAACATACATCTCATGCAAATACGTTTTACGTAATTTTAATGAAAAATTTAAAAGTAGACATCGAAAAAATAAAAGAAATACATATATATATATATATATATATACTAATCAAGGCTGGGATGATTCTAGTGCCTCGCTATCTTACATCTTACTCCAATCACATCTCGTTGTCAGGTTTCTTGTGCTCGCGCGCGCATTCATATACGCATCAGTTTAAGCTAGCTTTTAAATTAGTCTAAGATCGCGAAGCACTGAAATACGGTTTACGCATTGTTTATATCGTAAGACAGACTTAATCTCTAAGTTTATCAAGTCACTGTAATCCCAGCCTAGCCTATGAGTATAATATTTTTTCAAACAGGTATGAGAGCGCTCCGACCCGAATGTCCGATTTTTACCACTAAATTTTAATAGTATTCTCCACCGCAATGAAAATCAGAAATTCTGTCCTTGAATAAGGTGACAAATACTATTAAAATTTAGTGGTGACAATCGGGCATTTGAGTGGGAGCGCTCTCATCCCTGTTCAAACTATGCTTTAATGCACATCATAGACGGCCCCTTAAAGCAGCATCTTGCCGTTTTTTAAGCATAATTTGAAAACTACTTGGAAGAAAAATTTGAAATTTTGAATACGCATAAAGTAGGACATAATAAATATAAATCCATCAAAAAAATTGTAGGTTGCAATTCACAATTTTTTCGAATATTAATTTCATAATTCATAATTCATATTATAAAATTATAAAAATTACAAATTTTACGTAGTTATGTTTGGGTTTTTGAGTATTATAACCAAACAAAACATTAGCACATTAGGATTATAATTTCAGGAGATATTAATAAAAATATGAAAATGTAATTTAACATTAGAAGCTCTAAAATTTGAATGTTTATAATTCGAAAACTTATCATCCAAATGACTTAAAATTTAGTATCTAGGTATAGTTTGAACAGAAGATTGAAAATATCGTGTCAAAATTGGGTGTTGCCATTGACAAAAATAAAGTTTAGGCTGGTTTTAATATGTAGATGGCCTCCTAAGCAAATTTTATATACATAATTTAAAAGTAGACTTTATTTTCAATCGTTTGGTACCAGTAACTTTCTTCTACAATAATTTGTTGCAGAGTTAGTAGGGGGTGTTCAGTTTTTTTTCAACGACTGGACCTCAGTGATACGTATCAATATTAATATGTTTAAAATAGTGTAACATCATTAACGTACGCCGCAAACGATTTTCTCTCATAGACTGTAATATAACGGTTTTGAGTGTCCCTGTAAACGAACCACAAATGCTACATACTTCATTTTAAATACCAAATATGCCATAGTAAACCCCAATAATATATATCAATTGCATGGCAATCCGAGTATAATTACGCGAGTTAGAGCACGGACAGACGGCAGACAGACAAATCGAATTCATAAACATATTTGAACTATGTTGGAAAGTGTTAAAAAGGAACGATTGTTATAGCTACAATTCTGAGACTTGCAGAATAAAGAGACAAAAGGTGTTTGCACCAAAGTTTGTTTATGTTTTTCTACAATCATGTTATAGTGCCATTTTCTTCAAAGGCCGTATACATATTTATTTTTACATACTGGCTTAATTACGCATGAATAGCGTGCAAAAGTTTTGCATTATAAGACAAATACATATCTCATCAAAAACGTCACCTGTAAAAAATGCAGCCAAGTCTCGTGACTCTTTTTCCGTAAAAAGTGCTGAGATCGTGTAAAGCTAAGTGTAGCTATCTTATTAACTCTGAAATTTTCATTCACAAATCCCTCCTTGTCTCTACATCTTTAGTTAAATCTTATTTTATGACTTGGCAATTACACAGCACAGGGAAGTTATTACACCTTACTATGTTATGGGATGGGATGAGATAATATGATTAAGGCTAATTATATACGCACAGAGAAGTTATTACACCTTAATCAGGGTGGCTAGTGGTCAGGGAAAAATACAGTAAAAAAATGATAATTACCAGTATATTCTTATAGAAAAATTCAATTGATTATTTGATCGAATAATGAACATAAATTTTTCTATAAGAATACACTGGTGTTTATCACTTTTTTTGACTGTATTTTTCCCTGACCACTAGCCACCCTGTTAATATGTTATGGGATGGCATTGTATTATTTGATTAAGACTAATTATATACATCACATTCTCGTGCTACTTAATTGCCAAGTCACAAAATAATATTTAACTAAAGATGTAGAGACTAGGAGTGATTTGTGAATGAAAATTTCAGAGTTAATAAGATAGTTAAACTTGGCTTTATACGATCTCAGCACTTTTTACGGAAAAAGAGTCACGAAACTTGGCTGCATTTTTTACAGGTGACGTTTTAGATCAGATTTTCCTTCTTTTTGTAAGTAATCCTCCTTTTCTTGATTTTGGGTTCTTTTTGGAGATCATTTACTGATTTTCGCTAAGCCCACACTTTGTCCCTATTATTTACAGGTATCAAAAATTTGAAGCTTTAGTTTCGTTTGCAAAGTACTGTAGATAAAAAGAAATTTCAGGTTCCTAGGCAAGCACTAAGTTATGGGAGGAGGGAAGTCAAAAGTACTCTCAATTGCTTCCAGGAAAGGTGCTATCCATCTGAAACTCGCAGCCCTAGATACTTGATATTTAGCATAAAAGTACTTTTTAGTATAAAAAGAAAGCCAAAATTAAAATTTCCGGAAATTTCCAATAAATCAAACTATATTCACTTTTTCGATGTTTTTTTTTTTTCATTTTTTTAGTCTTTTTTTTTTTTCATTTACGGATTTTTTAATTTTTTCCTTACTTTGTATACTAAACCCTACCTTTCTGCAAAATATCAAGCTTCTAGGACTACAAAATCAAATTATTTTCAAACTTTCGACTTGTTATAAATTTATTGATTTTTCAATTTTAATTCTAAGTTACCTGATTGTCATGACAATATAGTAATTCTTTGATCCATCTTCTTAGGATCATTTAGGTTCAATTTAGAGATAAATCAAGTGAATCTTAGAGTCACCATGATTTTATTTAGAAAGGACTATCAAGCCATAACCAGCCAGTAATGTCGGGAAGGTAGGAGGAGCTGTGAAAATTTTTGTGGGGCTAACATCATTTAGCAATCCATATTTCATATGCAAATTAAAATTCAAATGCAAATTAAATTAAAAATTTTCATATGCAAATTGAGTATAGCCTGTGAAAGAAAACAAACCTGTCTATAAAAAAATTGCCTATAACGTAGCCAGTCTATAGCGGAACTCTTCTATAACGAAATTCGTAAACGAAAGAAAAGAAAACCATAATCCGGGGGAAATAATATAAAACAATTAGGGGTGGTGTACTAACTAATAGGACAATTATCTTAAAACTAATGTTTCTAGCACTACAAAATCAAATTGTTTTCGAATTTTCGATTTTTTAAAGATATTTCGATTTTTCGATTTTACTTTTGAATTTAACGAATTTTTTAATTGTTCCTTTTATTGAATAGTAAATACTACCTTTACACCAAATTTTAAGTTTCTAAGACTACAAGATCAAATTATTTTCAATTTTTGATTTTTTCGAATTTTTTTTCTAATTTTCTGGATTTTTTATTTTTTCTTATTTTGTATCCTTTATTACAAATTTCAAGTTTCTAGCGCTACAGAATCGAATTATTTTGAAATTTCCGATCTTTCTCGAGTTTTTTTATTCTATTTTCGAATTTATTGTGTTTTAATATTTTTCCTTTTTCTGTATCATAAACAATAAGTTTAAGCCGAATTTTAAGTTCTAAAACTACAAAATCGATTTTTTTTTTAATTTTTCGAATTTTCATTTTTTTTTCGAATTTTACAGATTTTTTCTTTTTTTCTTTTTTTTGTATCCTAAATACTACCTTTATTCCAAATTTCAAGTTTCTAGCTCTACAAAATCGAATTATTTTCAAATTTTCGTTTTTTTCGATTGTTTGATTTTATTTTCGATTTTTGTTGTTTTTTTAATTTTTTCTTTTTTTTGAATCCTAAACACTACCTTTACACCAAATTTTCCGTTTCTAAGACTACGAGATCATATTATTTTCAATTTCTCACTTTTTCTTTTTCTTTTTCTTTCTTTCTTTCTTTTTTTTTTTTTTTAATTTTTGAAATTTCCGATTTTTTTTTTAATTATCCGTATTTTTTAATTATTCCTTATTTAGTATATTAAATATTACTTTATTCCAAATTTCAAGTTTCTAGTGCTACAAAATCGAATTATTTTCAAATTTTCCTTATTTTTCAATTTTTTTCGATTTTTTGATTTTATTTTCGAATTTTATTGTGTTTTTTATTTTAACTTATTCTGAATCCTAAACACTATCTTTACCGCGAATTTTAAGTTTCTAAGGCTAAAAGATCAAATTATTTTAATTTTTTCAATTTTTTTCGAATTTTTCAATTTTTTTTTCGATTTTTCAGGATTTTTTAATGTTTCCTTATTTTGCATCCTAAATACTACCATTATTCCGAATTCCAAGTTTCTAATGCAACAAAATCAGATTATTTGAAAATTTTCGATTTTTTTGATTTTTCGATTTTATTTTCGATTTATTTTGTGTTTTTGATGTTTTCTTTTTCTGAATTCTAAACACTACCTTCACACCAAATTTTAAGTTTTTAAGACTACAAGATCGTATTATTTTCAATTTTCAATTTTGTTCGAATTTGTGGAATTTTCGAATGTTTTTTTCCTGGAATTGTCCGGATTTTATCATTTTTCCTTTCTTTGTATTCGAAACACTAGCTTTTTTTCCAAATTTTAAGATTCTATGGCTGCGGGATCTACCCAATCTTTTTGAGGACGTGTGAGTGAGTGAGTGAGTGAGTGACAAAAAATCGAAACTTTGAGTTCATATATTATCTGCACTAGAAAAGACAGAATCGAGAAATTTCAAATTTTGGTCCTATTTGCCACATATTCTATATAAACGAAGTTTCAAATTTTTGGGATACTCCAGTGCAGCGATATGGGGGGGGGGTGGGGTCAAAAGTGCCCTGAGTTGCTTCCAGAAAAGGATGCTTACGGCTGTGCTTTCTCGACTTGGCAGAGACACTGCCGTGCCTCCAGATTTACTAATAATTACATGTAAGCAAGACACAATTTTTTTATGGGAAAACCCAGTTAAGCAATGTGATCGGCAACTGCCGGTGGTGGACACATTGAGCTTACTTAACTGGTTTGACACACTACCTTATCACAAAATAATCGCATACATTTTTAAAGAACTTCATTAAACGGTATTTGCCCCCTTTTTTTTGCATTAATTAAAACTGAAGTTATAGCCATCATTCGGATTTTTCTTTTCACTTTTTGACGTACTGTACCTTAATCTAATTTAATGCTGTCCAACGCGGCGCTCGGGGACGACATGGCACCCTCCAAAGATTTTCTTGGCTCCCTTTTGAAGGTTTCCTATTTCTAGTCTTTTTTAAAAATAAAATCCCATTTAAAGGATACTTCCTTTAAAATATTTAATAGTTGTATTAGAGATTTTTATAAAACCTCTGAAAACCTCTGCATTAAAAAGCAAAAATGTACTTGAAAAATATTGTGTATTTTCACGGTTTGTAATAATTGTTTATAAAATTTTGTAGAGTGTAATTATAATGGTTGAAATTGGTAATAATTGGAAACAATTCTTTTAATAGGTTAAGAAGTAAAATTTAGAATAATAAATTCTTCTCTCTCTCTCTCCTCCCCCTTCCTCTGTACATAAAAACACAGCTTTTTTTCACGAAAGCTTAGCTTTTTTGCATGAAAGATCAGCTTATAAAACGCAGCTTACTTACACTGTCCAATTAGCTGTATCAACTGCTGGAGGAATTTCTTGAAATCTTAGATGATCTTTCTTATTTTGTTTAGAAAAATCGATAAAACCATGCGAAGTGATTTCTATCAATGAAAGCTCTTCTAGACTACCACCTATGGATTGTTTACTACTATGCCTGTGCTTATGTACTTTTTAAAACTCCAAATTCTTGTCTCCAAAATAAGTCAAGGAGTAGTTTCTTGTCCTAAAATCACGAACAATATCTGATTTCCATATTTTTATCATGGGCGAGATTACATTTATTGCATCTTCTACAAAAATTTTTGAGGTAGGCCCCTCGCAAAAAAATATATAATTCAAAATTTTCTACAATTTATATTTTTTGTTAATATTGTTTTTACATGTAGCTCCTGAACCATAAGGGCCTTATGTCTACCACTGTGTGGATGCATTTGCATAGTATAAGATGCGTGTGTATCGATACTAATAAGATTATTACCGCCTCGTCTATAGAGATAATACTGTCTTATGTTTTGAGTCGTGTAAATAATAGCATCCTTCATTGTTTGCTAAATGCCCCCTCGCTTATTAAAATATTGAACACGTCTGATAACTGATTTAAGCATTGACAGATTGTAAAGCAAACAAAACTGAAACACAAATCTTATTATTTCAATGGAAAAATCAATTCATGCAGCAATTTATTATTATTATTATTATTATAAATAAAGAGGATAAAATTGGGATTATTCGTTTAAATTTCTTTCGTTTAACAGCTTCTCCGGCATGTTTGTTTTAATTAAATTTTGTAATACCTAGCCTCTAATCTGCTTAGTATGTATCTTTGTTTTTCTTTATGTTAATGAATGAAGAAGAAGTAAAATAACGAATAAATGAAGATTATTGTTATAAGGAAATCTTTTACGAATAAATCAATCAAAGAACTTTATAAAAAAGGGAAAAACTTTTAATATCTTTATAAAAATATAATTGCTTTGGAATAATAATTGCATATTTATTTTGTCGAATCTGAAAATAACTGCATTTATTCTCAAATTAATTAAATCGTGGCAGGAAAGAGCTTATGTCCGATTTCTTTGTTTCGAATTAAAGCTAATTTAATGTTTTTCTTTATTTATTTCTTTATTAATTAATCGCTATGAAACATTTTTGAAAAGTAATTTCCTTTGGGATAAGAATATACTCGTATTAAAGGGAGGACCTAACCATTTATCTTTTTGTACTTCTTTAATTGCAAAATTGGATTAAATAAAAACAATAAAAACAGTAAAAATGTTTATATATGTATATATAAATTGTTTACAAGTTAAAACTACACCGAAGCTTTGTTCAAGACAAATGAGAATTTCTTACATTTGCACGATCTAGAATGCAATGATTTGAAACGCCACCATCCACATTATTACTAGGAACGTTTTAATCACACAAAAATTTATTTTTTACAGTTTTACAATTTTAGTACTTGTAGAAAGTTTTCTAATTATAACTTATAGGATCGAGAGACCGTACAAAAATGTAATAATAATAATAAAAAAAACTATCTTTAAAACATTTATAAACTATTTTGTTTTTCTCAAAATTTCGTTGTTGTGTTGTGCAGTTTAATGTATAATCATAATTAAAACAATTCTTTCAAAAAATGCCGTAATACATAAAATTTGGTTTTCAGCAACAAAAATTATATTAAAAAAAATTATAATTTAACAAATTACAACAACCATTGGGGAAATGTTCCGAAAGCTTAAAAAAATTATTCGTCATTCGATTGTAAGCAATGCGCCTTTCCATTATCGCATGTCGATGTCGCAGATGTTTCAACCAGTTAACGATAAACGTTGCTCGATACGTAATGATATTTAACGACGACGAACAACTATGTAAAAACATTTCGTCTGAACCATCGCCGCAGTTATCATAACCGTTCCATACTGCTACAAATAAACACATTTTCCACTACTACAGTTGAAGGCATTCTCTGCCCTCACAAAATTATTCGTCGGAACCATCTACATAATTCACATTTTCCGTTACTACAGTTGAAGAGATCCTGGCATTCTCTGTCCTAAAAAAAAAAAAAAAAAAAAAAAAAAAAAATATGCGTCTGTTACGGTTGGTTTCAACAATTTTTTTTTTTAAATCTACATTAATTATTTAAATCACTTTCTCAACATTTATTTAAAAGCACTCTTTTTTTCTGTTTCTAATAAAAATTTAAATAAATAAAAGTAATTGTAATAATTATAATAAAATCAGTTTTTATTTTTTCTTCTTTCTTTTTCTTTTTGCAAAGTAATTTCAACGTTTATAGTCTAACGTAGCTTCCTGTTTTTCAAATACGAAAAGCAGACAGCAAGGGAGGGATGTTTTGTCAGTAGACTGCACAGGTGGAAAATTTGGAGTCATCTAGTCTGACTTTGATATAAGAATGACCGACCGCCCTGTATAAGAATTACGTTATCTTATGAGTGTACTATACACGCAATTAGGCTTTGTAAGTTTACGTCAGGCCTCAATTGGCTCTGCTATCAGGCGGATAGCTGGCGCCCATGTAAACAGAGGCTAACAGGACCCCCTTCAGCACACGCCATGGGGGTGATGCATGGTTTCCTTCCCCCATGAAGCGGCCGGCAGAGTGGAGCGGCAAGCTGTAGTCTTCACGATGTGTCCATTTTTCCTTTTGTTTCCATTCCCGTACCCCTGGCAGAGTGGATCGGTCCCGTTTTTCAAGCAGCGCGGGAGAATGAATGTTTACGACACTTGTTGCTTGGCCAAGAGACCTGTCGTTTGACTCGTAAAAAAAAATTCGACTTATTACGGGGCTCGAAGATTGGCCTGTGGGCTGGATCGCGAAGTTGTTGAAGGCGGACAGGTTTATGAAAGTTTTTTTTTGAGAGTGGGGCATTGATGGCCCTACATTAACTATCCTAAATCATGATGTTATGATGAAAAGAGGCTATAAGGGCATTTTCGAATTGCGGATCTATAACTGTTAACGAGAAATTAAGAAGAAGATATGTGTAGCCCGTTTTTTTTTGGCGTAGTGGCGCTCCAAGATTATGACTTCTTAACCATCAGAAGTGATCATAGATATTGAACTAAACGGTCGTTAGAAGTCGTAGTGTTCTGAGTTACGGTGATGGCTATCTTCGAATAAAACACATGCTTCAGGAAGGTGAAATTACTGACTCCGACGGTGAAGTTCTGGACCGTAGAACGATTTTCCCTTCCGGATTAGATGATGGACCTAGTAGTTGATGGCAAGTGATGCAGTGAGATGAGAGGATTGATGAATGTTAGCTTGAAACCACATGGGTATCGTCTGAATTTTTCCCCAGCCTGAATACTCCAGCTTAAGTGCTTCATCAGATTTTGAAAAAGGACGAAATGCTCCTAAGTGCCCATTGACTAAAATTGTAGAACTCTCAACCTGTTGTAAGTACTATTTGCATAGTTTTTCTTTTTATTTATTTGTACCTCTTTAAAAAAAAAAAAAAAAAAAAAATATGTTTGCTATACCAGAGTTTAAAAGTGAAATGAATATCTTTGGATAATTTCAATAAGAATTAACATTATGAACAGAAATAGTCTGTAGGTTAATATATAATGTTTGTATGTTTGAACGACCATTAAATGGTAATGTGATGATAATTTTAAAAATATGATGTGTAATTTAAAAGTAACCAGTGAGTGGTTTCAACTTAAAAGATCAGCTGTTATATTGTTTTATTAAGATTATTTTTGATAACTTAGTTGCTTCATTATTTTAAATGTTCAAATAAATTGTGTTTTTTTTTTGTTTATTATCAAAGATGGTATGTTTTTCTTTGTATAAATCTCTAAATAATTATTTTTTTATATTCACAGTAGACCTATAAGAATGGCCTAACCTTTCTGTAAATAATAAAAAAAAAAAAAAAGGGAGAGAAAATTCAACTTTATTAAATTAGGACTTTAAAATTTCTTAAGTTTAAATTCATAACTGACTGTTTTAATGAACATTAATTGAAGTTCACTCAATGTTATACAATCGTATTTTTGATCTTGATTTAAGGATGGATAGATTAATAAGTGAAACAGTAATATTAAATTTTATTTCATAAAATGTTAAATTAAGCTTTAACTCTCCTCTTTCAGAAACATTGTTTTTTCTAAAATATACACCAAAATTGTTTTGTTTTAAAAAGTAAAAAAAAAAAAAAAAAAAAAAAAAAAAAAAAAAAAAAATCCAGTTATTTTACACCACTATACGATTCTTGGTTAACCGATCGGATCTTGTTCAGAATCTCTATGGTTGTTCTAAAATTTTAGTACATCATCATATCCCTATTCTATTAACGGATTTAACTCTTTCTCCTTTTGGTCCTCATATTGGAGGAATTTCAGGTTGTCTGCATTTTTCCAAATTATATGATGATTACACTTTTGTTAATTTAATGTGTATGGAGATTTGAGCTTGATCGGATTGGAGTGGAGTTGGGTGTTCCTTATGCAATTCAGTATACTACTTGATTTAGAAATCTGTTGCCCCTTACTACATTTAATATTATCTTAAAATGATGAATTCAAAAGTATCATATTGTCTTAATTTATTCGGGGTTGTTTTAAATTTGGTTATTTTGATTAGTTTAATATAATTTGCTACCTTTTCCATGGCAACAGATTTCAGTGGAGCTAATCAGGGTATACTTATTTTTTTCTAAATATTTAATTGTCAAGTGAAGATTGAGTAATAAATGAGCTTTTTAAGTTTAAGTAAGTTGTGTTTTAGAAAGAACACCAAAAACACCACAACACGTCTGAACCATCTACACAATCAATCTCTCCATCGCACCCCTGATACCGTTGAATGCATTCGTCATTCGATTGTAAGTAATGCGCATTTCCATCATCGCATGCCGATGTCACAGATGCTTTAACCAGCAAACGATAAACGTTGCGCGATACATAATAATATTTAACAGCATATTGTCTGGAAGAATTGTTTAAACGAGTAGGTTGATAAGAGAACAACTGAACGCTATTGAGTAACATTAAGTCGTACAAATAAAGGGAAAGTGCTAACCAATATATGTTAACCAATATACCTTAATATTTTGTCCCTTCCTACAATAACTTTAACTCTTGTTTAGATTGATGTCTGAGCTAAAGGTATTTTGAGGAAATCAAAGCACGTTTTTTGCTTTATAAGACGATTTCTCATCCGGCGTCAATATTTGAATTCGGCTTTTTTTCATATCTGGTAGTTTGCATCTATCCTTTTTGTAACTTTAACATTTTTGTAACGATTTTATGCATTTCTATTGCCTATTCAAAGAAAAATTCTTCCAAAGTTACAGAATTTCGTTAAAAATTCTTCTAAAGTTACATAATTTCGTTAAAAACGCTTAAAAAATTAAAGTGACGACGCCAAGAGGTCCATTCTCGACCGAAAACAACAACCATTTTCCCAATGGTTAAAAAGTTTTTTACGTTAACAAGCTTCATTTTTTTAAAGAACTATGTTAATTTCCATGATAATTCATTAACTTACATAACACAACAATGGAACTTTCATTAAAACTAATTTGTTTACAATAAATAAATAAGAGTCCGAGATAGCTCGGGGCCTCCGAGATGTCGCTGTGTGTCCTACACTGGGCCTGCTACAAGTATTAGTGACGTCACAGTAGTGATCCACTTTGGTCAATGTATCGCAGCAGAAAGATGTAATAAAGAGAGCATTTTCGCTCTTATAATTTGTGATTACATAAATAATATTAAATTTCATAATCGTGAAATAAAAGGGAATTAATATACTTGTTTTATTAAAGGAAATTAAAAGTTTTAAATTAAAAAAATGCTAAGATTAATAAATCAGATTGAACCCATTGACTTACCTTTTCCTAAACACATTATTTTACAATAAATATACGTACAAAAAATATAATAAATCTACCAAAAACTTTACAAAATCAATCCCATTGCTCCCTTTTACAACTACATACCATAATTTAACCATCAAAACACAATAAATGTCAATTTAAATACAGAAATCGACATTTTTTAACTATAGAGACCTTGGCACTTTTTTTTAACGCTTTGGCGTAATCCGGGCTTCAGAAAGTTAGATATGTTTTAAAATTATATACACAATTATGAAAACAAACCTAATGTACTTTTATGTTTATTTATATATGTATAAAATTATTTATATATACAATTCTGTTCTACCTGCATTATAAAAAGAGATAAATGGCTTCTTTATATTAAATAAATTATATAAATATTGAAAAAAATACTTATTTATATGAAACTACGAATAGGTTGTCAGAAAATATGTTGCAACTTTCCTTCTCTCGCCATAAGCCTTTTTCGGTACTTTTCGGTTAGCCGGGCGCCAGTGATACATGTACATATATAAATATATATATTAATTCATACATATATGTGTGTGTAGATATGTGTATATATATATATATATGTGTGTGTGTAGATATATGTGTATATATATGTGTGTGTATATATGTATATATATCACTGGCGCCCGGCTAACCGAAAAGTACCCAATTTTCTATCTTGACTTTGTAACTGATTTGTAATATTTTAAAAATTGTCTATTTATTGTACTTGGGTCTAGGACCTAATAACCACTCAAATTAACTTATCAAAAGATTTATTTTCATAATATATTTGTACACTTAAGTTAGGTAAAATGTTAAATTGAACTACGTAGAATTACTAAGTTGTGTAAATCAGTTACTTTTAATTTTATAAACAAAGCACATCACTCACTTCTAACTAAATGTATCCAGATATTAGTCAATTTATTACAGTATTTCTTTCAAAATCATTTTTTAAACTGTTTATCGTCTGCTTCGTTTATTTATTTATTTTTTTTTCTAAAGATCATTTGACTCTTTTCGATTTGGAAGTACAAATTCAATCAAATATGCCAGAATATTTCCATTACAGTAGGCTAGACATTTGTTGTGAGGTTTTTTCTCTCTGCACAAGTTCAATACCATCATATTAATTCTAGCTTCACGAATTATGAAAAGTATATCGAAACATTTAATGCAGACCACTTCTGTTGAAATGTAAAAATAATTATCACAAGGTAATTTTCGTAGCTAAAATTTCTTCTTTTCATTATCAGTAGCGAATTTGAAGACTTAGATTAGAAACTAGGAGCACAACATTTTCTTCTCTTTATTTTATAGATATAATCTACACTTTCTTTAATAATTATAATCAATAATTATTGATAGCATTATAATCTAAATACACTGAAAAATATTATTAATTACTATATAAAACAATAAATAAAATCAAAATACTGTCGTAAACAATCCTACAAACGAACAAAGTACATGAAAATTTTTAAGTTATTATGGATCACTGTTTTGACGTCAGCAGGCTGTGACGTCACTTGTAGCAGGCCCGGTGTAGGATAAGGCTCCTATAAGGGGAGCTGACGCATATCCATTCTGTTGCCCAAAATAACCGCCATATTGTGACCTAGCTCAGCATTAGGAAACCGCCTGAGCAGGTGTTCAACGTCCCCGTTACTGTCAATCGCCGTCCACTAGTACGGTAAGCTAACCGGTTTTAGCTTGGTTTTTGGTCCGATGGGTCATTAAATGGCGGTATGATTCAGCCTGTATTATAGGAGCTCTAGTGTAGGACACACAGCGACATCTCGGAGGCCCCGGATAGCTACCCCTTCTTTTTCTTTTTTTTATAGCAGTGATTTTTGTAGTGCACATGTAACCTATATACTCCAAATTTTATACAGAACATCATAAAAAAATATTACTTTAATATACCATATAAAATAGTGTTTTTATCAAAAAACTTAATCAATGATTTTGGCCATGTATCCCGGACCTCAGGGTTAGACACACTACTTGATCGGGATAGATGCCCCATTCGTAAAAGAATAGGAAAATATATGTAATTAACATTTATAATTCAAAATCTGGATTTACATTTGACATAATATCCTATTTACACTCAATTTACGATTTTTTTTAAAAATATGCGTTTACATGCTTTGTATACCTATATACTAATACCTATACACTTATATACTAATCCTGCATCACACTCACACATCAAAGGATATTTGCTATTCCCAATTCTTCGAATAAATGGGTCTGCAAAATTTGAAGCCATTCGGATAATTCTAACGAAAGCTAAACTTGTTAAATTTAAACTTAATGGGATAACCCCCCCCCCACCCCCGCCCCTCTTCTTATATTCGATGTACAAACTCTAAAAACTAATTCAGGAAACAAATTTAATATTCTCAAATTAAATGGGTTAGATTCTTATGTTTCTTAATGAATGAGTTCAAAATATTTTATATACTATTCTACGGAAGGTTCAACTAATGTAATTTAAATTAGGTGGGGGAGGGGGGTAAACTTGCCAATAATAAAGAAATATATTTTTTTGATGGATAAAACATTTATTTCAAGAAATAAGTCGCTGTAACTCCGTCTACTACGCTTATTAGGCGCGTTCGCAATTATATAAATACATTAGCACCTATAGTCGTTGTCTGGTCCGTCTGTCCATCCTTCTATCTGTCCGCATATAGCAGCGCAAAAACTACCCAACCAAATGGTTTGAAATTTAAGCTATATTATCTTTGCATAATTTTGGTGAGACATTTCAAATTTTATGAAAATCGAATCAAAATTTTAGAAGATATTAATAAAAATATTTATTAAGAAATTTGAATAATAATAATAAAACAAAAATCGGTGCTTTCTCGTTATAGGAGCTCCCGAGGTTTAATCGTCCAGCGACCGAGATACTTATTTTATGACAGAAATGAATCTGCAGACGATATAATTCATTTCACGGAATTAAAAATCATCAAGATCTGAATATTTATATAACTATCTATAGTACGAACGCACCTCATTTGTCACGTTTGATGTAAAATTTCCAACTTGTTTATAACAATTGATAGTAGAAGAACGTCACTAGCTCCAACAGCTGAAATACAGTGACTAGGGCAACTAACCCGATGGGGCGCGTCTAACCTGGATTTACCCTAAATAAATAAACTTGTTTTAGTTGATTCTTTTAATTGAATCGTCAGGCTTAAGACGGGAATGAAGACCAAAACATAATACCTCAGAGTTATATTTAAAAAATTATAATATAAATATATTAAATTAATTTATTAAAAAATTACTTTGCGAACATTTTTTTTGCAAAGGTTTCAATATTATCATATATTCTAATACGAGCAAATCTTGTGTGTGGTTATGCAAATTTTATCTTAAAAACGGCTCTAATGATTTTGACGAAATTTTGTATCCTACCGTTTTGGGGCACCAGCCAACCATTGGGCTAGGTCACCAAGAAAATTCGAATAGTGGGTCATTTTGGGTCACCATGGGTCAGGGTCAAACTAATTGTATATAAAAAACGGTCCAAACGATTTTGACAAAATTTTGTATCCTACCATTTTCGGGCACGGGAAGACTATTGGGCTCGGTCACATGTTCGAGAACTTTCTATTAGTGGGTGGTCATTTTTAGGTCAACGTGGGTCAAGTTAATTTTATCTAAGAAACGGCTCTAACGATTTTGATTAAAGTTTGTATCCTACGAGATTCGGGCACGAGAAAATCATTGGGTTAGGTCACATGTCCAAGAAAATTCGATTAGTGGGTCATTTTTGGGTCACTGTGGGTCAAGCTAATTTTATCTAAAAACGGCTCAGACTATTTAAACTAAATTTTGCATTCTATTGTTTTCGGGCACGAGAAGACTGTTGGGCTAGGTCACATGTTCGAGAAAATTCGATTAGTGGATCATTTTGGTCATGCATCATTATAGGTCAAGCTGTTTTTATCTTAAAAACGGCTCAGAGAATAGGAACTAAATTTAGTATTCTGCAGTTTTAGGGAACGAGAAGACTATTGGGCTGGGTCACATGTTCGAGAAATTTTGATTAGTGGGTCATTTTGGTCATGGGTCATTATGGGTCAAGTTATTTTACCTTAAAAGTGGCTCAGACGATTTGAACTAAATTTTGTATCCTATGGTTTTCGGGTACAAGAAGACTGTTGGGCTAGGTCACATGTTCAAGAAAATTCGATTAGTGGGTTCTTTTGGTCATGGGTCAATATGGGTCAAGTTATTTTTATCTTAAAAATGGCTCACAGAATTTGAACTAAATTTAGTATTCTAAAGTTTTAGGAAACGAGAAGACTATTGGGCTAGGTCACATGTTCGAGAAATTTCGATTAGTGGGTCATTTTGGTCTTGGGTCATTATGGGTCAAGCTATTTTTATCTTAAAAACGGCTCAGACGTATTAAACTAAATTTTGTATCCTACGGTTTTTGGGCACGAGAAAATCATTGGGCTAAGTCACATGCTCGAGAAAATCCGATTAGTGGGTCATTTTTGGATCGCTGTGGGTGAAGCTAATTTTATCTAAAAAACGGCTCAGACTATTTTGACTAAATTTTTTATCCTACGAGTTTCGGGCACGAGAAGACAATTGGGCTTGGTGACACGCTCGAGAAAATTTGATTGGTGAGTCATTTTGGTCATGGGTCATGTTATTTGAATTTAAAGCTAATTTTGACCGAGCACAGCTCGGTCTTCCCTGCTCGTACCATCATATAAGACAGTTTGTGAGCTATACCTACTCAAACTAGTCGTTGGGGGCCACCATAATAGTTACCCATCATGGATATGCATAATGTAAAATATTAAGATAAAAATGTGTAAACTACTTATAAAATGCATTGAAATTCAAATAAAATCGTGGCTTGATGACGTCATAAACTTTAAAGGCTCGATTACTGAATTGCTTGAAAGAGGTTTTTCCTTATAACTCCAAAACTAATAATCCAATTAACTAGTGGTTTATTGCATCTGATTAAGCGTCAAATTTCCAATTAAAATATATCTTTAAAGTGAAATTTGGATGAAATACAGGGTCATGAAAAATCGAAGAATGTGGAAAATAGGATTCCAAATATCTCGGCAATTAATTATCCGATCGAGTTCATACTTTATGCAAAATTTATGTTTTTTTATTGTCTTTTATATTCATTTCTTAAAATAAACAATTTCGAAAATTTTTATACACCTTTTATCAGAACGAATATTTCGAGAGTCCGAAAAAAATTGTTCCGGTTAATCGAGGTTATTGAAATGAAATAGGCTTCTTCCCATTATTACATACTAAGTACATACCAAATTGCAAGTCTCTATCTCAATTTTTTCGGGAGATAGAGCGTTTACAGACACACAGACACACAGACGGACGGCAAAATTTTTTTTCTAAAAATGTGTTTTTCGGAATCTCCAGTGTCTGAAACGTATAAATCCGTCAAAAATTTTTTTTCGATTTTCAAAACGATTACAAGACTTACCCTATACTACGTATGATGGGTAAGTAAAAGTATAAATTAATTAATTGTTGCTCTTTTGTTAAATTCCTGACATATATTTTAATGAATTTTAACTTTCTAAAATTTATTTTGTTTGAAGCAGTGTAAGAAAGACGTTTATTAAGCTAAGTTCATACACATCTAATCAATCAATAACTAAGCTTGATTTAAATTTTAAGATTCGATTCCAATGCAAGATATTTTAATTTTTAAACATTAAGAAACAGTTCATCTGGCAAAAGGTGAAGTCGATAAAATTGTTTCGAAATGCTGCTAATGTGATATTTAGTATAATATAATAAAAATTAACTAATCTTCAGCTAGCTATACTAATTATACTTTCGCATAATATAGAATTCTTTAATGTTTTTGAAATCCTTAGATAATTAATTCTGACGAAATAAAAATGAAATAAAATGCATATTGCTGTACTGATAGAAAAGCGTAACAAGAACAAAAAAAATCATGCGTCAGGTATAGATTATGAAATACTTTCCAACACATTCATAATACTGTAAACAAAAGTTCACAGTTTACTAAGTAAACAATTTAAAAAACGCCTAACACACTTGAAAGCCCAATTTCAGCAATTATTACCAACAGTCGAACTAAATAACCGAATTCATGATGTATAGATTTTATGTAAGCTACACAGTATGATAATATTTTCTGCAGTTAAGAAATACATAACAAATTGAAAATTCCCCTTCAGCAATTTCCGTCAATAAACGAAAATGTATTTGAGATCTTTTGTGCGGACCTATGCATGATCTACAGGATTTATATATACCAATACATTTAAAAATGCGTACGACAACTGAAAATTTCTATACATTGACTTTGATTATTAGTACATAATATTTAATTTAAAAAATACACGTTAGTAATAGAAAACATCCTACGACGTTTTTAAACATTTCTCAATTTTTAAAATTAAAATAGAATGCAAAATATTTAAAACATGACAATGCACTTTTTTAACAATTTCCGACATTAGTTGAAAAGTGTTTATGAATTCGGTTTGTCTGGATGTCTGTCTGTCTGGCTGTTCGTGATCAAACTCGCGTCAGTATACTCAAATTTCCACGCAATTTATATGTGTTATTGAGGTTTACTATTGCATTTTCGGTATTGACAATTAAGTATGTAACATTTACAGTTCTTTACAGGGACACTCAGAAAATGCTGTTACATTTTGGTCTGTGGGAAACTATAGGTTGCAACGTATTTTAATGATGTTACACTATTTCAAACACATTAAAATTGATACACATCACCAAGGTGCACAAAAAGATGCTTACTGTAGAATATAATGCGCATAACATTTATCCTTCATTTACAGGAACACACAAAAGAATTATGTTACAGTACTGTCTATGAGCTATAGTTGCTGGTGGTACGTTTTCAATTGTGATATGCGTTTTTAAATGCAACAAATTATTTGCATATTACTTAATATGTATAAATTCTATAGATAATATACAGGATTGCACAAAAGAATTTGAGTACATTTCCGTTATTGACGTATATTGTTGAAGGGTAATTGTTAAATGTGTTGTGCGTTCCCTAACTGAACTAAATTTTGGCATACTATGTAGTATGTATACAAATCAATTGATCATATTCATTGATTCAAAAATGAATTTGAATTCTTTACCTACTATACTAATTACTGAAATTACGTTTTTAAATGTGTTAGGGTGAAATCCCCAGTTACTGACACATAACCAGTAACGGACACTTGAGCAAAATTCTAACTCAAATAAGCCTTTTATCGTAAAATTCTGCAAAGTAATGTCATCTAGTGGTAAATGAGACTCTTATTTTTATTTTGGAGTCACCACTTGAGGACCAAGAACATATTTAAGGAGAAAGAAACTTTTGAGAATACAAAAAGTGCCATTTTGAAGCAAGCATCTTATTTCTAAAATTAAGGAAGTGTTTTTCTAATCTATTTGTACTTCAACCATCCTAAACTTTTTTCTTAAAGTTATACTTGTAGAAATAAGTTTAAAGATGCATATGATATATTAGGGCCATGATTTAGGGTTCATAGTTATTTAATTTGGCTTAATGGGGCGTGTCAGCTATTGGTTCCTAGAATTTCATTTCACCAGTCTCTGACAGAGATTCTAGTTATTGGTTATATTAAAGAAAGTTGAAATATAATATTTGAACTGTTTAAAAATACATAATAATAAATTAAATTTATTTTGTATTAAACACCACTAAAATTTAAGTTGTTTTACCAGTGCCTGACACCAGATGTCAATTACTGGTTCATAAATGTCAGTTATAGGATATCTGCATTACTAATAATGCAGTACAAAATATTACTGCTATATACTCTTACTATATACTCTACATTAATAATAATGCAGTACAGCTTACTAAATCCCACTTTTTTATAATAAATATGAATGTATTTTGTTTTTATAATAAAGAATAAAGTTTTTTTAAAAAGCATTTTAATCTTTTGAAATAAAGTGTCAGTCACTGGTTCACTTTGTGTCAGTTATTGGTGTTTCAAAACAGGGATGGTGTCAGTTACTGGAGTTTTCACCATATTTATGACAAAAATTAATTTTTAATAATAAAATGTATAATATTTCAAAATTTTGCCAATATTAATTTTTAATATATCTCTACTATCATTTCAAAAGCAAAGGTAAGTATAAAATAGATTTGAATTTTTGTAATAGTGATTTGAACATGAAAGAATCCTTAGAGTGTCAGCTACTGGGGGTTTCACCCTATGTGTTTTCGAAATTATTTTCTTAGATATCTTCTTTCACTTTATAAAACGGCGAATTTTTGTTACAGGAATCTGGCAATGTTGGGAAGTATTTCATAATCTATGCTAGAGGCATGATTTTTCTTTCTTTTCTCTTATTAACACTTTCCAACATAGTTGAAAAGAGTTTATGACTTCGGCTTGTTTGTCTGCCATATGTTTGCTGTCTCTCCATGGTCTAGCTCTCGTAAATTTACTTGAATTACGATGTAATTCACATATGTTATTAAAGTTTACTATGTTACTTAAAGTGCGTTATTGAAAATAGAGACTGTATTATTTATAGTTCATTTACAGAGACACTCAAAGGATATTTTTTTTTCATTATGGTCTATGGGCAAAAATCGTTTGTAGTTTATTTTAATAATGTTCCATTGTTTCCAACATAATGGGAATGATATACATTTCTGAAGTGCACTAAAACACGCCTTCTGTAGAATATGATGGAATGCAAAGCATTTATATTCATTTACAAGGTCACACAAAAGATTCGGTTACATAATATTCTTCGAGGAAAATTGCTTGCAGAGTATTTTAATGATGTTACACTGTTTCAAGTTAAGTTCGAAATTCGTATACATTATTGAGGTGCACGACAAGATGCTTACTATAGAATATTACGTGCATAAAATTTATCGTTCATTTACAAGGACTCACAAAAGATTTCGGTTACGCCAGTACAGTCTATGAGAGATAAATAGCGGAAGTGCTTTTTCAGTTGTGGCATGTGTTTTAAAGTTTTGTTAAATTTTTGAATACTACGTGGTCTGTAATAAATTCTATAGATCATACACAGGGCTACACAAAATAATTCGTAAGTGTTACTGTGCATTAGCGTGAGCTGCTTAAAGGTTTTTTTAATTGAGTTACGCATTTTCCAGCTGAACTATATTTAGTATACGAGGAGAATTTGTAGAATATAAATAAATTCATTTACAGGACTACGCAAAGGTCTGACTACATTGCTGTCTATGTCTGGTAATTTCTGAAAGTACGTTTTCAGGTGTAGTATGTATCCCCCTCCCCCTAAATTATATTTTAGTTTAATATGAGACACTTTTAAAAATCTGTAGTATTATACAGGGATGTACAAAATTATTCGCGTGCATTTTTGTCTATTAGTGGAAAATACTGAACGGTAATTTTCGACTGTGTTATGCGATTGTGAGGAAGCTAAATTTTCGCATACTATGTAATGTATATACAGGTCTTTGAATTATGTACAGGGACGTGCAAAAAGGCGTCGAGTATCTTTCTGGTTATTGATGATAATTTCTAAAATTTGGTTTTCATATGTTTTATACATTTCTAAGTTGTTTACTTAGATATCTTCTTTCACCTTTTTAAACGGCAAAGTTCCGTTACAGTATTCTCGAAGTATTGGAAAATATTTCAAACTCTGCTTGACGCATGATTTTCTTTCTTGTTTAATTTCCATTCTGAGCCAACTTTATTGCAGTGGTGCCGTATGTGCATTTTCTCAGACCAGTAAGATTTTTAAAGTGACACATAAAGGTTCTGTAGTAGAAAGATTGAAATAAAGCAGTAACAAGTTGCATTATTACAACTGTGCACATGCTGCGTGGACGAGAAAATCACCAGTTTCATGAGCTTGTATATTCCTGACTATATTTAAGTCCATAAATCTTCACGATTTTGATATAAAACAAATTTTGCGAAGGAGTTCTACGATAGTCTCTGTGGATGTTTGAAGTTCCATTTGCTACACAGTATTTTATAGCAAGTCATGCGGTATTCAAAAACTCTAAAAAATTATACACTAATCAATTGTAATAATCCTTGTAGTAGGTTGACAAATAGCAACACTAGGAATTCCTATTTTACTCCCCCCCCCCCCTCAGTAGATAAGTACATTAAAAGCATTCATCATAACTTGATATATCCATGGCTGTGTAAATCAACTCAGAAAAAATTTTCTTGCTTTAATTCGTTAGCAATTTCATCATGGATATAAAACCGGATGATATTTATGAATTTTTTTTTAACCGTCATTTTGCTGTGAGATATGACTTGAATACTCTACCATTTTTTATACAATTCCTTTTTTATCCAAGAGTAGATTTTCAAGCAACACAGAATTGTTGGGATATTATTGGCCCGTTGTTTTTTAGCTTCGTTAGCCAACAGTTGATTTTGGCTGGCTGTCTATTAGTCGTTAGGCTAATAGTTGTAACTGCGTTTGAGCAAACTTTTGGCTGATCGTTGTACTAAAAGACCTGAATTGTTAATTAAATAACAACTGAGTTTACGGTAAAACTACGTCTAATATAATGCACAATCCTGTAAAAAGAAATCACAGCATCCTATGCTATTTCATTACCAAATGCTACAGAGAGAGGCGAGAGTTACCGTTCGACTGGAAATAGCGTCTACCTTCCGAATATGAATATAATTTTTGAAAGGGATCTTCTATATATTAAAATTCACCAACTATCAGTTTCCAAATGGTAACCCACCCACTTTTCACACTTAGCTTCTAGGATCAAGGCAGTCAGGGAAAAAAATGTATACTTTCTATACATTTTTCTAAACTTCAATAGAGTTACAAAAAATGTGTTAGGGGTTATCATAAATTTCGAAAAGTGAAATTAAGATCTACAAATAAACAGTACCCGAAATATCTTACTAATGATGTGAGTTATAATATGTTTGGCTGTATTCATTGCATCTCATTCAAAGATATATTTAAATTGGACGCTGTTTTCTGAAGATCTAAATTAGTTGTACAAAGTTTATTACGTGTATTTAACATTAGTATCCTCAATCCAAGAAGAGAGCTGAATAGGCGATGATCTCCCGACACGTGGGGACCGATCGACAGTGAAACGGTGAAGCTCCGACAATGATGATACTCTCATAGAATGAGAGATTCTTTTCTAATGAAACTCTGGAGTTTTCATAAATCAGCATTAATAGTTGACCTTTTCAAAGATTTCAATGTCGAAGATGTAAATGTAACTTCGTCAAAATCTGATAATATTTTGCATTCTAATTATTATTAAAAGGAAATAATCTGAATGAATGAATACGGAAGGGGAAAGGAATCTGTTAATAATTTTCTTTCCTACAGCAGCAGCAATCCTTGTTTTTTTTTTTTTTTTTTTGATGAATGAAATATACTATATAATTGTTTTATTTTCCTATCTTACAGTTCTTAAGATTGTTTGAATTTGTTTTTCTAAATTTAAGTTGCGGCCATGATAATGGATTTATTTTCGCTAGATAGTTTTTCATCCACCACATGTGTTGTGATAAACTTATGAGAGATGCGACACAACATTCTCATTTTAAGAAAACATCTGATTTTTGTCCTTTTGTAGGGGATGGGGTGCTTTAGAGCTGGGGGTTCTGAAATCTGCCCTATTTGCCCTTGCAGTAATCACCCTTCACCTTACAGATTTTAAGCTACAATATTTTTTTATTTAGCGTATAGGAATGGACACTTTTCAACTTAGGGAAGGGGGGGGGGGGCTGAACTCGCTCTCTTGTATCATCCCTTTGGAGATCGGAATGTATGCGTAAAGCCAAAGAAAAAATATTGGATTAACTTAGGGGTGGGTAGACAAGAGCGCACCTACCCTCGGATCATTCCGAGACTGCCACCCTCCCTAATTTCGTCACTGAACCCATGTATTTAAAAATGATTTTAAATTTTAAAAAATTCGCGAGAATTTAAATTTTTTTGTAACTTTTACAGAGGGTGTTCGCACATTTTTTAGACGATTTTCATGTACTTACAGAACTATTTTACATAAAATATTTGTGTTTTAAATGTTCAGTTTGGTAACCCTTACTCTGAACTATCTTTCAACACCGGGATTTCCATACCAAGCCTTTTGTAGTTTTGGAAGAGGTATTTTGGACCATTCCTCTTGAACAGCTTTCCAAAATCCATGAAGGGTTGTATCGCGACGCTTGGATAACGCGCTTTTTAAAAGTCCAAAAGCGCAAAAATCCATGATACATCAGGAGACTTAGCAGGTTTATCAGTGAATGGTATAGCCCTGATACCCGTTTCTCGTTCCATTTTTTCCGGTAAAATAACAGTGGATTGGGATGTGTGGCTGCTTGCTTTATCATCATGCAGTTCAACAGACTGGTTTTAATTTTTAAAGATTAGGGGTAAAATATGTTTCTGATAGTATGCGGAGTTGATCTTAAGATTTTTCTCCACTCTCTTTATTTTTCATTTGCCGTTATATCCAAAGCCAGCAACAAGTATAAATCATTTGCTAAAACTTTCTTCAGATACATTGAACTACTATGTTTTAAGATTTCTTTCTCCTCTTTGATGATAATAAATGGATCTTCTTTTTTTATTACAATCATTTAAATAGACAAAAGCTTCATCTATTATAATAACATTTTTCCATTTTTCTCCAGATAAATGCTTCTCGTTAAGAATTCTGAATCGTGTTCTACATTCAGCGATATGTCGTGGAGAAAGACGATGAACATTGCGTTTTTTGACCTTTTTAAAATTCAAATTAACGCTAATGATTTTGTTAACAGTATTTTAACGATTTAGCAACAGTCCTTTGACTTGGTGGATTTTCTTTTAATATAAAAGATATTACCTTTGTAATATTCAGAGAATTCCTTTTTGTTCTTGGCTTAAATACTTGGAACAAATTTTCCACTTGAAGTCAGACATTCACGCTCCCCCTCCAACCCCGGTCTTATTTACAATATTATCTACTGTGGTATTAGATAACCATGCCTTTCACAGCGTTTTTTAATAATTTTTAATAACCGAATACAAATAATTCTCTTCGGAAAGTGAAGAAATATAGTCTTCCATGCATCGATTATTTAAAAGTGCCATTTTGCATGCAAATAAAAATTTCAGCTGCCAGACGAGAATTTATAATTTCAAAAACATATTAGCTGTGAAAAATAATTTATCTATGCAGACGATTTTTTTTATCCCCATCTAAAAAATGTGCGAACAGCCTCTGTATAATAATATTGTTAAACTCAACAAATCGAAAATATTTATATGTTTGATGCATTATATATTTGAGTTATATTTTTGATGTATTTATAACCCAAGTTATAAAAAATGTACTTAATAAATTTGTTCAGCGTGTAAGGTTCTAAAGTGAATATCTCCTAACACGTAGAAGGGAAGCTTAATGTTCAGAAAACAATATTTCTTCGATACTGAAGTGTATTTTCATAGAACCATGTCTGTTTTTTTCTTGCGTTATTTTTCTTAATTCAAGGGCGTATTATCCTCCCCCCCCCCCACACACACACTCTCATGTTTAGAATTACTTTCGTTTTACGCTTGATATTTTCAATTCTCTGTACTACCATAAAATTGATTGAAAATATAATAAGGTATAATAAATAAAATTTATTTGCCACAAAGTTTATTTTATTTCAGATTTCACTGTTTAACTCTCCCTTCTATGAGTTGTTGAAAGTTTAACAGTTCGACGGTTTAGGTAATTTTTACATATGTTTAAAAATAATTTTGAATGACAAAAATTTTAAAACAACTTAAATTTTACCCTAAATTGTAAAATAAAATATCCAAACTTCAATAAATCAAAAAAGTGATATTTTTGTAAAAACTAAAGTTTTAAAAATGCATTTATTTAAGTTAAATTTATTTAAAATAGTTCAGTATGTAGAGTACAAACATTTCTTGGGTGCATTTTACGAAACCCGAAGAATGGGAAGTGAATGATCACAAAATAGTATTTTATTTCTTTTTCATTTTGTCGCCAATTAGCAATATACAGCCAAATAACGAAATTTTCATTATTTTCTATAGGCCTATAATTGAGATTCCGCATAAATTGTGTTGATAAACACGTGTACCCGTATGAGAAAAAACATTAGTAATGTTTTGAGCACGCGCTTTTGGAGATATTCCTTGTTAGTATCCACCATTGTTATGGATCGGCTAGTAATTAATTTAATAAATTCAATAAAAAAATATTCACATTTATTCTATAAACAATTTTGTGAAATTATCTGTATATGAAAAACTTAATTTATTTACAATCAGATGTAATAACTGAAAAAGCATTACAACTTTGAAAGAGACCATTGAAAAGTTAATTTAAAAAGAGTGGACAATAAAATTTCATAAGTAAAGCATTGGCGATTAATACAAACAGGAACTAAAAATCACGTGTCAAGCTTAGATTATGAAACACTTAATTTTATGAAATGTTAACACATTCAGAATACTGTAACAAAACTTCACAGTTTAATAAGGTGAAAGATCATATCTAAGTAAACAATTTGGAAGATACATACAACAATTTGAAAACCTAGTTTAAGCAGTTACAATCAATAGTCGGAAAACATCCGAATTATTTTCTGCAGCCTTGTATACGATCGATAGATTTGTATATACACTACATAGTATACTAAAATTTAGCTCAGTTAGGAAACGCAAAGCACAGTTGGAAATATCCCTTTAAAAATTTCCGGCAGTAAATAAGAAATGTACTCGATATATTTTATGCAGTCCTTTATATGATCTATAGAATTTACACACAACAAGTAATACGCAAAAAATGAGTTAAATTTAAAAACGCGTACCACAACTCAAGCGCATTTCCAGCAATTATTGTTCATAAACAGCATACTACAGCCGAATTCTTTCATGTGTCCTCGTAAATGAACGATGAATACTATGCACATCATATTCAACATTAAGCATCTTGTAGTGCACGTTAGTCGTATATATCAATTCCAATATGTTTGAAATAGTGTAATGTCATTAAATTGCACTGCAAACTATTTTTTTACGATAGAACCGTAATGTAACGGAATTCTTTTGAGTGTCCCTGTAAACGAACTATAAACATAATAATTCTCTGCACTACCTATTTTCACAGACATTATTTTGTTTGCCAACATTTAAACAAGCATTGTACATGTCTAAAAGTCTTAAAAACACCTTTAAAACCACACAAAACCAGCCAATCTGTTAAAAATTGTAAAAAAGTCAAAATATTTTCACCTGTCGGTCTCAGGCATCTTCAGTCACTGATGTTATGTTTTCTGCTCTGTCAGTCGATCTGTTGAAAACCTCCATTTTGCCTTTTCTTAATAACATCTGTTATCATTTTTTGTGTGGACCATATTCGTTGCATGTTTCTGTTAATATTATCTATGTTTCTATGGCTTCCCTCTGTAATGCGTAGTTTAAATTATTATAATTGGCTAAATTTTCAACATTATTGAAGTCTATTGTAATTGGGGATTTGTTGTTTAATCTGGCTATTGCAGTGGTTGATTTATTTAAGTTAATATAATATATATAAACTTAAATAAATCAACTATATTAACTTAAATAAATCAACCACTGCAATAGCCAGATTAAACAACAAATCCCCAATTACAATAGCCTTCAATAATGTTGAAAATTTAGCCAATTATAATAATTTAAACTACGCATTACAGAGAGAAGCCATAGAAATATGTACATCAAATTCAGAAACATGCAACAAATATGGTCCACACAAAAAATGATAAAAGATGGCGGCAAATGTTATTAAGATAAAGCAAAATTGAGGTTTTCAACAGATCGACTGACAGAGCAGAAAACATAACATCAGTGACTGAAGATGCCTGAGAGGGACAGGTGAAAATATTTTGAATTTTTTTCAATTTTTAACAGATTGACTGGTTTTGTGTGGTTTTAAAGGTGTTTTTTAAGACTTTTAGACGTGTACAATGCTCGTTTATATGTTGGAAAATATAATAAGGGCTGTGAAAATAGTTAGTGCAGAGAATTATTATGTTAAAAATGACATTATGAACGATCGTAGATGAAAAACGAACTATAAACGCTACACACTTTATTTTCACTACCGAACAAGACAAAATAAACTTCATTAACATATATCAATTGCATGGCAATTCGAGTATATTTACGCAAGTTATAGCACCGACAGACGCTAGACAGACAACCCAAATTTATAAACACTTTTCAACTAAGGTCGAAAGTGTTAAAAAACAGTGAATTCAAAAGCATCCCTTCTCGCGTCTCCATTTTTGTCTCTCATCTTTTTTCGTCGTTAATTTCAACGAGTCTGACTTAGGTGGTAGTTTTTATTATGAAAATATGCGTTTTCTAGTAAACGTTATTTTATCCTGTAACGTCACTACATTTACTATTTTTTCAGACTCATCCGGTTGTACCAGATGTGAAAAAACGAGAAAATGAAGTCTTCTGAAGTATGGTTCAGTGTAGTGATTACATGTAAGTGTTTATCATTACCTTATATATATATAAAATATATATATTTATGTATATATGCTTGTATAGTATACCCTTCTTTCATGTATAATTCATACCTTTATGCTTCATAAAATTAAATAAAGCGGAGATTCCTTTAATTAATAAAGTTGATTAAACTATAAAATATTAATACTAATTAAAAATATGAAAACATTAAATTTTTCTATACATTTAATATTAATACTATCAGAATTTTTCATATTTTTAAAATTACTAAATTTGATTGTTTGATAATGGTACTTATTAGTTCTTGTTTTATGAATTATTTTTGAAAAATTATTTCCGCTGAGAACTTTAAAACTAAAGCAATGATTTTTTTGTTTTTTGTGTGTGTATTTTATTTATTATCGAATAAGCATTTTCGTTACTTATAATTAAATACCACAATTCTTTAAAGATTTTATTTTTTAAATATTGGATTGGAACAGAAATTTTATATCATAAGTAGGACGTTTTTACTGCAAGCATTATTTTAAATGCGCCAGACATTTTGCATGTTTTTGATGATGTTAATATTATCTATATTTTATGCTAGGAAAACTAACGTACAGTTATTTTATCGCTAAATGATCGTCAGTATGAAGAATTCTAGTAAATGAATTGCTATACTTAGATACCTTGAGATAACACATGACTGAAATATTAATTTAAAAAAAATGCAGAAAATTCACCCTGTTAATTATTTGCTTATCGTATTGAGTTTTGCACATCGTGCAAATTTCAATCCTTATAGATGTTCGTTCATTTTGGATGGCCAGCTGTGCATTAAAAAAATACTTGACGAATCCCTATGACTACAAATGAGCACAAAAACGCACTCTAGCGTACAAAACGATGTTGCAGAATATTTCTTAAAAAGTATCTGTGATTGAAAAAAATGTTATAATGAAAATGTGGTGTGATATAAACTACGTACTGTAACGCACAAAACGATGCTGCAGAATATTTCTTAAAAAGTAATTGTGATTGAAAAAAAATGTATGATGAAAATGTGGTGTTGTAAATAATTAAATAATAAAAAAAATACTAATTTTCTGTATAAATAATGCGTCCACAGAGCCTGAAAAATCATGTCTGAGGTCTGTGACAGCCCTAGTTTTACCACTTACTGGGTCTGTAATGTTGATTAATTTTTTTTCCATGACACATTATTTATTTTAATAATCCCAGGTTCAATGTCAAAGGATAATCTTCTTTATTTGTAGTTTTAATTGATAAATAAGTACTGTTATAAGAAATTGGGTCATGTCCGTGGACAAATGCTAATAGGTTTTAATAGCTCAACAGATGGCAGAAAGAAAATCTTTAGTGTAGGAAAGAAGTTTATCAGTAATTTTAAACGCAACAATAAATTGCAAGTGTTATCTGTGTAGAATAACTATTGGTCCGGGATATGATAGCTGTATGACAGATTAGATGGTACAGATAACGAAACTGCGCATCAGCTGAGGGGGTTGCCATAGCAACATCTCGCAACCCATTGCAGTGTGATACGAATGGCAACCCGATTGCTGATTACTGCTTCCGAGGCACCGTGACATCAATAATCGGGTTGCCATTCCTTTCCCACTGTAGAGGACTGTGTGATGTTCCTATGGCAACTTCGGCCTCCCCACTGATGCGATGCTGCTTCCCGGACTATATTTTTAGCGACAATTTCTTATTTATTTCAGGACGGACTTTTTGGCATCTCCATAAAATCATCGTTCACTTTTGAATGGCTGCCAAACACAGTTGCTATTTTTTGGAAGTGTATAAAAATGGCGGTAACAAGCGGCGCTTTCGCCTTTGTTTTTATTGTTCCTACACGACGCGACATCTAAATATCGTATAATTTTAAATTAAACAATCAAATAAGGATAAAAATGTACTTTCGATTGAAATTTGTTGGAAAATCGTGGCACAAATAAATGACTTTTTAAAATAATTTCCAAGCTAACATTCTTTTAAATATATCTCAGCAGTGAAAATTTGTGGCAAAGTTACTCCATTTGGCAATTGATTGCCCAGAGCAAATTGAAAAGAAAACACACATCCAGATCAATCATGATATCAGATTAAACATGAGGAACCGTGGGAGCTAATGGTTAAAGAGTGTGTCTAAGTAAACAATTTGGAAAACGCATCACACATTTGAAAACCTAATGCGAGAAAATACCGACATTAATCAGAAAAATATCCAAATTCTTGTCCCTGTATACGATCTATAAATTTTTATATATACTATATAGTATTCTAACATTTACTTGAGTTAGGAAACGCAAAGCAGAGTTGAAAATTTCCCTACAGCAAATTCCGCTAATAAACGGAAATGTACTCGAGATCTTTTGTGCAGCCCTGTATAGGATCTATAGAATGTATAAACACCAAGTAATATGCAAAAAATGAGTTCAATTTAAAAACGCGTACCCACAACTGAAAACGCACTGATAGCAATTGTTATTCATTTATTATGGATAGACAGTACTGTAACAGAATTCTTTTATGTGTCCCTGTAAATGAAGGATGAATGCTATGTACACCTTATTCTATAGTAAGCATAATTTATAAGAGATTGGGTCATGTCCGTGGACAAATGTTAATAGGTTTTAATAGCTCAACAGATGGCAGAAAATAATCTTTAGTGTAGGAAACATATCTAGGAATCTTTAGTGTAGGTAATGTGGTGCACCTCAGTGATATAGATCAATTTAAATATATTTGAAATAGTGTGACATTATTAAAATGCACCGCAAACGATTTTCCCCCATAGACTGTAATGTAACGGAATTTATTTTTGGTGCCCTTGTAAATGAACTATAAATGCTACACACCTCCTTTTCAATACCGACCAAGCAATCATAAATCTCAATAACATACTTCAATTTCAAGTATATTTGCGTGAGTTAGAGCACGGACGGACGGCAGAGAGACGCACAAACAAACCGAATTCATAAACACTTTTCAACTATGAGTACCATGCCATATCTTGCATGAATATAAACAAGGTTCTTCAGGAAGTACAGCACTGTCATTCATACTTTTACTTCGATTATATTATGGTATAATTTTAATTTTCCAAACATAATTCCCAATTTAACTATGCGGTGTTTCTTCATATCTTACATATTTCCTTTTTTTGTTTCAGATTTCTTATTGTATGTTACTCATGGTAACAAGTATCAATATGGAAACTCAAGTGTGCACAGAAATAACAAGAAAAATCGAGGGTCTGCTGAACCTCTGCCAACTTCTGCAAATCAACTTCAAACGTCCGCTTCTTCACCCGATGTTATGAATTTCTTTCAGTATTTGAATAACTCAAAACTATTAAATGTTGACAGAATTAGTAATACGGCAAATGGAGAAAGTAATAGACGATCAGATATTCTAACAGTAGCAATCCCTATATCAGAATTAAAATCATTACAAGATAGTGGTTTCATAACACAAGAGCTTAGTCTTTCAGATTTACACAAGCTGACTGACAGTATACAGCAATATGGCATAACAGTTGATCAGTATAATCCACAAGCTGCTCATCTTATTCAAAATCCCATATTCGCTAATGTACCAGAAGTATCTTATGACAGCCAGCAATTAATAAAACAAAATGTAGACCAGGATGTATATTATACTAGAACTAATGATGAGAATAATTTTGAAAGAAATCGTCCAAATTTTCAAGGATATCATCAGGGTGTCAGTCAACCTTCAGTGTCCAATGGCAATGAACATACAGAAAACGCAGCAGTGGATCATAATAATTATTTTCCTAGAGGAACTGGCATCAGTGATTCTAAAGGTTATAATTCATACTCCAGAGGACATCATCAGGGCATTATTAGACAGTCCACGACACTTCCTAAAGATGAATCAGTAGAAAGCAGACCACAGGGACAAAATACGTTTAATTCTGAAAGTGTTGATGGAAACAATTTTGAGGAATATCACAGGTTTCCCCAAGAAAATAACCAGTTTTCAAATGTAAATAGACCAAAAGTGCCTTACCACCAAATAAAAAATTCAGAAATGACCTCAGAGGAACACCCTTCAAATATTAAAGATGCGAATTTCCCCCAAGAATATCAACAATATCCTACCAGCCAGAAATATTCGATACCGCATAACAACTTAAATTCGCAAAACAAAGAAACGGCTTTCAGACTGCATCAGCCAAATTATGCTGATCAAGGTAATTCTGCTAACTATCAGCAATTTTCTAATAAACATCGTCAATCATCGGTTTCATATGTACCATTAGACCGTTCAGACAACGCACATTTCCAGAATACAGAGGCCGGCCAGAATAGACATCAATTCAACGATGCTGCAAATCATTTAGCTGCTGAGACAAATGCAAATACCTTTGGAGGAAATGTAATAGTAAATAGAATAGGTGATGCGGGTGATGATTTGCCCCAGCATACAGAAGATGCAACAGCGCAAGGAAATTACAAAGGTGATGATGGAAGTGGCAGATTCGGATCAATCCCTGGCATCTTCGGAGTAGACTATCCTAACTATTTGTCTGTCCCGAAGACAGGATTTGACTGCCGACAATATAATTATCCCGGTTATTTTGCTGATGTGGAAGCTCAATGCCAGGTATTGTATGAAAATCATTACTAGTCATTAAAGCAGATTTTACTAGATTACACGCTTATATAAAAAAATAATGCTACTATTATTAAGAAAGAAATCATACATTTTGATGTACAGTAATACGTGTAGTTGATAAATATATGAACCTGAATCCACCCCCCGCCCCCCCAATATATATATATATATACTGAATTATCTTTGAAAATATTGAATTTTTTTCATTTTTCTTGTCTGAAGTTGAAAAACGCTTATTTTCCAAATTGATAAATAAATATTATTTTCTAACTCTCATGGATATAAATAATATGCCTCTTAACCTGAATTAAAAAACTATTAATTAATTTTTGATCTAGTTCATTTTGAAAAACATTCTCTTTTCATGGTGAAAACTTTATACCCCTTTTCATGAAAAATTTACTGTCTGATTTGTATAACTTTTAAAGTAAGTGTGCTATATCTAGTTTTGTGGTTAAACATTTGTGAACAGGACCGTTGCTAAGAGTGGAAGATAAGAGATAGCCACACTCTCAAAGTTGATAATCTTTAAAAAATTATTTTCAAAATCTTTATAAGTAAGAAAAAAAAATCAACACATATTAAACATAGTAAGTTTAATAACATACCTGCCTACATGTCAATTTTGAAAACCTTACAATTTTTACGGCGTGCTTAAAAACACACAGCATTAAAAATACATGCAACAAAAACACAATCTTATATTTGGCAAACTTGTTAAACGTTTTTCGCTTTCTTTTTTTTTCTTTTTTCAAAAAGTATTTAGTAAAACCAGTTAAAAGTATGAAAACAAAATTCACCAGGGAAAACAATTCCAGTTCTAGACTGTTTTTTGTCTTAGCAAGTAAAATTGCATGGTTGGAATTCCGTTGGAAAAATCCGGAATTGTCCGGTTCAAGAATTTTTTCCATTTTTTACAGGTTATGTTTTCACAGATTTTATTGTAATACATTTTCTGGTTAAACAGACATAGTTGTCAATCACCGAAAATATGCAATTTTAAGGCCTACCTTTCTCGCTCAACCCCCTCCCACTAATAATATATCATAGCGATGGATCTTTTTGTGAATAACTATTTTAGCTTTTTAATGTCCATCCATAGAAAAGTTTTAGAGCAATAGGCTCCGTTCTAATTACTTTCTTTTATTGTTTTCGAAATTAAATCTAAATGATAATAAATTAAAAATATTCAATTTTTTATGGATTATTCAAGTTAGTACATTTATTACAATAACTATTATAGCAGCATAAGCTGAATCGAGTTTATAAAAATCCAGTTTATAAAAATGGTATATCTTGACAAAACGTTATCCTAATAAGCTGTGTTAATTGTATATTGCAAATACAAATTAATTTTTGGATAATTTTGTATATGTAATTTTCTATTTATAATGCAACACTAACTCCCAGATAAATCGGTGAATGTAATTTATAAATAAAGGTAGTTTGTTCTAAAAATTGCTTCTGCTCATGTTTTGATACCAAATATGAATTTCTTTTTAATTAAGAAGATTAAAATAATATGAATATTTCTTGAAAACGCACCTCTTTTCTCTCAAAAATAGTTTTCATATAAAAGTAAAAAGACAAGTTTAAAAAAACTGCTTTTCATTTTTGCTCAATTTCTTTTAAAGATGTGGCAATAAGAAATAAAAAAGGCATTTTCATACTACTGCAAATGTTACTTAACATTATTATTACAAACAGATATTTATTCTTGGATTGCATGGTACTGGATTTTAAAATAATTAATGTTTGAAAATGAAGATAATGTGCTGTCACGCTACAGATCCAGAGTTCGACTCCGTACCGGGCAAAGTTCACTCAACCTTTTATCCCCTTGCGGTCGATAAAATGTACATCAAACTTGCTTAAGAATTACGCATTGGGGGTTCCGTGTTAGGTTGACCACCTGACCGGGACATATGCTGGTCAGGGTGTAACTGAATTGATGGTGAGAAATGTAAGGTGTGGTAAATACATGTCAAGACAAGCAAATTTTGAATAGGAAACCAGAGTCGTTATCCACTTATTAAATCAATATTGCAGGGTGTCTCACACCAAGCCCAATCTCCATTTTCGTTCATAACTGTACCAATAATAAAAATATTTTAGCGATATGTTCAACATAGTTACTTTGCTTGGTATGAAACATGATAAAGACACATAAAGTAATAGAAACGGTAATCCTCCATGTCTAAGTAGTAATGCTTCAAAACTAGGAAGGTATATCTGACGATGCATACGATGTCACTGATCAAATTACAGTGAAATTCCAACAATTCCCTTGATGTCATGTCATTTGACAGAAGACATAGTTATTGTGTTGAAGATTTCTCTAAAAACAATTTCATTATTGTTACAGATATGAATGAAAATGTGGATTGGGCTTGGTGTGAGACACCTTTTATAATTGATTTAATATGTGGATTGCGACTGTGATTTTCTACACAAAATTTGCTTGTCTTGACATGTATTATCCCCCTTACATTTCTGACCATCAATTCAGTTACACCCTGTATAGCACCCGAGGGTCCATGGTTAAGAAAACAGAGTTAGGCACTGCAGGCCATGATCCCTAGGGATATTGTACCGCCACAGAGTTTAGTTTAGTATTGTTTGAAAAATAATTAAACTATCTAAAATTTCCAAAAGTTTTCACAACGCATAGTCACAATTTAATTAATATTAATCTGTTAATTGATAACTAAGTTTTGAAAATACGAATGTATTGTATTTTTGTCAGAATGCACAGTTGTACACTCTACATACACTGTAAAAAAAGACAAATGCTTCTTAATCTACGAAAATATAATATAACTACAAACAAAATTATAATATAACCTCTTCCGAGTTATCCGCGATTCTGAAAAGAGATTCTTTATCCTTAGAATTCTCAGAAACCAAGATTTTCTTGACATTTAAAGGAGAATTTATAAAAACAAAGTTTCTTTTACTGCCCGTAATTTTAGGAAACGTTACTGTGCAGCTTTTACTTGCTTTAGTCTATTTTCTTAAACCGGAATATTAGTTTATCGGATGCTATCAATTCTGAAGTAAACATTCTCAGCTTCGCAACTGAATTCATATATATGGAAGAGTAAATAAAAGCATATTAATTTTAATGTTAATGTCAATGCTGTTATTTTAGCATGTTTGTCTGTTAAACATATTTGCTGAACATGGAAATGTTTACTTGAGAGTTGACAGCATCCGCGAAACCTATATTATGTTCTGAGAAAATCGGTTAAAGCACTGTAAAAGCTACTCGGGCATGTTTCCGAAAGGTACTGGCAGCAAAAGAAACTGTGTGTCTTGAAAATTCTATTGGTTTCTGAGGTTTCTAAAGATAAAGGCACGCTTTTCTGAATCGTGGGTAACTCGGAAGAGGTTACATTATTTTTTCGTTCGTGGTTATGTTATATTTTCGTAGTTTAAGAAACATTTGTCTATTTTTACAGTGTATCAGACCAGAAATTGAGTAAAAAATCGAATATAAAATTCCATCTGTACATACTTGAATGAAGTTAAGTTGAATAAAAACAAGTATAAACAAAATATTTTCATAATTCTAAAGATATACATTACTTAATAACGATACAATAAATAGAGTTTTGAAATAGCTACAGTCGTCTATTATTTATTAACTTTATTGTATGAACTGCTTTAAGCGCATTGTTCAAATACAGGATCATCTCTTTTCATTTAAAACCTCTATAAATCATGACAGCCATCAAACAAGAATTTTCTAAGTATTACTGTTTTAAAATAAAATACATGAATATTGTGTACGAAAAAAAGCCTTAAAGAAAATAATACGCAAAAAATTCATATTTAAAAATGCTCCCTACGATTTCTAAATACCTGAAAAACAATGATTGCTTTAGTTTTATTCATATACCTATACACCTAATAGCTACGATAATTGGAAAAAAAAATCTGGGATGGTGTTCCAGGTGTCACACTTTATTGCATCTTTCACATTTGCAGGTTACATTTGAAATCATTTACAAATGCGTGAATGATTCAAAAACTAAATTGTCTTATCTTGTAATTTCCTCCATATATCGAAACAATATTTTCCCAATATTGTTTGTAATAGATATAACTTGGTCAATTTTGGCAATATTAACAGGAAATATTGCCCCAACATTGGGGTGTTTACGTTTTGACAATATTGCACTAATATTGGCCAGAAATATTTATACATTTTATAATCAATATTTCTGCAATATTGGCATTTCTTTTGAAATATTTTCAATATAAATAAATTTGTTTGTAATAGTGGCAATGGAAAATGTTGGTTTTAGACATAACAACGGGGATATTTAAAAAAGAAATTACATATTGTACCTCTACGTTTAAGAAATGAGGTTGTCACAGGAACTGCTGAAAATGCCCTCCTGGAGCTTCAAAACACAACTGAACACGAACGGCTTAAGTCCAGTCATTTTTCCCAGACAGATGGATTCCAAGAAGACTGTGGTTTTCAAGATCATCGGGTTCGACCCCACCTTCTTATGAGGTACAGGGTATACGATGGTATATGCCGTACAGCTTCTGGAATTTTTTAAAGTACTCCGTAGCTCCTCTGTTTCATAAATAAAGCTATAGCGTCTCTACCGCATACACTCTGCCTATGCGTATATCCTCTGTTTTTTTTTAACACCTACACCACTGCCTAAAAGGCTCTTGTCTATATGAATAATTTTCGCACTGTGAATGAGTTAAGGGAGAACATTTGGTGCGAGATCCAGGTGGTGACAGTAGAGGTTCTGGTAGCCACCTTTAGAAATATACAACGCTATGTTTAGTTGTGTTTGGAACCCGAGGGAGGACATTTCTAACATCTCCTGAGACAACTTTATTGTTTAAAACGTAGATGTATGAGATCTCATCGTTTATTACTATTATTATTACAGTAGTCTCTCGAAAATCCGAGGTAATTGGGACTAAGACTACTTCGGATTACTCAAAACTCGGATTGTCTGCAAAAAAATAAAATGCTTATCGATTATAATTTTACACAATTAAGCAATCTTGCATCGCGTAATCAAATTTCATCTTGTCGTTCTATATATATATATTAAAGTCATTTAATTTGGTAAATTCGGTTAGTTAATTCTGAAAGTTGTTTAATTTCATTTAAATTAAGATTCCTTCTTTGCCACCTCGTATTAAATGAAATCTCGGACTTTCAAGACTATTGTATTTCCTCCTGTACTTTTTTCTAAAGCAAACATTTGCCGGAGCTACTTTTTGTGGGACACACAAAATTTCTAGTGGTATTTCCAATGTAAAATGAATATTTAATCAATATTAGTATTTCATCGAAAGGAGTTCCGATGAATGCAATATTAGACCAATATAACCAACACTACTAGGGTTATATTACCAGTATTAATTTATTTATTAGTGAATTGTAAATATTTAACGAAGAATTGCATTTATTATATAATTCCATATAATATTTATTGAAATATTGTTTGACACTGATGAACGTTTTCATTCTTTTGCAGCTATATCATATTTGCCAAACTGATGGAAGGCATAATTCTTTCCTTTGTCCTGTTGGTACGCTATTTAATCAAGAAGTGTTAGTCTGTGATTGGTGGTACAATACGGATTGTGCCTCTTCTAATAGCTACTTTGACCGAAACGCTTATTTACACCAAGAATCCATAAATGCAAATAATTACAAAGGTCATCATCAACCAAATATACAGCATACGAATACACGTTCTGCACGGAATTTTAGAGGCACAGAAATTTCTGATAGTTACGATGTAGTGAGAACAGATCAAAACGTAAACCCTTTTGATGGTAATTCAGAAACACGGAATGGGAATTTGGATTTAGCTAATGAAAGAAACGCACGAAATTTTAAAAAGAATGACTGGGGAGATATCAGGAATGACTTTTCAAGAGTAACAAACACAAAATATGTTTCTGAAGGGAATGTTGCATTTCCTAACGATAAATACATTTCTTCAGGGAATTATGATAGTTACAAAGTAGCAAGGATGGATCAAAGTCTAAATCCGTATAGTGATGTTTCTGAAACACGAGTTGAGAGGTTAGCAACTGGAAGAAGGGATAATAATCAGAAGAACAACTGGGAAAGTAACACTAACGATTTTTCAAGTGAACCGACGATAAAATATGCTCCTGAAAAGCATGTTGCAGTTTTGAGTGATAAATATCTGCGTTCAGAACAAAAAATGGATGACAAACGAATAGAAAGTTTGTCGTTGGAAGAAAAAGGCATAGATAGACCTTTTGGCAAAAATTTTGATTCATGGGTAAGAGATAAAAATGTTTACTTGGAAGAAAGCTCTGCCCCTGTTGATGAAAATAAATCTGAAGAAAGAGGAGAATATAATGAAGATAGATATGGAGTCTCAGATACATCAATAGATAGGATAGATGAAATAATTCAAAAAGAAAGAATGCACTCTGATAATGAAGCAATTAATAAAGCTTTTGAAAAGTCAGTTACATTAAAAGGAAATTATGTCAAACCAGTGGTAAAGTTATTGGGTTCGGAAGAGAATGTCAAAAATAATGAAAAGAGTAATAGCCCTGCTGTGTATCAATCTCAATATTTAGGAGAAAATGAGGAAATGAGAGAGGAGGATGAAAATAATCATGGAGAATTCCTTCATACAGATGATCAAACAGACACTGCAATACAAGAAAAATCTTCCAAATCACAAAATAATTTATTAAAATCTGGAAGAAACGTAGAAAAGGATAAAGACAGACATAGAAATTCAGCGCAACTGGAAGAAATAGGCGTTGAGGAAAGCGAAGAAGAGCTCGAAGAATACGATGAAAGGTTTCAAATGAGAGGAGTATTAGGGAAAGATACGATATCTGTAGAAGATGGTCCTGAATCCACTGAAGATGTAAATGAAAAAGAGATAGATAGCAGCTCAATACTATTCATTCCTATTTCAACCCGAGATGCACCGACAAGTGACGAGAGTATAATTAGAGACGACAAAATTCTTGGTGTGACTTCACTATTACCAAATGCTGAAATTCCATCTAATCTGAAAAGAGATCGTAATCAAATTGAATCAGGTAAAAATGTAAGAACGAGTGAAGAAGAAGGCAATACATATGTGCCATTAATGGGAGCTGCGGACCAAAGAAATGATGCTGAACAAAGAAACAATACGCATAGAAATTTAGAAACAATTGATACATCAGAGATAGCAAAGCCAAAATCTGAATTAGATGAAAATAAATACAGTTTTAAAGAAAGTGTTATAAAATATAAAGATATTGTAGGGAAAAATGAGAAAACGAAAGACGGTTCTACAGAAGACGCATCAGAAATCAAAGAATTTGGTACAGATGACATCATGAATAAAACTATGTCTTTAGGTGACGGAATACGCGATATTTTGACCGACATAGCTTCAGGAGATAGATTATATAGAGATATTTTAATATCGGAAGTGATCTCACCGCATTATAGAAATACTATAAGACATGGTGAACAAAGATCGCCCTCTCTTAAGAATATAGGTAGAAATTCAGATACACAGAAAAATCCTATGCCTCAAAATGATGATAAGTTAGATAGTTCTGAATCTTCAGCAGTTATGAGAACAAAGCCCTTTAGGAGTTCCAAAATAAACAAAGATTTTAGTGATTTAATACTTGATACAGCAGAAAGTAGATTACAAGAAACTATAAGAAAACCTTTTGAGAAGACATTTATAGAGGAAGAATCCCATGGTAAAATATACAGAAGAATAGGTCTTAGACATCCTGAAAATTCAACAAGAATGTCGAGATCGCGGTTTAATGACACAGCCAGAAAAAGATGGTCATCAAGAAAAATTAGACATAAATAAAATGAACAAATTCTTAATTGTAGGACTATGAGATAACTGTGCTATTTATTTAAAAACTGGACGCTAAGGCATTGAATTGGAAAGTAAAGCTAATCTATTAAGATCGTTTTGCTAAGTTCGAAAAACTATCATATTGAATGTATGATTTTTATGAGTCTTAAACATCGAGGAAATTCAACAAGAATGTCGTGATCACGATTTAAAGACAAAGCCAGAAAAATATGGTTATCAAGGAAAATTAGACATGAATAATAATAAATCATTAATTGATTAATAATAGGACTGTAACATAACCATGTGCTATTTATTTAAAAAATTATCGTTAAGAACTGAATGTAAAAGTAAAGTAATTCTATCAAGAAGGCTTTGCAAAGTTCTGAAAACTATCGTGTAGGCTAGCGATGACCCGTCAGGAGAAGTAGACAAAATGCCTCTTCACCTAATATTTTGTTGACAGTATTTGGCTTGAAAAATTACATTCTGTTTCTTTCTTTCTTGTTTTCTATTTATTTAATTCGTATTTGTACATTTTAATAAGTAACTATCACAAAGAGGTAGGCACACACACACACAAAAAGCAAATGTTTCCTTCGGAACCGATCTGTGTGAGGACAGATGGGGAAAAATCTAATCTAGCGGATATGCTCAAGAAGTACACCAGTTTTCGTCCAATTGCCATGGCAATGCAAAGTCAGCAGCCCGTTTTTAACACTTTCCAACCTAGTTGAAAAGTGTTTATGACTTCGGTTTGTCTGGCCGTCAGCCGTCTGGCCGTCTGCCGTCTGTCCGTGCTCTAACTCCCGTAAATATGCTCGGATTGCCTTGCAATTTTTATATGTTATTGTCGTTATCTATAGCACGTTCCCTATTTCAACTGAAGTGTGTAGCACTTATAGTTTTTTTACAGGGACACTCAAAAGAATTCCGTTACATTACGGTCTATGGGGAAAAATCATTTTCGGTTTATTTTAATGATGTTACACAATTGCAAACACATTGTAATTGATATATATCACTAAGGTGTATTACAAGAAGCTTAATATGGAATAGGGTGTGGATAGCACTAATAGTTAATTTACAGGGACAGTCAAAAGAATTCCGTTACATTACGTCTATGGAGAAAAATCGTCTGCGGTTTAATTAAATAATGTTTCACTATTTTAAACGCATTGAAATTTATATATATCACTAAGGTGCATTACAAGAGGCTTACTACAGAATATTGTGTGTATAGCAGTCATCGTTCATTTACAGGGACACACAAAAGAATTCTCTACTGTCTGTTAACAATAATTCCTGGAAGTACGTTTTAAGTTATTGAACGCGATTTTAAATTTAACTCTTTTTTTTTTTTGTTTATTACGTGGTGTGTATAAAGTCTGTAGATCATATACAGGGAAATACAAAAGTTCGCGAACACGTTTCCGTTTATTGACAGAGACTCCAGAAGGAGAATTTTAAAGTGTGCTACGCGTTTCTTAACTGAACTAAAATTTAGCATCCTATGTAGTATATATACAAATCTATAGATCATATACAGGGCTGAATAAAAGTATTCGGATATTTTTCCGAATATTGTATACGTTGGAAATTCCTGAAATTATGTTTTTAAATATGTTATGCGTTTTTCAAATTGTTTACTTAGATGTTATCTCTCAGCTTATGAAACGGTATGATTTGTAAAATTATTTTGGAAGCGTTGGAAAGTGTTACATAATCTATGCTTGACGCATGATTTTTCGTTCTTGTTTTTTAAAGCTCTGGGGACCGAAACGAAAAGCTGGATGTGTCAAAGAGCTTGCTACGCTACAGCTTTTGCGGTTCCTGTTTTCATTTATTGTTTGAGGAAAGCTTTAAATGCAGTATTTATTGTAGTATATTTTCATAAATTATAAGTGTTATAAATGCATTCTTCTAATGACATTGAGTTTAATTTATTATACAAACTATTTAATTGCAGAAAACTGAAAATAAAAAAACGATGCACTTTGTCATAAAAGAAAAAAAATAGAAAGAATAACATTGGTAATTAAAAAATAATAAGCAATAAATCTTATGACGTTAATTTTAAAACTCAGTGCTAACTGTTTTCTATAACGTTAATTTAAGAAATATATCATATCTAGGACATATGGGAGAGATTCGTGGTAATTGAGATATTTATATAGACGTTTAAAACTGGTTTAGATAATTTTAATACTTCCATCTTCAAGTGTGTTCGTGCAAAGAAATTTATCTGGTCGTACAAAAATAAAAACATTTTACAGAAATACAGTATCGCAGAAAATACTTTCTTTTGGCGAATATTTCAATTACGATAGATGTGCTGATAAAAACATTTATTTTATGACTGCATAAACTACATTATTTTGTACATTTAATAGGTGGATGAATTGATAAATTGAGATAGAATATTAATTTACTATGGTTTTTTTTTACGTGTAATATTGTTTTCTAATATCTTACACATGTGTAGGCATTTATTTATTGTTATTTTGTTTACATATTTTTAAATGTAATTTCTGCAGCATTAGTGTAAAAATGAGTGTTAAACATGTAAATACTTTGTACTCAGACTAGTCTAGTGATGGGAATAATAAGTTATTTTGATAATCGTATGAATCATTCGGGCATGCGCAAAAGCATAATCTGCCAACCCTCGTATTCATTTTAATCAATTAAAACCAGAAGTTTTGTAAAGAGAAAGAAGTTAATTAACCTGTTAACTGGGTATGATTAAATATTTCGTCATACACGAACTACTACCGTAATATTTTGAACGCATTACTTACACCAGTAAAATTTTCATAGAAATTTTCGTCTTTTCATCGAAAATTACTGGCATGAATAAGGAAAAAAATTCTATTATTTTTTACTGGTGAAAGTGTGCCCCGTTGGTAATCAGGCATATCAGTTGAACAAAATTTTAATGGAACAATGTAGTTAGCATTATGGAATACCTAGTTGCGTACCAACTGAACTTCCACGTTATAGATCATTGACTTGCGAGGCAAAAGAGAGCCGTAAGAAATTAAAAATTAAAAATTAAGTAAAAATATTTAAAAATATAATAATGAAACAGAAGTTTAAAAAAATAGTAAAAAAAAAAAAACAACCGTAAATAATAAATAAATAAATAAATAAAATACAAAAATTTTCATTAGATCCAAAAAAGAAAAAAAAAATGACAGACGACAAAATTTTATTCCCAGGTTAACAGGCTAAGAGCCTTGGCTCATTACAAAATTTCTGGTTCTAATTTATTAAAAAGAATACAAGGATTATCTGCTATGCTTTTGCGCATGCCCGAATGATTCATTCGAATATCAAAATAACTCATTGTGCCTATCACTAGACTAAGCTATTATTTAGAGATACCTTTTAATTCTAAAGACCTACTGATGTTGTTCTATTCTATGTGCCTTCCCAATCACAAGCCACCACCGATGTAACTCTTTATGAATGTTGGTGTTTTACGAGCCTTAAATTCAACAGGAATGTTGAAATCGCGATGTAAGCCATAGACAAATAAAGACGGATATCAAGAAAAATACATGTTTATTAATGAAAATTGGCAATACTAATATTTGAAAAACGAAATATAATCTCTCACTTTCATTAAAACTGTGAAACACCACACATATAAATAACATCATACATCAAGTAAATGTCAACGAAATTTTTAGTAATTCGAGCTGGTGAATCGGACTCTAAGCTAAGTAAGCATGAATAAGATCTGCCGTACAAATACACTGAAAAAAAAAACGCTGATTTTACGATATAATACCGGCATAACCAGCTGCTAGTACTATACCGTAAAATTAACAGTAATAAACAGTAAAATAAGCAGTAATTTCGCGTATGCGTGGCAGTATTACTGGTAAAATTAATTAATTTTTTTGCAGTGCAGTGATGGGTTAAACCGAGTAACTGTGATTTTTATTCGAGTTATTTTAATAATAAAATGATTTTAAGTAATCGATTATAGATGTCGTCAATGCTAATGTTTGATTTTAATTTTTTCACGACCCTCAAATATTTTTTTGCCTTTACTTAAGAGTTTGTCACATCTCAGATCAGTAATTTAGAATTATAACAAACTTAATATAAACTTTAAACGTTTAACTAGAAAAATAGATTGTAAGATAGTTTTAAAATATCTGAAAATGTTAATTGTAAAATTACAGATGTAATATTCCATAAAATGTTTCCATAAGCATGCGCAACATGAAATTGCAGTTATATAAGTATAAAAATATAATTATTTGTTTCATAAAATAATTCATATTCTGTATTTTTATCTTATTTTCTAGTATTGATAAATATACTAAATTACTTGTTCCATGTTACAATTTTCCTTTACTGTTGTAATTTAAATAAAAACAATTTTAAGAAACTTCTATATGTTGCTTTTCAGTTTAAAAATGCCACTTATCTATGTTTTGCCTACCAGTGGAAATATTCATCCTGAAATAAAAAGTTACTATCGGACAGAGACTGGCGACTAAAAAAAAATATGTACTGGCCAGGTCTACTAGCCAAAATTTCTTACTTTCCGATTTGCATAATAGAGTGTTAATTTTAATTAAATAAATTTCAGTATCATATTTAAACTATATCAACTGCATAATTTAAAAAAAAAAAACTGGAGTAAACGAAAATAATTAGACAAATTTAATTATAACAATGAAAATAAATTATCTATCATATGTTCTGTATTATCAAATAAAAGATAATTTCCCTTTTATATAAAATACATTCATTTAATTGTGTATTCTAAGTTTATAATGATGATAAAAATTGGTATTTAACAATAACAAAATCCATGTAATCCAAAAAAACTTGTATTGAAAATTTACTTCATTTTTTTTTCTACTACACCAATTACGTGAGTATAAAATTAAACTGACATATTTCTAATATTTTACATTCGGTAACTGATAATAATCAGTACCTTTAAAATTAATCAGTCTAATAATTTAAAATTTATCAACATGCTAGTTCAGATTACAATAGACATATGATTTGCAAGTCCATTGTTACTGATGTGTTTATTGATTATTATACTACATGAACTTATTTAGATTGTAAATAATTTCCAGAGATCAATGAAGTCTTTGTATTTCTTCTAAAATGTGAAATATGTACTTGAGATTAAAGTTATATTTTTGTAGACATAAAAGGCTATTTATTTTGTGTTTTTATTTTTCTCTCTTTGATTTTATTTGTTTAATAACATGCATTTTTCAAACTAAATTTCCTTATAATCCTCATGATCACTTCTGTAATTTACTCTTATGCACGTTTAAAAGCAAAATTCTTGAAAAAAATTTTTCTCAATTTATGGATTAAAAATTAGTACAATATATTTTCCGATCTAATCAATAAAAAATGTATATCCCAAAGACAAACCTTAAAAGTGACAGCTCATCATTCATCACAAAACCCCTACAGTGGCAATTTTTTAGATAAATCTGAAATGTCTTTGATTATACCGAAACAATTTTTATCCCGGGGCTAACCAGAAAGATGGGCTACCGCGCTTCTCCAATTTAGAGTGATCACGTGACGCTCACCGTCTCAGCTGATCTAAGCAAACCAATTAACATAATAGATTATTGTTTCCATTTTATATTACTATTATATCCGAATCATTCTTTAATTTGATAAAATTGGTTACTGCCCCGAAGCAGCGGAATAATGATTATCAAATCTTACAAAAGTTCCAAAACACTGAGATAACTTTAAGTATATATTAAATAAAATAATTTGTAACCAGACATAAAGTTGTAAAAAGGGGAAAAAATAATGAAAATTGAGCCCTGTATATCCTAAAAAGTCATTGTGAATACACCTAAATATAACACAAACTACGTAAAAATAATTTAATTAACATTTAAAAATTTCAAAGCTGAATCACAATTTAAGAAAAGAATGATTTTCGAAGAAAAATAAAATAAAAAAGAATTTTTTTTTTCAAACAGTTCTTTTATACCCTAAATAACAATACTTTCTCCACTAAAATTATATGCAGCCATGGGATATATATTTTATATGATATATTATATTTATATAAAATTTTCAAAGCTTTAGAACAAAAATAAGTATATTTTATACAAGAGCTTTTTGTACCCTACAAATCATTGTAAATACACAAAAATTTAACACATATTACTTAAGAATGATTTATTTAACATATTCAAATTTCAAAGCTGTAGAATAATTTTGATATATTGAGGGAAAAAAATACGATTGCGGAAAAAAAATAAAAATAAAATAAAGATTTTTTTTTAAACGGGATTTTTATAATCTAACTTTTATAATCTAACGGGATCTTTATAATCTTCTGAACGAAAATTATGCACGGCCATTGGAGATACATACTTTCTATAATACATAAACTTTTCAAAGTTTTAGTACAAAAAAACTTATTTAAAAAAAAAAAAATTAAGTGTGCTCAATATTTATCTCTGAGCATAGAAATTAATAACAGGAAGAAAACAATTTTAAGACACAAACTATCTAAAACTAATATTTTTTAAACGAAAATTTTCCCAAGCAACGGATTTATGATTGTTAAATCGTATTAGAAGTTCAAAACACAGGCATAATTTTAAGTATATTTTTAAAAAAAGTTGTAAATAGGTATAATGTTGACAAAAATGAAAAAAAAAATGTTCAACTGAGCTCTTTACACCCTAGCAATCATTTAAATACACCAAAAGTTATCACTGACTACTTAAGAATGATTATTTTAACATATAAAAATTTCAAAGCTGTAACACAATTTTAAGTTATTGGAAAAAATGCAATAGGTTGGATTAATATAATTTAAACATTAGCTAATACTTCTAGATTACGATCTACTTTATTTCGTAGGAATAAAAAATATCGGCATTCTGGTGAATAGACTAAATTATTATAGATTTAGGATATATAACATCAAAGATTTAGGATATATAACATTACGCACTTAAAAATCTACATATAAAATTGAAAGGGAAAAATGATTAATACTTACATTCGACAGTTCATGTAAGTATTATTAGCCCCGGTCTCGACTTCATATAAAAATATGACAATTTTTGATAAACTCAATAAATGAAAGTTAATTTTCAGTAGAATAACACACGCGCAATCAAATTTACGTTATTTTTTCTTATTATTTCAGAACAATCTAATTATCAAATCAAACAACACAGCGGTAGAAAACAAACAGTGAAATTCCTTTGTTTGATAGCTGCTCTTCAAAGTGCATTTTGAATAAGACCGCGACTGTCACGTATTTTTTAACCGCTGTAGCCCAGTACGTAAGCCCCGATTTATCCCTTATACTCTGTCACATTTCCTTGGTGATTTTCCCTATAAAATCGATCCCAAAATGATTTGAGAATGATTTAAAAGGGATTTAAATACCTAATCCGTCGGGTGATTTTTACGAAAATACACACAGTTTCTGCGACAGTGGTCTGTTTAGAGGCACGGTAGTGCCTCCAGAGCCCGACTTAGACTATCTGGGGCCCCGATGCAAGCATCATTCTGGAAGGCCCTCTTCTATCTATCCATGGAAATTGTTCGGGAATTATGTTGAAGTGACTAGTATTAAACTTCATACCTGTTGTATGTATACACAAATTTCGAACCAAGTACTATTTGCATCTGTATACAGGGCATCGCAGGAAATATAACAATTTTAACAGATGACAGAACACTATTTTTTTTTTTTTTTTTTTGTATAGGAATATAACGACTCGTAAGCTTTTGAAGTGTAAATACAGGTCTTTCACTCACTTTTAGTTATTTGTATAATATAAAATTGTCTACCACATTATAAAATTTAATCTTTGTATTGCATAAGCATGCATTTGCGTGATTCCATAATATGAAAAGACAAGTGCAGGCATGCACTTATACTAATAGCAACAAATTTCAACACTTGTTATGTTGTTACTACATTCCTCATGCTCTAAAGTGCTTTTGTATGAAATTTTATAACATTAGTTTTCTGATGTAGATTGTTCTTTTTTGAGGAGGTGGGGAAGCAGAGGGTGGAAGTGGAGGGCTACACTCCCTTCCAAAATCTTTGAAAATACAAGAATTTTGGTTACTTTTGGCCAATTTAAACCATTTTGTACCCTTTTAACAAAAATCCTGATTAAGCCCAGAGGGGGGGAGGGCTCTCAAATGGGGAGCCCGGGGCAGTTGTCCTACATGCCCCTGCATAAGTCAGGCCCTGAGTGCCTCCACCAAGTCGAGAAAACACAGCCGTAACCATCTTTTTCTGGAAGCAACTCAAGGCATTTTTGACCGCACCCCCTCATATCTATGCGCTGGTGTTTTCCAAACACCCGAAACTTCGTTTATCTGGAGAACATTGCAAATGGGACCAAATTTTCAAATTTCACGTTTCTATCTCTTCTAGTTCAGAAGATATATAAATCCAAAGCTTCCATTTTTTGTCCCCACTCACTCACTCACTCACTCACTCACTCACTCACTCACTCATTCACCGATCATCAAAATGATAAGGTTCATCCCGTAGCCCTAGAAACTTGAAATTTGGAATAAAGGTAGTGTTTAGGTAACAAAATCAGAAAAAATTAAAAAATCTGAAAAATTCGAAAAAAGAAATCAAAAACTCGAAAAATTCGAAAAATTTAAAATAATTCGATCTTGTAGTCTTTCTTTAGGATTCAATAAAAGGGAAAATTAAAAAATTCGGAAAATTCATAAATAAAGATTAAAAATCGAAATTTTTTTTTAAAATCGAAAGTTTGAAAATAATTTGATTTTGTAGTCCTAAAAACTTGAAATTTGGTAAAATTTAGGATTCAAAGAAAAAAAAAATTAAAAAATTGAAAAAAAATCGAAAAATTCGTAAAATTGAAAATAGTTAGATTTCTTGGAATTTTGCGGAATTTTTTAATTGTTTCTTTCTTTTATCCTAAACAGTACTTTCATGCCAAATATTAAGTATCTAGGGCTACAAGTTTTAAGTTTTAAGTTTAAAGGGTTAAATCAGATCGATAGCACCTTTCCTGGAAGCAATTGATAGTACTTTTGACCCCCCCCCCCATAACTTAGTGCTTGCCTTGGAACCTGAAACTTCTTTTTATCTAGAGTACTTTGCAAACATAACTAAAGTTCCAAATCTTTGGTACCTTCAGATAATAGGAACAGGGTGTGGGTTTAGCGAAAACCAGTAGATGTTGTGCAAAAAGAGCCCAAAATCAAGAAAAGGAGTATTACTTAAAAAAAAAAGTGATATCCCATTAAAACATCACATGTAAAAAATGTAACCATGTCTCGTGACTCTTTTACCGTAAAAAGTTCTGAGATCGTGCAAAGCCAAGTTTAGCTATCTTATCAACTCTGAAATTTTCATTCACAAATCACTCTTAATTTCTACATCTTTAGCTAATGATTATTTTGTGACTTAGCAATTACGCAGCACGAGGGAAGTTATTACACCTTACTGTGTTATGGGATGGGATGGGATTATTTAATTAAGGCTAATTATATACGTCATATTCTCGTGCTGCATAATTTCCAAGCCACAAAATAATCATTAACTAAAGATGTAGGGACTAGGAATGATTTGTGAATGAAAATTTCAGAGTTAATAAGATAGCTGAACTTGGCTTTACACGATCTCAGAACTTTTTACGGTAAAAGAGTCACGAGACTTGGCTGCAGGTTTTACATGTGATGTTTTTGATGGGATAAAATATTCGTGCAATGAAAGCTCAATCGAAATACAGTTTAGGATTTATCGTGTTCACTCAGTAACACACAAACACACACAAATCATGATTGCAATACTTTCCTTATACTTATGTGTTCGGAAAGTAAAAATATAAGGAACATTTAAATATAAAATAAACTAGCTTTACACAAAAAACTTTCTAAGATTTTTTTTTGTGTGGATTCTCAAATAACAGGAGATGGTACCCTTAGACCAGGGCTATCCAATCTGCTGCCCACAGTACACATACGGCCGAATTCTGTAATAAGTGCGGCCCGGCAGAGAATCGAAAATATTTAAAAAAATAATAATATAGTTTTTTTAATTTATTGGTTTTACAATACATTAGTGTTCAATGACACAAAGACACAGTTTCTGTGATTGTGCTAGCAATGTTTGAAGAGACTAATCTTGATTTTGCTATAATACCCTACACCTTGAACTAAATGGATGATGAAGTTAGTAACTCACAAAGTACCGCCTAATAGAGTTACTAGGGTTTAAATTACAACCTCTTGGACACTTACTAAGGACTTTTAGTTTCAATTCCAAGAAAAATTGCAAATATTTTGCATGCCTACTTGAACCAACATTACATTATGTAGCTAGTCGCTAGTGTTACCATGTGCACTGTCACAAAAAGCTGGACAGGGAAACAAAATACGATATGGTAATATAGGACATACGATATTGTAAAATCGAAGAGAAACCTATCTATATGGAATCCTGTCTTAAACGTAAAAACTCCATGGTCTCTACGGAAAGAATACCATACAATAATACCTGCTAAGACAGAAACCTGTCTAAAACAGAATCTTTCTCCTCTCACTTCATGTTTCGTCTTAGTAGGTTTTACTGTACTAAAAAACAAAATAATCTTATACTGTAAAATCGATAGGGACCGGAACAAAAGTGCGTTTTGGAAAAGTTTTTTAATTGAGCAGTTATAATTGCACGGTATTTCTTCCGTTACAGCGCTTATAATACGTAGTGTGGAAAACGGTTTTACCGTTTTTAAATTCAAAATTTTCGAATTCAAACTGGAAATTTTGATGCAAGATTTTTTACTTTAAGAAGTCATGAAATATCTACCATTAAGAAACCAAAAGAACATTATAGGATAGGGAGCTTCTGGTATGAATGCGCAATTTCGGAATTTAAAAGAAGCCAAACTGGTAATGCTTTTAAAAAGTGCTAAAAAATTGTAGCAGATAAACGTGCAACGATGCGGTACAATAATAGGGCGATCGCAGCGACATCTGCTTTAAAAATAGATTTACCTCTAGTAAAAGTAACCGTTTCACTATTGACAACATGAACATAATTTCTGTTAATAAAATGTTCTTGTAAGTGTATATTTCAGATGTAACTGATTTTGAAGTTAGTTTTTTATCATATCAGCGAATTAATCTTTTCCACTCTTCTAGCAGAGATTCATCCTTTAGTATGCTAAATAGGGATAGTTTCTAGTTTGCTGTCTTGTATCGAGTACTGCAACCAGACACAAAAGAATCAGGTTTTTTGGCAATGATCAATATCATTGATATTTTCAAAGCTAATGAAAATCACTATCCAAGTCAAAGGAAATAGGATATAATTAATTATTTAAAATATTTACCACCAACTGAAACATTTTCTCAGTTCGATTTACAATGTTTGCGTTGAAAAGAGCTAGCAGTCAGGGGCGTAGACAGAGAGGGGGATCCAAATGCTCTGGAAACCAGTAATATTATAAAGTTTTCTTCGCCTTCAATATCGCAGAAAATTCTCGGATTAGATAAGCCAAAAATATTTTATAAATTTAGTGGTATCCAAACCATCTACACCTTCACCCTGTCTACGCCACTGCTAGAAGATGTCACTGTGATCGACCCGTTATTTTTTCAGCATCGTTCTACATTTACCTGATTCAATTTTTTAACACTATTTTGTAGCCGTTTTCCACACTATGTATTCTAGGTGCTGTACTTCCGTAGGGACTACGAAAATTTTAGGTTTAAGACAGCATTCCGTTATAAACGGGTCCTATTTTGACAGGTTCCATTTTCACAGGTCACTAAAGAAAGCACAGTTAAACCTGTAAAAACAGAATAGCTAGAGACAAAAATAAATAAATAAATCTACCCTATATATATAAAATCCTAATGAAACGAATTTGTGAAACGATTTTATGAAACGAATTTATGAAACGATTTTATGAAACGACTGATTAAACGACTTATTATGTTTCAGGGCTATTTTTAATGAAATATTAAACGCTTGATGATGAAATTAATACCAATTGTCCATAAAAATCCGCGGATGTCAAAACTGGTAATAGAATTTTGAAATTGGAATTAGTTTTCGAGATATTAATTTTTTTCTAATTTTAATGACATTTCTGTAATGATGGCATCTAATTACTCAGTTTTTTTTGACAAAGTAAGGAAAAAAATTGAAAAGGATTCCGATAGGGATTATTGATTTCTTTTTTTTCGTCATTTTCAAATTGAAATTGAATTTATCTTTTATTTCAATCGATAATGAAGACAAGAATGTGATTAAATTATGTTTTTCAGGAAAATTTGAAAAAAATCACATTTCTATCGTCAGGATTCAATCGTCTGTCAGCATTTAATTTAATTTATAAACTGAAAATATTTTGAATACATTCGTCCAAATGACGTCATTTATGTAAACGCAAAAGAAAGGATGGGGGGGAGGAATTCATAGTAATTTAAGTATTGCGCGGCAGTGCAATACTTATTTATTTCTTATTGTTTATTGATATCATTTTGTTATTTTTTTTGTAAAATTTAATTAAACGAATTTATAAAATCACTAATTCGGATATTTGAAACGAATATATAAAATAATAATTGCCCAACTGAACGGAAGGAGAATAAAATATCCTGCTTGGTTTTCTTTCCAATTTTAATGAGAATATGACATCAATTATGGTAAAATGACATTTATTCCTGATGGAATGCTACAGAGTGATCAATTAAATTATTTGAATTTAAGTCTGACTGCATAGGATTTACCACTCTATTGCTGTTAATTGATTAATATGAGTATTTTAAATTATCCGAGACGTATAGTATTTATTTTGCACCTATGACTCTAAGGATCTGATATGATAATTTATACTTAGAAAATTTTATTAGACAAATTATCAATTAATTATAGAAAAGAAAAAGTTGCGTTGTGAATTATTTTTGAAGTTCGGATCCTCTTTGAGCCAATTACAATCATCAAAGGTTACCTGCAGAGAGTTATGTAACATTAAATATATAATGGCTTATTTTAAAACCTAGATTGTAATATTAAAGAAAACATTTCCTAAAATAAAAGACTAATAAAATAATAATTCAATAAATTAAGTAAACAAAAGGAAAACTGACTAAAATTAATTGAATATAAAATTGAGTTTATTTACAAGGTAATTATAAGCATATGATTAAAAACAAATATAAATGTTTTAAAAAAATAAAAATATTCAATCCTAGTTGAGAACTGTATTCTCAACATTTATTTTCTGAGAATTACAGTTTATCTTACTGAATTAACAAATTCGATTTTGAAAGGCAGAGTTCCATACCCTAGAAGTATTTATTTGATTAGCCTTTTTATGTTTAGATCGGGGTAGGATCTTCATACACACGTAAATTCGTATTATTAAAAGAATATAGCTTAATTAAATAAAATGGAACAATGGTGAAGGAAGATTGTTTGTTACCTTATATTACTAGATAACGTTGACAGCAGGAGGTAATGGCTGACGCGTTTTCGCTTTTTCTTAGCGCGTACATTTCCATCTATTGGCACACACACTCAAGATCTGTTTTTTTTTAGTTAGAGAGCAGTCAACCTTCTACTTTTCCATCTTTTTTGAATCTGAACTCTCAAAAAAAAAATCACATTCTTTTCGTGGAGCAAAAAAAAAAAAAAAAAAGGATGGAATCATTCTTCCCTTTTCACATAAAATTAAGGCCTTATACATATAACTTCTTGAAAATTTGCATGTTTCGGCCATACCTCTGATTTTAGAGAGATGACCATTGGCAGGCAGGAGAATTTTGGTACTCCCCTTGAGTGTTTCATAGGCCCGTCGGTACAATAGTGATTCCTCTTGACGCCGTGCTGTGTCTGGGAGGTAAAGATGCTTTTACTTGTGAGGTCTTCGTGCCTATTTAAGCTCTCATAAATAAATGTGTCATATTATTGTTCTGACAATTTTCTCCATGACATTTTTATTAGGTGTAGTTAAATCATTCGTGGGAACGGAAAACCAAATATTTCCTTGACTGCCGTGGTTCACTTTGTTCCACAATTATCTATCTGTATGCGCTGATCCTAAAATGGATCATTAATTTGTATTGTTCACTGTTCACTGATTAAAATGATACCAAATACTCTGCTAATATGCAGAAAAAAAACCAAATACTTTTTTTTTATAGTGTGTGCTAGTTTAGATCTAGATGGTGGTATTTCTCACCATCATCTCTTCCCCCGACATTAGAAAAAAAAAGGTCCACAGTATCTTTTTTTTTATATATATATATAGCCACAAAGTACTCGATGAAAGTCCATCGTCGTATTATATTGAAGATCAAAACTGAAAATGTTCACATGGAAAAGTCTAGGAACTTGGGATAAGCTGGGGTGTCACTAGGTTTGGAGAGTAAGTAGGTTTGCAACACCAGAAAAAAGTTTTACACATTGGTGAAATAAAGCGTAATCAAAAGTTCACTGTTGAAAAATCTGATGAAAGACATGACTTCTTCAGCAAGTTATCATGTGTAGTTGGTTTCAATTTCCATTGTTCCAAAAACATTTATTAAAATTTTGAGTTTTAATAGGTCCAAATCCAAATAAAGCAGGAAAATTTGAATAAGCCAAATAATAAAATAAAATGCCCGAGAGAAGAAAGAAAAAAAAAATTAATTTTCTTTTCCACTCTTATATTTTTAGTTATTACATACATATAAATTGGCAAATCTTTTATTTTAATTATTACAGGCTAATTAGGTACCCATACGTTGAAACACAATATACAGAATCATTTAAAACAAATACTCAATATAATCAGTAAACTGTATGCATTGTATAATTAATACCATACATTAAATATATATATATATATATTATATCAAAAACATAGAGAGAAAATAGATATACATAATCTCACATGAAATGTCTCTCTTGAGCAAAAAGGCAAACATCTTTATTTTATTTTATATAATATACATAGAGAAAATGTTATGTGAAAAAAACATCTTATCATTCTTACTAAAACAATTTTGTTTTGGGATCTTATAAAAGGATGACTTTTCTGAATGAAAGATATTTTCAATAATATATTTTCATAAAAGAAACAGGTCTAAAAAATGAATTTTCCTCTTTCCTTTGCTACCAAAATTTTAATTATCCGTTGGTAAAATCAAAACAAGTACAATTTCACTGCCCGGCTCCTAGAATGAACAAGGTTGAAAGAGAACGAAGAAAAGAAAAAGAAGAAAAAAAAAATCTCCTCTCTTTCCTATCGATCCATCAAATTGCTAAGGGGAAGGATTCCAAATGACAGTTACTGAGCTCACCTGTGGAAAAACTGACCCCCCCCCTTTTTTTTTTTTTTTTTTTTTTTTTTTTTTTTTTTTTTACATTCGTATCCAGGTGTACACAAGGGAAGATTTGCGAAATGCATGTACTAGCGATCGTTGCTATCCCTCAGGTGTATGATTACTAAACTCCTGGATTTTCGACTCTACAAAAAGGGGTGAAATGTGTTAATTGCACGTGTAATTGGTGAAAGGTAGTGCAGCTATGATTTACAGCTAGGAATTATGATTTATGTTGTTAAAAATAAAAATTATACTGTGTGGTTAAAAAAAAAAGTCGTGTATACCCGGCTTGGATTTAAAAATAAATGGGGTATGTAATTAAATCTGTATATCTGCTTAATATTTTCTATAAAAAAAAAATCGGTACACGTGTAACGTGGTCAAATCCGTTTGCATCGCACTATCTTCTCGTCAATTTATATATTTACTTATTTATTTATATTGTGTATAAAAACGCAATGTATTATAATATATATATTTTTTTAATATAATATTGATTTTCTAGTTACAATTTAAGTTAGCGGGAACAAGCGAGCGTTGCTTTGCACAAACAAAAATGTGCATGCAATTGTAAAATATTTATTTAATTATTTATTCTTCTTCTTATTATTATTTTAAAATATATTAACGTGTAAATATACATATTTAAGGAATCGAAAGCGAGCGTTCGCTTTTCTTTTCTCTTATTATTTTTTGTTTTATAAAATATTACATATAATAGTTAGAAAAAAAAAAGATTAAACAAATTCTTTTTTTTTTGTAAAGTTTGGAAATTTAGTTAATTAGAAATATCTCAGCTAAATGCATTATTAGATGCTCTGCGCAGATAGTCTCAATTTCGCCTGCAAAAACGAGACTTTAACATCCAATAAATTGCTGAAATGATCATTGACATGTATCCAACACCTTTTTATTATTATTATTTTTTAAGTATGAAATAATTTACCTAAATATTTAAGGTATAAATTAAACATCCAATTTATGTTTTGTAATAATTGAAACGTTCAACGGTATTTTTTTTTTATTTTTTATTTTATTTTTTTATTTTTTTTATTTTTTAAATTATCTGAAATGTTAATCCTTAGGGACAACTAATAAATTTTTTTTTTTTTACTTGTTTGTTTTATAATATGAAATCGTACGATTATTCTAAAATTAAAATTGAAACGCGTTGTTCTAACCAAGTTATAGATTATATCAAATATTAAACTAAAATAATTTTGTAAAATCTGACCGATTTTTTTTTGTTATAATAATTCAAGTGGATTCGTCAATCCGTGGCTTTAAGCAAAGGATGAATTATTATAAATATTGGTCAATATAAAATGTTGTATTATTATTATTTATATTTGTGTCGCCGAGTGAATAGATGTTGACTTGTAATTTTAAATCGATTAGTTATATGTTTTGTGCTACATATAAAGACTTTTATTTTCACTTTTAGTAGAGGGGGTAAGGTTATATATTAAAAATTTTTTTTTGTTTTGTTATATAAATTAGTATAAAATGGGTTTGAAAGGGTGATACCCTGGCAAGGCTGCCTCTGTTTTTATTTTTACCGTAATTATTATTATTTTTTATTTAACGTGCATGTTTGTTCATAACTCCCTCTGACGAGCCAAATCCCTCAGTAGTACACTGTGTAGCAAAGAAAAAAAAACTTGCAGTATCCTCCCTAAATGATCTTTTTTTTTTTTTTTTTTTTTTTTTTTAAATAGTAACCTGTCCTCAATGTACTGTAAATAAACAATAATGGAAAATTATAAAATGTGTACTAAACTAAAGAAAAATAAGACATATATAAACGATAAAAATTTAAAATAAATATATACATATTGCCTCGACAGCAATAAAAGAGAAAAAAAAATTCTCGCTTCCCTATCTAGGAATTTATGTGTATAGTCTGTGATTCCACTTTCGTTGGTGAGAATAATTTATTTATGTGGCGTTTAATAGTCGCTTTATCTGGGAATGCAATTTCCTTTAATAGGTAATTGTTATTCCTAAGCTTCCTTACCACCTCGAATGGTCCCAAGAATTTTGGCTGAAGTACACCTGGTTTACCCACGACTTTTAAGTAGCATTCTTGTCCCGTTTGTAGAAATTTTACTTTTTGGACTGGAGTACTGTCGATGTACTCCGCCATCATTTTTTTTTGGTTTTGTAAGGCTAATTTCTTTATTTCCTCAATATGTTGGACTCTATTTTTAACGTAGGTTTTGACAATTATGTCTTGGTCAGGCAAGTGTATGGAAAAAGGAGTTCTTATTTCTCTACCGAAAAATAGAAGTGCCGGAGAAAATCCCGTAGCTCTGTGCGGCGTACTGTTATAATTAATTTTAAAAAAATCAATCCTGGTATCCCATTCTAAAGAGTTTTTACACATAGCCACAATTGAATTTTTTAATATTTTATTACTGATTTCACAGAGCCCATTACTGCGTGGATTATTCACGGACGTAAAATCTAGGTCTATGTTAAGAGAATCCATGTATTCTTTGAATAAATCAGAGTGAAAATACCGGCCATTATCCAATTTTATGGATCGCGCCAATCCGAAATTACTAAAATAGCGATTCAATACATTTAGAAGTGTTTGTGATTCACAATTGCGAACCGGTACAGCCTCCAAGAATCTTGATGTGGAATCAATAATCATAAATACAAATTTATTTTTGCGTAGCGTCATTGGAAGCAAACCAATTAAATCTATATGCAAAACTGATCCGATTTCTTTATCTTTGATTATTTTTTGTGTGGGAACTTTAATAGTTTGATGTTGTTTAGTCGTGTTACATGGTATACATTTAGTACAATAATTCTTTACATCCCTGTACATCCCGTACCAGTAGAATCTAGCTTTTATTATTTGATAAGTTTTAAAAAATCCGAAATGTGGTTTATGAGCTTCCTGTATTATTTCAGCTTTAAGTTTATCCGGAGCAATTAACAGTTCATTTGTATCAGAGCCTGGCTTTAATATTAATATTTCTTTTTGATTGAGAGTGAATTTTTTTGTGGTTTTGTTTTGTTTGTCAGTTTTAATTTTGTTTATTATTTTATTTAATTTTTCGTCTTCTAATTGTTGTAGTTTAATGTTTTCATCTGATAGAGCTTTGTTTACCGTAAACAATGAATTTTGCAATTTTTCTCTTGAAATTATATTATTAATGTTCCTCGAAACATAATCAGCAGGATTTTTAGATCCCTCGATATGCTGAAAAGAGTAGTTAAAAGGGGACAAATTGTCCAACCACCTTGCTACAATGTCTGGTTGCTTTTCCAAATTTAAAAAATACGTTAGCGCTTTGGAGTCTGTATAAATATTAAATTTTCTCCCTGCGAGAATATGCTTGAAATACATCACCGCTTCATGAACCGCCAGTAGTTCGAGTTTGAAACTGGGGTAGTTCTTTTCGGGATCCCTTAATTTTCGCCCAAAATGTTCAATTGGCAGCTGTTCTCCGTCGTATTCTTGTGCTAAAATTCCAGAAATAGCTGTTTTAGAAGCGTCTGTGATTAAAATGAAATCTTTTGAGAAATCCGGGGGTTTTAATGTGGGATTTTTAACTATCGCTGCTTGGATTTCTTTGAAAGCATTTTCTTCTATGTCAGACCATTTAAATTTCACTTTGTCTTTAGTAAGATTAATTAATGGGTCAACTATTTTAGAATAGTCTTTAATAAGCGATCTAAAATAATTCGAAAGACCAAGTAGAGATTTAACTCCCTTCTTATTTTTAGGTTTAACTAAATTTTGAATTTTATCTATGTTTCTTTTTGAAGGAGAGTATCCTTCGCTGTTTAGGGTGAAACCGAGAAATTCGATTTCTGACATACAGACTTGTATTTTAGTAGGCTCAATAGTTAAATTATTTTCAATAAAAGCTTTAAGGACTTTGTCTAACAGATCTAACATTTCTTCGAGTGAGTCGGCTGCTAGGATCACATCGTCAATAAAATAAGCGACTTGATCTTCATTAAAGTGGCCCAACACTTTATCAATTAATTCTGCAAACACCGCAGTACTGAGTCGCGTTCCGAAAGGCAATCTTAAAAAGGAGAATTTACCGTGCTCCGTTATGAAAGCTAATTTTTCAGTGTCTTCTTCACGTAAATTTATTTGGAAAAACGCACTGTGTAGATCCAGTACTGTATAATATTTTTTTCCACTCATTCTCCGCAGAATCTCTTTAATTTCGGGTATGGGGTACGCATAATTTTGAAGTATTTCATTTAAAAGTCTATAATCGACCGCCATACGATATTTAACTTCATTAGCCTGTTCGTTTTTCTGCAAAGATTTTTTTTTAACGAAAATAACAGGGAAAGCGTAATCAGAGTTGGATTTACGAATGATATTTGCTCTCAAAAGTTTTTCAATTTCTTTTTTAGCATACTCCTTAACATTGTGTGCAGTTTTGTATGGTTTAGTCTGCAGAGGATAATTATGTATTAAATTAAATCTTGGGACGACTAATGAAGATTGTCCGAGTGTATCGTAATTCTTAGAAAAGGCATGTGCATTATTTAGAAGTATTTTTTTTTAATTTTTCTGCTGTGTCCGAGTCTAAATGTTGTAAATTAAAGTCGTCTGATCTAAGTTCTGCTTTTCTCCGTTCACGAACTTGCTCTAAATTCAGATTATTAATGTGCACTACCTGCTTCGTTACTTCTTGACCCTCAGTGTCAACTGATTTTATTTCAAAATGTTTAGAAATTTTGCCAATGTTCATTCCCTCTGTTAAGATTAATTTTTGTTGTGATTTGTTAGTGATTATTATATGAATTTTATTATCCTTGGCAATTTCGTGAATTGATGTTTTATAATAAATTTTCATATTATGTTTAATCGGTTCCAAGAGTATTGTATTTGTAGTTGCGAATTTATCTGGATCTAATAGTAATGCAACAATTTTTTTTTCGCCTGGTAGTAACTCCGTTGTCTGTGTTAGTTTTGCTGTAACAAAATTTTTGTGCGAGATACGTTTTTTTTTCTTTTTGCGTATTGTTTCTTTATTTTGATTCTCATTAGAGTTAGCAGTTAAGTTACTTATCAGACTTTGAGGTTCATTTTCTAGAAATTGAAGTGCAATGTTTTTGTTTTTTAATTTCATGGTTTTATCTTCAAAATCTAGGGTAATATTATTTGTTTTGAGGAAATCGAATCCCAATAGCATATTGTAGTTCCGACCAAAATCTTGAGTTGTAACATAGAATGCCCCCGATACAAAAACGTTTTCCAATTTGAAAGTTAATTTAATGCATTGCTTAAAAGAGATTGTCGAATTTGTTAATGTTTGAATTTTTACCTGGTTACAGAGATTTTTATATTTTACGTGTGCATTCTTTAATTGTTCGAACAATATAGGTGATGCCAAAGTTACTGCCGCCCCACTGTCTGTCAAAGCATTAATCTTAACACCATTAATTTCAAAAGTAATAATCGGAAGTTGAGAATTGTCATTACTTTTGACACTAGCAATAATTTTGTTATTTTTTTTAGACCCGCAGTGAGACTTACGCGAGTGCCTTGTATTTGAGAATGTAAGTCCCGACTTTAGTTTCCCTTATTGTTACTAGAATTCTGATCATGATCTTTATCTTGTTTATTGTTTTCAAATGTCTGCTGTGAATTATTTTTTTTTGTATAATCATGTTTTTTATAATTATTTTGCTTGTAGCCCCCTCTATGCCCTCTATAATTTCTTCGCTGGTCATATGATCTCTGTTCGTTGAAATTGCCTCCATAATTTCCGAAACTGGGATATGATATCGGCATAAATTGTTGGTGGGGTGGGGGTGGTGCATAGTACATGTACTGAGGAGCAGAATATTGCATAGGGTTGAAGTTTTGGTGCGTGTAATTTGGGGTTTGCTGAAAGTTTCCCTGAGCTTGTTGGTTTCCCCCTTGATAAAAATTTGGTTTTTCGATTTGAATATTCTCAGGAATTTTTTTATTTTCGTCCACGTAATTACTGCTGTTTTGTTCGTTGCCCTTGTAAAACCAACAATGTGGGTTCGTATGGGATGTGGATTTACAGTACTTGCAAAACCTAGTTGTATCATTGTTAGTGGCATTTACCTTTAATTTTATGTTATTTAGTTCCGCGGTTAATAATTTTATATTCTCTGCACTTTCTACATTGAGTTTAAGCAGTTCATTTAACAAATCAGAATCTTTAGTTTTGGAAATGTTGTTGATGTCCTTTAAATTGACATGTGAATAAGCCTCCTCTAATTTTAAGGCTATGTTGCACGCTGTTTTAAAGTCCGGCGGAGAGTTTTTTCTTACTTCCAGACTTAAATCACTACGAATTGATTCCAAAAACTGAGATAATTTGATCATTTCCATGAATGTAGAGCTGTTGTTAGCTCCTATATCTTGCCCACTTTTTTTTAGATAAAGGTCTGCTGCCACATTAAATTCTAATATAAATTCGTTCATGTTTTGTTCCGGTTTTTGTTTGAGATTGCAAAATTTCTTTTGCGCTTCTAGAAATGTGGTTTTGGGTTCGAATAATTGTTTTAACTTTGTTTTAAAGGTTTCTAAGTTCTGTTCCACGAACAAATTTTGATCCCTCATCAATTTATCTTTAGCAGGTCCTACAATTTTCGCCTTTAATATAGTTAATTTAGAATCATTATTCAATTCAGTTTTATTGATGAGATTGTCAAATTGTAAGAAAAAATGGTTAATATTTGCTTCCTTTTTTCCATCATAGTATGGAATCAGATTAATTAGGCTATCTGCATTTGGGGTGTCCATTGTAGTAATTTTAGGAGTAGCTTTTTCAGAATTTATAATTTTCTTCTCTTTCTTTTTTTTCTTATTATTATTATTACTATTATTACAAATAATATTAGTGTCTACAGTTTGATTATTTAATTCGCGTAATTGTTGTCTAGTTTTGACACCAGTATCTATTCTACTAATTCTTTGACTTTTACGCTTATTCATCCAATTAAAGTACAAAAATCATAAAATAGAGAGAGAGCAAAAAAAAAATTGTTTAACATAAAATAAAAGATACCCAATGGTGAATTGTTATGCACTGTTCGAGAAATTAATTATATATAATATATATCATTTCAATATTTGAGCATTATTATGTATTTATTTTATATTTGCTGCTGTTGCAGTATATGTAACACAAGTCATATTTTCAATTCTTTGTTAATACAAATCAATCCAATAACACTTATTATTATTTAATATATCATTATATATTTAGTGAGGTACCCAAAAAGAATTGCCAGGTATATGCATGTTACAGAGTGTATGAAGATTCCCCAATGAATGCTTAAAAATTTTTTTTTTTTTTTTTTTTTAATTAGTTGTTGAAAAGAGGAAAAAAAAATTTTTCAAAAGAATTAGAATTAAGAACATTTATGTTAGCAAAAAAAATTTTTTTTTTTTTAGTCTTAATATTGCATATATATTTTTATATTTAAAAAATTATACAATAACCTAAAGTTCTATTTCTAAAATTAAATTAATATATTAAAATAATTTAGAAAGAGGTAACGGTACCACTTCTAATTCGGTAAACCCTATGATGGAATGCTACAGAGTGATCAATTAAATTATTTGAATTTAAGTCTGACTGCATAGGATTTACCACTCTATTGCTGTTAATTGATTAATATGAGTATTTTAAATTATCCGAGACGTATAGTATTTATTTTGCACCTATGACTCTAAGGATCTGATATGATAATTTATACTTAGAAAATTTTATTAGACAAATTATCAATTAATTATAGAAAAGAAAAAGTTGCGTTGTGAATTATTTTTGAAGTTCGGATCCTCTTTGAGCCAATTACAATCATCAAAGGTTACCTGCAGAGAGTTATGTAACATTAAATATATAATGGCTTATTTTAAAACCTAGATTGTAATATTAAAGAAAACATTTCCTAAAATAAAAGACTAATAAAATAATAATTCAATAAATTAAGTAAACAAAAGGAAAACTGACTAAAATTAATTGAATATAAAATTGAGTTTATTTACAAGGTAATTATAAGCATATGATTAAAAACAAATATAAATGTTTTAAAAAAATAAAAATATTCAATCCTAGTTGAGAACTGTATTCTCAACATTTATTTTCTGAGAATTACAGTTTATCTTACTGAATTAACAAATTCGATTTTGAAAGGCAGAGTTCCATACCCTAGAAGTATTTATTTGATTAGCCTTTTTATGTTTAGATCGGGGTAGGATCTTCATACACACGTAAATTCGTATTATTAAAAGAATATAGCTTAATTAAATAAAATGGAACAATGGTGAAGGAAGATTGTTTGTTACCTTATATTACTAGATAACGTTGACAGCAGGAGGTAATGGCTGACGCGTTTTCGCTTTTTCTTAGCGCGTACATTTCCATCTATTGGCACACACACTCAAGATCTGTTTTTTTTAGTTAGAGAGCAGTCAACCTTCTACTTTTCCATCTTTTTTGAATCTGAACTCTCAAAAAAAAATCACATTCTTTTCGTGGAGCAAAAAAAAAAAAAAAAAAGGATGGAATCATTCTTCCCTTTTCACATAAAATTAAGGCCTTATACATATAACTTCTTGAAAATTTGCATGTTTCGGCCATACCTCTGATTTTAGAGAGATGACCATTGGCAGGCGGGAGAATTTTGGTACTCCCCTTGAGTGTTTCATAGGCCCGTCGGTACAATAGTGATTCCTCTTGACGCCGTGCTGTGTCTGGGAGGTAAAGATGCTTTTACTTGTGAGGTCTTCGTGCCTATTTAAGCTCTCATAAATAAATGTGTCATATTATTGTTCTGACAATTTTCTCCATGACATTTTTATTAGGTGTAGTTAAATCATTCGTGGGAACGGAAAACCAAATATTTCCTTGACTGCCGTGGTTCACTTTGTTCCACAATTATCTATCTGTATGCGCTGATCCTAAAATGGATCATTAATTTGTATTGTTCACTGTTCACTGATTAAAATGATACCAAATACTCTGCTAATATGCAGAAAAAAAACCAAATACTTTTTTTTTTATAGTGTGTGCTAGTTTAGATCTAGATGGTGGTATTTCTCACCATCATCTCTTTTCTCTCTTTTATTGGCAGCAAGGAAAAAAATGCTCAATATACATTAGAGAAATGCTATTAAAGTTTAAAACAAATGAATATTTCAGTAGCATTACTTTTTTAATAATGAATTATATGTTTACACATAAATAACAAAGCCTTGACGAAACAGAGAAAATAGCCTTGGCAGAAAAGGAGATTTGGCAACATACTTTCTGTCAACCTATTAACTTTGTCATTTCGTATACAGAAGCATTTTTTCAATGTTTATACAATTTGTTTAGCGTAGAATGTCATTTATCCTATTTTATATATAATCAGAAGTAATTTGTATAGAAAAAACAATAATAATATACGTATAATTAAAATACGCATATAAACAAAAAAATCGTCGAATTTGTTTCCATGGCTATTTATGTCATTTGGCAGCAAATCTCACTTTCTGATGCCCGAATTGCGCCAAGCTTTTTAAAAAAGCGTCAAGACCCCTATAATAGAAAAGTACCAAAAGTTCATTGGGTTTGTTTTCATAACTTTTGGCAACAAATCTATTTATATTAACGAATCTATCCCTTTTTTGAAGCTCGAAATGCGCCAAACCTAAAAGCAAAGGATCCTATACTGGAAAAGTACCCGATTTTCTTATGGACAATATTCAAGTGACATAACATGGTGTAAAATTATCGCGGATAGCAAATTTGTTTAAATATCTCATCAATTGATGCCGAATAAATGCAGGCATGCATGCACAAAATATTTAATTAATTTTGTATGATAAATAATTATTAGAAAATTCGTATATACATATTAATTAAAATAAATAATTTACATATTTAAAATAACATGAAAATATGTTTGATGGTGCACTAAAATAGAGAGAAAATTAAAACCTGTTAATGAAAATGTCTATAACATAGTACTTTTCAATACCGTGGATCTTAATGTTATTCACAAGCAGATGGAATTTTTCTCATCCTTAAACGCAAAGGAAGAATAGAATACAGATCGTTGTTATAAAAGTCCGACAGGTTGCCACAATTTAAACCTAACCATTTTATACAAGCTGGTTTTCAAGTTGTAATTGATTTTACTTATCAATTCCGAAAACAGTCGTCAGTTGTCGCAACAGCTGTGTATGAGGCCATGATAATCAAAAAATGCCCCATTAAAACGTTAAAAGCATGGAACCCCAATTACAGATTTACCAATATTTTTAAAGCAAAGCACGCTGTCATGTTTTTAGAGGCCTCGAAGTCTGAGCGGGGGTTGGCGAGCGTAGCTCGCAGGGGGTAGGCCCCCTAGTAAATAAATAAATAAATAAATAATCCGTGTAAAACTGTTTACGCCTTAGTTTGTACGGTATTTTTTTCGGCAGTATTTATAAAAAAAAAAACTCTTATATAGAGGTTTTGTTTTCACAGGTTTTAGTTTATTAAGTACCATTCGATGTAGACTAACGAGCCTACTAAAAGAAATTTAAAAGAATTTATGGATCATAAAAAACCAGACTTTTCGCTTCCCGCGCAGTGGTCCCACTTGACGGATCTTGGAAACACTGAAAATCGTCCATATTGCTTTGGCTTATGCGCTCAATGATTAAAAGAGCATTTTTAACAGAATAAATATTAGAGACTACTTTTTACTACATTTTCGCAGCATTATATATTACACATTTTCAAGTATTTTTTCTTAACATTACTGTTGTTGAATTATAAACACGTGAATTTTCACATTCCTAACTAAACGTAAAACCGACAGAGTGAAAAATGTCCAAGCAGGGAATCGAACACGGACCCTTGGAATAACATTTCAATGCTCTACCATTACGCTACGAGGAAGATACCCAGCATGGCATCTCTCATTCACATATGTCGGTAAAGCTGCAACCTCAGCACAAGACGGAAATGTCATCATATGCACACAAACGGGCTTGTTATTCAATAATTTCAGGCAAATTTCACTGCTGAAAATTAATTGGAAAATTAATTAAAGTTACACACATGTGTTACTGTTGTTATTTCTTAACATTACAAGTTGTCGAATTGCCATGTGATCAAGGTAGGCTGAAAAGTAGCCGAATTGATGTAGTGCCGCCGTCTGTCTCTTTTGTTAGCGGCGATTTATATAAACTTGGAGGCAAATGTTTATATTCAAATTTAAGTTATATGAGCATGGTTTATCTAATAAATTATAGAAACAGAAATTACATAAACACAGAAGTACATGGTTAAATTCAGTCGTAAATGTTTGCCTCACGCACACAAAGAGAAACAGGTTAATACAATGGAATTAAATTTGCGCCTCGCTCACGCCAAACGACGCTCACTAAAATACGTCAATTGTTTGCAAACCCAATTGCGGAAATTCCCTATCCAAACAACATATATTTGAACATATGAATACTCGTACGTACATGCATACAATGAATACAAAAATTTACAGAATATGAATACAGAAATTATGTCGATTTCTTTGGTGATTCTTTTGGTATGTAACTAATACGAAAGTACCCAAATTCGTATCAGTACTGTAGATAAAAATAATAAAGAAATTTCAAATTCAAACTATATTACATCGATTTGAAAGTTATAAAGAATGCAAGGTTTAAATTTCGTTCGCGCTTTCAAAGAATTAAAAAAAAAACACGTGATCGCCCACAAACGAGAAATAAAACTTCTAAAAGCTAATCTATATCATAAAGCATAAATAAGTGTGTCAGTAACGTTGACGTCATAACGATGCGGACAACAATGTAGTTAAATTTTTTGAGAGTTACAACATTGAAGCTAATTTTTCAGTTAAAAGTAAACAATCGTAATGTTATGTCGACGGGGGAAAAAAATTGGGCCGGCATTTCAAGACGTTAGGGTTGACGAATATTATCGATTTTCAATTCTATACTTCAAAGTGTATTGAGACCGAGGCTAACGAAAAAGAAAGGCTACCGCGGTGCTATACGCGTATCTTTTTTTTTACAGACCGCCGGAGTCACGTGATGCTCGAATGCACCAATGCAGGTGTACGAAAAGAGCATCACGTCACTCTAGCGGTCTGTAAAAAAAGATAAGTGGAATGCACCGCGGTAGCCTGTCTTTTTCGTTAGCCTCGATTGAGACCCTTAATATAAAAATTTCAGTCAACTTTATAGTAAAAAAATTAATTTGAAATTTACCTCTAAGAAATTATGGCATGTTGGCAATAAAAATATTGCTCTGGTAGGTAACTCCTGAAGCCCAATACGTTCATGTTCCTCAGCTCTCTCTCAGTAAAATCATTTAATCTTAAATACGGTGTATAGACAAAACAAGCATTATGTCTACCTTTTTATTGGCTTAAATACAACGTAATTGAATAAGTATAAAAGTAAAAATATTTTGTTTATTTAAACACTCTTTTATAGCATTAAAAGTTTATAATAAAAATCACTTCTAATTTCATGACTGCAATGTTGTCCAAAAAATTTCCGCTGCAATACGTTATTTTGACATGGGCACCGATTATGGAAAATTCATCGCTTTGATTTACGCTTGGTACAAAGCCCAAACTACCCAAACTAGTGAATTAATTCTTGCCGGTTCACAGCCATCAGATGGCTTATTTTGGCGCATAATTAGCCCCAGTGTTGTTGTAACCATAAAGAATATTTGGCGATTTATCACCGGTGCCCGGCTAATTGAAAAAGTCTTTAAAATAATTTATTCATTTATAAATTAGTTCTAAAAATACTATAATGTCGTATTGTCATCGGAAACACACCTGTGTGCATATTTTTCATAACGCTAGCATGTCAGGAAGTGGGTAAAAACAATATTACAAAATTTCATCTTTACATATATGAACCAAGTTAAGTTAAATAAAAGAGTGTAACAATATAAAAAAAACAAACATTGCACACTTAATTGCCAAGGTATCATATTTGTTTTTATTTACTTATCATGTTATTCATTCATATTTATTCATTCACATTTATTCATTTATCAATGCCGAGGGTTGCATATTTGTTTAATCGCATGCATCAAATTGCTTAATTTTGCCAATTGAAATTACCACTTTTTTCAGGTGTAGTAATCTAAAAATTGAAAAAACAATAAATTTAGACACACAGAAAACATTTATAGAGCTTCAAAAGTCTGTCCACCCTTGCAAAAAATCCTGCCGGCGCCCGTTGAATGTCAGTATTCGTTTTGCATAACTTATTCTCAATTTAATTTTACCATGCAACTTGCATTCTTCATAAGCTTTGAAGATGTGTGTTTTTTTAAATGCCAAAAAAAAAAAAAAAAAAAAAAAACCTTTCCGGCTTGTATCGGGAGGAAAAGGTAGCTCCCCTGTTCCTTGTTTTTAAGAATTGAGTTAATTTTACTCAAACACGCGAAGGTAAAATCCGGGGTACCCGATTATAGGAGATTCCCAGTTTTCGTCAATACTGAATTTGAATGGGAATTTCGAAAAATTAGTCAGCTATCGCGAAGTTGGCTTCATTTATGGTGACCTATTTTAGCGCCAAATTTAACGCTATTTCGCAAAGTATCGCCAAACTTGCCGATAATTTCACGCTGGCGAATATAGTAACTGTGTAGTTTTAAGCGTATAAGAGTAGCAACAATGGTTAAAACAATTAAAGTAAATTTGAGGTAAACCACGTTTTCTAAAGCTGATAAATGAAACCTGATTGTGAAAAAAATCAGCCACTCTAGAATTTCAAACTGCTATATATATCAGTCATTTTTTTTAAGATAGAGGCAAAACAAAAAATGTTCCGAAATACTTGTATCAAGGCCGAACAATTAAGGGTAAAAAATGTATGGATTTTAAATTTTTTGTACATCATTTCGAATTTTAAATCTTTAAGGAGCCGCCATTTTGAAAGTAGATGAGGAATGAAGCTGACCAACGAACTCGGTCGAGACCTTGGTAAATCGTACACATGCTCAGTCACATTCAAATCTGCTGATAAATATGAGTACTATCGCATGATATAGAAATGAGATATAAATATATATATATAAATCAACATTTGGACTGAGGGTGATTTTGGGGGGTCTGTGGGGACATGGCCAGTGAAAATGTGCTAAAATTTTCCTGGATTGCTTCCCTCCGAACGGCTGCAATAGGTAAATTCTTATTTATTGTAATGAAAGCTACGTAATAAAAGCAATAGCATTCTTGTGCTAGCAACAAAATTCACATTAAACAAGCTTTATTAACAAATCATACTCTCGAAATACTTTTAGTAAAGTATAGCATGATGTTAATAATGCATGATTACTCTCATTGATTAAGCTTAGTCGAATCGCACGGACACAAAACTCATGAAGGTATAATCAAACTAGGACTTCCCTCAAAGGGATTAGTCTGAGTGATATTGCTGAGAACATAAAGTTAACAATTACGATATAAAGAAGATATCAACAAGAATCTAAGTGAATATACAGCATATGATAGACAAGAGATAGATAAAGATATACAACATATGAAAAATAGCAAATTAAATGATATAATTACAAAATATTATATATAAATTCATATACTGTTATGTTTTCATATGCATTTTTTTATAACATTTGGCAAATAATCTCATTTTCTTAAGCGGGAATTGCTCAAAACTTAAAAAAAAAAAACCGCCGGATCTTTTAAAACGATATTTTTAAAGTCACACAATCCGATTTGCAGCCAATAGCGTATTTTAGCAAGCGTAGTTTAACGCAAATTTAATTTAATTTTTGCAACATTTTCTTTGTGACAAATATCTAAATAAAATATTAAAAAATAAAATATTGAAATATTAAATCAAATATTTAATATTTGAATTAAAAAAATTTCCTTTGTTTATTTGTATAACTATTTATAGAAACTCGTATACTTCAAACCACATTGATAACATGCTTTGCTACAAACGTGTCTACCAGTCTAACTACTCGTATGTCTTAGCTGTGTCTCTCTCCGAACTCATCTGTCTACTGTCTCTCTACTCTTCTGTATACCCGTCTCAGTATCCGTCTGTCTTTCTACCCGACTCTTTAATCGTGTCTCTACCTGTCTCGCTCCCCGTTACACTACTCGTCTATCAACACGTCTGTCTGTCTATATACCCCTCTCTCTACCCGTCTGTCAAGTCGTCTCTGTACTCGTCTCTCTATCCACCACGCTACCCGTCTCCCTACCCATCTCACTGGTCACTACCCCTCTGTCAATCCTTTTTTGCACCTGCCTTGCTACCCGTCTGTCTATTCGTTTCGCTACCCGTTAGCTTATCTCTGTCGCTATCCGTCTCTCTACCCGTCTGTTTACACGTCTATCTATCTCTCGCCAACTCTTCCCAATATTTAAACAATTTAGTAAACGGAAGCCGTTTATCTGTTATTAAATGCAAACAGGAGTAATTTATCTAAAGAGTGTAATCAGATGCAATTTTTTTAAATACATACATAAACCAGCATAATAATTCACCAGTTTTATTTTCATAGTAGTTTATGACATTTGACAGTAAATCTCAACTTCTTCAACCCGAACTGCGTCAAGCTTTTTAAAAAAGCCCCAAGGTCCGTATAACTGGTAAGGGGAATTGTCCTCAGGGCTATTAGATACATGTTATTAAGTTAAGTGAAAGTTTCGTAATCGGGTTCGCAGCCAATTTCTTATGTCAGAAAGGGTGGCTTCACGCCATTTTAAATTCATTTCTGTAGCTTTCTTTTTCTTTTTTTGGTGGGTGGTTGGGGGGGGGGGGAGGGTTCCAAATATATACACTTAAATTCAAACTTTTGCCCCCATGTTAATATTAGTGTTGTTTGTATTATCAATTAATACTTTGTTGATCGAGCTTCATTCGAAACAAATGTAAAAGACTTCTACAGTTTTTTTTTTCTAGGAGAAAGTTCCGTAATCGGGAACCTAAGCTAATCGGGGAATTTAATATCATTATTGTTTCTAACTCTTATAGAGTTAAAACAATATTGTTGCTACCATTACTCTTGTTTGTGACCAACCTCTTCTGTGTATCTGAATAGGGAAAAGTTCCGTATCATGTACTGGTTGGTGACAAAGGCAGTTGTAGAATCTTACAAATTTTTCTAGAGAGCGGAAAAACATGTTTTTTAAAATATTTACAAATATACGTTTATTAAACCATGTTTTTGAGCCATTTTAAAAAATTAAGTACGGTGCTAAAATAAAATTTTATTGCCATTTTCGATATTTTAATAAGAAATGAAAATACATAACAAACAAATTTAACAAAACTAAGCCATTTTTGGGTACTTCTCTATTATCCCGTCGACCACTTTTCATAACAAAAAACTATCGCCAAACTAAGATTAAACGCCAAAAATACAGTCCCATTTACTTGATGCCAGAAGCATTATACGTATTTGTTATGCCATCAAGTGGTTTTTAATTCGACATTTGCGTGTATTTTTCATTATGTTTTACTGATTTATTAGTTATTTCATTCATTAAAGTAACAATTGTGTCCTTAAATTCTTATATTTTATTTATTTTGATATTTCAATGGCAACGTTCTCCCGTTTATTTATAGCGTTACAGTTTGGCGATAGTTTTTTGTTATGAAAAGTGGTCGACGGGATAATAGAGAAGTACCCATTTTTTGTGATAAATAATTGTTATTGCCAGGGGGGCAAATTGTAAACAATTAATAAGCGAACTAAAAAAATTACCGGAAAAAACTTGTGGGAATCTCAAGAAAGAAATATCTGATATAAATAGCATTTAAAATCTTAAAATGGAGAAGTGGTCCGTATAAAAATGCAAAACATTATACACTTGATATAAGAATTTTTTAATTTTTTTATATTTCCGAAAGCACAGATAAAAGGGTAAAAATACCGGCACAGATGCCATATACTCACCACGTTGGCGCGATTTTTCCCCAGCTCCTTTGGCGAAAACTGTTTGTTGTGTTTGTTTACTTTTATTTTTTATTTTAATTCTATAGATTATTTTTATATGTATATCAATATTAATTAAGGCACATATGTCATATACGCACCAGATTGGCGCGATTTTTCCCCGCCAATTTGGCGAAAACTTTGTTTTTGAATATTAGTTACAAATACCATACAATAATAGCATGTAATTTTTTATTTCAATATAAAAATAAAATAACGTAATAAATGAAATAGCTCCTATTATTCAAAAATGGGAAATAAAAATAAATAAATGATAGTTTGATATAAATAAATATTGATATATATAATAAAAACAATTTATAGAATTAAAATAAAAAATAAAAGTTAATAAAAAATAATTGAAACAAAATAACCGGGTTACCATGTGAGGCATAAAATTGCCATTTTGTTGCAATCGCGCCAATGTGGTGCGTATATGACATCCGCGCCTTTATTTATATCAAACTATTATTTATTTATTTTTATTTCCTTTTTTAAAATAATAGAAGCTGTTTCATTTATTACGTTATTTTATTTTTATATTGAAATAAAAAATCATGTGTACTATTTGTCACACTATTTGTAACTAATATTCAAAAACAAAGTTTTCCCCAAGCTGGTGGAGGGAAAAATCGCGCCAACGTGGTGCGTATATGACATCTGTGCCTTGTTTCATTTCACATAGAGGTACTGCTCTATTATCCCGTCGACCACTTTTCATAACAAAAAACTATCGCCAAACTGTTAGATTAAACGCCAAAAATGCAGTCCCATTTACTTGATATCAGAAGCATTATACGTGTTTGTTACGTCATCAAGTGGTTTTTAACGCGACATTTGCGTGTATTTTTCATTATGTTTTACTGATTTATTAGTTATTTCATTCATTAAAATAACAATTGTGTCCTTAAATTCTTATATTTTATTTATTTGTGTATTTTGATATTTCAATGACAACGTTCTCCCGTTTATTTGGCGATAGTTTTTTGTTATGAAAAGTGGTCGACGGGATAATAGAGAAGTACCCACATATGTATTGGTACTTTTATGTTAACTTGGCGCAGTTGATAAATCGCCAAATATTTTTCTCATAACATCTTCATATTGCATTCATTTCATTTAAATATAAATCTTTCACTGATTTCATTTGAAATACATACATTAAAAATACACGTCTTTCACTCATTTAATTTAAAATACACGCCTTTCACTAATTCCATTTAAAATACTAAAAAGGAAAAGAAAATAAGAAATAATGCCACAAATCGAAACCTTTTATTTAAACATCAAAGAATTGTTCCTAACATACATACGCGAAATAAAAAAGCTGCTAATGGTGTGATTTACGCCAAATCTCTAATACTAATACTACTCTTACTAATATCTAATACTTTTCAAACAGAAAAAATTCCAGATTAACTTTCCATTTTTATTAAATTGAAATATATTTTATTGTGCTGAATATTAGTGCTTGCATATTTTTTTGCTCCATGTATTCCATGAACTTTTCAATTCCGATTGTCTACGAAAATCTCCCGCCGGTGAAAATGACGTACGCACAAAATTTAGTGACGTATGTACTTTAATTGTGCTTTTTTATCTATTTTTTTAATATAACTTCCAAACGGTTTGACACTTATTCTTGGTAATAAATAGAGGACGTTGTCACCTTTATAGGTACCTGCTGTAAAAATTTGAACGAAATCCGTTAAATATTTTTTGAGTTATGCTTGACGAAAGGTTTTAATATCCATCGTAGCTATATATGGGGCAAAGTAATACTGCGCTGTGTATGAGTCTTCGTTGCACTCAGACAACTAAGTTGAAAAAAGTTAAAGGCATCCGCGAAAAAAATACCCAAGCTAGTCGCAAGAAACATATTAAGCTGTATATTGAAATTTTGGTAGTAAAACTCTTAAAGTAGTAACTACAAAGTCACCCACACACTCCAAGAAAAATTGCCTAGAACGAATAGCTAGAAATTTATTATATTTGTATTAATCATTAAAATGTCTTATACATGTGAAAAAAATTATATGTTCTTTTAAAAATAAATCCCATGATATGAGAATAAAATAAATAGTGTTAAAATCGAAAAAAATAAATGACATTTTAAGTAGGAGTGTCATGTATATTGTTCTTTCACAAATAAATGGAATAACAATCAACTTTTTCACTATTCCATTAATTAAAAAGTATTTATTTAAAAGAAACATCTACGTCATTTCTCTTTAATTTGAATATTTCTCAACGACTTTGAATCGCGCTGTCACATTTATTTATCTTTTTAATTAATCAAACTTCAAAAGGGAACGCAATAACATCAAAAGGGGAATGCAATTATCTTCCTTCTTCGCTCCAATAATATGCTACCACCCACCCAGCGTATCTGAGCTATACAATATTTGCTTTTTAACAAACATAAATCTTGGTATTTGTTTTGCATAATGTATTCTCTACCCCTTTGACTACCGTGAACACCAATTAAAATTATTCTTTCTCTGATATTCTATTAACGCAAACCATGTCCTACATACTGAAACCTTCGAAAACAATAATTGGAAATTCTTTTGTTTCGGGAATAGTTTTGAGCATCTTGACTACATCCGGTGATAAGGTTTTGTTGACGAATCCATCAGAAGGTCATGGATTCCATACGTATGGCTAATAAAAATTAGATAAAAAGTCATTGTGGGGCTTTTCTTTTTTGGAGGGGAGAATTTCTCGGGTTACCGAAGCATGAGCATTTTGCAAAACTTCGTCAATGACCTGAATGGACATTAAAGCTTCTTTTAAACCGATGTGCGAAGTGAAATTAAAGATGCATTGAGAACAGTTGTAGGCTATAAAGATGAAAGTTATCTTGAATGTTTGGTATTAAGAAACGAGATAGCGTGTGAAAGATGGTCTGTAAATCAACTTGGGATATGCAATTTCTGTAAGTAACTTTTGAAAATGAGACATTCTAAAATTATTGTTAAACTTAATAGCAAATATTATTATTTTTTACTTTATTATTTTTTAACACAATCATACTGATTGATAAAGAAATTATTGGACATTTTCCAAGTCCAGGCTAGGAGTCGAACTCAGGACTTCTGGCCTGAACCCTTTTTCTCTCACTTGAAATATTTCCAAATCATATAATTCCTTTATAAATCAGTATGATTGAGTTAAAGAACAAGCAAAAGGTTGTCTGAATAACTCGTGTCGGTAGAGTTTTCCAGTCTAGGTTAGTTAACATAATTTTGGCACGTTAAGCCATAGGTCCTGGGATCGATTTCTGGCATGGACATTTTCCCCCAGTGTTCAAAAATTTTAAACTCGTATTAGTATTAAATATATAGAAAAATCTTTCTAATATTGGAACATAAATTCACCTTTGTATACCAATTAAAAACACGAAAACATTTAAAATGAATCACAATTTATTTATTACTAAAATAGGTGAAAAATTAAATAAAGGTTTTAAAACATTAAAACCATTCTACCCTTTGATGATGGACAGGCTCTGGTCGAAAGCGCTTGGGACTCCGACGAAAGTTTTAACATCTATAGAATGGTTTTAATGTTTTAAAACCTTTATTTCATTATACACCTATTTTAGTAATAAATAAATTGTGATTCATTTTAAATGTTTTTAATTAATTCATATTAGTATTTTACTAATTAAAAATAATAATTCGTAGTAGTCAAATACTTTCTGTGATGGACTCGTAACTGGAATGCTCGGATTCCTACGATACGTTGTGGCTTGAAAACAATAACTGAAAATTCTTTTGTTTAGGGAATAGTTTTGATCATCTTGTTCATATCTGGTGATAACATTTTGTTGACGAATCCACCAGAAGATCACGGATTTATAAAGAAGTCATTGTAGAAGTCCATTGATAAAGAAGTCATTGCAGGGCTTTTCTCTTTTGAGGGGAGAATTTCTCGGATTACCGAAGCATGAGCATTTTGCAAAAAGTCGTCAATTACCTTAATGGATATTAAAGCTTTTATTCCGATGTACGAAGTGAAATCAAAGGTGCATTGAAAATAGTTGTAAGCATACAAAGAGGAAATTTTTTCTTGAATATTTAGTATTAAAGAACGAGAAATCGTATAAAAGATGGCATGTTAACTTCCCGTAGCTTTTAGAAATGATTGTTAAGCTTACCAACAATTATACTGTTCAACAAATTTTATTGAAGTTTCTGTTTCTCAATATACAATGCGGACAGTATGGGCATGTGTGCAGCAATTATATATTACATGGTTCTTAGAAAATCAAATTCCGCATTTTCAATCCCGGGAAATCGAAATTGTATACATGAAATCCGATCCCGGGATACTGCAAACAAGAACTTTTAGAGTATCACTACTTTTTTCTTCAATAATTAAATGAGGTGATTTTTAAAGAATTCAATTTATGTAGAAATATAGTTTAAAATTCCGAATAAATATATCATCACCTTTTAACAATAACGTTATATAAAAAAGGAAGTGATAAGTTTAATTGAATTACGAAGTTTATAATGAATTGCAATTAATCAACTCTACTATTGAATTTTTAAAATGTGACGATAGAAAAGAAAATTTCCATGGTTCCTTTCCATGACGAAATCAAATTTTACTTTCAATAAAGAAATATGCTAGAAATGTTCTTTCTGATTCAATAACTATTGAGATAAAATATTGTTAATACAGTTCTCTATCAGTAGTAACAATATTTGTATATATTATCATAGGAGATAATATTAAAAAAAATATTGTTACTACAGTAAGAGAACTGTACTAACAATATTTTAACTATGAGACCTTTTTTATCCTTGCTAATTAGCATGCTTATACACTGCAAAAAAATTTACTGATTTTACGGTATAATACTGACATCTCAGCCTGCCAGTATTATACCATAAAATTAACAGTAATAAACAGTAAAATAAGTAGTAATACGCTACCGCGCATGCGCGGCAGTATATTACTGTTTATTTTACTTTTTATTACTGTTAATTTTATGGTATAATACTGGCAGCTGTGATGTCAGTATTATACCGTAAAATCAGTAATTTTTTTTGCAGTGTATAGTCAAGATGAAAAGGTCGGTTGTCATTCAGTTCCATTCAGCTAACGAGAATGAATACTTTGAATCAGTAAAAATTTTAGTCTTACATCTACTAAATGGAAATTTGAGTATTTTCTCTTCAGAGGGATTTTACTTGTCTTTTTCTGCAATTAAGTCCTTCTTGAAGACAGCTCCCAGCAACTTGCTCCAATCTGGCTGCTGCCAAAATAACACATCAGCATATTCATAATAATAATATACATATTAGTATTCAAAATAATGGTGGCAGAATCATACGTTCTCCATAATATACCACTTCTCTTCTTACTGGGCGTGAAAATACAGATTGTTTCATTATAGGTCAAAAAATTTTCGGCATTTTTCTTTTTCTCTTAGTTATTCTTTAAATGACATTCACTGAATATATTATTAGTTTTGCTTTCTGTTATTTACATTTTTTTTTTTCAATGCATTCTTCTTACCTTTCAGTGAGAAATTTTACTTGTTTTCAAAATTCTTTTATTAAGGGAAAAAAAAAAAAAAAACAGTTGGCGAGTAGATTTTGCTTGCAACACGTTGTGTTGCTCGTATTTAAAGAGGAGACATTTTAAAAACAAAAAGTAGAGTAATTTAAAATTGTTATAACTCGAAATATTATTCAACAAATTTCAAGCTTTTTCAATTATTTAAACAAAAATATATAATTTTTAATTATGATTCAGCATTTTTAAAATATTAATTAAAAAATATATATATTTATATTTAGAGTAAAAAAAAATAAAAATAAAAAAAAGATGTAAAAAAAATCAGATTTTCAAAAGTAAATATTTTTTTTCCAAATTTGATGAATCAGAAATAAAGTAAAATAATTGAAAAGGACATGTTCCAAGTTTGAACCATTTATCTTTAACGGTTCTTGACTTATAACAATTTAAAGACGAGAATTGTTGAAAAACCCAAAAACGTTTCCATGACAACCACTACTTGAAAGCTAGATTTTGAAAACAAAAAGTTAATCTATGCTGTTCTAATTAAGATAGAAACATGATTTGCGTAATTTTAATCGAAAAAAAAAAAACAGAAAATGTTGCACTAATACAATAAAATATTTTTTCAAAAATTTGAAGATTTTTGTGTCTTGGACAACCCTAAAATTGTATGAGGTCATTCAATTGTTTGGTGGAAAATAAATTTAGTTTCATTATATACTTCAAGTTTCTGTACCCTAATAATTCCAAATAAATCGAAATTTATAACGTTTTTAGAACGTTTCCTGTTGATTTCACCTTTTTAAATTTCAAATTTTTAGAAACCATTCTTAGGCAGTATTTACTCTTAAAAGTAACCCCCGTGTGGAATTTCAAGTTTTTAGCCGCTGCAGTAACACTAAATTCGCAATTTTAGGACTTTTGCACCCTTTTATATTTCATATTTTCAGAAATTGTTCTGTTGCGAGTATTTATGTCTTAAAAGTAACAGCCATGTCAAATTTCAAGTTTCTAGGCTTAACAATTCAAAATAAATCGCAATTTCGAACGCTTTTAGAAAGTTTTTAGCTAATTTCTCTCTTTTAAATTTTTTAATTTCGACCTTTTAAAAAACATTTACATCCTTAAAGGTACCACTACATCAAATTTTAAGATTTTAGCCCTAAAGTGTCACAGAAATTGCAATTTTAGAAAATTTTGCCTGTGTGCGAGATTTGTTGCTTGAATTGGGGAATCTCGTGCATGACAAGGTGCTTATACAAATGGGGATTTGATTTGGGGGAGGCTTAAAAATTATATTTATATGAAATATTTTTTAATAATTTTTGGTTTGACCGTGTTGTATATATAGGAAAAATGTAAATTATTAAATCAAAATTCTATGGGGCCCCTCAAAATTTAGAGCCTAAGAAAGTGCCTATTGCGCGTAGGCTATAATCAGGTTCTCGATGAAATACTACACTACGCTACCCACTAGAGTCAATGTGTTCTTCTTAGATATAAAGTTTTCTAGGTTTTCAATGAAACTATTTTCAATTACAGGCATATTTTTAATTATTACCTCTTTATTATTAGAAAAAGTAACTAACACTGCTGATGCCATAATAGAATTTATTGTGACCTTTTCTCTGTATCGGCTTATACTGCAAAATTTATTTTAAGTGCTATTTAATGTTGAAATCGGTCAAGTTAGTTCAGTTAAATAAGTTGGCGAGCGTAGCTCTTAGGTACAAAGCACCCTAATACTTTCAAAATAAACAAGTTGGAATAAATGCATAATAATAATTTCAGATGAGAGTGTTTTATTATTCTCTGTTTTGTTAATTATTTAATTAAAATTAGTATTTTTTTTACTTCATTTAATTAAAAATTATTTACTCATTTTGTAATTTTTTTTTACGTAGGTTGTTGAGAAAGATAGATTTAAAGACTTTTTTTCTTCTATTGGGAGGTAAGTTTTTAAAAATATTTATATGCATTTTATCTAATATTTTATTTAATATTTTACGCATACTAAATCTAAAGACAAATTCATGTATGTAATAATATATGTCATAATTATAATAAAATGCACATTCATGCATGTAGTAATTATAATAAATAGTAATTACTTTTTGCTTTTTGAAAGTTATTCTCAAATATAGTGGCAACTCGTTTAATGAATATTTCGGGTAAGGAATTTTTGGACTAACAAATATTTTTTCGACGTTTTTATATGTTGGCTAAATAATATGGATTCTGTTACAGAATGTTTTATTAGATGCGCGTAATAACATAACTCAGCCGCGTTGCAATTGCAAAACATAAACAAAAAAATAATAATAATAAATAAATAAAATAAAATATTTTTTTTTCACATTTTCAAAGTATAACTGTATTTCATTTCTCAAATATTTTTAATATTTAACATTTCAAGTGGTTAATTAATAATTAAAAATAACTTTATCTCCATTCTTAAGGTTACAAAATATGTAATTACTCTTGAATCTACTCTACATATTATTTTTAAATTTTTCTTAGTATACACACTTGGTCACAAAAGTAAGTATGCACTCCATATCTCCTTAATAAGACAGTTTAAATTTTCCTATTAAAAACGAAACATATATTTTGTTCAGTGATATTTCTCATTGTTTGGAGCTAAGCTTTAAAGCGAAATAAAAATTAACGGAATATTTTTTTAGCTGTAAGTTTTCAAACTAATTTTCTTGTCGAATAGAAAAGGTTACACCGCAAAAAAAATATGCATTCTGAAAGTTCAATGAATGTGAGCTATTCAAAAGACTGAATTTAGTCTAGATTAATTTTAATATCATTGTTCAAATTGGTAAAGAAATCATTACGTTACGACTGAATTTAATTCCTTATATCATTTTTATTTCCTGACAGTTTTGAAACAAATCTATAAATTACTTACAGAGAAATTAAAAGAAATTTTATAAGCTTTCGTGTATTTAATAAGAAACATCTGCAGGGAGAGCAAAAATCGAAGTCAGATTACTAAAACAAGCTGCAAAATTCTTCCAGTAACAGAAAATTTTCAAAAAGCTCCAAGTTAAGACAATTCTAAAAACTACACAGTAATATTATGCTACTATGCATATACTAGATCTAGTAAATTGGATAACAGTGAGAAAGCATTGGCATTGGATTTAATAGCATTTATATTTTTTGCATAAGATCAAGAAGCATTTCTGGATATTTATATTTTCAATTTTAAGTAGCCAAAATTCTTTCCCATCATAACACATTTGTAACGTCTGATTTTAAAATTTGACATGCATTTATTTACTGTGTAGGAGGCCTGCACTAGAGATATAAGAAATTTAGTATTTACTCATTTCCTTTTCTGATGCACATTTCACATTTATGTATTTTATAAAGTTTGTAATACCTCGTTCAGTTATTTCAAGTATTTTTAGGTGCGTTCGTAATTATATAAATACGTAGCACCTATAGTTGTCGTCTGCTCTATCCGTCTGTCTGTCCGTCCGTCCGCATATAACAGCGCAAAAACTGCCCAACCGAATAGTTTGAAATTTAATATATATTAACGTTGCAGAATTTTGTCAAGCCATTTCAAATTTTATGAAAATCGAATTAAACTTAAAAAGATATTAATAAAAGTTTTCTTTATTCTATTAAATCCTATCGTATACGCAATATATATAATAAAAGCGCAAGTCATGTGACTGAGAAAAACAAATACGGGCAAACCACTTCTTTTTCCTATGCCAGGCGGCCATTTTTATTCAAAATTATTTTTTCGAATAAAATTGCATAAAAGTTACAGTTTTAGAAAGATCGTTCCAAAAAATTGTTTGCTTGAGAGATGAGTTGCATTAATAAGTGTATAGATTTCGAGATAACTTCAGTGGAAATTAGGTTAACTGCCGAATATCTCAATCCATTAGAGTAAATAAACACAGGAGATTCGTTCATTATGAGTCATAAAAATATTAAACCATGGAGGTAATCATTGGCAAAGCAAGACCTCCATGGTAAATTATACCGCGCTGTCTGGTGTAGAAAAGAAAATTTCGCATTTGTAAACGAGGCGTACGTAATAAGACAAAAAAAGGCATTCTCATTTCGCTCATAGCAGACGATATAATTCATTTCACTGAAATAATAAGGATGATATTTTTACACTGTGAAACTAGTTATAAAACGAACGTACCTCATATGTCACGTTTAACGTGCAATTTCCAACTTGTTTAGCTTAAATGTGTTGAAGACAGTCAGTTTTATATGTAAGTAATTTCACGTGTACAAATTTCTTTATATGACATATAGCAGTACGAATAAAAACACGTCTCATTCAATAAATAGTTTGAAAAATTGTAATAAAAATACTAACAAAAAAAAACTGAAAATGTAGTAAATATGATGTTTAAAAATATTGAAAATGTTTCACATAATTATTCCAGTTTAATTTCTATTTTTAATTTTTGATTGGTAATTTTTTGAAAAATCGATAAAAATATTTATTTTTCCTTTTTGAATTTTGTAATTATTACTTTTATTTTGTAGTCTACAAGATTATTTTTTCAAAATAAGACAAAGAAGAAAGTTTGCAAGGGATGGGTTAGTAACAAATTAGGAATTGCCCCTGTTGTGGTGTGTACGTCCTACGTTGGGAACCACCGGCTTAAAATATAAATGAATACTGTAATGGAACAAGGAATTTCGAGGATGGAGTCTAAACATTACATACAGGACATATGCACAGATTGAAAGTTTTTGTTGAAACCATAGCAAGTCAAACTACAAAACATGACGATAATCCCCTGGATGAATTCGTTTTGACGTGTTAGATTATGATGTATCGACTACTACGATCATGAAAGTAGGCGATGTTTTGAATGGGAACGTAATTTTTGTCCATGTGCGTAGTAGTTGATCAAGGCTTTCTCTCTTTAACTTTCGACGGATGACTGTAAAAACTTCGGAACTTGTGAGTTTCTACATTTTCATCGATATTTATGCAAATTGTTACATCTGGTCAATCGATGTTGGAATATTTAAGCTTCGGAGTACATTGGAAAGTCGGAACTTGGATCGAGTTCTTCCTGTATGAGAGTGAATTTAGATCCGGCTATTGAGCTCATCAATTTGCAGCTGAAAAGAGAATAATCGGCTGGTAAGAGTTATTTACGATATTTTCTGCTAATTAATAAAATAAATTTTGGGTGTTCATGGAGTGCCACTATCAGCGTTAGCCTAGGCGGACATATTGAAATCAGTGTTCGACTAGTTTGCAGCGTGGAGTTGGATTTTTGCTGAAGGCATCCTGACTTGTTGGGTTCTTCAAAGTTGTAAGTTCGTTTTTAATCCTTATAATTAATATATTGAAGTTATATTTTGCTGACTAAGGTTTCGGGAAGTTGAATTATTTTGGATTAAGGAAAATTTAGTAGTGTGCTTTCTCAAATCTCTGCCCGATTAAGTTTTTAATAAAATTAACTTTGAATTTTAAATCTTGTGCTCTCTATTACTACTGACTAGCCTGGTTCACTCTCATTAACAGCAAAATGGCTGCTACAAGATAAAGAAGCAAACATTAGGTTGGGAATAATGGCAATATCTCCAAAATTATAACAAAAATCCTCTCGATCAATGGAATTTTATTGCTCGTATGTGGTCATTTTCTTATAAAAGCATTTTATTATAATTGCATCACAATCGTGTTACTTGCAAAAAGTAATTTTCGAAATTTTCCGTTCATCTATATTGTTAAGACATGATTTCTTGCTTATAATCAAAAATCTAATAAAAATAATATTATAAAGTATATTATGTAGAATTAAACTAAATTTCTTTCCCCCCCGCCCCCCCAAAAAAAAAAAAAAAATCGAAAAATCTCATACAATGCAAATGCAATACTTCGTTGCTACACTGCAAAAAAAAACTTGTTGATTTTACAGTAATAATACTGGAGTGCCAGTATTATACTGTAAAATTAACAATTTTTTTTTTTTGCAGTGTACGCCAGATAGTGAGTAATATTCTTTAATTTCTTAATAAAAATAAAATAAAATTAGAAGAAGCATAAAAATAAATTAATTGTAAATTATAAATATTGAATGGTCATTTTTTTAAAAATGTAAAACGAAAAATATGAATTCAGATAAATGAACTACTTTTATTTGTACATGGTCACTGAAATATTAGAGATCAGTGGCTTAGAACGGATAAAAAATATCAAAACATAAATGAAACAAAATACAAATTATGCAACAAAAAAACCCCCACACCTTTGTCTCGTTAGATGTATTTGTTTTGTAATTAACGAATATAAAATTATGTTCATATTATTTATAGCACTCTATTTTTTTTCTTCTTTTTTCAGCCATTTCATGTGCAACTGCAACAGGTACAAAGGTAAGGAAAACAATTATATTTTAAAACTTCTAAAAAATGAAATTATGCCATAATTAAATAGAGGAAAAATCTTCCAATGTTAAGTATATGTATTGCATCAAGCCTGTTTTTAAATCCAATCTGACTACTTTCTGACACATTTATTAATTCATTTTTGTTTGCAAACGCATAAAACTGGCAAGTGCTCTAATTCGGAAACTATGTTTTTCCATTTTTTTCGGTAAAACAAGAAGATATTCCACAAAATGCGCGACAGCGCGGAAAAGGTAAAAATAGTAATTCATGGCACAACATTTCTTATAACTCAATAGGTAATTTATTTATCGGGAAATGAAAAACATTGTTTGATTACAAATCCCTCCAATAATCACGCATGCAAGCATCCTGCTTTTACTATTAAATACTTTTAAAAATGAGTGTGTAAATGTGCCCGAAAGTTTCGTGTGCGGAGTGAGAGAGTGGAAAGTTTCGTGAGCGGGGGAAAAACATGTTTTTGAAAGCCTATGCCAGTAATGCACACTCGCAAGTTAATGCTAAACCAATGGGAGCGTTCTTTTCAAATTTCGTGTTTGCATTTCAATACTTTTTTCTTTCTTTTGCATAGGACATCTGAGGTTGATGTCTAACCGGGTTCTTCGAACTTTTTCGATTTTGGTTGCAACTTTTTTCTCCTAAGGGCACTTCCAGTTTCGAAACCGGTTTCCAAAACGAAAATATCTTCAGAAAAAAAAAAAAAAAACTGCAGCTATAATAGAAAAAGTACGAGAGTAGATATCTGGTTAGACATGGACCTGAAATATCCCATGCAAAAAGAAAAAATATATTTAAAAATATTGAAATGCGAATGAGAAATTTGAAAAGAAGGATGACATTGGTTCAACATTAATTTGCGAGTGTCTTCGTGTTAATAGCGTCGGCTCTTAAACGCCCATTTAAAAATAAAATCTGAGTCGCAACACACACAAAAGGAAAATTAATGGTAGAAAAAAAAGAGATAAATAATGCGTTCAAATCATCCTGTGTGCAGTAATATTTGTACAAATAGCTGTAGTACTCAATTTAACAAAAGTGTGACAAAATATGAAATTTGTTTGCTACATTTTATAATATATGAAAATACATTAATCAATAATCTCAAAATAGCATTTTAGTCACATTTCGAAAATTTTGAGGTATTGAGGGAGTTAAGCATCAGAATTTGTTTAATTTATACAAAACTCATAGTGCATAACAAATTTGCCGACACACACAAAAAAATGCATAAATACAAAACATCTTATCCCATCATAGCCAGGTGAGCACGCGTAAATTTCCCAGAACTGGAACGTTAGATTTTATATTATAGCAGACCACATACACTGGTGTCCAGAAATTAAGGGGCAGTGACCAATTTCAGACGTTTCGTCGAATATCTTACTGAAACTCGTGAGGAAGTGCCCGGAACGCCCTTGAACTTTGAGCATGTAAAGAACATGTTTCACTGCATGTTTTCCAGTGAAGATTTTGTCGCGAGGACAATTAGGGGGGGGGATAATAATTTTAATAATAAAATAATATTTTCGATCACCCAAGTAATAGAAAATGGTAAAAATGGTCTGTTACTGTAGCAAATGACTATGCAGGTCCTGTTCAACATTTTTTTTTTGCATTTGTGTAAACATAGCACGTATATTCGTGAAGATGTTAACGTTTCTGTGAAAACTTCAAAAGTTTTTTTTTTTATAGCATGCATAGTTTTCAGCCGAATTTAACACCGCTTTCCAGAAACTTGACAAAAAATCGTAGAGATAGTATAATAAAATAATTGATTAAAATATTAATATATTGAATATTTGATGAGATATAGGTATTTTTCTGAAATAAATTTTAACTGCGTATGCGCGAACTACAGCAAAGGTCTTTTGTCATGATAGTCAATACTAATGGGGAACTCATATAAAAAGACCAGTGAAATATCGAGAAAACTCCAAAAGTTACAGTAATAATTAATAAATTGAAAAAAAGTCCCATATAATCCTATGTGACTTATCCCATAGGATTATACAGACATTCCGTCATTAAAAACAGCGAAATTTGTTATTTATATTTTCTGGTATGATTTCGGATTCTCTGAATAACAGAATGTCTAGAACGCATTCTACCATGGGGAACAAAAGTTAAAATTATTTGCAATTATCATTACACATAAAGGGAAATTCAAAAAATTTTCTGTAAGAAAATAAAGAGTAATCAGTGGACTTGTGCGAGGCTTTCATACTGCAGTCTAATATTTTTTAGCAATAACTAATATTTTTTAGATGAAGGTTTAAACTTAAAAGGATAAATTAAAGATAAAATATTTACAAACAACATTAGTCAAGCCAGTATCATCTCATTTATTTCGTCAACGTTACAGTAAAAAAACTGATCAAAGATAGCATAAAACACGCGCGAGGGAAAAAATATAAATTTGTATTTTAACTGCATCAGAAGATGACGTCATCCGCTTTGGGAAGGACACGGCACAAAGAAAAATTAATTAAATACATATAAAATACAATTTTATCTAGTATAATAAAGCATATCTTTTAGGTTACACGTGAAATATCACTGCTTCGATCGATCGATTGTGTCTTTTTCTTCTAAATATTTCAATTTCAATTTTTCTTTTTAATCATAAATATAGAATAAACCCGTGCGGAGAAATCATACTTTATATTTTTGTACTATTTATTTTTTATAATAATTGTTAAGCATGATATAATATTTTATTCTTGTGGCAACATTGATTTCAGAAAAATCTTTCTTTTATGAAAATAATGCTGATTTAATTTTTTTAATTAATTTCATTTTTTAATCGAAAAACGTGTTTTAACGAAATGTGAGTGCACTACGTCAGAAGTCAGTTCAAAAACCTTTCGAATGATACATCATTCATTGTTGTGCGTTTTGTAAATGCATAGAAAAAGGGATGTTGACAAGAGAAATAATATATAATGATTTTTGCTGCAAAACTTTTGTTTTAATCACACATGAAACATTCTTACTTCAAATCTGAGAATAAATTTTCAGTTAAGCCCTTTTAACCCTTTGATTACAGACCAGACCTCGTGACAATTTTGACATTCAATCGTACCATAATTTACAATAATAATAATAATAATAATAATAATAAATTAAATTAAAATAAAAAATAAAAAATAAATAAAAAAAAATAAAATAAAATATTTGCGGTAGATTTCTTAAAAAAATAATCTAGTATAAGAGTATGGCAGACATTATTTTTCAAAAATTGGTGCGGATAGAATAAAAAAAAAGTAACTTATGTTTTCCAATCCGTAGTCAAAGGGTTAATTCTTTTTTCCCCATTTAGATTCAGTTTAATTCGTTAAACTCTGCTTATTAATTATGGCGGCAAAAGCCACTTGTACCCGTCCTCATGGTAAATTCGTCACTTTTTAATTTATAAAAATCCCTTGAACCAAAATAAAACCCCAAATACTTTGTTCCTCTGACGAAGCCTCATCATATATGGCAGTAGTTCCATTGATCTGAGAAGAGTTCACCTAAAAAAGAAAAAAAAAAGGTTAGTTCTTTAATTGAAGCTGGACTTTTCATTTCAGTACAAGCTAGCTACGCACTTACTGTTTACTAAGATCCCTTTGCGTTTTAGCTCTACGAGTATAACATACTACGATTCGACGGCATGCTTTTTTGAACATTCATATTCTTTCTTATTCAAGTGATGCAACCATGCAGCACTACATAATCACAAGGGACCCTCACGAAGTGCCACAAACTGATTGTAACGAAATTTTGCAGATATAGGTAAAGTGTACTAAGATATATACATCCACCAAATTTTATTTGCAATCGTTAATTTAGGTATCGGATTCAAAAATACCATACAAAAGCACGCTTTAAAGAACAAATGTCTCTCATTGTCATCAATTTCATTATCATCCGTTTTTATAAAAATCACATTATCATTTTTTGTCACCGCATTATTGGAAAATCTGGTAGTATTCCTTGTACTGTTGTTCATATCTTGAGGATTATGATCCATTCACAAATCACACGGCTTTATATTTTACAGTCAGTGATTTATATGGTTGTTCAGCGTGTTTATCTGTTAACCACAACCTTTATTTCAATTGTTGCTACTGGTGTAAATTATCCTATTGTTTTGCGCATCAAGTATCAAGACAATCACATTTGTTAAGCGTATAAGAACGAAGCACTGTTGCCAGTGGGCTACTTTTTTTAATCCATATTTCTTGATTAACGCCAGTTTCTTGAAATAAAAAATATTCGCCTTCTTTAATGACATATTACATAAGTACGAAAATAAAGCGAATTATACCATTTCGAAAAAGTGGTGCCAATCAAGCAATCCGAATTTTAAAATAGTTGCTCTCTGGCAACAATGGAACGAAGTCCTATTTTTACGTTGTCACCGTTGCATCAAATAGTTTACCTAAAATGTTATGTCAAAATAATAATATTATGCTATGGAGTATAATGTAGTATATAATATAATAGAAATGTATATTTTAATAATTAACAGAAATGTTAATATTGAGGGGCATTTCTTCTTTCAATCGTGCTTTTATGGCATTTTGAAACACAAATATTTTCGCCTAAAAGTAACGATTGCAGATAAAATTTGGTGGAGGTGTTTATCTTGGTACCCTTTACCTACCTACAAAATTTTGTTACAACTGCTGTGTAACACTTCGTTAGTGTTTCTTGTCAGTACTACCTCACTCTAACGTTTAATATTTTCTATTCAAAATTTAAAAAAAAAGCGCGGGAATTTATATTTTCAAGGCATTGGCTTAACCTGCACCTGGACAATCTAATACACGGGAATCACTGGTTCAGAGCATCTTACATCATCCTCTCCTCTCATCCTTGATTTCACTCTTTCTGCTTCACTGACATAAATCTATAGTCATAAACAGGTGTCTAGTTCTATTATTTAACCCTTTAACGGATAAAGCACTTCAATTGCTAAAATGTTGAAATAAATGATTGACACCGGAAATTATGATCAAATTTATTTGTATATAATAAAAAAGCCATATTTCACATACATAATAAATGTAAAACATTTCTATTGAAATTCTGCTGTAATTGTTGAATTTTGTAATTAAAATTTTGTGGTTTCGTACGGAAACCAATGTTCGTTAAAGGGTTAACCTTTAATGCCCATGGTAGAATGTATGCTAAAAATTCCGAATTCATGACAGAAATTTCGAAAATTCTGTCTATTTAATCACGGAATGTCAGTCATTAAATAATGCAAAAATTACTATTCCGAATTTCTGGTACAAATTCGGAATATCTGTATTAAATATTCCGCTAAATCGGCAACACTGATGGTGGCATATGTACTACCATGGGTATTACAGGGTTAATAAGAGCCTGTAGTCGACTGCTTGTCGCTGATATCAAATTTTAAAAATCATAATGCGTAAATCACAAAGCGTTCACATAGCGTACAATTAAACAAAAACATAATTTCCAGAACCAATAATAATAATAATTTATTTTCTTACATTGTATAAGCAAGAGAAGGGGCATATATTAAGATATTTCATTCAGTTTGTTCTACATTTAATGTTAAATTTTTGGTAACAAAGATGGTTAAACCAAATGAATTTTAAAAAATAAAAACAAAAATCAAACAATATGATATTTAACCCCTTAACGGTCGCGCCCGATAAGTGTAGGATACTTTTTTTTAAAAATCCAGATTGTTTGATTGCCCCCACTTTTTTTAAAGTAGAAATATTCACTTTATTTAATAGCAGATAAAATAATGACAGAATAAAGCCAATTGCGCTGTTTTAAAAAACTGGTGGGAATCAAGCTATCTGACTTTTTAAAAAGTATCCTACACAGCTCGTGAATATCACGGGCACGACCATTAAGGCGTTAAACCACCCTAAAAACTTAAACTCTGTTCAAATAAAATCGAAATAAATATTCAACTTTTCATTTCTAAACTTCACAAGCTGCAAACAACATTTGTGTTGCAAATTTTGTGTTATGTTTATGTTGGGTGCATACAAAAAGATAAGGCACATACAATATACAAACCTTTTAAAAAGTTGGAAAATTTATTTTGATTTTATCTGAACGGAATCTAAGTTTTAGGGTGTTTAAATATCATATTGTTTTAATTTTAATTTTATTATTTAAAGTTCAATTGCTTTAACCATATTTGTTACCAAAAATTTAATATTAAATGTAGAACAAACTGAATGACATATCTTAATATCTGCCCCTCTCGGGCATAAACAAGAGGCTTTCAGGGCTTTGCTGATTCTTGTGATTAGATAAGACTAATATTTTGATATAAATATAGTGGTAACATGGAACTTGTGAAGAGGAATTATCTTCACATATTCCACTTCTAATTAATTTACACCTTAGCCCCCCCCCCCACCTAAAATACCTTTTTTCAAAATTACCATCCTAAATATATTTTATTTTTCTACACTGTAAATGTATATAGTCCCAGCCTTTTCCACTTTTATTATAACTCCTTTTCAATTCATTTGTAATTATTTCGCTTTGCGTTCTCTTATAAAAAAAAAAGAAGAAAAGAAATTATTTTGTTCGCCTAGCAACTGTGGATTTATCTCTATCCCACGCTCAGTCAAATTTACCAGATGCCCTCTGCTACCCTTTCTCTTTTTACATTTTTGTTCCTCTATCTTCCGAAATTGTATTATCATTGTAACGAACATGTCTATTTTTAATTTTTAGTAACACTCCTTAATACAACCCTATGTGAACCAGACTCTTGTGGTTTGCGAGGCTACTATATTCATTCCTCACTGTTGGCATCTAAAAATTCATATTTGTTCGTCATCAATCTCCCATTGACTTAACATTTAACGGAAAATAACACCTGCGTTTCTATCACATTCCTCTCGCCAAATGTACGTTAATCTGGCTACTTGGCTTTATGTAACTCTGTCATCACTGCTCGGTATCCACCGAAGAAATTATTCTAATTAATAACCATTCTCTCTCGAACCTTGTGACTGATAACAACATGTAAAAGTTGTATTAAGTGTACGTTTGGAGTCCCGGGTACCATTGCCTTCGGCAGCTGTACCTATTCGACTATGTACCTGTGCTTTATCTGAACCTGGATTAAAGAACCCTTGGATATATTTAATTTTCGACTCTTTCTGCAAGATGTCTCTCCTGTGTCTTCTTTTAATTTTTAAGAGCTTACGATCACGACTCACCCAACTCCAGTACACAAATTGGTGCTCATGACCATAGCACTTGTACAGTAACGTTTACAGCACGGTACCCGGGAATCAACGAATAGTAAACAACGAAAAAAAAATAATTTTAACGATAAGATACTCGATTTTTTTTGAAGATGCTTTGGAAATCTTTATAGACATAAGGAGAGATTTGTTTCCGTGTTTTCCCAAATAGTATGGACATAGAAAACTGGAAATGAGATAAAATTTTGGAACTGGAATCCTCATCATTTTCTCTTACGAAAGATGAATTTCGATACTGCCAATGGAAGAATCCGATGGAATATAATTTTCTATGAGTCTCGGATAATTATTAAAGAAGCAGCTGAACCGCAGTACTTTTTTTTCCGTTACATAATAAAGTTAGCTGTTCAAGAGAATTGATAGACGAAAGCTGCTTCATCGCTTCTTTTTCCCGGCGATATGTATGAACGCTGTGCAGATCTGATATCTAATTTTCAAGTTATTAATTGTTTTCTTCATCTATAAAACAGCTGTTTTGAATAGCCGCGGTTTGTTTTTCGTATTCTATTATTCACGGATTTATGTATGAAATGGAAAGTATCTTTTCTAAAACTCCAAGACTGGATCTTTTTCTCCTCATGACTTGTAGAACTGCTGATATGTACAATAATTCATTGCGCGGAACTCAATTACCGAAAGCACAACTGAATACAGTTTCTACCGGTGATAATTAATAGTGCGACCCTGACGTCAAGCATATTTCACTAAACCAACGCATCCGTACTTTTAAACACTTATAAACCCGCGATTCTTCTTTTTTTTTTCTCTTTGCCTTCGAGATTATACTACGAAATATGGAAAGAGTAACTGATGAGACAGACAAGAAAAAAAAAATGCATATTGATTGCGCTGTGGTTTATTTCAGTTCTTGAACTTCATATAAGCTCAGTCATAGACTTATAATTCATTATATGCTGTGGATAAAGAATTTGACTGATAAACAGTGCATAGAGCATGAACTTTCCAGTAACCCATCTTCATTATTATAGCAAAGATTCTCATATTTTCTGGACATTTTCAATGCACATTTTATGCGCGAAGTAATTTTTTTAGTTTATGAATATTTCTTACAAAACTAAGGATTATTGCGAAATATTTCACCGTTAATTAGCTTACATCAATATATTTATATACAGGGTGTTCCGTTAAAGGGGTCCAATATTAATAGGGGTAATAGAGGAGATCACACGGAGCATAAATCAGTATATAATGCTTGGCCGGATCTCAATAATTTTCAAGTTACAGCAAATAGAATGAAAAATCGGAAATTTGTAAAAAAACCCTCATTGCTAAACTATCGATAATGCTACATAAAAACGAAGCACATATTTAGAAAGAGCAGAAAAAATCCTACGAAATGACATAAGTTGTTTTAGAATATTGAGAATTAATGGCGAGTTACAAGCTCTGAAACAGTGAAAAAATACAAAATCAAATATTTAGCAAAACAGTTAATCGTTAATTCCAAAAATGCAACTCTACCTACATCAAGGAAAATGTTATAAAATTTGGTCCATTCCGAAAGCTTTCGAAGAAGCTGACAATAAACCATATCAGTTTAATTGTATGGGAGAAATCAAGCAGTTCCCAACAACACTGTACTGTTACAACTCTGTACTGTTGCACGCTCGGAAAGAGCGAAACTCCACCCATGACGATTGTAAACACCCCGTTTTAGTATCTTTCAATTATACATTTCTGATCAACCTCTATCAATACCCTTTCATTATTCAGTCTGGTCAAGTGAATGACATATTGTGCAGCTCTCGCGTTGTCTTAAAGCAAACTCCGTGACTGCTGCGTTTCCTCCATGAACTTTCAGGATGATGAAGAAGAAGTACTTTTTATGCAAATTTTCTATGTGTATAGGAAGAAAAGTGTAATAAAACAGCAGTCATCAGTGGGCGTTATGTTAAAGGGAGGCTGTTGTAAGTGGGATTGTAGTAAGTTGATGTATAATAATTATGCCGGAATACTCTAACGAAGAATATGCGGACATGCATCTGATGTACGGGCAAGCTCATGGAAATGCATGTCTAGCACAGCGCATGTACCGTGAGCAATTTCCAAGGAGACGTTGCCCAAGTTCGAAACTCTTCATAAAAATCGATAGACGATTACGGGAGACTGGATCGTTTAATACAGCAAGCATTGATGCAGGGAAACCTCGACATGTACGAACACCTGCAATGGAAGAAGATGTACTGAATATTTTTAAAGATAACCCCTCCACGAGTACACGAGCTGCTGCGTCTGAAGTCGGTGTTTCTCACCAAAGTGTGTGGCGTGTTCTGCGTGCAGAAAACATGCACCCCTTTCATGTGCAGCGGGTACAACTGTTATCAGTAACAGATTGTGCTCAGCGGACAGAATTCGTACGCTGGTTTCTTAATGTAACAGAAAATAATCCACAATTTCTGGAAAATATTTTATTTACTGATGAAGCAACATTTACGAGAGAGGGCGTGGTAAACACGCACAATATGCACACATGGTCATATACAAATCCGCACACTGTTTTCCCGTCGAACGCACAACAAAAGTTCAGTGTGAACATATGGGCAGGTGTCCTCGGCGATTATCTCATAGGACCATATTTACTCCCAGATGTACTCAATGGCAGTACGTACTTGGTTTTCCTACGGGATATCTTACCGCAGTTACTGCAAAATGTGCCAGCAACATTGCGCCACAATATGTGGTTTATGCACGATGGCGCACCGGCACATTTTTTCATAGGTGTTCGCAATCACCTCAATTCAACATATCCTGGGAAATGGATTGGACGCAGTGGACCTGTTGCTTGGTCTGCACGCTCTCCAGACCTCAATCCGTTAGACTTTTTTGTTTGGGGACACCTTAAATCGCTGGTGTATGAAACGCCTGTGGATACACCGGAGGATTTACTAGCGCGAATCGTTGTCGCTGCAGGAGACATTCCCAACTCCGTCGGAGTTTTTCGACGTGTTCGCCAATCTTTACGACGTCGCTGTCGGCTGTGCGATTCTGTTAATGGGCGCAACTTCGAACACCTATTATAATAATGTCCGTTCGTCTGCCTTCCGACATTGAACTGTGCAGCGCAGGCCAGAAGACTATGCTTCACATATGTCATAAAGTACGTGGAATGTAATTCTTTATTTGTCATTTTTCTTTTATTTTCAACACTTTTTGGCACAGTATTTTGTAAGTCATAGACTGTGGTGTACTCAAATTGTAAATTACAAAGTTTGTATGAATTAATTTAAAATTTAGTGTCTTTTTTAAATTTATAATTAATAAAATGATTATGCTATTTGTTATTATTATTTCCTATCATAAATTATGATGCACATATACATACAATAATTGTCCATGTAAAACATGTACTGAAACTTCTTGCATAGTTACAAATCGCAATATTTTTAGTTATTTCCGAATTTTCACCACCAGTTTAATTTTAAGGAATTTAACTTAAGCTTTATATCAATAAAAGACCACTTTAAAATGTAGACTATTATTGTAAAGTTATTTTGGTTCATTCAACTCTTGAATAATTAAAAATGTGGCATCTCATGAGAAGCATGATCGAAAATGTATAGTTGAGAGTAATTAAAAAGGCGGTGTTTCCAATCGTGATGGGCGGAGTTTAACCTTTGCTAATGTCAAAGAAAGCGGAGTTGTAACTAAGAAACTGATTAATTTCTCTCACACAATTAAACCGATATGGTTCATTGTAAGCTTTTTCGAAAGTTTTCGGAATGGACCAAATTTTACTACATTTTCCTTGTTGTAGCTAGAGTTGTCTTTTTGGAATTAACGATTAACTATTTTGATGTATATTGGATTTCGTACTTTTTTCACTGTTTCAGGGCTTGTAACTCGTCAATAAATATTGCTATTTTAATATAATTGATGTCATTTTGTAGGATTTTTTCTGCTCTTTCTAAATATGTGCTTCTTTTTTATGTAGCATTATCGATAGTTTAGCAATGAGGGTTCTTTTACAATTTTCCGAATTTTCATTCTATTTGCTGTAACTTGAAAACTATTGAGATCCGACCAGGCTTTATATACTGATTTATGCTCCATGTGATCTCCTCTATTACCCCTATTAATATTGGACCCCTTTAACGGAACACCCTGTATATATATATATAAATTGCTTCTTATACTTGTGCTAAATGGGTTTACTGATGTTAATATTTCAGGTGGTAAGTCATATTTTTATATTATTCTGCGTGATAATATTGTTGGTCAGGTAAAGTAATGAAAAATATATATTGGTGCTTTTATAGTATAAAAATTCAATATATTTAATTACTGCTCAAACTGACTTAATAAAGATTTGGCATGTATGCACTAGTTGGATGTGTTTCAAAATAATCATGCTTTTTTTTTAAATAATATTTTAACCATCTAATAATAGAGATAAAAGGCATAATATTCATTCATAGATATATTTCTTTATAGATAGTTAACTTTTTGTTTAAGCTGTGTATTTTTCTTCTAGAATCCTTTATTTTGAGTGTCAGTTTGCTATACAGTATTTCAATATTTTTAAATATATGCTGCCGCTCATGCAAAATTTATTGAAAGAATATTTTTAATAAGATTTTGAATTTTCCTCGTTAAAAGAAAATGCATAATATGCAAATTTGATAGCTTTCACACTTGTGTACATTTATGTGCACTAAATGTACTTATGTTGAGTTTGAATTTTCCTTGTGGTCCTACTCGGCTGGTCCAAGTATCTTCCCCATCAAGGGAAATACTAACGTGACAATCTTGCTGTGAATTTTATTTTTTATGGGTTATTTGCATATATACACATTCTTTTTCTCTCATCACATTTAAAAAAAAAAAAAAATGATACTAAAAAAAAAAAAAAAAAAAAACCTAAATCTTCTTAATTTTTTCTTTTATATTTTTCTTCTCACACTAATATTTACAATAAGTGTAATAATAATAATTGTCACATTAATTTTATTCTAAATTAAATAGCTTTATTAATTAATGGCAGTTAAGTATTTTATAGATATATGCCCGCATCTCATGATTTGTTACATTTACCGATTTTGACAAACCAATTTTGACAAGGATAGAGTCGCATTATTCTAGGAGTGACATTGCATTTAACATGCATACAATGTATATAATTTTTTTTTCTCTCCAATCATTTTTTATATTGTGTACTTGCATTTATATTTGATTTTTTTTTTTTTTTGTTTATTATTGTATTTGGTATTATATGCTATACTATATCAGTGTTTTTATTTTATTCGAATAAGCATCATACATTCATGAGATAAATGCATCATCAAAACAAATTAATGGTCTTTAACAATATTACAAAGTATAATAACCTTGTGCTTATATACTGGATCAGTCAACGAATAAACTTTATGTTGAAGTACGGTACATGTTGCCATATATATATATTTATAACGAATTGTCCTTTCTTTTTAATATATGTTTTGGACGCACAGTTACAGCGATTCAAAATTGAGTGTTGACATTAGTGGTGCAAGCACAAAATAAACAGGTAATAAGTAATGGCAATGTACTTTCATACAAACATATTACACACTTACAGTTTCGTAATAGGAATTCCATATTCGTAGGATACTATCTAATTTCTTATTATAAATTTATATTGTGTTGGAGTGATATTTACTTGCATATTTTTTTTCATGGATCCAGAAAAGAGTGTAAGATCTTGTCATTTTGTATTGATTTGAATTTTTAGCGCTAATTTTCCATCAATTCATTCGGATCAATCTTTGATGATAAACTTGGTGTCACTTCTTCACAATACACTTTTTAGTTTTTAATTCATCGATCCTTTTTGTTGTTAAATTTAAATATAATTGTAATATTGCGGTTATATTTTGGTAAGATAACCTAATTATTACACAATCTAGACATGTATACACTCTGTTTATTACAAAATTTATACACTTTATTTTTTTTCAAAATTGCTTCTTTAAACTTTATTTGATAAATTGATAACACTTGATATGACACATTTCTTTGTATTATTGATCGAAGTTTTGATCTACACACATGAATAAAGATAACTTTGCTTAAATTAACAAGTTCTTTACACCTTAAGGTCACTTTTGTCATGTTAAAACAATTAGCAGTACTTTTGTGTCAGATATTTCTGGCCATGAATAAAATTACTTTTTAAGTTATTTTCCCCAGTGCTGATCCATGTTTTAATAAATATATAAGGTTTTGTGTACAACAATTTTTGCACATATATACTTATCTTAAAGGTGACTTTTCCTTCTCAATTTCTTTACACAGATTTATTTATTTATGCCATATTTATTGCCATAATTTCTAAGAAATGAAAATTTTCAGGTTTGTATATGTATGAGTTAATACATAATTGCCACTGTTTATTTTTTATTAATGTTTTGAGCATTCATCTTCATATAGTTTTTTTTTTTGCTGTTTCAAAAGAAGATAGAATATATATATTTTTATAAAATGTGTTTTTCATAATTAGACACAACCGTGTTAAAAAAATTTTTTTGAATCATTTATGTAATATTTTTCTTCGTTATAAACATATGGCACTGCTTACCGATATAGCAACTAATTAATTAAAGACATTCTTCTTATTGTTTTTTTTATTTATACATGCCGTATTTTCTTTTATACTTAGATAAAGTTTATTTGTATGATGGCAAGTATATTTTTGTGTTATTTTTATTAAGTTGATATATTTTAATCCATGTGTATTGTTTCAGTAGCATTATTTAGGAACTTTTTAAATAGCTTAAAGAGACTTTGAGATCTATTGCAATCTTGCAATTATTTGACAATGCTTTTCTATATTTAATAACCAATTTTATAATCTACAACGGTTCCTTCTTTTTTAATTACACATATCAATTACACAACTAGCCAAAGTTACCAATCATTATACACTACCAGTTTGTACCAATCCTTGTTATACTCTTTACCATTCATTTTTTTTTGTTGTTCTGTTCCTTTTTATATCTTCCGACATCAGTGTACGACATCATATATAAATTCCACTTTGATAAACACTTTAGTCAATATTATATAAATAGACACATAATTAAAAAAAAACATACTTTTCATTAAATAATACTTGTTTGCTGATACAAAATAAAGGGTGCATTACTGAATCAGGCCTTAATGGTGATTATATTATTTTTAATATTACGATTCTTAGAAATCAACTCAGATTTCTGTACAATGCACTCATTTCAGGAAACTTCCATGATTAACGCATCAAGTATTTCTTCATGTAAATTTACACAAACTTCTTACACATACTTCTATAATCTATACTTAATGCATTCCGTTTTCTCATTTACAGTTTTTTTTTACTAATCAATGTTTCAAGCATTACTAATCAAGGATATATAAATATATAATACCAGTCAAAGTATTTGCTCCACCATTCAATGTACAACTGTGCTTGTCACATTCTTTTTTTTAATTAACACCTGTTTCTTTGACATTACATACCTTACTTGTAGGTTCTATCTATACTATTTGTAATATTCAACATAATTCATTAACACAATCTCTGCACATGTATCATCACATCATGTTTTCCATGTAACTTTATATTAGGTACTAGTTATACCATATATTTATTGGAGGAGTTCATAGAATTCGCTATATGCACCAATTATGGTAAACAACACTGTACTTAGTTACCTACTGCAATCGCAACAAGTTTGGTAATGTTAGTTATCATGGTAACATACTTTTTCTTTTCTTTCATTATTCATTTTATCGCTTACTTTACTTCTACATTTTCTGTCATATTTACATAATCACATATTCTTTTTAATAAAAATAAGTTAAATAACCATTTTTTTCCTTGCTAAATTTTGTCTACAGTTGAAAAATAAAAAATGTGCACTACTGAATCATGCCAGTATGGCAATATTATTATTTTCATAATAAGATTTTATATGAAATTTTTCCTCTTGTAGTGCACGTTGCTTTCATGAAATTATTGAAATAGAGGCATCAATTTTTCATTCTGTGGACATACACATTTTACACATTTCCTTTTCTTACATGTATAACAATACATTCCCTCAGTCACATTTTTATATATATTTTAAGAATTTTGTCACTGGTTCTCCTTTCTGTTTTTTATTATTCCTGACATATTAAATAGTAAAATATTTTAGTACATGCAATTGATAACTTTTTACTGTATATCTAATTTAAATTCACTTTTTTCCCATTTATTTTCCTCCATGGAGTATGTATCACACCTCAAGTTCATCCCTTGTTTTGCCTACTCAATGCTCGTAAATTACCTTCTTTATTCATTCAATATATGTAATTTTAAAGTCATACTTTTTCGCATTTTTCATACACTACACTTGTTTGTGAAAGTATTTATTCACGGTTGTTATGTAATTGCAACCTTTGGTATTTATACCAGTCATTTCTTCTGCCGAAGTTATATTAATGGTTGCTTTCAGACTGTACATACTTTCTCAAATACCTCTTTTCATTTACACAATGCCAATGTCCACATAATTGTCTCTAAAATTTTTTTCAGTCTAAATTTTCACATTTTGTAAATGTAGGTACAAAATTAAACGAACAGTGTTTATATGTTCTATTTTGCTCACACTTCATCTTGCACTAATCCCCTAACACACTCTCAGTCACATTTTTTTTGTACATGATGTCACACTTTTTAATTCACATCTAAATTGCCTTTCATATTTAATACAACATATGCTATTTTTTTTCCATTTTAAATTAGTTCACATAATTTTTCTTACTCTTTTACATACTATGTAATGTTCCATTACATTTTTACCTTACCATCCCGGCACAACAACGTATGAAGTTGTTTTTCATGTGTCATGTTTCATAACATGTTGTGGACGGTAAGTTGTGGTGATCATTCACCCTACATAGAAACTATATCCCACGTTACACATTTCTGACAGTCCTTAAATTTTGTCAATATTTGCAAGATATGCGATTTTACATTTTTATATAAAATTATGCCAGTTTTTCTAAATATGCTACTTCGCCAAATTCTCTTTCATATTATTCCTCATAATCAAGTATGCTATATGTTTATTTACATTTAGCTTTATTTCCATTTTTTTTTATATATGTACAGCAATTTATTCTGCTGCTACAAAAACATGTCCCATATTAAAGGCCTTCAAATAATTGAATATAGTTTGATATATGGCCAAATGACATTTACTTTATACATTATATTTTTTGTCATGTCTCAAAAGCATAAGTTTATGTTGGAAATAGCCAACAATTGTAGCAATAAAAGAAATTTCTATTGCTTGAATTTCCATTTCAAGTTAATGATTAATTTCAGTTTCTGGTTTAAATAATGATATATGTGTGCACACTCCTAAAAAAAACTAAAGAAAAAAATCCAGAAACATACTGATTATTATTTTGAGCTCATATTTATGTATACTTTTCAAATCTTCAAGCATAAGAGGTCGACCCAGCTTGTCTTTATTTTATCATGCCTATACGCATGCATATATTACTTGAGACATGGTGTTTTTGTTTTTGTTTCAACATTTTTTTTGTGAATTATTATCAATTACGCTTAGATAATTTACCAGGGTTCTATCACAAGTGTTTTTTTTTATGATTTTATATGTGAATTGCTATGTTAGTGAAGAAGCGCAGGTAAGTTTTCCGGTGCTCATGCCCTCCTTAATACAACAAAAATAATTGTTCTTTCTTCGGTTGTTGGGGAGAAATATGTGAAGAGGAATTATCTTCACATATTCCACTTCTAATTAATTTACACCTTAGCCCCCCCCCCCCACCTAAAATACCTTTTTTCAAAATTACCATCCTAAATATATTTTATTTTTCTACACTGTAAATGTATATAGTCCCAGCCTTTTTTCCACTTTTATTATAACTCCTTTTCAATTCATTTGTAATTATTTCGCTTTGCGTTCTCTTATAAAAAAAAAGAAGAAAAGAAATTATTTTGTTCGCCTAGCAACTGTGGATTTATCTCTATCCCACGCTCAGTCAAATTTACCAGATGCCCTCTGCTACCCTTTCTCTTTTTACATTTTTGTTCCTCTATCTTCCGAAATTGTATTATCATTGTAACGAACATGTCTATTTTTAATTTTTAGTAACACTCCTTAATACAACCCTATGTGAACCAGACTCTTGTGGTTTGCGAGGCTACTATATTCATTCCTCACTGTTGGCATCTAAAAATTCATATTTGTTCGTCATCAATCTCCCATTGACTTAACATTTAACGGAAAATAACACCTGCGTTTCTATCACATTCCTCTCGCCAAATGTACGTTAATCTGGCTACTTGGCTTTATGTAACTCTGTCATCACTGCTCGGTATCCACCGAAGAAATTATTCTAATTAATAACCATTCTCTCTCGAACCTTGTGACTGATAACAACATGTAAAAGTTGTATTAAGTGTACGTTTGGAGTCCCGGTTACCATTGCCTTCGGCAGCTGTACCTATTCGACTATGTACCTGTGCTTTATCTGAACCTGGATTAAAGAACCCTTGGATATATTTAATTTTCGACTCTTTCTGCAAGATGTCTCTCCTGTGTCTTCTTTTAATTTTTAAGAGCTTACGATCACGACTCACCCAACTCCTGTACACAAATGAATTTACTTATTAATAGTTAAATTTTAATTGTTCCACAAATGCATCACTGCGCAGTGTAGGGAACAGGAATTAGTTATTGCCCCTCCCCATTACCGGAGCCAAAGAACCTTCCTACTACTCATAATATTTTTTGTATCTTTTAATTTTTCATCGTCGTCGATTATTTCTTTTCTAATCACTGATCTTGACAACTGTCTCAGCAGGGAACGCCAGGTAACCAGTGGAATCCTGACCAAACTTTTCCCCAGCAAACGTTTCCTCAGACCAAAGGTGCTCCGCTCGGTGGATGGGATGACGAAGTCTCCAATCCTCAAGGGCGGTTTCCTGATCAGGGTTCGATGTGGAAGTTGGAAGATTCTATACCTGGAGTGCCCGGACAGAGCTATCCCAACTTCAGGAAAATTCCAGACACCAGTTTTGATTGCAGAAACCAGATTGGACCTGGATATTATGCTGACCTTGAATCACAGTGCCAAGTAAGTTTAATCTTGGAAGTAATTTATTGTCTTCTACCAGACTGAGATTTAAGAGTTTTCGTATCAAACCGTAAAAAACCTTGTGTTCGTTTTGTGAAATAAAAATCATCCAGACCATTTTTCTGACTTTTAACCGTTTGACTACTAATTTATTTTTCATGAGAAATTGACGCAAGTGATAGATCATGTTTATCCTCTTGGTATCAAAGTAAAAAATAAAATAAAATAAAATAAATAATTTTTTGATTTTACAGAAAAGAAAATTGTCAGCCAGGACGACAGTAAAAACTGTTTATTTTATAGAAATAATTTGCATTTATTACACACTTATTTTTATTTTAACAGATTTTGCCCGTATTTACGTAAGAAATACAGATTATGTTCGTAAAATAAACAGTGTTTTACTAGCGCCCTGGCTGACATTTATTTCACTCAAATCATCAACACTTTTTTCTTTTCTTTTCTTTTTTCTTTTTTTTATTTTTTACAGTGTTATGCGTATTTTGTATTGATATTGCATAATCTAGTTTATGATCTTGCGATTTTTCTTTTTATACTTTATACCTAATCAGTTTTTGCATTTCTAAATTGTTTGTCAGAGGAATAAGTCAGTCCCGTTAAGTAGTCAAATTGTTGACAAAACACGTAAAATAATGTTCAAAAACAGTAACGTACCTTCTGTGAGACTGCTAATTTCCAGAATGTGCTATAAAACAAAACTTTGAATTATTTACCATAAATTGACGGTAAATGTTCATTCTTCACTAACAGAATAAATTTTTTGTTGGAATAGCAGAAAAATAGATTTTACCGTCCACTTGAAAATGTCAGTTAACACTGATTCATGAAACTGAGCCGACAACAACATAACCGACAAGATATTTAGCCGACACGTACATTTAACAAGCTGGTCAATTAGCCAACAGAGGCATTTAACCTATAGGGTCGACACGTACCTTTAGCCAACATGTACATTTAAATGACACGATGCTACTCATACACTGTAAAAAAAAATCTGTAATTTTGACAGAAAAATACTGTATTTTTTACAGAAAAAAATGTTTTAGAGAAAAACAATTTTTTTCCTGTTAATAAATGTGGATTTGGTAATTTTTACAGAAAAAGTTTTATATTTTTTACAGAAAAAAACTGTTTTAATGAAAATATACAGATATTTTCTGTAAATTGAATAATTTTTCAGTAGCACAAAAATTGACAGATTTTTTCTGTCAATTTGATACATTTTTTTTTTCAGTGTACACCAAGCGAGTAAACCTCGGTAATTACCCTCATGAATCAGTGCTTTTATGCAATTGAATATTACTAATTCATTATAGTTATACAGTAAACCTCGATAACTCGTCCCACTTTTATACTGTTTTTACATTCACAGTTTTACAAAACCTGGATACTTCGTCACCGTTATAAATATACGTTTTTATTCTATCACACATATATAATACGTATGAGTTTATAAAATTCCTCAATAACTCGCCAACTTTATAAATCTCCTTTTTTATTCAAAAGAATATCGAGATTTCAATATAGATAGGTCCTAAACCTCGATAACTCGTCACTCTCATAAATCGGAGTTTTTATAAAATCGATTCTAATAAATTTTAGTTAATCACTAAAACTTCGACAATTCGTTATCGTCTCAAACTGTGTTTATATTTAACAAGTGCTATCATTAATTTCATAACATACACTGAAATCTCGATAACTTGTCATCTTCGAGAGTCTATGTTTTAATTATTGATAAATTGGAGTTTTTATGAAATGCAATATAATTAATTCATTTTCTTATATAATATAATTAATTCCTTTAACTTATGCAATGAAACCTTGATAACTCGCCATCTTCTAAACTATGTTTATATTTAATGAATACCATCATTACCTTCATGAAATACACTAAAAATTCGATATCTCTCCACCTTTAAAATTCCTTATTTTCACTCAATTGAGCACCTATCTGAAATTGCATTAATGTGTTCTGTATGGATTACAATAAAAACCTGATAACTCGTCACTCTAATAATAGCTTGTGTTTTTATACAGGAAATTAATAATACAGGATACGCATTAAACCTCGATAAATAAACGCTTTTATACAATCGAATAATTTAAATTATTTATAAGTATGCACTAAAATATCGATAACTCGTTACCCTCTTTCACTATATTTATTGCCATTCAAAATTATTAATAATCTGATGTACACTAAAACTTCGACACTTCGTCATTCTCATGAAACTATATTCTCGTTCAATCTAATATAAGTAATTCCGTAGGGATTTCCACCGAAACCTCGATAACTTGTCATTCTCATAATCTGTATTTTAATACATCGAATATAATTAATACAAGACATACACTAAAACTTAGATAATTCGTCGTTCTCATAAATCTGTGTTTTATTTAAACAAATATATTTATTTTTTTATTCATATAAGGTAAAGCTAGGATAGTCTGCGCACAATTCAAAAGAATAGCAATAAAAAATCTAAATATTATTTTTTTGCTAAACTATCCATGAATAATTTTTACTTCATTTGTTTTTTATGCATTTCCATTGCTATTTTGTTGTTATGTACCAATTTAATAGAGCAGTTGTAATAAAACTAAGAAAGTTAATTTGCGCAATCTCTCCTTACAGGGTTTGTGTGATTGCGCACATGGGTAGGAGAGATTGTTACTAATAATAACTACAATTAAACTGTTAACAATAATAATTACACTTAAACGACATTGCTGTAAGGTTTTTGTGAACAAATTTTATTGTATTGGGAGTGAATATTTCAACCTAATGCTTAAAGAATCAGAAAAAGGAAATAATTTTAAAAACGATTAAAAAATTTTAATTAAAGGGAAAAAAATTTAAAGTATCAGAAAAAGCAAGTCCAGATAAGATTGCAAAATAAAATTATGTAACTTAATATCACGTTTAACTTAAAATTAGTCCATTTTCATTTTTCATTTTTTTATGCAAATTTACCAATAAGCTGCGTAATCTCTCCTAGCATAGAAACTAATGAAAACAAAGCGCCATCTCTCCTAAGTAGCAGATGCGCAAACTCTCCAATTTCGGTAGGAGAGATTGCGTGGCCTTTTATTTAAACATGGGCGCTACTAAAATGAACCGTTGATGTTCACATTGTTAGTCTAGATTAGTAGCTTATGAGAAATCGTTTAAGTTTAAAATATTTTGTACTATTGACATAGTATAGAAATTCTGATGATTAGCTATGAAAATTCAAGCACTTAGTTTGGGAAAACAAAACAAAATAGCAATACTTTATCTTAGACGCTCAAAACAATCAACGTGCACTTTCAAGTAGACACTCCACTAGTGTTGTTGTACAACTACCTGGAGTCGCTGCGCACTCACTCTACTCCTTCCCCCCGAACCTCTATGTGCGCAATCTCTCCGACTGCGTCATCTCTCCTGGCTTTACCTTACTCTAAAAACTCGATAACTCGCGATCTTCATAAATTAGTGCTTTATGCAGTCGAATATAATCAATTTAGATATAAAGTAAAACTTCGATAACTCGCCGCCGTTATAAATATATGTGTTTTTATTGTTTCTAATATCTTATTTATATATAGGTAAGTCGTAAAACCTGGATAACTCGCCACACTCCTAAATTAGAGTTTTTAGGAAATAAAATAAAATAAATATATTTTGTTTATGCACTAAAACCTTGATAATTCGTCATTCTCTTAAACTGTGGTTATATTTTTCAAAAACCATCATGCCCTTTATCACATACACTAAAATATCGGTTACTCGTCAACTGTCAACTTTAAAAGCTTATATTTTCATTCAGTGAACATCCTTCTGGATATGCGTCTGAAGATATTTAATAATATAATAATAGATAATATAATAATAGATAATATAATAAGAGATAATATAAAATACACATGTCAAAAATAATAATGTATGTAAATTTCTTGGCTCCTGTGTTCTGAAAACTCTATTAGCGTTGCAAAAAAATTCTCGAAAATATAAACCTATTTTAGCTTACTATTTTTCATATATAATGTAGCTTTATTTAATTCCTTCTGCTAAAATGACAAGTTTAACTCGTCATGAGTTTTTCATGCCAAACGGTAAAATAACAAGCTACACCCGACATCCGATTAAAATTACTTAACATGTTTACTGTACCACAAAATATGTCCAGTTCTTATGTAAAAATAAATTTAATTACAAATAATTTGCATGTTTTTTAAGGATAAAATAGATATAGGAATACTAAAATTTTATTTTTTTATTATTATTTCCAGGTTTTCCATATTTGCCAAGCCGATGGCAGACATAATTCTTTCTTGTGTCCTGTCGGAACAATATTTAATCAGCTGTCTTTCACGTGTGATTGGTGGTTCAATGTTATTTGCAGTGAAGCTTCAATGTATTATATCAGAAACGAAAATCTTTATAAAAATCCTTTTATCGGTATTGACGGAATGAAAGTGGGCAGCTATGATGGTCAACGCACACCTCATAAAACAAGAAAGGTTCAGCAATCTCATGTGGGGATACCTAATGATCCTCCAAATTCTAATTGGAACCAGCAAAATCCTTCTCAGAAGAACTGGAGAGGTAATCAAAGAGGAAGCCAAAAAGGTGATAATAAACCTATGAATCAAAGTGGAATGCGTAGACAACGTAGTTGGCAGAATAAAGGATCTGGCAATGCTAATGCAGGGCAAAGGAATTACGTAAAAGGACAAAGTGGATCTAGAAGAAATAATAACGGACAACAAAGAAGTCATCCGAGACAAAAAGGCTGGAATTCACAGGGCTCCATGGGTGGTATCAATCAAGATTGGAACCAAAGGAGTGGAGGCATCCCTAACACTCAAATATTCAACCAACGAAAAGGTATCAACGGAATGCAGCAACCGAATGTTCGAGATCAACCTAAAGGCCAAAATAAGAGACAACCTAACCTAAGGGGAATGGGTCACAACAGAAATGTCAACTCTAACAAAGGTTTTGATACAAACACTTGGAGTATAAGAGCTCAAAATTTTCAAACACGTTCTCAAGACAGAAAAAGTAGTGGTAGTGAAGTATGGCCAAATAGCGATTCTGCAGTTGGATTTGATAGGGAAGTCTATGAATCTCAAAAAGAAACAAGTCCAGATAATAATTCAGGTTTTAGCAATGTGGTTAATGAAGAAAATTTTGAAAACAAAGACCAGTACAATGAATGGAATTATGCAGATGAAAATTCCAACCAATGGGAGGAAAATGTTCAAGAGAATGATCAGGCAGAGTGGTCACATTCTTATAACAATGATTACGATTACTCTTGACATCCAAATAAAAATTAAAAGGATTATCATTACTTAAGGTTATTGTTTTAAGGGTTTTTTTCATTATATTGCAATGCCTGTCTGCAGATCAAGTTTTCTCACTGAAAATTCTCTCAAATTTTATCATTACGAAACTTCTGAAAATCTAAATGAAGGATAGGTGCTGGCAAATTATTCAAACGAAAAACTTTGCATTGAAGTAACCTGTTAAGAATGAAACTGAATGTTATCTCATACGTACTCTATTTTTTTTAAGACTAAGTGACATTGTTGACGATTAGCTTTCGGTAAACATTTTATTTGTTAGAAACACACCCTCGTAAATATTTGTCATTCAGAAATTTTATTAATGCTGTTAATTAATTTGTATTTTGCTTATGAAATTCTCTTAACCTTTATCAACGTTCCAAGTCCATATAAAATCGTAGATCAATGCAAAATATACACTAGACGAATCATGTTCACTACAAATTACGTTACTGTACTCTAAACGTCAATACGCGAAGCTACACAGTGTTCTGGGATAGACTGCGAGGAGATCGCTAAACGCAGAGCTATGAAATTAAACAGAGATTGACACGGATCTGTTAACTGAAGACATCGAGTACCGATTTCCGAGTTCCTCGAGGTTGTCACCTTCAGAACTCCAGTTAATCACACGATTCACCTTAGTGATAGCCTCGGTAAGTTTTTTCTTTAATCAGTATCAGATCGTAGAAAATATGTAAAACACTATACATAGTACTTTCACTCAGCTTCATTCGGAAGCTCAGCGAACAAGAACTCTTGTTGATTTTACGATATAATACTGACAGCTGGGATACCAGTACTACACCGTAAAATCAACATTTGTTTTGCAGTGTTGACAGCGGTTTGTAGTGTTATCGCGTGTTCATGGTTACCAAAATAAGTAAGTATATCTGAGTGAGTTCCTCCGTTTCAATTCAGGAATTTTTCTAAGCATGGATAACAAGAACAAGATTTTCGAGGTGCGAGCTAAATTGCTGATCAGCAGAAAATACGCACCTCCTTGTGAAAGGTTAATAAAACTCTGCTGATCAAGGAGTTCTGTTGCATTAAATGTTGAACGAAAATGTCCCATGTGATACGGCTCTAAGGAAGATATTATGTTACTTCCTTTTCTATTGGGTTGTTCGGAAAATTCGTGCCGTTTGGGAAAATTAATTTGCACCGGAAAATTCTGCCCATTTATTATTAGATATTAGTTATCGGAATTAATGTCTAATAATTAAATTATTGAATTTTTTGGTACGAATTAATTTTCCCAAATGGAATGAATTTTCAGGACAACCCAATATTTTGTAACTTTTTTATAGATAGATCTTAGCAGATTTCTGTAGATAGATCGCATCTCATAATCACTTTGAAATGTCTCTCCTAGGTTGAATGCAAATGAACTGGATTTTGGAAAGTATTCGAGATAATTAAAACAGAAAGTAAAGATTAGAAGTTTGTTAGTTAAAGAGAAAAAACATGGGAAGCAACTTTTCCATCGCTCCTTCCAAGGAAAACATTTTAAATAGAATAAATAAAGTTATTTCCAATGCTGACCTTTTTTACAAATCTGGCAATTAATCCGACGTATTGGCATTTTGAGAAACCAATTAGTGCTGAACGTATTGTTATTTTATTATACTTGCAGCACATTTCTCATTGTGATTTAAAATTTTGAGTGAACTTGCTAAGTTGATAAAGATTAAGAAAGTATTCTACATTTTTTCATTTATATATATGTGGATGATTCATTTTATTTTAATATACTTAAAAATATTCGTATGGGTTTGTTGTAAAGAAAGGATATTACTTAATAATGATAAATTCGTGAGGTTCCTGTTTTCTGAACTACCAATTTCTTGAAAAAACATGTAAATTCCTCTAATACAAAACATGATTAGGATCGTGGAAATTATAAGAGATAATGTGTCTGTAAGGCTAAAAAATTATTGCATTTTTATGGTTGTTTTAAGTTTTATTTATAAATAACTATAGCATCTAGATAATAAATGGTTTTTCTTTCAGTAATAATGTTCATAAATTGATATAAATTGAAAGACACAGAGTTAGAGCTTTCCATTAAGTTTTTCAGATTATTTGAAATCCGTTGTTTTTACATGCTTTTATTCAATTTAACTTGGGTCATGTATGTAACGATGGGATTTTGTAATTGATTTTTCACCCACTTCCTGATATGCTAGAGTTTTAGAATTTATGTACGCTTGTGTATTCCCGATCACTATACAATATTTTATATTTTTTAGAACTTAATTATCAACTAGTAGATGAACTTTAATTAAATTTGATTATACGCTGAGAAAATAATTTAGAAATCCTTAATAATTTTAATAATTTTCAGGTGGATTTAAAAGAATAGCTATGACCACGTGACTCAAAAATATATATTTGTTTGTTACACTAATGTAAAGTAACATTTGCAGTAATATATATTTTTTTCTTTTCTGTTGCCGTATGTTAAAAAAAAGCAAAAATTTAAATATTTTATATAACAATCCATTAATTTTGAACTTTTAATGTATGGTTTTTACATGAGAATGCGACGTCATAAAGAGAATGAATTTTCATTTGTAAAACATGAATTTTTAAATTAGATGTCTTTCTACTTTTAAGTAGAATAATGAATAAGTGTTTTGTCTTGTTTTATTACTATTTTTACATGTTTAGTCAGTAAAAAACTAACTGATACACACAAGTAATATTAAACATCACTAAATTCGACTTTTATAGCTCATTTGATTCGTCTCACTGCGCTTAGTAAATTGATGCCTCGCATATCTGCTATTGAGTATTAATAATGACATTAGACCGGATCAAAGTTCAAAATTTCGTTTATTAAAAAACAGTTGCCATCAAAGAAATAAGTATGATTTAAGTTTACTTATGATTCTTACACTGCCATACCTTGGTGATAACTACTATATTATTATATTATTACCATAATTTCCAGCGTATAATTCGCGGATCAGACAATCATGTTTCGGCCCAGAAATTTAATTTTATAAAAAGTAACTTACTACATCGCTGTAAATATTTAACTTTAATCATTAAATAAATTTTCGGCGTGTAAACATAATTGTTTGATCTGTCGATTATACGCCGGAAATTACGGTACGTTTATTTCCCCGTGACTAGGAACAACGTTATCAAGCTTCAATCACACACTATCAGTTTGTATCACTTAAGTTCATCCCTATGTTCAAGTGTGGATTTGCAAAAAGGAGGTTACATTGATAAAAACAAAAATTACGTCACCCCAACAGTAAATGCGTCATCGAGTCAGCTGAAGAAAAGGTCTTTGCTCGTTGTGCTCACTGCGAGAAATATTTTTGCCTTATTCACTTTTTCGGAAAGAACAATGTGTGAAAAATTGATTATCGTCAATGTATGGCGGCGCAAATACCTTTATTAACATCATATCATGCCTATTCTTTAACGCAGCTGTTTTTCAATAAACGAAATTTTGAACTTTGTCATTATGAAATGAAATGAAATGAAATCACCAATCACCCTCTCGTGGGATCTAGCCGTTAAGCATAGGAACTTTTCTCCACGAGGGGAAATTTTTATTGAAAATTCATATTTTAGAATACAGATGTTGAATATTACATTTGATATTAAAATAAAATTAGTACAAAGTTAGTTTTTACAATAATAGTTCAGATCACAACATTTCTTAATATTAAAAAAAATGATATAAGAAAAAGTATAAAAGAAAGTAATTAGAAAACTTATGAAAAGAATACTTAATCATAACACAACTAGAAATTTTGCATGGCTCAAACAGTAAGCTGAAACAGGAACAGTATGAGTACAAAAATGTGATCAGTATGAGAACTATACTATACAAATTTCAAAAACAAAATATGTTCTATTAAAAAGTACTTTATAAATGTAAGAAAAAAGCATCATAGATCCTTTTTAATAAAGGAGAAATGTTTATTCAGAATGTTGTAATTTTCTTTTAGTTTATCCTCAGTAGAATATATACGAGGTATCAAATTACTAAACTCAATGAGACGAATAGAATGAGCTACATAAACCTAAATTCGCCGCCAAGGACTCGGGTACCTTTACTTGTTAGCTTAATAAGGGCGTAATACTAGTCTAGGTTATAGGGGAGAATGAAGAATTACTTATCTTTGAGATTCACCCAATTGTAATAAGATTCAGATAATGATTTGATTTTATCATGAATGTCTCACAAAACTAATGCAGTTTTAAACGTCATATGATATTTTGGCCAAATATCAACATGATATGAGTTGGAGGAAAAAAACCAAAAAAGGGGTTACCCAACTGTTTTGCTAATCCCATCCATGCTTTGGGGAAATGCCATCCATCCGATCCTAGAATATTATTTCATGTATTTTCGAAAAAATAAAGAGAGGGAATTAGCACTGAAATGATAATTACATAAATTGATATCAGTAAACTGAATAATGCATTTATTTAACTCAAATAGACTTAAAATCTGACATTCGTTTATCCTGGGTTTGTTTACTCTTCTTTCAATTTTGAGAGTTTCTCCCTTTGTAAATATTCTCTCTCTGGTTGACTTCTTCAATTTCCTGTTTCGTACTGGGCATCTTCTTCCCCATTTTCGGTGAGCTAGTGCTTTGAAAATCATCCGGTCCCTCAAATGCACTTCCCTTTTTGTTTGACGTCAAATGAGAACTATCCAATTTTCACTTGAGCACTTTCTCTGTCTTTTTCGACGGTTTTTCTAGTTTATGAATATTAACGTTGCGTTTTTCAAGAAGAACGATCTTTCTAGGAGTAGCCATAGGAATTTCTTAATGTGACTTGTTTCTACTGGGCTCTTTCTTCCCCACTTTAATGATCCTCTGCTCTGAAAATCATCGTGTCCATCAAGTGCACTTCCATTGTTGTTTGACTTCAAAGAGAAACAAAATCCAATTTTCGCTTGATCACTTTCTCAGCCTTTTTTGATTGACTTTCTAATTTCTTAATTTTAGCCTGGCATTTTTAAAGAAGAACGGTCTTCCTAGAAGTAGCCATAGGAATTTCCGAATGCTTTTTCAATTTCGATGGGCCACTACTCTGAAAATCCTCTTGTTCAACAAGTGCACTTTTATTGGTGTTTGACGTCAGAGGAAAAAAGTCCAATTTACGCTTGGGCATTTTCTTAGCCATTTTTTACTGCTTTTCTAGTTCCTCAATTTTAGCCTGGCGATTTTCAAGAAGAACGGTCTTCCTAGGTGTAGTCGTAAGAATTTCCCAATGTTGCTTGTCTTTTTATTTTTTATATTAATCACTGCAGGTGTGGGTATGGACAATAAGTTTTGAATCGTAGAATTTGAGGAAGGTGAATTAAAACTGTCGACAACAGTCGATAAAGATTGATCAACTCGAACACCTGGTATAGCCGATATATCTTTGATAATAGAACTTTTGTCATACCCTGTAGCAGGTAAATAGACGCTTCCAACTTCTAGTGATGCTGAAGATTGCCCTGCTAGAACTTAAACTGGTAAAAAGTCAACATCTGTGAAAATGTTTCGGTTGACAGGGTAGTGCTCCTGAACCCTGAGATAGCTGCACTCAACTTGGCTGTTTCGTCTAGGCTGAATTGAAAACGCCGGCCAAATCAAAGGGGGTAATCTGAACAAGACGATCGGATCTTTTTGGTTTTGGATCCACCGACAACATACTAACCTTCTTCATAAATGCATAAGATTTTTATCTGAAGAGTTTATTAAAGGGAGCCATAGAAGGACACGTCCAGAAGTTAAATTCAATGTGAAGTATGTGGAGGGATGTGTTATTCCATTCTTGCGACACATTTCATACTCTTATAGAATAGAAGAGACTGGTGATAATTGTAAGAAGGGGATTCTCTGGGCTTGCTGCTGTGTGTTTGATGAAATGCTGAAGCCAATTGAGAAAGAGCACTTAATTTGAAAAAAATTCTTGATATACATTACTCTCCTGCAAGAATGTTTAAATTGATATTATCCTTTGCAAGTTATTGGATTTTAAAAACAGTCAGTCCACTTTAGGTCACCTTGTACAAAAGCTAGATATTAAGTACAAATGTTTATAAACAAGAACTATGTAATTAAATATACTTGAAATCCTGACAGAAAGGATCTTGGGAAATCACAGCCATTGCTGTGATTTCTTCAAAGGCATAGCTGTCATTTCCCCTTTGTTTACGTTTTTCAAAAAAAAAAAAAAAAAAAAAAAAAAAAACACCACACCACACCACGCCGTCCCAATACCTCAAAATTAACTTTCCGAGTCACCCAATTTTAGCTAAATAACTAGTATATGAGATGAAATCGAACGGAAGTCAAAATATAATGGAAAACTAATTTACCTTGAAAGGTTAAAAACGCCAAATAATAGATAACAATGCCTAGTAGTGTCGTTTAGGTGGGAAAAGACATGTAAAAATAAACTCACTCAAAATTGTGCGGTAGTTTCAAAATGTTTATGGCCGACATTACCTCATGGCTGTGATTCCTCCATTCTCCCATTTCTATTCTGATGAACATTCATTCTCTCCTCCCGCGGTTTAAAAAATGATTATTTTATTATTTATACATTTTTACGTAGTATAAGGTAAATGCTTACATTATTATATCATTGATGTTGTATTTTTTTAAATTGTATTTTATTTAAAATGTACATATACCGTTAAGCACTCGATCCCTAAATTGTGTATCAAATATATTTGATGAAAAAATTGAAGCAACTTGCTTTAAACATGATTTAATTTTCATATTTCTTGCTTTCCAGAATTTCAGTTGTATATTTTGGGTTATTTTTAGTTAATATACTTATTCAAATTATTATGTAAAAATGACATAGCTTTTGGATATTTTATTTGTTCTTTTATAAATCATAGTATAAGCAATAAACTATATTAAAAGAATGTTTTGTAGCATTGTGTTTTTAAAACTTAATTCAACATTATAAACCTACACTACGCAGTGATGCACACACGAATCAATAAAATTTAACCTTTAACAAGTACATTCGATTCCATGCAACCACTGTATTTAAATAACAATATTTGCCTTATATTAACAAGACCGATAAATTATGCCTCAAACATAGATTATGAAACACTTTCCAACACATCTTGCAAATTTTAACGAAACATCACCGTTAAAAAAGGTGAAAGGCGATATATAATTAAACAGTTTAGAAAACACATTTAAAAATTCGGTTTTAGCAATTACCTTCCACAGTCAAAAAAGTATTCTAATTATTTTGTGCAGTCCTGTATATGATCTATAGATTTATATATATGCTATATAGCAGGCTAAAATTTAGTTCAGTTAGAAAATTCAATTTTAGCAAATTTCGCCAATAGATGGAAATGCACTCGAATACTTTTGTACAGCCTTGTGCCCCTGTATATTATTTAACGAATTTTGACACACCACATATTAAGCTAAAATTTAATGGAGGTAAAAAGAGCATAAGACAACATAAAACGCACTACATAATTACGAACCAATGTATTTTGTTCTTTGCGTATGAATTCATTTATATTCCACAAAATTCTATTGGTATACTAAATATAGTTCAGCAGGAAAATGCATAAAACATATAAAAACTACCCTTAAGCAATCCCCTCCCATAGTCAGTAATATTTACGAATTCCTTCGTGTAACCCTGTATATGATTAACATAATTTATAAACACAAAAATATTCAAAAATCTAGTTAAACTTAAAAACACAAACAAAAGGTTGAAAACGCACTTCCAACAATTACGGATCATAGAAAGTATTGTAATCGAATTATTTTGTGTGGTCCAGTAAATGAACGATAAACGCAATGAATACCATAATTTTCAGTAAACACCTTATAGTGCACCGCAGAAATGTATATAAATTTCATTATATTTGAAATAGTGCAACAACATAAAAATTTACTCTAAATGACTTTTCCCCATAGATCATTATGTAGCAGAACTTTTTTGTGTGACTCTGTAAATGAATAATAAATGCTTTGCACTTCATATTGCACAGAAAGCATGTTTTAGTGCACTGCATAAATGCATATCAATTTCATTTATGTTTGATATAGTTTAACATAATAAAAATACACCGCAAATGATTTTTCCCCATAGACCGTAATGTAGCGGAATATTTTTGACTGTCCCTGTAAATGAATGCTACATGCAATGCACACCATACTTTAAAGTATAAACCTTATAGCGCACCTCAATAATGCGTATAAATTTCATTATGTCTGAAATAGTGTAACAACATTAAATATACTGCAAACGACTGTTCCCCGTATATCATTATGTAACAGGATCCTTTTGTGTGACCCTGTAAATGAATAATAAATGCTTTGGACACCATATTCTACAGAAAGCATGTTTTAGTGCGCGTCATAAGTGCATATCAATTTCATTATGTTTGACATAGTTTAACAACATAATCACATAATAAGATCACTAATTATAATTAAAATATAGATAAAATGCTTAAGTGACACAAAGAGGAAACACAAAAGGCTTATAAAAACCTTTCAAAGATCGACATATATTTCAGCGTTCATCTGCTGCGCCATTTTCAAGATATATAACGATAAACAAAAATATTCTTGCAAATTTTTGAAAATAAACTTGAAAACATAAATCACGAGTTCATATATGTAAAAAAGCAGCTGCTTGAAATAGTCAACTGTAAACGTGAAAATTAATATTTCCTTATTGCTTTTTTAAAACTGAAAAGTACCGAAAAGTACTGAAAAGTGCAAAATTTTAGGTAATTCAATTGAGGCTAGTAAAAAATAGTAAAATAATTTATCCATCAAGGCTTTATTTCTCATCTATTATCCGTGAATCAATAGAAATCTATATGCGTAACGTGAACATTTGCAATGAATCTGTCTCATTTGAATTACCTAAAATTTGGCACGAGGTACTTTCAAGTGTTAAAAAAGCAATAAGGAAATATTAATTTTCACGTTTACAGTTGACTATTTCAAGCACCTGTTATTTTACATATCTCGTGATTTATGTTTTCAAGTTTATTTTTAATAATTTGCGAGAATATTTTTATTTATCGTTATATATCTTGAAAATGGTGCCGTAGCGCTGAAACATATGTAGATCATTAAAAGGTTTTTATAAGTCTTTTGTGTTTCCTTTTTGTGTCACTTAAGCATTTTATCTATATTTTAATTAGTTAATTACATTAAAATTCACAGCAAACGTTTTTTCTTACATAGACCATAATGTAACGAAATACTTTTAACGGTCCTTGTAAACAAACTATAAATGCTACACACTTCATTTTCAATAGCGAGCTTGCTATAGTAAACTTCAATAAAATTTCAGGGAAATTCGAGTCTATTTACGAGAGTTAGAACACGAACAGACGGATTGATGGACAGGCAAACCCAATCCATGAACACTTTTCAACTGTGTTGGAAAATGTTAAAAAGCTATTAATAAATAAAACGGTGCTAACCGAATAAATTTGCGTGTGGGATAAAGGGGTACTGGTCCTAAAGGGGTTAACAACAGTTTAATAACATGACATTTACTCAACGATAGTTTAATTTTTATTTAAATGAGTTTGTATTATTTCAATACTTAATGAAAATAATCAGTCTAGTTTTCATTGTCTGAGTGCAACGAAGACTCATACACAGCGCAGTATTACTTTGCCCCATATATAGCTACGATGGATATTAAAACCTTTCGTCAAGCATAACTCAAAAAATATTTAACGGATTTCGTTCAAATTTTTACAGCAGATACCTATAAAGGTGACAACGACGTCTATTTATTACCAAGAATAAGTGCTAAACCGTTTGGAAGTCATATTAAAAAAAATAGATAAAAAAGCACAATTAAAGTACATACGTCACTAAATTTTGTGCGTACGTCATTTTCACCGGCGGGAGATTTTCGTAGACAATCGGAATTGAAAAGTTCATGGAGTACAAGGAGCAAAAAAAAATATGCACGCACTAATATTCAGCACAATAAAATATATTTCAATTGAGTAGAAATCGAAAATTAATCTAGATTTTTTTCTCTTTGAAAGAAAACTCAGCAATAACTTAGTAGACTTGGTATTAGAGATTTGGCGCAAATCTCAGCAATAGCAGCTTTTTTTTATTTCTCATGTGTAAATAATAAAAAAAAATTCTTTGGTGTTTAAATAAAAGGTTTCGATTTATGGCATTATTTCTTTTTTTTTTTCTCTTTTTAGCATTTTAAATGGGATTAATGAAAGGCATGTATTTTAAATTAAATGAGTGAAAGGTTTATATTTAAATGAAATGAATTCAATATGAAAATGTTATAGGAACAATATTTGGCGATTTATCAACTGCGCCAGGATAACATAAAAGTACCAATATATCAAACGGTATGTAGTATGTGAAATGAAACAGTTATAATCACCCATCGTACAAGAAAAAAACTAATATTCTGCATTCAGAGGGAAAAATCCATCTCCTGTGCCGTAAGATTTGGCGAGTTCTTTTTTGGTGATAAGTTTTTCGATGTGATTGTTGGGATCTGAAGGATTTGGCTTACTTTTTCTAAATCTTATTTTTTTGCAGATGTAGTATTATGTAAATATATTTTTTAGCAGATATTTTTCTATTTTGTATATTTTCTATTTGGCATTTGGAAAAGAGATTTTTACCTTTTTATCTGTGCATTCGGAAATATTAAAAAAGAAAAAAAGATTTACATATATCAAGCGCTTAATTTTTATACGGACCACTTCTCCATTTTTAGATTTGGTACTTTTCGGTTAGCCGGGCGCCAGTGAAATTTATATATCTATGTATACATATATATACATATATCTATACATACACACATTTATATATGCATGTATGTATATATACATATATATATACACATACATATATGTGTGTATGTATACATATATATATATATGTATATATAGATATATACATTTCACTGGCGCTCGGCTAACCGAAAAGTACCTTAGATTTTAAATGCTATTTATTATTTACTAGCCGTTTATTAATTGTTTACAATTTAACACCCTGACAATAAGAATTATTTATCACAAAAATGCCTCTTAGGTTTGTTATATAAGTTTGTTTATGTGTTTTCATTACTTATTAAAATATCGAATATGGCGATAAAATTTCATTTTAGCATCGTGCTTAAATTTTTAAGATGGCGCAAAAACATGCTTTAATAAACGTATGTTTGTAAATATTTGAAAAACATGTTTTACCGCTCTCTTGAAAAATTTTGTAAGTTGCTAAAACTACCTTTTGGCACCATTTAAAATTTTTTTCGCCAACCGACATAGGATATGAAACTTTTTCCCATTCAGATACACATGCAAGTTTGGTCTCAAACAAGAGTAAAGCTAGCAACAATATTGTTTTAACTCTATAAGAGTTACAATAATGATATTAAATACTCCGATTGGCTTTGGGCCCAATTACGAAAGTTCCTCCTACAAAAAAACTGTAGAAGAAGTCTTTTACATTTGTTTCAAATGAAGCTCGGTCTACAAGGTATTAGTTAATAATACAAACAACACTAATATTTGAAACCCTTCCCCCCTACCCCCCCTCCCCAAAAAAAAAGAAAATAAAAGAAAAGAAAGTTACAGTAATGAATTTAAAATGGCGTTAAGCCACGCTTTCTGATATAAGCAATTGGCTGCAAACGCGATAACGAAACTTAATAACATGTAGTTAATATAGCCCTCAGGGTACTTTGCAGTTATACAGACCTTGTGGTTTTTTTAAAAAGCTTGAGACAATTCAGGTTTAAGAAGTTGAGATTTACTGTCAAATGATATAAACAACTATGAACACAAAACTGATGAATTATTATTATATGTAATATTCAGGTTTATGTATGTATTTTAAAAAAATGCATCTGATTACACTTATTAGATAAATTACTTCTGTTTGTATTTAATAACTGATAAACGGCTTCTGTATAAAAAATGAACTGTTTAAATATTGGGAAGAGGTGGCGAGAGGTAGAAAGACGAGTAAACAAACTGGTAGACAGACGGGTAGTGAGATGGGTAGAGAGACGAGTAGCGACATAGGTAGACTGACGGGTAGCGAAACGAATAGACAGACGGCTAGAGAGAAAGGTAAAAAGAGGGTTGACAGAGGGGTAGCGAGATGGGTCTCGAGACGGGTAGCGACACCGGTAGACTGGAATGTAGCGAGAAAGGTTGTGAGACGCGTAGCGTGGTAGATAAAGAGACGAGTAGAGAGATGAATACAGAGACGAGTTGACTGACGGGTAATGAGATTGATAGCGAGACGGGTGAAGAGTCGGGTACAAAAACAGACGGATAGTGAGACGGGTATACAGACGAGTAGAGAGACAGTAGATGGGTACGGAGATGGGTAAGAAGATGGGTAGAGAGGCGTATAGCCAGACGGGTAGAGAGACAGATAGACAAATGGGTAGCGAAGTGGATAGAGACACGGCTAGACATACAAGTAGTTAGACGGATAGACAGACGGTTAGAGAAATACATTGGCGGGTAGCGAGACTGGTAGAGGAATATAGAGACGGGTAGTGAGACCGGTAGAGAAATATAGAGACAGGTAGCGAGACGTGTAGAGAGATAGACAATCAGTTAGAGAGACAGGCAGAAAAACGGATAGGGAAACAGACAGATTGTGGAGAGACAGACAGACAGGCAAAAGAAAAGTCTGCGGATTGGCGCTGTAAAGGCGCATTAAAGGCGCAGGGGGCAGAGCCTCCTATAGAATAATCAAGAAGTATCTGTTAAGCTTAACTTTGTAATATATATAATTTTCAATTTTGCCGATATGGAGATTTAATGTAAAAGTTATTTTACAGAAGTCATCGAAAGATTTTTTCTATACTTTAATAGTAATTTAGACTATAGTTTTGCAATCTGGTTTGTAGCAAAACAAGCTATCAATGTGGTTTGAAGTGTAAGATTTTTTATAAACAGTTATACAAATAATAGATATATAATCAAGGAAGAAAAATTTTAAATTCACACACAAAAAAGGTGCAACAATGAAATTAAATTTGCGTTAAGCCACGCTTGATAGAATAATCTATTGGCTGCAAATCCAATTACGTAACTTTAAAAAGCTTGGCGTTTGATCCTTTGCCACATGTTAAAAAAAATTATGACAACACATCTGATGAACGGTGCTTCTTTTCTATTTTTTTAACAATGTATATGAATTTATATATGATATTTTGTAATTCTATCATTTAATTTGCTCTTTTTCTTTATATTGTAATTGTTAACCCTATGTTCTCAGCAATATCACTCAGACTAATCCCTTTGAGGGAAGTCCTAGTTTAGATTAAGTATGTAATATACTCCCCTTAATTAACCATGACTTCAGACAAAATGCACACAAACATGTAAGTTAAAAAAAAATAATATCAATTTAAAATTTACAGAAAATAGATTTTTTTTTCGTTTTCAGGTTTCCGTACTTAAAAAGTAAAAACGGAACCATTATAAGATCAGATCATTCCTGTGTCTGTCTGTCCGTCTGTCAGATCCCTTTTATTCGTAAACTATGAGACGTGGAAAGTTCAAACTTGGGAAAGTTATGAAGCTTTTTTACCCACATATTTTCAAATTATTAGCCATTCACAAATATTTTGAGGAAAAAATTAGGGGGCTAATTAAGTTACTTGAAAAAAGTTTTATTTTTGTATATTGTATGAAATATCTCGTAATACCGAACTCAAAACTATATTTGATTTAATTTTAGGTATTATATTTTCAGAGATATCGCCGAAAATTCACTGCAAAAAATATGCCCCCCCCCCCTCTATTTCCGAATCCACTGAAACTAAAAATATGAAAATATTAGTGGTAGTAGAAGTTTAAACCTTGCTGGAAAACTATAGAGATTTTCCTAGGTAACGTAGTTTTTGAGAAAAACACATTTTCCGTTACACACAAACTTTACTTCTCGGGCGGTCAGTGGGGTAATTGACGGGCGCTCGAGATATCTGATATAGAGGTATTTTAATAGATGCAGAATCATCCAAGGATATTTGATATTGATTTTCGAAGAAAATTCTCGGCAATTAGCCGAGATATTAATTAAGTTACTTGAATAATAAATATTCTTTTTATATATTGTGTAGGGTATCGTTCGAAAGATCTCGTAATATCGAACTCAAAATTTTAGATATTATAATATTATATATTATATTTTCAGAGATATCGTTGACAGTATACTGGAAAAATATGTCCCTCCGTCCTATTTCCAAATCTACTGAAAAACTAAATCATGAAAAAAAATTAAGGGTAGTTGGAGTTTAGTAAATAGTAATAAATAAATTCAATGTTTGGAGCCCTTGTTTTTTTTCAGACATTATTTATAAAGAAGCATGGTTAAAAATTTCCATTAAAAAGTCATGTATATATTGGAGAGGAAGTTGGTTAGAGATCACAACTGATGATGTCCTGGCGGGGGGTGAAAGCGCTTTTGTTAGGTGGTGGAAATTTTTATTGGAGACTGTTTTTAATTTTTTTAAATGAAGGACGTTTTTAATGGAAATTTTTAACCATGCTTCTTTATAAATAATGTCTGAAAAAAATTGGTAAAATGTATAAGTAGTATAATTTATATAATTTAAAAATTTATGCTATACTAAATCGAACAAAACAAACCATATGAAGAAACAATTAGAACCGAGTGAATACAAAGTTGATATGTGTACTTTAACATAAACTTCAATTGATTTTTATCACTCTCCAAAATAGTTAAGTATTTATGAATTCGGTTTGTCTGTCTGTCTGTCTGTGATCTAACTTGCGTAATTGTACTCCGATTCCCATACAATTGATATATGTTATTGAGGTTTAATAGAAAATGAAGTGTGTAGCATTTCTACAGTTCTTTTACAGGGACACTCAAGATGATACCGTTTCATTACGGTCTATGGGGAAAATCGTTTGTGGTGTATTTCAATGATGTTACACTATTTCAAACATATAGAACTGATATGTATCACTGAGGTGCACTACAAGATGCTTAGTATAGAATACGGTGGTCATAAGCATTCGTCGTTCATTTACAGGGACACACATTAGAATTCGGTTACAGTACTGTCTATTAACAATAACTGATGAAAGTGCGTTCTCAGTTGTAGTACGCGTTTTTAAATTTAACTTATTTTTTGCTTAACTTGGTGTGTATGAATTCTATAGCTCGTATACAGGGCAGCACAAAAGATCTCTAGTACATTTCCGTTTATATTGACGGAAATTGCTGAAGGGGAATTTTCAACTGTGCTATGAATTCCTAACTAAACTAAATTTTAGCATACTATGTAGTATATAGACAAATCCTTAGATCCTATACAGGGTTGCACAAAATGCTATTGATGGTAACTTCAGAAATTGGGTTTTTAAATATGTTATAAGTTTTACAAATTGTTTATTTAGACATCATATTTCACCTTATTAAACGTTTCGTTAAAGTATTCTGGAAGTTTGGAAAGTGTTTCATAATATATGCTTGATGTATGATTTTTCTTACTTGTTAAACTTTGATTTCGCTTTTCTGAAAGCTGTACCTTTCTTTTGCAAATTGAAAAAATCTTTTGCAAACTGTGAAACAGATATCTATATCTTCGCTGATATAGATTACAGATATCTTCGCATAGATATCTATATAAAATGATCGTATCTACAAACCTCACCTATCATTTTGTCAATTGAACGTAATACAACTTTTAAAAACACATTCTAATCGCAACAAATAAAATTTGTGCCGTTTAATCGACAAAACAGTAAATTCGATTATGTCAGAGAGGTCAATAGGGAAATTGCAAAAGAGAACATTTTAAAAATACAGGAAGAAAATAGGAAAACTTCTAATAAAAAAAGAAAACGGCCAACACCTACAAACTCGGTGATTTAGTTGCGATACAGAAAACTCAATCTTGTTACAGGTATGAAGTTAAGGCCTAAATTTATTTGTCCCTATGAAATCACTACAGTGAAAGGAAAGGACCGATACAACGTGAAAAAAAATTGACTGCCATGATGGTCCAAACGAGTGATGCTGATCTTATGAAACCATAGACAATTTGATATTTCGAACTATGAACTTTTTTTTATTGAACATTATACATTTGAACTCAGAAACTTTTGAACAATTTTCAACATTATTCTTTAAAACAAGTTTTGTGTTGTATTATTTTCATATTTTATATACCAGAAAACACTGTATGTTTCGATATTCGCTATTGTTTATTGTTTTGCTTGTATGTTTTTTTTTTGTGTGTGTGTGTATTCGATATTTTTAGATTTTAGTCAACTGGTTCTTGATCTAGCATAATTGGTAGATGATGACTGTGAGGACACGGCACAGTCAGGATGGTCGAAGCTGTGGTCACATTAGTTCTTTATCTGAACTTCGGACTGCAAGGCGCAGCAAATATTTAACTGAGGCTTGTGATCTGGGATCTAAGATCTGTGACTCCCGCACAATAGAAATTTGAAGATGTATGCATTTTCATCGTGAGAAGATAGCAGATGAGCGAGAACCTTCGCCCCGATCAGACGAACCAAGAGATTGCTTCTCTTTGTAACTTTTATGCCGGTCGGTGGATCGCGAAAATAATTAATTTTTAAACCCGACAGGTGGTCGGATAATGTCATAATAGTTTAAATTATTATTGTAAATATTTTATATTGGTATATTTTAACCAAGACATTAAAATTCCACGTAATTAACTTTGAAAACAGTGTGGACATATTATTCATTCCTCTAGAGACTGACCAAGATCCCACATTTATTAATAATGAAATATTAAAATTGTGCGAATTTAGTTTTATCAATTTTTAGAGCTTAAGTTTTATCGATTTAATTTTTTTTAAAATTTTGTTTGGATTATAAATAAAAAGAGTAACATTTCTTTAGAAATGTAATTAAAATATAAGGCATATGTCATACCACGTGATCATATGCAATTGCAGATAAATTTTGATTTTTAACATAATATTTGAGCTTTAATCTTTAATGAATGGTAGAGAAAATATGTAAATAAAATTTCCAGCCATACTAATGCAATTAAAAGACACAGTTTGTTTATGATATAAGGAGAAATGAGTTTTATAATGATGAAAAATGGTACTTATCTAAAATCCTATGTAAAACAGCGCAACTTTGATATGTATGGTTTGAATGATTTAATGCTTTTATAAGGGTATTTTTAGGAGCTCTAGACGGATTTACATGCCAAGGATAATTATAAAAATAAAAGGGGAGGTTTAAAACTGTTTTATTCGATAAACACACATTTCCAATTTACTTACCACATTATAAAAAATGCAATTTTACTAACATTTTTTGCAGTAAGGATGGTCAAAATCCGTTACAAAAATTGATAACAATAAATTATCAGAATGTAAACTTTTCATAGCAAATGCATATATTTTCGAAATTAATAAATATATTAAATGAATTATTAAATAAATATATTTTCGATTTTTTTAATAGAAATTTATACAACGAAAACTTTTAAAAGTTTATCTCAAATTAAATTCTGATTTTTTTTCTTATTTTCAAAGTAACTTTAATGAAAACTTAATAAATATTGATTAATAAAAATCATCTTTTTCTTTATTCCATAAGTCAATTGCAACCATTAATTGGATTTGTATGACTGAAAATTATTTTTGCACATTCTCTTATTAAATTACAAACTTTTTACACTAAAAAGCTAAGTTCAAATGTTAGTATGTTAAAAATCAAAATTTTATCTCTATTGGTATAATTAATATATGTAAGACACGGTACTATATATTCTTTATATTTTATTTACATTGGATAAGAAATATTAATTTTATTCATAATGCAAGCAAAATTTCAAAATTTAAGTAGACATAAGCTAAACTCTTAAAATTGATAAAAATTAATTGATATTTCACGAAAGAAATAATAATAATAATTTTCATTCTATTTATATTGAATGAAATTTTAAAGTTATATAGCTGAATGTATATTCGAATTAAATCAATGCGTTCTGAACTTTTCTTATTTTAAAAATATGCTTAGGAAACAAAAATTTAAGCAGAAAGTTCCTCTGTTTATCTTGACCGCCGATAGATGGCGCGACAAAACAATATTTAGAAACGAATCTTAATCGAGGAGCAAAATTCAAAATTCCTTTCCCGATCCACTCGTCGATTTCTGAAATGGTTTGTCGATTGTCAATTGCGCAAATCATTGAAATTTTAGTTTTGAATGTTTTATAGAAAAATATACTGAGCAGAGATGATTTGAGGTAGAAGAGATTTGTATTTAGGCAGATAACTTTTTCCATACACATCTCAAAACGAAATTAAGCCTAACATGGCTCTATCTTATCGCCGATTAGTAAGATGGATAGGTCAAGCCCAGAATCGTCACCTCACTTGCGTATTTTATAAATAGATGGAAAATGTTATCTACTAAAAGTGATACGAATAGAAAAAAAATGTCGCTGGGACGTACGGGGTTGGGACACCGTCAAAAAGGTTAATTTGCGGTATCCCAGAACGACGTGTCAAGTCTAATTAAAAATTGGGGATACAGAACGATTTTATAGTCAAAGTTTCAAGATGAATGTATTTTGCTAAAATAATTTTCTATTTGGCTAAAGTTTATTTTTGCTGATAAACTAAACTGCTAAAGTTGGTCAAAAGCCAATGAGAACAAGAGGGGGGAAATAGAGTTAATTTTGGTTAATAGGTTATATCTTTCCACCGTACCATTGGTAGAAGGTATATTCTGCTGTAACGTATGAAGAATCTCTAGGTATGCTACCAACGGTCATTTTACTTGTATAGCCCGTAAACAAAGTGTTCAAAATAGTTTTGGGAATTAAATATGTTGTTTTCTGTTAAGAAGAATGCTCGCTATTAAAATCTGTATACACTTCGTATTGTAATTCTTAAAACTCATTAAAATACAAAATGTGCAATAATTTATGCAAAATTTAAAATGCAATAAAAACTACTATGCAGTTTTATTATGATAACCATATAACGTTACTACACTGATACTTACTTGTTAGAACAAGACGAACAGATACAAACTAAACAAGCACCAACACTTCACTAAATAAACAAACCACATGTAAGAAGCAATTTCAGTAGTACGCGTACAAACAAGTTGTTCCTTCGTATTGTAGATAAATAGCCAATTCTTAAGCCGTTAGTTTTAGAGGCATAGATAGTTCCAATAGCAAAAATGTTTCAAATGTCTTTCTTCATCGCATGAGACTACACTTGGCTCAAAATAGTTATTTCTGAAAAAGTTTCGAAATTAAAATTTTTATACGGTTTCTGGAAGAATGTAAGTTACCTAAATGAATTACCTGAAGAATTTAATGTGACGTGCAATTTATATTTAGAATAAACTGTCTCCATTCTCTAACAAGTAAGGTAGTAAAATTTCTACGACCAAAACTTAGCAAGTTATGATACTTTTAATTTTATGAAATTTTGGTGTTTTCTGGCACTAAAAATGAACAATCGCATTCTAAGTCCCAGAAAAAGCCTAAAATTCATAAACTTCAAACTATCATAACTCGATAAGTCTTAAACGTAGAAGAATGGATATTTTACTGTGTTACTTGTTATCAAAGAATTCTCAGAAAATAAAAATTTTGTGCTCAATGGGAAAATTTTCTAGAATTATATTTCATGTTTTATAGAATTTGTTTTATATTTAAACTTTCTATATAATTTTTCTGATAACTGCTTGAGTGTATTTTTTTTTTTTTTTTTTTTTTTTTTTTTTGTATTTTCTTTGTAAGATCTTAATTTTATTTTCTGAAATTCATGGATAAACACCTAACAGATTTCCTTTTATAAATCTAAAAAGATTTTTTTTAAAGCATATAATATACCGGGCTAATTTGGTTCGAGGAACTTAACTATGGTGTCAAAAGCAGGTGTTATCGTTTGAAAAATCAAAATTGACATAATTTTGAATATGTAGACGACCGTTTTTTCAAAACTGCATTCATAATCCGAAAGAAGACATAATTCTCAATCGAATGGGATGGGGAATCGAATGGAAATGCTTCTCGCATAACTCTGCCATAATTTGGAGGTAAAACAGTATGAGTCATCCATTTTTTTATTTTTGACTATATGAACAGGAAGTTTTTATGTTTAACTGAACCGTAGCGATAGTAAGAGAAAAAAAATACTACGGTTTGAAGTACTGGTGGGACATCACACATTATTCGAGTGGATCACTCAAACAATTCGATTATTACTTATTGTTCGAATAACTCGATACAGAAATATAACACGAAACTATCATTCGATCGATTTTTTTTTCTGGCATGATGATGAAACATTCCGCCTCCGTCATAAAACATTTTTTCTGCTTGCACTTGCTCGAATCTTTTCCTGCGATTATTTTTTGTTTGGCGATCGAAGATCAAAGACGATTACTGAAGAATGCCTACGTGGGGCGTAATACCCACGTTTACTTCACATCTAGATGAGAACAGTCTATGGAGATGGCATCAGAAGATTCAGAAATATAAAAGTTCTCTCGCAGCAGGCTGCGGTGGAATGATGCTGATGTAGGAGCACTCTGGATGTGCGCTTTGATGCTTTGATTGGTGTCGGAATGGTGAGCATAGTGGGGGGAGGGGGGGGGAGAGGAGGAAAGGCCCCATCAGAGCCAACCATTTTATAATTTTTATTATTATTATTTTTTAATCTAATATCTTATGCAAACAATTTATTTTAAATAAGATGCAAACAATTAGTTTATATAAGACTCATATAATTAAATTATATAAGATATAAAGAAAATTAAGTATAATTACGATTAAGATGCAAAACATAATATAAATAAATATTTTTATTTATTTTTCCTTACAATAGCAAGAGAGCTAAGTAGGAAAGTTAGCAGAACCCGATGCCAAAAGCAATGCGGGAAGACGTCAAAAAGAAAATTTTAGTGTAGGAATGTCAAATTGGAATAACAATGCAGGTACCAAAATTTTTAGAATTTAAAATCACATGTTTCTCTGTATCCGAATGAAAGTATGTTCCCTTTTGCGCATGCTGATTTTTCGTTCAATTATTCCTCGTCTTTTCTAATTAGCTCAGTTGCGTATCCGAGTGATTTAGTTTGATTATTTTACGAATAAAAAAATTAGCATCATTTGCCTTGTACTCGTAAGTTTCACGGCGATTATTTCTGTAAAGGATGGATTTGCAATTCTCTTGGACAAAGAAAAACTCCACAGTACATATACACCAAACTCTGATTTAACGACCGTCCATTATTGAATTTTTCGTATTATAATGACTGTGCGGCGGTTTCGTACTAGTTGTGCGAATACTTAGAACAAAGTAGACTGTATCAAATGCTATAGTATTTATTTAGTTAATAAATACGATGAAGAGAAGACAGCAACGGCGGCTTGTCGCCACCGAGTTTTGAGCACACCTGCTTCACACACACAAGCTTACATTAACGGGTTGCCAGAAACAAAAAAAAGAGGAAGGGGGGGGGTGTTCCATTGCCAATAGATACGGAACATCCCGCCCGGCGTTGAAATAATACAAGTATTTCAATATATAACAAATTTAACACAGCTAATAAAGAAAACAACATGATACAATTATAAGCAATTAAAACCATCACAATAAATATACAATTAATAATAATAATAATAATAAAAATATTAAATAGTTACTGAGCATTAATTTCATTATCTATCATGGGCAAAATACTAATTTTAGATACAGATCTTTTAAAAATGCCCTTCGCGGTTCGTACCTCTACTACTCTGACATGTCCGTCAGCACCTGGGATTACTTTAGTAATACGGCCTAGAGACCAAGTGCAAATAGGAAGTTGTGATTCCTTTACTAATACCAACATACCTGGCAAAATATTTGGCTTTTTGAATAGCCATTTGTTTCGTTGTTGTAAGTACCTAAGATAATTATTCTGCCAACGCTTCCATATAATTTGCACCATTTTTTGTGTTCTTTGCCATTTGTTTAATAAGTTATCCTTTACCTCAATTAAATTTGGTTCTGGAAGCGCATTAAGCGGTCTTCCTATGAGGAAGTGACCAGGAGTCAATACTTCAAAACTGTCGGCATCTGTCGACAAAGGAGAAAGTGGCCGCGAATTTAATATGCCCTCGATTTGTGCAATTACCGTTAGAAATTCTTCTAACGTTAAATGAGCTGAACCCACTACTCTCTTAAAATGATATTTAAATGCTTTAACTCCCGCCTCCCAAAGGCCACCGAAGTTGGGTGCTCTAGGAGGAGAAAATTTCCAGCAGATGCCCTCTGATGCCAAATGGTTAGAGATGTCTTCGCTATTCATAAGTTTTCGTAGACGCTTAAGTTCTGCTGAAGCCCCAACAAAATTTGTAGCGTTGTCGCTAAAAATTGTTGAACTTTTCCCACGGCGAGAGAAAAATCGCTTTAAAGTAGCAATTATTGCTTCAGATGTTAAGTCTGAAACGAAATCCAAGTGTACAGCCTTAGTGACCATACATACAAATATAGTTACATAGATTTTTTGGAGGGTACCCTTTCTCTGGCCCTTGTATTTTATTTAAAAGGGTCCACATAGATCTAATCCGACATTAGAAAAGGGAGAGCTAGGTATTACTCTCTCAGGAGGGAGATCCCCCATCAGCTGGTTAGCCATTATGGGCTTAACTTTGAAGCATTGTACACATTCATGCACAACCTTACGTGCAATGTTTCTGCCGCTAAGTGGCCAATATTTTAGACGTACAGTATTCAAAAGAGCCTGGGGTCCTACATGAAAATCACGAAGATGATAGTATTGAAAAATAAGTTTAGTTAACTTATCCTTTGCTGGCAAAACTATGGGATATTTGCTTTTATAATTTATGTTCGCATGTGAGAGTCTCCCACCTACTCTGATTAGTTCATTACAATCTAAAAAAGGATTCAGAAATTTTAACTTACTTGCAGGAGGGACTGAGGAACCTTTTTTCAAGGCATCAATTTCATGTGTAAAATACTTTACCTGAATGTATTTCAATAAGTAAATTTCCGATTTCTGGATCTCGTTGGCAGAAAGAGGACCCTTTCATTTATCGCGCTCCTTACAGTTTCTAATAAATCTATAAATAAAGGCTAGAATTCTAATTAATTTCAAAAAATTATTAGTTAAATTAAATAAACCATTCATAAAATTAGAGTCATTATTGTTAAAAAGAGTCCTTTTAGCAGGAGGTTTCAGTTCATTTACATATAACTTGTCACACAGACTATCTGGATTACGAATAGTCTCTAAAGATTGTTCACTAACAGTTGAAAGTTGTGGACCTTGCCACCACAGTTCACTAGCAGCAAGAGCTTTTACGTCAAGTCCTCTAAAAACTATGTCAGCTGGATTGCTCTCGGATGGAATGTAAGACCACTTAAAGTTTTTTTAACTGCTGAATTTGCGACACTCTGTTGCACACAAATGTCTTTAACAAATTTGGAGGAGTTTCAATCCAAGCTAGTGCTATAGTTGAATCAGAGAACAACTGTACGGAGTCGAGAGGTTGTTTTAAGGCCTCTAAGACCTTGTTAGTCAATTTTGTCAGAAGAAGACATGCAGCTAATTCCAATCTAGGAATTGTCATTACTTTCGTCGGAGCAACACGGGACTTGCTGCAAAAAGTTGACTAGATAGTTCATTAGTGTTAGAGATAGTTTGAATATATATGACTGCACCGTACGCCTTAGAAGAAGCATCTGCGTAACCGTTCAGCACCACAGATTTAACGTTCACTTTGAAGAAACACCTTGGCACTTTAATTGTCCCTAATTCTGGTAATGTTGCGATGAAGTTTTCCCATTGCTGAGAAACGTGTGGAGGTAGTTTTTCGTTCTAATCCACACTAATTAGTAGCCACAGTTGTTGCATGAAGATTTTGCCTTTGCTATCACCGGTCCAAGTAGACCAAGGGGTCATAGATACGAGCTATTTGTGAAAGGACATCTCTTTTAGTAAAGTTTTGTTTTTCACTCATGTTTACCTTGTAGGTAAATGTATCACTGAAGCTATTCCATAGCATTCCTAGAGTTTTTGTCACAATTTCCTCGGAATTTCTGTCAAGGGGAAATATTTCCTGATCCTTAGACTGTACTCCATTGGAGCACCATTTGTGCAAGCTCATGCCTCCTCTTAGGAGAAGTTGCGTTAATTCTCGCTGAATTAATTGCATCTGGGTTAAATCTGAAGCACCAGACAAGCAATCGTCCATATAGAAATCATTTAATAAAATATTCGAAGCCAATGGGAAGTCCCTTTTTTCATCCAAAGAAAGTTGTTGCAAAGTTTTGGTTGCTAGATATGGGGCGCAGGCGGTCCCGTAGGTAACGTTTGAGAGTTGGAAAACTTTGACAGGCGATGACTTACTGTCCTTCCAGAGAATTTTTAGGAATTTATGCTGTGACGGGTTAATTTCTATCATTCTAAACCTTTTTTTAATATCTGCCGTGAATGCGTAAATGTGCTTTCTAAATCTTACTAATATTGAAAAGAGATCTTCCTTAAGCACCCCTCCCTTATATAACATATCATTTAAAGATTTTCCAGTTGTTGATTTTGCACTTGCGTCAAAAACGACGCGCAGTTTGGTAGTTTTGTTTGATGGTCGCAGGATTCCGTGATGAGGTAAATAAAAACCGTCTTCAAAATCACTATTTTCCTCTATTTCATGCATATGATTCAAATACTTATATTCATTTAGAAAATCTATGTACAAATTTTTCATTGTTGGATCACGCTCTAAACGTTGCCACAAATAATCTAATCTTTTAGATGCGATTTTTTGAATTTCCTAAATTAGTTTAAGAAATTTCTGGTTTGACCGGCATTTCAACTACGTATCTCCCATCCTACTTTCTGAAATGCGTTTTATCAAAATGTTGATTACAATATGTTAATTCATCACTGCTGCACGGCTTTAAATCATCAACATTCCCTATTTCCCAAAACGAGGTCAAGGTCTTATTGAGTGCTTCTAGATTTTTTGTTAGAAAACAATGGGTTTCATTATGCTTTATATTATTATCATAAACACTACCAGATACCAGATATCCAAAACAAGTTGATTGCAGAATTAAATTATCTTTCAGTTTTATTTGATCAGCATTTAAAAATTCGAAAAACAATTCCGCACCCAGAAGTAAATCTATTTTTTGCGGAATGAAGAATTCGGAGTCCGCCAATTTTATGTTTTGTGGAATGCTCAAATTAGAAATGCTTATCTTCCTAGACGGACTGAAATTTGTTATTTTCGGAGTGATCAGACAATCAATATTCCATTGAGAATCTCCGCTTTTATTGGATAAGCAAACTGCAGTTTTTGCCTTTATATTTATTGTTGAATCATTCAAACCCGCAATCGGTATATGAATTTTTTCTTTCTTTAATCCCAACAAAGTTGCTGCGTGAAATGAGATAAAATTACTTTCTGACGCAGAGTCCAAAATGCCACGTAACGGTCTTTTAACGCCATTAGAATCTGTAATATAAATTATCGCCGTGTTTATCAAAACGGATTTATTGTTTCCATGAGAAAAAAACGAATGTTTGGAAGTATCATCGTTTTCAGACTTCTCTCTTTGCGTAAAAGCCGTCGCCGCTGTGTCTGCGACGTTTGATCTGGCCTCGTAATGATCAGTTTGCGGCGCTGAATATTTATGTAGGGAAGTATGATGAAATTTTGATTTGCAAACAAAGCAAGTATTTTTTGAATCACAGGATGATAATAAATGTGAAGAATTTAGACAGTTAAAACAAAGTTTGTTTTTCTTGACAATACTTATTCTATCTGCTAATTTCATAATCTTATATTTTTCGCAATGGTACAATGGGTGGATTTCAGAGCATAGACTGCACTTTTTATTCTGTGTTTTATCAGATTTCATGAATAAAGACTTAGAACGGTCAGAGTTAGAGTTGAATTTTGAAGAAGAACTAGCACTGATGCTATTTAAGATTTGACATCTTCGTTCTAAGAATTCGAGAAATTCATCAAAGTTAGGAACTTCGATATCTTTTAACGTGAGCTCATATTGTTTACGAGTGTCTCGATCAAGTTTGTCTAAAAGTATATTTAATAATATGGCGTTAGAGAATGTATCTCTTTCAAAGTCTAAAACTTTAAGGGCTCTTAAGTTCTTTCTAACACTATCTAATAAATTTCGAAGATCTTTTGCGGATTCATGTTTGATTGGGTACAAGTTGAGAATATTTTTTATATGACAATCTACTATTCTTCTTTTGTTCTCATACCGTTGTTCTAATGCACTAAAGAGAGACGTATAACTATCGTCTGGGGTTTGTATGCTTTTGGGTTCCCCCAATAAAGCGCCACGAAGATAGAAAAGCTTTTCATTGTCGTTCAAATCGGAATTTTCCGTAATGATCGTATTAGGCAGTTTTAAAAATGCTCCACTCCTCAATTTTTCCAGTAAAAACCGGTAATGGAATTTTGGGCAGTTTTATAATTGCTTTATGATTATTAACACTTATATCATTACTTGAAGAAGCGCTAACATTAGATTCACAATAAAATTTCTTAATAGAGGTTTTAAGACTTACCTCTATTGTTCTAATGTCCTCATCCAGTAGAGACAGTTGCTCCTCTGTTTGTTCCAATTCGTCCTCTTTCACGATTTTATAATAATCCTCCTTGATAACTTCGAACCTTTCTTGTATTCTAGTTAAACACTCCAAATGAGACTGCCATTCAGATATTTCGAAAGTATTTTCGTTAATCGCTTTGGATATTTTGGTGAGCTGAGACTTTATGTTACCGCGCTTTCGATTTAGAGTCGTAACTGCTGCGTCCGACATACTGTTGATCTTCTTGTTGAAGATAAAGAAATCACAAGTTTTTCGTTAAAACACTGAAGATGCGCTGATTACCTCCGGGTCGCTTAGGACCAAAAATGTGCGGAGGTTTCGTACTAGTTGTGCGAATACTTAGAACAAAGTGGACTGTATCAAATGCTATAGTATTTATTTAGTTAATAAATATGATGAAGAGAAGACAGCAACGGCGGCTTGTCGCCAACGAGTTTTGAGCACACCTGCTTCACACACACAATCTTACATTAACGGGTTGCCAGAAACAAAAAAAAAGAGGGGGGGGAATGTTCCATCGCCAATACATACGGAACAATGACCAATCGGAAAAGTTCGATATGTATCACACAGGATTATTGAAAGCATTACAAAGCATTATCTTTAAATCCAACAAAACGACCAATTAAACTAAATATTCAAATTCAACAGGCCTTTCCAGCTTAACTACCAACAGTTGTATGACGTGCTTTAGAAAAGCTAAAGAACATTTTAGAGTGTTTCAAGTATAGAAAAAATTCCATTTCTATGTTAAATTTTAGAGTTGTTTCTTCATTCATGGGTGTAAAATATTGATAAGACTTATTATTACAACGGGCCTTCTATGTCCAGAATTATTGCAACAGATATTTGAAAAAGCTTTACTGCATATAAAGCTGCTTGTTCCGTTATTTCTAAAGTAGTTCTATAAAAAAAGCATTGAAGATTACTACAAGAAATAAAAATTATGCGTCACACATAGTTTATGAAACACATTCCAACAATTAAATAAATGAAAATGTGGTAAAATTTAAACTGTTTCTACTTGCCAAATGAAAGAATAATCCTAAAAATCCAAATAATTATAAAAGCTCGAAAAACAAAAATATTGAAATTCCAAAAATCTATCTTCATGTTTAATCCAAAGAGACTTTTTGTTTTCTGTTTTAATATTTTTCTTTTTTGACTTTTATAATCATTTGGATAAATTAATTAAGTCGAAGCTGATTGGTCAAGTGTTCAAGTCTTGATTTCTCAACGACAGTGCAGTCACAAACATTTTATGATTGACTTTATACTCTGACGATGGCCTCAGTTGCAGGCCAAAACTGTAGATTTGTGTTTTTTAATGTAATTTTATATTTTTTAAGGTAATACATCATTTAGCAATGTGTGTGTATTTCACCACAGTTTCATTTATTAAAGTTGTATATGGTGTAAGAGTCCAAGACACTTTGATACATTCCAACAATTCCAGAATACAGTAATAAAACTTCAGTATTTAATAAAGTAAAAGAATATATCTAAATAAACAATTTAGAAAACACATAACACAGTTGAACACCAAATTTCAACAACTTCTGCCCACAGTCAATAAGGTATTCGAATTCTTTTGAGCGGTATGATATGAGAATCATATATTAAGTTTTAACCTTCCCTGTCCTTCATTTAAATTATATTTTTCCCTTTCCTTTTTCAAAATTTAATTGAGTTATCTTTAACTACAAACAATAATCCCGCTGTAATTTATACCCTTTCCCTTTTTCATTTTCACTTGTGCTCGATCACTAATATCTCACGGCTTTTCGATTAAAATAAAAAAAAGAAATGAATTAAATCAGCACAGATGCCTTTTCGTAATTTTACTTTCCGTAACCAAGCTTATAACACAATATGTGCATAACGCATTTTTGTGGCCACAATGTCTGTTAAAAGTTATGCGAATCTTCCATTTGGCCCAAATGCGTGCCCTTATATGGTAGTGGTAATAACTCAATCTCTCACACCCATGTCTAAAAATATATTCTGATTGTTAAAAGCACGTACTGTTTTGTCTGTCGAAATCCGTTCACATGAGAAAGATATTTGTCGGTTATAATCGCCATGGTGATATTATTTTTTGAAACAAAATTCGTCCTGTCGCCAATAATCTGGTAACCTCGCCCGGCAAATACCATTTGTTATGCCTATCTCTGTCTGAAAGTATTTACGCCTAGACACTCTGTAACAACCCTATTTTGGCGAGATTCTTGTCAGTGCATTTCCAACTTGTATCGTGGAAACAACACTCACTTCGCCTGCTGTCTCCGCATAATAATGACCGTCTAAGAACGGTATTTCTTGTTTTCCCCTCTTCTGCCCGCAATCTTGCCATCGCCATAATAATCTTTTAATAAAATGACTTGACGACTATTCTGGAGTTTTTTTTTATTATACAACGAACCTGACTTCCTTGGATGTCTTATTCGATCACGAACAACAATAAAAAAACTATGATCTGATCAGCCAACAACTTTACAAATTTATAGCACAAGCTCTCCAGGAGATCATGCAGAATGAGAAAATATTGCATCCCTGCGCATCATCTAGCTCCGCAGACTCGATCGCCCTGCAGTTGAAAACACTAAATGAAAAAATTAACGCCTTGTCGTTAACAGGTAGCGAGGACAAAAATAACACCCATAGTCAACCCTCTCGCCCACAAAACTAGCATGATCAGTATAAAAAAGACTTCAAAAAAAGACACACTGGTCATAGCTATGTCCGCACAAATAAACATAACAAATCGAATTCTCCACCCACTTGTCAGTTGTGTTTGAAACGTGGCCACACTTCAAAATTTTGTTTTAAATGGAGAAGATCTCATGCGAATAGAGGTGGATATCAAAATTACAAATTCAATCCAAATTTTCGCAGAAAAGCTAATCAGAAAGGGGAATCTTTAAACTATTAAGGAGATGTAATTTAGCTGATGGCTTTGCATCTCAAGATAACACTTTAACATCAGCAACTTGCCCTACATTCCCATGGTCGATTGATGAAAATCTTCCAAAAATTTCTAAGGAAAGACTAGTCAATTCGGTCGCTTCACAGACCACAACAAACATAAAAATGACCAGGAATGGGTCGTCACAAACAGTGCACAGATCAACTGAAAGTTCATCGCAAACTGTATCACCAAGTGACGAAAAGAAAGTTGAGGTTATTTCAAATGTGAATAATAGTTCCCCAACACTTCCCCTTATAAAGGCCTCTATAGCAAAGACAGACACAATTTTACTTCTGGATACAGGGTCCACAATTTCGCTTTTATCACAGTCCCTTTTCGATTCTATTAAGCACAATCTTAAATATAAAAGGTTAGGCACAACAGTTACTCTTAAAACAGTAAATTCCGATGTTGATTTCACCGCATGTATAAAGGCATCAGTCAGAATTCACCACAAATCTTTTAGTCACAGTTTTTATATTGTTGACATTCCCGATACCTCTAGTTTTCAAGGAATATTAGGATTTGATTTTATTCATAAACACAGGATCATAATTGATGTGCACAAAAATAGAATGTCACAAATGAATTTCACGTGCCATTACTTAGTGCGTCAGCGGATGGCAAAGACATAAATCTTCTAAGTGAACATGTAAACTCTCCATCACATTCAGTCAAAACGATTCGCCTTGCACATAAATTAAAACTTGAACCACATGAGAAAACATGGATTTCCATCGACACTGATTCTTTAAATCCTTCAATGCAGTATTGTTTTGAAAGTACTATTTCTAATAAACAAATAATTTGTTATGACAGTCTGCTAGGTAACAATAAAGATGTTGAATCGGTCGATCAGGAAAATCATAACAAACACCTACAAAAATCACATGTATACATATTCTTACAAAATTCTTCTAACAAACCTGTACACATAAACAAAAATGCACGAATAGGAATTTTATATGAGGTCTCGGAAATTATGGAACCATTTAAAAGTGACAATTTTTCACAGACCATGATGTCATGCGACAACATCAACAGCTTCAATATTCAACCTCATGATAATTTACAACAGTTTATTTGCAATTATATTCAAGCTTCAGATGAGGTCTTAAAAAAAAGAAAGGAAGATTTAACAATACAAGACTTCAAATTGGAACATCTAGACACTCAACAAGCAAAAACCTTAGGCTCATTATTGCTAAAATACTACAGTTCTTTTTCGAAATCAATGAAAACATTAGGTCACACAGACAAGGTTGTTCCAAATCTCAAATTCATTAATGACTACCCAATCAAAACATTACCTTTTCCGGTACCACAATCATTACACCAAGAAATGAAAGAGCAAATAAATCAACTTGAAGCAAATATTATTGAACGTAACTGTTCAGAATGGGCATGTCCTATTTTGCTGGTTAGAAAGAAGTCTGATGGGTCTGCAAAACAAAAATACAGACTAGCTCTTGATTTAAGAATGCTAAATTCCGTCTTACAAGGATCTTCATATCCACTTCTCAAAATACAGACCATTATTTCAAATTTATCTGCATATAAATATTTCACTTCGTTAGATTTTCAACAGGCCTAGCATCAGATAAATTTACCTGAAAAATATCAAGATCCACTTACATTCACATGCATTTATGGTACTTTTCGTTTCAAAAGATTGGTATTTGGATTAAAGAATAGTAGTAGTTTCTTTCAAAATTTAATGGACACTATTATTGATGAATTAGAAATAGAGGATATTTTTGCATACCAAGACGATTTAATCTTTGGTTCAAATTCTTTTGAGGAAACATGTGCAAAATTACAGAAAGTACTTGAAATTTTATCGAAATATAATTTAACCCTCTCTCCCAATAAATGTTCATTTCACAAAACCGCTGTTGACTACTTAGGTTTTCACGTTGAAAATCATTCCATTTCTCCAGTCCAATCAAATATTGTCAAAATAAATTCTTTTCCTACCCCGACAACAAAAAGACAATTAAAAAGGTTTATTGGTCTGGTCACATTTTACAAATCTCTAGTGCCTTCTTTTTCAAAAATTATCCAACCACTTATAGATCTCACTACACCAAAAACAACATTTAAATGGACTCAAAAACATCAAAAATTATTTGATCAAATGCAACAGGTGTTCTTTAATTCTCCCATGGTTCGTTTACCTGATTGGTCTAAAACTTTTTACGTAAACACAGATGCGTCAATTATAGCCATAGGAGGTGCTCTGTTACAGGAACATGAAGGACAATTACTTCCCATTGCATTTTTTCTAAATCTCTTAAACAGTCTGAAAAACGTTATCCAGCACTAAAACTTGAATTAATGGCCATTTACAAATCAGTAATCGCTTTTAAATACTACCTATATAACCGAAAGTTTGTAATTTTATCCGATAGTGCTCCTTTAAAAAAATACAAGAAAACAACTAATCCCGTTGATATAACAACTAGATGGTTAACAGAATTATCAGAATATACATACACTTTTGATCACATTCCTGGTTCTTCAAATGTACTTGCAGATTATTTGTCCAGATGTTCTTTTGAGAAAAACACAATTGATCTAAACTCCAACCCAGAGCTTATCAATGAACCATATGCATTGCCAATTGTCGATAATGATCTACCAGACACTAATAATGATCAGTTATCATACAATACACATTCTCTAAATTACTTAGTTATTGGTAACAAGGATCAAAAAGACCCTTTATTGGAAATTTCAAATGAAACATTTGTAAACGAACAAAAGAAAGATACAAAATTATCCGAAATTTACAACGAAATTATGCAAAATGGCTCATCGAAACAATTCCCTATGTACTTCATTCATCCCGATTCAAAGGTTTTAATGTTAAAAAAAAGAAAATATTTGTAATGACACCTTTTCTTACCACATTATTGTCCCAAATTCATTAAAAGCAAAAGTTCTAACAATATGTCATTTTTCGCATTTTGGATTAACAAAAACCTATGCATTTATCACAAAAAAATATTTTTGGAAAGGAATGTATGCTAACACTTTAAATTTTGTAGCGTCTTGCACAAAATGTTTACAGGCAAAACATCACAAAACTCCACTTGCTCCACTACAACCTACATACACACCTACGCATCCAGGAGACACAGTCAGTGTTGATTTGGTCGGTCCCTTTAGTAATGGACAGTCGGTATTGACAGTAATTGACCATTTTTCTCGACACCTAGAACTCTTCCCTTTGCGTACCATCACTTCTGAAAAGATAATAAAATGTTTATTCAGTTATATAACTATCTTTGGAAGACCTTGTGTAATTTTGTCAGATTTGGGAAAACAATTCACACATATACGACAAATTTAACGACACATTAGGCATAAAGGTACGTCATTCCAGTGTAGCGAGGCCACAAAGCAATGCCGTGTCAGAGCGAGTCAATAAATCAATTAAATACTCTGTTTCAACTTTACTTCAAGAAGGTCACACGTTTGAAAATGCTTTATCAATTCATAAATCTCTTTATAATGGGCCCCACTAGTGGCTGAGAGGTTGTGCTCTCGAAGCTGGTAGACGGGAGGTGCTGGGTTCGATCCCAATCGCGCCCGTCGGCCTAATCGTTCGGAGTTTTCGTGGTTTTCTTCGAGCCGTGGATTTATCCATGCGTAAATACGGATTAGGTTCCCTTAGAAAGACCCCCACGAAGGGCACTCCCCCCGGGACTATATCCCTAGTGTAGATAATTGGCCGTCAATAATCAACCCAACCCAACCCTCTTTATAATGGATCTCTACATTCCTCCACAAAATATTCTCCCAACTTGCTTCACTTTGGAAGAGAACTATCCTTAATATTTGATACTTTTGACCATAATATCAATCAGGTTCCAGACAAAGATTTTGAAGCTTACAAATTGTTACAAGATTTAAATTCTATTTACAGGAAAGCATACAATAACATCAAAGACTCTCAAAACAAAAAGAATGATCATTTTCAAAAACGTGCTAAACTAAGAAAAATTATGAATAAAGATATTGTGTATTTAAAATCTGTAGATAAGTTCAAACCAAAATATTCTGGACCTTACATTGTTATACACAAATATTCACCTGTCTCTGTTTCAATCAAACGCTTACATGCACCTGATGACTCTGCTTTTAGAGTACACATTGATAGGTTAATCATCGCTCCACCAAGAAGCGATCACTTACTTACAAGTCATGATGGTTACAATAATATTAACTCTCCAACTTATTCAACACGTTATAATTTAAGACCTAGAAAATAGCGTATAATTTTATAATTGTTGTATTTTGTGCGAATTTTTGGTTTTGTTCACACTTGTGTATATTGATGTACACAATATACTGATGTTATATTTGATGTTTCCTTGTGAAAGTTCTCGGCTGGTCCAAGTTTGTTTCATCAAGGGAATGGCAGACATGGCAATCTTGTTGTGAACATTATCTTTTATGTTTATAAGGTGTTTGCGCATATACACTTAAAAAAAAAATCTTAACTTTTGTCGTCATATTTTTTTTAAATCTCATAAATAGTTATAAACATAATTATAGTAACATTAATTGCACTAAAAAAATTTTCTCTTAAAGTCAGTTTTTTTAATTTTAATAATGCTAATTAAGTAAATATGTTACCTCATGACTTAACATTTTTACCGAACTTGACAAAACTCTCTCTCATTACTCTAGGATTGACTTTTATTCGACATACATTAGGTGTATATATATTTTTTTTATTTTTCTAATTATTCCCTTTCGGAGTGGTGATCTGTTCAAAATTACTGCCCTTAGGATCTTCCACCCCATTGTAATGAGAGACACATTCGAATTGGTATTCCAATTCACCATAAATCCCCTGTCAAAATGAGTATACGAGACTGCTCCTCAGTTTGTTGCATTACTGCTGCGGGAGCAACGGGGTCTATGTTGTGACAACAATGTGGACCTCGCCCTAAATATTCCCTCCACAAATAAGGCAATAGTCCTAAACTTGCGCCATTACACTTGTCTTTTGACAAGATTTAGGGCAGGAATTTTTTTTTTGGATCGTGCTTCACTTTCCCTATCCTGTCCTGTGCGAATGCACAAATTTTTACTATTTTTAAACCCAAATTTTATTCATTTTTTTATCTTCATCATTTTTTTATTTCATTTTTACACATGTGTAACTGTTAATGTAACTATAACTGTATCTTATCTTATATATCCTGTATTTGCATTTATATATTTCATGTTTATTTTATGCAAGATTACATATATCATTATTTTGCATTATGTTCGAACAAAGAAAATTTTATTGTATTGTAGTTGCAACTTAACATAAGCTTATATGTGTTCAGAAATATGAACATTTTAAATTCATTTAGCATGCTTACGACCAGTTATCAGTAAAATAAATATTAGTTGATAATAATGCAACTTTTCTGGTCATATTTTGGTCATCACTATATATGTAGAGTAGTTCAACTGCCATATGTTCCGGAACAGCAAAAATAACAACAACATCTACTTCTACAAAAAAAAAAACTCTTATGAAGCCATGGACTCAATGAATAAACTATTGTGTACACTATGATGACCAGTAGCAAAATTTTGGTATACCATTTCTATTTTCATTTTCATTTTTGATATTTATATGTTTATATTTTTTTTCTTATATTGTGCATTGATTATATGTAAACTTTCAGACGGAGCATGCCTGCAATTTAAACCCTAACAAATTATTCTTTTATCTGAGCAAACGGGGGAAATATATGATATGAGAATCATATATTAAGTTTTAACCTTCCCTATCCTTCATTTAAATTATATTTTTCCCTTTCCTTTTTCAAAATTTAATTGAGTTATCTTTAACTACAAACAATAATCCCGCTGTAATTTATACCCTTTCCCTTTTTCATTTTCACTTGTGCTCGATCACTAATATCTCACGGCTTTTCGATTAAAATAAAAAAAAGAAAAGAATTAAATCAGCACAGATGCCTTTTCGTAATTTTACTTTCCGTAACCAAGCTTATAACACAATATGTGCATAACGCATTTTTGTGGCCACAATGTCAGTTAAAAGTTATGCGAATCTTCCATTTGGCCCAAATGCGTGCCCTTATATGGTAGTGGTAATAACTCAATCACTCACACCCATGTCTAAAAATATATTCTGATTGTTAAAAGCACGTACTGTTTTGTCTGTCGAAATCCGTTCACATGAGAGAGATATTTGTCGGTTATAATCGCCATGGTGATATTATTTTTTGAAACAAAATTCGTCCTGTCGCCAATAATCTGGTAACCTCGTCCGGCAAATACCATTTGTTATGCCTATCTCTGTCTGAAAGTATTTACGCCTAGACACTCTGTAACAACCCTATTTTGGCGAGATTCTTGTCAGTGCATTTCCAACTTGTATCGTGGAAACAACACTCACTTCGCCTGCTGTCTCCGCATAATAATGACCGTCTAAGAACGGTATTTCTTGTTTCCCCCTCTTCTGCCCGCAATCATCTTGCCATCGTCATAATAATCTTTTAATAAAATGACTTGACGACTATTCTGGAGTTTTTTTTATTATACAACGAACCTGACTCCCTTGGATGTTTATTCGATCACGAACATCAACAACCAAACTATGATCTGATCAGCCAAAATCTTTACAAGCGGTCCTGCATATGATCCTGTATATGATTTGTGTACACACCAAATGGTATACTAATGTTTAATTCAGCTAGAAAATTCAAACACATTTGAAAATTTACTTTCAGCAGTTACCATTTATAGACGATATCTTGAAAATTTTCTGTGCAATCCTATATATGATCTGCATAATTTTATACACACCGCATAATAAGCTAAAATTTAATTCAAATAAGAAACTCATACCACTAAAATCGCACTCCAGCATCTACCCTTCATAGACGACAATATATTCAGTTTATTTGCGTAGCCCTGTATACGGATTTACTTATATACAAACATATCTTAGTATATACTAAACGAAGTTAAAATGGAAAATGCATAACGCAATTAAAAACATCTCTAGGCAATTCACGCCCACAGATAGTATATGGTTAGGAATTTTTTGAGCATCTCTGTATATGAGCTCTATAGAATTCATACCAGTTCCGTAATGTACTAAAATTTTGTTAAGCTTTAAAACGCATACCGTAACTGAAAGCGCATTTCCAGCGATTATCGCTCATAGACAGTACTGTAACCGAATTTTTTTTATCGCTGTAAAGGAACAAATAAATGATATGCACTCCACATTATATGGTAAGCATCTGGGAGTGCACCTTAGCAATGCGCATCCATTTCATTATGTTTGAAATAGTGTAACATCTTTAAATTACATTGCAAACGATTTTTCCCTGTTAACCATAATGTAACGGAATTATTTTGTGTGTCCCTGTAAATTGACTGATAAATGCTATAAACTCAATATTCTACAGAAAGAATGTTGTATAAGGAAAGGGCATGTTTACAAACAAACAGTTCCATCAACCAATCTACCACTACATTTTCGTCTTAGCTATCATTGCAGGAATCGTTAAGGCGACGTAGGCCAGTCATATCATAGACCAGTTTAACGTAGACCAATCAAATCTCTCCATATCATGTGTACAGTAGGAGTCATAACGAACGAACAAGTTTTTCTTGCTAATCAACATTTAATTTAACCAACAGTGACGTCAGCTGCTCTTTCCTTATTGTAACTCAATAACGCATATCAACTTCATTATTTTTGAAGTAGTGTAATTTCATTAAAATACACTGTAAATCATTTTCTCCCATAGATCATAATGTAACGGAATTCTTTTCAGTGTTCCTGTAAACGAACTACAAATGTTACACATTCCATTTTCAATTGGGAATGTCCTATGGTAAACCTGAATAACATATACCAAGCTCACGGTAATCCTCGTATATTTACACGAATTAGAGCACCGACCACTGGCACATACAGACAGACAGACAGAAATTATGAACACTTTTTTACAATGTTGGAAAGTGTTAACCCCTTAATCGTCGCGCCCGATAAGTATAGGCTACTTTTTAAAAATTCAGAGTGCTTGATTACCACCAGTTTTTTTAAGTAGAAATATTCGCCTTATTTAATAGCCAGATAAAATAGTGCGAGAATAAGCCAATTACACTATTAAAAAAAAAAAAACTGGTGGGAATCAAACAATCTGAATTAAACAGGCGTAGCCTACGCCGATTAAAGGGTTAAAGAATGAGTTGTTCATGTTATTTTCAATTTTTTATAATTTGTATATAATTTTTCTGGTGATATTGTATTTTAGAATTCGTTTTCAATGAAGACTAAGAAATACCAATGTATACGTGCGTTTTAAACGCTTAAGAGCTTACAAGGCATTAAAATTGGTTTAGATTTCCAGCTTGGAGACCCTTTATCATCGCCCATGGAAGTGGAGATTGCTCAATCGCTCCCCCTTCGATTCGCCATTAACACCTGCTAGATGAAAAAGGAGGGCACCTATTCACAAGCACGCAGCAGAACAATCGAATGTCCCATTACAAATTAAGTTAATCAAATAATTAACAAAAGATGAATAAAGTTCATAATGAAATAATGAAAAGTTTTCCGATTACTTACTTTCACTAAACAATTATGGATTGTATATCTTGCAATAGTAAACTTTTTTTACAAGTCGCACAAAATACAATGAAAATTGGTATCGACAATGATTAAAAAGAACATACACGTGATTTTTCACAAAGCGCGATTCATTTATGGTTGCCAGTTCATCCATGTAAGAAGACTTTCACTGAACAAATTGTTTTTTGAGAAGGTCTTTTCGTTCGCATTTTTTCTTGTATAATAATAACAAAAAGAAACAAGACTTGTTTTATGAAACTCTTTTTGTACTACACAATATGAAGAGCTTATCTGCCAATGAATCTAAGTCGTTCTTAAACGGAATTCAAGTGTACCGGAAAACGACGATTACGTGTCCATTCTAGCTAGTTGAAGAGAAAAAACCCAAGAAAGAACTAAAAAACTGATTTTATATGTTTAATAAGAAAACAAGATGATTTATTATTTAAAAAAAAAAAAGCTTTCAAACTTCACGGTAAAACAAACTAAAAGAATATATACTTTACATGAAAAGATTTATAGGTTGAAATAGGTTGCTTTTATATGTAATAATTATTAAAGGAATCTAGAAGAAATATTTAGAGCTATGTGGGATGAGAAATGATACCCATCTGTGAATTATTATTCTTAACAGTACAAGTTAATATACTCAAGGGCACAATTAGTAGATACACGATATCGCAGCAAGATGATTATGAGGCTGGTGAAAGGTGCAGTTTAAAACAAGTGAGTAAGTGTGATCGAAGATCGCACAAAGGGTTTCGTTTAATATTCCTTTCAAAACACTTTATCATTTCTTTAATAAATCCAAATAAATTAAATTTTCCAAAAGAAAAAAAAAAGAAAAAAAATCATGTTTTTTATAAAGTAAAAATTTACCGGTCTATTTTTCTAGTTTTTTTTTTCGAAAATCTGAACCGGTCCGACAGCGGGCGAAACCCGCTATTATACTCTGTCATGTAGACTAAATGCGATATTTTAAAAAAAAATCAATTTCAAAATTAAACATGTTGTACACTTTCAAAATGTTAAAATATGCGAATATTTCCATAATCGGGTTTTTATCATGATTCAGTACGTTCTTCAAACTCATATATTTACTATTCTCTATTACTCATATTGATACTCGCTTTGTATTATTCTCAAACATTTGAAAAATTTGTTAAAATTCTAATAGGACGTCAGATTAATTTTCTTTTTAATTCTCTAATGACGTGATATTAATCTGCTTTCTGTACATACACATACTCATACTCCTTGTATTATTGAGAAATGTTTGAAAATTTCCGTTTTATTACCAATATGACGTCGTATTAATCTTTTTTTTTTTTCAATTGGTGAAACTTTTTATTTCATTTTCATTTTTCACGTGGAAATCTTTCAATAGATAATTAATTACTGTAGAAAGAATTTTATTGTGGATTTTTAATTGTTGGCTGCTATAACGGACAGCTATAACGAAAAATGTTTAAATTTAATAGGAAAAGAAGAATTAATAAGAATTTTTTTTTTTTTTTTATCTCTCTATATTAAAATAATACGATTTTTTCAAATTTTAATATTTTGAGCTTCATAGTAGGTATTTCGCTATAAGTACACAAATTTCCATGCCTGTAAGTTATATAGGTTTTGAGAATGGCTCTGTGACGGACAGACAACAGAACGGGAATAATAGGGTTTCGTGAGAGGAGCGAAACCCTAAAAAGAAAGCCAGGAAAATGCGGTGTTACATAGTTTTTACCTCAATATGAAGATTGGTAATCCGATATGTGTAAAGTAAAAGGATTTAAAGCAGAATTTTCTATGTGAATTCTTATTTATGTTTACGAAGACGCTATGGTATTTGATGGGTGTTGAAGTGTTGAGATCTCCTCATCATGTTGTTTGTTTCAGTAAGTAATAAATGTTGTTTAAATTTAAAGTGAACAGGTACAGTCATTTATAGTGATAAGTCAAGTAAACATTTAAGCAATTGCAAGAATATAAAATAAAATCCTACAGCTGTATATCATTTTTTTCCCTTGTGAATTTTGTTTTCATTCGGAGCAGAAGTTTTAGTATTCGTGTTTTAGAATTTGGACTCTTAATTGGAATACCAGAAAAGGTTAGAAGCTTGTGCATGTGTTCGTGTAAATTTTATCATTAGTATGCAAGGAACGTGTATGTGTATGTGCGTGTAGGGGGGCGGGGTTGGTTAAAAGATGCAGATCTAAGAGCTTACTTATAGTAGTGGTTGGGGGGGGGTGCTGCAAAAGAACGCTCTTGCTTAGGGACCCGAAATGTCTTAATCAGTTCCTAATTATAATATGTGTTGTAAGTTATTAACCAACTTTCAACGGAGGAGATTATATAATTCGTTTGCATGTATCAAGTATGTATTGACAGTTCTATTTTTTCTATGTATGGCCACACATAGCTCTTTAACGGATGATCCAATTTCATACTTTTTTTTTGTTGTTGGAAATGTCTCGGTTTGCAAATGATCCCCTTGCAATGTCATTAGGATCTAAAAATGATATGTTTTTCTGTCTGTCTGTTTTCATGTCTTTCTTGACTTTATATAGGCTTTTAACATAAAATTGAGAAATATTTACGAAATTTCAATATGGTATTCAGATACACAGTACTACTTTATGTTTTTAAAATAGTCGTCGTACCGTGTATAGTTTTTTTTTTACAGGGACACCTCAAAAATTTTAGCATATCATCGAAATAACTCGTATTGACAACAATGGAATTTTAAATGAGTGTGGAGTACAGTGCAGCATCAGATTGGGTAACCCAATTTTACAAGAATATTACCCATAACGTGGTTTGGACCATGTCGGATTGTCAATATCGTTTATCGTTGACTCTTATTTTTTCGTATTGAGTAAAGTTTCGAATTGGGTTTTGCTTCTTTCGGGTCAGATTTGGTGACTCATTTTTTATTTTCAGAAGAATATACACAATATTTTTAAAAAAGAAAATATATTTAAACATATAGATGTTTATTTTTTAACATAAAATATTAAATCGATATTAGAAATATAACTACAGAGTATTCTTTTCATAATTTCATTAAAATATGGACTAATGCATTAAACTATGGCATTGATGTGCGTTTAAATTAGAGCCGTGTTTCAGGTTGACTTCAAATAGATTTTTTTATTCGAATCGGTATATCTCGACCCGTGCAGGACTCAAATGTGGATAACAATTCAGGATTGCCACAAAAACACGAAAGCAAGAAACAATCGCTTTAAGTATGTTTTATTTTTTGTTAAAAATTACTTGTTTGAAAGATCATTTCATTGATTCACTAGCGGTTAAGGAAGTTAATTCTTCACTACGAGAGCAGAAGAAAGCATTAAAAATACTGATAAAATTTCTCGTAAATAATATTTTCGCTTTTTATTGTTTTCCTTATTTTTGTTTGTTTCCCTTATTAAATCGCTGCAGTAAAAGTGTAAAAGATGTTCGCTAAAAGCAGCAAATTTGAAATGCATTCAACATTGCTTATAATTAAATGTTAAAATGTTTAACATGTATTTTACAACCTGTGCGATAATAAAACAAATAAACAAATAAAAGTAAACAAAGAGAAGTAATAAACAATTTGTAACCTACTCCTTACTTTTCTTTGCAATGAACTTTTTACTTCTTTCGGTCAAAATTTTCGATTTTTCTTATTTTGAATTTTTTGCTTGAATTTGTTGCTCTAAAACGGTTTTGTAATATTCCGATGCCTTAAATCTTTTTTTGCTTGTTAAACGTAACGCTATTGTAAAAATATAAACTTGTTTTTCTCAAAACCATGTTTATCAAACTAGGTGACCATTTTTCTCGAGATTCATTCGACCGATTTCTTTCATTTTTTATTTAAAAGAAGGATAGTTTTTGGTGAAGCTTATACACTAGAAAAGTATAATTCTCATTGATTAATTATTTTTTCGTAAAAAAAAGGAGGGAAAGTGACTTTTTTTGTTCAAATGACCGCCATTTTGTCAAAAATCATTTTTTTTTTTTTAATTAAACGTTGGAATAAGCTCCAGAGAATTTATTACCTTTTCATAATTTGGTGACCAAATGTGTTTCAGATGCTTGTGACAGGAGAAAAACGGTTGCCCGATTGGAAGTTCACGGCGCACACCTGCAGATACTCATCGTCACACAGGGCGCATTAATCATTTTTTTAGACACAAAACTTTAAAATATGTAAGGGAAATATCAATAAATATAATGCAAAATGTCCAAAAGTGTTTTTTTTTTTTTTTTTTTTTTTTTTTTTTTTGTAACCGAAAAAAATGAATTGTAAAATTTACGTAAATTTTAGGAGAAAGAAGCAGAATCTTCCCTTAATTTGAAAAATTCGTTGTTATTAATATTTTTTTTGTCTAACTTCAATCCATTTTCACAAACTGTTAACAAAAATAAATAAATAAATAAAAGAAAGTTGAAATTATTGTAAATTGTAGTCAGTGCTGGATAATTCTGTCCCCTAGACAACTCAAATCTCGAGATCGTCTTTCCGATTCCGGACTTTCAAATCCAGATTGTAATTTCAACTACTTAATTTAATATTTACCTATCATGTTTCTCTATTTAATATTACAACAAAATAGAATAAAAAACAGGGCATCAATTTTAGTTGCGAGTCATTTTAAAGATGGTGTTTCTGTAAATTCAAGAAAAAAATCCTTATAAAATAAAATACTATACAAAACTTATACAAAGTATTTTCGTTCATGCAAGTACATATGTGTAATGTTTTGTGCAATACATACCTATTAATAATAATAACAACACATGCAGAAAATCTACATATATTTTATTTAACGAATCAGCGTTTTAATGGAATTATGAAAATACGTAATATTAATAGATATATTAATTTTTCTGTTGCTACGGGACTCTTATAAGTTGCGGAGCTCATTAGCCAAAAGCCGAAATTTCTGTTCGCCATGTCACCATTAGCGACCAGAAATTTGAGGCTGACAACTAAAAGAATCCTTGAAAATGCTATCTAATCTATATACGGATTAGATATCTAAATAATCTATATAAACTCTACCTTTTTAAAGTTTCGATTAGTGGTTATTTTATTTGTAATTTTTTGATTAAAACAATCACAAATCACTTTTAATACGTTGAAGATCTACTTTAATACTTATTACCTTTAAAAATTGCAAATAAAATAAACATATAGCAAAACTTTAAAAAGATTGCATTTGATGCCGGTAGGTAGCGTTAAAATAAAAATGGTTCGTTTATTCCATCTGAGCAGAACAAATAAATAAATTGTAAAAAATAATAATAAAAATGTAAAAAACGAAAAAGGTTTTTCGAGTGTGAGAAAATTGAGGTACCAACATTATTTTAGTTCTTTATGACTTTTCAGATCCATAACATAAACATAACAATACCTAAATAGTACCTTTGTTGTAGAACAACTATAAAAAATGTAAAAAATAAAAAATAAATAAAATAATAACAAAAATGTGAAAAACGAAAAAGCTTTTTAAAGTATGAGAAAATCGAGGTTCCAATATTATTTGAATGTTTTATAAATCTTTATACCTCTAACACAAGCATATATTAATACTATTTCTACTGGTGTCAAATGATACCTTTTAACATTTCGATTAATGGATATTTTATTTGTAATTTTTAGATTAAAACAATCACAAATCACTTTTAATACGCTGAAGACTTATTTTTATACTTATTAGCTTTAAAAATTACAAGTAAAATAAACATATATGAAAACTTTAAAAAGGTGGAATTTGTCACCGGTAGAAATAGTGTTCAATTTATAATGGTTCCTTCAATCCCTCTGAGCAGAACAATCATATAAATTGTGAAAAAATAGCAACAAAAAATGTAAAAAACGAAAAAGCTTTGTCAAGTATGAGAAAATTGAGGTTCCAATATTATTTTAATGCTTCATAAATCCTTATACCCTTACATAAACATAACAAAATCTAAATGGTGCTTTTGTTCTTCCTATGGAGAACAAATATGTAAAATGTGTAATAATAATAATAATTATTATTATTATAATTATAATAACAAAAAAGTTAAAAACGAAAAAGCTTTTTCAAGTATGAGAAAATTGAGGTTCCAATATTATTTTAATGTTTCATAAATCCTTATACCTTACATAAACAACAAAATCTAAATGGTGCTTTTGTTCTTCCTATGGAGAACAAATATGTAAAATATGTAATAATAATAATAATAATAATAATAATAACAAAAAAGTTAAAAAGGAAAAAGCTTTTTCAAGTATGAGAAAATTGAGGTTCCAATATTATTTTAATGCTTCATAAATCCTTATACCCTTACATAAACATAACAAAATCTAAATGGTGCTTTTGTTCTTCCTATGGAGAACAAATATGTAAAATGTGTAATAATAATAATAATAATTATAATTATAATTATAATAACAAAAAAGTTAAAAACGAAAAAGCTTTTTCAAGTATGAGAAAATTGAGGTTCCAATATTATTTTAATGTTTCATAAATCCTTATATTCTTACATAAACATAACAAAATCTCAATGGTGCTTTTGTTCTTCCTATGGAGAACAAATATGTAAAATGTGTAATAATAATAATAATAATAATAATAATAATAATAATAATAATAACAAAAAAGTTAAAAACGAAAAAGCTTTCTCAAGTATGAGAAAACGAGGTTCTAATAATATATATATATATATATATATTTAAATCCTCATACCTAACGTCCTCATACCTAACTTCTCCCTAACGTAAACATATAAAAAAAATCTAATTGGTACTTTTGTTCTCACTGTGTAGAACAAATATATAGAATGTAAAAAAAATAAAATAAAATAAAATAAAATAAAATAAATAAATAACAAAGTGTAAAATACGAAAAAACTTTTTCAAATATGAGAAAATTGAGGTTCCAATAATATTTTAATGTTTCATAAATCCTTATATTTCTAACATAAATATAACAAAATCTAAATATAACAAAATCTAAACGGTACCTTCGTTATATCTGTGTAGAACGAATATATAAAATGAAAAAATAATAATAATAACAAATAATAACGAAAATGTAAAAAAATAAAAAAATAAAAGTTTTTTCAAGTATGTGAAAATTACGGTTCCAGTATTAGTTTATATATCCTTTTATTCTAACATATAAATATATCAAAATCTAAATGGTATCTTTGTTCTCTCTTTGTAGAACAAATATATAAAATGTAAAAAACACGAAAAAACTTTTTTAAGTATGAGAAAATTGTGATTACAAAATTATTTTGATATTTTCTGAATACTTATATCCCTAACACAAATATATGTGAAAATCTAAACTATACATTCGTTCTCTCTGTAAAATAAATGCAAAAAACAGTCAAGTTTAATCACCAAAAATCTATTTCATTGTAGTAAACCTAAATATCATATAATATTTAATAGATATATGAAGATATGTTTCTTGTGTGGTTGTTTGAATTTTGTCCCAATTATGTAGATTATTAAAATCCCGTAATAAAATATACGTTGGTTAGCAACTTATTGTTTTGTCTTCCTGTTTGAGTACAACGTAAAGTCCTTATTTATTATGAATAGATATAATAAACAATTTAAAAAGTTATAATATAAAAAAAAGGATAGCAGAAACTTTTATGTTCACCATGGACCCCAGTCCCAGTCCTTTACATTAAAATTTCTATTTCTTTTATATTTAAATACAATATTCTTGAAATTGGAGTTGTTATGATATAAAGAAGTTAAAAAGCATTCAGTTTTAAATATTGCTTAAATTTTTTTACGCTGTGCTTTTTTTCTCCAAGAGAAATATTTAACCCATATTTTATCATTGTTCTCTATATACGACAACGCAAATTAATTAAATTGTCACAAGTAACATCGAATTCTGTTATTTCTGTTTCGCTACTAAAATAGACTCTAACATTGACAAGTGTCTCTTATAATCATATTGAATTCAGTTTTAATAATTTATTTATTTATTTATTTACTTATTTATTAGATTTTTGAAGTTCGCCAATTTTTACTATCACATACTAGCAAGCTACGCCCGCTACTCTGGACAATTTCCTTTAACGAACCTTTAATCAAACAAAATATTGACATTTGGTAATTCACTTTTATATTTTAACAGAATAATAAGGCTACTATAATTTGTGGCTCGTGCTATAGCCAATATACATGTCAGGACACGTCGCCCTTATCATTATCTTTTTACGCGTGAAGGTTTCGCTATGGTACTCCATTGGGAAATTTGGTAATTTTTTTAATTCAATATTTGAAAAACGGCATAATCACTAGATTTGAAATTTATATCAAGAAAAATACAATTCTTTACCTTTCAAACGCAGTTTGCATAACAATTTTGTGACAAATACTTATCGAGTTATTATTTTTTTCAGTAACTTCAAATGTTTCATTTTCCGAGATTAATCTGTTGCAACAATTAGCGGAAAAACCAGTCGTCAGCAACGCATATCTTTTTATTAAAGAGGCTGTTGGAACAGGGATTGTCACCACCAATTTGCCACCATCACTTTTGAAATCGGTTCCGTAGTTCCAGAGATTCCATAGAAATTGTAGTTTAGAATGAATTTAGAACGCTTTTCGCTCATTTCAACCCTTTTAAATTTCGATTTTTTTTTAAATTTATTCTTAGAGAGCATTTACATTTTATAAGTAACTACAATGCTAAATTTCAAATTTCTTGCCCCTTCAGTATAAAAAAGTCGCAATTTTCGAAAATTTTTCCCTCCTGCACCCCATTGGTATTAGTGGCACCGACATAAAATATAGCCTATGTTGGAGTAGGGATTGTCAACATCAATTAGCCACCATTACTTTTGAAATCGGTTCTGCAGCTCCTGAGATTTCATAGAAATTGTAATTTAGACTGTTTTTAGAACGCTTTTCGCTTATTTCACCCTTTTCAATTTCGAATTTTTTTTTTAATTGTTCTTAGAGAGCATTTACATCTTATAAGTAAGTACAATACCAAATTTTAAATTTCTAGCTCCTTCAGTATAAAAAAAAATTGCAATTTTAGAACGTTTTTCACTCCTGCACCCCCCCTGGGATTAGTGGCATTAACATAAAATATAGCCTATGTTGGAGCAGGGATTGTCACCATCAATTTTCCTCCATCACTTTTGAAATCGGTTCTGTAGTTCCAGAGATTCCATAGAAATTGTAATTTATAATGTTTTTAGAATGCTTTTCGTTCATTTCAACCTTTTAAATTTCGATTTTTTTTTTTTTTTTTTTTTTTTTTTTGTTCTTAGAGAGCATTTACATCTTATAAGTAACTACAATGCCAAATTTCAAATTTCTAGCTCTTTCAGTATAAAAAAATCGCAATTTTAGAACGTTTTTCGCTCCTGCACCTCCTGGGGTTCGTGGCACCAACATAAAATATAGCCTATGTTGGAGCAGGGGTTGTCACCATCAATTTGCCACCATCACTTTTGAAATCGGTTCGGTAGTTCCAGAGATTATCCCCTACAAACAAACAAAAAACATACTCCTTTATAATATTAGTATAGATAACGTGTGATTTTTCTTTTGTTTAATTTAAATAATTGTGTGAAATAAAATGCAAAAATTCTTTTCCAATTTTATCATGCCAAGTTTTGTAACATTGTTTTGAAAAACTAAGTATTGGCGAGTAATTGCAAAATATATGTATATAGTTAAGCTTTTCTAAACAATGTTACAAAAGTTGGCATGATTAAATGGAAAAATAATTATTGCATTTTATTTCACACAATTAATTAAATTAAACAAAAGAAAAATCAAACGTTATATCTGATATGGGTTGCCAATTTACGACATGGAGTTTCAGCTGTGCACTTTTCTTGCTTTTGGCGATTTTATAAAAATGAATTAATAAGTATTTGTTAAAGAAATATTTAGAAAAATTTGTTAACTAATATGTAATTTTTAAAATTTAAGTAAGCAAAATAATAAGTACTTTTAATTGATACGTTAATTACACAAATTAAACGATTATTTCGACAAACTGTTTTTTTCTTTTGGTCAAAGCAACGTTCGTTGTTTTTGCAAAGATCAATGTTTGGCTGCCACTGATTGTAGCCAAAGCATTACAAAAGCTGCCAATTTGCACGTATTTTTACTTTCTTCTATCTTTACAAGAAGAAAGATATAAAATTTCGACTTCCAGTTTTCGACGGATTTATACGCTTTAGAAGGTTCTGAACACGATTTGAATGTTTTTAGAAAATGTCTGTCTGTGAATGTGTCTGTCTGTATGTGACAAAAATTTTGTGGGCGCTCTATCTCAAGAACTAATGCACGGAATTTAATAGAACTTTATATTCAGCTAGACCTTGATATAAATTGGTGCTGATTAGTTTTTGGTATAAATCGCCCAATATGTGGTAGTGCTATGGTGCATTTTTCATTAATTTCACAATAGCTATATCTCAAGAACTAATGCACAGAATTTCAACAAACTTCAGATTCTGTTAAACCTTGAGATAAATACACCCTGATTACGTTTTGGTGTAAATCGCCCAACAAGTGGTGCTGCTATGCTGCATTTTTAAGAATTACACGATTTTAGTGATAGTCATATCTCAAGGACTAATGCACGGAATTTAATAAAACTTTAGATTCAGTTAGATCTTGATATAAATTGGTGCTGATTTGTTTTTGGTGTATGTGAAACCTGTATGAGATAGAAGAAAGTTTTGGAATTGGAACATCCGACTGGTTATTTACTTGTGTTCTCTCTTAATTTTGAATAGACTATAATAGTTTATTGTACCATCGTCTTACATGCATAGAGTTTGTAAAAAGGAAACAAACGAAATTTTTGTAAGATTTTGAATTTATTTAATTTGAATTAATATTTTTATTTATTGTTTCATTACCCTGTAATAGAAATTTTTTTTGCAAAAACCTTATTTTTTTTTTCTATGTGATAAAATACGTTTTAAACAGCTAACGTAAGTATCTCTTTTCAGAAGGTCATGGCTAATGGCGCATTTGCATGTTACTCTCCCCCCTTCATCGAAAGCAAACTTTGCCAAGCATTTCAAACATGACAAATAGTTACAGGCAACACCATCTCAAGTAACACTATTTATTCCAAAAGGAAAACAAAGCCCGTCTCCATAGGAAGCACCTTAAATTAATCGCATGGTAGGGTGAATCTCTTTGAGCACCAACAAAGGCACGAACTGAGTGGAAACTTGTAGACAAAAAGGTGGTAAATGTGTTGCCACAAAGCTGACCTAATATCGAAAGTAAGAAATCGGAAGTAATATTTTGTAACCGAGTATTTAAGCTTTTTGAACGGAAATTGGAGTAGTATTTTGTAAGTTGGTGAGAGTCAAGGAGAGCCGGGAGCAATAGGCTGTTTGTTGGTCAAGAGAGCTGGGATCAAAGGTATGATATTTTGTGAAAAAAAAAAATCCATATTGTTTTAATTTATTAGAAGGATTTTATTGCACAGGAAGCTCAAAGAACACTTTTGTTTTTTGAGTGAATGATGCAAAAGTGATAGCCTTCGACAAAAATGCTTCATTTTTTAGCTTAAGTATTTAGACAGTTTGTAATATTTTTGAAATAGTTCTTTATCCTTTTTATAATTAGAAATGGGAAAGAAACACATATCAGCACCCGGGACCCGATTTATTCCTAAACTGTCTATGACCAACTTGTATTATGTCTTAGGTATTACATATGATTTTGCAATTTTATCCTAAATCCTGCTGAAACTTAATCATCCGTTTATGCTGGATAATGTTTTTAATTTTGTGAACAGTAAATAGTGATGCAAAAGTGATAGCCTTCGGAATTTTTCTCTTATTTTAGCTTATGTATTTAGACAGTTTGTAATGTTTTAAAAATAGTTCTTTATCCTTTTATAATTAGAAATGGGGAAAGAAACACATATTGGCGCCCAGAACCTGATTTATTCCTAACTTGCCTATGGCCAACTCAACTTGTATTATGTATTAGGTATCACGTATGATTTTGCAATTTTATCCTAAATCCTGCTGAAACTTAATCCTCCGTTTATACTCGATAATGTTTTTAATTTTGTGAACAGTGAATGGTGTAAGCACTCCTATGTTAGTCAGGGAAGAATTAGATTTACATATCCACTCTTTGTATGTTTATAATAATATTAACAGCTTTCGCGCTGTTATCGGTGAGATTTTTCACTCAATTTTTTTTTTTTTATTACTGCAATTTTTAATCAAGCAATGTCTTTTAACGAAATGCGAGTGTACTATGTCAAAATTCTTTCAAATGATACCTCATTCATCGTTGTGCGTTTTGCAAGTGAATAGAGAAAGAGATGTTGACATAAAAAATAATATATATGGATTTTGATAAAATTAAATAGTATATATCATACAAAATGCAGCATTAAAAGTAAAGTTCTACTGAAGATTCGGTTTCTTTTTTGTTTTTGACAAGTTTCGGCACAAGAAAAAAAAATGTAGCCGAATGTTTAGTTCATACCGAAACTTTGGTTATCTCTCTCATACGTGTGTGACTAAACCGTAGAAGATTTTACGCAAAGCCCATAGTGCCTTTGGTTGTTTTTCATTGATGACATCTTTGTATAGCGATTTGAACAAGACTAAAGACAATAAAGCAGTGTTTAGTAAAAACAATAACTGTCCATTATTTGAACTAATAAGTATGCAAAAGCAAAGTATGTTAAATAAATACTAAAGCAAAGTACAAAACATTAACAGTAAAATCTATTATAATATTTATAAACTTTTTGATACTTGTATTTGTTTTGGCAGTTTGGAAGAGTACTTTTCTTTTTGTATAACCTTATATCATATATATTATTTCTGTTGTCAACATCTCGGAGACAATAACTAGATTAGACGTCTGCAAGGGCCGAAATTTCCAGGCCCGGGCCAGGCACAACTCATACAAAAAAATTGTGTCGGCTCGGCCATGGTATAAAAGTTAAAAGTTCGGAAATGGCCAACAAAAAAATTATTGGACTGGTTCGGCGCAACTGAATTTCTATAAAACATGCCGATATTTCTGAAGCAACATTATTCTACAATTCAAATTATTCAAAAAGAACACTTACTTGTGCATATTTTATTTTCAAATTATGTTCGAAATGCATGGAATACAAAATATCAACAATATTAATGACCACTTAGACAATTATGTACATAAACACTTATTTAAAAAACTGACTGAGAGGCAATTACAGTCAAATAAGGATTCAGTAAGAGCAGAAACATCAGGACAGAAGAAAAATCCGTTATAGACAAGTTCTATTCTTAGAAGGTACATCGTATATTGTATATGTATTATATACTTTTCGCAGGGATTATTATATTCATTTTGTACGGATCAAGACATTTTTCCGTTTAAGACAGGTTTCCGTTATAGAGAGGTTTTACTTCACGGGTTTTACTATACTTTAATTTTTTTCCGTAGAAATGTATGTACTATTTTTTAAAAAGAACTTTAGTTGTACAATAATAGCCATTTCAAAATTATGCATGTTTTACAAAAATAGTTGTGCCGGGCATTATTTTACTGATTTTTGCACGGACCAGGACGGGCCAAGGATTTTCGTACGGGCTGCGTCGGGACAGATCCTGAAAATTTCGACCCGTGCAGACTATGAACCCGTGCAGTCTATGAAGAATGAAATCCAGGCTCTACTTGGCCCGGCCCGAGTCTGCATAAAAAGTTAGGCCCATGCCCGGCCCGGAAGGAGTAATGACTGGGCCCGACCTGATCAGGAAAGAGCTATTAATGTATACATAAATCCAAGAAACTATTATTAATTAATTATACACATACACACAGATTCTTATCATACAGTCAGTATTGTTTATGTATGTGTGTGTTTTGAATAAATGCAAACTCATTACTACTATATCAGTCAACAATTACTTTTCTTTTATAACCAAAAATCACAGTACTTTATTCATTATAAATTATAAACTATGTAGTTATTTATGAAGATAAATTTCAACAATAGAGATCAACGTCCATTGCGCAAGTGGTTTAAAAATGTTTTGCATTTAGCTTTTAATTTGATCGAGGAATATTTTAAAAACGATTCTTTCGGAATAGCGTCTCCATTCTTTTGGAAATAATAATAATAATAATAATAATAATAATAAATATATTAATAACCTAGCCATTTTCAGTTAAAAACTTTTGTTATTTCAGTAGACATTTAAAAATATGTGTCTTCATTTAAAATATCGTTATATTATAAAATATAAAGTGTTTAGTAAGTTATCGATGTTCACTCAGTTTACTAGTCCCGGTTTTGTAATATTTAATGTAATGACATCTCACTTATAAGAGATTGAAAAGACCTATTTGAAATAGCGCTTAGCTGAAAGCGCATTTATGAGAAAATTTTGTTTCAATTTATTAGAAACTTATTCGTTATATAATTGAATAATAAATGAACACTTTTAGAGCATAAAATTGTTTATAATAAAATGTTTACGCTATAAGACTGTAATGTTATACTTTAAAAAAAAAGTCTTACCCTTTAGCTATTCAATTTATTTTATTGCTTTATATATAATATATATATATATATATATATATATAATAAATTTCAAATGTTGGATTCAATAGTAAGTATTACAAAAAGGCAAACCAAACATCAAAATGGACCTTTTCGCATCCGCGTGCCAAAATTTTCCGAAAATATATTTTACGTGATCTTGATCTGCTAACAACCATAAAATTTAGTGCATCAAATAATAATGAATTTTTAGGATTAAAAAATTACGGGTTATATTTGGTGTTAAACTTTAGAAAGTAATTTAAAAAATACTGTGTCTGTGCGAAAATAGATGCGATTTTATTGATATCAGCTTCATACTTAGTTATTTTCAGAAGAATGTAAGCTGAATTGGAGTCATCTGATAAAAGGTTTCTACTTTATTTTTTCCTGCTATTCATTTCCGAAAATTATGATTCGCAGAAATAAAATGTGGAAATGGCAAGCGTCAGCGGCAGTTTCTTGAAAATTATCCAGCTTTCTCATTCCTTTCGTGTCTGGAATCGAATTGCAATTTGTCATAATTTTAATTTCGAAATTTTTGCTTATAATGCCTTATAATCTTTCCTTTTCGATAATTCGAAAAGTTTTTGAGCCAATTTGAGCTAGATTGGGATTCATTAAATTCAATTTAAGTTTCTTCTGTCTGTATAGCAATGACAACCATTTAATCTAATTGAATTCAGACAAACTCAGCTAGCCTAAGTTAATGCATATTGTGCAACTTCATTATAGTATTTTGATTCGAGATACTTTACTATATTTGGTTTGCGAACCTGATTTTATGCCATTCTGAAAATAATCTATGACACGCGTGTCATAGGTTTGCCGTTCCTGTATGGTATTTAATTTATGTATTAGATTTCCCTGTCACAGATTTTCATCCCATTTCGCAACTAATTCTAATAATACGTATTCGATTTCATGTACAAATTTCACATATAAAATTCAATTTCATATTAAACTGTTTTGTTTTAAATATTTACATTTGAATTTAGCGATGTGCTTCTATGTTTATATAATTGCTGTTTGTATAATTAATTAGATAGACCATGTTCATATAGTTTACATTTTAATATAAACATTTGCCTCCACGTTTATATAAATCGCAGCTAACGAAAGAGACTAGCGACGGCAGCGCAGCCTCAATTGCCTAGTTTTCAGTCTATTTTCATCACATAGCAGTTCGACAACTGGTAGAAACCAGCCTATTTTAATCACGTGACAGCGAGGATGGGTGAAAGTATCGCTGCCTGTGTCTTTCGTAGCTGTGATATAAAGGCTCGCATACACATTAAACCGCATTGTTGCCTACATCGCTCGCGTTCAATACCAATCTTTGGCTACAAATCCTATATTACGCAGCTTTAGCCTATGCATACACTGCCAAAAATAATTGTTGATTTTACAGTATAAAACTGGCATCCCAGCTGCCAGTATTATACCGTAAAATTAACAGTATTAAACTGTAAAATAAGCAGTAATACGCTGCCGCGCATGCGCGGCAGCGTATTACTGCTTATTTTACAGTTTAATACTGTTAATTTTACGGTATAATACTGGCAGCTGGGATGCCAGTTTTATACTGTAAAATCAACAATTATTTTTTGCAGTGCATATTCATGTATGTATGCATTCATTCATTATAAGTATGTATTTATGTATGCATTCATTCATTATAAGTATGTATTTATGTATGCTCTTCATTCATTATAAGTATGTATTCATGTACGCATTATTATTTTCATTATATATTTTACTTCATTCTGAGGACAATGATAAACATTTTCCGCTCCAACTTCCCATAAAAAATTACACTTTTGGCAACACGATAGCTCCGAAAATATTGCTCGTATTGGAACCAAAATCGGACTGGAAGTGGACAGTGTGAAGATCTCCCCAGGGATTGAAAATCAAACATATTCGTCATCCCAAGCACCTCGAAAAAATTCTGCCCAAAAAACCCATAGAAGTTCATACCAACTAGGAAGAGCGAGCAATGTTCGGTTAAAATTAGCTTTGTGTTCAATAGTATAACAATAAATTATCTGATAAAATAAATTATCTAAATATTAACAGCTATATAGCTCTAATAACAACGATACAACAATAAGTTCTATCTACCCTGATTGGTTCAATTCTGTTTTCGAGAAAACGTTCTATGGACTCTGATTGGTTTAATCCTATATCTCGGCTCCTATTGGAAATTTCTAGAAAATTCCTTCAGATTCAGAAAGCCAAATGTTGCCAAAACGGGTGAAAAGTCGCAAACTTGGCAACTTTCATTCATTTAACGCCAAGCATGTGTTTTGGCATTGGTAATTTTAAAAGTCGATTTTCCCGCCAATGTCCAAATGCTGCCAACTTTGTGACTTGACTTCGTTTACTGCCAACTGTTCAACAACATAATAACTAATTATAACACATTGTATTAATATACTTTTTTTAATTGCTAAAAGGCTTAAAATAAAAACTTTGTAAACTGTAAAATAAGTTTTATTAGACTGTTGCCATGTTTCGGCTCCATCGGAGAAACCATAGAGATTATAACACGTAAAAATACAATATGTAACGATGCAGCGTCATTTAACTTTCCAAAATTGTGGCTTGAGTTACACCATGATTACAAATATGGAAATAAACATGTAAGTAAATAAATAATTAAATAAATAAATAAATAAATAAACACACATAATTTGAAAAGTACGTGAAAAATTAAATGATGGCGTTTTAAATAATAACTTCAAATCCCTTGTAGTTGTAGAATATTCTTATTTGTTTTCATAATGGCTCCGATGGAGCCGAAACATGTCAACAGTCTAATATAGTTTATTTTACTGTTTATAAAGTTTTTATTTTACTCCTTTTCGTAATTAAAAAAAGTATAACATAATAAGAATAACTGTTTCAACCTTCATTTCCATTGGAACCATTTACCAGTAGCAACTCCGAAATGACCCACTAATCGAATTTTTTCGAACATGTGACCTAACACAATGATCTTCTCATAATCCAAAACGGTAAAATACAAAATTTAGTCAAAACCGTTAGAGCCGTTTTTAGATCAAATTAGCTTGACCCTGACCCGTAGTGACCCAAAATAACTTACTAATCCAATTTTCTAGAACATGTGACCTAGCCCAATGGTCTTTTCGTACTCCAAAACGGTAGGATACAAAATTTAGTCAAACTCGTTAAAACTGTTTTTTAGATAAAATTACTGTTTTATATTATAAAATTAATATAATATAAACCAGTGGACCCGTGCGAGAGTTTTGCACTGCAGTCTGATATTTTTTAGATGCCTGCCGGTTCAAACTTCTAAAGAAAAATTAAGGCTAAAAATATACTAAACAAAAGTTAGCTTCGATCGATCGATGGGGTTGTTTTTTTACTTCTAAACATTTCAATTTCAATTTCGTTTTTAAACCATAAATATAAAATAAACCTGCGCGGATAAATCATATTTTAACTTTTTTGTACTAATTATTTTTTTATAATCATTGTTGATCATCATGTAATGCGGTATTTTATTTTCGTGGCAACATTAATTTGAGGAAAACCTTAATTTCATTTATGAAAACAATACGGATTTATTTTTTAATGAATAGCATTTTTCAATCAAAAAACATGTTTTAACGAAATGTGAGCGTAGTATGCCAGAATCTGCTTCAAAACCTTTCGAATCATACCTCATTCGTTGTTGTGCGTTTCATAAATTCATAGAGACAGGGATGTTGACAACAGAAATAATATATACTAGATGGAACCCGTCAAAACTTGACGCAAAAAAAATACTATAACAATATCAGTAAAATAAGCTTCTTTATTATTTATGAAGGGGTGCGTATAAAACAGTCTTTCAAATATTTTATTTTAATTTTTTTCCCCAGTCAAATACAGTACTATTTCCGATGCAAACTCCAAACAAACAATCCGTAAATAACTGTGTAATGCAAATCAGTTTGACATTACCACCATATTCCCCACGGAAAGAAAAAAAAATCATGGACCTATGAAGTATATACAAATAGTATATTCCTACGTTCATATCATATTCAGTAAATAACAGAACATAGTAAATAAAAGCACACATCTCCCCCCCCCCTGTGATAATGCAACCGAATGAGCTCCTATGCGCATGTGCATTGCATCTGCCCAAAAGCACCGTCGAAATTCGACGTTAAAAAAGTTTTAAAATGATTAAATTAATTAAAAGTTTTAAAATATCCTCTTTAATCATTGTTCGTTTCAAATCCATATCTTCTAAAACGCACCCATTGTTTTAAGCTAATCAATTTTTATGCAAAGATTAAGAAGTTTTTTACAATAATAAATCTATCTGCAGATGAAGGAGATTTTTAATGTTTTCAAGTGTAATTTATTTGTATGGTTTCTTCGGTTCCTTGACATAATCAGGATGATTATCCCTTTTCCATCACAGTTGGGGATATTTTTCCTCTTATACAGTTGGCAAATGTAAAAAAATAAAAAAATGCAATTCCTAGCATATCCTGATATCTGATGGAACATATTCATCGACGAATTCAACATATCAATTTTATATTCAACATAAACTAAAAATAGTCTTTTTTTTCTTTTTTTTTTTTTTCCTGGCAGATTTTTATTTAGCGCCAAAATGTTCTATCTTATGGATAATCTGATCTTTATGATTTATCACTTTTTTTTTCTTTTTTTTTTTTTTTTAATTATTATTCACTTTTTATGATGGTTAGGGAAATCTATTTTCAATTGTGGCAACTTTCCCAGAGGCTATTTTACATTATTGAAGTAAACTGATGGTCATTGATAAGATAGAATTGAAAAACTTTTCATGCTTGAAAATTATTTAAAAAGTCGTTAAATTAATCGGCAGTTTTCAAATAAATTTCAATCGAAAGCTAATTTTTTTTCTAATTGATGATGTAAGAATTGAAATTGTAAAATGTAGTAAAAAATAGAAATTTGTAGTATTTCGAAGTGATGTAAGCGCGATGAAAGCTAAAGCGATAGCGCCTTTGTTGTCACAACTGTTGTATATTTCTAAAAATTGCCACTGTATTTTGGCTGGCGTCCAAAAGTGGAAAAACATTTTTTGACATCGAAAGAGAAATTCACAGTGAAAGAAATATGACTTTGCGCTAATAAGGAACTGTTAAATGAACTTATAATAAATCTACCAAAATAATTCCTATGAAATATTAGTCTTACATTGTTTATTCTAGCTAAAAATACAATCATTATTTCAAGATTTTTTTCTGCCATAACACTATTTTTAATAACTTTAAATTTCCTGAAATCCTTTACTTTTGTGATTTTTTTTATTAAAAAAGGAAATCTTCTATCCTATAATTTAAAAAAAAGCAATTGGTAACATGTAATCAAGGTATGCAATCAAGATGAAGAAATCAATGACGGCTCCAATTCTAATGTTTATAATTATTAATGCAAAAATCAGTAAAATTATGTCATGTTAACACAATCATATACATTTTTCTCTTTAGTTTTATCAATGTTAAAATGCACTTCAAGCTAAGCATAACGTTATTTTCACCGGCGCAAACTTTTCACACGTACTTCATATACCTTACATTAATGCTTAAACACCATGCACACAAATATAAATATATTTTGTATTTAATTGTAATGAAAAAATGGCATCAACAAAGTTATAATGCATAATGATAAAATAAACCCAATGGACAATATTCCCGTGACGTCACAATAAATATGAATTTTTATTCGCTTATAAAACACGCGGATAAGTATTTTTACCGAAATTTAACTTGCAAATTAACAAATTCGGCCTTAAAACCGCGTGCTTTTAATATTTATTATTTCTCTTTTATTCAACCACAGAGTTTAGAGATTAAACTCTGTGCTTCGCAACAGTAGGCGTTATCCGATTATGACGTCATTAGCAGAAGTAAAAGTTTAATTGAAAATTACGGTTAATTAATTAAATTTTCGAACAAACGAATGCACGATAACAAATCTGTGTCCAAATATCTTTCATTTAAAAAAAGAATGATGTAATTTGATGCAGTAGTTTGTTCTCACGGAATGTCGAAAGAAATCGCTTAGCGTTTTAAATATATAGATGATGTATTGTCCATTTTACCAATTTTCGTTCAGACATTATTTAAAAAACATGGTCAAAAATTTTCACTAAAAACGTCCCCCATTTAAAAAATGTAAAAACAGTTTCGAATAAAAAATCTTCACCACTCCACAAAAGCGCTTTCGCCCTAGCTAAAGCATCATTAGTTGTGATCTTCAATTCTCTGCCTCTCCGCTATATATATGACTGCTGGTTGAAGAGCTCCCCCTATCGGCATTCAATTCTCTCTCTCTCTTTCTCTCCCCCTTTTCTAACATTTTTTTCCAGCGGCAATCAAGCAATGAATGAACCATATCATTGCATGTGACTTTGGATGCATTGATTTCTATTGATTCTCTTATTAGAGAAAGAGAGAGAGAGAGAATTGAATGCCGATAGGGGGAGGTCTTCAACCAGCAGTCATATATATAGCGGAGAAGCAGAGAATTGAAGATCACAACTAATGATGCTTTAGCTAGGGCAAAAGCGCTTTTCTGGAGTGGTGAAGATTTTTTATTCGAAACTGTTTTTACATTTTTTAAATGGGGGACGTTTTTAGTGAAAATTTTTGACCATGTTTTTTAAATAATGTCTGAACGAAAATTTGTAAAATGGACAATACATAGTAAATTTACAGACATTAACAAATGAACACATATTTTTAATATATAAGATTATATTAATTTTAGGTTTTCGTTCATCTCACGAAACCCTATTCGTCCCGCTACGTTGTCTGTCCGTCGCAGAGCGGGTTCTCGGAAACTATATAACTTACAGACTTGAAATTTTGTGTACTTATAGCTGAATACCTACTATGAAGCTGAAAATCATAAAATTAAAAAAAAAAATCGTATAAATTTATAATTTAGAGATAGAAAAACAAAATCTCACAGCCTTTTCCTATTAAATTTAAACATTTTTCGTTATAGCAGTTGCCAACAATTAAAAATCCACAATAGAATTCTTTCTACAATAATTAATTTTCTATTGAAAGATTTTCAAGTGAAAAATGAAAATGAAATAAAAGGTTTTACCAATTGAAAAAATATTAATATGACGTCTTATTGGTAATAAAACGGAAATTTTCCGCGACCTAGGTCACGAATTTTCTAACATTTCTCAATAATACAAGGAGTATGAGTATGTGCAAGTACAGAAAGCAGGTAAATATGATGTCATTACAAAATTAAAAAGAAAATTAATCTGACGCCATATTGGAAGTTTAACGGACTTTTTCAAATGTTTGAGAATAATACAAACCAGTACAATATAAGTAATAGAGAAAGCAAGTAGATATGACGTCAGCAAGTGATTATAATGTCATATGAGTTTGAGGAACGTATTGAATCATGATAAAAACCCGATTATGGAAATATTGGCATATTTTAACATTTTTAAGGTCTCTATACAACATGTTTAATTTTGAAATTGATTTTATTTTTTAATATCGCATTTAGTCCACATGGCAGATATTATTATGACAGCATATAATAGCGGACTTCGCCCACTATCGGACCGGTTCAGATTTTCGAAAAAACGAGAAAAAAAACCTCGGTAAATTGTTACTTTTTAAAACATGATTTTTTTTTTAATGAAATTTATTTGGATTTATTAAAGAAAGGATAAAATGTTTTGAAAGGAATATCAAACGAAACCCTTTGTGCGATCTTCAATCACACTTACCCACTTGTTTATGTATTTTCACTGTTTATTCAAATAAATAATTTAATTGCCCAGGCGCATGCTATGTCGATAATAATGTTTCATCCGAAAGTGACTTCATTAATAGTAAATCTTTTTACAAAATCCACTTATACAGTACTTATACATATATACTTATACAGTACTATATAAAACAAAAGTATATTAATGCCGCCTTTATTGGGGTTTGTTTATTTTTACTTTCTGGATACATATAGTGTAAGGAAAGTAATAGAATCATGATAAATTATGTAAATTTATGTAAATTTTGGCATATTTTTACATTTTGAGGTTACCTGAATCCTTTTTAGCTATCTTTAAGACGATTTTTGTACGCATGTATGTGTGTAAGTGTGTATATTGGAATTTCCGAACGATTTAGACCCTCACAGCAAAGTTTTGGTGTTTTTACGGTACTGAGGTATGAAATAAAGGCTTCAGATTTCTTTTATAAATATTTTCGCAGAATTTTCGTAACTTCCATTTTATCATCTTGAAAAATTATATGAAAGAAAAATAATCGATTAATTGAGAGTTTTACGCGCGTACAAAGGGTTCCGTACAATAAATTTATTAATTACTAACTGCAATATTACAAAAAATCTTTTCTAAAATAATAATAAGACTTTGTAAAAAACTATACGCCGTAGGGTTGGGTATAGCTAAGTATATATACTAAGTATAGATGGATATACCATAAACGTTCAGTCAGATGAGAAGCCTAAATAATTTAATACAACTGGAATGAAAAACGTTGACTATTTATCACTATGATTCGCCTTACCTAAAACAAAGACATCGTACAAAGTTTAAATTTGGCATTGTGCCAAGCGCGCTTCTAAAGAAGGTCGCAAAGTTACAGTGCCGCTTTGATCCGTGTTGCGTTTTTCTAGATAGATTATTTATTAATCTGTCGAATAATTACTGACAAATGTTTTCGAAAATCAATATCAACAATCCTTGGATGATTCAGCATCGATAGGCCACTCGAGTGAAGTTTGTGTGTAACGGAAAAATGCAATTTCCTAAAATACTATGCGACCTAGGAAAATCGCTATAGTTTTCCTGCAAGGTTTAAATAAACTCCTACTACCCCTAATTTTTTCATAATTTTAGTTCGAGTAGATTCGGAACTAGAAAGGGGTTGGGAGGCATATATTTTTGCTGTACATTTTCGACGATATATCAGTAAATATAATATCTAAAATTTAAACAAATATATTTTTGAGTTCGGTGTTACGAGATCTTTCCACCAATACACCACACAATGTATATATATATATATATATATATATATTCAAGTAACTTAATTAGTTCCTCCCCTTAAAATTTCCCTAAATATATTTGTGAATAGCTAATATTCTATAAATATGTGAGTCAATAGCCTTATAACTCGGCCAAGTTTGAACTTTCCATGTTCAATAGTTTTCGAAAAAAACGGCTGTGACTGATGGACAGACAGGCCGCAACCTACGTAATACAGACACACGAGTGATCCTACACTGTAAAAAATGACCAATGTTTCTTATTTTATGAAAATATGCTATAACCACGAACGAAAATGTAATATAATCTTCTGAGTTATCCGAAATTTCAAATAGCATGCTACATTGTCTTTTGAATCCCCAGAAACGAATACATTTTCAAAATTTAAAGAATAATTTATAAAAACAAATTATTTTTAGCTGCCCGAATTTTTCAGAAACGTTTCCGAAGGGTTTTTAAAGTGTATTAATTAGTGTCCTCAGGCTGCAATACCTGTTTTTCGAATGTTATCCATTCTCAAGTACACGTTGTCAGCCGCATAAGTTAATTTATACATGAAAGAGTAAAGAACTTTATGTATTTTAATGTTATTGTTAACGCTGTTAATTTTGCATGTTTGTCTGTTAAACATTTTTTTTGAGCATGAAAATGTTTAATTGGGAACTACTTCAGATTACTACTACTTGGGATTTACTTCAGAATTGATAGCATTCGAAAAACAGGTATTCCGGGCTGAGGACACTAATTAATACACTATAAAATCCTTCGGAAACGTTTCTGAAAAATTCGGGCAGCTAAAAATAATTTGTTTTTATAAATTATTCTTTAAATTTTGAAAATGTATTCGTTTCTGGGGATTCAAAAGACAATGTAACATGCTATTTGAAATTTCGGATAACTCAGAAGATTATATTACATTTTCGTTCGTGGTTATAGCATATTTTCATAAAATAAGAAACATTGGCCATTTTTTACAGTGTATAGTGGTTCCGTTTTCACTTGTTAAGTATGGAACCCTAAAAGAACACGAATAAATAATATTTTAACAAAATGTCTTAATCTTTTAATCTTGGTCTCGATCCGGGCGAAATAAAAAGGTAGTACAAATTACGTGCATTAAGACGCAATCGTTGTAAAATGATGCAGATTTATGTATAGAAATGAAAGTTAATGACGTCATTTTCGTCAGCAGAAGGATTTTACTCTTCTGGAATTAGTTCCTCATAACTAATAAGATATAGAGAATATATCTTCTAGACGCTGTACCATAACTTTTAATCTTAAAATACGGGAAGGAATTATAAATTTTAGTAATAATCACTGAATTTTAAAATAAAAATTTCTTTGTTTTAAAAATATTAAGTATATGTTTTTTTTTTTTTTCAGTCGAACTCAGCCAGCAGTGATGGAATTCAACTCTTTGTTTAAAATATTTTTCATGTTAAATGCGGTCTGAATCTGTTTATTTGTATTTAATCCAGACAATCCAGCATTAAAAACGAGATTAACAGGCATTTTATGTAGGTACGGATTATATTGTTCTGTTATACATTATACTGGTATAGAAAAATATACTATCTTTTTCAGAACTACTGCCACAAAGTTTACCACAGACTGCAATGTTTAATTTGATGATCAGCACCAGCCATTACTAACTGAGAGCTTTTTTGCTTTGCACCTATTTTTAAATCATTGAAAGAAAAAAGGGTACTTCCGTTTTATAGCGACACCTGGAGATGAATCGCTACGCGATCAAGATGACGTATGACGTATTTGTTACGTCATCAAGTGATTCTTTATTCAATGTTTATTTGTATTTTAATGATGTTTAATGATTTATTATTTATTTAAAACATTTTTTAATATAATTAAATAACACTTACGTCATTAAATGGAATGTCATGATATTAAAAGAAAAAAAGCATTGAAAAAAATTTCATCATCTGCTTGTTTATTTAAAGCTTGATTTTTTCTTCTTTTTTTCATGTTTGTGAGTGGTTACTCTTGTTACTTTAGAACAGTATAAAAATTAATTGACTGCAGTTTTTATGGAAGTCTCATGTTCACGAAGCGATCATACATGCGGTATAGTGATCGCCGCATTTACAAATTTTGTGTATTTTTTGTGATCGCTATACAACGAGGTTGCTGTATACAGTGATTTTTTTTTTCGGTTTCATGTTCGCGAAGCGATCATACGTGCGGTACAGTGATGCCGGCATTAACGATTTTCGTGTAATTTTTGGGATTCCGATGAGACGAGGTTGCTGTATCCAGTGATGTTTTTTTTCGGTTTCATATGCTTCTCGAAGCGATCATACGTGCGGTACAGTGATCGCGGAATTAACAAATTTCGTGTTTTTTTTTTTTTTTTTTTTTTTTTTTTGGGGGGGGGGGGGGGGATTCCGATATGACGAGGTTGCTGTATCCAGTGATGTTTTTTTTTTTCGGTTTCGTGTTCGCGGAGCGATCATACGTGCGGTACAGTGATCGCGCCATTAACGAATTTTGTGTATTTTTTTGAGATTCCGATACGACGAGGTTGCTGTATCCAGTGATGTTTTTTTATGGTTTCATGTTCGCGAAGCGATTATACGTGCGGTACAGTGATCGCAGCATTAACGAATTTCGTGTATTTTCGTTTTTTCAACTTCACATTAATCGTTAACTTTTATATGTAATATCGATGAAATGTGTATAAAAACGTTGTTTTTTTACTGCTCATATTATCTTTTTTATATCTATCTTATTAAATTTGTCAAATAAAATATTTTATTTCACTCATAAATGCAGTATCTAAAAAAAAATCAACTGTGTATGGTTTAATTTAATAATTCTGTATTCAAATTATCATTCTTTTGTCCAAATTGTTTTGAACGAATAAAATTTTACATTCGTTACATTGTTACTCTCGTATAAATGCAATCTATTTTTCAGTCACGTTTTTATCGCTAAATCCATTACTTTTCCTATGTGTAACTGTTTAAAAATTAAGAATAGCAACATTTTACCACTTGCTTATTGTGGGTTACAATATGATAAATGTAAGTAAACAATTTAGAAATCGCCAATTTGGCATCATTTTTAAAAAGCGCCAAATGGTGGCTTGAAATAGGATTATGCCCAATAATCCTATTAACTAACGGTTTATTGCAGCTGACTAAGCGTCTCATTTTCAATTGAAATATATCTTTGAATTGAAATGTGGTTGAAATACAGGGTCAACGGTTTATTGCAGCTGACTAAGCGTCTCATTTTCAATTGAAATATATCTTTGAATTGAAATTTGGTTGAAATACAGGGTCATGAAAAATCGAAGAGTGTGAAAAATAAGATTACAGATATCTCGGCAAATAATGATCCGATCGACTTCATGCTTTATGCAAAATTTATGTTTTTTATTGTCTTTTATATTCACTCCTTAAAATAAACAATTTCGAAAATTTTTATATACCTTTTATCAGAACGAATACTTCGAGATTCCGAAAAAAATAGTTCCGGATAATCGAGGTGACTGAAATTCAATAAGCTTCTTCCCATTATTACATACTAAGTACATACCATATTTCAAGTCTTTATCTGAATTTTTTCGGGAGATAGAGCGTTTACAGACACAGACACACAGACATACAGACACACAGACGGACGGCAATTTTTTTTTTCTAAAATGTTTTTCGGAATCTCCAGTGTCTGAAACGTGTAAATCCGTCAAAAAAAAATTTTTTTTTTCGATTTTCAAAACGATTACAAGACTTACCCTATACTACGTATGATAGGTAAGTAAAAGGATAAGGTTGATCTAATTCAAAGAACAGAGGCGCTTGATAATACACTGCTCAAAACAATTAAAGGATATTGCAGTTTTAGGTGGATTTTGTATCTGGGAAACTTTTTAGCTGATTGATACATGGTCGACAGACATAGTAGGTTATATGAGAATAAATTACACATGTTTAGCAGAAAAAAATGCATTTTATTGCGCATTTGTGTACAAAAGGAAAAAAACACAATTTGTGCATATGAGAAAAAAAGAATAAGAAAAGGTGTTTTCTTCAAAGAAAATCATTTTCAGTAGGGGGTATGGTTTCCACGGGCGGCCAGCAACGTTGAACACCTTTGAGGCATGGACTCAATGAGGCTATTAATGACGAGTTGGGGTATTCTGCCCCACTCTTCCAGAAGAGCTCTTTCCAGTTCTTGGAGAGTTTGTGGGGGTTGTTGGCGGCCAGAAACTCGTCTTCCTAGAGCGTCCCAAACGTGCTCGATTGGATTCATGTCTGGAGAACACGCTGGCCATTCCATTCGAACGATTCCTTCCTCGAAAAGGAAATCCTCCACCAGGTTTGCACGATGTGGCCTGCAGTTATCGTCCATTAAAATGAAGTTATCTCCGATTGCTGCAGCGTAAGGGACTACAATAGGTCTGAGGATCTCATCCCTATATCGGCGACCAGTCAGAGCTCCATCTCGAATGATGTAGAGGTCAGTGCGCCCGTCAATGGAGATGCCACCATACACCAACACTCCTCCACCGCCAAATCTGACACTTTCGTGCACGAACGCAGGATTATTCCTACTGCCACGGTCCCTCCAGATGAAAATACGCTTATTATCCGGATGCACAGAAAAACGGGACTCGTCAGAAAACAGAATATTGCTCCATTCATTTCTCCTCCAGTTGACATGCTCGGTTGCCCACTCCCTGCGGTCGCGACGATGCCTTGATGTTAATCTAACACATACCATCGGTCGGCGAGCATACAGACCTACAGCATGGAGCCGGTTTCGGACAGTCTGAGTTGAAATCGTGGTGCCTGTAGCCGAGCGAAGGTGTTGTTGGAGAAGAGTAGCGTTCATGTTTCGGTGTCTCCGAGCTGTTAACGCTAAATACCGATCTTCATTGGACGTTGTTGCCCGTCTACGACCTTGCCCTGGTCTTCGGCCTGCACATCCACTCTCCAAAAAACGGTTCCAGATCCTGGAAATGACACTTTGTGACACTCCAATGGCTTGCGCTACTTCGGCTTGAGTTTGGCCCCCTTCTAACCTACCAACAATTCTCCAAGCTTCTGAATCTGTCAAATGACTTCGCTGAGACATCGTACTCATCGAAACAAAGCAATCACTGAATGCCGATCATCCTTGTCTTCATTCTCTTTTATCCAGTTGAAAGTCAAATTTCATTCGCTGCCGCTGAAGCGACGTTTTTGACGTCGAACTCAAAATTTGCATACTCCACAGTTTGAAAACCAGAAAAATTTGCATTTGTGATTCTCTTCTTCTGTAGATTAGCATTTCATCAATGCCTGGAAAATCTGACGACTGAATAAATATTCGAGAATGAAGATTTAACACTTAGTTTTATACTGTCAAACAGTAAACATAAAACAAAAAAAATATACATATTTTTTAATATTGCCTCTTAATTTTATGAGACTCAATAGTCTGACATTTCAGTTTGACGGATGTTAATATATATATATATATATAGTGACTCCCTTTTCTTTCCTCAACGGCTTCAAAGATGTATAAGTTGAGGTGGGTTGGGTTGCGGACGCCATTTCTTAATGACATTTCTTCATAAATACATTTTGAATTATATTACTTTCGCCTGCAGGTAATATTCCACTTATTTTTGTTATTTTATGTAGTAGAGAAAGTTTGAGATCACCTCAGAGAAAATTTGTCAGGGGGCTTATGAGTAAAGTTTATTTTATTTATGTCGAGAAATCTTTATTTACATGCTTTTTAACACTTTCCAACATAGTTGAAAAGTCTTTATGAATTCGGTTTGTCTGTCTGTCTGTTATTGAGGTTTACTAAAGCATATTCGAAACTGAAAATGAAGTGTGTAGCACTTGTAAGTTTTCTTACAGGGATACAAAAAAATTCCATTCCATTACGGCCTATGGGAAAAAATCATTTGGGTTTTTTTATGCTTTTACAGACTTTCAAACATATTGAAATTGATATATATCACTGAGGTGCATTTCAAGAGGTTTACTATAGAATATGGTGTGCATAGCACTTATAGTCCCTTTTCAGGGACATTCAAAAGCATTCCGTTACATTGCGGCCTATGGAGAAAAATAGTTGGATTTATTTTAATAATGTTTCACTATTTCAAACATTTTGAAATTGATATAGTATATCACTAAGGTTCATTGCAAGAAGCTTACTATAAAATATTTTGTATTTAGCATTTATCGTTCATTTACAAATTACAGGGACAAACAAAAGAATTCGGTACTGTATGTTGACAATAATTCCTAGAAGTGCGTTTTAAGTTGCTGAACGCGTTTTTATATTTAGCTCATTTTTTTTTTCTATTACTTGGTGTGTATAAATTCTTTAGATGATGTACAGGGCAGCACAATAAGATCTCGAGTATATTCCAGTTAATTAACGGAAATTACTGACGGTGAATCTACAACTGTGCTACGTATTTCCTAACTGAACTAAAATTTAGCATTCTATGTAGTGCATATACAAATCTACAGATCACATACAGAGCTGCACAAAGGAATTCGAATATTTTCCGAATATTGTTGGTAATTCCTGAAATTAGGTTTTAAATATGTTCTGCGTTTTCCAAATTGTTTACTTATATATATAATCTTTCACCTTATTAGACGGTAAATATTTGTAAAATTATTTTGTAAGTGTTGGAAAGTGTTACGTAATCTATGCTTGTCGCAGGATTTTTCGTTCTTGCTTGATATCTTTTTTAGTTATTTTCATATAATTTAGTATACAGTATTTTATTTATTTTCTGTTTGGATGTAAAATGCATATTCCCCCCCCTCCCCGAATCGAGCGTCTAGACGGGGATGACCGGCTAGTTTAATATGATTGTTTTAGTAATCTTACGTTTGAAAATTGTAGGGGAATTATTGCTCCTGTGCTCGATTCACAGTGCAAAGTGCGATACTATAATAACAAAAAAGAAAACGAAATAAAAACAATTGAAGTTGCATATATTTGTCTTATTTAGAGACTAAATAGCTGAAAAAAATGATAAATCCTCCGGTATATCGTTTGTGAGAGCTGAAGACTTAAAGCAAATTTTAACTTTTGCATAAAATGCGCAAAATGAATTGCACATGAAAACATAAATTGAACTAATATTGAGCTTATAAGTGACAAAATAAATTTCTGTATTATTATTTTTAATTTATTTTACAGTTGTATTTACAGTTGTACACAAATTTTTAACAGTCTTTTTTCGCCTTATTTAACTGCAGAAAAATATTGCAAATTCTGTAAATAAAAGAGCGATTATGAATTCTGTGATTTAAAAATTAAATTGAAATTTTCTTATCATTAATAGTGGCGCCAGACTTCTTGGAAACTCCAAGAAGTGTGCGAATCTTGTTTATATAATGCACCAGATTTTTTTTTTTTTTTCATAATTCTAAAGATTTGGAAATATTTGAAAATTTAAAGGATTTTGTCAATTTATTTAAAGTAATAACGTTTCAGGAATTTATTAAGCGTTTTTATCCTTTCTAGGTTTAATTTGCTGTCACTGAAAGGTCTGAAGTATGAGAAAATATTATCTAGGTAAGACAGAATCATTTTTAATGTATTTCTTTTTGTTAGTTTATTCATCATTTATTGTGAGCATAGCTATAATCTTCCATAATCGGGTCCATAGCCAAGGTTGGCGTCAAAGAGTAACAATGTGGCTTAAAGTAAAAGTGACAGCACTAAGGGGCCATCTCGGAAAACACTTTGCTGCTTCGAATCATAGCAGATTACGAATGGTTGAGTACTTCCTATATATAGCAATCCTTAGATCTTTAAAAAATGGCGGTAGTGCATTTCAGGCTTACAAAAAGAGATTTGTTGCTAAATGATATAAACAACTATGATAACAAAATTGATATAATATAAAGCTTGTTTGGACACACTGCCATACAGAACACACTGCCTGAGGTATTATAGTACATAGGTAAAAACCATTTTTAATTGAAAAACCTTAATAGATTTTTTGCATTTAATATATATTTTTTGTTTCCCATGCCCACTAACATCACTAAAAAGCATTTTAATATGAAAAATATCAATTATTCAAATAAAGTTTTAAAATTTATTAAAAGCGATACTTTTGTTAAGGGTTAATAGCCGGAGAAATCGCCAAAAATTTCACTATTTATGCAGTCTTTTTTAATCTGATCATTTCAATGTTTAAGTGCGTTAGTTCGACATAGCTGTTAAATTTGTGTTTTATTTATTTATTTATTATAAGTTTTAATTTCGTCATAGATTATTAGACGGAAACAAATGTTGAACTATCCATGTTGTTTCAAGTGAAAACTGGTTAATCTTTCGTAATGCACGCGATAAGGACACAGTTTTTTAAAATATAGACTTCAAAATTATTTTTAAAACATATAAAAATCAGTAACTTGAAATACAGTTTCCAGACAAATTACATTTGAAAGTCCCTTTTTTTCCCCTTATACGACGGTTTAAAAAATGGAATTGTGCCATGGTTAGAAGTTGATAAAATTGCTTAAAATGCGAAATTTATTCGTTAGATTGTTGTCACCGTAGACATGACGTCAGCGTTACTCACGAACATGTTTTTGCTTTATAATATAGACTAGTCAAAAATGACGGAAATGTGTTATTTTATGTTTAGAATGTTTATAGTCAGATTATTGACATATTATTTCATTTAAACAGATGATATAAATTGAAATATTGTGTGTGTTTTAAATGGATATCCAAAATGGGAATTTCTGTCACTGTTTTACTGACACTGTTACACCCAAAAACTGTGTTTGCAAAAGTCAACTTCCAGAGGAAGAAAATACGGTTCTACCTACGCTTTTAACTCAAATTAAAACACGAATTTTTGCTTAAAGTTTAGAATGGTTAATTTTAGAAAAAAAAATCCATATTTTTTCTCTATTAATGCTATTTTTCATTTCTAAAATGTGAAAAAAGTGTTACGTTGAATCAAGGCTTTTTTTTTTTTCTTTTAAAGCAGCTTAATCAAGTGATTTCGTTTTAGAAATCTATTGAATTTTTTTTTGCGTAAGTTGGCAGCTATGTGTTGGTAAAGTAGCCATAAAAAATATGCATATGTTAAAATTAAAGCAAAAAAGCTGTTACATTTCTTAAACAACACAAAATAATTCACAGAAATATATTAAATTCAGCTTATAATATACATAAGTTAAATAAGAAAATAGAAAAAAAGAAAACTGCCCAGTTAAACTGATGGCATTGAGCTCACAGGCTATTCGCACTAATTGTATATTACATTCTTATTTCAAAGAATTTGAAATAACCCAAGGAAAAATAAAGAAATCGACAATATATTAAGGGGGGATCATGCCCCAGTTCCCACCCCCTTATAATTAACCAATGAATCCCCAAAATTAACCAGGGAAGCTCCTTACCACAATGAGCCTGTATACAATATTTGAAGAAAATCGGATAATACTCCATGAAAAACACATTTATCTAAATTAAGGGGGGAGGATACCCCCCCTTTTTACCCTCTTTATACTTAACCAAAGAACCTCCAAAACTAATCAGGAGAGTGCCTTATCACAATGAACCTATAAACAAAACGTGAAGAAAATCGGATAATTCTGCATGAAAAATACATTTATCTAAATTAACGGGTGGGGGGGGGGGGTTGCCCCCCGTTCCCCCTTTATACTTTACCAATGAATTCCCAAAACTAATCAGGGAAGTGGCTTACCACAATGAGCCTATATACAAAATTTGAAGAAAATCGGATAATTCTGCATGAAAAATCCATTTATTTAAATTAAGGGGCGGATTACCCCCCCCCCGTTACGCCCTTTATACTTAAACAATGAATCCCCAAAACCAATCAAGAAAGCGCCTTATCACAATTAACCTATATACAAAATTTGAAGAAAATCGGATAATTCTGCATGAAAAACCCATTTATCTAAATTAGGGGGGGGAGGGGAATTAGCCCCCCGTTCCCCCCTTTATACTTAACCAATGAAACCCCAAAACTAATCAGGGAAGCGCCTTATCACAATGAACCTATAGCCAAAATTTTAAACAAATCGGATATTTCTATCAAGAGTTATCGCGTTACGTACATACATACATACATACATACATACATACATACATACGTACATACATACATACATACATACATACATACATACATACATACATACGTACATACATACATACATACATACATACATACATACATACATACGTACATACATACATACATACATACATACAGAACGGGCGAGCACATTAGCTCTCAGGCTTTGATAGCCTGTGAGCTAAAAATAAAACAAAAAACTGTTGCAAAATTCATTATAATTATTTTGTTAATAAATAGAACTATTACCAATAAAAGCAGGAAAATACAATTTAATTACCTATAATGATCAGCACAGCTCATATATGAGGTCGATCCAGGCAAAAGTTAGGACCACTTTAAAAAATTCCATTTAATAAAAAGGGCCTTTTCACAAAATTTTATGTAATAAGAAGGAACCATTCTCAATTTTTTTTAAAGGGGTCCTAACTTTTGCCTGGATCGACCTCAGATATGAGCTGTGCTGATCATTATAGGTAATTAAATCGTGTTTTCCTGCTTTTATTGGTAATAGTTCCAATTATTAATAAAATAGTTGTAATTAAATTTGCAACAGGTTTTTTGTTTTATTTTAAATTTTCTTATTTAATCTATTTTACAAAAAGGATCCTTAATGCAAAATTCAATTCCATAAAAGTAAACTCATCATAAACTTGTTAAAATTTCACAGGAATATTTTATAAACAATAATTTACTCAAAGAAAGAAAAATGTTAGGAATAGGATTTTTAAAAACATTACATGCCTGAAAATTATTAACAGATATATATATATATATAAATTGATAAGTGAATTTAATGTTGTAAAATAAATTTTATTTGAACATTTTTTGTTTTATTCAATAAAGTAACAAATATAAATGCGCGATATTTAGAAGCGAAAATATATGAAGTCACAGTGAAAGCGATAGCTCTTGTCGTGACATGTAGTGTTACTGTTGTGCTTAGCATTAATAATGAACAAATTTGTACTTTATAATAAAGATATATTGATTGATATCATGAGGTGAAACAGACTGAAATTTTTAACCCAAACATTCATAAAGCTTTTTACTAATTAATAATATTTTAATTCAACAAACTATTTTTCTCACTTTCACGTAATTTAAAGAACTTTTTATGAATTTTAAACAATTAAATATGATCGGGATTATTGTAATTTTATTTAACCTACTTATGGGTCAGTCTCAGATATTGGTAAATTGTATGTTGCTTAGATTTTTCTTTTTAGCACTTTTGAAATACTATATCATTTCTCATTATTTTATAGTTTCCACATTCGACTGACGTTTCTTTCTTTCTTTCAGGAATAGTATTCATCACATGCTTAACATTTGCTTCATCAAGTAGAGTAAGTAGATTTTTATAAATTGAAAGTCCAAAAAAGGTGTTACAAGTTATTTATTGCGCATTTAAAAAAAAAATTATTTTAATATAAACTTACAATGTTAAATTTTTCCGTAAAATAATGATTCATTGATCATACACAGTCAAACTCGTTTAATAAGAGCTTGGCTAAAACGAGGACGCGGTTAAACCGAGTAATTTGCCTGTGAAGAATGGTTCATCATTTAAACTATATTGAGATTTTTACGCTTTTTTCGAGCTACAGAACCAGTATCACGGCTAATACGGGCAAAAAACCTGTTCATTTCAATGTGAACTTCAGCGAAAAGCAGGGTAGAATTAGAAAAGAAATCCTTTATTTTTAAAATTAAACTTTATCTCTCAGCGATAACGTTTCTACGTTACAACTGTCTGCAAAAATTTAGTAATTTATCAGTTGTACCAGGCAGAATTTCACTCTTCAAGGAGACCCCAAGAAAATGCAAAGAAACCAATCTCCTTGGGTCTTGAAAGAATGAAAGAAAGAAGGGAGAAGGGAGATATAAGAACGTTTCAAATACCGCACCATCGTAATTTTTACAACTGTGCCACAGAATGGAACGATCAGAACAAAAAACCTTCATTTATTTAGTTTTTTAAATCCGAACTCTGGGCTATATTAACCAGCTTTTTCATGCCTTCTATTGCACTGTTAAAATTAATAGGATATGTGAAATCAATAGCTTGAAAATTGAAGCGACTATTGAAATGTTAGTCGAGTTTTTCCAGGAAAAGTGAAAGTGATCAGTTGCATTATTGAAAGTCGTTCATATTCTTTAGAATTAGTAGTTCTTTAGAAGCTTTGACTGTGATTTTGTCTAAAGAAAATAACACTCACAAAAGTAAGGCTGAATATTTTATGGCAACTACATTATAATAAGTTAATTTTAGCAATGAGATAATTAGAGCAATTAATAGTTTAATTATGTGTGTTTTTTTAAGAGTTTATTAGTTTTACGGGTATTACGAATAACGATTAGTATGAGTACTTTTATAATTACTTTGCTTCCCGTATTAACCGAGTTCGACTCTAATTTACATCCACTTTACCATTTATCTAGAAAAATGGTAGAGACACCACTAATTTACAAAGATTTCGTTTCAAACATATGAACTCCTGTTTGTAAAAATTGCAACACCATGAAGGAATCATGTCAGTGAGCTGAAACTGACAGCAAATGTAAATTAGGTTGTTGTATTCAAATGATTAGAATTTCAAAGTCCGCGTAAGCATGGGCTGGGCAACGCCCTTTGCACGACTGATTTGGCCGTATAAATAGAAAGCTGTAGTGGGACGTTGAAAATAGTATGCGGTTGTCTGCCAGCGGTAAACACTTCATGAGAAATCACTATACCTCAACGACGACAGAGGCCGCCATATGAGCGAGCTACTAAGTTTGAACGGGGGTGAATGATGGACTACGTGAAGGGTTTTTTTCTTATCATGCAATAGCAGATCGTATGGAGCGCAATGCCACGACAGTGATGCAAGTGTGGATACAAATGAAGTGGAGACAAAGGAACGGACGAGTCGGAAATCTGGCAGTGGATGAAAACATGTCAGATAGGATGATCATCAGAACAAGATGATAGACACCTAATCCGTATGGCAGTGACGGACCGTACAGCTTGATCAGGACAGATAGGCCTCCCCATCCAGCTGACTCTCCTGACTCTCTTGATCAGGACAGATGACAAAACGTTGGAACACTGCTACAGATGTGCCAGTGTCTGCTTCAATAATTCGTCAGCGTCTGCTGGACCGTGGTCTGCATACAAGAGTTCCTTTATACAGGATTCTCCTCCCGAAAAACCATCGGCGCCTGCGGCTACAATATTCTTGTCGACATGGCACTGGCATGCCGATTGGCAACAACTTGTCTTTTCCAATGATTCCCGCTAGAATTTGGTGTACAGAGACGGCTGCATTCTTGTTAGACGCTGAACCGGTGAACGCCACCTTCCAGAGTGTGTCATCCAACTGAACGAACACCAAGCATGATGGTTTGAGGCGCTATTGGGTATCATGGACAATCTCAGCAGTTAAGAATTTTGGATAATTTCAACAGCAACCGGTACATACGAGCCAGCGGTCGCACCCTGCCTTCAACGCCTTCCTTGTGTTGTATTTCAAAAATACAGTACTCGTCCACATATTGCTCAGAAGGGCCAAATCTTCTTTTCAGCACAACAGATACAGCTTCTTCTTTGCCCTGCTAATTCACGCCTTGTGTACATGTCTGGGATTTTGTTGGTCGGCGTCTCGCGGTTGACGCCCTCCTGTAGCTGTAGCTGATACAGATGAACTTTCGGTTGTATAGATGCAATCTGTAATGCTCTTCCTCGTGTACAGATTCAAAATCTGTTCGATTCAATATTACGTCGCATAGAAACACTTATTGCAACGCGTGGTGGCTGCGCAAAATGCTGATTTTCGATATGTAATATTTTTTTTTTAGCTTTGTAAATTTAATCATTTATTTGTCCCGATACAGGTTGTTTGTGGTGTGGAATAAGTTTCATCAGTTCTGATGAGTTCTTTATGGTTTTAAAATTTTTACAAACATGAGTTTATTACTCATTTTCTAATAATTCAAGGAACTATACAAAAACAAAGTGTATCATCATTTGACATTTTTTTCCTATAATTTAAGTGGAAAGCACTCATTGTTATCAATAATTTCAGCTACATTGCCGCTCCAATATCTTTATTTACTGAAAGATAAAAAAAAAAGAACGAAAGCAAAATGAGCAATAGAATAAGGACTAAAGTTATTTTGTTAAGAAGTAATATACAATACGATTGAGCTTGACAATTACCAGAATATTTGGCAATTACACTCTTTTATTAAACTTGGCTTTGTACGTAAAGATGGAATTTTGCAATCGATTTTTCACTCCCTTCCTGATATGCTTGAATTATAAAAAAAATATGTACACAGGTGTAATTCTGATGAAAATACCATAGTTTAATATTTTTAGAACTTAATTATAAATTAATAAAATATTTTTAAGGCATTTTCCCGTTAGCTGGCCGCAGATGGTAAATCGCCAAATATTCATATTCTTTGTGGTTTCTACTGTTTATGAGTTACAAAAACAATGGAGTTAATTATACGCCAAATAACTCTCGATAAATAGGCCAACGGGCTATGAAACTGCAACAATGAAACATTTTAAACACTAAAAAATTAGAAAATATAAATAAAAAATAAAGAGTGTAACTTTTAAAAATACATGTATATACATTTTATTTTTTTTAATTAACAGAACAATATTTAACGCTGTACGTAAATGTTGGTATGTAATCTAAACAAACATTTAAATAACCAGAAATCAAGCGTTACTTGGACCCTGGAGTGCTATTTTTACCCAACAAAAAAAAAGCGTTCTAAATCAGTCTGGATCTGCTGTATTGAGAGTATTGATGTGATTCGCTAACAGTTGACAGCGTGTTTCTCAACCTTTCTTGTCTACGGCACATTTGATCCCACGGTTATACTTCTGCGGCACATTGAGGGGCACAATGTCAGAACTTTTTGGGGGGGAAGTCAAAGCTTGAAGTGGCAAAAATTTTATTTGACCTTGTGTGCATCTGAGAAGCAATTAAATAGTTTTATTCAGGGCCGTCTTTAGGAGGGGCGGGGCCCGATTGGGAACGACTTTGATCGTCTCCAGGTCTAGGGTGCGTAGAGGTTGGTGGTTTTTGAAGCCCCTATTTTCGAATAGTAATTTTCGTCTTGATTTGATTGAATATTTCTGAGATGATTACTATTCAGAAATAGCTGTACTCAAAATTAAGCACTTCTATGCATCATATGGTCACCAGCCAACATATACTCATGTCCATATAAACAAAAATAAAACAAAAAATCATTATTAGGCTATGTGCCTATGGTAGAATGGAAAGCAATCCAAATGGGCGTTAAAAAAATTGTATGCAACCTGTTAGACCAAAGGGATGTATTTTAATGCAAAACTGCATGCAAGTAAGTCTACAACAAAAGTTTAGTATCACCTCTAAGAAGTTTCGTAGTTATCACTTGTTCTAGTAACTGTGAAGTGATTTATCAAAAATATTAATTTATTTTTATTTAGCACAAAATAGAATTTAAGTACTTTGTTGTAAATAAATTATCTTTAATGGATTCCTAGTTTTTTTTTTTTTTTTCCTCTGAAAATTCTTTTAGAATTTTGTCGAAGTTTAACCCTATACTACGCAGTGATGCATATATGAATCAATTAAAATTTAACATTTTATAAATAAATTCAGTTCCATGCAGCCATTCTATTTAAATAAACATATTCGTCTTAAGTAATTGATCACAAACGTGTGAACAAATGTATGTCAAGATATACTTTTAAAAATTTTCTTGTATCTAACTTTAAATATTAATATAAAAAAAACATAATTTACAAAATAAATATTCACGCAGTATAGGGTTAAACTCTTGCTAATTAAAGATTCAATGGACATAATTTGACATAATAAACTCTTCAAACGTTTTCGCTAAATTGGTGATATTAAATAAGTTTTGGTCTCAGAAAAACTCCTTTCACCAAATGCCACAGGCACTTAAAATGACAAGAAAATCCAAATAGAAATAAATAAATTTCGAAATGTGGTAAATCTATTGTTGCAAGCAAAGAATTCAAGAATTTGCATGGTATTTTGAATCTTTGATGATAGATTTTGTTTTGGATTTGACTGCAGATTCATCTACATATTTATAATCAAATAATTTTATTTTTGAGTAAACACTTACTCCGAATTTTGAATACAGACTCAACATCTAGGTCTTTAGCAAGTTCACAAGCTCTAGTCAAGCCTTCATGAAAAGTTTTACTCTTTTTGGTCTGTATTAGTTACAAATCTTTTGGAATGAATAAAGCCATGTAGCAACATACGTGCTATCACTCTGAAGTTCTTTACTCACATACTTACTTTCTTGATAGAGTAAAAAATTCTAGAAAATTAGTGAGGCCAGAAATTTGAAATTTATCATTTGACTGATCAATGACTGAGCATTAAGTTTTGTTTAAGCATCATCAGTTTTTTCTGCAACTCATCAAGTGCATTACAAATTTCAGCAGTTTGATACCGTACAGCTTTCACACTTTCCATTCAACATCCCCATTATGTTTCACAGAGAGTTTACAAACAGATCTGCAACATGTTTTCTAAATCTGTGAATCTTTTAGTAGATGATGCAAAAAAGATTTTATAAACGCGGCAGAGTTTCAAAGAAAGTCTTTGAATATGAACATGTCTTGGCTATGTCTCTAAAAACTAAGCTGTGGTTGTGATGTAAATAAAGTTCTAGAACTGTTCTGTTGAAGTCGTTGCACTCCAAAGGTGTATACTTTTATATTGGCACCGTTATCATATCCTTTATTGGTATTTTCAATTTCTTGTCTTAATGTGTCAAGTTCACGTTGTACAAATTTTTACCTGTGCTATTTCCTACCTCGAAACAACTGTCGAAATATTCACATATACTTCATGGAACATTTCTTTACGTACCATATTTAAATATCATCAAAATTTGCTCCTGGTGATTCATGTTTTGGATACAATCGAGTATTACTGCAAAATACTTAGCATCCTTGATTCGCAAAATATTTTATTGTAGAACACTTTGATCCACTATATTAATAAATTTATTTTGGATTCAGTTTTTAAATAATGATCGTGTATTTCCTTATTTTGGATTTTTTTCGCAGTTGATGTTCCTGTATAGTTTCTGAATTAAAGTTTAAGAATATTTTTGCATTTTTATTACTGAATAAAATAAAGAATATCTACGTACCTCTGATTTGAGTCGAGGCTCTGATTCCATTCCTGAATTTCTATTTTCCCCGATTAATTAAATCGAATATAATAATAAATCACGTAATGGATTATGAATGATGAATTATCATCGAATTTCTGATGAAACAAGTCTATAATTTTCATATTTCACTGATCAAACTTAAATTCCTGTTTCGAAGCTCGATTTTAAGACCAGAAGATTTTCCTTTAAAACCCAGCAACATTTTCTTATGAAGAATTGTATCTTAAATTAAAATAAGTGACTCCGTTCATAATCATTACTTGAGACTTGAGTCTTTCTTCACATTTTTAATAAGTAGAATATGACTTTGAATGAAAATTTATAACCTTTACAAAAATCAGAATTTACGTTCAGAATAACACCGAATCAAAATAGAATTTTTTTTAGAAAGCAGAAATTCCTCTTCTAATAAGATATTTTATCAAGCACTCGTTGGTTGATGTATGTTTCAAAATTTGTGTGCATAAATAGAAAGTTTGTATTTTTTCAATAAGATTTTTATTCCGTTTACACTTTATCACTTCTTCGAACATTTCTATTGCATTTCTTAATGTAATCTTTTATTTATTTTTTCCACAAATCTTTATTCGAATATGTGATACCATATTCATAATTTCTTAAAAGTATTCAAGCACTAAACCCCATTGCATAGTAAAGTGCAGAATTTTTAATGTTGCATTTTAAAGGAATGATACTTTTGTTAATTCGTAGCAGCTTGAAAGAACTTAATGAAAATTTTTGCGGCACACCTGAGATACTCTCACGGCGCACAAGTGTACCACGTAGAAAACACTTGCTCTACAGCTAAAAGCACTGGAAGGGAATATAAACAGGGTAAACACAAATTGTTTGGGTAATTTCGTAACTGAATAATTTGAGAATGTTAACTGTACAGTACGATTTTAATGCCATATTACTGGTATTATATCATAAGTTTTCAGATATAGTTCTTGCCGCAATGCTGAAGTTTTAGTGGGAATTGCCGTGGAAATGGTCTACAACTATCACCACTTCTTTCTCCAATAGATTTTAGCGTATGGTTTTACTAAAAATCAGGTTTATAAATTACTTCTTCCGAATTCCTTTCTTGAATTGAAATCTCCAATCAGTACTGCATTTATTTTGATCGACGTGGACGTGCTCACAAACATAAGGCAATAACTGATTTACCAATAGAACATTTACAGAGTAACAAAGGGTAGTCATATGGAATATTTCTAAAACAGGTAAATTTCTTGTGTTTCACTATCTTATAATCATGTGCATACTCATGTTTAACTGTATAACTATGCATAATAAACCATTTTCTGTTTGCCCAACTAATTTATGTCCACACTGTATAAAAGTTTTTGAAAAATCGTAGGATAAGTGCTCCAATAATCGGCCACTCTTTAGTTGTCCAGAATGTGATAAAGTGCTTTGTAAATAGTTTATTTTTGGTTCCAAATGAAATATTATAATTTGTCAATGCTCAGAATTCTTTCACCAATCATCAGCCAACAGCAAAGAATTGCGAGTATTTTTTCTGCTTTGCTAATGAGTCATTTTATTCTGGTATAAGTGACGGATTACTGGTATTTTTATCCTATCTAATGTTTCAGTCTTAAAACTGATGAAAAACTGAAGCTGAGAAAAAGGCATTTTTATCGAATTGGCCTGGAAATTTCAAAGTGTATTTCCAAGATCTCCTTACCATCTATATAGCTTGTTCAATAAACGTTTCACCTATGAGAAATCTTATCGGCAAAGAAACTGTGTGTTGTTGACAATTGACAGCGCCACCTATCAGCAAAATTGCGAGAATAAGGGGCGCGAAGCGAATTACGATTCGAAAAGTTCATGAGTCAGTTGTTGAAATGATGTGTCCAATGTTGCATCGCCAACGAGAAATCCGGTTGGCTACTAAGCCATTTGTCGTCGACAATTAACAGCGCCACCTATTAGCACAAGTGTGTGGATAACATGCGGAAAACAAATTCCGATTGATTAGGCCTTATAGATGTAAGAAAGTATTGGTACTACAAAAATATGCACCTTAGAAACATTAATAAAAAAATATTCAATTTTTAAAATTTACGACAAACTCATTTTTTAAGGGATTTCGGGAGATTCCGGCTTGAAAAATAAGTATACTGCATGAGGTCGTTTTAACGTCTAGTAGCTCAGTAAAAATATGCAGGTTTTTGCATAATAAAACATATATTTTTAACTTTCAAAAACCAAATTTGTATTAAATTTTTATTGAAAAATGTGCTGTTTGGACTCATTTTTTCTCGATGTTACGCGGTGGCAAGCGGTACTAAAAATTTCTCCGAGTAATTTCATCTGAATCCAGAGAAACAAAAAGCACATTAAAATGTATGTAATTGTCTAGTCCTTTATCGACGATTTTTTGAAATTTTGTATTTTTGATAAAATGGCGGACTATCAAATTTAATGTATCCGATTTTTTAAAAAACTGTGATATTGTTTTATAAAAATCAAAATATCTAAAAAATTTTAGAAAAGCATCGGTCAATAACTAGAGAAATAATAAGCTGTCATTTACGTAAGGGCAAGGAAATTGATTCATCTGCTGCCGATATATTTCTCGCACTAACTTAAAATACATTGTTTAGAAAGCGTGTTTACAGCTTTGCAACAAGTGTCACTCGCTCGTAAAATATGCGACGAAAATAGCTATAGTTTCTGTAAAAGTTTAATTTTTTTTAAAAACGGCTTTGCGAGAATACTTACGTCCGATACTCAGAAATGAAAATAAATAAACAAATAAATAAAACAAATAAATAACAAAAGCATGTTTTGAAGCCGAAAATCTCCCATAACCCCTTAATAAATACCAATTCACTTTTTGTTCTGTTTCCTTTATCCTAAAAGATATTTGGATTACGATGCACGTGGTACTAACGAATGGAACTGGGTGAATACTTATAAAACGTCCTATACTCAGAAATGAAAATAAATAAACAAATAAATAACAAAAGCATGTTTTGAAGCCGAAAATCTCCCATAACCTTAATAAATACCAATTCACTTTTTGTTCTGTTTCCTTTAGCCTAAAAGATATTTGGATTACGATGCACGTGGTACAAACGAATGGAACTGGGTGAGCAGAGATCAGTTGGCTGATGCACAGACACCACAAGTGAACTGGCCCAAAACTGGAAATGGCGGATCGATTAAAGGAAAAGGAGAGTCGAATCCCACAAAAGGTAGCAGCCATGCATTGTAAATTAGTTGTTTGCATGAATTTTCAGAAGATATGTGAATTTTTTAAGCATAAACGATCAAGCAGTGATTCCCAAATTTATTGTTATCCGATCCAATTTAAAATTTAAATTTTTTGTGACCCACCTAATATTTAGGTATATAAAGGCTTCTGTTATAACCTATCCTAAGAAAATAAAAGCAACCCTCTGTTAATAAGTATACCCAAAGAGGGACCAAGGGGCTGGCATTCATTCGGGGGCCCACCTTCTTATACTGTCACAAAGAATTAAACGTTTGCTATGCAGATATGAATATATGAATACAGATATAGATAAATATATGTTTTGTTTTTAATCTTATCCTACTCTTACAGTATAAAATATTATTTATATTCAGTATGCAAGATCAAAATAGATTTAACATATATATCAGCTTTGAAAATTTTGCACACTAAATTTGCCTCTCCCTCCGTAGTGAGAGGTCCGAGAGCCACGGCCCAGTTGCCTCATGCTTTAATCAGGAATTGGGTATCCCGGCTAATTCGGGTATAAAAATTGCATGTTCGTAACTTTAAAATCTTACAGATACTACAAATGATAGGTTTTCTTACTTTTTCTTTCTGTTTCATTGAAACAATGCGTTCTTCTAAAATGAAATTATGTATACATTTATGTAGGTGTATGAGGCACGCAGAGTTTGCAGAGTAGATCAACATAAGACATTTATTTACAATTAAACGAAGACAAAATATATACAGCTCGTATGCGACTGAGCGCCAACATCTTTCTTAAAGTAACAACAGCTCTCGCTCCCGGAGCATCATCATCGTAACTGTACGCGCATGCGCCATATGTACGGAGAAGAGAAAATGAACGTTGTATTCCAACAATTCCCCCCGTACAACGTGCATTCTCTTAACAAGGCATTAATTACTCTTCTATTATGCAAATATTATATGCAAATTACAGAGAAACAAAATATAAAATTACAAATACAAACAGTATATACTTTAAATTTATATGGAAAAAGGATACAGAATAACATTGAATATTTTTAAACACTTAGTCCTATTAAATCACAACATTTCTTATGTTTATAGGCACTTAAAGCTTTTGTTAAAATGTCTGCTGCCATATTTTCAGTTTCTAGATATTTAACCTCTATTTCTCCATTCTCAAATATTTTGCGCACAAAGTGATGGCGAATGTCAATATGTTTTGTGCGAGAATGATAAATTGGATTCCTTACTAATTTTTGAGCAGATTGGTTATCGCAGAATATTAAAGTAGGTGCAGAAACTATTTCAGGAGAAAGTTCATTTAAGAACTGTCTGAGATGTAAAGTCTCTTTAGCAACCTCTGATAAAGCCATATATTCTGCTTCAGTTGTGGATAATGCAACAGTTCGTTGTTTTCTCGATTCCCAAGATATAGCACCACCGGCATATTTAAAAATGTATCCAGTATAGGAGTTTCTATCATTGACATCTGAAGCCCAATCAGCATCAACAAATGCAACTAAGGACTTAGTATCACGTTTAAAAATCAGTCCTTGGTTTTGAGTACCTCTTAGATATCTTAAAACTCTTTTTGCAGCTATCCAATGAGGTTTGTCTGGATTGTTGTTGAATTGACTTAGAAAATTCACAGCATGAGTTATATCAGGTCTAGTTGCTACTGATAAATACATAAGAGAACCAATTAGTTGACGATAAGGAATATTATTCATTTCAGATTTTTCTTCTTCAGTTTTGGGACACATATCTTTAGTAAGCTTCACATTGTTATCAAAAGGTGTAGATATTGATTTTGATTCTTGCCTATTAAATTTGCTCAGAATATCTTCAATATACTTCTTTTGAGTAATTTTAATACTGTCCCCGTTTTGAATAAATTCTATGCCCAAACAATAGTGTAACAAACCTAAATCTTTCATTTTAAAAGATTTGGCTAATTCATCTCTAATATATTCATAATCTTGTTTACATTTAGTAAGAATTATGAGATCATCAACATAAACAATGATAATAGCTTCAATTGGAGATTTAGAAAAATAAACACATTTATCAGCATTTAGTGATTCAAACTTCATTTGTTTTAATTTTTCATCTAATTTATTGAACCATTGTCGACCTGATTGTTTTAATCCGTAGAGGGATTTTTTTAATAAACAAACTTTGTCAACATTAGATTCATATTTAAAACCTTCAGGTAACTCCATGTATACTTCTTCAGTTAAATCACCATTTGCATAAGTCATAATAAAATCTAATTGATAAGCTGTAAAACCATTTTGAATACCATAAGCAATCGCAGTTCTGATCGAACTTAATCTGGCTACAGGCGAAAAATTTTCTTCAAAATCAATTCCAGGTTTTTGAGAACACCCTTTTGCAACTAATCTCGCTTTAAACTTTTCGATTGACCCGTCTTGTTTATATTTAGTTTTTAAAACCTATTTACTTCCTATAATTTTCTTATGTTTTGGCCTATCAACTATTTGCCATGTATTTTCTTGCATTAAAGAATTAAATTCTAATTCCATTGCATCTATCCATTCATGTTTAAAAGGCCCGTTTAAAGCCTCAGAAAATTCCGGACATGAGTCAGAAAATAAATTTTCCATTACAACTTGGGATTTTTCTTCTTTTGGAATTATCATTTTAAATTCTTTCCTGGGTCTACCTTTTTTACCAGTTTTTATTTTTCTCGGCTGACCGCGCACTCTTGTAGGGCTAGAAAAGGGGTCGGAAATTTCATCCGATTGCGTATCAACATCACTGTCGCCACCGCTGTCTGGTTCATTTTTGACGGGAGGAGATGTTTCTGCTTCTTGCGTAATTGTTTTATTTTCATTATTTTGAGAGAAGGGAAAAAATAATTTTATTTCACTGTTTGAAGGTAAATCGTTTTCAAATTCGTTAATAAATCGGACGTCTCGGCTTATAACAATTTTTCTGGAATTCTTATTCCACAGCCTATACGCTTTTGATTCATTTGAATATTCAACAAAAATATGCTCTTCTGATCTAGGATCAAATTTTCCTTTACTTTGTCTCTTATTTAGTACAAAACATTTTTGCCCAAATATTTTAAAGTATGATAAAGTTGGCTTGATGCCAAAAAATACTTCGTAGGGTGTTTTGTTATCATTTAAACGTCGTGAAGGGCAGCGATTACGGATGTATACCGCACAATTAATAGCTTCAGCCCAAAAAGATTGTGGGAGATTGCTTTGTAATAGTAAACACCTCGCCATTTCAGCTAAAGTTCTATTGGCCCTCTCTGACGTTCCGTTCTGTTGCGGAGTTAGTGGTGATGAAAATTCTCGTTTTATACCGCTTTCTTCGATATATTTATTAAATTCTTCCCCGTAATATTCTTTACCATTATCCGTACAAAGAATTTTTATTTTCTTTCCTACACGGTTTTCAACTACAGCTTTGTATTTAACAAATGCATTTTTAACCTCATCTTTGGTTTTAACAAAACTGACTTCAATGTAACGTGATTTATCGTCAATAAAAGTAACGAAATATCGCGATCCTCCGTGGGATGGAACTCTCATAGGACCACACAAATCTGAATGTATAAGAGTCAATAAATCGTCACTTTTAAAGTTTGATTCTTTAGGAAAAGAACGCATAGTTTGTTTACCTTGAATGCAAATTTTACAGTCTTTAAGAGACTCATTATCATTGAAATTGAAATTTCTGACCATATTCTTTGATTTAAGTCTTTTTAAATCAGACTCATTTAAATGACCTAATTTAAGATACCATTTTAGAAAATCGCTTACCTCTGCTATCGCAACTCTCTCGATGCTTGGGTATACGTAATATAAATCCCCACGACGGACAGCATGTACTAATGTAGAACCATTTGGTTCGATGATTTTAGCATGTCGTTCTTTAAAAAACACTGAACGATTATTGGCTGTTGCTTTAGATGTTGATAGCAAATTACACTTTAATTCTGGAACACATAGAACGTTCTTGAGTGTGAGATTAGTAATTCCACTCCCGTTAGGTACTGTAATGAAAACTGTTCCTATACCTGTAATTTTCGCTGTTTGATCAACTGCAAGCTGTATAGTAGAATTCGTACGAGGATGAAACTCTGAAAATAAATTTCTATCTTTACACATGTGAGATGTACATCCACTGTCCAAACACCATTCAGAAGGTTCTTGATATGCGTCATTAAATGCCATACTAGTCGGTTTTTCATAATTAGTGGCTATCATCGATCCTTGATTTCCTTTGTTTAAAGATGTAAGCTTTCTATCAGTGTTGGATTCCACTTCTCAGTCCACACAACTTCGAAATAAATCCGGTCTATCGATATGCTGCCACCACCGATATTAATACGTGATATCGGGCACGATCCGTGAGGTATATTCAAGAACAACCTAACTCTTTCAATTAAAGTTAAAGTAACAATTTATTAACAATATTTACACTTAAACTCGGATGTAAATTATCCGGTTTAACACTAAATCAAAACAATTACAGAAAACGCTCTACGTGTACCGTTAGACTACGTCAATTCATTCCGAACTCAGATTTCTATTAATCTCACACACTCCAATCCTGCGTTCGAACTCACTCAAGTCTCAGCGCTCATTTCTCGCGCAACCTTCACCCTTCGCCACCACGCTAGAACTAACTTTCTCTCTCTCGTAAACTTCAGAACACCCTCCTTTCTACGGGGTTTCTCCTCTGTTTCCAAGGGTCCTTGACAACCCTTCCTCCCTCTTGACGGATCTGTCTTCCTAAATAAAAAAGTGCAATCGCTTTCTTATCTCTGAAAGACCACATTGCAATGGAAATACTTCTTTCATTCTGTCCAAGTCGCCACCCTTCGGATTAAGATTTTCTAAAGGACGCCTTTAACGGTACACAATAGATACATATACAATACATACACTATGCTAATCCCTTAAGAATAGCTTTCAACTCTTGCAGCTGATTCTAAGAAACCTGACAATCAGCTATTTTTTTTTCTACATTCGGAAGCTTTGTGCCCGATTTTCGAACAATAATTGCACTTGAAATTTCGGTAACACCTTTCCGAAGAAAATTTTTTATTTGGATTCATTTTCCATTTTTCATTCTTCTTCTGTTCTTGATTATTTCTTTTATTTTCTATATAATATGCGTTTTGTGAATCTTGAGTGGATTTTCCTTTTCTGGCATCCCATTCTTCTAACATTTTAATTTTCAAAGATTCGGGTTTGGGTAACTCATCTCTGGATTCTATAGCGCATCTAAAATTTTCGAAGTTTTCAGGAACACTGTAAAGAAGTAGAATTGATAATAAATCATCCGCGATTTCTACAGAGTGTCCCAAAAAGGAGTACCTATTTTTAAAAATGAATAAGAAACAAACGAATAAAGTCATTAAAAAAATTCTTGCAGGAAACGGATGTGTGAAGTCTGGAATTTTGTTTAGAACACGTTATTATGATAGTTCAAAATCTGACCGACAGATGGCGCTACAGCACATTTTGGTGGCTATATGAACAAACGGAGCATGCGTGAAGACCAGACAGAAGCAGACTTGGTCAGTGAAAGTTCATTCTAAGACTCCGGCATGTTATTGTGATGAATTGAGGACATATTGAAAATACTGTCATTTAATTTTCAACTATTGCTGATGAATGCAGTAGCCATCTGTCGGTAAGAATTTTAACTAACATAATAAAGTACTCTAAACAAAATTCCAGACTTCACACAACCGTTTCCTGCAAGAATTTATTCAATAACTCTATTCGTTTGTTTCTTATTCATTTTTAAAAATAGGTACTCCTTTTTGGGACACCCTGTATTTCCATATTTTTCAGTTTATCAACTATTTCGAAGAAAATATTTAAATGATCAGCCATCGTTTCATTTATGGACATTTTTTCTAAACAGAAGCTGTTTTAACAGAGTTGCTTTCTTCGCGGGTCCCCTCGATTCATAAGCATTTTTCAGTTTATTCCATACGGCACTTGAAGTCGTACAATGCTTTATATGACACAGTTCACTAGCATTTATAGAAAGAATTATATCTGCACGAGCTTTTTGATCAGCTTGGAGCCACTTCTTTTCTTCTGCGGTTCCTTCAGCCGGTTTGATTTCTTTACCAATTACGTAATCCCAATGATCATTTTTGATTAATACAGCTTCGATTTGAAGCTTCCAGCTATCAAAATTGTCTTTTCCGAGCTTTTCAATTGTCGTTACATGAGACATAATTATGCAGAGTCTCTCACAGCCAGAAATAATGCAAATGATAAATAGAACGAAGAACAGTTCTTGGTTTCGATTAGGCTTAAGAGTTCGAAATCCGAATGTTCGAATTAAAAATAATTTCTGCTAATTATAGCGCAGTGAAATAGCGTCTCTGGGCCCATAACCAAATGTAGGTATATGAGGCACGCAGAGTTTGCAGAGTAGATCAACATAAGACATTTATTTACAATTAAACGAAGACAAAATATATACAGCTCGTATGCGACTGAGCGCCGACATCTTTCTTAAAGTAACACAGCTCTCGCTCCCGGAGCATCATCATCGTAACTGTACGCGCATGCGCCATATGTACGGAGAGGAGAAAATGAACGTTGTATTCCAACAATTTATAGTCCTTTTACCTGAAAATAAATAAAAAAATAACTATGCTCAAATTAATCCATGTGTGTGGGAATTTGGGTTGAGTGTGTATTAACAAAGAAATAAGTGGTTTATATTATAACTATACTTAAGTTACCCCTCTAAAGGTAAATTTAGGTATGTTAAGAAACAAAGAAGACATTTTAGAGGATTATTGATGAAAGTTTTTTAACCCCGGAGAGGTCGGGCATATCCAAGGTATGAATAGTTTTTACTTTGTCACCAATAAATACAAATAATAATATTCGTCATCTCATTTAGTCAAAGACAATTGTTACAAATTCTGCAATGAAGCAAGTTGAAGATTACTTTTCGAAAAATTGTGGTGACAATTGTAAAAACCGCACGCAAGCTGGGTATGTCATACCCGGCGTGACTGCTTCCAGGTTAAGCTTAAATCTAGGATAAAAAGCCTACACTGATTGCTGCAGCAGTACATTTATTAAATCCTTCTTGACATCTCATACAGCTATTTTGAGTTTTGAGATCATTCCCATCATATTTCATGGGACTTTTATTTACATATTTGCGAGGCATGTCTAAAAAAGGATAACTAAATCATTTTACATGTTTGGTTCTAGAATTATATCTATAACCAAATTATCCCACGTATTAAAACTTACGATTATATGCTGATTACTGTCATTTAACATTAAACTTTTAAGTCAAATTATTGTAAACAAATGTAATGTAAACATATCTAAGTTATAAAGCTGTAGATCAGATGATTTCCTAACTATGTGATCTTAAGTTGGTGTTTTGAAGAAATACCAGTTAAACTTTTTTTTTTTTTATATAGAGAGTAACCTTTGTTATCTAAAGCTTTTTCACACTAAAACAGTGGGAAACATGGTATAAACATATGACATAAATTAAACAATTCTATAAACAAATAATTAATAATGTTAGGTTTTATAAAATAAAAATGCAATTTATATTTAAACTGCCCCACTATACCCACCTCGACAGGGGATATTGAAAAATACACAGTTTTCAATAGTTTCAACTCGCCAGTTTTGAAAAATTCAAAATTTTGCCTAATTAAATCACAGAAATGCTTTGATTAAATAATTTAAAATTTCAATCTGGAGGCACGGCAGTGCCTCCGCCAAGTCGAGAGAGGACAGCCGTAAGCATACTTTTCTGGAAGCAACTCAGGGCACTTTTGACACCCCATATCTCCGCGCTGGAGTATCCCAAAAATTTTAAACTTCAATTATAGAGAGTATTTGGCCCACAGGACCAAAATTTAAAATTACAACTTTCTGTCTTTTCTAGTTCAGGCGATATATGAACTCAAACATTCGATTTTTTGTCACTTCTTACTCACTCCTTCACGCGTCATCAAAAAGATTGGGTAGATCCCGTAGCCCCAGAAACTTGACATTTGGAAAAAAGGTAGTGTTTAGGATACAAAGAAAGGAAAAATTATAAAATCCAGAAAATTCGAAAAAAAAACATTCGAAAATTCAACAAATTCCATCAAAATTGAAAATTGAAAATAATACGATCTTGTAGTCTTGGAAGCTTAAGATTTGGTGTGAAGGTAGTGTTTAACATCCAGAAAAAGAAAACATCAAAAACACCAAAAAAATCGAAAGCAAAATTGAAAAAATCGAAGAAATTGAAAAAAACCGAAAATTTGAAGACAATCCGATTTTGTTGCGCTAGAAAATTAAAATTAGGAATAAAGGTAGTATTTAGGATACAGAAAAAGGAAAATTAAAAAAATCCAGAAAATTCGAAAAAAAAATAAAAAAATTCGAAAAAAATTGAAAAAATGAAAATAATTTGATACGATAACGCTCGTATTTATAAATTAATTTGGATGAAACTAATTGTGTGTATTAAGCTCACCAATGCCTCGACCGAGTTCGTTGGCCAGCTTGGTCCGCCATCTTGTTTCAAGATGGCGGCGACGGAAAATTTTAAAACTAAAATAAATATACAAAAAAGTTAAAAAAAATCAAGTTTATTTTTTAATTAGGTGTTAGGACTTGATACAAGGATTCCAGAGCATTTTTTGTTTTACCTCTATCTTAAAAATTGGCTGAGATAGAGCAGTTTGAAATTCTAGGGTGGCTGACATTTTGAAACAAAACAGCACATTACAAAAAACCAACAATAAATTTATGGTCAATAATGGTCAAGCAGGTGCAATCCCGAATGAATACTCCATGTTATTATAACTGTAACTTTGACTTCGAAATTTTGATACGTTGCATTTTCTATTTGTTGATATTTTTGAACTATGATTTACGCTAAGTGAAATGTTGTTGTTGAAGAGGGATTTTCCATGTAAATCCGAAACGTCCAATTTTAATATGTTTTTAATGTTTTATGAAAGTGTATTGTAATGTCTGTAATTTTAATGATTTTAATATAAATTTATAAGTTTTAGTGAACGCGATTTCTCGCAAATTATTTTCTTTCATTGTTGTAATCATTTTCCCAATCATACGCATAAAACTATATACTCATATCCATTAGCGCCAAATTCTCGCCAAACTTGGCGACAAAAATAAGTCTTCATAAATAAAGCCAACTTGGCTATAGCTCAATAATTTGGCGAATTTCTTATTCAAATTCAGTGTAAACGAATCTTTTGTAAACGGTTTCTTTGCATTTTAACTTGCTGTTTTCGAGTAACATTAGCTAAAATTTTAAAACGAATATATAGGAAAGCTACCTTTTCCTGCCGGTACAGGCCGGAGGACTTTTTTATGAGTTGTAGGATGCAATCTATGTTTTGCATTAAATAAAGTAAAACATTGAAAAACAAATCCCACAGGATGGGGATAGTTTGTTTTAGATAGATTTTAAGGTAATTGTCCTATTAGCTAGTACACCTTCCGTTATTGTTTTGTGTTATTTTCCCCGGATTATGCTTTTCTTTTCTTTTGTTTACGAATTTTGTAATAGAAAAGTTCCGCTATAGACAGGCTACGTTATAGACCTTTTTTTTTTATAGACAGGTTCATTTTCTTTCACAGGCTTTACTCTATTTAATTTATATAAGAAATATTTGTTGTTAAAAGATGTTGGTCGCACAAAAATTTTCACATCTCTCCCTCCCTCCCGACATTACTGGTTGGTTATGGCTTGATAGTCCTTTCTAAATAAAATCATGGTGATTCTAAGATTCTCTTGATTTATCTCTAAATTGAACATAAACGATCCTAAGAAAACGGATCAATGAATTACTATATTGGCATGAGGAAATTTAGTTGCAGAAAAATGGAGCATATAGCTAACATTAAGTCTAATAGGAAAACCACAGCCTTGGCAAGATCTGGAGGCACGGCAGTGCCTTCGCCAAGTCGAGAGAGGACAGCCGTAAGCATACTTTTCTGGAAGCAACTCAGGGCACTTTTGACCCCCCCATATCTCCGCGCTGGAGTATCCCAAAAATTTGAAACTTCGTTTTTCTAGAGTATTTGGCACACAGGACCAAAATTTAAAATTACAACTTTCTGTCTTTTCTAGTTCAGCCGATATGTGAACTCAAACATTCGATTTTTTGTCACTCACTCACTCGTTCACGCGTCATCAAAAAGATTAGGTAGATCCCGTAGCCCTAGAAACTTGACATTTGGAAAAAAGGTAGTGTTTAGGATACAAAGAAAGGAAAAATTATAAAATCCGGAAAATTCGAAAAAAAAAAAACATTCGAAAATTCAACAAATTCCATCAAAATTGAAAATCGAAAATTATACGATCTTGCAGTCTTAGAAACTTAAGATTCGGTGTGAAGGTAGTGTTTAGTATCCAGAAAAAGAAAACATCAAAAACACCAAAAAAATCGAAAGCAAAATTGAAAAAATCGAAAAATCGAAAAAAATCGAAAAATTTCAAATAATCCGATTTCGTTGCGCTAGAAACTGGGAATTCGGAATAAAGGTAGTATTTAGGATTCAAAATAAGGAAAAATTAAAAATTCCGGAAAATTCGGAAATAAAATACAAAAATTCGAAAAATTCGAAAATAAAATACAAAAATTCGAAAAATTCGAAAAAAAAAATTGAAATAATTAAAATAATTTGATTTTTTTAGCCTTAGAAATTTAAAATTCGCAGTAAAGATAGTGTTTAGGATTCAGAATAAGTTAAAATAAAAAAGGCAATAAAATTCGAAAATAAAATAAAAAAATCGAAAAAATCGGAAAAATCGAAAAATAAGGAGAATTTGAAAATAATTCGATTTCATAGCGCTAGAAACTTGAAATTTGGGATAAAGGTAATATTTAAGATACTAAATAAGTAAAAATTAAAAAATATGGATAATTAAAAAAATACCCATAAATTAGTGCAGACGATATATGAACTCAAAGTTTCGATTTTTTGTCACTCACACACTCACTCACTCTCGCGTCATCAAACAGATTGGGTAGATCCCGCAGCCACAGAAACTTAAAATTTGGAATAAAGCTAGTGTTTCAGATACAAAGAAAGAAAAAATTATAAAATCCGGAAAATTAAAAAAAAAAAAAAAAAACATTCGAAAATTTAAAAAAAATCGAACAAAATTGAAAATTGAAAATAACACGATCTTGTAGTCTTAAAAACTTAAAATTTGGTGTGAAGGTAGTGTTTAGAATTCAGAAAAAGAAAACATCAAAAACACACAAAAAAAATTGAAAATAAAATCAAAAAATCGAAAAATTTCGAATAATCCAATTTTGTTGCGCTAGAAACTTGGAATTCGGGATAAAGGTAGTATTTAGGATGCAAAATAAGAAAAAATTAAAAAATCCAGAAAATTCGGGAAAAAAAATCAAAAATTCGAAAAATTTGAAAAAAATTGAAAAAAATTAAAATAATTTGATCTTTTGGCCTTAGAAACTTAAAATTCGCGGTAAAGATAGTGTTTAGGATTCAGAATAAGTTAAAATAAAAACGCAATAAAATTCGAAAATAAAATTAAAAAAATCGAAAGAAATCGAAAAATAAGGAAATTTTGAAAATGATTCGATTTCATAGCTCTAGAAACTTGAAAATTGGAATAAAGGTAATATTTAAGATACTAAATAAGGAAACATTAAAAAATATGGATAATTCAAAAAAAAAAAAAAAAAAAAAAGAAAAAAAAATAGAAAGAAAGAAAGAAAGAAAAAGAGAGAAATTGAAAATATCATGATCTCGTAGTCTTAGAAACTGACAATTTGGTGTAAAGGTAGTGTTTAGGATTCAGAAAAGAAAAAAAGAAAAACACAACAAAAATTGAAAAAAAAAAAATCGAAAAAAAAACGAAAATTTGAAAATAATTCGATTTTGCTAGAAACTTAAAATTTGGAATAAAGGTAGTATTTAGGATACAAAAAAGAAATAAATAAAAAATCTGTAAAATTCGAAAAAAATCGAAAAATTGAGAAAAATTCGATTTTGTAGCTTTAGAACTTAAAATTCGGCGTAAACGTATTGTTTAGGATACAGAAAAAGGAAAAATTAAAACACAATAAATTCGAAAATAGAATAAAAAACTCGAAAAAGATCGGAAATTTCAAAATAATTTGATTTTGTAGCGCTAGAAACTTGAAATTTGTAATAAAGGATACAAAATAAGAAAAAATTAAAAAATCCAGAAAATTACAAATATAATTCGAAAAAATCAAAAATTGAAAACAATTTTATCTTGTAGTCTTAGAAACTTAAAACTTGGTGTAAAGGTAGTATTTACTATTCAATAAAAGGAACAATTAAAATATTCGTTAAATTCGAAAATAAAATCGAAAAATCCAAATATCTTTAAGAAATCGAAAATTCGAAAACAATTTGATTTTGTACTGCTAGAAACATTAGTTTTAAGATTATTGTCCTATTAGCTAGTACAACGCCCCTAATTGGTTTATGTTATTTCCCCCGGATTATGGTTTTCTTTTCTTTCGTTTACGAATTTCGTTATAGAAAAGTTCCGCTATAGACTGGCTACGATATAGGCGATTTCTTTATAGACAGGTTTATTTTCTTTCACAGGTTGTACTCTATTTACTTCACATATGAAATATGGATTGTTAAATGATGTTAGCCCCACAAAAATTTTCACAGCTCCCCCTACCCTCCCGACATTACTGGCTGGTTATGGCTTGATAGTCCTTTCTAAATAAAATCATGGTGACTCTAAGATTCACTTGATTTATCTCTAAATTGAACCTAAATGATCCTAAGAAGACGGATCAAATAATTACTATATTGGCATGACAATCAGGTAACTTAGAAAAATCAATAAATTTATAAAAAGTCGAAAATTTGAAAATAATTCGATTTTTTAGTCCTAGATGCTTGACATTTGGCAGAAAGGCAGGGCTTAGTACACAAAGTAAGGAAAAATTAAAAAATCCGTAAATAATAAAAAAAAAAGACTAAAAAAACGAAAAAAAAAACATCGAAAAAAGGAATATAGTTTGATTTATTGGAAATTTCCGTAAATTTTAATTTTGGCTTTCTTTTTATACTAAAAAGTTCTTTTATGTTAAATGTCAAGTACCTAGGGCTGCCAGTAATATCTCAGATGGATAGCACCTATCCTGGAAGCAATTGAGAGTACTTTTGACACTCCCCCTCCCATAAATTAGTGCTTGCCTAAGAACCTGAAATCTCTTTTTATCTACAGTACTTTTCAAACGAAACTAAAGCTTCAAATTTTTTATACCTGTAAATAATAGGGACAGAGTGTGGGCTTAGCGAAAATCAGTGGATGATCTCCCAAAATCAAGAAAAGGAGGATTACGTACAAAAAGAAGTGAAATCTCATCAAAAAGTCACCTGTAAAAAAAGCAGCCAAGTCTCGTAACTCATTTACCGTAAAAAGTACTGAGATCGTATAAAGCCAAGTTTAACTATCTTATTAACTCTGAAATTTTCATTCACAAATCACTCCTAGTCTCTACATCTTTAGTTAAATATTATTTGGTGACTTGGCAATTACGCAGCAAAGGGAAGTTATTACACATTACTATGTTATGGGATGGGATGGAATAATTTAATAGAGGCAAATTATATACGCACAGGGAAGTTATTACACCTTAATATGTTATAGTATTATTTGATTAAGACTAACTCTATACATCACATTCTCGTGCTACGTAATTGCCAAGTCACAAAATAATATTTAACTAAAGATGTAGAGACTAGGAGTGATTTGTGAATGAAAATTTCAGAGTTAATAAGATAGTTAAACTTGGCTTTATACGATCTCAGTACTTTTTACGGTAAATGAGTTACGAGACTTGGCTGCTTTTTTTACAGGTGACTTTTTGATGAGATTAAAAATTACTGGTAGAAAATCAAGGATTCTCAGCACGTTATGCGTCATGTATATGTGACGCTCGTCGTGAAAATGTTAGTTAGCATGGCTCTTTACAAAAAAAAACTGGTTTTCTTAATTGGCTTACGACATATGCATTCTTTAAACTCAAAACGAACAGATAATGTTTCAATTATATTAACGATAGTATTTGAATAGATGTCCGATCCTTATATTTAATGACGTTTTATGACTCAAGACGTAAATATTATCTATACTTTATAAATTAATCATGTATATGGCTTTTCAAACAATATATGCATTATTTAAACTCAAAACGAACCGAACATGCTTATGTTCAAGTTCAATTAGATTAACAATTGTATCTGAGTAGATGTCTTCCTAAACTTTTTCCTTAATGTTTCATACCGTTTCATTTCTCAGAAAGATATACTATATCTAAATATTATTCAATTTAAACCAAAAATATATCCGTATTTACGACTTAGAAGAAAATGTGTGTAATAAAAAATAAATGAAAAAAGTAATTTACTCTTATCAATTACTATTTGGTATGCGTTAAATTTCACGTGCATTGTAACACCTACTTCATTTTTGTATGATTATATTCCACCAGATTTTCTTGTATGTTAAGTGAGATTTTAGGCCATATTTCCATTACAGTTTACTTCAACTCATTTTCATTTGAAGCACTTCTCTTGCATAATTTTTTTCTCGAAATATTCCACAAACATTCAACGGGTTTAAGGTCTGTAGACTGTCGTGATGACCCAAAGCAATGTTCTCTTCCGGATAAGCCATGTTTGTGAAGAGCCATCTCTATAATAAAACCGTAAGTCATGTGACTGTCATCAACAATTCCGGAATGCCCGCTTCACTTTTTCATATGCCAGGCGGCCATTTTTATTCAAAATTATTTTTTCGAATAAAACTTAATAAATGTTACATTTTTAGAAAGATCGTTCAAAATAAATTAATATTTGAGAGATGACTTACGTTCAATTATGTATATATTCTTCAATAACTTCAGTTGAAATTAGCCTCGCAGTTCAAATTCTCTATCCATGAAAGTAAACAAAAAAAAAGATTCATTCGTCGTGAAGGTTTAAAATATTAATCCATTAAACCATGGAGATAATCGTTCGTAAAGTAAATTTTCCGTGAAAAATTTTTTGGAGCGCTGCCTGGTTTCAAAAAAATAATTCGTACCAGTGACACAATCAAAGTTTACCATAATTATGTGCTATACAACTCAACTTCATTCTTTATCTTTTCTTGATGTAAGCTGAATGTAAACAAATACAACTCCTGTAATGATATTTAATGAATCAAATTTCGAAACAAATTGTCAGTTAATTTGGTATTTATGTATTATACGTGCAAGGAAGAGAGACCACTGAAAATGATTGTTAATCACCAATCATATTTACCATTATTAATGACCAATCGCTTTCAAAACAGTAATTTAATATACATTTACAAAATACATAACATCATTAAGTACTTTTGTGTTATTTGGGCGCAAATCTCGCCAATAGCATATTTAAAATCGCCAATACCAGCTTTTATTTTTCGCGTGTGCAAATTAGAAACGATACTTTGATTTTGAAATCAAATGTTCTGATGGAACAGCTGTCGTAGACGCACCAGGGCACTATATTAATTATAGAGTTGCAATATAGAGAGAAAAAACGAATTGCTGTAATTAGAATTATAGGCGGTAATGTTGGTGTGACATATTTACGTGATTATCAAAACTGGCTTCCAAAAGTTCAATTTTTCACCAAACTATACTCGAAAATTACGTGTTATAATATGCACTCCGATTATGTCACATTATTCAAGACGTTTTAAATGAGAATAATGATAGATTTTCTTCTTGATTCTCCCGTAATCTAGTCTACAGCCAAAGTTAGCGAGAAACAAACAAACAAACAAAAAAATATTGGCAACAATATGGTTCAGTGTAAATGGTGGATATCATTAAAGACTTCACAAAATAGACTTCATTGCACCAAATAGTATTAACTAAAATACGCCATTTGGCAATGGATCCAATTACGGAAAACTACTTAATATGTTTAAGAATCTCCTCATTAGCAAGCATATTGCAACTGATAAGAAAACGGATATGAAGCATAAATGCTTAAGTTGGTTAAGCGGTTTTTGTCAAGAAAGATGAAATACATAACAACAAAAAATATGCGAAATGCTACCATGATCGCAAAAGTTTTTGATTTGTCTATTAGAAACTTCCGGTTTGGCGAAGGATTACGGAAAAAAAATAAATTGTGAATAAAAGTAACGTGTTACAGTGCTTAACATACATTTAAGGGAGACCAAACTGGTCGCTAGTGGCGGCTAGTTCTTATATACTTATGCTCAATACTTTTTCTGATTTTTGCCAGATATTTTGAGAAGTTTTGATAACATTTGAAGTTAGATTCGCTTTAAACTCTCTTACCACAGCGCTTACTTCCATATTAGTCAGCTATTTCGGTCTTCCTGTCCGTTGAAAATTTTTAATCTATACTTATATTTAATCTATTTGTCAATGATTTTATGTACTGTATTATGGCTTCTTTTAGAAATGTCACCTACTGTTCACCAAATAATTTTCTTTTTTTTCTTCAATTTACATATTGTTTTGCTTTGCTATAGATGTTTTTTTCTCCTTGCTAGAAAAAAAAAGTTTAAAAGACATTATCAGATTGAAAGTTAACTTATTTTAAATTCCTGTAAGAAAAAAAAGAGGAGGGGAGGAATTGATCAAGATTGAAAAAAGATAAAGGAAAGAGTTGCCAATATTTGCTTTCTTTTGACGCGTAAAAATCGATGTATTTTCAGATTAAAGGAATTATTTCTTGTTGTGCTGTGTTTTCTTTAATGTTTATAAGAAATTAGATTCTTGTCAAAAAACCAATTAATTCTACATTATTACTTTATGTTATTATTCAATAATATGTTTACAGTGGAATATTTAATATACGAAATGTGGGGGGATTACATTTTTCTCTCTCTCATACGATTGAAGACATTTCACTACATTTCAAATTTATCTTCACAGATGGCTCCTGGATGTCCGATACCTGGCCATCAGGAGGAAATAGAAATGATGGTCCTGACATGGGATGGAATATGCAACCCCAAGGAAATAACAAAGGCAGCGCTTATCCTGATGATGACCAAGAAGGAGACCTAGAAACCATTCTCAGGGGTGTCCCAGGAATGGATTTTCCGAATTTCGTGACCGTACCGGACACTGATTTTGATTGCTCTACTATGCCGTCACAGGGATATTACGGAGACGTAGAAGCTGGTTGTCAGGTAGATTTTGCTTAAACATTTCGTGATCCTTCGTAATATAATCCTTCGTCGTGTGACCGTAGCCAGAATTTTATTTAGTCATTAAACAGTCTTGGCTGTATTAGTGACTAAAAAAATGTGTTTTACTAGTAAATTTTATGATTTTTTCTGAATTTTTAAATGTATTTTGTATAACAATATTTTGTACGGAATAGAAGATATAATCTAATAAAAGAAAGACGCCTGTGTGTGTACGATGGTTAGGGAAATCTATCGTATACAGAGGTTTAAAAAATTGGATCCGAATAGACGAAGACAGGCCCACTTGCATCTGAGCCTTAGATTTTTAATTTTTTTGTTTATTTTATTGAAGGAAAAAAGTCTCGCATTTCCATGATTTTTAAAGTTCGCTGCCACTTTTGAGCCACTCATAAAAGCATTCCGAATTGAATCTTTCAGCCCAATATTGTCCTCTTTTCAAAAAAGTTTATTCTAAATACGTATAACGATTTTTGAAGTTTTCACGAATTAAGAAAAAAGTCCCTTTTCCGCCGAAAAATAAGAAGTTCGTTCTTTATCAACCATTTTCTGTTTGATACTGTATCCATCCGATCTTATATTTTACAGCCCTGTATGGAGCAGACTTTCGAGAATCGATAAGAAAAAAAAATAAAAATATATTAATAATTTGAATTTATACCATTTTTTAAAAATATATTAAGAAAAACATTTCTAAGGACGAATTTGAAAAAAGAGCGAAGCAATTTTACCGTTTGTTTGTTAATATGACCCTGTTACTTATCGTGAAAGCCAGTTGCTATGATGATGGGATTTCTTCGTAAGTGAGTTGAATGAAACTTTTTATGGGCAAAGATTAATATATTTAAAGTGATTCAGTCATGTGATCTTGCTGTAGTTTTTTTTATATATAATCTGGAGGCACGGCAGTGTCTCCGCCAAGTCGAGAGAGGACAGCCGTAAGCATACTTTTCTGGAAGCAACTCAGGGCACTTTTGACCCCCCCCCCCCCCCCCCATATCTCCGCGCTGGAGTATCCCAAAAAGTTGAAACTTCGTTTTTCTACAGTATTTAGCACACAGGACCAAAATTTAAAATTACAACTTTCTGTCTTTTCTAGTTCAGACGATATATGAACTCAAACATTCGATTTTTTGTCACTCACTCACTCACTCGTTCACGCGTCATCAGAAAGATTAGGTAGATCCCGTAGCCCTAGAAACTTGACATTTTGGAAAAAAAGTAGTGTTTAGGATACAAAGAAAGGAAAAATTATAAAATCCGGAAAATTCGAAAAAGAAAACATTCGAAAATTCAACAAATTCCATCAAAATTGAAAATTGAAAATAATACGATCTTGTAGTCTTAGAAACTTAAGATTCAGTGTGAAGGTAGTGTTTCGTATCCAGAAAAAGAAAACATCAAAAATACCAAAAATATCGAAAGCAAAATTGAAAAAATCGAAAAATCGAAAAATTTCAAATAATCCGATTTTGTTGCGCTAGAAACTTGGAATTCGGAATAAAGGTAGTATTTAGGATGCAAAATAAGAAAAAATTAAAAATTCCGGAAAATTCGAAAAAAAAAATTCAAAAATTCGAAAAATTCGAAAAAAATTGAAAAAATTAAAATAATTTGTATTTTTTAGCCTTAGAAACTTAAAATTCGCAGTAAAGATAGTGTTTAGGATTCAGAATAAGTTAAAATAAAAAACGCAATAAAATTCGAAAATAAAATCGAAAAATCGAAAAAATCGGAAAAATCGAAAAATAAGGAAAATTTGAAAATAATTCGATTTCATAGCGCTAGAAACTTGAAATTTGCCATAAAGGTAATATCTAAGATACTAAATAAGGAAAAATTCAAAAAATATGGATAATTCAAAAAATACCCATAAATTAGTGCAGACGATATATGAACTCAAAGTTTCGATTTTTTGTCACTCACACACTCACTCACTCTCGCGTCATCAAAAAGATTGGGTAGATCCCGCAGCCACAGAAACTTAAAATTTGGAATAAAGCTAGTGTCATAATGAATAGAGGAAAGTATATTCAACTAGGTAAATTATATCCAATGGTTGGAGTATCATAGTTGAGATTTTTACCAACAGAGCGAAAATATGACGGGACCAGGACTCGAACCTGGGTACTTTGGTTTGCCGTACCAACGCTCTCCTTACTGAGCTATCCCGACGATATCCCGGACCGGCATATCTCACTCTTATTTGTTGGACAAGGCTGCGAACTGCAGCGCTAACTTCATTCATCCGAGCTATAACTATAGCATTTACATCATGAATCTTGAAATAGCACGGAAACTCCTGTATACCATGTAATTAGGTCATAATGAATAGAGGAAAGTATATTCAACTAGGTAAATTATATCCAATGGTTGGAGTATCATAGTTGAGATTTTTAGCAACAGAGCGAATTGATATCGTCGGGATAGCTCAGTAAGGAGAGCGTTGGTACGGCAAACCAAAGTACCCAGGTTCGAGTCCTGGTCCCGGCATATTTTCGCTCTGTTGGTAAAAATCTCAACTATAATATTCCAACCATTGGATATAATTTACCTAGTTGAATATACTTTCCTCTATTCATTATGACCTAATTATATGGTATACAGGAGTTTCCGTGCTATTTCAAGATTCATCAAGTAAATGCTATAGTTATAGCTCGGATGAATGAAGTTAGCGCTGCAGTTCGCAGCCTTGTCCAACAAATAATAGTGAGATATGCCGGTCCAGGATATCGTCGGGATAGCTCAGTAAGGAGAGCGTTGGTACGGCAAACCAAAGTACCCAGGTTCGAGTCCTGGTCCCGGCATATTTTCGCTCTGCTGGTAAAAATCTCAACTATGATATTCCAACCATTGGATATAATTTACCTAGTTGAATATACTTTCCTCTATTCGTTATGACCTAATTATATGGTATACAGGAGTTTCCGTGCTATTTCAAGATTCATCATGTAAATGCTATAGTTATAGCTCGGATGAATGAAGTTAGCGCTGCAGTTCGCAGCCTTGTCCAACAAATAATAGTGAGATATGCCGGTCCAGGATATCGTCGGGATAGCTCAGTAAGGAGAGCGTTGGTACGGCAAACCAAAGTACCCAGGTTCGAGTCCTGGTCCCGGCATATTTTCGCTCTGTTGGTAAAAATCTCAACTATGATACTCCAACTATTGGATATAAAGCTAGTGTTTCGGATACAAAGAAAGGAAAAATCATAAAATCCGGAAAATTTAAAAAAGAAAAGAAACATTCGAAAATTAAAAAAAATCGAACAAAATTGAAAATAACACGATCTTGTAGTCTGAAAAACTTAAAATTTGGTGTGGAGGTAGTGTTTAGAATTCAGAAAAAGAAAACATCAAAAACACAAAAAAAATTGAAAATAAAATCGAAAAATCGAAAAAAATCGGAAAATTGTAAATAATCCAATTTTGTTGCGCTAGAAACTTGGAATTCGGAATAAATGTAGTATTTAGGATGCAAAATAAGGAAAAATTAAAAAATCCAGAAAATTCGAAAAAAAAATCAAAAATTCGAAAAAAATTGAAAAAAATTAAAATAATTTGATCTTTTGGCCTTAGAAACTTAAAATTCGCTGTAAAGATAGTGTTTAGGATTCAGAATAAGTTAAAATAAAAACGCAATAAAATTCGAAAATAAAATCAAAAAATCGAAAGAAATCGAAAAATAAGGAAATTTCGAAAATAATTCGATTTTATAGCGCTAGAAACTTGAAATTTGGAATAAAGGTAATATTTAAGATACTAAATAAGGAAACGTTAAAAAATATGGATAATTAAAAAAAAAAATCGAAAATTTCAAAAAAAAAATGGTACTCTGGGAGTGCCGACAGAAGTGAAAACTTGAACAATTACGTGTGTATTTTTTGAATCGTCAGGAAACGTTTTATTGTGCAGGAAATACTTTTAAATGAAGTGTTTTTTTTTTTTATTCATTATTATAAACTACTACCACAAAAATTATATTACAATTTTCATTTAATGCGCTATTGTACATTATAATATTATATTATAAACTGAAATATTTCATTATTTTCATTTTTTCTTTTTATATTACTTCTGTCTAATTTTTTTTCTCGTGCTCGTTAAATTATAATATTTTCCGTGTTTTGTTATTTCATTTTCATCTTTTGATTTGGTCTCGCGAGTTGAGTCACTTTTATCTGTTTTCACCGCGCGTGCTAAATTTATCTTGAAATAATTTTCTGAATTATTTTTACCAATCATTTCGTTTTCTGCACGTGAACTATTTCCTTTTGATACTTTCGCTTCATTGTATGAATTGGCAACATAATTTAATTCTTTATCGGAATTATTTACAACTTTAAGGCAACGTACTTGAAAAGTATTGCGCTCGGCAACAATTTTAATTTCCTCTTCATCTATCGCCAACTTTAGTTTGCTGATCACGTCTTGCCCTATTACAATATCGTATGCGAGAGATTTTGAAACATAAAATTTCGTTGATATAAGAAACCCATCTTCAAAGTGGTGTGAAATTCTATTCATGGTTTTAACATTACGTCTCGCCGCATCATAATCGTCTAGTTTACTTATTAATTTATTAATTTTTGGAAGATCATCACTAAAATGTTCTTTCATTTCTATAGGTAACCTTTTCTTAATTTGATCTACTACTATTAATTCTTTTAAGGATTCGAAATCAGATACTTTAAGACCGCTAATCTATTCTTCCAAATGATTTCTTAATTCAAATGTTAAATCGCGCCAAATGGCTGAAAATTATTTTTTATGTGACATTAATTTCTGTCTAAATTCTTCTGGCGTCATTTTGAAGCGTTTAAGAAGTAAATCTTTTACATAATCGTAATTGTTCGCCAATGTTTTTGTCTCTCTAGCTTTAATATTGGCGATTTCTAACGGAATTAAACTTAACAAATGTGTGACCCAATTTTCTTTATTATATTCATTCGAGAAATTTGTCTTTCAAATAATGCTAAATAGAGACTAATATCACTTTTGCTGTCAAAGTGAGATATTAATTTAAGCAAATCTATGGTTGCTTACCTTAACCAGCTATTGCAGAATTGTCGCCAAATATACAGAGGTGTCGGGGTACTTTTCGGTTAGCCGGGCGCCAGTGTGTACATATACAGGGTGATTCATAAAAGATGGGCAGAACTTTAAGGGGTTATAGTACACTTAAAGACAAATAATATTAAATAGGAGACTAAGGGTCCCAGACGTATTCCCAAGGAGATAGGGGGCATTAAAGTTTAGGGTCCGAAATTTCAAATGATTATAAAACATGGAAAAATTGGTCGATTCGTTTGCGGTTTTTGCAAAAAATTTTCTTTATGCCAGTATTTTCTTGAAATAAAATTTTAAAGTTCAATTTCAAAAAATGCCGATAGGGGGCGCTTTAGACTTTGGAGTAACAAACAACTATTTTTTAACGTTATTTTTTGTATTTCTTTAAATGATTTCGAAAGCTTAGACTTAAACTTAAATTTTGATCTAAAAATCTGAGTCCTAACGAGTAGTTAAGTAGCGTAAACTGAAATTTGAAATTTGAAACCCTTCTCCCCCCAGAACAAAAATCAGTTATTCCCGATCTTTGTGTCGTAGATTAGGCTCTAACTACTGCCGCGTTTTGCTAAAATTATTCTTTATGTCAGTATTTTCTTGAAAATAAATTTTAAAGAAAATTTTCAAAAAATTCCGATAGAGGGCGCTTTAGACTTTGGAGTAACGAACAACTATTTTATACCGTTATTTTTTGTGTCTCATTAAATGCTTTCTAAAGCTTAGACTTAAACTTAAATTTTCAGCTCAAAATCTGAATCGCTGAGCGTGGTTCAGTAGCGAGGGGAGGGGGTTCAAACTGAACTGTGCTCAGGAGTAGAAATTTCAAACCCCTCTCCCCAGAAACTTAACCACGTCTAACGATTCAGATTTTGGGCTGAAAATTTAAGTCTAAGCTTTAGAAAGCATTTAATGAGACACAAAAAATAACGGTATAAAATAGTTGTTCGTTACTCCAAAGTCTAAAGCGCCCTCTATCGGAATTTTTTGAAAATTTTCTTTAAAATTTATTTTCAAGAAAATACTGACATAAAGTATAATTTTAGCAAAACGCGGCAGTAGTTAGAGCCTAATCTACGACACAAAGATCGGGAATAACTGATTTTTGTTCTGGAGGGAGAAGGGTTTCAAATTTCAAATTTCAGTTTACGCTACTTAACTACTCGTTAGGACTCAGATTTTTAGATCAAAATTTAAGTTTAAGTCTAAGCTTTCGAAATCATTTAAAGAAATACAAAAAATAACGTTAAAAAATAGTTGTTTGTTACTCCAAAGTCTAAAGCGCCCCCTATCGGCATTTTTTTAAATTGAACTTTAAAATTTTATTTCAAGAAAATACTGGCATAAAGAAAATTTTTTGCAAAAACCGCAAACGAATCGACCAATTTTTCCATGTTTTATAATCATTTGAAATTTCGGACCCTAAACTTTAATGCCCCCTATCTCCTTGGGAATACGTCTGGGACCCTTAGTCTCCTATTTAATATTATTTGTCTTTAAGTGTACTATAACCCCTTAAAGTTCTGCCCATCTTTTATGAATCACCCTGTATAAATACATATGTATATACATAAATTTGTATATATATATACATCCATATATGCATATATATGTGTATGTATATATATATATGTATCTGTAGATATGTGTAGATATATGTGTGCGTGTATATATACATGTATATATATTACTGGCGCCCGGCTAACCGAAAAGTACCGGTGTCGGTGACGGTCACGGTAACGGTGTCGCGAATTCAATGGTTTTTTACCATCTCAAAAAATGCCCAACGCGCCTAAAGAAGTTTTCACTTCAAAAATAGAAAGAAAGGAAGAAAAGAGAGAAATTGAAAATAATATGATCTCGAAGTCTTAGAAACTGAAAATTTGATGTAAAGGTAGTGTTTAGGATTCAGAAAAAGAAAAAAATTAAAAACACAACAAAAATTGAAAATAAAATAAAAAAATCGAAAAAAAAAACCGATAATTTGAAAATAATTCGATTTTGTAAAGCTAGAAACTTAAAATTTGGAATAAAGGTCGTATTTAGGATACAAAAAAAGAAATAAATAAAAAATCTGTAAAATTCGAAAAAAAAAAATTCGAAAATTCGAAAAATTGAAAAAAGTTCGATTTTGTAGCTTTAGAACTTAAAATTCGGCGTAAACTTATTGTTTAGGATATAGAAAAAGGAAAAATTAAAACACAATAAATTCGAAAATAGAATAAAAAACTCGAAAAAGATCGGAAATTTCAAAATAATTCGATTTTGTAGCGCTAAAAACTTGAAATTTTTAATAAAGGATACAAAATAAGAAAAAATTAAAAAATCCAGAAAATTATAAAAAAAATTCGAAAAAATCAAAAATTGAAAATAATTTTATCTTGTAGTCTTAGAAACTTAAAACTTGATGTAAAGGTAGTATTTACTATTCAATAAAAGGAACAATTAAAATATTCGTTAAATTCGAAAATAAAATCGAAAAATCGAAATATCTTTAAGAAATCGAAAATTCGAAAACAATTTGATTTTGTACTGCTAGAAACATTAGTTTTAAGATAATTGTCCTATTAGCTAGTACAACGCCCCTAATTGTTTTATGTTATTTCCCCCGGATTATGGTTTTCTTTTCTTTCGTTTACGAATTTCGTTATAGAAAAGTTCCGCTATATACTGGCTACGATATAGGCGATTTCTTTATAGACAGGTTTGTTTTCTTTCACAGGCTGTACTCTATTTACTTCACATATGAAATATGGATTGTTAAATGATGTTAGCCCCACAAAAATTTTCACAGCTCCCCCTACCTTCCCGACATTACTGGCTGGTTATGGCTTGATAGTCCTTTCTAAATAAAATCATGGTGACTCTAAGATTCACTTGATTTATCTCTAAATTGAACCTAAATGATCCTAAGAAGACGGATCAAATAATTACTATATTGGCATGACAATCAGGTAACTTAGAATTAAAATCGAAAAATCAATAAATTTATAAAAAGTCGAAAATTTGAAAATAATTCGATTTTGTAGTCCTAGAAGCTTGACATTTGGCAGAAAGGCAGGGTTTGGTACACAAAGTAAGGAAAAATTAAAAAATCCGTAAATAAAAAAAAAAAAAAAAAAAAAAAAAACATCGGAAAAAGGAATTTAGTTTGATTTATTGGAAATTTCAGGAAATTTTAATTTTGGCTTTCTTTTTATACTAAAAAGTTCTTATATGTTAAATATCAAGTATCTAGGGCTGCGAGTAATATCTCAGATGGATAGCACCTATCCTGGAAGCAATTGAGAGTACTTTTGATACTCCCCCTCCCATAACTTAGTGCTTGCCTAGGAACCTGAAATCTCTTTTTATCTACAGTACTTTGCAAACGAAACTAAAGCTTCAAATTTTTTATACCTGTAAATAATAGGGACAGAGTGTGGGCTTAGCGAAAATCAGTGGATGATCTCCAAAAAGAACCCAAAATCAAGTAAAGGAGGATTACTTACAAAAAGAAGTGAATTCTCATCAAAAAGTCACCTGTAAAAAATGCAGCCAAGTCTCGTAACTCATTTACCGTAAAAAGTACTGAGATCGTATAAACCAAGTTTAACTATCTTATTAACTCTGAAATTTTCATTCACAAATCACTCCTAGTCTCTACATCTTTAGTTAATTATTATTTTGTTACTTGGCAATTACGCAGCACAGGGAAGTTATTACACCTTACTATGTTAGGGGATGGGATGGGATAATTTAATTACACTCTAAAAAAAATCCGTGAAAATACAAGAGATTTTCCGTGAAATTTCACGGAGAAGTTTCATTTTTCCAAAACAACAGTATAATTTCCGTAAATGACATTAGTTCCGTAAAGGAGATTTCAAATCCTTAAATATGCAGAATATTTTCCTTAAATTTAATAGATTTTGTCCGTATTTCTTTCAAAACAGTACAATGTCCGTATTTCTTCCAAAACAGTGCAATTTCCGTAAATAACTTTTAGAGGTTTGCGTACAGAAATCGTTGTTTGAAATGTGAATTAAGATTGTTGTATTTACTAGAGTTCTTCAAGGATCCAGGCCTGACCCGGCTCGACATGCTGGCCCATTCTAACCGGGGCCGTGTCTGGACAGTAATTTTTTGTGAAAATAATAGCAATATTTATAATTTTTTAATGAAATAGTGAGAAATTGATTTTGTTTTTATAATTTTGAGTATTTTTTTTTAATCTGTTTTTTTATTTTTATTGATAGTGTTTCAAAATTAAAACTTTTTTTTTCACTAATTTTTTAAAATTTTATTTTAACTTTTCTAACGTGAGGCAATATTGGGTTATTTAAAGGTTTCATAACACAATATCTCTGCAAGTTATCGCTACGTAAATTGTATTAAACTAAACTGATTTGGCTTATAAATTTATGAATTAAACTAAAATTTATTATTCTATAAATTATAATTTTACAGCGTTAAAATTTTTTCTTTAAATTTATAAAAATAGTTAATATTTTTCTTTACTTTTATAAAAATGAAGTTTATAATTTTATTAATTTTATAATTTATTTCTTTAGCTTATAATTTTATAAATTAAACTAAATTAATTTAAACTAAATCAAAAGCAAGTCCAAATTTAAATCTTACCTATCACAAGATCATTAATTTCGAAATTGTCTTTAAGAATAATTTTTTTGTTTTAATATTATTAAAAATATTCAGTTTGACAGAACCGTACACAAAAGTTCTCAGCATAGCTCAAATATAATAATTTAATTTATTATAAAATTGTTTATTTACGTATGTTTTTTAAAATAAGAGATAACGAGAAGTTATTTTAATAGCATGTAATAAATACGTCTCCATCAGGTAATTATTATTTTTATTGGAATTGATAAATAGATCATCAGACAAATAATTAAATAAAGTATATGTTCAAAAAAAAAAAAAAAGAAAATGTTGTATCATTACAAAAGGATACAATCATGCAATGACTCTTAATGCAATGTCTCTTAATACAATGTTTTACGCATATGATACATAATAAGTTAAAATTTATCGGTTATAAAGCATCAAATAATAAACAAAATACTGAAAAATATGAAAAGAAAATACTGAAAAATATGAAAAGAAAATATTGAAAAATATGAAAAGAAAATACTGAAAAATATGAAAAGAAAAGGCAAAATCCTCAAACAAGGGCGACCCCCGATTTGGCGATTTTTTTGACACGCGCCAAGCACTGACGCGCGCCAACCCAAAACTCGGCAACCTCCAAATTCCACCCAATCAGAACGCATGCTTCCTACGGCAAGCCTCTTTACAAAGTAAACATCGATTTTATTCCTTTTTTCGAGTATTTACAAAGTTTTAGCAATATTTTCTTTACGATTTTTCGATTTTTACAAACTTTTAGCAATATTTACCTGCGTATTTATATATTTTTACAAACTTTTAGCAATATTTCTTCCGGATATTTAGATTTTTTCAAGCATTTAGCAATATTTTCCCCTGTATTTTTACAAAGTTTTAGCAATATTTTCCTCCGTATTTTTCTATTTTTACAAACTTTTAGCAATATTTCCTTCGAATATTTCAATTTTTACAAACATACAGTTATTAACTTACATATATGTACGATTCACGTACATTTTTCGAAAAAAAAAACCCTTGATGCATGGAACTCAACGTGCCGCGACTTCTAGAATATATGAAACTCGTACAAGCAGCGATTAGTAACTTATATATGAACGCTTCGCGTTCATTTTCCGAAAAAAAAACACCACTGGATGCATGAATCTCTATGTGCAGCAGTCTCTAGAATATACGAAACTCGTACAAGCAGCGATTAGTAACTTATATATGAACGCTTCGCGTCCATTTTCCGAAAAAAAACACCTCTGGATGCATGAACCTCAGTGTGCAGCAGTCTCTAGAATATACGAAACTCATACAAGCAGCAATTAGTAACATACATGTACGCTTAGCGTACATTTTCCGAAAAAAAAAAACACCTCTGGATGTATGAACGATAACTTGATGTAGTCTCTAGAATACGTGAAATACATTTTATCAAATAAAATCAACAAAAATTAACTTACCTTTTGCTATTTTTGTTTCTATTTAACCCATATTTTAATTAGCAATAATAAACATATACAAGCAAACGCAGCGGCATGTGTGGAATAAAAAATAAACGGTCTTGTTGCCAAAACGTCTATAGAAAAATAGTGTTGGCACTACAATAATATATATATAACTATATAACACTCATATTTCTCATCTTTCGGTTTTTTTTTTATTATTTCACAGGAATTATCCTTCTATGACATACGACAAAACGTCAAATCATTAAATTTCACAAAATACATTCCACAAACGTAATTCAACAAATCCGACACACAATAATCCAATCATAACCTTCCTACATCTTTGCATTGAGCTCAAAATACAATCCAATCTCCAGAACAAACAACAATAAACCAACCAATCAACCACAGTAGGCGTGGAAGAAACATAACAAACGAACTGGTAGCAAGAAAATCTCATTTATCGCTTCACCAACTTCGACGCCGCCAAACACCGCCCTTGTTTGAGGATTCAACCAAAGAAAATATTGAAAAATATGAAAAGAAAATATTAAAAACTTTGGAACTGAAAGAAATCTATGGAACCTTCAAATTTTTGCATCATAAAAAGTGGCTGCAATAAGTAGCAACGCTTGAATAAGTCGGGCATCTAATCATGGTGTAGGGGTTTTGACCTCCGGTTCAGTAAGCGAAAGATTGCGGGTTCGATTCATATCGAGGGAAGGATTGGTTATTTACACAAAACTCACTCAGAAATGAGAAGAAGAAAAAAAAAAGCCGTATATCTGTATATCTAGGTTGTTCTTGAGAAGAAACTTTTATTTTTTTTTTTGGTCCTATAATGTTTACTTTAACATTATAAAAAATTCTAAAAAATACGGAAGATATCTGTTATAAAACGGAAATTTCAGAAATCACGGAAAATTTCCTGGAATTTACGGATTTTTTTTTCCGTTAAAAAACGGAAATAGTACTGGCGTCTCGATTGCCAGTACAATTTCCGTTTTTTCAGGAATTTTTTTTTACAGTGTAAGGCAAATTATATACGCACAGGGAAGTTATTACACTTTAATGTGTTATAGTATTATTTGATTATGACTAACTATATACATCACACTAGCCGCCACTGGCGACCAGTTTGGTCTCCCTTAAATGTATGTTAAGCACTGTAACACGTTACTTATTCATAATTTATTTTTTTTCCGTAATCCTTCGCCAAACCGGAAGATTCTAATAGACAAATCAAAAACTTTTGCGATCATGGTAGCATTTCGCATATTTTTTGTTGTTATGTATTTCATCTTTCTTGACAAAAACCGCTTAACCAACTTAAGCGTTTATGCTTCATATCCGTTTGCTTATCAGTTGCAATATGTTTGCTAATGAGGAGATTCTTAAACATATTAAGTAGTTTTCCGTAATTGGATCCATTGCCAAATGGCGTATTTTAGTTAATACGATTTGGTGCAATGAAGTCTATTTTGTGAGAGTCTTTAATGATATCCACATTTACACTGAACCATATTGTTGCCAATATTTTTTTGTTTGTTTGTTTGTTTCTCGCTAACTTTGACTGTAGACTTGATTACGGCAGATTAGAAAATCTATCATTATTCTCATTTAAAACGTCTTGAATAATGTGACATAATCGGGGCGCATATTATAACACGTAATTTTCGAGTATGGTTTGGTGAAACATTGAACTTTTGGAAGCCAGTTTTGATAATCATATTCCTTTTAAACCATATTTGCTGTCAGCACTTTTGACCCGTGGCGTAGAATCTGATTAAAATTCACGTACTTCCTTCTAGATGCCGATCTCTGTTCGACTCTATTTTTCTCTGCTCTCCTATTTTGATATAGTTCAGGAGTTTTCATAACTGCATAATTCCCTTACTTTGGCATTTCTGCTTAATGTCTACTGACTATTAAGATCCGTAACTTGTAAATACGCCACGCCAACATTACCGCCTATAATTCTAATTACAGCAACCCGTTTTTTCTCTATATATTGCAACTCTATAGTTAATATAGTGCCTCGGTGAGTCTACGACAGCTGTTCCATCAGAACATTTGTTTTCAAAATCAAAGTATCGTTTCTAATTTGCACACGCGAAAAATAAAAGCTGGTACTGGCGATTTTAAATATGCTATTGGCGAGATTTGCGCCCAAATAACACAAATGTACTTAATGATGTTATGTATTTTGTAAATGTATATTAAATTACTGTTTTGAAAGCGATTGGTCATTAATAATGGTAAATATGATTGGTGATTAACATATTAACAATCATTTTCAGTGGTCTCTCTTCCTTGCACGTATAATACATAAATACCAAATTAACTAACAATTTGTTTCGAAGTTTGATTCATTAAATATCATTACATGAGTTGTATTTGTTTACATTCAGCTTGCATCAAGAAAAGATAAAGAATGAAGTTGAGTTGTATAGCACATAATTATGGTAAACTTTGATTGTGTCACTGGTACGAATTATTTTTTTGACACCAAGCAGCGCTTCATAAAATCTTTCACGGAAAACTTACTTTACGAACGATTATCTCCATGGTTTAATGGTTTAATATTTTAAACCTTCACGACGAATGAATCTTTTTTTTGTTTACTTTCATGGATGGAGAATTTGAACTACGAAGCTAATTTCAACTGAATTTATTGGAGAATATATACATAATTGAACGTAAGTCATCTCTCAAATATTAATTTATTCTGAACGATCTTTCTAAAAATGTAACATTTATGAAGTTTTACTCGAAAAAATAATTTTGAATAAAAATGGCCTGGGCATATGAAAAAGTGAAGCTGGCATTCCGGAACTGTTGATGACAGTCACATGACTTACGGTTTTATTATAGAGATTCTCGTGCTACGTATTGCCAAGTCACAAAATAATAATTAACTAAAGATGTAGAGACTAGGAGTGATTTGTGAATGAAAATTTCAGAGTTAATAAGATAGTTAAACTTGGCTTTATACGATCTCAGAACTTTTTACGGTAAATGAGTTACGAGACTTGGCTGCATTTTTTACAGGTGACTTTTTGATGAGATTTATTTATTTGGAAAGAAATTAGTTTCATTTGAGGTTCGCTTGGAAAAACCAATTAACGTAACGAGATATATTTAAAGTTAACCCGGAAAACGGTAAGGTAATTTTAAGTATATTTATGGTTATTTTCCACGATAGGTATAGAATGGGTGCAGAAAGATACAGAACTAATGGTACAGAAGCAAATCAAACAGAGACGCCGCCAAAGGGAGGAAGAGAAGGGCTGTTGCCCGTCCCTAGACTTTGACATTTAGTTAACCAAATTTACTTTTTCTCCGATAATTTTGAAAAAAAAGTAAAATTTATCATTTACAGGTGAATTAAAATAATTAAACATTACAAAAAATAAGAACTTTTTTTTTTTGTTAGGGGGAGTTTTGCCCTCTTTAACCCTTTGAGAGGCGGTGTTATATATTATATACCACCTAATTTTAATCCGATTCAAACCAGAAACTTTTAATTAAATTTTACTTTTTTAACTTTGGCGAGGAAAAAGGGGAAATATTGCTTTTCCTTATTTTGAACTAAATTCTTTCCTAAATTCCGGTGAAATTTCAACGTTAGAGGAGCACAAGTGCTTGCCCCTGAAAGGGTTAACCCTCAGTAGAAAGTAGAAGGATATGTTCAGTTCTGTTTTCCTTTTATGTTCATGTGTTTATAATTTATTTGAAATGCGAAATGTTCATGTGAATAAAGGAAAAAAGAAATTACTGTTTCGATATTTCTTTATAAAAAATGTTGGTGGAAACATATTTGTGAATATTTAATATTTATTAATTGTTAAATTTCTGTGTTGCTTTTTGTGTTTTTAATATTGTCTTTCACGGGGGTTCTGACCAAAATTTATGCGTTTAGCTTATTTCATGTTTGTATCCTCTATTTTGAAAAACGCGACCAAAACTCCGGAATAGATCTGTTTCAAAAATGTGCCCCTCCAAGGATTCCTTTTGCCGGCGTCTATAAACTGGAAAAATTTGTTCACTACGTCCAAACTCTATTGTTAAATTTCAAACTGAACAGGGGTTTAAAATGTACCAGGCGGAAATCCTAACATTAAGGATAAGATGAGAAGTTGTAGGAAGATGCATATTGATAATTAGGAGCAGATGGACAAACCGGGGGTGTCAACATGGGGCCGATGGCGATTCTTATTTAACTCTCTGGTAGACAGCAACATTTTCTAGGGACATAAAAAAACTGATTTTCAAATATATAATTGATCTGATTTAATTGATTGAACTGATTTAATCAATCAGAAAACAGCCGTTACCTGCCGCGATAGGGGAGGATGCGGATCGGGAACCGAAACATCCTCCACTCAAAGTGAAATGAACAGAAGCTCGATTACGGATGTCACCGTGACCGGTGGCATTATAATCTCTAAACATATGTGATCGAGATCTTTTCAATTTAGCTTTGAATGGGGAATGGTGCGTTCGAGAGGTTGCATCGACCGCTGCCGTAAGGCTGACTGCTGTTTTTGTGATCGATTAAGTAAGATCAATTGCATGCTTGGAGATCAGCTTATGAATGGTTAATTTAAAAAGTTGCTGTCTCCCAGATTATAAGCATACAAATCGAAAGAAAAAGAATTGAATTTCAAATAATATTCTTGAAGAAAATACATTTTATAAATCTTGCTGCTTGTCAAAGTTGACTGAGTTTGTACATTGTTGATGTCATCTTAATACAGTGAACATGGCACCTACCGGTCGTAGTGGCATGCTATACTGCTAACATTATCAATTAAATACCGAATATAGATGATCTTCTTAAGTACCACTACATGAGACGACTTTTTTTGTTGCAAGCTAATGTTGGATACATCTTGGCCTAATTTTGACCACATATTACATCCATTGGCATTAAATATTGCCTCAATATTGGTATTGCTATTTTGTTAATATTGCGACAATACTGACATGAACTGAACGTAATAAAGACAATAAAACAATATCATCTCAATATTGGCTTGACACGTGGGTTTAACACTAGCATACTCAAATTTTGACCTTTTCTAACTCCATGACGATTTCCGAAAAAAATACATGAACTGTGTACATTTATATTTCATAATTGTTTTATATTGTAATTTATTAACAATTCTTAACACTTATAAACATTCTTTATAAGTGTTTATGGCTTCGGTTTGTCTGTCTGCCGCCTGCCGTTTGCGTACGTCTGCCGTCTGCGTATTGTCTGCCGTCTGCAGTCTCATGTCTGTCCGTACTCTAAATCTTGTAAATATTCGGATTGCCATTTAATTGATAAACGTTATTGAAGTTTACTATAGCATGTTCGATATTGAAAATGAAGTGTGTAGTATTTGTAGTTTCTAGTAAACCGTTTGCAGTATTTTAATGAGGATTATTTAAATGACTATTTCAAACATAATGGAAAAGATATGCTTTTGTGAAGAATACTATAACATACATTCTGTAGAATATGGAATTTAAAGCATTTATCATTCATTTACAGGGTCTCACAAAATAATTCCACTGTTACACATTGGCCTACAGAGAAAAATTGTTTGCAACGTATTTTAATGATGCTACATTATTTCAAATAATGAGATTTATATACACTATTGCGGTGCACTACAAGATGCTTACTGCATAATATGACGTGCATAACCGTTATCGTTCATTTACAGGTACACACAAAAGGCTTCGGCTACAGTACTGTCTATGACAGTTATTATATTTCATAATTAATTTCTTAATGATAGCAACTTCTTAATGATATATAGTCCGGGTGCTAGGAGTGAAAAAACTGCAAATCGTGAAACAGTTATACCGTTTGGTCAGTATCTACTCTATATTAATACAAAGCATAAAAGAAGGGGAGGCATCGCTTAAAGTCGGGAGAATTCAAGATGGCGGCTGTTATTCAAAATGGCATCATTTTCGGGAATTAGTGCAATTTCGTTTCTATTCATAGTATAAAAGCATGTTTGATGGAAATTTCGATATTTTTAGATAAAAAATATTATTTGTAACACTTTATAGCACAGTCGAAAAGTATTTATGAATTCAGTTTGCCTGTTTGTCTGTCTGTCTGGTGTCTGGTCGTCTGTCTAGTCGCGAACTAACTCGAAAAAAAAATAACCGGATATCCAGATAATTAAAATATGGTATTGTATAGTATACCATAACAAGTTTGGTATTCATTTTCAAGTGTGCATCATTCATAATTCATTTACAGGGGCAATCAAAAGTATTCCGTTATATTATTGTCTGTAGACGAAAATCGCTTGCAATGTGTTTTAAAGATGTTATACTCCAGTGGCGCAGCCAAGGGGGGGGGGGGGTTGGGGGTTAACCCCCCCCCCCCCCAGAGATAAAAAAATTACTATAATTGCCGCTTATATGAATCAAAACAACTAAAGTTAAAATTAAGTTTTTTGGCCTTTCCGCCTTGGCAGAATCCACCGCTTTCTTAAATCAAATTCTATACAACAATGTGATTCAATTAAACGGCGAAAATTCTACTTAAAACTGTGAAAGCGCATATTACACGCATAGGTTATGTCGCATAGGTTATGATTTTTGGACTGCGTCACTTTGTCGAGACGTCTTATAGTAAAAGATGGGTCATATACTCTCACAGAGACGCTTTGAGTTATATAGTATACAGTGGTCTGTTTTTTAATTGCATTTATGTCTTTGTTCCACGTTCGAAACAATAACAGATCATCGAATTCCAGAGAAAAAAAAAAACATACACATTGTAAGTCTATCTCAGTTTCAAGTGGCTTTTTTTGCGTTTTTTGCTCTCAGTTATATCTAAGACCAAGCTATGTGCGTACCCAGGAAAAAAATCTTTGCAAAAGTAAGAATTTAAAAAAAGTACTTAAAGTTATAAAAAGCTATTTTTCGATTATGAGCAGATTTTTGCAATCGGTGTTTCTTTCGAATCATTTGTTTCGTAGGGGGTCCAGGGTTCGGAAAAACTACTTTTTGTTTGTAACGAACTACAACTACAACTACTTTATAAAAAATGTAGTTAACTATAACTACAACTACTTATTTTTAAAAGTAGCGACTACAAACTACTTTCCAAAAGTAGTCACTACTTCGCTACTTTAGTAATCATCGCTAATTAAATACACCGCAAACGATTTTTTCCGATAGACCATAATGTAACAGAATTGTTTTGAACGTCCCTGTAAGCGAGATATAAATGCTACACTTTTTATTTTCAATACTGAACATTCTATGGTAAACTTCAATAACATAAAACTTTCATGGCAGTCGGAGTATATTTATGAGAGTTAGAGCACGGACAGACAAACAAAGCAAATTCATAGAACCTTTTTAATTATGTTGGAATTTTTTTTTAAAGAGGAAATTTGAAAACAAAAATTGTAATAATCTTACACATTTATGAGAGTGATGTAGCACAGTAGCGCTTAGAATCCTGCATCGGGTCGGGTTACCCGCTTTTACCCCGACCCGACCCGCCGTTCGGGTCGGCTATATTTTCCCGTTGCGGTTCGGGTTCGGGTCGGATTGACTTCAAATTTTTTGTTGCGGGTCGAGTTGGCTTTCATTCTTTCGGGTTCGGGTTGGCTTTTTGAATCTTGCGGGTCGGGTTCGGGTTGACCCGGTTTTTTAAAAGAATGTCCAAAATATTTTTCACATTAAAAGTCTATATAAACCACAGATCACAGTTTCACAAAAGCAAAATGCGTGCCTGTCTGTTTTGTTAACCTTAGAATTCGTATCAGGAAGTTAATATAAACATAGTTTTTCAACTACTGGTACGATAATGGTTATAACGAATGCTCCTGCACAGCTGAAACATTTCTGCTGAATAGTTACAATTCTAATTCTTGATACTTCTAATTTTGTTATGGCAAAAAACTGTGTGATCGACAGGAAGACAGGAAACGATTATTTAGCGTTTTGCTTCTTATAGTATTTCGTTATAAATGGAAGTTTTGAAACCGCAACTAATTTTAAACAAGTTGGAAATTGTACGTCAAACGTGACAAACGAGGTGCGCGTTCGTACTGTAGCTAGTTATATAAATATTCAGACCTAGATGATTTTTAATTCTGTGAAATGAATTATATCGTCTGCAGATTAATTTCTGTAATAAAATAAGTGTCTCGGTCGCTTGACGATTTAACATCCATCGGAAGCTCCTCTAACAAGAAAGCACCGATTTAAAAAAAAAAAAATTCAAATTTCTTACTAAATATTTTTATTAATATCTCCTAAAGTTTTGATTCGATTTTAATAAAATTTGAAATGTCTCGACAAAATTCTGCAAAGATAATATATCTTAAATCTCAAACCATTCGGTTGGGTAGTTTTTGCGTTGTTATATGCGGACGGACGGACGGACGGACAGACAGACGGACGGACCAAGCGAGGACAATAGGTGCTACGTATTTATATAATTACGAACGCACCTAAAAAACATTTAAAGATTAGATTTTTAGTTGTATACCGTTTAGAGTCCTGCATCGGGTCGGTTTACCCGCACCCGACCCGACCCGGCTCTAGATTTTTTTTGTTGTGGGTCGGATTCCGATCGGGTTGACTTCCACTTTTTTACTGTGGATCCGGTTGAATTTCATTATTTCGAGTTCGGATCGGTTTCGGGTTGGGTTTTGACTCTAGCGGGTAGGGGTCGGGTTGACCCGAATTTCAAAAGAATGTCCAAAATATTTTTTCAGGTTAAAAATCTATGTACAATAAGACCTCCATTCTGGTTATTCTTCCAAAAGGCGGCCACCTCTATTTAGCGCCACTTTTTAATTCCTAAAATTTATATATTTGAAAACGCTTATATCTCTGAATAGCGGCCACCTCTAAATCTAGACACACGTAACATGTGCAGAAGATTTTTTTTATATAGAAATAAAAACAACTTAAAATTTTTCTATTTATTTGTATGCTTGTGGGGGGGGGGGGGAGAAGAGTAAATTATGGGAAGTTAGGGGACAATTTAGATAGTTACTTATATATTATTATTAGGTAGAAACAAATGTGGACATTTTTTTTAAATAAAGAGTTTTAAATATTTGAAACTGTATGCTGGAGGAGGGGCAAAAAGGGAAGCGTAAATTTTGGGGACAAGGCAATAATTTTTATTTGTTGTCATTAGACAAATGAGTGAAAGATTTTATTTTTGTATAAAAATAAAGATTTAAAAATATTTTAAACTCCTTTGTATGCTACTATGGGGAAGCGTGAATTTGAGAGATTAGGGATAATTTAGAGGATTTATGTTTAGATAAATCCATTCTTTTTCTTTTTTTTAATAAGGATTTTACATTTCTTTGCTTGCTGGGGGTGGGAGGCAAAAGGTAGAAGAAATTAGTCAAATAAAGATTTAACATAGCCAGACGACTATATTTTGGAAAAAAAAAATCGTAGTCGTATAAAAATACATTATATTGAGAAGATTTCTATGGATTTAAATAACAGTACACGAAGTTTCTGACACCCAAACTGTGAAAATGACAGCTAATTTGTGACTGTGCCCGTCGTCTATGGAGAAATATATGACACTGCAAATGAGATTTGTCGCTGACGTTCGCAAATTGTTGCAGAGAACATATTTCGTACGAAAGAAACGAGTTATAATCATGTGATTTGAAGATTGGGACCTTTTTTCCTCCCTCCGAAAGTAGCGTCGATGCGCGCTACAAACTACTGATATTTTGTATCGCGCTACTCGCTGCACTACACTTTTTTAATGTAGCGCGCTACACTACAAACTACTGGAAAAAGTAGTGGCTACTGTAGTTTCGCTACTTGTAGCGCGCTACTTCCGAGCCCTGAGGGGGTCTGTACACAAATTTAAAGACTATATTTCATTTGTTGGTAATGATGCAACGAACTCTTGCTTATGATGGAGATTCGTATATTTATCGTTAAAATTTTATAAATTAGTTGTGGTTCCTCTTTTAGCTATTTTTAATTCTATCGCGCTTCTAATATTGTAAACGCTGTTTAAATGAATCATAACCAACGTAATTGCGGAGAAAAGCATTATGATTTCATTCATTTAAAAGACTGATTCCATTAACCGATGATTCATATAACCGGCAACTATCTTTATTATAAACTCAAAACCCCCCCTAGAACCGAATTCTGGCTGCGCCACTGTATACTCTTTGTAACATATTCAGGATCAGGATGGAAGACATAGATTCTCTATAAAGATGCTACTATTGCATTTTCATTTCTATCAAAACCGCAAACTTCCATACCTGACGATATTCTAAATATTTTAGAAAAATTCGTAGTATTGTTGTACTGTTCAACATGTAACAGCATAAGTGTAAATGATGCTAGACAGGAATTGTTTATGACAAAAAACTATCCTATTGAACATCTGCCACCAACCAAAGGTGCACTAGAGAAACATATTTTACGCAGTGCTTTCCAAGCTGGACACATTTGGGGACAAGCACATGAGCGGGAAATATGTCCCCCCTCTCTAAACAAATGGGGATGGTGGTTAGATAATTTTTCATGGAAATTAAAATGGTCTGAGTTGCCCGAGATTGTAGATTCTTGCAAAGAACTAATAAAATGTATGTGCAAAATCTGCAAAAATAAGTGTAGTTTTAGGAAGGTTGGTCTTTCTTGCATATTATTGTGCAACTGTAAAAACGAATGTGAATGAGAAATAATATGCTATAAATTAAAGTTTCTATATTCTGCAAATTTATGCCATTCATTTGTTAATTAGCATTCATTTTTTAATATGTTGTATAAGTAAGGCATCAGTAAAATGAATTTTTATTATTTATTTATTCTATTCATTTTACTCACTATACAATAAAAAATACTTTAATAATATTTGAACTATTTTCATTTTTAGCATATTTCTGATATTAAAAAGAAAATTTTTGATTTAAAAAAATCGAAAATGACATCAAAGACACTTTTATATGACGAAAACGGAAAAAATTGTATAACAGCCTAAATCTTAAATTCCTAAGACATTTCACTATGCCTCTCTTATATGCATTGTTTTAATATAAAGAAGATACCAACCAATAGGGATATTATTATTACAAATTGCAGTTATTTCATACCTAGCACCTCCCTGAATAACAATCGATTTAGCTGATGATCTATAGAATTTATACACAAGTTATAAAGGCACTGTGCTCGTAGACATTAATGTAACGGTAACCCTATTATTTTGTGAGCCCCTGTAAATGAATGAAAACTGCTATGCACTGCATATTCTACAGTAAGTATCTTGTACTGCAAGGCACTGATGTATATTAATTTGAATATGTTACAAAGAGTATAACATCATTAAAACACATTGCAAGCGATTTTCGTCTACAGACAATAATATAACGGAATACTTTTGATTGCCCCTGTAAATGAACTATGAATGATGCACACTTGAAAATGAATACCGAACTTGTTATGGTATACTACAATACCATATTTTAATTATCTGGATATCCGGTTATTTTTTTTTCCAGTTAGTTCGCGACTAGACAGACGACCAGACACCAGACAGACAGACAAACAGGCAAACTGAATTCATAAATACTTTTCGACTGTGCTGTAAAGTGTTATAAATGATATTTTTTATCTAAAAGCATCGAAATTTCCATCAAACATGCTTTTATACGATAAATAGAAACAAATTGCACTAATTCCCGAAAATGACGCCATTTTGAATAACAGCCACCATCTTGAATTCCCCCGACTTTACGCGATGCTTCCCTTTCTTATATGCTTTGTATTACTATAGAGTAGATACTGACCAATCGGTATAACTGTATCACGATGTGCAGTTTTCATCTTATTTTTGTAGTGTAGCACTTGGACTAATAAGCATAATTTAGTATGTTTTTTGGAACGTCATTTGCAGCAACAAATCAGTTATATGATTCAGAATCTTTTTTTTAATTCTTTGAAATGTTTAAAAATTGTCTACAAATATGTAAATGCACGTCGTAAAAAATTCTTGAAATGTTATGATTTTTTTAATGATATTAATTAGTTTATGAGTAAGTTTGAAAGATTCATTTTGGTGAAAAGAAAAAAATGAAGAGCAACTCTAATGATTTATTCTTATAATTTTATTATGCTTAGCCAACATTGAACTGCTATATTTCGCTTATACCATATTCTCTCTTTTTCAGTTTTCGCACCAGTTTTTGTGATATAAACATAATTCAATTTTATTTCAATTATTAGTTTATTGAAAATTTAGTTCTTTGATAACATTGTTCGCCTTTGTATCTACTAATTACAAAAGAAAATTATATCAGTTTTGTAAAAAGGGCTCAAATGTCCCTTCTAACCTAAATGATTTACACATTTTGACCTGGGTATATCTGGATAATTTTATATGACCCTTTATAATTTTAAGTAAGGAAAATAGCATAGTGACCTTTAATAACAGCCTCATAGCAATAAAAGCGAATTTCAGGAAGTTAAATCGCGACCATATTTAATTTTCGTCCATGTAATTAGATTAATGATTAAATTAACCGCGATTAAATTAGTTCAGATTGAATTAATCATAAAAAAATTTCTAAGGGTAATTACTTTTTTCAATGTCAATCATGATTACATTCATCATGATTAAATTTCGTATGATTGAACGTTTAATCGACTAATCAATTAACTAAAAAAGTAATCGATTAATGCCAACCCTGAGTAGAAACTTGATTATCCGAAGTCATTGAGACAGACCATCTTTCGGAAAATAGAAATTTTTGAATAATCGAAATGCTTTAATTTTAAGATTAAGGACAAATATATGCACTATTTCTTATTATGGTAACAAGTGCTTAATAAATATAAAGCAATAGCAAAATAGAAACAAGAATAAATTACCTAAATTTTAATTTTGAAATTAAGTACCGTAAACCGTTACTTTGTCACGTTTCAGACAATTCTTCGAATTCAAGAATAAAAAAAATACAGACCTATCAACCTAACGATTCCCTTCAACATCAAAGCGGATTCAAATGTATATGAGAAGTATTGTAAAAAATATATATAAAATGGGTGACAAAGTTACCCCGAGTTTGGGGTAACTTTGTCGCCTAACTACAAATATGCTTTGAATGCTCGCAATAGGTGATTTATGACAAAGTTACCTCAGATATCGATGTAAAATAAAAATAAAAAAAGCACACCCCTTAGACCACCTAGGTGTATTTGAACGATTCTATTTTACGATTTATTGCGAAAAATATGACTCTCAAGATCTTTGAAATCAACTGATCTTCTTTATGAGTAAGGATTGTCGGACGACCCACAGGCTTGGTGTGTCTTCCAAGGCACTTATTGACAAGAGTACTACGTAGTATTTGGAATGTTGCGACAGCTAGTTTTTTACTCATGCCATTATTGACTGCGTTTGACACATTCTCTACAGTGTAATTGCAATAATGCCGGGCACCTGGTGTTTTTTCGTAGTTCCTCGTTTTTCACTTACTGCCTAATACCTGTAAAAAAAGCAAGAATTAATCACATGGATAAATATATGTAAAACAATAATAAATCCGTCTGCCCACTAGGTGATAAAGTTACCCTGGGATGTGAAAGTAGCTCTGGTTTATGGTACCTTTTACATATTACATAAGAGTTTGAAACAAAGTTTTGCTTGTCGCAGTTTCGATTGCCTTTGCTTTGCAGCTCTGTCACGAATTTTTTTTTAATACTATTAAGTTCACCAGTATCACAATTTTTCTGCATGCTAAAACTTTTGAAAAATATTCAAGAGCTTCAGAATTGCTAATTTGTTCGTTTTCTTCGCCCACATCGTTGTCCTCTTCTTCGCTTTGATCAGCACATGTTCCTCGGATATTGTCAATAATTTCTTCATCGCTCAATATATGAAATCCGGGAATTTTTGAGTCACAATTTAGCCAATCGTTTATTCCTGCAATATCACAGCCATCACAACCAGGTGTTTTATTAAATACTGATTCCAAATTGGCAGCATCATTCTCTTTTTCATCCATAAAGCTTTCGCTCGTTTCAGTAGCTAAACGGGGAGCACGTTTTCTCCAACTTCGAATGAACGCATACTGCTGTAACAATTCCCAAACTTCACTTATCACGTACGTACAGTCTTTTATAATCGAATCGCTTTAAAGATTCTAAGACATTCTTGGTCCATGGGTTTCAAAATTGCCGTTTTATTCGGCGGTAGAAAAATGCATCAGATATACCAATCTTTGAGAACAGGAGTGTCTGGATGGGATCTGATGAATAACGAAAATATTTTCTAAAGTTTTTGTTTTAATTTTAATGCAGATAAAATAAATAACTGTTAGCCAACTTGCAAATTATAGTTTTATGAAATTTAGTATGCACAAAAAAAGTTGTTAAAAATTCTCGCATTTGTATGTAGCGCAGTTTTTATATAATACTTAAAATTTTTGCATCTGTGCCTTATGTAGTTTTGAAAATGACTACTGATTCAATTATAATCTGTAACATTTTATAGGTATTTCACATCTGCCAACCAGGCAACAGAAAAGATTCGTTTTTATGTCCTGTGGGAACAATTTTTAACCAGAAGTATTTTGTTTGCGATTGGTGGTTTAATGTCAACTGTTCGGACACTCCATCGTACTACGAGCTCAATAACGAAGTTTACAAAGATCCAGCAGCCACCGTTACAGAAGTTACGACAGAAAAGAGCGTGCCTTGGAATTCTCAAGACCTCGATAGAAAGAAGCCAACAAAAGGCAAGGGAAATCAACCGTCTACAGGAAAGCAGGTATGCTGTGTTTAAAATAAAATCAGCACAAGTGCGGATATGACTCTCCCCTTGTGGCTTCCGTACCGTTATGTTATATTACCGTAACAGAAAATTCCGTTACAATGCGTTCATTTGGCATTAGTACACTCAGAAAAAGAAACTGATTAAAACTACAAAACATTTTTGTTGAGTACATTTTGGTTGTTTTAGCAAAATTCAAGTAAAATTGAACCATTTTACTTCAATTAACAAAACATTTTTGCTGACGATACAAAAATTTTTTTGGAATTTCAAAAAAAAAAAAAAAAAAAAAAAATGTTGATTCAAACAAAATTTTTATTGACCTATATTTAAACAAAAATTTTGTTTAAATATAGGTCAATTGAAATTTTGTTTGAATCAACAAAAATTTTTTTTTTTGTTGAAAACCAATTTTTTTTGAAATTCCAAAAAAATTTTTGTATCGCCAGCAAAAAATGTTTTGTTAATTGAAGTAAAATGGTTCAATTTTACTTGAATTTTGCTAAAACAACCAAAATGTACTCAACAAAAATGTTTTGTAGTTTTAATCAATTCCTTTTTCTGAGTGTACCGATTATGAAAATTCGCGAGCTTGTCCTCTAATAAATCAGTGTAGATTTATAAATTAACGATTTTAGGATTTTTTACTTTATATGTGCTATAAGACCTACCTTCATGCCAAATTTCAATATTCGAGGTCAAGCGGAAGTACCCTTAGGTGGAACAATAGGCTCTTAAAACTTACTACCAGTTGACCTAGAGCTATGAAATTTAGCACGAAGAAAGGTCTTATTGCATATGTAAAGGAAAAAATCCGAAAATCATTTATTTATAACTCTATGTCGATTTATTAGGTGATTTTCCTTAAACGGGATTTCCAAATCGAGACTTTAAGGGTTCCATTTTTACCTTTTGCGGTACCGATTTCTAAAAATGTGAAAACTTTAAGACGCAAAAGTACACATTCAGTGGTGGCATTCCGCTGTCATAAAACCGCTGCCTAATTTTTCGTTGAGTTTGGCGAACCGGTTGTTAAAATGGCACTTTTATGCGGAAATCACAAATTTACTTTTCTTACGCTCTTTAAATGTCCATTTGCAAAACAGCGTTTTCTATGTATAGCTTCCAACTTTCCGGGATTTTTTTTAAAAATCAAATATGTCTTAAACCCGAAAATTTACTTTTTAAAATGTTTCTTCTCTCTATAGCCTATGTGGCACTTATTTAATTTCATATACAGATGAAGTTCTATTTAACGAAATTCCATTTCATGAAATTCTCCATATAATGAAATAAATATTCGCTGAAACCTTGATTTTGAAGAAAGATAACGTAGGAAAAAATTTTTGTAAATAACGAAAACGAATTTCTTTTTATCGATTATTTTTCAGATCAATATTTCAAAATTCTAACATTTTTTTAACGTACCAAGATCGCTAGTTACGAAAAATTCCTTTATTTTCATTCTAACTCATCGTAACACAAGATAAGCACTTTCTACTTCTGGGTATTTAAGGATATGCAAAAGAATATATGCATTTGTATGAATTAATGGGGGTAATAGAGTTGAAAAACAAAGGACAAGCCGAAGAAGGATATTCCTTTTTAATAGAATTTCTTGGAATTAATTTCGGTATAGTCACTTCTGAATTTCCATCTAGTAATGAAGTTCTACAAAGTGCGATAAATACTAACACTGCAGAAACATAGAGCCTAAATGGTGAAGAAGAATATAAAATTCATCTAAAATAGAAATAATTGAAATTTTAGAAAAAAAAATCCGATGTCGGTATCAGTTTTAAGAAGACGTTCACAAAAATACGTTTCATAAATGTAAAATTTTTATGAATGAAAATCTAAAGACTGAGGCTGTAAACTTCAAAAAATTAAATTTTGAATGGTAACATTCCCTTTTTAAACTTTTCCCAATATAGTTGGAAAGTGTTTATGACTTCGGTTTGTCTGTTCATCTGGCCGTACTTTAAATCTCGTAAATATACTCGGATTTCCCTGATTTTTTTTATATGTTATTGATGTTTACTATACACAACGATCGCTATTGAAAATGAAGTGTGTAGCATTTATGGTTTGATTACAGGGACAGTCAAGAGTATTCCGTTACATTACGATCAGTGGGAAAAATCGTTTTAACTGCATTTTGATGATGTTACACCATTACAAACATAATGAAATTGATATGTATTTATGAAGTACTCTGAAACATGATTTCTGTAGAATAGGGGGTGCAAAGCATTTGTTATTCATTTACAGAATCATGCAAAATAACTCTGATACATATACGGGACGTTATATACGGACGTTACATTACGGGAAAATCGTTTGCAGTGTATTTTAATGATGTTACACTATTTAAAAGATAATGAAATTTATATGCATTAGTGAGGTGCACTATAAGTTGTTTATTGAAAAGTATGGTGTGCATTGCATTTATCGTTCATTTACGGGGACATACAAAAGAATTATGTTATAGTACAGTCGGACCTGGTTAGGACGCTCACGGTTAATACGCGATCCCGCTTAATTTGCGGATTTTTCTGTTCCTTGAACATAATTCATGAAACTAATGCAAAAATATCACGTTTAATACACGAACGGTTACTACGCGATCCCGCTTAAAGCGCGATAAAGTTTCGGTCTCTTGAGGCGAAAAATTTCGCTATATATGCGAATTCATAGATCAAGATGCGAATCTCTTCTCTCTTCTACAGTGTTGTCAATTTAGTGGGATATTTTCATTTAGATATCTGCCACTATTTCAGAATAGTAATATTCGGCATATTGAACGAGAGATTAATTGAGGCGAATATTACTAATCGAAAATTGTGGTAGCTATTTAAATAAAAAAAATCTCACAAAATTTAGCAACATTGAAACTGGTCTTTCATACCGCGTCCTAATATTCTTTCTCTCGTTTCGTGCATGTTTTTACTGAAGTAAGAGAAAGACAGACAATATTTTGTCGCTTTTGGTATTTTTTCTTCTTTCTTTGCGCGGTTTATATTGTCAATTTCCCCCTCTCGTACGCTGTAGTAAAAAAAGTCTCCTTAGTACTGTGTGCTTTTAAACGTATTTGAAGAGAAATTGAAACTTCTATTTCGATTTTAATTCTATTTCTTTGTTACTTTCTTCTAACTCCTTCGTTCCGTTTTATTCATGTGGGGTACTTGCACCACAAGACTATAGAGTCAAGTTGTCTCTGTGTGTCGAGATTTAGCAAATCTTCTGTTAATATGGAGAACAGTCATAAAATGAAGAGTAAAACATTAATTTTCACAAGTAAGCTGGGTTTTTTCTGCAAAGATTTAATATTTTTTGGTTATGTTAGAAATATTAGGCTAGCAAGAAAATTATTTTTGTTGTATTATTTTTTTATTATAACGTACACGTTAGTCATATTTGAATCCATATTTTTCGGTTATATTTTTAATGCGGACCTAGAAAAACACAATAAATAAAACTTGAATACAGTTAAATTTTTATCCAAATATGCGTAAAAGACACTATTTTCCACCGTAAACATATAAGCAAAAGCTCTAAAGTTCATTTAGACGATAAAATGTGTAAATAAGCTCAATTTCTGCAACGTTACACAAATCACGTTTTAATACGCGATCCCGCTTAATACACGACTTTTATCTAGTCCCTTGAAACGCTTCTTAACCGGGTTCGACCGTACTGTCTATGAGCGATAATTGCTGGAAGTACGTTTTCAACTTTGGTTTGCGTTTTTAAGTTTAACTAAATTTTTGCATAGTACGTGATGTGTATAAATTCTGTTGATCACATACAAGTCTACACAAAGGAATTCATAATTATTACTGACTACAGAAGTGAATTGGTTAAGGGTAGTTTTTAAATGTGTAATGCATTTTCCTGTTGAACTATATTCAGTATACTAATAGAAGTTTGTGCAATATAAACAATTTCATATACAGGGCTACGAAAAGAACAAGACACATTGGTAATTGCTGGAAGTGCGTTTCAAGTTGTGTTATTCGTTTTTTACTTGAATTAAATTTTAGCTTAGTATATGTAAAAGTCTTTAAATAATATACAGGGCTGTACAAAAGAATTCAAGTGCATTTCCATCTATTGGCAAAAATTTCTGAAAGTGAATTTTTTAACTAAATTTTAGCATCCTATGTAGTATATGTGCAAATCTACAGATCATACTGGTCTACACAAAATAATTCGACTATTTTTTTGACTAATGGAAGATAATTGCTGAAACTGAATTTTGATTGTGTTATATGTTTTCTAAATTGTTTACTTACATATCTTCGTTCACCTTATTTAACGCTTTCTGTACAGTTTTCTGCATGCGTTGGAAAGTGTTCCACCATCTATGAAGTATGATATTTCGTTCTTGTTTGTATAATAAAAAATCTTTATTAATATGGTAAAAGAATATTGTATAAATATACTGCTTTAAAAAGTAATGATGGATATTTTTTTAATTATTAAAAGATATTGCACTATATTAACATTCGTTAATATCTATTTAACGCAATTTCTATAATACGAAGTATTTGGGAGAAACCACGAAATTCGTTAAATAGAAGTTCGACTGTATGAACTAAAATTTCTAGTTAAAATATGTTATTATTTTTTTTCTTGAAAAAAAAAATCGATAACTATGTCCGGAATAAAATGCGTCCGTTTAGTGCAGTGATTACCATTTATTCGCCTACTTATCCGTATTCACTAGTTTTAGTGAGAAACAACATGTTTAAGGATGAATTTTGTTTTCAATATTACAAAAGATTAAAAGAAAATGTTGTTCTTATAAAATGTTAGAACATTTTCATAATATATATGTGACGCGTCATATTCCTTGTTGTGGTATACTTGAGAAAGTGATAAAGACAGAGCAAAAAACTAATGACTTTCTTCCCCAATAACTAACTATTAAAGTTTTTGAATCCCATCACTGTGTATATTAGATAAAACTCTTTTTGCGTAGGAAACTAAGGTCGCAATCCATTAATTCAATCAAATATAAAATGTATCTAGCTCCTAGGTAAACTAGGGTTTTTGTTAGAAATTGAAAAAAAATAATAATTTGACTTATAATAGGAAATTTAATAAATATTTAATATTTGCTACTGTGAAAGATTTTAAATTTTATTTAATTTGGAATAGTTAGCGATAAAAAAAAAAGGCAACAGTATCTATATTATAAAGCAAATATATGTCCGTTACTAAAGCTCTAATCATAACGATGATGGTGGCAATGACATACTTTAGCTTTTATAGCAGATTTATCCTGCTCTAAATATCACATAATTTCAATTTTCACCAACAAATAGAAAAAAAAGAGTAGTTTATTTTTTTTAATCTTTAACTCAATTTACTGTTGCTTTGTGATTTAAAAAATAACTTTCAAGTGATTGTTTTAAAATCTATATCAACCATAAACATTTGTTTGCTACAATAACGTAAAGTAACAATTGCAGAAATATAAATAAATTATGCAAAACTAAGGAGAAAGTGCCAGCGTAACCACAAATCGCTATTAATTGTCTATTATGTTTGATGAGAGCTTTCGCCTTTTTTACATACACCCCTCCCCCCCCCCCCCAAAAAAAGTACTTTTTTTTGCAAAATGGAAATATGGCTAAACTAATTCCTTTGAAAATTTCTATATAGATTATATTATAAACGATGATAGGACATATGCTACTTATTTGATCTAATTATGTAGCGCTAATAAATTAAAAAACTTTATTGTTATGTGTACAACTATGACTTCGGCTTTCTTCTTCTAAAGAAGTGAAACTTGTTTTTTGTCAAAATTAAATAAATGTTTATTCAAGATATTAACCATCAGAAACTTCAACATTTGACAATCTGCAAGCGAATTCTAAAATTCAAGAAGTCTGTCTGGTCGTTTTTAATTAATCCTCTCATCAAGCCAACTTTTTTGCTTTCTGTATAAGAATTGATCCACTAAAGGGCGCACTGCATAGAACGAAATAAATGATGATCTGAAGGATCATCATGTAGTGAACACAGTGGGAAGAGCAACAAGTGAAGTATTTGTAGATTTTAATTGACTGATCTTGCAACTTGTGGCCGACCATTGTCACTTAGGAAAACAATCTTGTCCTATCTTTGGGCTTTATTCTTGACATTTTTACTTCAGTTCTTCCTTCAAAATGATTACTTGTTGTTTGTAACATTAACATTCTAACAATCACCATTGATTGTCCGACGTGGTTTGAAACTGTTCATAGTAGACTGCTCCATTTCGGTTTCACCAGATACACAACGTAAACTTACTGCCATGAATGATCTGTTTCGGCACTGATGAACCTCGTTCACCTGGATAACTCATGCCTTCAATCGTTTTGGATTGTCGTAATGAGCCCATTATTCATCTTTCGTGAAAATTCGGTACCAAAAACATTTTCTTTTTTTTTTTGTCTTTAAAGCAGTAGTTCTCACATGTTTTTTTTACTTTTCACATTCATATGGAACTCGATTGCCTTGCTTTTGAAAAGTGCCTCTTGCATGTAGACAGTGCAAAGTGGGTGGTCTAATAATGAACAAACATTTCGCAGCATTTTTAATGCAGCAGCCAATTTATATTCTGTTTGGAAATAATCTTCATCGGAGATGGACTCATAGTTATACACCTAATATTTGAGCACATAACTCATAACTTTCAGGTAAAAATGTTTTGTTTTTGGTGTAGTTGATAAACAATCTAAAAATATATATATTAAATGTAAAAAATCTATCAGAATTTTCATTTAAAAACTAATTTTACCTATGTTTTGAACGACGAACATTATGTTCTATAAGACAGGTAGCTCAGGTTCAATTCCCTATTTTGTATAATTTTGATTCTTTTTCTGTAATTTAAATGATAATTGATAATTTTAAAACCGATGTATCGATAACTTTTAATCTGCTATTTTTTTGGTTTGTTTTTAAATCATTTCATGATGTAAATACGTTTCTGCTTAAATTAAATTAATAAAATACGTTATTATAAGCAAAAATCAAGCAAAATAAATAGTTAGCGGTGGAAGAAACAGTCTTTATTTTTAAAAAAAATGCTTCTGATATAGGAAAATTGCATTTTCAGGTAATAAAAATATTGCAATATGATTATAATAGCAGTCTTTTCAATCTTTATTATACTAGGAGGCTCTGCCCCCTACGAGCTACGCTCAACAACCCCCGTTCTGACACCGAAAACTCTAAAAACACGCTAATTTTATCAACTCTAAAATGATTACGGAAGATTGAATTATAATTAAGGGACTAGTTGCGATCTTCTGTAATCGGGTTTCCATTCATTTTCTTTTCACTGATGTATTTTAAAGCCGAATCAACTGTTGTCGAAAGAGCTAACAACTGTTTTCGTGATTGATTAAATAAGATCAATTAAGCATTTATTTGAAAATCAACTTGTGTAAAATGGCTAAGTAAACAATGTCGCTGCATCGGGTAATTTTATAATGTTGTTATAAAAAAATTGGGTATTTATTCGTTATCCCGTCGACCACTATCCAAAAAATAAATAAATAAATAAATAAAAATCTGTTGCCAAATTATAGAAAAAAAAGTTCGATACCGTGCGTCACATTCAATTGACATCAGATGCGTTACACGTCTTTGTTCTGTCATTGAGAGATATTTATTCGACATTTATCTGTATTTTTAATGATATTTTATCAATTTATTATTTATTCCATTAATTTGAAAAAGAAATAACGACCTTTTAAACTGTGCGCCATGATATTAAAAGCAAAAAAGTGTTGAAAAAATGTTGCTATGCATAGTTACGCACAACAGATCCATTCAACTGACGTCATAAACACTTATCCATCACCCGAGAGGGATAATTAAGAAAAATATTGTAAACTAGCTGTTACCCGTGACTTCGTTCACGTAACATTAAAAAAAGAATAAATGCATTAATTTAGCAAAACATTTCACTTGATAATTAACAACATATATAATTAACCAAAGCTTTATCACATTTTATAGGAGACCATACGGTATTTCTTTGCTATAGGGGCCTTGACATAACACAGTCTTAAAAAAGTGAAATTTCATGCCAAATAATATATACAATCGCGAAAATGAAACTGCAACTAATGAAAAAAGGAGGACCCAGTAAAATCGTGAAAATCGAGGAATTCCTCTTCGTAAAACGAAAAACAACACTGGCAGAATTCTTCTATACAACAGTGCACTTTAGGTAGTATTTGGTGTACAATTTATATGTGTGCATTGCTAAATGGGCATTATTATATTGTTTATTTGCATAGACATATGTTATATATTTCTTACTACATTATCTTGTTTATGTATATTTTAAATTAAGTGCTTCACGCTAAGTGGTGTAAATAGTGAACAAACTGCTTGTGGATTTTATACATTGATAGATATTTCACAAAGATATAACAATCTGATGCGATTCTAAAATGTAAATAAAGGTTGCTAGAAAGTACTTTAAATTCTGCCCAATTTAACCTCGATATTTTCTCTATCGCGTCAAGAACACTATAAGCAAATAAATACCGACGACACAAATCTGATGATCTAAATTTACATATTTTTGTTAGTATATATAGGATTATTTTGATTTATTTCATGCGCTTGAAATTTTTTACGCTTTCTCTAGGGTTAGGTGTCGAATAAATGCACTTTCTTGTTATTTTATTTTGCCATTTCTATTTATTTTATTTTCCATTCATTCCATTTATGGATATTGATTTAATTCACATATTCCTGTCGAAGAATATTCTTTAAAGTTATTATCAGGATTAGGATAGGATACGATTAGGGTTAGGATTAGGAATAAAAATTGAACGACAATGGCATGACCGATTCAGGCTTAAAGTATGAACCAGGAAGTCTATTTACATAATGAAGCAATAAGAAAATTAGAAAATTATCGGCTAATATTTTTTAATATGTTTTACAGTCATAGTTGGCATCAAAGGTGAGCGGGGAAATGATCATCTAAAATACCATTAAGTGTTTACTACGCAAAAAACAAATCTGGTTACAACAATGTATTTAATTTTGCGCCAAATTTCACTTGATAAAAAAAAAAAAAAAAGCGAATTGACTATGGACTTAATTACAGACCCCTAACCTTCCTATTCTCGGAAATGTTCTACCTATATGTAAAAAAAATTCTACTATATAGAACGCGCTTTCACGTTTATAATGTTATGAATTGGCACGATCGGCTTGTTCAAGTTTACACAATTCGGCTGGAAGAAAAGATTCATTACTTTTAGATTTCTTCCTTGCTTTTGCATTACGCGAATTTGTTGGTAAAATCGATTTTCTTTTCGATAACATTGTTGTTTTTTAAGTTTAAAAAATATTGTAATTTTATTTAAACATTGCTTTAAAATCTATGCCATTTTTCTTATCCTACAAGACTTTACAAAAATCTATGATGAAACAACTTTAAAAAAAAGCTATATTTAAAAAAGATAACAAAGTTTTTTTTATTTTAAAACTAAAAGAAATGTAAAATTAAATTCCGGTTCGAAACGACGATTTACAAATGTGTTTCGATTGTGGGAAAATGATAGAGGAAAAATGCTGTTATTTCGACACAATCAAATTAAATCTTTAGCTTTTATTAGAAAAGCAACTTTCTTTTAAAAAAGATAGTTATTTTTATTAAGATTTTCTCTGATTTTCCATACGGATAATTTTGCGAAGCATATCATTGACATTTGCCATCCAATATATATATATATATATATATATATATATATATATATATATATATATATACATATATATATATATATATATATATATATATATATATATATATATATATATATATATATATATATATATATATATTTATATATATATATATATATACTTTTTAAAATTTAAATTAAAAATATGGTATCTTTATGTTAGCCGTGTGCAGACGATAAATCGCCAACCTATCCCATCATTCGTATTGAATTCATTAAAAATATAAATCTTTCACTCATTTCATTTAAAACACAGAACTTTAATTTACAACACATACATTTAAAATACATATATTACGTACATTTAAAATAATTCCTTTCATGTGAAAAGAAAAAGAAAAAAAAAGAGAGAAATTAATCACAAATAATTTGATAATCCAAGATCATTTTATTTCAACATCAAAACAAATCTGTTTTATTTTTCTATATATGACATCCTATTCGCTTGCTTTCCATACTTACTCGTATTTGTGCACTTTGTATTATTATCAAATATTTGAAAACGCACGTTTTATTTCTAATATGACATCATTTCATATTCTGTTTAATTCTTAAATAATTCATTTCATTTTCATTTTTCACGTGGAAAATTTTCACTTGAAAATAAATTGTTGATTAAAAATTATTACTCAGGGGTTTTATTTTATATTGGCAACGATAAAGTATTAGCAACGGTAAAATAAATTTAACCATTTTAAAAAAAGCTGCAAAACCGGGCCCTTTGGGCCAAACCAACCAACCATTTTAAAATATACGAAAAAATGTCCATTTATTCTGTATGAAAATAATGAAATTTTGAATTATTAAGAAAAATATTGAAATAAAATAAACAAAAACCAGCCTATATTCATTTGAGGGTTATAATCAACTTATATGCAAAGATACAGGATAATTAAATGCTTCATTTTGACGCTGGCTTCAGCCTAACATTTGCACACAATCAGATTTATAATATTATTAGGATAAATAAATATTAAAGATTACTTTTTTTTCTCTTTTCATTAATGTATTATAAATTTATTGTTTAAAGTTACTGATAATTGACACTTTAGTGAGTGGGGCTTTAGATTCCAATGACATCATTCTTCCATTGGTTTTTTGGGCATTAGCGCTTGGTGAATAATTTGGCGATAGTTTTTTTTTACTGAAAAGTGGTCAACGGTATAATGAAGAAGTACTGAAAATTGTTTTCAGTAAGACGGTTTAAATGTATCATTTCCAATATGACGTAATTTTGAATGTTTTCTTCCTATTACGAGTATAATATTTAATTGAAGGGAAATATTATTATTTACGCTGTTTTAAAATTTGCAATAATAGGTAAAATATTTTGTCGAAATAAATTAAAATCTCGTGTAAATATATTTTTACATTGAAACTGTTTGGAAATATTTTTATTTGAGCATTTTAAATATGACGTAAGTTTCCCTATTTAATGCTTTGAAAGCGTAATAATTTAATTATTTCTCTTTTTAATATTCACGCGCAAGTATATTTTTTATTACGCAATTTTCTACAATTACTGCTTTTAACACGTGATCATTTAATTATTTTTTTTAATTATTTTTTTCTGTTTTTGATAGTCACGTGTAAATACATTTTTTAATTAAAAGGGACTATTATTATGTTCGCTATTTTACAAATTGGCAACAATTCAAATAATGCACTTTTTGAAATATGAAATAAATCTCCATGAAAATAGTGAAAATTTGAATAAAAAAATTAAATAAAACCTCAAAAAATGTATAAAAAATAATTGCACTCTGCACACCGCAAGCTTGTTTACTATATCCTAATAAATTATGGTTAAATTCCTGTGCATAGTTTTCGTTCCTATAAAACTTTTTTAATAGAACAATATTGACCAACTTTAATATTAAATATATCTTAAAATAATTCTTCGATTTAAAAACTGTCTGCTTCAGCGTGTTTATCGAACATTTCTTTATACAACTAACAATATTTTCATACTTTTATATGCAATAGTTTTCTGGATATTAGTCCAGAAGTTCCTCAAGGCGCAAAATCTTCATTGACAGCGGCTGCAGCTGCTGCGGCGGTGGTTACTTTTTTTTTTAATACAGAGAAATATCTCAGTAAGAACATTAGTTTGCAACCAATTAATTAATTATAGTGTAAATACCAACAACGTTCTACATTTCTTCAATCACGCCGAACTAATTCGTATTTTAAACTTTTCCATTTTGTTTTCTCTTGCACTTCAAAGAATTATAATTTTATTTTATTTTTCTTTTGTATATATTTGACAGAATCCTAACTGGAAAGGTACACCGGCCCGAAGAGGATCAAAATCATCTGGTTCTGTATCTACCAGCCGAGAAGTGAGTAACACTTGGGGTCGATCGGACGTTCAGAAAGAGGTAACCTTATCTTGGGGAGCATCAAGTAGTTCACCGTCTGAAACCTACGCAAGTTCTTCAGCACCTTCGAATTCTATCACTCCAACAGTGAAACCAATCTGGTATGGTATTGACGGACAACCGGCAAAAGATCAAAGCAATGGTGTATCGAAGAGAGTTGGTTTAATACAATCTCCAGTTCCATTTGGTACAAGAATAAGGAAAACAAACGGCAGGTCGACAACGAAGCACGATGAATTTACGATTTCACCTATGAAATCAAGCAGTTACAAATCTACAACGCCTAATATGGGAATTAAAGAAAACAATGTCGACTGGCCATCACCAACCACCGGCAGCTGGCAAAAGATTGATGATAGTACGGATTCATTCAAGACAGAAAACAGACTTACTTGGAATAATGATGTTGATTATGACTATGCTACAACTAAAACGTGGGCGAAAGATGAAGATATCCCAGAAACTTCAATTAATCCGACTGGAATACAAGGAGTCTGGGAACAGCAATCCAGAAAAGATATCGATTTCGAAACTTCCATTAACCCAACTAGAATAAAGGGAGTCTGGGAACAACAATCCACAAAAAGAATGGATCCTGAAACTTCCATAAATCCAACTGGAGTAAAAGAAGTCTGGGAACAGCAAATCACAAAAAGAATAGATCCTGAAACTTCTATTCATCCAAGTGGGGTACAAGGAGTCTGGGCACAACAAATCACAAAAAGAATGGACTCTGAGTCTTTTATCAATCCAACAAGAACTAAAAGAACTTGGAAGCAGCAATCTACAAGAAAATTTAATGAAGATCATCCTTTTAGTACAAACATGCTTAAAAATAAAGATTTCGACAACAAGCCTGCTCGTACTGTACAAAACGGAAGAAACTTTAAAACTACATCGAATCAAAGGAAAGAATGGAATCAGCGGCGAAAGTTTAGAAAGGTGCAAAGCTCAACGTCAGCTAATAGGGGATGGGTTCTAAATAGTTCTCAGAAGCAAAAAGCATTAGAAAACTCGACTATAAATACTATAATTCGTCATCAGAATTAGAAGTAAGTGCTCAAGTGTAGATATATGCAAGGTAAAAAGGACTAGATACATATAGAATATGCAAAGTAATATTTATTACACATCATCATATTAATTAATTTACATTTCTTGAAAAAAAGGTCACGTGGTGGATTGTTCTATCTTTCATTTTATCGCAAAGAGCATTCTAAATACATTATGTCTTCAGAAAAAAATCACAGACTTAATTTTATCTACAATCAGATCTTACAACTTTATATCAAAGGCTTTTCTGAAATAAGCATTCAGCAACTTTTAAATATACTTTTAGACATTTTTCATTTAAACATTAGACCATTTTGATAAATAAATCAAGTTGTTTTCGGCTATATTTATTAAGTAATTAATGCCAATATAGATAGTGCTAGGTTTTTAAAATATTTTTGGCTTTTTATCATGCAACTGACGTATTGTAATACTACGCACAATGAACATCATTACCTCAAAATTAAACATCGAAACTCAACATTAAACGAATAAACGTTGTTTATTTCATTATGATAAATATATGAGCAATAAAGTTAACAAGAAATGCTATGCATATTATATGATTAACTAACGTGAAAAGGAGTATAAAGATATAAGTACACTGTAAAAAAGATGTTTCTTAATCTATGAAAATGTAATATAACCCCGAACGAAAATACACACTGACGCCTTCTGAGTTACCCACGATTTCGAAAAGAGTTCTTTATCTTTAGAAATCTCAGAAACCAATATATTTTCCAGATGTAAGGAAGTATTAAAAAAACTGTGCTGCCACTGGTTTTTGAAAACGTTTCCGAGTAACTTTTGTAGTGAATTAATCATAGTTTTCTCAATCCAGAATATAGGTTTTTCGGATTCTATTAATTTTCATGTAAACATGTCAGGTTCAACAAATATGTTTTACAGACAAACACGATAAATTAACAGCATTAACATTAACATTAAAATTAATATTATTTTTTTACGCTTCCATGTATAAATTCAATTAATTATGCGAAAAAGTTTAATCGAGAATTAATAGCAACTTAAAAACCAATATTCTTGTTTGAGAAAACTGATTAATACACTATATATAAACTATTTGGAAACGTTTCCGAAAATCAGTGGCAACAAAAGGAACTTTGTTTTATAATGCTTTAATGTTTTTATAATGATTTGTTTTAATAAATACTTCTTTACATCTGAAAAATCTATTTGATTCTGCCGTTTCTAATGATAACGAAAGCTTTTCGGAATTATCAGTAACTCGGAAGGGATTATTGTGTATTTTCGTCCCTGGTTATTATTATAATTTCGTAGATTAAGAAGTACCTGACTTTTTTTTACAGCGTATATTATCTAACACGTTAACTGTAAATACATACGCTAAGCTTGTTTGTACATTCCATTGAAAATGATGAAGAAACTTACTTTTTTAAAAGCTCCTTTCAAAATTAAAGTTTTTTCATAGTTCCTTCTGTATGTCTTCATTCCATATTCATTTAATTTCATGGTACCTGGCTGCTAGGTTCATATGTTATCCTATTTAACTACAGTTTCAGGATGAAGGTAGCTATAAATATTATTTGGGTTGTAGGATTCACTTAATAAAAAATATATCTTATCACATTATATATATTTATATTGATTGTTGTGAATAGGTTACGCTTTGTTTCATGGCAGAAGGTTAAATTGTTCATGTTTTATTTATTCAAGTTTTTAAAAAAATTATATTCTTTGTTAAATTTATTTTAAACATATATTTATTGTTTCATATTTGTTTATTTATTGTAAATCCACTTATGTTGTTTATCTGTAATAAATTTTTTTTTTAATCTCAATTGGTTGTTCTTTGGTTATTTATATGTGGAATAAGTATTTTTTTTAAATTAAACTCTTTTATAAGCATTCAATGTTTATCTTAAAAAATCACGCCTAATTTTATGACAGCATTTTATGTTTTTTCCAAAATATTTCCGTAAAAATACGTTAATCCAGCATGGGTCCTGATAATGAAAAATTCACCGCTTTTTTTTTTTTCCTTGGTAGAAAGTGCGAGCTAGTGAACTTAATAAATATATGTAATTTTTGCACTCTTTCTTTTTTAAGATATAGCAACAGGAAAAAAAAAAGAGTATTGTTTAAACTAACTTTTCAGAATTTCAAAATTGATGTCAATTTTTGCTGGGAATATATTTATTAATACCTATAGCGCATTAAAATATATATGTGTTAAAAATATGAACAGTATGTATTAAAAACTTGCGCCGATAAAAGAAAATGATGTTATGCTTAGCTTCAAATATATTTGTTCATGATAAAACTAAAAGCAAAAATTTTTATAATTGCGTCATAGTGATGTCATTTTCGCTTATTTTTTATTTCGTAACTACAAAGATTATCATATTAGAGCCTTAATTGTTTATTATATCTTGATGATTTACCTTGTTTACATGTCACTTATTCCTTCATTTTGAAATAAACTATAGATTAAATGAATGAAATTTAATTTTTCCGTACTGTGAAAAGTTAAAATTAATAATAATTATATTATGGTATCTGTAATTTAAAATAATAATTGGTTTTAAAGCTAAATTAGGCAATGTAAGACTGATTTTTTTATTGAAATTATTTTTGTAGGTTATATATATAAATTCCGTCAACAGTTCCTTATTAAACTTTTTTTCCCGTCGAATTTCGATGGGTGTCATCTCGTTTTTATTTACTTGCCAAAGAGACTAAGAACAAGTAACATAAAAACTTTTTTTTTAAAGTCAATTCCTACTTAGGTCAAATAGAAATTTTTTTCCTGCGATCTACACGCTTCGCCACTGACGGTATTTATTCCTAAATTTATATCCTGCTAAATATCTTACATAAGAGAAATTTTTTAAATGTATTAAAAATTAAATAAAAAATAAATAGCTAAAATACCAAAAATTAATAGCTCGAAAAGTATTTCTCACAAAATTGTTAGATAAACTGCGTTAGAAAGTTAAAAAAATTGTATTTTTCTTGATATAAATTTAAAATCTAATGATTATGCCGTTTTTCAAATATTGAATTTCAAATATTACCAAACTTCACAATAAAGTGCCATAGCGATGTTACAGTTAACGATAATACAGTTTTTTTTTCAAATATTAATTAATTAATTAAATTTTATTATTTAATTTTAGTTTTATACTTCATTTCTGTTCAAAAGTATAGACTCACTCCACATTTATAGTCTCCTTCGCCCGCGAGCCGCCTGATCTTCGTCCGTGAACAGCCCCATTATCTTTTTACGTGTGAAGGTGAGACTATAAATATGGAGTGAGTCTATACTTTTGAACAGAAATGAAATAAAATTAAAATTAATTAATTAAATTTAATTAATGAATTAATATTTGAAAAAACTGTATTAACATCAATTGTCGTCCAGTACAAGTCTAAAAAAATTATTTGAACTTGATAGGATGAATAGAAAATATTTTATTAACGATTGAAAATTTGAACAAGATATATAAATATATAGAGTTTGTGAGCTAATTGTAGGAATTGAAAAAAAATATATATATTATTTTAATTTTTAAAGTATCTTTATATTCTTTAACGTTCTTTAAATAATATTATTAAATTATTCTTTTTGGGGGGTACGTTGCAAGAAACATCCATCCGATAAATACGTTCACATTTCAAAAAAATCGTTAACAAAAATAATAAATAAATATAAATAATAAAAAAAAAAGTAATTGTCATATCAGTGTGCGGGATGCACCATAAGACTTGTCAAAGAGTTGGATTTTTTGAGGCGAAAGAAAAATAAAAGTAGTTCGAATTTTTACCAATTGGTGGCACTATTAAGGTCCACGTTATTAAAAAAAACTATTGATATTTTAGGTACAGAATTTATAGATATTTGAATTTGAGAATATGCCATAAAGAGCAAATAAATACCTTTGATGTAACCTTAATATTTTTTAGGTCTGGTAATAACGTCGACCTTAATCAATAAAATTTGGAACTACTTTTTTTCTTCTCTCCAATAACAAGTAATATAAAAAAAAATTTAAGTCAACTCCTACTTTTTAATCATAAATATATAAAATAAACCCGTGCAGCATTAATGTCCCACGTTATCTTTATTGAACAATATTTTATAATCATCGTTGCGGTATTTTTCTTGGCATCACTCATTTGAGATAAATCTTTCATTTCATTTATGAAAACAATGGGAGAATTTTTTTCTCCTATATAAAAATTAAAATTAATTAATTTAATTTAATTAATGAATTAATATTTGAAAAAACTGTATTAACATCAATTGTCATCCAGTACAAGTTTTAAAAAATTTATTTGAACTTGAATGGATGAATAGAAAATATTTTATTAACGATTGAAAATTCCAACAAGATATATATATAGAGAGAGAATGAGCTAATAGTGGGAATTTAAAAAATACGGTACTTTGACAGGTCTTATGGTGCAAACTGCTTTTCCAAATACGACAATTTGATAAATTTTTATGAATTTTCGAAAAGTAATATCAAATGAATGAACATCAAACACCATCTAAATATTTCCTTTTCCAAGGTCGAGGTTTAATACAAACGCTAGATGTATCAATATTTTTGACAAAAAATTAAAGTAATTGTGACAAACAAGGAATCTTCCATAATCCTAACCCACGACACAATTATCACGGCAACATAATGGTGCTTTAATCATAAATGACACGACATTTTTCCTGCGCACAGTAGAGTATTTAAGGCAAAATCTTGGCCAAAATTACTTTTCATGTGTTTTACAGTTAAAACCATTGCTGTTGATTCACTATTAGTAAATACACTAAATTAATGTTATAGATACATAATGCATTTATTTAAAAAAATAAATATGTAAAACAACGCTTACTTAATTGTTTACTGTTTATAAGAGGAAAATAATTTTTGATAGGTTTGTTTTATTTACAAGTAATGTTTAATTAAATGTGGTTAATTTTACTACACATAAATGTTTAATTATTTATTAAAAAAAACAATCCATATAATATATATATTACTTGCATTTAGTATTTAGCAAAGTTGAGTCTCTATAGTATAGAGATGCTGGTTTTTGAGTGTTTTTAATAGATTTGCAGTCCTCCCAAAAAACATTGAAAATGGCATCTAAAAATGGCAACAATATGCGGAATTTAAAAAAAAATGCCTTCAAAACTAGAACTAATACGATTATAATTAAAAAATGCTGCAACAAACCCCGACACAGATTTAAAAAGCTTTGAATACATTAGATGATATATTTCAATAAATATATTTCTATAAATTAAATCTAAAAAGGCATAAAAATAACCCAATTTCAATTTTAATTATTTTTTATTATATGAAATATAAAATTATTTAAATGCACGTGTCAAAGTATACATTTAAACACAATAACAAAGCTGAAACATAACAACAACAAAAAAGTACGTTTTTACACAGAAAATAACTTTCACTTCAACTGAGGCTAGAAGTCGCCGGATATGACTCATACTCCTGAAATAGAGATAGATCGACACACCAGTTAGTCAGCTATTATATTATAAAATGTGGTTTTTACAATTGTTGAGTAAATTTAATTTTCTGCCTTTTTGGCCAGGATTTTGCATCAAATACTCGAATTAAATCTCTAATTAAATTTAACTAGTCGGATGTGTCAATCCCAAAACTTTCTTCTATCTCACACAGGTTTCGCATACACTAAAAAGAGTCAGCACCAATTTATATCAAGGTCTAACTGAAGCTCAAGTTTTATTAAATTCCGTGCATTAGTCCTTGAGATATGACTATCACTAAAATCGTGTAATCCTGCAAAATGCTACATAGCAGCGCCACCTGCTGGGTGATTTTTACCAAAAACTAATCAGCACCAATTTATATCAGGGACTAACTGAATCTAAAGTTTTATTAAATTCCGAGCATTAGTTCTTGAGATAGAGCGGCCACAAAATTTTTGTCACATACAGACAGACAGACAGACAGACAGAGTCACAGACAGACATTTTCTAAAAACAGTCAAATCGTGTTCAGGACCTTCTAAAACGTATAAATCTGTTGAAAACCGGAAGTCGAAAATTTTCATGAATTCAATACTTTCTTCTTGTAAAGATAGAAGAAAGTAAAAAATCCAACCGCCATGTGCGGCGGTTGGAAGCAACCAGGAAATCTGCTGCTTAATAAATATACAGTATAAAATATAATCATAATACAGTGAAACACCATTTTTTCGACGGCAATTGTAAAAGAGACGAAAAAAGTAGGAAAACACAGAAAATGGGGGATATAAAAATTTAAAACACGCTATTCTTGTTCGTTTTTACTGATTCCTTTCAAACTAGTATGCTGAGTATACATCGTAAAACTTTCTTCTGTATCATTATTATACATTAAATTAAATAGTTGAGCTACAAAGCGACAATTAAGACATAAGTGCATTTCTTTGAATTTTACATGGATTTACAGAGAGCATTGAATAAAAAAAAACTAGTATGATGTGGCTATCAGAAAACTTTCTTCTATATCATTCTAACATCTAATTAAAACTAAAAGTATTCTAATATTTATTCGATTAAAATCTTACTGTCTGTTTGTATTTCACAACTCCTCCTCCCAGAATATGGAACTTCGGGAGATGAAGTGGATACCAGTTATTCGCTTTGAACCGAAGATGCCATATAAACTCTCAGAATTAAAAAGTTTAAATTAGTTTCTGGTTATGATTTTTTTTAAGGAAGTTTCACTAAAGATGGAAAACCAACTTTACTCCATTATTACAAAAATAAAGGAAAAGAGTACAGAAACCCCTCTGAATATTCACTTTCATAGACCACAATAGAAAATTTTTAATATTTATATAAACAAACAGGAAAACACGACTTAGCTAGCGCGGCAATTGCTATTCAGGGTGAATACTACGCCTGGAACAAGATATGGAATCCACATTAATCAGACGATTTTAATAATAAAGCCTTTTCGTCAATACAGTCTTTTACTTTTAAGTCATCTTTTATCGACCTATTTAAGCGATGTATCAACATCTGAGAGGAAATACAGTCATCTCACCTCTTGATAATACAGGGTTATTCTAAATGATGTACCCATTTTCAAAAAATTGTATTTATTAAAGTACAAATCCAAAATGAACAATGTTTATACCAATGAAAAGAGGAAGTTTCAAAGTTCTTTTTTAAGACATTATACATGTTCAATGTGTCCACCGTTTGCTGAATGGAAAACATCTACGCGATAGCCAAACTCGTCCCACACACGAGAAAACGTATCTGCTGTTACTGAGTGCACGGCAGCAGTGATACGGTTCCGCAGATCGTTCAAAGTTGTTAATAGCGGCGGGACGTACACAGGACGTACAAGCCGTGCACTCAGTAACAGCAGATACACTTTCTCGTGTGTGGGACGAATTTGGCTATCGCGTAGATGTTTTCCATTCAGCAAACGGTGGACACATTGAACATGTATAATGTCTTAAAAAAGAACTTTGAAACTTCCTCTTTTCATTGGTATAAAGATTGTTCATTTTGGATTTGTACTTTAATAAATACAATTTTTTGAAAATGGGTCCATCATTTAGAATAACCCTGTAATTATCTCTTGAACAGGAGACATTTTAGAAACTTGGAGCTTGGAGAGCATTGGCAAATGTCATGGGTATCAGAGGTGCTGCGATATGGAGAGAAAATGCTGTTGATGCTGCATGTTGCATCTCTTCTTCAAGATGGTCGATTTTATTTGCCTGTAGGGGAACGATGGCTTCGCTGCACTGAATACCCATCTTTGTATCACCAACTTTTCCATATAGTTCATGCTTCGTAGTATCATCTGTCAGTACTGTCGTGATAGAATATGCTACTTTTAACAGATCTTCGTGATGTTTTATAATTGAAATTATGTTTAGTAGACTTTCTTCAGATATCGTTGAGAGTTTTTCTTCTATACCTACGTCAGCATTTATATTAAATTCATATATCACTGCTGTAGGGTCGGATTGCGGAGAAAGGACCATAATTCGAGTACGAATTATCTGCAGTAACAAAGTTTACAGGCGAGGTCTTCTCTTGCGAATTATTCGTCACTGGAAGAGCCGGAAACGGATCTTTGACTGTTTTAAAACCCATTAATTATTGTTTCGATTGGTCGTTTCCCATTTCTGTTTGCCACGAAAAGAACTGCCTCAAAAGTTTACAACTTCTACTTATGAAAAGTTCAAAATATTATGCACATATACAGATTCGGAATATGCGAAGGTTCTCCATTTTTATTTTCTTCTATCTATAATAGAAGAAAGTATTGTAATCGAATTTTTTTTAGATTTCCGGTTTTCGACGGATTTACACATTTTAAGGGCCAGAGATCCCAAAAAACATGTTTTTACAAAATGTCTGTCTATCCCTCTGTCTGTCCTCATTGCATCATCAAAAAGTGTATGAAGTTATGCTTCAAATTGAACCAAATTTTTTACTATGTTTTTGGCTATGACCAGCAGGTCCTACTTGAATTTGGGATATTTCGACGAAAGGGGCGCTGCGATCGCGATTTTTGTTCCATTTTCACTATTGTATCATCGAAAAGTGTATGAAGTTATGCCGATAATTTAACCAAATTTTTTTTTCTATGCTTTTGACTATAGCCTGCAGCTTCCAGTTGAATTTCGGGATATTTCGACGAAAGGGGGCACTGCGATCCCGATTTTTGTTCCATTTTCACTATTGTATCATCGAAAAGTGTCTGAAGTTATGCAGATAATTTAACCAAACTTTTTGTATATGTTTTTGACTATAGCCTGCAGGTCCCAGTTGAATTTGGGGATATTGCGGCTGGAGGGGACGTTGTGATAGCCATTTAAAGATTTCAATTTCAAAAAGTTGTAAAAAAAATTAGAAATCCTAAAAATTTTTTGCTTTAAATGTTTGGCTTTGATCCAAGGATTCCAGAGCATTTTTTGTTTTGCCTCTATCTTAAAAAATGGCGGAGGTATAGCAGTTTGAAATTATAGGGTGGCTGACATTTTGAAACAATACAGCAGGATTCCTTCCATAAATGGGTTTAATATATGAGTTTTAGTGAACATGGTTTCTACAAATGTTCTTTCATTGTTGTAACGATCGTTTCAACACGTACATGATTAACCATCATTAAAATAAATTCAACTACAGACTTTATTTTTATTTTTAAAAACACATAAAAACAATTAAAATTATAAAATAGACGTTTCGTGCACTTTCGTACACCTCATCAGTACTTCGAACACAATTGCCAAGCCACCAGAACCAAAACAAGAAAAATAGTTAAAGTCACAGTTTAGTTAAAACATTATACTCTGCAGTAATCTGTGCAGCCTCGTTAATTGGAGATTCAGCTAAAACCGTCATCCAACCCTCCAGGAAGATACGACTGCTGTACACGCAATAATATAATTTTAATTGTTTTTATGTGTTTTTAAAAATAAAAATAAAGTCTGTAGTTGAATTTATTTTAATGATTGTTAGTTTTATCCAGACGTAATTATGTATGTGTTTTTAAATACGTACATGATTAACACTATATTTTTATATTCGCCAACGTCAAATTCTCGCCAATCTTGGCGACAATTGGTGAAATAACGCCAAATTTGGCGACAAAAAATAAGTTGCCACGTATGAAGCCAACTTGGCTATGTCTGCCTAATTTAGCGATAGTCTCATTCAAATTCAATAGTGACCAGAACTGGGAATGACTCATCTGTAATCTGGTTCCGCGCATTTTAGCTTCATGTATTTTCAGTAGAATTAGGTAAAATCTCAAACCCAAGCAATTGGGAGGCTATCTTTTCCTGCCGGTACAGGCCATAATGACTTTTCGTGGTTTAGTATAATACATCGGCTGCTCGCATCCAGGTAACCCGACGATTCACAAGCAGCATTAAGTAGCATTAAGTATCAGCATTAAGTAGTAGCATTAAGTAATTAAGTAACATTAAGTAGCACACTTAATGAAGCATTAAGTAGCTGACGTACAACAGATTGACGAAAAATATTGATTTTTTTTTGGCGGTGTGATAGCGAATTTTGAAGCATTAAGATGTATGAGATAGAAGAAAGTTTTGGGATTGGCATATCCGACTAGTTCATAAAAGTGACTGTATGAAGTGTGTGTCGTGCTTGCAATTCTGGAATAATGCTGGTACATAGCAATGCTGCATAGCGAAAATCAGAGATGGAAATAGTTTTTATAACAGTGAACAGTCTGTGACTTTATTCAAGAACTTGTCGGATGTACCAATCAGAAAACTTTCTTCTATCTCACACATTTTAATACTTCAAAATTCGCAGCCCCAATAAAATTAATATTTTTCGTCATTCTGTTGTATGTCAGCTGCTGACAACCGGTTACCTAAATCCGAAGCACCCTTCGTTGCACAAGCAACCGATATACAACGCTACGCAACTATAAAAAATCGAGAAAAGCGCACAAAAATAACTATCAAAGCTCCCCCTTCAGGTGGAATATCCCCAAATTCAACTGGGATCTGCTGGCCATACCCAAAAACATATAAATGAAATTTTGTTCAATTCTATGCATAACTTCATACACTTTTTACTAATTTTTCGATGATACAAAGAGGGCACACACACGGACAGACAGATAGACATTTTGTAAAAACATGTTTTTCGAGATTTCTATCTCTGACCCGTAAAATGTGTAAATCCGTCGAAAACCGGAAGTCTAATTTTTTTTCAATTACAATACTTTCTTCTATTATAGATAGAAGAAAATAAAAATATACTTAATAAGAAATCAGCAGTGAATTCACACTACACTATAAATTTTGGCTAATACAGTTAATGTTGAAATGCATGAGGGTTTCTCCACACACGACAGTTGTGTGTGTAATATTGCCAGAAAATGTGAAATACGCTCGACCCGTCAACACACAGTAAAAATTCAGCTGTTCTGCTACTCCAATTTACTGAATTCCGACTTAGTGAAATTTTGGCTAATGATGAAGTCAACAAGATTCTGTTTTCACTTGTTTATGTTGCAACTTCTGCGGATATTACTTGAGAATAATTCACACTGGAACACGAATCTGTACTGATACTACCCGATCACTGTTTTCCTTGTATGGAGAAATCGCCGTCACCCGTCATTGTATGTTCGACTCTCTACGGAACAACTGTGGATGCTGAGTGCCGACAAATAACCAGTAATTTAAATTTTTGCATCATTTTTGCCACTTCAGAACATTTATAGATCATTTACGCTCTCACATAACTCTTTTGATCCAAAAGGAAGTCAAAAGTGATGTTACCATTTAAAAAATTAAAGTTGGTACAATTTGTGATAAGTAGTATTTGACTACTATTTGAAAAACTGCTTTCATATTCAAGATGTAGACACAATCCTCGCTGAATGGTATCTCTCGCACCTCTCTGTGATAATTTTTCAGTGATCAAATAGCTTGGTGTGGTGCGTTTTTTCCCATTACGTATCAAGCGACCTACTTAGGTCGCTTGGTCTGTTTCGCAATTTGAAATGTAGTGTTTACTTAAACACTACATTTCAAATTGCGAAACAGATATTCATCACTCACAGAAAGTTCAAAGAATCAAGTTAATTTTCCAAACAAAATTTCAAAGAGATTTGAAATCACACACAAACATTTGAAACACCAGAACTTGAAAACTAACAAAAATAAATAAATAAATAAGAGGAGTTGGGGGTGGCGGGGAGTTATGAGGCGTGTAGCGATCGGGTCCATATCCAATCATTACACATGTTGCGTGCCGGGTCTGGAACTCATTCTTCCCGGGCCATGTCGGGCCGAAATTATTTTGTGCAGATAATAAGACGTGGTATTGTATATGTTTAAACGGAATCCTTAGAAATTTATTTTAGTTTAATGACTTATAGAAAAATATCTATAAATAGCTTTCAGGTAGCTTTCAATACAAAAAAGTATAAAGCCGTTCGGAGGAAAGCAGTTCCGGAAAATTTCGATATATTTTCACCGATCATGACCCCCAGTACCCAAAACCACCCTCCGTTCAAATGTTGATTTATATATATATATATATATATATATATATATATCTGACCTATGTCATACGATAACGCTCGTATTTATAAATCGATTTTGATGAAACTAATTGTGTGTATTAAGCTCACCAATGTCTCGACCGAGTTCGTTGGCCAGCTTGGTCCGCCATTTTGCTTCAAGATGGCGGCCATTTAAAAATTTAAAACTAAAATAAATACACAAAAAAGTTAAAAATTCAAATTTATTTTTTAATTAAGTGTTAGGCCTTGATACAAGGATTCCAGAGCATTTTTCGGTTTACCTCTATCTTAAAAAATGGCTGAGGTAGAGCAGTTTGAAATTCTAGGGTGGCTGACATTTTGAAACAAAACAGCACATTAACGCGATTACTCGCAAATTATTTTCTTTCATTGTTGTAATAATTTTCACAATCATACGCATAAAACTATGTATTCATATCCGTTAGCGACAAAATTGGCGACATTGGCGACAAAATTGGCGACCAAAATAAATCTTCATAAATGAAGCCAATTTGGCTATTGCTCAATAATTTGGCGAATTTCTTATTCAAATTCAGTATTAACGAATCTTTTGTAAACGTTTCTTTGCATTTTAACTTGCTGTTTTCGTGTAACATTTGCTAAAATTTTAAAACGAAGATATAGGAAAGCTACCTTTTCCTCCCGGTACAGGCCGGAAGAACTTTTTTTTTTTAATTTCAAAACTATGATTATTTTTTAAATATTATCTTTATTTTAATTCTTTGAGAATTAGGCAAGAAATTTGCATATCTGATTAAGATTTCATAAAATAATATCTCCCACAAGAACAAAAAAAAAAAAAAAAGAAAGAAAGAAAGAAAGAAAGAATCTACTGACAAATTTGACAGCTGAATTCACCTATTTTAAAATTGTACAAACTAAACTTATCAATTGCCTATCTACTTGGACATGGCGTTGGACAGCTCTGTGTCTGTACTATATTCACAGTTGCCAATTTAACGCATTTTTTTTTAAAAAATTCAGAATACCTACCAAATTTTTCGAATAATAATCTACGCTTAATTTAATTACAGAATGTCTGGCATTAACTAAAACGACTATAACTATGTATTGTAAAATACTGGCAGATGATTTGAATTTTTAAAAAAAACTCGCTAAATTAACAACATTTATATACTGTTAGTTTCAAAACAGGGGGGAATCTGTCACCAAAAGTGAACAAACAAAATTTATTAAGACACAAAAATTCGAAATCTCACAATAAAAATTTATCATTTAAGTTAATTTTCGTTAAAATGCCAAAAGTTCGACTAAGTATATATTTTTTCTAAACCGAACCTTCCCGAAACCCAAAATTTGGTATTTAGTTGCTTTCCTGTCGACCGTTTACGGTAAGCAAAATCTGCCGCTAAACAATGTGCATAATTAAAATAAATGATCAACGTAAAACTAGCACAAATAAATATATATAAAATAGCAAACAGCTGTTTCGGAGCCTCTAAAACTCCATCATCAGTTCCAAATTAAAAAAAAAATTTAATTTGGCACTGATGATGCAGCTTTAGAGGCTCCGAAACAGCTGTTTGCTATTATATATATATTTATTTGTGCTAGTTTTACGTTTATCATTTATTTTAATATAACGGCACGAGTTCAATCCACCTATTTTAAATGTGACATAATGCCAATAATAGCGTCACATTCGATGTGGTCAATTGCAATACTGCATAAGGTACAATCAAACAAACAAAAAAAAATCACATACAATTTAATCTCTGAATTGTTAAAGAAAAGAAACAAAAATAGAAATTTGATTGGAAATTATGCTTTTTTTTTTTTTTTTCAATTTATGTTTAAAAAAAATAAACTTAGGGGTTCGATTTCATACTGATATTGTACCAAACTCTAAAATGTTCAGTACGAATACCTAATTTTAACATCATATTTGGCCTTTTTCGGTAAATTTTATCTTAGGACACCAAATGGGAAGTCATTCGGTCAAGTAGTTTAGTATTTATGAAGATTTAAATTTTGGAGCTCCTAATGTTATATTAATTTGTAATCATTGCAAAAACGATTGAAATTTAAACATAACTCAAGAACTACTTAGTCTGAATGAACTGTAATTTTGGATTCGCATATTTGAAGCTTCTAGAAGTCAATTTCTGTGAAAGCATTTAATAAGTTACAATTCATAAATTTCTTTTTGAAAAAAAAAAATAATTTATTGAAAGTATTAAACATCTCTGACAGTGGGTCAAATGCACCTAAAGTTGGGAAAGTTTGATCCAGCTATGGGAAATAATTTGAAGAAAAAATCATTTAGTGTCTTTTGAAAATTTCGATGCTGTAAAATGCTGGAATACAGTATAAGCTATTTTTATGGGGCAAACTGAGACAGTCAGACACAAATTATGAGCATTTTAGTAAAAAAGTATGTCAAACATCCCATTTTCCCCTATCTACAATCAAATTAACACAAATATATTATCAGGAAAGTAGTCTCTGTTAAAAATAGTTAGATGCGAAAAGCAATGTAAATGTATACTTAAACTATCAATTTCAAAACAAATAGTAATCAATCATCGGAAGCGAGCTAACCAAATTAACTGAAGAATAACAATTAGAAATCGCACAAAAGAAAATCATCATTCAGGTTAGTCTTCCTCTCCCTTGTTTAGTAAAACAATGAATTCCGGCTTCAAATCGGTCGCCAACGGAAATAAAACCTGCAATCGAAATTTCTTATCAAAGAAGGTGAATGAGGGCGGAAGTAAGACCATCTTCAACGGCGCGTGCCAAGTTCGTCCGATAAACGGAGACGCAGGCACCTCTTTTGTGTAGAGAATGAAAAGATGGTCATCTTTCAGAATCTTTCGCATAAAATCTCGTGTATTGTGTTCGAAAGAAAGTGAAGATGCAGAAAAAATTGCATCAGTGAAATGTAGGTGAAAAGTAATAGCTGTTGTAGCTGAGTTGTTTTTCGGTTGACCGCTGGCAAAAGGAAAACAAGAACGAAAATTCATGCTTCAATCATAGATTATAAAACAGTTTCCAACATATTCAGAATACTGTTATACATTCACAGTTTAATAAGGTGAAATATGATGTCTAAGTAAGTGAACAATTTGGAAAACGCATAACACCTTTGAAAACCCAATTTCAGAAATTACCATCTACAGTCGGAAAAATGCTTGAATTCTTTTGTGCAACCCTGTATATGATCTATAGATTTGTATATATACTACATAGTATGCTAAACTTTAGTTCAGTTAAGAAACGCATAGCAGAGTTGAAAATTCCTCTACAGCAATTTCCGTCAGTAATGGGAAATGTACTGGAGATCTTTTCTGCTGCCCTGTATATGATCTATAGATTTTATGCACACCAAGTAATAGGCAAAAAAATAGTAAGTCTTAGTCTTAGTCACATAGTCTTAGGACTTGCATTTAGGCAGACCAGACCGCCTGTATAATATTTCCATAGACAGCAGTGTCTTTTGAATGATGTATGAATTGTGATAACGTTTGAAGACGTAGATTTTTCTGCGTTCGCCTTCCAGTATAATACAACTGACTTAAAAGAAGATTTATGCACCGATTCAAACGCGAGAAAATAACTAGATAAGTATCGACTTCAGCAAAGTTCACTTTGATAGGTTAAAAAATCGCAATACTAATATGCTGATGACGTTACTGTCTTTCACAATCGAGTTAAATACTGTCGAGCTTACATTTTGCAGATACAGTGTTTGTAGATGACAAGGGAGTCAAGAGAGTCGGCTGGATGGGGAGGCCTACCAAATGGCTTAAGCACCCACAAGCCCCATCCAGTTTGTAGATGACAAAGAAAATGCCATGGAATAATATTCTTTTTACCGCAAAAAAAAGAAGATAAAAACTAAACACGATTCTCAAAAACGTTCTTTTACTATGCGAAAAATAAATTGTCCGTTAAATGCAAAAGTTTGTTAAATGAAACCATTTTTAAAAAATGTTATTGTTACTTTTTCGTAATTGGGGTCCTCGACTACTAGTGTTATACAGAATGTATTGCTTGGTGCAATATTACTAGCAGCTTTTTCTGCTAAACCCCAAAGCTTTTTTTCTTTAAACATAAATTGAAAGAAAATATAATTTCAATTGAATAGTTATTTCCGTTTTTTCAGAAAAAACTTGAATTAAAATGTATGTGATGTTCCTCGCTCTCTCTTTTTTTTTTGGTTGATTGAACACTTTGCGTAAAACAATGGCTATGTGGAAGGTTCTATACGTTTATCAGTATTACACAAATTGACTGTGATGGTGCTCATTCACCACCATTCATTATCTAGGATGCTATGAATTACAGTTGAGTGTAACAGAGAATATTTCGTAGGTCATAGTTTCCTATGACCTACGAAATATTCTCAGCGTTTTCTGCAATCAGCATTTTCTTGCATTGTAAAGAGCGGTTTGACAAGGCTTCATTTTACAAGGCTTCATTCCTCCGGCATCTGCACCGCATCATTCATCATAAGTGATTATTTGAAATTATTTTGCGACCCTGTAATGAACAATTCCATTAAATTACAGCTAATTTCATGATTGAGAGCATAGTCGAATCATTAGATAATAGCGTCTTCAGATCTGACTACAGTGCGGCTGTTTCAGTCCATCTTCGTTGTTTTCTGTAAACTGCCATATATACACTACTGGCCATTAAAAATGCTACACCATGAAATAATGCAAATAACAGAATGATATTTATTGGACAAATACATTATAATGGGAAGGACAATTGATTACATTTTCAGAAAATTTGGAGGTATAGACCCTGAGAAAACACTGCCCAAAGCAGCAACCTCTGGACGCAATAACAGCATTTATCTGCATATCCATGGAGTCGAACAGAGATTGGATGTCATGTACGGGTACATCACTCCATGCAGCTTCAACACTATGCCACAGTTCATCAACCGTAGTAACGGGCGAGTGGTGGCGGACCAGTCGCTCAGAAGCCATTGACAGGACATTTTCAATTGGTGAGAAATCAGGAGAACGTGCCGGCCAGGGCAACAGTCGAACATGTTCTGTATTAAGGAAGTTCAGGATAGTACGAGCAACATGCGGTCGTGCATTGTCCTGCTAAAACGTAGAGTTGCGGAGGCATCGAAGATAAGGCAGAACCGCGGGCCGTAACACATCAGAAATGTAACGGATGCTGTTGAAATTGCCGGCAATGCGAACAAAAGGTTACCGAGACGTGTATCCAATGGCACTTCATACCGTCACTCCAAGTGATATGACACTATGACGATTCGAATGCAAACTGGCAATGTGCGTTTTTCACGATGCCGTCAAATATGGATGCTGGATCATGATGCTGTATATGAAGCAGGAATGGCGTCTCACGTCGTCTTTGATGAATCCAGGTTCTGTATGCAGCATCATGATGCTAGCATCTATGTTTGGCAGCATCGTGGAAAACGCACATTGCCAGCTTGCATTCGAATAGTCATACTGTCATATCACTTGGAGTGACGGTATGAAGTGCCATTGGATACACGTTTCAGTAACCTCTTGTTTGCATTGCCGGCAATTTCAAGAGCAGCCGTTACATTTCTCTTGTGTTACGGCCCGTGGTTCTGCCTTATCTTCGATGCCTCCGCAACTCTACGTTTTAGCAGGACAATGCACGACCGCATGTTGCTCGTACTATCCTGACCTTCCTTGATACAGAACATGTTCGACTGTTGCCCTGGTCGGCAAGTTCTCATGATTTTTCACCAATTGAAAATGTCCTGTCAATGGCTTCTGAGCGACTGGCCCGCCACCACACGCCCGTCACTACGGTTGATGAACTGTGGCATAGTGTTGAAGCTGCATGGACTGATGTACCCGTAGATGACATCCAATCTCTGTTCGGCTCCATGGCTAGGCAGATAAAAGCTGTTATTGCGGCAAGAGGTGGCTGCTTTGGGTAGTGTTTTCTCGGGATCTATACCTCCAAATTTTCTGAAAATGTAATCACTTGTCCTTCCCATTATAATGTATTTGTCCAATAAATATCATTCTGTTATTTGCATTCCTTCATGGTGTAGCATTTTTAATGGCCAGTAGTATATATATCTTTTTATATATGGAATTCCCTTCGTCGCCGTTTTCAAGGTTAAGAGGCGAAACTATAAGTATTTCTACCCACAGAAAATCCTCGTCACACTCATAATGTTGTATAGAAAAAAAATGTTGAATACCTCGATAGTGAACCAATTTGGTATTTTACAATTTTGAAAATATATATAAAATAAGTCATGTTATTTCGATAGCATCGAGAAATTGGATAGATTAGGTATAATATGTAGACAAAAATGCAGAAAATGAATTGACAGCATTTGTTATTATAACTTTCAGAAACTATAAATTATATTTTTATATAGAAATGAATAATAAAAATTAGTCTTTACTCAAACACACTATGGATTATGTAGAAATAAATAATAACATTTTGCCTTTACTCATATAAAATATGGATGTTGAAAAAACTTTCGAGCTAGGCTCGATCTACAAGCTACTTTTTAAATTATGTGCCCAACTTGCAGGACAGCATGCGGGCCGCGTAGTGAATACCACTACTTTAACGGATATCATGGTAAGCGGATTTGACTATATACAATTCTAAGAAATAAAAAAATCCATATTGCATATTAATTTAGAGATGATTAAAAGACTTCTAAAACAAGATAAAAACCATTGCACTTATTTATTTTCTATGAAAGCTAATACTAACTGTTTCGAAACAGAGTATTTTTAATGAAAATTCCAGTAGGGGAAGGTGGAGAGATAAGCTTTAAAAAAAAATGTAAGTAAATGTTTTATTAATAAATTGCCTTTAAAAACTACATTATACAATCCACAACTTTGATGAACCTTTAAAAAAAAATTCCAAATTTTAAAGTCAATTTTTGGTGTTTATTATTATTATTTTTTTTTCTATTTTACCGCAATCGTCTGTCTCTTTCTCTTATTACTCCCTGTGGTATTTTTAAAAGACACACACACACACACACATATATATATATAATAAAACTTTTTGAAAATAATATAACTATTGAATCAGAAGGTAATCGACACAATATAAATTAACCACTGATAAGAATTCGATAGAAAAAAATATAGTATTGATATATATATATATATATATATATATATATATATATATATATATATATATATATACGAGGGAAAGTCATTAAGTAAATCACAAAAGATAATTAAATAATAACTTATACAATGATATTCACTTCAAAACTATTTTTATTTCTCAACATATTCTCCACCAATATTTATGCACTTATATCACCGTTTTATCAATACCCCAACACCAGCTGCATAACATTCTTTGGGTTGCTGTCTCAGTCACATTAGGACTTCAAGTTGAACTTTTCATCATCTGTGAACATCATAGTGCTTCCAAGATGTTTTTTTTAGTGGACGAAACAGATGAAAATCGCTTAGGGCTAAGTCGAAGCTGTATGGTGGATGTTGAAGAAGCTGCCAACCAAACTTTTGAACTGTCTCATGTGTTCAACTTGAAGTCCTAATGTGGCTGAGACAGCAACCAAAAGAATGTTATGCAGCTGGTGTTGGGGCACTGATAAAACGGTGATATAAATGCATAAATATTGGTGGTGGAGAATATGTTGAGAAATAAAATTAGTTTTGAAGTGAATATCATTGTAAGTAATTATTTAATTATCTTTTGTGATTTACTTAACGACTTTCCCTCGTATATATATAAAACAAATTAAAAAATTTTCGCCGTTGACCTCATTAAAACTATAATTCTGTGTAAATCCCATTATTCTAAATTATTTTCTCGCTCCAGTATTTCGATTGTCAAAATTACATCTAGCAAAATATAGTTTATTCCAAATTCATTCTCTTACAAAAATGGCGCTGGTCGATGCTCTATTAAAATTACGCACTTTTATTTCTTTAAATAAAATGCATCCTAGAATTTAATTCTTCTAAAAAACACCAATCTCCCAGCTAAAAATATTTTACTCTTTTGAAATAACAACCTATGAATTTCTTTTCTTTATTTTTTATTTCTCTACGACTCCTGACAAAATATTACTCCTCAAATTATGAAAGACTTTAGTCTCAATGTAAAAATTATCTTGGCATCTTGCCATACTTGATAAAACCTATGTATTCGTTTTTCTTTGCTTCTCTACTTATTTATTCGAAAAGAGTAGATTTCACGAGATTGTTCTCGAAGCATTTGTTGCCGCGCTTTTTCCAACTCACGGTAAATTCGCTTCCATATAAGAGCGCCGGAGAAATTAATCCGAACGCGCTGATTTGTCGAGAGACTTCTTAGTAAAAATGTATTCTGGAGCGCTCAGAAAATGATATACGGCGTTTTCCCGCGTTTTGAGTCAGAAGGTTCCGGGATTCGGCGGTGTATGCAGCCCCGTCATGTACTTCCTAATCTTCGAATGTTCTCCTTGGCCGCCGATAGATTCGATAAAATACCTGCCTATACGAACCAAAGATGTCTTCTTAATATAATAATTTAAATCATCAAGTCTTCCTCACGGTCTTAAAATCAGCATGGATAGATTTAGCTACGTGGAAAGTAAAGCATAACCAAATTCTTTGATTTTTCGAATAAAATGTGAACCGGAACGAACTGCCTCTTATTTTGAGTTCTATACGTACACAATGAAGTGGTTTTTCGGCGCTCGACTGTAAAATTCCTCGGAGAAACCCTTGCCTTGGGTATGAGTCTACAAAAAGTATGGTGATGCAAGTAGTATCGTCACATATATAACCTTAATAAGACAACACAGAAACATCATACACAAATGGGGGGGGGGATAAAAATCAAAAGGAAATATAAACACATACCTGTTTGAACAATATCCAAAAAAGAAGAAGCAAATTTATAATATATGACCAAAAAATCATAATAAATAAATAAATTTAAAAAAAAGATAATTCAAATAAGAAAAAATGATTTAATGAAATATTTGTGGAACTATAGCAGAATCGTCGGGCCCAAATTACTACAGTTCCCCCAAGAAATGTACGATTTCATCCTTGTACAAGCCATAATAAGCTAAAAAATATATAAGATTTGGGCAATCGCACATTAATAGACCAGAAAATGAAAGAAAGTACCAAATGAAAAAGATAGAAGTGAGGAAGATTTGATCATAAAAACAGGAAAAAGTGCATGATTTGGCAAATCTTCACATGTTGCCAAAAAAATTTACTAATTCAGTATATGAATTATAAGAGAAATGAATGACTCACAAATATTCAAGCTCAATGATTCAAACCAACTCGTCAATGAAGTTTTAGTATCTTGATAAAACCAGAAATTGCAGTGCATTTAGTGGCAGTTCAAGATAAAAAATTAGAATTTTATTATTTTATTTTATAATTTTTATTTATCTTTAATTATTTATTTATTTTTTTTTTTTTTTTGTAATATAAAATTACGCAATGAGTTAAACGGTTAATTTTGTCCAAACATCACCTTTCTCCTCCAGAGAGAGGGAGAAAGAGAGATCCCATCAAAAACGTCACATGTAAAAAATGCAGCCAAGTCTCGTGACTCTTTTACCGTAAAAAGTTCTGAGATCGTGTAAAGCCAAGTTTAGCTATCTTATTAACTCTGAAATTTTCATTCACAAATCACTCCTAGTCTCTACATCTTTAGTTAATTATTATTTTGTGACTTAGCAATTACGCAGCACAGGGAAGTTATTACGCCTTACTACGTTATGGGATGGGATGGGATAATTTGATTAAGGCAAATTATATATGCACAGGGAAGTTATTACATCTTAATATGTTATGGTATTATTTGATTAGGACTAATTTACATCACATTCTCGTGCTATGTAATTGCCATGTCACAAAATAATAATTAACTAAAGATGTAGAGAATAGGAGTGATTTGTGAATGAAAATTTCAGAGTTAATAAGATAGCTAAACTTGGCTTTACACGATCTCAGAACTTTTTATGGTAAAAGAGTCACGAGGTTTCGCTGCATTTTTTACTTGTTCAACTTGATCAACTTGTCAATGTAGCTTTAGTATCTTGATAAAACCAGAAATTCCAGTGCATTTAGTGGCAGTTCAAGGTAAAAAATTACAATTTTATTATTTTATTTTATAATTTTTATTTATCGTTTATTTTTATTTGTTTTAATTGTTTTTTTGTAATATAAAATTACGCAATGAGTTAAACGGTTAATTTTGTCCAAACAACACTTTCCTCCTCCAAAGAGAAATAGAAAGAGAGATCATGATAACTTTTTTATTGGATAGGTAATAATAATTTAAAGGTAATAATTATATTTTAGAACAATTTATATATTTTTAAATATATAATTAGGGTGGGTGGTGCCCGTCTCTTACTGCCCCTTCCCTTAATAATACATTTTCAGTGAAACACAAGCAAGTGTTTAAACATTTCCGTATTTTATTAGATTAAAACTCTTTATTAAGAGTCTTAATCTTAACTTTAATTTTACTGATTAAGAGTGATACGTTAAGACTTTTTCAATTTTCAAATGAATTTAAAACGTTACTTTCATCAATTTTCTAAAACATTTGTCAATCAACATTCGCTGGCTTTACAAAATATGATTTGTAAGAGTACTGATTTTTCAGAAAGCAATTCGTTACAAGAATTTATTAGATTTATTTCAAGCTTCTTTTCGAAAACAAAGGGTAAATAAAATATGTTCCGTACGACAATAGAAAATATCATATTACCCAATATAACATCACATTTCTTGTGTAGGTCAAGGCGATATCAGTATCACTACCGTCTTATAAATGTACTTTTATTCTATAATTGACCATTTAAATCGAAGTGAAATCCATTCTGCTATTTCTTCCAGTTGATTCATGCAAGCTATTTCGTGATCATCGAAAGTGACTTTGACCTTAAGATGAATCTTTGTCATTCAATATGGCAAGAATAATACATGGTCCTGCAGAATTTTAATTCAAACAAACATTCATGGGTTCACCTGCTTAAGAACAAAGACGAGAACTGACCTGGCTGACCTAAATTAATGGACGAAGATTAGAAAATACCTGCAATTAATTGAATGGAAGCTCCAGGTTTAAATAACCAAATCAAAATGGCGGATTCTTTCAGAACTACTGGAACACTTTTGCTTACTCGCGGGTGGATGGATTAAACCAGACTGTTTTACTGAAATGGAATACTGACAACAAATCTACATCACTGGCTTATCCGTTCAATTTCTTAAGGTAAGATAAAAATGTTTAATTTATTGATTTTAAAATGCAAAATGATATTTTGTTTAATATTTTATGCCCGATGAGTCTTTTAAATACTACAAATAATAATAATAATAAAACTTATTATGCAATTTATTTAACACATCAATTAATAGTGCAGTAATACGATTTATGATGAGTCCTACATACAGTGGACTCTCGTTAATGCGTCTCCGCTTAAGATGTATGTCCTTTTAATGAGGAGAATTTTGTTTTCGCCATCATTTCCTATTTGCAATTATTGTTAAAGACGCCGTTTAAGAGCCTACGCTAGTCATCCGAAAAAACTCGAACGTTAATGTTAAGTCTATGGGAAGGTTCTTTACAAATTTTTCGCTCGTATTTTAATATTATTAAATGATTTCTTTTTTTTTTTTTTTTTTTTTTTGCATAGGATAGCTGAGGTCGATCTCTAACGTTGTTAGCTTTTATTTTTTCAATTTTGGTTCCAGTTTTTTTTTTTTATATAAGGGAACTTTTACTTTCAGAACCGGTTCCAAAATTGAAAATGTCCGCTTATAAAAAAAACTGTAACCAAAATCGAAAAAGTAACAACTAACAACGTTAAAGATCGACCTCAGTTATCCTATGAAAAAAAAAAAAAAAAAAAAAAAAAAAAAAAATCCTTTAAAATATTAAAATGTGAGCGAGAAATCTGTAAAGAACTTTCCCACAGACTTAACGTTAGTTTGAGTGTTTCTTCCCGTGACTAGTGTTGGCTCTTAAAGCGTACTACCCATCGTAATAATGCGGAAAACTTTTTCACAAATTGACCGAGCAGAATCGAAACTGCTTTTGCATGTATATACCGTGGTGGCCAAAAGTTTGGACATTTTTTGAAAGTTTCATGTTTTTCAACTTTGTGTGCTTGTAGAATATATTAATTTTCACTTAAATACAAACGTTTATATATCAAATTGAAGGTAATTTAATGTAGCATTTAACAATAAAAACAGTATTACAATATCTGTATGACAAAAAAGTTATGCTCATTTTAGTAGAACAAACAAACACAAATCGTTTTGAATAAGGACGTGTTTTGTAATAAAAGCATACTAGCCAATCACAAACACTGTTCTGAGGACCAATCAAATGTCTGTAACTATAGTTTAGGTTATTTGGATGGTAAAAGAGTTATTGTTGTGGAAATATTTTGCGGAATGATGCATACTAGTACAATTTAGAGTATTGCTGTTTTTGAATATTTAAAGTCTTTTTTTTAATTAAACTAATTTTAAACAATGTCTCATCAACAAGAACTAATTGGACATCTACAAAAAGAAGCCGAATTGTCATATTGAGAGAAAATGGCCTCTCTTATGCTGAAATTGCAAGACAAGTTGGTGGTTCAGTGACTTGTTCTGGTGTACGAAAGTTCTGTTTACGTTATGAAAAAACGAAATCAGTGAAAAATAAGGCCAAATCAGACCGAAAGAAATGCACAAGTGCTACTGCCGATAGAAAAATTAAACGGATATGCCTTCAATATAGAAAAATTTCATCAGATGCCATTAGATGTGAAATCAATGCAGCGGGTATTGCAGTAACTTCAAGAACAATAAGAAGAAGGTTATCAGGATTTGGACTACAAGCTAGAATTCCAAGGAAAAAACCATATTTAAATCAAAAGCAACGCAAAAAACGAGTTAAGTGGTCAAAAGAACACATTAAATGGTCAGAAAATCAATAGAAGCAAGTAATCTGGAGCGATGAGAGTAAAATATCGCTCTTTGGTAGTGATGGTAGAAAATACGTGAGATGTAGAGTAAGAGAAGCATTTCATCCTGATTGCATTGAAGCAACTACAAAAAACCCAACAAATGTCATGATTTGGGCATGTATGTCTGCAGATGGTGTGGGCCGAATTCAAGTGATTGATGGCATCCTGAATGCCAAAATATACATCGAAACTGTCCTGGAACCAAAATTGATACCTTTCATCAGGGATCTCTTCTCCAACAACGCACCATTTATTTTTCAGCAGGATTCAGCTCCATGCCACACAGCAAAAGTATGCAAAGCATGGTTTCAAAATAAAGGCATAGATATATTACCATGGCCAGGAAACAGCCCTGATCTCAATCCAATTGAAAATTTGTGGCGACGTTTGAAAATTCTTGTACGAAAAAAACGTCCATCCAATAAAAGACAACTTATTGAAGCTATAATTGATTCTTGGCGCCATGTGATTACGAAAGATGAAGTCCAAACACTCGTTCACTCGATGAAAAGACGCTGTGAAGCTGTCTTAAAAAATAAAGGTTATCCTACTAAGTATTGATTGTGTAAGTATCACTTTAAAAAAATGCAAATCTAAGATAGATCTTACTATTAGTTGCATAACTTTTTTTGTAATACAGATATTGTAATACTGTTTTTATTATTAAATTCTACATTAAATTACATTCAATTTGATATAATATAAGCGTTTGTATTTAAGTGAAAATTGATATATTCTACAAGCACACAAAGTTGAAAAACATGAAACTTTCAAAAAATGTCCACACTTTTGGCCACCACTGTATATATATTTGTTTTCTTTTTCAAACGCAACTTTGATGTAACTTTGCTTATTGAGAGATCATTGTCAGTGGCAATAATGAAGAAAAAGAAAACTTACTATCATTAAAAACATGAGACGTTCAAAAATTGTTAATAGCTGTTCGCCGATATCATCCCTCAGTATGTGACCAAATTTTCGAATGCGTCACAAAACTGGGAAATGATAAAAACTATCATAATTTCAAGTAATAAAAAGAAAAGTGAGAGATTACTTTAATTAAAGTCAAATTATGCAAGTACGGCAATTTCTTTATGGATTTTGTTTGTCCTCAGTAATTTATAATTACTATATTTCCTCAGTAAATTCAAAATTACTAAATTAAAGAAAAAGTTGTTTATTAGTTTGCAGTTGTTGTTTAGTATTATGTTGGTAACCTATTTCATTTCTGTTCAAACCCGAATTCAATTTATTCAGCGAAAGAGATTATTTTACATTTACACCATTCAAACATTTATATAGTTTACTGCGGAGTTCGATCAGTATGAACAAAAAATGGCCTCCCTTGGAAGTCGCACTAACAAGAGTTCATTGTATTATTATAAATTTCTAATCATCTCAAACTTAAAAATTCGCGGCATAGAATTAAAGTTAGATTTAAAAATAAATAAATAAATAAACTGTAAACAACGCGTGAAAGTAGTTTTGCAATCAAATTATAATATCATACATTCCTTTTTACGTTTCGTTTGATAGTATTTTCCTGATATAAACGAACATTTCGAATGCCAGCTTTTTAACTAAAATTCCTAAATTAAAGAAAGGGTTACCTATTTTAGCATTAAGTTGGTAACCTATTTAATTTTAGTCGAAAACCTAATTCAATTTATTCAAAGAATGGGATTATTTTATAACATTGACATTTTTAATGAAGACTTTGATTAGTACAAACAAAAATAACCTACCTTGGAAGTTTGTACTAAAGGGAGTTCACTGTACTTTACCATGTTCCATAAGCACTATTCCTTGTACGAAGCAAAAATATTTTTAAATGAATAGCCCGACTTGGATCTCTTGGTTTATTTAATAAACAAACTTTTCCATCACAGCTAATAATGAAAAAGTAAAAGCTTTTGGTATACGTAATTTGTAGTAAAACGATTAGTAAAATTGTTAAGATTATCTGTTTTTTTTTTTTTTTTTTCCATTTTATATAAATTAGTATTTAAAGATATATTTTTTAAAAAGATTTTTAAAAGAAATTTTTGAAAAAAAAATCATAAAGGGAAATTACTTAAACTATCTAAGATTTTTAAATTATTTTCTCTCCATGTAATAAAAATTTAATAAAAATTAATTTATTAATGCATAATTAAAACCCTGAAAATAGGAAAATAGTATATTGGCATCGGGTATTCAACTGTTCATAATTTCTAGAATTTTGGCACATCAAAAAGCTAGTGAGTAATCAATTACAAAATTCCATCTTTGCATACATGAACCAAGTTAAGTTAAACATAAGCGTCTAATAATATTGTCTATGAAGATTGTAGTTACAACTTTTTTGCATGATTAAGGCTCACTATATATATTAAAATTTCTTTTAAATTTTAGTTTTATATAAATCAATTTTCAAAGCTTTTCTTTTACTTTAATTTTAGAATCTGCAATGCAATTTAAGTGGATTATCTGGACAGTGTTTTGCACCTATGGTAAGTCAAATGTTATATTTTAACATAATATATAATGTCAAGTAAAATATGTAATCCATATCGAATAAGTTATAGGGTTCGTATAGCCTTCGGAAAATAATATTTGCCTTATTTAATGAAAAAAATAATGTGTTGAAGTATAGCGACCATTATTTTATGAAAATTCCAGTAGTCAAACCCTTTAAAATTTCTGAGGCGTATGAACCCTGAATTAGAACATTTACAATGTATACATTGTATGATTCACTGATTGACTAATTTTAACAAATAAAAACAAATCGACAGTAAAAATTAAAAATTTTAAAATTCTATCAAAAGAAATCCTAAGTATTTCTAAAAGTATTTTTGAAAATAAAATCATCCTAAGGACATTTTTAATATGTTTCTTCCTTTAACATGTTAATTAATCATTTAATAACCATCTTAATCATAATTATGTCCAGTGGCGCCAACTTATTGGGTAATCTCGAGTCGCATCTGCCCGAGCCCACCCAATAATTTACTATTCCGGAATACCTAATTCCCATTGCTTTATTTCATTATTTATTCATTTATTAATGTATTTATATATTTTTTCACCCTATAAGAAAATTTGTTTTATCATTTATTAGTGATTATAAAGAATAACCATCTGTTTTAATGCCCTAACTGCTTGATGTTTAGCTTTATGCGCTTTTAATTTATAATCATATTCATGGCATAGTGATATTATTGTAAATATTAGAACCTTTTTAAGGAAAATTTCAGGAAAGTATATTTACCAAAATTACAAATTTATAATTTACTTTAAAATGTGACTATCTAAACATAGAGTTACTATCTTTCCACACCAGCCAACAATCCAAGGAAAAGAAAAAATATACGGAAAAAATATGCCATTTTGTGAAGATATTTTTCAGCCCACCCAATATTTTTCAAAAGTTGACGCCACTGATTCTATCAATCGGGGTTATTTTCTAAAATGTAAGATAACGAATAACTTGATAATAGGATACCGATTAACCAGGGGTGTAAAAACTGGGTGCCAATCGGCCGATTGCCACCACTAAATTTTTAGTATTCTTCGCCTAATAAGAATACCAATAAAATTAAGAGAAGTATACTAACTAGTCGTTGGGGGCCACCGTAATACTTACCCATCATGGATATGCATAATATAAAATATGAAAATAAAACATGTGTAAACTATTTATAAAATGCATTGCAATTCGAATGAAATCGTGGCTTGATGACGTCATAAAATTTAAATGCTCTATTAATACAAAATTGATAATCATATTAACTAACGGTTTACTGCGTCGGATTAAGCGTCTCATTTTCAATTAAAATATATCTTTGAATTGAAATTTGAATGAAATACAGGGTCAGGAAAAATCGAAGAGTGTGGGAAATAGGATTACAAATATCTCGGCAACTCATTATCCGATCGACTTCATGCTTTATGCAAAATTTATGACTTTTTAATGTCTTTTATATTCACTCCTTAAAATAAACAATTTCGAAAATTTTTATATACCTTTTATCAGAACGAGTATTTCGAGAGTACGAAAAAATAGTTCCGGATAATCGAGGTTACTGAAATTCAATAAGCTTCTTCCCATTATTACATACTAAGTACATAGCAAATTTCAAGTCTCTATCTCAATTTGTTCGGGAGATAGAGCGTTTACAGACACACACACAGACGGACGGACGGCAAATTTTTTTTTCTAAAAATATGTTTTTCGGAATCTTCAGTGTCTGAAACGTGTAAATCCATCAAAAAAAAATTTTTTTTTTCGATTTTCAAAACGATTACAAGACTTGCCCTATAATACTACGTACGATGTGTAAGTAAAATTATTTAATCAGATGTTCGAATACATCATTTAAGCATGTAAAAAATAATTAGAAAGTTTTTAGAACATAAAAACCAAAAATTATTGTAATGTGTGTTTGTAGTAATTGTGTTGTATTATAATAACTAAAAGGTATTTTTTTCATATCTGCAATAAACAGAAAACTACTTACTTCTCATAAATACTGAAATATTGCCAATTTTCTAATACAAAATTGTAAAGTATACGAACTTACTTTTGTAAAAAATCTATATTTGGACTTCTCCAGCCTTTTTAATTTTACAAAATTTACGAAATTCAATAGCAATAACGCTATAAAACTGCTCAAATGATAAATAAAACTTTAGTAATATGAAAATTAACTCAGTATCGCCGTCTGTTGAGAAGTCTATGAACAATTTCTATTAACTGATGTGTTGGAACAGCGGTTCCCAACCTTTTTTCTTTCACGTACCCCTTGCTACAACATTTCATTTATGCCTACCCCTTTTCACATAAAACCGTTCCAAAAATTATTCTTTTGTTCATATTAGTAATGTTCTTATGCCTGGTTACCAATGTTAGAAGCAGTTCTTTTCAAAATTCCAGCTTTCAACCACTTATCCATTTCGAACCAATGCTAATGTTGACCTTTTGCTAATGTTGACCAGTCGAAGACTGAAATGATGACTTTTTTCAAATGGGTTTTAAATGAAATTGTCGCAGCTAAAAGACCCGATACAATTCATACATATTAGTTTCTACATATTTCTAGAATTACTAGATAGAAAAGAAAAATAAAAGAAAAAGAGGGACACATGCGAAATCGCAAAATGTTATCAGGAATGGGTGGAGATAAAGCCAACAAATAATCAATTAATTGCTAAGTTTAGGCATTTTCGTTCATTTTATGTGAATAGGGCCTATTTTACTTTTACAAAAGTCTCTCTTTGTAAACGAAAATTTTAGTTTTGTTTTTCCGTTTTCAATTTAAGTTTTATTTTTGAGTTATCCGCCATTACTAATGTAATTTTCACGTACCCCCAAATATTCCACCACGTACCCCAGGTTGGGAACCGCTGTGCTGGAAGATAGCAGCAATAAATAAAATCGTCTTTTAAAGCCCACTGTATAAGTAACATCGATTTTTGAGTAAGTTGCAGATATGCAACACGGTGATACAAAGGGTTAAATCTAGAAATAAAATAAGGAGTTTTAAAGGACGTTCTTAGAATCTTTTGGTAAAGCAAAGTCTGAAATCTGAACTTTATTAATGATTGTTAACACAAACAGGATGTTTAAAACAGATTAGTGGTAAAAACGATTAAATTTAGTAAGTAAATTTCTAAAAACTATGTAAAAATGAGGAAAAGATAACTTGTTAACATTTTACAGGCCAACGTTCCCAATTGGGAACATCGAACTGAATCATCTTTAAATTAAATTTCATGAATAGTGACTTGAAACAATAATCAGATATAATAAAAAGATGTTCTTATTTTATTTTATTTTATTTATTTAAATAGAAACCGTGTTTCAATCTTAAACGAGGAAATGTACAGAAAATGATAAAAAGGACCTATTCATCATTTTTCACAGAGCATATTTTTTCAACTTAATTCATATCATTTCTTAAAGTTAAAAATAAATCTTTCATTGATTCTTAAAACTTCGTTTTTTATTTAATTTACGCCATCACTATATTAAATTTTTTAATCGATAGTATGAAAGAATAGCCAGAGGTGGCTAATGATCCAAATTGGTAACAACAACATAATTATAAATCGTTTCATGCATTTCACACAATTTATCCATCATTCCATAATTCACAATCTTATCTACATTATGTTTCTTCATACAAGGCTAAATCTTATTTACTACTATCTTCACATCTGCTCTTTATAACTATTTAAATCTTATTTACATACTTTAGTTTTCATTACCTTCTAAATTTTATTTACATCAATTACTACCTGTCTGTAATTTATTTTAAGCAAACTCTTTGTATAGTTCCAGCTTCACCTTTTATTTTGATAGATGGCAGCACCAGACTTTTTCATCTCAATACTGTTTGTAGATTCAGCTATTCCTTTTTTATTTAATAACTAGCTAACCCGCCCGGCGTTGCACGGGCCAAAAATATTAATAATCTGTTCTATACGAAACTTAAACCAAACCCCGTCGTAATCGGGTCCGTAGTTCCACCTTCCACCGCCAGGGGGCGCAGTCTGTTCTGGAAGAGGCCTTTTCAGAACACTCGACCCAACCAAATTTCCTAGTAGAATTGAAATTTAACCACGGGTAAACATTGCCAAAATAGCGGAAATCGCGAAAGTTGGTTACGTAATCGATCGGTTTCTAAAGGGTTAATGTAGATATTTTTTAAAACCCAATCATGCGTTTTGAAGAAAATGAACGCGTCTATGATCTGGAGTCTACTGTTTGTCCGTACTCACATTTCCTGAGTCGATGCTGATTTTTAAACCTGGACCGAAAAACGAAAATCGCGTGAGTGAGTTTTGGAAAGGATTTTTTTTGGAGGGTTAAAATTAAAAATTTTCAAAACAGATACACCAGATTTTAAAAAACAAAGGGATGTAGATTAGTTGAGGTATTTTTGTTTTTCGTATCTTGTTTATAAACGCCAATTCGGATTTTTAAAGATAGGGGAAATAGTTAAAAAAGCGAAATTAACTTACGGTAAAAAACGTTTTCGAAAGGGTTAACGTGATTTTATTTTTAAACTAAAGGTTTCTGCCTAAATCCGACAGAACGTAGATGTCTTTAGATGTGTTTGATTTTTTTTTGGTTATTTTAGAAAGCTGATGCCAGATTTTATATATCATAGAAAATCGGAATTCGCAAAAGAGAGTCCTGCGCACGAATTTTTTTTGAAGGGTTAATATTTGTATTTTTCAAAAACAAATACAGATGTCGAAAAAGGAATAAATGTAGATATTGTCTGGTATTTTTAGTTTTTCGTACCTTTCTCTGAATCGCCGATGCGAATTTTTAAAAATTGCCAAAATCGCAAAAATCACAAAACGGCATACAGAAAATATACTTTTTAGAAGGGTTAATTTTTGTATTTTTTAAAACAAAAGGGGGCTTTGGAAAGGGCAAAGTCAGTTCTTTAATTTGGTGACCTTCGTTTTTCCGTATTTTTTGTATTTCGGTGGATGCAAGGCTCGGAAAACGGGAGAAAATAAAAAAACATGAATTCGATGCTTTTTGATTATTTTTTTTTGAAAGGGTTAAATGTAAATTTTTTTCAAACCAACCAGATCGTTTGAGACGTAAAAGTATTTTCTTTCAGAATATGTAGACGGTTTTTCCGTATTTCTAACCGTTTGCCCATGGCGAATTTAGAAAAACTTAAAACAAAAACGGGATGTGTTGTGCTTTCTTTCTTCTATTCCGGAAGATACGGATATTGGTTTCTGCACATGCGCCAGCTAGCTTTTGAATAATGACGTTTTTATTTGTGATCTTTGATCAGTTTTTAATTAATAACTACTTTAATTTTCAAAATATTAAAATTCTGACGTAATGGTGCACCAGGAGAGGGTTTGGACTACCTATATCTAAATTTGCAGCCTTCTAGGTGGGCTGGATTTTCCTAGCCATCGCCAACAGACACACAGACACACACACAGAGCGAAACTTTCTTTTATTAGTATAGATAATAGATGGCAGCAAAAAAAAAATTCTCTTCTTTTATTATAATTTTTTACAGTTTGCAATGAATCAGCTTTTCAATTCCTCAGTGTCCATAGAGATGTGAAGAACTCCTGAGATTCTAAGCATATTCAACCAAGTTTCATCACAGACATACTTTGTTTTTATAGTGAGCTATATCCATTGCTTTATTTCTTCATATATCAATGTTCTATGATGGTTTATTTATTAGCCGCACACAGGGTGGCTTATTCTTTCAGGCAACAGTAAAATTCATGTTTATGAAAAGTCACAGCCATCCATCGTTGTCACAGGTTAATCTCGAAAAATGAAACATTTGAAGTTCCTGAAAAAATTAATAGCTCGAAAAATATTTGTCAGAAAATTATTAGACAAACTGCGTTAGAAAGGTAAAAAATTGTATTTTTCTTGATATAAATTTCAAATCTAATGATTATGCCGTTTTTCAAATATTGAATTCAAAAAATTACCAAATTTCAAAATGGAGTAGCATAGCGAAACTTTCACGCGTAAAAAGATAATGATAACGGCAATGTGTCCTGACGTGTATGCTGGCCCGAGTCACAAATTATAGTAGCCTTATTATTCTGTTAAAATATAAAAGTGAATTATGATGTTACGACAACATGGGTTTTATTTAATTTTCGGCAAATAGCATATTTTAGTCCACAATCAGGCATATCAATCCTATATATTATTTCTCCTGTCAACATCCCTTTTTCTAAGAAAATACGAAACGGAGAACGACGAATGAGATACCCATATGGAAGGTTTTAGAACCGGCTTCTGACATAGTACACTTACATTTTTTTAAAACATGTTTTTCGATTAAAAATTGCTGTTAGTTAAAAATTAAATCGACATTGTTTTCATAAATGAAATGAAAGGTTTCCTCAAATCAGTGTTGCCACAAAAATAAAATACTGCATTATCGGATGAAGTCATCCTCTAATGTAATTAAAATACGATTGTTAATTTATTTTTGGCGCGTACTTTTTGAAAAAATATCAAGCTTTTAATCTTGATTTTATTTAATTTTTACGCGTGCGTCACCTATCCTTCTATATATATAAAAAAAGTAATGGTTTGGAAATGGACCAATGAAAATCTGCGTAGATACCGCGAAGCGTATCTGATTGGTCAGAGCTTTCTGACTTTTCTTAGGGGGGAATTAACATGAAAGTAGAGAATTTAGATAGGATGGGCGCTATTAGGAGGGTTGCCAAGGGGAAAGGACCCGGGTCTGTCGCCAAGTTTGTCGCCAACTTGGCGGCCAAAATTAGCTGCCAAAAGTGGCGCCAACTTGGCGCTATTTCCAGTATTTCGCCAAATTTCCATAGACTCCCATTGAAATCCAATAGCGTTTACTCGCTTACAAAAAATCAACAAATTGAGATATTGCAATGCAACAAAAATTAATATTAGCTTATGAATAGAGCTTAATTGAACTATTTATTTTTAAGCACAAACACTAACTATTTACAATATTCGTAACACTATATATACAATTGGTACTTGTTAGTTATCCTGTCGACCAAATTACTGTCGCCAAATTCATATATATTAAACGAGCAAGGGATTTTCCCGATTATTCATATACACTGGCCTCCAAAAGTTAAGGTACAACATGTTTTTCGAAGCTCACCAGACAAAAAATGGCAGTCAGATTAAACTTCATAGTTTATATGAATGACAATAATAAGCTTTAAAAAAAATTACGCAAAAATTACAGCTACCACTTTTATTTTATAGAAAAGAATAGGTATTTGTGAATGAGAGAAAAATATGCAATTACGAAGCTTTCGTAATTTCGCGTGTAAGTTTTGTTGTATTCGAACTATTGTTGTCGGTTTTGTTCACAACAGCCAGTAGCGTCTAGAAATGTCAAGAAGAAGTCGTTTGCCCGATTCATTAAGGTGGCGGGCAGTAGGATGGATGGAAATGGGGTTGTCACAGGCCGATATTGCTAGACGACTCAATGTGTCTCGCAGTGTAGTCCAACGACTCTGGGATCAGTATAAATCCAAAGATTCTGTGTCCAGAAGACATGTTCCAGGCCGCCCACGTGTTACAACACCTGCAGAAGACCGGTTTCTAGCTCTTTCGGTCCGAAGGAGAAGACGCATTACTGTACCACAACTCATTGCAGACCACTTTGCAGCATCAGGGAGAAGAATCTCTGCTACTACAGTGCAAAGACGTCTTCACAATGCAGGTCTCTATGCAAGGCGACCGGCTGTGTGTGTCCCCCTCAACAGACGACAGAGAAGGGCTCGCTTATGTTGGGCAAGAGAACATGTTTCCTGGACCAGACAACAGTGGGCTTCTGTACTCTTCACAGACGAGTTCAGATTCACACTGGAGAGCGATTCAGGACGTCTTCTGATCTGGAGAGAACAATGCACTCGATACCATCAATCAAACACTGTCGAAACACACAGGTACAGAAACGGTGGAATCATGGTTTGGGCAGGGATCTCACTCGGAGGCCACACTGACCTCCATGTGTTCCATGGAGGAACTGTGACTGGTGCGTGATATCGGGATGAGATCCTTGATTCATATGTACGCCCATATGCCGGTGATATTGGCAATGGTTTCATTCTAATGGATGATAATGCGAGATCACACCGAGCTGTGGTTGTTGAGGATTATCTTGAGGATCACGGTTTGGAGAGAATGGAATGGCCAGCTCACTCTCCAGACTTGAATCCGATAGAACATATTTGGGACTATCTTGGAAGACAGGTTGTGGCTTTAAGTCCTCCTCCAAGGTCATTAAATGAGCTGGAACATGGCTTACTCCAAGTCTGGTCAGCGTTACCTATTTCGGTGTCCGACAATTTAATTGAGAGCATGGAAAGTTGATGCCGCCAATGCATTCCAAGTCCGGGGTGGACATATTCCGTATTAGAACCAGTTTTTTAATGTTTCTGTCACATTTTACTGCATAATACTGCGATGTACTGATTTCTCCAAGAATGGAATTTTTCACCATGAGTGATTTTTTGTTGTAATTTCATTTATACGTTCAACTTAAGTAAATTTCTGTGGCGCATTTAATAAATAACATTTTAGCGCACATTTCCTCCAAATTTGTTGTTTCTATATTCATTTATTTGCAAATTAGACGCAAAAAACCGGTTGTACCTTAACTTTTGGTTGGTTGGTTGGTTGATTATTGACGGCCAATTATCTACACTAGGGATATAGGCCCGGGGGGAGTGCCCTTCGTGGGGGTCTTTCTAAGGGAACCTAACCCGTATTTACGCATGGATAAATCCACGGTTCGAAGAAAACCACGAAAACTCCGAACGATTAGGCCGACGGGCGCGATTGGGATCGAACCCAGCACCTCCCGTCTACCAGCTTCGAGAGCACAACCTCTCAGATTAAACGAGCAAGGGATTTTCCCGATTATGAATGATTATCGTAAACGACTGGGAAGATTTTCACGAGACTTGCCCCTATACTAAATCGAGCACGAGAAAAAGATCTAGCTAGGTTCCGAATACAAGAAAATTCGTTTTACAGGGTAAAACAAACTCAGCGCTGAAAATGTTTTTTGTTATAAATGGAAAAATAGTCAAACGATTTACACGAAACGTGTTGCCTATACTAATTCGAGCACGAGAAATCCATCTAGCTAGGTTTTGAATTCGGGAAAGGTCATTTTGATCTATTAAAACAAACTCAGCACTAAGAGTGATTGGCTAGGGCGCGATTACGCGGGGGGTTGGTGAGCGTAGCGAGCAGGGGCGCCAAGCCCCCACCCCCCCCCCCCCTAGTTGTTTATATATTTTCTTTGTTTAATCATGGCTGTGTATATGCGTACTGTATCGGAGCACCAGTAGATTACGTAATTTAAGTATTATCTTCCAATTAGATATACATTTCATTAGGATTTATAAAAATTTTAAGTATTTATTTTTTTAATTTCATTAATCTTTTAATACACCAGAAAAGTCTGACGTCACTTAAATGGTTGCCTGACCATAAAGCTTGGACATCCCATGTTTAAGTCCCATATAGGCTTGCAAAAAAGTGGTGTACCAAATATTTATTTGTGTATTTAAGACATTTCTGGAACAGTTTTACAAAATCTCAGGAAAGGCTTTCATATGAATTCGCTAAACGTCGGATTCAGTGTTCAATTTTTTTATAATTCAGTTTTTTCTCAGTATAGGAAGAAATGTCCTTGGCGAGAAAAGAAAATTTGGCAACAAATTTTCTGGCAATCTATTCCTATTTCCTTATACACAACCTATTATCATATATATGAATTTTTTTGTCAACATCCCCTTTTCTGTTCACCTACAAAACATACAATGATGAATAAGGTATCATTCGAAAAGTTTTTGAACAAGTTTCTGACATAGTAACACTCACATTTCGTTAAAACGCGTTGTTTGTTTTTTTAAAAAAGGACATCAGTTAATTAAAAATTAGTGCTAAAACGTACCAGGAAATACTCTCAAAAAGTGTAGTGCGAAAGCTTCGCACGGGTCCTTCTGGTTTCATTATATTTGAAGTATTGTAACCTCATTAAAATCCAACGGAAATGTTTTCCCTCATAGACACCATGATGTAAACCCCAAAGACACCATAATGTAACACAATTATTCATTTTTTTTTTTTTTTAAGCTGACCTATTCAATAATAGAGTCTACAGAGAATTGGCCTAAATTGGAACGAAGATTTTGGATACTTTTTAGTACTTTTCCGTTATACCAACATCATGCCAAAATGTATGCTAATGCGCCATTTATTTCAATCCTGAATGTGCAAATAATTTTATTTCAAACCGTGCCAAGCACTGTGACTCGCTATTTATTCAACACGAATGTTTTTTTTTTTTTTTTTTTTGAAAATTATTATTTAATTGTAAGCATGCAAAACATTTTAATTTACTATTTTTTCAATCGTAGTAAATACTTTTTATTAAGTTATAACTCAATTTTTTTTTTTTATGATTGGAAAAGGAAATGTTTATTAACCTTGCGGAATGGATTTTGGCGGGACTTGCCCTGTTAGTTATATAATTTATCAGAGATGGTTTTAGTATCTCGCATATTGTTCCACTTTGCTTAGTTATAGAATTATGGGAAAAAGTTTTATAGTCAGATGAACCCGATGATGAAAGCTTAGCCTTTTAAAAATATCCTGCCGAATGGATTTTGACGGAATCTTTACTGTTAGTCACACGAGTTTTCAAGGATGGTTATAGTATATAGCATATCGTTTTATCGTTTTTTACAAAATCCTACTGTAAATGATTAACTAAAAGAGTTTGTCCTTAACAACCCAAATTTCGACTGACACATTAAAAATGTAATAACGCAATGGTGTTCGTATCGTTTCCAGAAATGCAAAAGGACATTCCAAATAAAGGTCCACATGGTTTTAAAACACAATGTCAAATTCAAGGTCAATATTTCGTTTAATTAAAGGTGCGTTAAGAGAAATTGACCAGCATAGCGGGCGTTGCTTGCTAGTAACGATAATAAGAGTGACACATGTGTACAACAAGTACAGAAATGCTGCTGTGTTTTTGAGGCGGGGACAACGAATGTGGGATCGAAAATTGGAGAAACTGACTATGTAATAGATGCTTGCACAAGTCGGATTGTACCGGACCCGAACCCGAAAATTCTGCCAACTCGACACATAACGAAAAACATTACCATCCACCCGGATCGGGTCGGATTTGGGTAAAATCGAGCTAGCTAAAATCGGGGATAATTTAAAAATCTAAAAGTAACTATTAATTTTAGCTATTTTTGGGTGTAAATAACATTTTAAAATAAGGCCTTTTCTGTGCTTAATTCTTTTATTTATTATTTTCAGGAAATTTTCATTTTCTTTAGTAATTTAACCTAATGTATTTATTTTTTTCCGGTTGGTGTTATATAAATATTAAAAATAAATAAATAAAATAAGTTTAAATGAAGACTAATTCTCAAATCTCCCAATTTTAAAGTATTTGTTGTTTTAGTTTCAGGAGCAACTATTCTAAGACTACACGGACATGAAAAAGTAAGTTTTTACTTATTTTTAGACGAAAGTTCTAAATATTATATTCTCCCATTATGTTTGTTATCTATGTAATTCCTTTACTGCAATTTAAACCTTCTCAATCAAATGAAACCATCACAGATAAATGTGTTTAAAAAATTTTACGACACCCGTTAAATTCTGACTAAAGAAATTACTAAACACCATGATGAAGTGGCATCTGTCTGTGTCAACAAATAAGTTCAAAAACCAAAGTGCTATACAGGGTGTCCCAAAAACGCAAAAACCAAGTTTTCATGTGTCTTCCGAGGTATGCACAATAATAGCCAAAAGTAAATATTATTTAGATCTGATGAAGTAAATAAACAGTATGTAATTAAATGGTATGTATTAATGTTCTATCTGCCCATTCACCATTGCAGATAGAACATTACAATACTATATAAGAATGACAAACAGAAAATTTAAAACGAGAATAGAAGAACATATGGCAGATATCAAATATGACAGAAGAACTACAGCCTTAGCTAGACTACATAGAATAGAGCATTTGCAGATTAATTTTAAGAATAGTAAAATAATTTTTCCATCAAGAGTTTATTTCCCATCCATTATACGTGAATCAATAGAAATATATTTGCGAAACGAGAACATTTGCAACGAATCTGCTTCTTTTGAATTACCTAAAATTTGGCACACGATGGTTTACAAATTAAAAAAGCAATAACAATAAAAAATAAAATAATAATTTTCACGTTTTCCAGTTTGACCAATAAGTACCTGCTTACATTGGACATGTGATTTCGTGATATATGTTTATCATTTTCAAAAACTTTGCGAGAATATTTTATTTATCATTTTGATCTGAAGAAGGCGCCGTTTGAGCGCATGAAACATATGTAATTTAAATTAAAAGGTATTTTTTAAGCCTTTTATGTTATGTTTTTATCACTTTAAAGCAGTAATTACACTTTAATTTTCAAATAAATGTTTCATATTTATCTCCAAAAGATTAGTTTATACGCAAATACAACTTTCTTAATAAAATTAACAACAGGGAATTGCATTTATTGTAATTGATATTTTTTAAAATTATAAGTAAAAAAGTTATATTTTAAAGTCGCATATTTTAAAGAAAATTGAGAAACACATGATATAAGAGCGATATATCCGAATGAGGGAACGATAGGCTACTATATTTTCTTCTAGGGTAAAAATAAACAAAGGTGATTTCTTTCTTCCAGTCATCATATACTAATCTATCACAATGTACATTTTTTTATCATTATGCTTCTTAATCTTTGTTAAAATATAAAAATAAATAAATCCTCGAAAAAAATATATATATTAGGGAAATCAAAACATTTGTAAGCATTAATATATATTAATAAAACTTTTTAAAAAGTTCATTATGACATATTAATCGAACGAACAAGTATACTTTAACTGATAGATTCCCAAACTATGGATCGCGGACTAAGTTTTGGTACGTGAGTGAGCCGGTGAGCACTGTTGCCACATCTAGCGGATATATTATTCAGAAATTCCGAATTCATACCACAAATTTTAATAGAATAGGTTTTTTTTAGTTTATTCAGGGAATGTTTATTATTGTGAAAAATAAAAATAACCTTTGTAAATTTCTGGTAAGAATTCGGAATTTCTGAATAAAATATCAGATTTGGCAACATTTCTGATGAGCGATAGGTCAGGTCTTCAAATATGTACGATTAATTTTATCTGCTGAAAAAAATCTAACAAAAATTATATGTTACTACTTTAAAGGAAAACATCGTGAAAAATATTAGATAAATAATTTTATGAAAAGATAGTGTTTCACCTTCTGAGGGCTTTCCTGCATTTTCATAAAAATATTTGTAAAACTTAAAATAATTTAAATTTTCTTTACCCGTTTGTCCCTTCATATCTCTTTATTTTACATATATCTTAAAATACAATTTTGTTAAAAAAATTTTTATCTAGAGCCGATTTAAGCTGTTTTTAGGAAAAGGAAAAATACGGGCAAAACGCTTAGAGGGTTCATTAAACTTTACATAGAGAGTAGCTTGAAGTTGAAATCAGGTTCAATTCCGATACATGCATTGTCGTTGTTGCAAAACTTCAGAAATTGGATTAATTTTTAAACTGCATATATTTTTAATACTTTAATTAATGAAGTTTTTGTCTTCCTTACGTTGTCAAAGACTTTGATTATTCGACTTTAACATTAGTAAATAATACCTATTATTGTTCTCGCGTGTATACTTTGTGCAAAAGTTAATATTTTCTGTATGATAGATTATACGAAAGCTTCTGCCTTCATATTATGTAGATCGCGAAAAAATTTGAAACTGACATTTGTTTCTTGTTTTCTATCATCAGGATAACACTACGAAAAATGCCATCAGTTCCAGTTCTGATGATTACGATACAAATTATCCCGATTACACAGACAGAGATTATCCTAACTTGGATTATTATTATGATAGCAGAAGAGGGCGGAGCTTCAATCATAATCATGACAACCCATCGGAAGATGGTGGGAATGTCGATGAACAAGATGCTGAAGATTTTATGATGAAACAACTTAAGTCAACAATACCTGGTACACCTGGAGTAGACTACGCTCTGTATCAAAGCGTTCCAGAAACTTCTTTTAGGTGTGAAACGCAAGCGAGTCCAGGATTTTATGGTGATGTAGAAGCTCAGTGTCAGGTAAATACTCTTTTGTGATTTATTTATTGTGACTTAAAATTATTAGTTATAACTCGCCTGCGTCTGTTAATATAAAGTGGCAAATCTCTTTTAAGAGCTTACACTAGTCACGCGAAAACATTCGCAAGCTTATGTTAATCCTATGAGAGAGTTCTTTTCAAATTTCTTGCTTGCATTTTAATATTTTTAAATAATTTTCTCTGCATACGATAGCTGAGGTCGATCTCTAACCTTGCTAGTTTTTACTTTTTCGATTTTGATCGGAGAATGTTTTTATAAAGTTACTTTCACTTTCGGAACCGGTTCCGAAAGTCAAAGTAGTCTCGTTAAAAGAAACTGCAACCAAAATCAAAAAAGTTCAAACTAACAACATTAGAGATCAACCGCAGCTACACCATGTTTTTTCGATGAAATTTTTTTGTCCTGTTCAGGTCGGGTTGCGGGTTGACTTCAAATGGAATTTTTGAGTTCGGTTCGGGTACAACCCGACCCGTTCAGGACTCTACCTTGTATACGAGTAAATAAAGTTTCTAAAAGTGCGGTTAATGTAGAACTTTTTTTTGGAAGATATAAAAATAGAACAATATATCTGAGTGAACGATATAACTATGTGCAATCACACTCAGAAATAAAACACTCAATTTTGACGATTCGGCAATCCTTGAGCTTTATTTCGTTATTTTTGACAATCATTTCGTCACAAAGTCACGTGGTTCTTAACGAAACGCGAAACCTCAAATATCTGACGAAACTGCTTCCTCACTGTCAAAAATTAAACTCTCACGTTTGACGATTCAGCAATTCTTGAGCTATATTTCATCATTTTTGACAATCATTTCGTCTCAAAATTACTTGATTTTTAATGAAATGGAAACTCATTTGACTAAACTGTTTCCCCATTCACAGTCAGACTCAATGCATATTAAGGAAAGGCATTTTAAACTGTTTACAGAGGGACTCGCTGTACCTCCTCAAATCCCGCGATTTTAGTAAGCAGATATACGTTTATGTTATTCCTGTCACAATTTATTTTTAGAAAAGCGCTTTCAGTTAATACTGAATGTATGTAGTTATTTTTTCTGCATTAGTTATTTTTTTAGCTGCTAAAGTTTTCAGGAATCTTTATTATTATTATTTTTGTTGTTACAAAATAGTTTAAAAAAAAATTTCAAAATTTTAGGAGCTTTTTTTCATTTAAGAAATATACTTATATAACAAACAAATTTAAAATATGCATAACTGATCCCTTTCCCCTCTATAAACATTAACGTGTTAAAATCTTATCATCTAAAATTGATAAACTCTCCTCCAATATGCACATCAAAATTTATTATTTCTGACCAACAAATTAACTAGACCATATTCTAAGCATTCATTGAACAAAGGAAATTTCTCTAATAAATTATATTAATCAAGCCATATTCTAATTATTTATTAACCATAGAAAAAACCATAATAATAATCTAGTCTTATTAATTAAAACATGCAGAAATTATAACAGCACCGATAAAAATACAATCTACCTTCTAAAAATATAAACACACAGTAAAATCCCGTAGATACATCTAAAATCACATTTACGCAAGTCCCGTTGGCGAGGTAGGTAGCGCATTCGCCTCCCACACCCAAGGTCGCTCGTTCGAATCGCCTTGAAGACTTTAGATAAGCGACGTAATTTTTTTTCACTGTCAATAAGTACAGATGCTTCTAAGATTGTCAACAGATGGCACCATCGGCCTTTTTTTACACTTTCGAATAAGCAATTTGACGAAATTTGTATCCTCTAATAAGTGAAGAAATTAATTTATTCAATTTGACGAAACATTCGCTCGGAGCATTTCCCAAGAAACGGTTTCGTCAAAAATGAAGAAAATTTCGTGAAATTTGAGTAACCATTTCTGACTGTCATCCAGTGATATGACACGGGCTACTGTATCTTTGCATTGTAAAATTTTTAATGAATGGTATTCCATAAAAGTGCTTTTATCTTTTTCTAGGTATTTCATATTTGCCAAGAAGACGATCGACACGATTCCTTTCTGTGTCCACTGGGAACGGTATTCAATCAAATAAGCTTCATCTGCGACTGGTGGTTCAATTTCAATTGTGAAGATACTCCGACATTCTACTATCTGAACAACAGATATGATTCATCCACCGGGTCTACATTCATGAAGGATACCGTGAAAAGAATGAAAAAAATCCATAATAACGAGATGCATAAGATGATGGGTTTCGATGAAGTCAATACGAAGATTCATAACATGAAAAATATGAGGGGAAACACGGAATCTATAAAACTTTCTAAATCACCAATAAAAAATTTATTTATGTTAGGTATGAGGAATAAGAAATTTGAAAACATCAGGAATGTAATCACTACTAAACGCGAAGCTGAAAATTTTGTCACTGCTTTTCCAGTGATTAGAACTCCACAGGCATTACAAGCAATGAGTTCAACAGGAAATTTTGATATTGCATTATCAGAAAACACAACAAAAACTAGTCTAGGTGGCTTTCACGAGCATTTGACGACTGAAACTACAGGTATCGCAAAGGAAAATATTGATGCTAGCGATGTACCATCAACTACTGTATCAGCAGTTTTAAATAACCCGTTCAATTCTACGAACTTATCTAGGATAGAAATGGTAATCAATGGGAGCACTGCTGCGGAAATTAAATTAGATTACATTGGAATAACTCATAATGAAACAAACACTACAGAGGAGTCTCTTTCGACGGTCACAGATACACATACATTGATTAAAACTGAAAAGATAAGTTTGCCTGAGGTGAAGCCTAGAAAAATTAATATGAAAGTCAATAAATTTGAAGATGACGTTGTTTCATATTTTCAAACTGAATATCCTCCAAAATGGAACCCAGCAGTTCTGCCGAACGAGGCTACTGTGGATAACAATTCAAAATCAAATGCCATTTTAGATAAACAATCAATACCAACAATTCTACCTTTGAGTAAACCATTCAGCCAGGAGAATAAATTTATCATTGGAAATGATACACACATTTCTGTTTCGGTAACTATTCATTCAAAGTCCGGTAATAGCAAATTGCAATGGAAACGTTTACCCGGTTTAAAAAGGATCCGAAAAATTCGATTTAAAGATGAAAATACAACTTCCACTCCTGAGAAACATGCAGCTAATGACGCTATATACAGAAAAAAGAACAATGAGCAGAAAAGCAGAAGCAGAAGCAGAATTATGTGGATTCCAGCTAAAAGAAACATTCTAGATCAAAAGTCAGACTGGAACAGCTGGTTTGAATCAATGACAAAAGACACCGCAAGTAACTCTAAAAATGAAACAAGACACACGCAGACATTGAATGAATTCAAGAAAGCAGCTATTCAAAGCACTGAAATTCCTCAAATTATTATCAAAGGTGCAGCATACGATAGGTCAGACCCCGAAACTCGTTTAATGAACAAATCAATGGAATTTGAACTATCTGAAGAATCCAATACGGATCAAGCAACAAAATATACAGAGAATAATTTTTCTCTGGCAACATCTGAAGAAAATTTTCAACAATTTAATGAAACGAGTAATTTTACTAACTCCAATCTGGAAAACCTCTCTAAAACTCACACAAACTCGAAAAATAATTCAAATGTCTATTCAGAAATTGAAAATAACTGCAAAACAATATGCATAAAACTTTTAAAAAGTTTAGACAAAAACTCGATGCGAGATTTTGGAAATAATACAGATTTTGAAAATCTCCCTTCTTCTATGTTTTTGACAAGCGAAAGTTCACACACACAAAATCAGGATGAATATCAGCGTAAAAGTATTCTAGAATTTTCACCATCAGAACAGTGGACTTTAAAGTATGATTCTGGACCAAACTGCAGTGAAAATACAGAGGATGATAAAATTTTAGTAAAGGGATGGAGCGTTATTATAGATATAGGATCTATAACTAAAGAAAAAACAGTTAAAAGAAGAAGCTGCACTAGCTCTTCTAATGATAAAAGAATTGTTCTAAAAGATTTTAATTTTGTTAGGAATTCACAAGATGACAATGCAGCATTTCATCCGAAAACATCGCATCATGGAATGAATTCTAATTCAAGATTGGGGTCGGCAGATCAGCGTTATTGGATAAATCTAGTAAGAAATTGGCTAAGTCAACCACAATCAAACAAAAATCAAGAAATTAACAGCATGGAAAGAGATAAATATCAAAATACATACTCAAATGGTAAGCAGATGTTTGATGAAAATGCAGATTCAAAAATTTCCAACTATCAAGATCCGGTCAGAATTAGGTCAGAATACCTTCACCAGAAAATCTTACCAGAGAGATATCAAACAAATTTTAATCAAAACTTTGAACTAAATTCAGAAGCTGAAAGTGATAAGATTCGTGTGGAAGACACCCTAATCCCAGAATACAAGAGAAGGCGACCACAGAAGGTGCATGATTCCACCAAGACTATCAGTTTTCCTGATTTACAGACTGAGAGAAGTGACTGGTCACATGCTACTCAAAGAAGACAAGACAGATCCGATATTGTTTCAAACAAAAGAGATTCAAATGATTATAAGACACAAGATGTATTTTCAGATGAGATAGATGAAGATGTAATTTCAGATGAAACAGGTGATGATGAAGATAGACTTGCAGAAGATACAAGAAAGAGAACAAATAATTTTGAAAATTCTCAAACAAATCGAAATTCCTGGATGTCAGAATATCAGAATACAAACAGAAATTCAAACATGCGTAATCAATGGGCTGATAGAACTAATAGAAATGCAGACCAAGATTATGATGACCGGTCTTCACAGAGAAGATTGGCTAGAAGAAATTGGATGAATATTCGTCGAGATGAAGAACCTAATATTAAGTCGGAAGAATGGGATTGGTCTGAAAAGAAACAACAAAATAAGGAAAAAGCAATGCCTCTACCTGATAGAAATATGTGGAGTGCAGAACCAAACAATGATTGGTTAAACGACAAAACAAAGACAGGTATGAGCAATACAAATAAAGGTTTGCAGCCTAGTTTTGTGGACAGAACAAATGATTGGTCAGGCAGAAACAGAAATAAACAGAGTTCTGATACAGATAATCAACCGTCAGTATCTTGGCAACAAGACTTTGATCGGAAATCGTCTGATGAACAACACAAAGCTCGATCTCCCAACTCTATGACTGATGTAAAAGGCAAATCAGTGCCTGATGTGTGGAGCATGATAAAACATGAACTCAAAACTCATTTTATGAAGAGAAATCCCAGTGACGGATGGTCGCTGATGAAAGCAAGTGATACTAGCTGGTCAGCTGATAAAAAGGTTCCCAGAAGAAATGACAGGACATTTGATTCAGAACAAAATAAATCTTCTTTATCACCACCTAGCACAAGAGATAAACATCCTCAGACTTCGAAAAATGACAAAGCATTTTGGTCAACCGATGAAGAAAATAATTGGGGAATAGATTCAGAACCAAAATGGGTAATGGAAAATCAAAAGGGTGACAAAGAATGGAGAAAACCTGCAGTTAAACATGTAGATGGCACAATGAAAAGTAGAAATGACTGGTATACAGAAGAAAGCGCTTGGAACTGGGAAGAACAAGCTAGTAATAAACCTCTAAATAAAGATTGGAATCTGAAAAGTACATCAAATAAGAAAAAAGGTATATCGCCTGGTACGGAGATTAAACCAGGCAACATACCTGATTGGTCATCAATGCCCAAAACACATCAAAATAAAGGATATGCTACAAAAGGTAAAGAACTTCCAACAAGACCATCTCAAAAGCACCCAAGTTGGACAGATGATGAAGAAGACGATGTGTGGCCAGCTAAATCACCCAGATCGGAAAGTTGGCCTTCTGACCACGCCTTGAATCGAATGAATTTTAAAGGTAATTCTAATTTCAAGACACCCAGAGCACCTTCAACATCGGGAAAATCGGGGAATTCAAATGGTCGAAATAAATGGAGAGATGATGAAGAAGCACGAATCGTAGGCTTCCCTGACAACAGACCAGACCAAAAACAAGATAAAGGTATTTCATCTAAACCCAGAATGAAGTATCCCCAGTGGAAATCTGAATTCATCGATTCGGAAGAATGGTTAGAAGCAAAAGAAAAGCGAACTCAGTCTCGAATACCAAATAATTCAAAAGGAGCAGATTTCCCACAAGGGACTTCTAGAAGTGATAATGGTGGAACCGCTAGAAAAAGAATGGCAGATTGGGAAAATGAACCTTGGAATGATGATATAACACTCACTAAAGATATAAAAGTACAGGACAGAAATCTGTATCAACCTCATAGAGGCAGAAATAACCAACGAAATGAAAAAACGGATGCAGTATCTTGGTCAATGCATAGGCAAACAGACAGCTTATTAAGCGGTTATGGCCGTGCTTCTCAAAAACCGAATCTAAATAATAATTGGAGATCATCAAAAGATATTAAGGGAAGTAGAGCTCCCGAGTCTGCATCTCCAAATGTTAATGATCAGAGCGAATCAGTAAAGCCTCGGAAGAACTCTGCCAGAAATGAAAGCGATTCATATATTAAAAGTATTGTATGGAGTGCTCAAATAAGCGATGATGGTAAACTTGCCAACGGCTGGACTCCTATAACTTTACGGTCAGATCTTAAAAATCGAGTAAATGGTTCGCAGACAGGTAGAAGTAATAAAAGAACTTCATTGAAAAACAGTGATTGGATTGATGATAAAGGAGATTCCTCAAAAGAGGGAAGCACCGATGACGATTCAAAATCGAATAGGGATAAAATGAGGGATGATAAAGGCCAAGAAATGAGAAATTTTTCAAAAAATGGAAATTGGAGAAATGGAAGAAAAGGCCAAAATAATAAAGGAAGTTCTTCAATGGAGGACAGGAATAGATACAAAAGTGACTGCGGTAGTGAAGATAGCTTCTTCTTAGATGAAAGCCGAAATTTGAAAGATCGAAGGATAACTAACCAGAATTCAGGTGTATCTAAGAACAATCAAAATACGCGAATTGCTAAACATGCTGAGATTATTGAAATCGATCCACTAACGATCCATACACCAGAAGCAACCTTTAAACATTTAATATATATTCCTCCTAAGAGCACTAGAAACAAACGTTCATACAAAAGCAAGGATAGACAAAAGAAAATAAGAGATAGAGTTAATAGGTCGTATATAATTATTAAAAATGGTAAAATATTAAACGATACTTCAAAAAATATCGATAAAGTTTTTATATCACAGGCGGATACAACAGTTCGAGATGATAGAGTTGATGAAACAAGTGATTCGAATTTGAACATTCAAAAACTTTCTTTTCAAAATAATATAAAACAAAACAGCTCTACATTGGAACTAAATGAAGCTAGAATTTTAAAAAGAAATGATGCTATGTATGAAACAAATGCAAAGCATGCTACAACAACAATAGAATCAATCATAAGAGAAATATGGAGTTCTCCTTTTATTTCAACAAATTTTTCTGCTTCTGGTTGGATTCCTGTCACAACATTCAAAAGTTCTACCGACAAAAATGTACCCAATCTGAACAAAAACGATAAGATTATAAACGTAAGGCATTTTCAAGGTAAAACAGATGGATCTAGCTTGAATGCACACACAAGTATTCTAGTTACAGATCAGTTTACTGCAGATAGTGAATCTAAAAATTTATCAATAACTGATTCAGATACAAAAAATAAAGAAATAAGTGAAAATAAAAATCGTACAAGCACTGCAAAATCAGAAAATGTGGAGGAAATGAAAGTAGGCAATGAGACATTGCGTATTTTGTCTTTTTCTGATGTAATGAAACAATTTCAGAATCAAGATAAACTATCTGAAGATTACAAACAGGACAACAAACTGTGGAATAAACCTATAACAATTAATCCTAAGACATATTCAATAAAATTGAATGATCCACCAAAAGAAACGGCTATAAACTTTAAGAGTTCTTGGAACTTTACTTCAAATGAAAATAATACGAAAAAACCGTGGATGTTAATAAGAAATGGTGATAATTTAAATACAAATGTAAAAGATAAGAAAGTCGACCAAAATCCTGATGATAAGAACATAGATGTAAGTAAAATAAATATGAGTATGATAGATCAGCTTTCTAACTCAACTCTCAGCTTTTCGGCGAATAAAACTCATTCAAGCAATATACCTCACTTTAAATTCACGAGCTGGAATGCTAATTCTAATTGGACACCTGTAATTAGAACTGTCGGAAGAGTTATTTCTTATAACAGGACTTTATAAAGGAATAAGTGCTCAATGGACAAATGAACTAACATTTACTGTTACATGGGTAATGACATTGTTATTAAAATATTTATAAAAGAAAGTGAGAAAATACTGCGCGGGTGGAGAACTAAGCTCATAAGTGTTTCAGCAAACTAGGTAAGAGAAAGTTCCAGAACATGTAGAGTTCTGGTACGAGATTTGATTGATTCTGTTCACCACATAAAGATGAAGGGAAATAACCTTCTTAATAACACCATAAAATTAAGAAATGTGCAAAGCTTTTCGAAAGAGCTTTGTCTTTCTTCTTCAGGCTCAAAGAAGATGTGCTACCAATTTGAAGGCAGAGGCAGGTCTCAGCTAATCCCAAAACATATTCACTAAAATCGAATGATCCATCAAAAGAAACGGCAATCAACTTTAGCAGTTTTTGGATCTTTTATTCAAATGAAAATAATACGAAAAAGCCGTAGAGTCTTGCTCCTGCCTTCAAAGTGATAGCACGTCTTCTTTGCTCCTGAAGAAGAAAGATACAGTTCTTTCAAAAAACCTATCTCATTTCTTAATTTTATGGTGTTATTAAGAAGTTTTTTTTCCTTTGCCGTATCCCAACAGTTTGTTCAACATTTTACTATAACGATGGATTAGAAGGATAATATTTCTACACAGCGTGCCCTTTCGTATCGTTGACCAATTCCTAAATAGTTAGTTTTAGAGGTATAGTTCCAATTGCAAATATGATTTCAGATGTTATTCTTCATCATATCAAAAGCCATTGACGTCAATAAAATTACTATTTAAAATTTTATACGTCTCTGGTTCTTATTAGCTACATTTAGAAAAAAATGATGCTCTTAAAGAAAAACTGTAAAAAATTCCATTCTCGTACGGCCAAAACTTACTGAGACTGAGTTATGATATTTTGAATTTTTGGAGTTTTCTGGTTCCAAAAACACGTTTTTACGTTTTTAATGCCAAAAAAAAAAAAAAAAAAAAAAAAAAAAAGGCCGAAAATTCAAAGTATCATGAAGGGGTAAGTTTTGGCAATGTACAAATTACTTTTTTTTTCGTTTTACTTGTTACAACATGGAGAATTTTTTTTTTTTTTTTTTTAAAGTTTATAGCCAAGAACCGTATAACAATGTAAATTTTGTAAAAAAAAAAAAAAAAAAAAAAAAAGAAAGAAAGAAAGAAAGAAAGAAAGAAAGAAAATTAAATTAACTATTTTGACGTAAATGAATTTTGATGAAAACCAACATTTGAAACATTTTTGCATCTGGAATTATATTTCTTAAATCTAACGGTTTAGGAATTAGCTATCGGTCAAGGGTAAGAAAGGACGCCCTGTATATAAAGCTCGTTATAAAGTGATTTTCGCCGTTTTAAGGTATCAGTAGATAAAACTAATGAACGGAATGAGACTATTTTTGAAGGTAGGGGGAAATTAATTCCGTGGGGGTAAGAGAGTATCATTTAGCATAAGTTGCCGAGAGGGAGCTTTTTGCCACTGTCGGAGTCGAAAATATTTGTATTAATCGATAGTAAAATGGATATTCTTCTACTTTTATTATTATTATGTATGTGTGCGTACGTGATAGCAGTACCCACTAACTTCCCTTGAAAAAACAAACACAAACATTTGCAACATTCGGATGACTAACTCATTTAAATGACTAAAGAATTGTATACTTATAAGGGCCGGCACCACCATTGGGCAAACAGGGTGGCTGCCCAGGGCTTCGCGCCAGTTGGACTTTTGTTAGGGGCCCCGAGCGTCCTTATATAATTCGAAATAACGTTACCCTGTGTAAAAAAAATTATACTATTACTCTAAATTTGTCTTTAAATGTTTTTTTTTTCTTTCGCGAAACAACTTAGTATTAAATTTACTTCTTACAGCCAAAGTTGATATAATTGTCGGGGAATGTATTGATGCGATGATCCTAAAGTAACCATATTGAAAACATCATAACTTTTGAAGCTGTATATTTAAAAAAAAAGTAGATTTAAAAAAATATTTCTCTGTAATTTATTAAAGTATATTTCCAAAGATTCTGTTAACAAAAGTTCATTATCTTTATCACTATTATTTATACAAAAGAAAAAAAAAATCTGCACGACGCGTTCCGGGAACAAGTCCTGCTTGAGTATGTAGGAAAAAAAAAAGTAAGCCTGAGCCCGGCCTGGGTCTGATGAAAAAATTAAGTGCTGCTCAGACACGATGTAACTGTCTGATGCAGATCTCTACACAGGATATGTTAAATTTCTGTATTGATGTTGTCAACTAATATCGGTTCATGCAGCACATTTATAACTTATTCTCGGCCCAGCAAGGTCCATTGAAAATTCCTATTTTGTCAGCTTCGTCCGACCCTTTTACATTTGTTATATTGGGATAGCCGGCAACGTTTAATTTTTTTATTGGTCCAACCCGTTAAAAAAAATTGTTTTCATTCTGCTGGCCCGGTTGAAAATATACCTTCATTTTGTCTGGCTCGTGCAGACTTCTTTACAGCCGTAATGAAGAATGCAATCGGGAGGCACATATAATTCTTAGTGCTGCCATCTTTCCGCATCAGAGGACAATTTTAATCAGTATGTCACACGAAGCTTGCAGGATCAAAATGAATGTTGAACTTAGTAGCCGTGAATGAAAATATTTTAATAGTCTTAAAAATGCCTTTTATTTTATTTTAAATGATTAAGATACAATGTTATAACATTATCCAAATAATGAAGTCATGGATACATGTAATGGGATTTCCCACGTTAATCAATTCATCATATATTCTTATTTATTGTATTCAAATTTTTTTTTAATTGTAACTATATTGTATACTAGCTGTTACCCGTGACTTCGTTCACGCAACATTAAAAAAAGAATAAATACATTAATTAAGTAAAATATTTCACTCCCGATAATTAAAAACGTTAATAATTAACTAATTATTTATCACATTTCATAGGAGACAATACGATATTTTTTGTTATAGGGACCTTGACATAACTCAGTCTTAAAAAAGTGAAATTTTGTGCCAAATAATCGCGAAAATGAAATTGCAACCAATGCAAAAAGGAGGACCAAATAAAATCGTGGAAATAGAAGAATTGGGTAAAAACAAATGTTAATTTTACCTGATAAACAATTTTATTTTTAACGCCTTTGTGAAACGTTTTAATAGCCATCCTTCAAAAAAACATTAATTGGAAATAGAATATGCTTTGTCTTTAAATTCAATTCTGCCTCCGTGGTTTAATGTATAGCTGAAACAAATCTTGTTTTCTAAATGACAGTATGTTGACAGGCAATTTTTGTTCTCCAGAATGAAGTGATTCAAAAAGATTGAATATGTAAAAATATGTTGTTTTTTTTTTTTCGGATAATTTACTGAAATCAAGATTTCGTTTTCACCATCTATTCGAAGTAAAAATAAATTCTGTTTTTCAGTTTTAATGAAAAAAATGGTGTAAAAAATATACTGATCAGTTTTATTTCTCCTTTTTTATACACAAATATGGAGTAATTTACTTTCCGTTTTTAGAGAAACTTCGTTAAAATTTACAAAAAAAAAATAAATAAATAAATAAATAAAAAATAATCTTGGCATCTAATTTAATTTTTTAAATTCTGAGAGTTTGTGTTACATACTCGGATCAATGATAACCGGTATTAAGTAAATCGCGTTGCGTTCGATAGTCTAGTAGTTGCGAAATACAAACACACGGTCAGATTTTAATATAATAGATTCGTGTTCCTTTTCTTAAAATTATGATGTGATTTTTAGCAGAAAACTCTCATCTGTATATAACGGATACTCATGCTTAATAATCAGTATAGACAAAAAAACATTTAAATTTTTCGTTATAAATATGGCGTGAAACTCATCTACTTTCTATACTTACTGATACTTGTATTATTAATGTAAGGAATTGATTCACACTCATTTTAAAACATATTGGAAAATTCCCGTTTTATTTCAAATATGACATCTCTTTTTCCCCAGAGAAATCCCTTTTTAATGACATAATTCTTGTTAATTTTCTTTTCCAGTCAATTAATTTCAATACTGGCATAGAGGAAATTATGTTACTTTAATGCAATAGTATTAAATCTTTAGGTTTTATCAACAAAAATGGAATTATTAACATTCGTCATTTTTTTTTAGGTAATCGTGTTATTTCTTTTAGTTTTAAGAATAAAAATAACTATTTCTCGCTATCCATGACATCATTTTCGACATGGATAATTTTGCGGAGCATATTATTGACATTTGCTAATCATTTTCTTTTGAAACTTCTTTTTACTTTTTAAAAATTTAAATAAAAAATACGGTATAGTTATATTAGCCGTGCGCAGACGGTAAAACGCCAAGTATTGTTACCGTGCAAAAGAAAAAAAAAAGAAAAAAAGTGAAGAAAAAAACCCAAGATCATTTTATTTCACCAATCAAAGCATATCCGCTTTATTTTAGATGTATGACGTCATATTAGCCTGTTTCCTATGGTTACGCATATTGAAACCTTGTATTATTATCAAAAACTAAAGAAAGTACATTTTACTTCTAATAATAATATTTAATCTTCTTTTTAATTCTTTAATTTTTTTATTTCATTTTCATTTTTCACGTGAAAATTTTTCAATTGTAACCAAATTGTTGATTAAAAATTATTATTCCGGGTTCTGAATTAGTTTTGGCAACGATAAAGTATTAGCAACGGTAAAGTAAATTTAACCATTTTAAAATATTATACGGAAAAATGTCCATTTATTCTCTATGAAAATAACGAAATTTTGAATTATTAAGAAAAGTATTTGAATAAAATAAACAAAAACCAGTCTATGTTCATTTCCGGGTTATAATCCCCCTATATGCAAAGATACAGGGCCATTAATTTCTCCATTTTGACGCTGGCTTCAGCCTAACATTTGCACACAATGAGATTTATAATATTATTAGGATTTGTTTTATTGTATTCAAAAATGTTTGAATTGTAACTATGTTGTATATTTATTTTATCTGTATGTCACTGTCAATGAGAGTGTATTTTTTATACAATAAAAAAATTAAAAACAGTAAATGTGTGCTCAATAGTAGAAGTAACATAACATTCACAAAACAAAACATTTTTAGAAACGAAAAAAAGAATGTTTTTATGCCACACATAACAGACTGGAAAATTTTAGTAACCATATATAGCAAACCATTTCTTAGACTTTAATACGATCTCCGCAATAGGAAAGCAAGTTACTCGTTATCTCATTTCCATGAGTGATATGGATTCTCCATGTGTCATTTTACAGCAATTCCCCAAAAAATCAAACAAAAGCATGCATTTAAAAGGATGTTCTTAAAGGGATAAAAGGAAGAAAAAGCATGGCTCAAGCATAGATTATGAAGCACTTTCCAACACACTCAGAATACTTTAACAAAACTTCACCGTTTAATAAGGCGAAAGATTATATCTAAGCAAACAAAGTCAAAGTCAAACTCGGCGGGGAGGCCTACCTTTCGGCTTAAGCTCAACTAGCCTCGCCCAGTGTCTAAGCAAACAGTTTGGAAAATGCATAACACATTTGAAAATCTGATTTCAGCAATTACCATCAATAGTAGGAAAAATATCAAATTCTTTTGTGCAGCCCTGTATATGATGTATAGATTAGTATATATATATATACTGCATAGAAATTTTAGTTCAGTTAGGAAGCATATAGCAGTTTAAAATTCCCCTTCTGAAATTTCCGTCATTAAACAAAAATGTACTAGAGATCTTTTGTGCTGCTTTGTATATGATCAATATAATTTATACACACCAAGTAATAAGCAAAAAAAAATTTAAAAACTCATACCGCAGCTGAAAACGCACTTCTAGCAATTATTATTAACAGACAGTACTTTAACCAAATTCTTTTCTGTGTCCCTGTAAATCACCTATGAATACTATACACACAATATTCTATAGTAAGCCTCTTGTAATGCACCTCGGTGATATATATCATATGTTTCAGTATCTTTGAAATAGTGTAAGATCACTAAAATAAACTGCAAATGAATTTTCCCCATAGACCGTAATGTAATGGAATTCTTTTGAGTGTCAACTATAAAAGCTACACACTTCATTTTCAATACCGAACATGCCAAAGTAAATTTCAATAACATATATCAATTGCATGGAAATCTGAGTATATTTACGTGAGTTAGGGCATGGACAGACAGACAGATAAACCGAATTCATAAACACTTTTCAACTATGTTGGAAAGTATTAAAAAGAAGAATAATTCTAAATCGAATTTGCAAAATACACCTTTGAGGGATTTTTGGTTACACCCTGGAGTGCTTCCGTGTCCAATGTCATAGTGCTGGCTTTAACCAACAGAGCACGAAAATTTACACAGACTACACAAAAACTCTGTTTTATTAATATAGATTGGATGGGATTACTTTTATCAATGCATCAACAGAAATAGCAACAAAGAGGATTATTTATTCACCCAAGATTTATCAGTTCTTGCACATTGAAGAAATGCAAAACGAAATTAATTGTTTGTTCTTCGAATCAGGATCTTATTCATACTAAGAATTTCTCGTTAATTTACACATCAATAAAAAGTTCTGATAGATAAAACCAGTGGCGCAGCCAGAAATCGGTTCTGGGGGGGGGGGGGGGGGGGGGGGTTGAGTTTATAATAAAGATGGTCGCCGGTTATACGAATCATCGGTTAATGGAATCAGTCTTTTAAATGAATGAAATCATAATACTTTTCTCCGCAATTACGTTGGTTATGATTCATTTAAACAGCGTATACAATATTAGAGTTACAAACTATAAAATGCACCAATGAAATAACACAAAACTAGGTTAGATTTATAAAGTGTTTAAAAGTGATGAGGGGAAAACTTAAAGATGGAAGAGTACAGTACAGCAAATAATTTTTACATAGAAAATAACAGAGTTGGAATCCATTTGTTAAATCAAAAATACACAAGGTTTCATTACAAGAGAATCACGAATTCTTATTCATAACTTTAATAATAATGAAGCAATTTTAACAAAATTTTCAATAGACTTACTTACCTTGCTTTTTGCCAAATGTAACAAGTCATTTAGATGAAAACTTTCTGAAAGTGTTCTGAATTATGATTTAGTTGAAACTGTTAGTGTTAGAAACTTGAAATTTAGTATAGAGATTACTTTTAAGATGGAAATGCTTGGCATAAAGAATTTATTATAAATGGTAAATTTAAAGACGTGAAACAGCTGAGGGCATTCTAAATTACGATTTATTTAGAAACTCACGTCATATCGGGCCTTTCGAAGACCATCTTTTTTCTATGCTAAAAGTAACTAAACGTCTGTATTTCGACACAATCGATTAAAAGCATCTTGGAAGATCAAAATTACAGCTTCTACAAAAATTCGGAAACGCTCTGATGAATAAAAGTATTTAAAAAAATCTGAGAATTTTTCGATGACAATGCAAAAAGAAAGTTGGGTATTTTGGCGTGGGTTTGCTCGGCGTCGGCTCATGTTTTCAGTATTAAATGTGACTTAGTCTTTTTTGACGTAACTCTGTGTTTCTGTGACTCTGTTCTCTTCGACTTTAGTCAAAGACTTAGACTTTTTTCAAGGAATTTTAAAGAGGTGTTGGATAGTTATATTTACAATCGAATAAAATTTCAGAGAGTTCGGACAGTAACTTTTTTGTGTTGTTATTTTAAAGGACACGTCGCAAAAAGAAAAAAAAAAAGACGCGAGAAGAAAGCATTTATTTTACAGCTAGATATCAATATTTTTTCACGGTCTGTAAAACCATTATATTTATAACCATGGCTTTACAAATTTGATAAAATCTGGTATCCAGTAAAAAAATATAACCTGCTCCCCTCCGAAGTCCCTAATTTTCAAAAGCACAAAAGTTTTTTATCAATTAATTGAGAAAAATAATAAGCCTATTGTAGGATTATTAGTTACATAGTTTAGAACAGTTACATCATTTAAAAAGATGGTATAAACAAAGTTTTCTAATGAAATTTATCAAAATTATTTATCTATGAAAAAAAAAATGTAAAGGCTGCAGGTATGTTCAGGAAATGCTGATTGCCGAAGGTTTCAAATGTCTGGATAAGTGAGTGCTGCAAAATCTATATCTGATGAGCAGAAATGAATGGATGGATGCATGGATGAAACAGTGAAGCAGGAAAACAATTTCTGCCTATTTTCGTGTCGAAGACAGTCAAATAATTATTTTTTATTAATTTAAAATTTGCATTTGTTAAACTTATTTTTACCTAATTAAAAATGCCGAAAATGAGAAAAAATGCCATTTATGGTTCAATTTTTGTACAAAAAATTATAATAATAATAAAAAAAATCAGGTTAAATAACTTGGTGGCTAGATAGAAAAACTAGGTCGCCAGTGGCAACCTGGCGCCTGCATTTGTCAAGACCTGTTTATAACTGATGAAAAATTTATAGAATTCAGACAACTGGGGTGATTTTTTTAAACTATGAAACGAGAGAGCCTTACGAGGAAAAGAAACAAACAAACAACAACAACAAAAAAAAAAAACCAACCAAACAAGAAGTTGTCTTTTAAAAATGCTTTTCTGTCTAATAATCAATATTTTTTAGTAAAAATTTCATTTAAAAATATAAAATTGATATAAGATATGTAATCATACAAATTAGAGGTAATTATCATGAGCCCAGGCACCGCCGGACGGGTCAGCTAGTATAATTTTAATGACATGCAGATAGCATTCGTTAAAATGTAATAAGTGTAAATCAATGCATAACTAATATATTGCTGATCAATTTAAATTAATGCATGGTTAGCGTAAAATTGTGTGTAATTATAGATAGTATTTTTCTAAAAAAATGCATTTAACGCCTTTTTTTTTTTTCAAAATCCATACTCACAGGCAGGGCTTAAATTCTAGGAAAAAAGAGTACCGGAGCTCATACATATACGCTATAAGCAAGAACCCGAAGGCTCTCATCCTGTGAAGAAACATATCGGAGACTTGAGGATTCCATGGGAAAAAAAAATTATTTGAAGAAAGATAATTGAAAAAATGAGGCGGTCCCCCAGCACTCAGAACGTCTATATCTTCACATCATGAAAACTCAAAATCGAATGCCTTTTTTTGAGATGCCACAAATTTATCCGTGTCGACCCATAGGGTACAGAAGAAAATTCGTTAGGGAGAAACACATTCTAATTTTTTTGAACGCAAACCGCCAAACCAGATTACCTTATCAGCATCTTTATAACAACAGAAAACTAACTGTCCGAACTTAACATCTGCATGAATTTTAGCATGAAGATGTATCAAGAAATAGACGTTGCATTTTATCTTTCTTTATTTATTCTGTGATCCAAAATGCATTAGTAAGGCACGCAGATGCCAAACTGAAAATGATTTCATTTCTCATATTAAAACCGCAAGCACATACAAAAGAAAGAATTTAGACATGTACATTAATTGAAAAAAGATCACTTCAAGCTGCGATAAAAGAGTTTAAGAATTATTGAATTTTAAATAGAAAGGAAAGAGATTTTCTTTTCACAGAAGCGCGATAGAATTAAAAATAGCTAAAAGAGGAACCACAACTAATTTATAAAATTTTAACGATAAATATATGAATCTCCATCATAAGCAAGACGTCGTTGCTACATTACCAAGAAATGAAATATAGTCTTTAAATTTGTGTACAGACCCCCTACGAAACAAATGATTCGAAAGAAACACCGATTGCAAAAATCTGCTCATAATCGAAAAATAGCTTTTTATAACTTTAAGTACTTTTTTTAATTTCTTACTTTTGCAAAGATTTTTTTCCTGGGTACGCACATAGCTTGGTCTTAGATATAACTGAGAGCAAAAAACGCAAAAAAAACCGCTTGAAACTGAGAGAGACTTACAAAGTGTATGTTTTTTTTTCTCTGGAATTCGATGATCTGTTATTGTTTCGAACGTGGAACACAGACAGAAATGCAATTAAGAAACAGACCACTGTATACTATATAACTCAAAGCGTCTGTGTGAGAGTATATGACCCATCTTTTACTATAAGACGTCTCGACAAAGTGACGCAGTCCAAAAATCAAGTTTTGACATAACCTATGCGTGTAATATGCGCTTTCACAGTTTTAAGTAGAATTTTCGCCGTTTAATTGAATCACATTGTTCAATAGAATTTGATTTAAGAAAGCGGTGATTTAAGAGCATCTTGGCATTCTGCCAAGGCGAAAGGCCAAAAAACTTAATTTTAACTTTAGTAGTTTTGATTCATATAAGCGGCAATTATAGTAATTTTTTAGCTCGGGGGGGGGGGGGGTTTAACCCCCCCCCCCCCTTGGCTGCGCCACTGATAAAACTAATAAATTTATTATTACTAGATGGAACCAAAAAAATTACAATAACAATATTAGTAAAATAAGCTTCTTTATTACATAAGAAAGGGTGCGTATGAAACAGTCTTTCAAATATTTTATTTTAAAAGTTCTCCCCCCCCCCCCAGTGAATTACAGTACTATTTCCGAAGCAAACTCCAAACAAACAATCCGCAAACAACTGTGTAATGCAAATCAATTTGACATTACCGCCATATTCCCCACGGCAAGAAAGAAAATTTCCTGGACCTATGAAGTATCATACAAATAGTATATCCCTACGTTCATCTCATATTCAGTCAATAAAAGAACATAGTAAATAAAGCACACATCCCCCCCCCCCCTGTGATAATGCAACCGGAAGAGCTCCTATGCGCATGTACATTGCATCTCACCAAAGGCACCGTCAAAATACGACGTTAAAAAATTTTTTTTTAATGTTTAAATTAAAAGTTTTAAAATATCTTCTTTAATCATTGTTCGTTTCAAATCCATATCTTCTGAAACGCATCCATTGTTTTAAGCTAATCAATTTCTATGTAAAGATGATTTTTTTTTTTTTTTTTTTTTTTTTTTTTTTTTTTTACAATAATAATTCCATCTGCAGATAAGGGAGATTTTTAATGTTTTCAAGTGTAATTTATTTGTATGGCTTCTTTTGTTCCTTTACATAATCAGGATGATTATTCCTTTTCCATCACAGTCGGCGATCTTTTCCTCCTTATACAGTTAAATATCCAATGGATCTTTAAACAAATAATAAAATACAGTTCCTAGAATATTCTGATGCAACATATACATCAACGAATACAGCATATCATCAATTTTATGTTAATCATAAACTATAAATAGTTTTTTTTCTTGACAGATTTTAGTTTAGCGCCAAAATGCTCTTTATCTGATCTTATGATTTATCAGGGGTTTTTATTATTTTTCTTTTTCAGTTTTTATGATGGTTAAGAAAATCTATTTTCAATTGGGGCAACTTTCCCAGGGAATATGTTACATTATTAAAGCAAACTGATGATCATTGTTGAAATAGAATTGAAAAATATTTCATGCTTTAAAATTATTTAAAAAGTCGTTAAATTAAGCGGCAGTTTTCAAATAAATTTCAATCGAAAGCTAATTTTTTTCTAATTGATGATGTAAGAACTGAAATTGTAAAATGTAGTAAAAAATTGAAATTTGTAGTATTTAGAAGTGATGTAAGCGCGATGAAAGCTAAAGCGATCGTTTGTTGTCACAACTGTTATACATTTCTAAAAATTGCTACTGTGTTTTGGCTGGCGTCCAAAAGTAGACTATCATTTTTTGACATCAAAGAGAAATTCACAGTGGACAATAGGACTTTGCCACTAATAAGGAACTGTTAAATGAACTTATAACAAACCTACCAAAATAATTCCTATAAAATATTAGCCTTACATTATTTATTCTAGCTACAAATACAATCATTATTTCAAGTTTTTTTTCCCATAACACTATTCTTAATAATTTTAATTTTCCTGAAATTCTTTACTTTTGTGAATTTTTTTATAAAAAAAATAAAATCTTCTTACCTATAATTTAAAAAAAAGTAATTGGTAACATGTAATCAAGGTATGCAATCAAGATTAAGCAACCAATAAACGCTTAAATTCTGACCTTTAAAATTAAAAAATCAATTAAAATTATATCATGTTGACACAATTAATTTTTCTTTTTAATTTTATCAATGTTAAAATGCATTTCAAGCTAAGCATAACGTCATTTTCCCCGGCGCAAACTTTTCACACGTACTTTGTATAAGTTACTTTTATGCTTAAACACCATGTTACAAACAAAAATATATTTTGTATTTAATTGTAATGAAAAAATGGCATTAACAAAGTTATAATGCATAAGGATAAAATAAACCTAATGGACAATATCCCGGTGACGTTACAATAAATATGAATTATTATTCGCTTATAAAACACGCGGATAAATATTTTCACCGAAATTTAACTTGCAAATTAAAAAATTCGGCCTAAAAGTTCTCATCAAGTGATTTTTAATTCGACGTTAAATGTATTTATAATGATGTTTTACTGATTTATTAGTTATTACATTAATTAAAATAAAAATTACATCTTCGAAACCATGATATTAAAATAGAAAAAGCATTGAAAAAATGTTGTGATTCGTAGTTTCGTACAATAGATAAAATTCAACTGACGTCACAAACATTTATCCATCCAACAGTCGAAAGGGATAATTAAGAGAAATAATATAAATAAATAAATATTCACGACTATTTTTTATTCTGTTTTCATTAATATATTGTAAATTTTATTGTTTAAAGTTACTGATAAATGATACTTTAGTAAATGGGGCTTTTCCTAATTATTATTTTTTTATTTTTGAGATTTAATGGCAACATTCTTCTGTTTGTTTATTGGGCGCTACAGTTTGGCGAATAATTTGGGGTACTTTTCGGTTAGTCGGGCGCCAGTGAAGTATATATATATATATATATACATGTATGTCATTCTATAAACATAATGTATTCTAGGCGCTGTAACTGGGGTTAATTTTTGACGCCTAAATGACGATTTTTGCTTTGTATGGCAACCTGGTGTTTTATAATAAAATTGAATATGTGTGTAAATAAATAAAATAAAATTGGTACTTTTATGTTAGCTGGGCGTCAGGGATAACTCTCCAAATCTTCTTTCAATTGGAATAATTTAAATTTCAATATTTTACGTGAGATTTGTTATTCATATTGATATGGTTATGTTTAGATATTTTATTATGATTATATTTTAGCTAATTTTAAGTAAGTTTTTTAAGATTTAATATTACAATGTTAAAATATTACCTAGTTGATATTAGCTAATGTCAAAAGATTGGCGAACCATAGAGTTCAGAAAATAACTCTATGAATTGCAACAGTGGGAGTTGCCGACTTTATGACCTCATAAGCAGCAGTAAAAGTTTAATTGAAAATTAGAACTAATTAATTAAATTTTCGAACAAACGAATGCCCAATAACAAATCTGTGTCCAAATATCTTTCATTTAAAAAAAGAATGGTGTAATTTGATTCAGTAGTTTGTTCTCACGGATTGTCGAAAGAAATCGCTTAGCGTTTTAAATATATAGATTACCTAGAGCTCCTATTATAGGAGTCTTAAGATTACCAAGCAAAAGCCTGGTTCAGAAACTCGGATATACCGCCGAGAACTCGGTTCAAAATTACATCACATCTAAATCAGAATTAAAACTGAAAAACAACAAAAGCAAGGGTTACAATAATTATTATTGGCGACGCCTAATCTCGCCAATCAAAACAACAGAAAGGGGGATTTTACACACCGCCCCCGGATGAACAATTACTATTGTTCATCATTCAAGTTAAATTTCTAAAAAATTTCAAACTACATTGATAAGATAAAAATAGAACATACTTGCAATAAGGAGATTACACAAAATCAATGTTTTCACAGGAGTAAATACTGAAACTAAAATATACAAAATAATAGGATTAGAAAACGTTAATAGAAAGAAAATTAAAAAAAAATGTTCGGGATAATGTTCATTTTTAGTCTATAATATCTAGTTCCAGTTTGTAAATCAATCGGACTGGTCTTCTTATCACACCGGAAACAGTCTGAATGGCACAAGATCTAATTTTCGAATCTCTTCCTAAAAACAGTTCTGTAATTCGTCCACATTTCCACATGTGCTTTGGAGTTTTATCCTCATTAATTAACACAACATCTCCAACTTCGAATTCAGTTGGAGTTTTGACCGGAACTGTAAAATTGACAGAACGAAGTTCAAGCAAATATTCCTGTCTCCAACGTTTCCAAAAATGATTTAAAACTTGATCTCGATATCTCAAAATTTTTGTCAGTGTTATTTTATTCGATTTAGTCTCTGAAACACAATGAAGATCTCGTAGAGAATTTATTCGCTTGCCGATCAAAAAATGAGAAGGGGAAAGTGGAAGCGGTTCACTGTTTTCTTCATAGACATACGTCAATGGGCGACCATTAATCACAGCCTCAATTTCGGTCAAAGTGGTTTGAATTTCTTCAAATGAGAGACAAGATCTACCGAGAACTTTCTTCAACGGAGTTTTTACCGAACGAACCATTCGTTCCCAAAATCCCCCCCCCCCCCCCCCCCACCAACTGGCTCTTGGAACAATAAATTTCCAAACGATATTATTTTTATTAAAATATCGTAAAACTTCAGCTTTTGATATTCGGCTCCAAACTTCTCTAAGTAAATTATCTGTTTTGATAAAAGTTTTCACATTGTCACTATACATTGTTTTACAAATTCCTCTTCGGGCTATAAACCGTTTAAATGCTAAAAGGAACGTTTCAGTAGATAAATTGGAGCATAATTCGAGATGTACGGCTCTAGTGACTGCGCACGTGAAAAGAACGATGTAAGCCTTTTCTTGGCCAGTTTTTGTTTTGACATAAATAGGACCTGCAAAATCCACAGCACAGGTCTGGAAGGGGGGAGGGGGATTCTATTATACGATCTTTAGGTAAAGGTGCAATTTCCTGCTTTCCAGGAGAAGCTTTAAATTTTGTACAAATGAGGCATTTTTTCAGTACGGATTTTATCAATTTTCGTGCTCTGATTATAAAATATTTTTCTCGTAGATGAGCTAATGTAGTTGCGGTTCCATAATGGAAAACCTTTTCATGGGCATTCTGAATCAATAATTTTGTATAAGTACTCCCATTTGGAAGTATAAAAGGATGCTTTTCCCTTTGAGAAAATTCTGAAAATTGTAATCTGCCGGATACAATCAGTAAATCATTCTCATCTAATTTTGGATTCAGATTATACAATGCTGAATCTTTATCGATGGGCTTTCCCTTTTTCAAAAGGTCAATTTCACGATCAAAGACAGATAACTGAGTTTGTTTTATCCAATAAATTTCTGCCTTTTCAATTTCTGGAGCTGTCAGCTCACCTGAAATTTTAATTTTACTTTTGTTGATATTATTTAAAAATCTTAAAATCCATGCTGTGATGTTAAGTAATTTTGAAATATTACTAAAATTTTCTAATTTTAACAATGATTCTGGAGGTACAACACCTACTGTACAAGATATTTGGTCAGAACTCAACTTCGATGATTTTCTTTCATTCAAACTGCTTTGATTTAGGATGTTTACGTTAAATGGTACCTTTTCAGGTTTTGGCCAACTGTCCTTTGGTAATGATAACCATTCTGGACCATAGTACCATAATTTATTTTTAGTGATGTTATGTAAATTCTCGCCTCTAGTAAGAAGATCACTCGGGTTGTCCTTACCCGGGATATATTTCCACAATTTCGGATCAGTCAAAGACTGTATTTCTACAACCCTGTTAGCCACAAAGGGCTTCCAATTATTGGCTGATCCTTTTATCCAGTATAACGTAATAGTGGAATCTGACCAGATATGCATTTCCAAATTTTGAAAATTAAATACATTTTTTAAATATTTAGACATCCTAGCAGCTATTAATGCCCCCATTAATTCAAGACGAGGGATTGTCAAACACTTAATCGGGGAAACTCTAGATTTTGCCCAAATAAGACTGGTCATAATTCCATTATTACTTGTGATGTATCGAAAATAAGCTACAGCCCCATAAGCCTTAGGGCTGGCATCGGAAAAAATATGAATTTCAATTGGGTCTGAAAATTCTAGGCCCTGCGAAAAATATTTGCGGGGAACCTCAAATTTATCTAAATGATCGATTTCTGAACACCAATTTTCCCATTCAATTTTTAAATCATCAGGGAATTTTTCATCCCACTCCAATCCTTTTTTCCATGTTTCCTGTAGCAAACTTTTCATACGAATAGAAAATGGTGCGATGAATCCAATAGGATCAAAGATTTTTAACATGGCTTTAAGAACAACACGTTTCGTTGGATTAAATTTCCAATCATCAGGAAAGTATTGTATATCAAAACGTAAAATATCCCAATTGGTATCCCATAATAATCCCAAAATCTTTAAAGAATTATTCGAATTTTCTTCCGAGTAGCATAATTTATTTTCCTCCCATATTTTTCTAAGTTTAACAGAATTAGTATTGAATTTTCGCAAATTCATACCAGCTTCCCTAAAAATATCCGAAGCGGTTGATGATAGATAAAAAGCGTCTTCATCAGATTTTGACCCCGTTATTAAATCATCTACGTATAAAGATGAATTCAAGATCTTAACAACTTCAGGATGATCAATATATTTACGAATATGATAACTAATCGTTGCAGCCAAAATAAAGGGACTGCAAGTTAAACCAAAAGCAGCTCTAGTAAATCTCAAAAAAGTTAAGTTATCATTTTCATCACCAAACCACAAAAATTTTAAATAATCCCGATCCTCTTCTAATATCCCAATTTGCAAAAAGGCCTTTTCTAAATCAGCGCAAAATGCAATATTATACTTTCTAAAATTCATTATAACATCAAGTATGTTCGGATTAAGATTAGGACCTGGGTATAAACAGTCATTTAAAGAATTTAAATGCTTTTCTTTAGAAGAAGCATCGAAAACCATCCTCTCTTAAAACTGGTCTATGAGGCATAAAATACCCATTCTCAATTATTCTATCAGGGCAGTCTTCTACAATTCCGGTAGTTTTTTGTTCCAATACAATAGCCTTATATTTTTTACATAAGTCTTTATCCTTTTCGAGTTTACGACTTAATTCGTTAAAATGATTCCTTGCTATTATAAAATTATTATCTACTCTAGTTTTCTCATCCTTCCACAATAAACCCGTTTCGTACCTATTATTTACAAATTTTAAATTATTCTCAAATTTATTCACAATTTCCTTATTCATATCTGAAATATTTTCATTTGATTGCGTAATACCCAAAGATTCAATTTCCCATAAAAATTTCAAATCCTCTCTCTCTAGATTTACAACGGACAGATTTAAAACAGATGCGTATTTCAAATTCCTTTTTTCATCCTCATAAAACCCACATAAAGAGTGTCCAAATAAACTTTCACATAAAAATAGAGATTTAGTTATTTTCTGTACCCCTCCCTTGTGACAGATTTGATAAAAATAATCCGCTCCAATTAATATATTTATTTGAGAATCGCATGGCGCAGCATAATTTGACAGCTTGTAGGGTGCCAATTTGTCTGTTATCTGTTTATTGAGAAGTGGGGGATGAATTGTTGCGTTAGAAATTACGTCTGTTACTAAAGCTTCAATAAAAATGAAACGCGATTTGTCTTCAACATGAGATAATTTTAATTGCACAACATCATAAGTTTTTATTTGTGGCTTAATAGCTGCAAAGGAAAAAATCTGAAGTTTTTCTCTATGAATAATTGGTGGATTTAATTTTGAAACTAATCGTTTTGTCACAAAAGATTTTTGACTACCTAAATCATATAAACATAAGGAAAGTTCAGAATTTATTCCAGATTCCACTTTTACGCAAGCTGTTTGTAAAATAACCTCTTTAAAAGTATTTTCATTTGAATTTACTTTACAATGAGAAATTGAAGTGATTATAGAGTCTGCTGATTTGATTTCTTTCGGGACAGTTTGATTAGAATTCCTATTTAAGCAAACCGAAAAATGGTGAAAATTGCTATTACAAAATTTACATTGTTCAGAATTAAATTTACACTTGGCCGACACATGAAATTTTCTGAAACAAACAAAGCAACGACCGTGGATGCGCAATTTATCACGTTTTTGATGAATAGAACAATCTTTACATGATTTAGAATCGTGATCATTTTCACAAAATATACAAACCTTTTTTACATTAGTAGCCAATGCAGAGGCTGAAGGAGTGCTTCTTTTATAATTTTGATAAATTTTCTTGTAATTTTCGTGTTTATCAGAAACTGGTTTTTCAAAGCCATTTAATTGTAAAGTTGCTTCACACGATTCAATTTCTTCTTTTATAAAATTATTCAGTTCATTTATGTCCCAGTCTACATTTTTCGTACGTTTTCTATTAAATTCTAAAGCAATATCAGATGGAATAAGTTTAAGAAGAATCAGACATAACAAATGTCCATATGAACCCGACATTACGCCTAAAGAATTGAGATTTCTAATCTGAATCTCACATTCATCATATAGCTCTCTTAGAGCTTTAATATTACTAGCATTTCTAACAGGTTTCAAATTTAATAATTTCGTCATGTGGCCATTTATCACTAGATCATTACGACCAAAACCGTTTTTTAACAGTTCTATCGCGTGGTCATAATTTTCTTTAGTCAACGAAAAACCTGCAATTGTATTGGCAGCACTACAACCTAAAAGTGACTTCAAATAGCAAAATTTATCAATTGGAGTTAAGTGCTCATTTTTATGAATTGTGTTCGAAAATTGACTCCAAAATTCGAGCCATAAACAAGAATCACCATAAAATTTGTTTATTGTCAGCTTCGGCAAGTTCATAGATATCTCTATATTTCCATTTTGAGAAACAGAATCATTTTTCATAAAATTTTGAAAAGCATTATTTTGGTTTTGGGAGTTGCGTTCATTTAAGAATTTTGTTATTTTGTAACACGATTCGATAATTTTTTCACTATAGCTTTCTGAGCTTTCGATTTCTTTTTCAAAATCTGCATCAGCGATTTCGTCTTGTATGTCAGAATTTAATTTTTTTAATGTTTCATATTTCTCATTTAACTGATCTTTACAGATATTTAACATATCAAACTTGTTTTCTAATGATATAGAGTCATCTTCAAGAATTGTACATATTTTAGTACACAGCTTTGTTGTTTGCGTTCGTAAACCAGAACGCTTCTTTTTTAAAGTATCTATAGTAGACATATCAATTTTATTTTACAGTTCAACAAAATATAAATTAGACTGAGCTTACCTCAAGTCTTCAGAGAACCATTTATCAAAAACAAAATCATAAATCCAGTGCAGACATCAGGTCACGGGACGCCAGAAATGAAGAAATGCAAAACGAAATTAATTGTTTGTTCTTCGAATCAGGATCTTATTCATACTAAGAATTTCTCGTTAATTTACACATCAATAAAAAGTTCTGATAGATAAAACTAATAAATTTATTATTATTACCAAGCAAAAGCCTGGTTCAGAAACTCGGTTCAAAATTACATCACATCTAAATCAGAATTAAAACTGAAAAACAACAAAAGCAAGGGTTACAATAATTATTATTGGCGATGCCTAATCTCGCCAATCAAAACAACAGAAAGGGGGATTTTACACACATAATATGCTTTTTTTTTATTATTAATTTTTACAGAATAAATCTAATTTGTAACATTTGTATGAACGTATTTTTATTGCCTTTGTCCTTCCCAGGGTTCATAGAGAGAAGAAAAATTCTAAAGAGTAGATGAACTTTAAAGACTTACCGTATTTTTTCATATATGCGATGCCTTCGTGTAACATGCACACACACACTAATTTTTAATACTTCATTTAGAAAGAAAACAGATTTTATTCTATTGAAATGAGCATTAATCTTGAGCATATTTCCTTATTGACCAGAAAGCTAGAGCAGATCTTTGCTAATTTGCTCCAAATCTTGTAATACAACAGACTTCCACAGCCACAGAAGTTTCTACATGTTTTACTACGTAGCCTTAAAAATAATATTTTTTTTCCTATGTTAATCACTGTTTTTCCCCCCCCTTTAATTGAAACATGATTGAAATTTGAGAAAATTTTCCAAAGAATTTGCATAGAATTGTACAAAGAGATTGAAAAATGAAAGTACTTTTTTTTAGAATGTTTATACAACTGATAAATTGATAGTTTCAAGATTAAATGAGTGTCAGATATGACCTTTCTGATGCAGATATGAAACTTAAACCTTGTTCATAAAAAATCTAAGGAGCTTGGCAAAACAAAACTCTATGGATGTAAGTAAACAGCAGATTTGATTAATATTTAAGTAAAGGAAATTTGTGTTTATTCTAGAAAAAAAAAAGAGTAGAATTTGGGGGGGGGGGGGGGAGGCACGGAGCAGAAGAAAAAAAAGCATGGACAAGATAAATAATAATAAAAAAAAGGCATCTGTACAATAGTGCAAAATAATACTTAACAAAAAATAATAACTCTCTAGATAAAATTTGGGTACTGACCCAATGTAGGACTATACTTGTAAGTTTTAAAATTAATTCCAGAATAATTGAGGGGCCTGCAATAACAAGGCAAGTGGAATTACCTTGCTTTCAGGTAAACCATTTAAAAAGGCGGCTTGTTGACCTACCTTGCTATTCCTCTATTCGGGTTCTATTTCGTAATCAAACTCTCATGGCTTGTAAAAACTTTTTTCAACTCTCACGTGTCTGTTTTCCTGATTCTGCTAACAAGTGGCACTACTGTCTGGGACCCTTTTAGCAAGCACTTGTAGATGCGAGGACACTGTACGGTCACGGACCAGTTCTATAAACGACTCCTGTGGCTGTATCTCTTTAACGTACATGTTCACGATGCAAACACTCCGATCTCCTACATGTTCCACTTAATGGAAGGAGTTGCAAAAAAGGTGCCAAAACTGTGTGCTTCCTGTATCATGTGATAAAAATGAGCTTTGATGATGAAAAGCACGATAGAATCAATCTGTTCTCAGATGCCTGCTCGGGACAAAACAGGAACTACATGTTGTTCCATTCCCTGTGTATGCTATGTAGATCTCTGAATGTGCAGATAGTGCATCTGTTCCTGGCTAGGAAGCACTCATATTGCCAATGCGACAGGAACTTTGGGAACTATTCTCAGAGGTTGAAAAGGATGGAGGTAGTGGAAACTGACCAAGAATATGTGTATATGATCGAATCAAGCAGAAATCCTCCTTTTATAATGGTTGATGGGATGCGAGATGACATCCTGTTCAACTTTGAGCCAGCCATAAAGGGCAAGATTAAGGAGGGTAAAAACCTCCATATCTCAAAGGCTGTAAGGGTAACATACAACGAAAATGGATCTGTGTCAGTTTCAGAAAACTAATGTGGCATAGGAGAAAAAGCCTATCCAGTTCAGGCATCAAAACTGCATACCATTCTGTCATCACTCAATAAACCAGAAAAACTGAAAATCAAGGAAGGATTCGAAGAAGAAGGATTTTGAATATCTGCTATGATTTATTACTTTTGAAAAGCAGCAGTTTTACAAGAACTTGCTGAACCCTGATGGTGTATTGGGATCTGAGCTCCAGGAGGCAGAGTGTGAAATGGATGAATCGGATTTGGAGTTTTTAACAGGTGCTGAGGAAAGTATTAGGATTTTTTATCAAGAAAAATGCTAAGATGATTTCCTATTTTGTAAACTTTTGTGTTGCACTATATAAAAGTTGTAAAAAAAGTCGTGTTTTCCAAATCTCCATTTTCTTTCACCCAAAACCATAGGATATGCAATAACAAGCTAAGTATTCAATTTTCATATTTATATAATGTATTATTCAGCATATAAGGGAATATACATTTTATGATCATAAGCAAAGAAAAGATGCTAGGAAACTCTTCTTAATATATGCAAAGAAATTATATTCTAAATTAAAAAAATGTTGAAAGTAAATTTAAAAGCTTCGTATCTGAAAACTCCATTTTTCACTTACCTTGTTATTGCAGAGGCCCCTCAATTATAAATTAGCACAGTTAATCAAGATGACCAAAAAAGTTACTAATATATATATAAAGAAACACAAAGAAAAAAGAACTGACACACAGTAAAAAAGCCGATGTTTTCAGGTTCGAAACCATCGTGGTCTAGATGGGGTTTATGTGCAAACAATTAACGGTTGGACCACTATTGGGTAAAGCTGATTGCGTACAGCATACTTGATACATGCACAGATGCTGGCATCCCACAATTCAAGTGAGTTCTCTTTTGTTTGTTAATGATTACCGAGAAACTCTTTGCTGCAATTGTTACAGATTACTGTTGCATCTTCAGCCTAATACATGTACACATTAATTTTAGCCTTTTCTGCATGCGATGATATAAAAAAAAAAATGTTGAACTATTATCTGTATATAAAAAACTGTACATATAAAAATAACTTACAACTGAATAGATTAATAAATATGTCATAAAAAGAGTATTTAGTGGTGAAATGAAACTAGAAATACAAAGGAAAATTTATTAGTCAAAAGCAACTTAGCAACTTCAATATGAGCACAGCATCTTCTGTATATGAAAAACTACATATTTAAAAATAAATAACTTAAAACTGGATGGAAAACTAATTAGGTTGTATAAGCAACACTCAATGGTGAAGCAAAACTAGAAATACTTTCAAAGAAAAGTTCATTTGTCAATACTTTTTAATATACTTAAATTTTTTAGCGAATCTAATTTTATTTTATTTTATATCATATACCTTTCCCCCTACCATCAGGGGCACCATTTCTGAACTTTCTTAGGAGGGTTGGGAGGCGGGACTTTGAGGTAGCAGAAATTTTATTTGATCTTCTTGTGCACATCCTGAGAAGCAATTAATACGGTTTTATTCAGGAGGGGCAGATTTTAAAGAAGTTTTCTACTCAATAAATATTTGAAAAAATAAATCAATTTACTGAAAAAAAAAAGTATATATTTATATTTTAAAGCTATTAATTAGCTTCTTTAATTTTAAGATGCTTCATGCATTCCAGTTCCCAAAATAAATTTTCCATCTTTTTCATTTATAACTTAAAACAATCTGTATGCATTTTTTGATCTGACAGACAGCAATTTAAATAAAATGAGAAAACTAGCATGAAAATGAATTTTCATTAAAAATTCACAAATTGAGGACCTTAACCAACATTCCAAAATGGGTGCACAGATTTCTGTAGCAAGTAGAAAGATTGTCACATATATATTGAGAATTTTGAAAAAATAGTAAAACAATTAATTTAAAAGATGTATAAAGGTGTGAAAAATTTGTTTTGAGAAAAATGAATTTGTAAAGAATTGTGAGATGTTATTGTAATTATTTACCTTTAATGATCATGAAAACACTTTCTTCTAAATATATGCGCAATATATTTTTATTTTTTTTAAACTTTAATAAGTTATTAAAACAAAAAATAAAATTTGTACTTCAAGTGTCTATTTTTATTCATTTCAAAGTCCACCCACTGCCGGAGTACTGCCTAGGCAAACTTCCACTAGTATTTTTGCCTTATTTAATAACAGAATTCTGAGAATAAATAAGGCAAAAATTTCTTTTTCAAAAAACTGATGGAAGTTTGTCTAGGCGGTAATCAGGTTCTGCTCCCCCCCCCCCCCCCTTCCTTAAGAGAGCTCAGGAAAATTGTTAAAAAAAATATCATAAAAGTTTGGGTAACTTTTAATATAAACTTCATAATTATTCACTGAGACACAAAGCTGCTCCTAAAAACTGGAAATTAGAATGCTTATAGGCTCTTGTGATAGCTGAAGCTCTGAAAACTGGAATTCCTGATGGAAGTTTAGGAAATGGAATTGAATTTGCTTCAGCTGTATATGATATCTCAGATGATTGGTCATTGCTGAATGCTGTTTAAGTTATAGTATTTGACAAAATGGCCAGCAATACAGGTTCATTTGAATGGTGAACAAAAACTGAACTGATGCTATCATATTTTTCAGTTCGTTCAATAAGTTGTTTTTAATACAATACATATTTAACAAAGTACGGAATCGAATATACCCTAATTTAAAAGATTCAAATGTCTGTGGATATTGATCAGACAAAATATAATTAACATGGAGCCACATACATAAAGATAACATATTTTAATGTATGAAAAAAAAAAAAGACTGTGAAACTTATACAGAATTCTTAGAATTGATTATGATATTTCTTGTAGATATATCATCCAGAAAAGTATGTTTTCGTCAACCTGGAGCCTATCATTTAACCAGGTAGACGGCCAAAGGAATCGCCAAAAAATCATTTAGGGGCACTTTAACTCGAAAATGTATTTGTTATTTCATAATAAAATATTAAACATAAGTCAGGTTTTTGGTTACAAACACAATTGAGGCTCCTATGAATGGAGTTCATTTCTTAGAAAAACTGAGTGCCTAAAAATGATTGCAAATCAGTTACAGAAATAGCTATTACGGCTGGATTATTTATCAATATATCGGTCAAATATTGATATTCTTTAACTATCGCAATATCAATATCTAAGTGCTGATTCTGACAATATATCCCAATAACGATAGTTAAGCTTTGACTCTACTGATATATCTCAATACAAAAATTTTCCCTGCAGCACGACTTTGAAATCCTAGAAAAAGCATAGAATATTCCGCACTAATATCTGAATAATCCTTTCTTCACATGCATTTATTCACTGCCTGCTTCATTCAAATCCGGATATTCCTTCTTATGATCTCTCTTTCATTGTTATTCCAATATATCCTGATACACGCTCTGCTTTACTTTTTATTCCCACCAACCGCAAGATGTGAAGATTGTCATTTGAAAAACACAAGAAATGAGCAAAAAACCAAGTGAAAATCAATGTTTATTGAGAAATTTTGGATATATTCGGGGACCCCACATGTTACCATTCAAAATACTCATATTGACGTGGTCTATCCGAATCTGCACATATTAGACGCTGCGTACCTTATGGGACACCCTGTATGTACAGTAAATAGATAGGATAGGAAGGTACATATACAGTGAAATGTACATAGAATAGAGTAGAATTTACAAAAAAAAAATTACAGTAAACTACTGTAAAAAACACTAAAAATTACTGTAAAACATTTACAGTAGAATACAGTGAAATTATTTTATATTTTTTCTATTAAGAATGCAATGATACCCTAGAGAAAGATTGGAAAAACATTTCTGCTGCATCTGTCATCCATTAAAAGCTATTTAATTACAAGTATATTAGCATGACATGTGGCATTAAACCAATTTCAGTTTTGCTGTTGCTTTTTACTTATTTTAATCATATTAAAATCAGCAACATCCTCAATTTAAGAACATTTTATTTTACCTTTTTTTTAAAATAATATTCTCAGTTATACACGAGGAAATTAAATAGTCAAAATAGTGCATAAAATAGGAAGAATAGGGAATATGTGGCTTTTTTTCTAAAGTATTTCTATTTTGTATAAATATGAAACTATAATATTTAAAGGATACTGCGTGAGCAAATAAGTATAGAGAATTTATTCATTACTTTCTACACCTATTTGTACTTAAATTGCTGCTACCATACCATTTATCTTTGGAAATTAACAAATTTTCTATTACCACATACTTTTAAGGTAGTTAAAGATATATCACCAATATCAATTCACTGATATATTGCGATATTAAATTTCTGATATCATCCAGCCCTAATAGCAATTACAATTTTTTTTTCATTTTTTATGGTATTTAGGAGTGAAAAATGTAACATTCTTTTATGAAAGAATGATTCTCGGAGGTGGAAAAGATGCTAGTTGATAAAAAAAAAGCAAAAGAATCTAATAACATTAGAAACTAACTTCGAATAAGGATAGTTTAGAAAATAATACTAGAGTATATCAAAAAAAAAATATTTGAATGGAACCAAATTTTAAAGGATTTTTTTAAACTATTCTGCACACTAGCAAAATGAATAAGGAAATTTAAATGGATAGGAAACGGGGCTGCTAGATTTTAGCCAGGTCGGTTAAAACCAGCCAGCTTTTGCTGGTTTAAACCACTTTAAAAAGGCTGACTCATATTTTTAAAAAGCCGGCCTTTACTAAAACAATTTTTTCTTTTACAAAAACTGTTCTTAAAACAAAATTTATTATTAATTAGTAACTTTTTAATTATTGTTGCCATAAAAATGTACAATGAATTAAACTAGAACTGTGTAATAAATAAATTAACAGTTAAAACATAAGTGAATTGATAGCAGAAATGTTCTTGTGGTCAGTGGATAGTAGGAATGTTTATTAGAAAATTTGTGCAATAAAAACTTTTTAAAATAGTTCAAATAACTTTTGCCAAATAGGATATTTACAGTAAAACCTCTGAATAACGGCCCCCACTGTGAACTTAATAAAGTGACCGTACTTGGGAGGTTGCTGTTATTCAGAGGTCCAAATTTTAAAAGCTCAACATTACATTAAAATTAAAATAACTGATCAAAATTATTTTATTTTTACAGTTAAAAAACGCATACTATTATTTTACTCTAAAGAAATCACTTATTCGTAATTGTTTTGTTTTTTAAAGCATATCTTTTTCTCTAAATGCATAATCATTTACACATATTTGTTGTACAGTTTGTTAATTTCTCTGAAGCTAAAAAGAACGTCCGAATATGATTTTATGCTGCAATTTTGTGATAATTCCATATTATCTTCCGCTTCATTTTCGTCATCACTTTCATTCTCATTGACCATACTTTGTCACTTCTTCTATCGTATTAAAAGTAGAAAAAACTGCTAAGTCATTATCTACATTCACATACTCGCTGTCTTTCATGATTATTCTGGCTCAATTTAAAATATCACTTAACTCAGCATGATCTATTATTATATATAAGCAAACCCCCCTCCACATTCTTTGCAATCTTAGTTGTAGTTGAAATATACGTTAAAAAAAATTTGTTCGGAATTTGTTGTTTGGAAGTTTAGTGTAATGTTATTTCTATAAAAGATATTTGGTAACACTAAAACATGACCGGTACACAGAAGTTACCGTTGTAGGAGGTTTCACTGTATTTTAAAAGTAATACACTACTGGTCTATGGAATAAGTTACCGATCATTTGGCTCAGTTTTTAAATAACGGTACACTTCTACCAATTTTTCAGCACCTAAGCTGCTTCTGATCTTTTCCTAAATAAAACCACATGTTGAAAAAATTCTCTCAATAGATCCAGAACTTGGAAGATAGCTGTGTAATTTAATTTTAAAAAATTGCAGAAACCATTAGGTAATAAACCATCCTTTTTCATCATCTTCACTTTAGCAAGATTCCACCAATTTTTTTTTTTTTTTTGCTGGAAATACACTTGGGAGAAGCATTACAAAAAAGTAAAAATAAGTATTCTACGTGTAAAAAATGGTCAAAAAGTGTAAATTTTACATTTAGTTGGCAAGTACCCCAATGTCAAAGCCGGGAGATGTTACAGAAACCTTATAAATGTACATATCTATTGTTATCATTCTGTTATTTAAAATTTGTGCACATTTTAAGTTACATAAACGTTTTAAATCTACACATTTTAGTGTTTTAATTGATAGTTAAATAGGTTTGATAATCCTTGGATAGATGAATTGTACAGAAAGGAAATATTCTAAGATTAAAAAAATTAGCTTAACTTTCAGCACTAATGAGGCACATGTTCTTGCTGTTTAAATGAGTCCTAATTTTGCATCCATAGTTTTTTAATGTAGTGTAACAAATCTAGGAGGTGCTGCAATTTGACTTATAAAAATCAAAGACTACACCAATGATTAGCTGTATAAGAACTTTATTTTAACAATTTATTAGTAATCATAAACACCAAGTGAATGATAAACATTTAAAAACAACATATATATTTTTTTAAACAAAACTAAATTTACACAACAGAATACATGATGAAAATACATTTTGTATAATTGAAGTTCTATCAGTTAGTCATTAAAAAAATGAGTTTTTAATTTCATCTATCTTCTGGTTCATATGGAAATACATTTTTGATGTGTTCCATTACTTCATCACAGTCAGATTTAAACGAGTTGCTAATCTCCTTCAGCTGAAAAAAAAAGTGCAGAAGTTTTTCAATAAATAGCCTTGAAAAATCAAACATTAATGAACAAAGATATGTTTTATGAATGCACTCTACATACAAATGGCCAAAAACAAACCAGAAAGTTGAATTTAAATTTATTATTAAGCATCTCTTAGAAGAGCATAATTGCACATTACATCATTTAGTTTTAGTTCCATTAATATTTTTATTAAATGTTGATTGGTTCTCTTATCAGTAATTTATATTGGCTATTTTATTAAAAAGCCTTATTGGCTGTTTTCGAATCCTGTCTAAATGTTATAAATATAAGTGATCTTTTCTTTTTCTCACTGTGTTTCTGATTTTCATGTATGATAGACCTGTTGTTTTATTTAAAGCTTTAAAATGCGATTCATCGACCTCTTCAATTAACGCAAACCATATATCTTCATAGATATTCAACAGCAGATTATGGTTCATCTTCTCCTTTCTCTCTGTTTGGTTTTTACGCGTTGATCAGAAAATAGGTCACATCATACTAGGATTTATTGCTCGGATGTTTTATTTCTTTCTATGAGATTTTACGAGCAATGGCTGTGAGCAGCAGGGTTGGTCATTTTGTCGGCAAAAAGGTATTTTTGCCGGGACAGTGGCAAAAAGTGGTAAAAAGTGGCAAAAAGTGGTAAAAACCGGCAAAAATCCAATTTTGCATAACTAAATGCAGTGATGCAGTTTATATGAAAAGGAATCATAACAACGAATGAAACAAAATGTTTTCTTGGTAAAAATAAACAAAAGTATAAACCAAAAATATATTCTTATTCTATTTTCTTGCAATACTCTTGTCTCTACCCACCCCCCCTCCCGACCAAAAAAAGGAAAAAGATTTTCAAGCACCTGTCTTTCCATTCATCATCCACAAACCTGTTTCCCACCTGCTCTCCATGAGCTAAGCAAGTGTGGATCCTTCCTCCCTACACAGGTGGCCAATCAGCACAACAGCAGGTGTACAAAATTCCTGTTTTCAGCTCTCACCTTATCAGCTTTACAGTTAATCTGAGAAGTAATTTTAGTCATTTTGTTTTTGATAGCTTAGATTTTAAGCTTGGCTGCAGAAAATAAAGAAATAACAATTGCAAGAAATAATGAAGGAGGAAGAAGACAAGATCCAATTTGGGAGTCCTTTTATAAGTTATCTGTAGATGGAAAAACTGTTGCTAAGTGTAAAAAATGTGGAAACATTCAGAGCAATAAAGCAGCCAGAATGAGGGCACATGTTTCAAGCTGTTTAAAAATTGTTACAAATGAATGTGTGAATGTGGAAGCATCCTCTTCATCTGAAAGACACGCAGATTTAAACCAGAATAACAGTGATACAGTGATTGATGAAGAGGTGGACAAGTCGCAGCCTCTTTTAAAAAAGGCAAGATATTTAGAGGGTAGTATAAACAAATTTGTGTCAAAAACTTCAGATCAAGATAAAAGGAAGATTGATCTGATTATTGCAAAATTCTTTTATGCTTGCAACATATCATTTAATGTTGTGGAAAGTGATGCATTTAAAAACTTAATCCACATCTTGAGACCAAGCTACAAAACTCCTTCACGCAAAGAATTGGCAGGTAATCTTTTAGATTCTGTTCACAGTCAAATGGAAGAATCAGTATATGAAAGTTTGAAAAGCAGAGAAGGTACACTTGTTATCGATGGATGGAGTAACATCCACAATGAACCCATAACTGCTTCATGTATTCAAGTTGATGGAAAATCATATATTGTAGACGTAGAGGATACAGGTGCCACCAAAAAGACTGCAGAATTCTTGTCAAAAAAATGCAGTGATATTATTCAGACTGTTGGAAAAAAGTATGATTGCCAAATAAAAAGCATAGTAACTGACAATGCTAAAAATATGGAGAATATGAGACGGGAGCTGGAACTAAAGTATGAAAGTGAAAATTCATGTCTGATATCATATGGTTGTGCAGCTCATTGGTTAAACCTCCTTGGGGAAGACATTACATCTTCTACTATCATTAAGCATGTAGTGGAGGTTCATAAATATTTTCGAAACCACCATGCTCCTTCAGCATAGCTGACGGAATGTAGTGAATATGTTTCACCTCAGTTACCAGGAAGTACTAGGTGGAATAGTCAGTTGACTTGCCTAGAAACTTTTGAACGAAATCATAATTCATATATAAAAGTATCAAATGACCATTTACAAGAAATGGACCAAAATATCATTGCTCGCTGTCATATCTCGATGATTAGTATCCATCTATAAACAGAGATGGCGCTGCTAGTCCAGAGTTGAATATCTCTTGCAGGAGAGTTATGGAGACGAGATGTAAGGCAGTGAAGCCAGTATGTACGAAGTAGCGGTGCGCTTGGCTGCAATTGTAAATAATGTATAATAAATATATATAATTAAATAGATATCTCCTTGCTGTTAACGAAATATGAATTCACAAAGTTGAAGCCTTATTAATGGCGACGATGCGGATGAACCCAAGATTTTAAATAAATGTTGCATTTTTTTTTCGAAATAAAAAAAGAAGAAAAGAAAAGAAAATGGCAGAAACAGAAGTTATCTCTCTGGGAGGTCTGGAAGAATATGATTCGACCGTGCCCTGGTCAATTTATGTTGAAAAAATTGATTTTTATTTCGCTGCTAATAATATTCAAGATGCGGATAAGAAGAAAAATATATTATTAAGCTCTGTTGGAACTACAACTTTTTCGATATTGAGAGATATCATTGTACCGACTTCGCTGAAAGAGATAAGTTATGATGATCTCTTAAAGAGGGCGAAAGAACATTTTTCATCTTGAAAAAGTGAAATTGTTGAACGGTTCAAGTTTCAAAAAAGATTACGGAAGCAAGGGGAAAGCATAGCCAACTTTGTGAGAGATTGACGGTTATCGGAATACTGCAACTTTGAAACGACGTTAAGCGATCGCCTACGGGACCAGCTAGTGTTTGGAATTCAAGACGAGAAAATACAGCAAAAATTGTTGGATATGAAAAATCTAACGTTCCAAACAGCTGTAGAAATCGCGGAATCATTCGAAACAGCCGAAGCTGGAGTAAAATCACTACAGATTAATGGAGCAACAACTGTAAATAAAGTTCAAGATGCCCGAATGGAGAAAACGAAAGTATACCAGTATTCGTCGAAGCCGAAAGAAGGGATGTATGCACCTGGAAACCGGAACAGTTATAAAGATAAACCATGTTATCGTTGTGCTAGAAATCACAAACCTGTTGAGTGTCCATTTAAATCAGCAGAATGTCATGCTTGCCACAAAGTGGGACATTTAAAAATTTGTTGCAGGAACCGGAACTTCTCTACAGTGAATCAAAAACTGAAAAAGAACAGTAAAATTAAAACTGTTCAAGAATATTCCCTAAATGTTATGAGGGATGAGTGCAATAAGGTTTTGTGGGAAAAATGTGTTACAATTAATGGGATTAAAGTTAATTTTGAAATTGATTCTGGAGCAGCTCATACGATCGTAAGTAAAAAGATTGCCGATAAATTATTTTCAGGTAAGCCACCTTTGGTTAAATCTAATATTAAGCTGCAAACGTATACTAAAGATTCTTTAACTGTCTTAGGTGAATTAAATGTAAATGTTTTGATTGATGATAATTGTATACCTAATTTAAAAATGCTAGTTATTAAAGAGGAAGGTCCGAGTTTAATTGGTAAAACTTGGTTGAAAGCATCAAAATTATTTTGGCCGAATGTAAACAGGATCAAAAGTATTTCGAAAGATGATTTAATAAAAAAATTTCCTAATGTTTTTGCTGACGGGATCGGTACGATCAAAGGTCCTCACGTTTCAATAAATTTGAAAAATGATGCAAAACCAGTTTTCCTAAAATCTCGTCCCGTTCCTTTTTCTTTGAGAACAGCAACTGATTTGGAATTGGAACGCTTAACAAATGAGGGTATTTTAAAACCTGTTGATTATTCTGAATGGGCTAGTCCTATAGTAATTGTTCCAAAACCAAATGGTACTGTTCGAATTTGTGGTGATTATAGAGCAACAGTAAATTCTAATACTGAAAATGATAATTATCCTCTTCCAAGAATGGAAGAATTGTTTGCTAAATTAGCAGGTGGAAAATTCTTTACTGTGTTTGATTTAAAAGATGCTTATTTACAACAACCTGTTGATGATGAAAGTAGTAAAATTTTAACTATAAATACTCATAAAGGTTTATTTAACGTTTTAAGACTAGCTTTTGGTGTAAAATGTGCACCAGGTATTTTTCAAAGAAAAATTGAAAATATATTAAAGAAATTTGATTATGTTGGTGTATTTTTAGATGATGTAATTATAAGTGCTAGATCTGAATCAGAACATTCTGAAAGAGTTGAATGTATTATGAAATGCTTTTCTGAGCATGGTATAAGATTAAATAAGGAAAAATTAAAATTTATGGTTTCGGAAGTTAGCTATTTAGGACATAAAATTTCGCAGGAAGGCATTTTAAGCCTATTCCAGAAAAAGTTGCTATTTTGAATGCTCCTTTTCCTACTAATGTTTCTCAATTACGTTCATTTTTGGGATTAATTTCTTATTATAGAAACTTCCTACCTAATATTTCAGATGTGTTAGAACCTTTGCATAGATTATTAGATAATAATGTAAAGTGGACATGGTCAGAGAAGCATGAAAAAGCATTTCAGAAAGTTACACAACTTTTATGTAAATCGCCTGTTTTAGAATTGTATGATATAAACAGGCCCGGACTGGCTCCTTTGGGGGCCCTCGGCTAGAAACTGAAAAGGGGCCCCTTACCGAGGAATTTAGAGGGAATTAGACAAAATTAGACTTACATGCCTAAAACAGCATTTAGCTATTTTGTCACTTGGAAAATATTTGAGTAAAAAAAGTAAGCTTTTCTAATGTAATTTACTTACTTTCACAATAAATATTTATATTATTTTTATATACCGTACCTAAACTATAATTTAGGTAGCAAGAATACAAAGAATACAAGAATACAAATTCAAAATTCTTTACCATCGTGATATGCTAAAAAATGTTTGGAAAATAGGAAGTAGTGAATTTTTATTGGGTGAATTCATTGTTGAGAAAAATTTTTGTTAGGGTATTTTAGGTAAGGACAGTTTGTACAGAGTGACCTTGTGAATTAAATATACAAGCTTTCACCGTAGGCAATAAATAATATATATATATATATATATATATATATATATATATTAAATATTAAGTAGCGATAGAGATATTTGTATAATGTTTCGGTGTTATATGAAATATTCATGATCAGTAAGATCTCTTGGCTAAATCATATTCTAAAAAAAATTGTTTTTATTAATTATTTTCTCAGAATATTTTAACTAGATTTTATATACACTTATATTAAAATACAAAGATGCGATACATGGAAACATTGCCCCACCACTGGCTGAGAGGTTCTGCTCTCAAAGCTGGTAGACAGGAGGTGCTGCGTTCAAACCCCTGTCACGCTCGTCGGCCTAACTGTTTAGGGTTTTCCGTGGTTTTCTTCTAACCTTGCGTAAATACGGGTTAGGATCCCTTAGAAATGACCTCCACGGAGGGCATTCCCCTTACCGGCCTACATCTACATCCCTAGCGCAGATAATCGGCCGTAACAAATAACCAACCAATCAATTTAGAAACATTCTCAAAACGAGTATTTCAAGATAATTTAAATTCATTTTACATAAACCATATAGATTCAGGGATCGATGCAGTTTTTTTTTTTTTGGTAGGGGTGGGGGGGGGGGTTATTTTGTGACAAGTAAAAGAATTTTTGTGATATATTTTGTGAAATTTGTTATATTTTTGCGACAAATAACATTTTGTTACGAAAGATGCAATCCAGCTACTCAAATTCAAACCAAGCATTTAATAATAATAACTTCTTTAAGTCCTTCTGCCAATGTTGAATTCAGACACTTTTTTCCGGGAGGGGGGAGGGCATGTTTCAATGTTCCAAGGGTAATGCTCTCCCGGGCCACCCCCTGAATTCAACACTGCCTTCTGCTAAAGTTTTCCTTTCTGGTGAATTTGTTTTCTTTGCAAATTTCACATTTTAAAACCTAACAATATTAAAATAATTAATGAAGAGTATGTTTTTAGGAAATGGAATTTTGTGAAAGGACCTATTTTATCAAGAGGAATTTTGTGAAGGGACTTGTTTTATTAAATAGAATTTTGTTAATTAAATGTTGTAGAATGTTAATCAAAACTATTAATTAAAAATATTAGTGAAGGGTGTTTGAAATTTTACGAGATTTTTCTTTTCAGCGAATTGGAGTAGGAGGTGGAATTTTTTAAAATGTATTTTTCAGTTATGTTAGAGAAGGGATATTTTTCAGTTATGGTAGAGAAGGGTTTATTTATTTTTTTAAGGTATTTTAGAGGTTTTTTTTAAAGATTAAACGGATTTTGCATAAAAAAGAATTTGACTGAACTTAAGTAAAATTGTTTAAATTATTTTTTAGAGAAAAATTTTTTTTGTTGTTAATTGTGGACCCACCATGACCAACCCGCTATGAAAACAATTCATAACGCCACAATTTTGCTATTTTTTAATGACTGGTATGGTTATTTTATCATCCTTCAGGGACGTCTTTCTAAGGGAAAGTGATTCGAATTTTAAAATTTTATTTATTATATTAATTAATTTATTCGTCTGACATGTCCGAATCCCAGGCAATTGAACCGCTTTCAGAAGCAGTATCAGTTTCTGATTCAGATCCAGCATCAAAGTTCATTGTTTCGACTGTAGTCGCCATAAGTCCATCAGTTTCCCAGTATTCTGTTTCAATCTTTTCTACGTAGCTACAATATTTTCCCCAGGTATCTCCAGAGACACTTTTAATTGCATCTGAAGTTAGTTCCTTCAGTGTTTTTAAACTCAGATCAGCCTCAACATTTCTTTCCCGAACGTAGCGCTTTACAGCTGCCCAAGCTAATTCAATCTGATTTAAATCGCAATGATAAGGTGGTAATCTGAGAACAGAATGGCCATGTGCTTTTAGAAGTTCATCAATATATTTTTTTGTTGGTTGCGAATTCCTTTTTATTAACTCAAAAAGTTCAGGTTTTTTCATGGTGCTATCATAAGATATATTTTGTGCAGCCAAATATTCACTCATTTTAGTTTTTGTGGAATATTTTGTAGGTACTGGATCTAAAATCTTTGTATGGTATGACGCAATATGTATTACCACGACAGAATTACAAGGGATGTTAGGTAGCAATTTTTCTCGAACCCACTTGTCGAAATTTCCATAATTCATCTGGCCGTGGTAATCGCCTGTTGCACAGCCTGCTTTAAATGCCAAATCTGCATTTATCACAAATTCATTCTTAGATCCAGCATGCACAACGATCAATCGATTTCTAGCACTGTCTTTTACAAAAATACCAACTTTTTCATCTTGCCAGCACTTGGAGAAACAAAGATTATTATCTATCCAAGTTTCGTCTACATAAATGATGTTTCTTTGACTTTCGCGATATTTTTTTATGTCTCTCAAGTACTGGCATTTCCAAGAAATTATGTCCGGTCGTTCGATCAGCAATTTCCTTTTATTTTGGTATCGTTTCCAACGAAATCCAATTTGATGCAAGATTTTTCTTAGAGTTTCTCTTGTCCAGGAAAAATTGATCTTACTTTGCAAAACTGGCAACAATAATGAAATAGTTGGAACTTTTTTATTTGCGTAAAATTCATTTACTGTATTCCGAACGACGCATAAATCAAAAGTATCCAAAACTGCATTCCGTTTTGCAGGGCGACTGCGATTTTTTCATAGAGATGAAAACCTTCCATCAGGAGCAGATTTCGACTCACGTTTAATTCTTTGGATAGTTCGAAGAGGAATGCCAGTAGCAGCATACGTACGCTCCTGTGCTTTCTGAATCGGAATGGAAAGAGACGAAGATTTTGCTTCATTTTCAAAACAATTAAGTACATTATTAACAATGTTACGTTCGTCAGAACGCAAAGTTTTCCCTTTACGAGACATTTTGTGTTGTTCTGAAAAGAACAGTTTAAATAGACAATAATGATAATAATAATCAAGAGCGTTGAGAATATAACAACTAAGAAAAGTTATGTGATTGTGAACGGCTGTTTACTAACCTAACAGCTTTCTGGCCAGTTCTTCACTGGTCCGGGCTACCTCATCTATAATAATATCTTTATCCAAGTTATAAAATAAGTCTCTTTCTACATTCATGAAAAGAAGATTAGACATAAGTTCTTGGCTTAAAGTAGATCTAAGTCGATTCTTAACTATTTTAAGTTTAGAAAACACCCTTTCACATGTGACTTGCGTACAAGGTATGGTTAGTACAAACTTGTAAGCTACATATAGGTTGGTAAACATTCCAGATTGTGAGAGTTCATAAACAACAGAAAAAGCGCATGCTAAACATCGAAAACATTGTTTCTTGTCGGAGCAGTAACCATAAAGATTTTCGTCTTCTTCGAAATCAGATTCTACATTGTCAAATTCACAGATTTTTTCAGCTTCATTCAGATTGTCTCGTTTTCTTTCAATGTTAGTTTTTTGAGCCATTGTAAAACTTTCATACTGATCTGCGAACTGTTTCAGCTCTATCAATAACTGGCTTCTTTCAACTTTACAAAGTTTAGAAATGCAACAAAGGACTTCTGTAGGAAAACTATCAAGCAATGCGATTTCATCAAATTTCTTTGGGTCTAACCAGGAACAATCTTCTAAAATTTCTTTGCTTGGACTAAATCTTTCTTCGATACTTGTCCTGGCACAATCTAATACACTGAAAAAGACCAATTTATAGTTTTGAGCAGTTGAGATTTCAGGAGCTTCGTCTATTGATTTTTCACCCGGCATAACCTTTTTCTTTGAAATTCTTTTTTCCTTGAAATCCAATTCTACTTCTACATCAATACCGTTATCTTCTAATTTGCTATTAATTGTTCTTGCATAACATTTTGTTTTTGAATACAAAGTCTGAAAGTGTTTATCACTCTTTTTATCCCTTACTTGTTGCAACAGCTTTTCTATCAAGTTCCAGGCTGTAGAATAGTCAATGGTTTTATTTTGTAAATATTTTGAAACAGGAGATGTAACAAGAAATAAATCTAGTACAACAATAGACATAAATAGGTTTTCAAATTTGGACCATTGACTGATCAAATTTCTTGCCATGAATTTAGATTTGCAGTCAAAACTTCCATTTGTTATTTCTTTTAAAACGGTAATAAAATTAAATAGTTTCTCTGTGTTTTCACTTTCCTCATTTCTTAAAAATCCCTCATCGATAATCGAAGAAAGAGCTTTATGTTTGCTCCACCACCTTGTGGCTCCTATTTTTTGCAACCTGTACAGCTTTTCATGTGCAATATGTTTTTTTTTGTTTCCCTTTCCCATATGGCCATTCTTTTGTAAGACGAGCTTAGAAAAACAGCAGATTCTTCTACCAATCCAAATAAGTTTTCAGCTTGGAGCAATGTTACTGTTGAATCAGCTACAACCAAGTTCAGTACGTGTCCCATGCAGTGAGTGTAAATAAGATCTTCGTTTTCTTTTTTAAACTGAGCTTGCAAACCGCTATAACAGCCTTTCATACTGTTAGCTCCGTCAAATGAACAGGCAATAATATTTGATGTTGCAATGCCATACTTGGCTAATTCCGATTTTATAAGTTCGTGCAAAGCCAATCCAGATGAATCATCGACTACTGTTATTTCTAAAAGTCTTTCATAAATCTTTCCTTCAACGACATAGCGGACGCAAATTGCCAACTGGTCCATAACAGCTACATCTTGAGTACTATCTACCATTACGCTGAATATTATGCTATCATGAAGGTCTTTCAAAATAATATTACGGCCCATCGAACCAATCACTTTAAGTAGCTTGTTGATAAAGGTTTTTGACAAAAATGTCAACAAAGAGCCTCGTCCATGCGGTCTTTTAGTTAACTTCCCCGTGACTTTTCTTTTGTTCGTTATATTCAGTCGATGCTTTTTGCTGTCTTCAATACACTGTCTGACATGATTTTGTAAAATCACATCATAATTTGCAACCAACATTACCAATTCGAGAAAATTACCATGATTATCTGTAGAGTCAAGCGTATAAGCCCCTTCTGCTTTATCCCCTCTGTACGCAATGCCTTGTTTTCCAATAAACAAAACTATATCAATTAAACGTTGAACAACCAATCTTCTGGTGTGAACTTCCCTTTCTCGCTTTTTGGTTTGGCTACTAGTGAGAAGAGTTGAAATATCATAACCTTTTTGGCTTTGAAAGGCTGCCTTTGCTGCGAGTTGATGATAACGAGAGTCTTCATGAATCTCAACCGATTTATAAATATGCTTAGGAGAACAGTCATGTCCGGTAATAAATGTAGAATCTCTATGATCTTTACTCCCAAAAGCCATACAGATGGAGCAGTATACTCTGTTGAGCCTAATCGAATATGATAACCATTTTCTGTGAATTTTATCACCATTCGGCAAATGTCGGTAATAAAGTTTTGAAGAGTCAAATGGCAATTTAGCTCCTTTTCCTTCACTAACTTGAATAGGGTGCTTCGCCATAAAAGCTTTTTTAATTCCAATTGGGTCGTTTTCGTTGGGACAGATGAAACATCCAAGTTCTTGCAAAACAGCATTCTGGCCAGCATCAGGCGTCTCCTGGTGGTTTTCTTCATCATCATTTTCTGTGTCAGAGCTAGTATTTGTTCTTGATGAACCACTGCTGAGAGAAGCCGACGTTACTGCTGGACAATCTAAAAGTGGCTGATTACAAGCAGGCATAGTTTCTTCCTTCTCATATCCACAAGACGAAGTACCAGGTGTAGACTCAATTGCAACAGGTGAAATTCGATCTTGAGTTTCTGAAAATGAATGTAATAACTCTAGCTGCGATTGCACGTTATGTTGTAACAAATTTTTTAAATTAATACAGTAAAATGCATGTATGCTATTCAAATTTTAATTGAGGTTTACAATCTCTGTTATTGACCAATTTGGCTCTCGGAAGCTACATGACATTTTATTTATTTTTAATTTTCTTCCTTTACTATGTAACAAAAATTGCGTAATACTAAAAAAATTGCAAAACGTTGAAAAAAATCATAAATAGCCTACATAAATAAACAACAGGCAAACGGAAAAAAAAATTAATCCAAATTAGCAGCTCCAACAGAATGGCATTTTAACAACCGTTTTTTCATTTATAGGCAATAAAAATACGACATATTAAAATGTTAGTTAAAGTAGCCTTACACGTTCAATTAAAAAAAAAATTGCAACACAAAAGTAGTTGTAATTGGTAGTGCTTGAGTGCTTCCTTCAATAGCTATAGTTTTGGTTTAATCAATTGCAGTCAGCTGTTAGGGGCTGGGGTTTTTGGCGATAAGGACGGTGGAGAGAGAGCGATGGAGGGGGCGGGGTAGAAGCATATGCCAAGGTCATTACTCGCCAACCTCACCAATCACCAGTCGCATAAGTAAATTGCAACTATTAATTGCATTAACTTTTTTTTTTTTTTTTCAAATTCTCTTATTAAATTACAAATTTCTTTTCACTACAAAGTTTCTGGTATGTTAAAATAAAGAAAAAATATTTGAAGTTGATATAATTTATATATCTTGTACACGGCATTATACAGTCCTTATATTCTTCATTTTATTTGCAATGGCTTCAGAATGCATAACATGCATAACAAAGTACAATTTCAAAAGAAAACTTCTTCGTTTACATTAATTATCCATGGATGGTGCCAAAATAATCTCTCTCTCTATATATATATATAGAGAGAGAGAGAGAGAATATATATTACGCTATTGTACGTAATCACAAAAATCGCGATTATTTGTTAATTGTTTAATGGCAACGCATCTCATTTGTTATTGTGTAAAAGTCCTTTGACAGGATTTAGACCGAGGTAAATCGGATTTATTAACGTTTCGATCTTTCGCTGCAATTATGGAGCTTCAAAATATCATTAGAAATGCCCGTAAAAGATCTGGAAGAAGAAACCGAATTAAGAAATGAACATCGAAATAGATTGGATCGAGAACACCGTTAAACACAGAGCATAAGCGACCGCTAAAATAGGCTTAACAACAGTCGCATGCACGAACGCGTTGCTTCTGAAATCCAAATTACTGATTTTAAAGTTCCGGAGCATAACTGTGGGACTCGATCTTACACCTATATGCCATTTAGGTTCAACCGTAAGAATTTCCCTGACCTTTTCATTCTTTAAAAGTAAGTGTAATAATTTTGCCTGACCGTTTCATTTTTTAAACGTAACTTTTCACTTTTGAAATTTTAGCTCTTTATTTTTTTTACAAGTTTTTAGTATAAATAAATATTATTCAGTTTTTTTTTTTTTTTTTTTTAATGATGTCCACTCTACCGTGTATCTTCCAATGACAGTCTGCCCGGGCAACGCCGGGCGGGTCAGCTAGTATTTAGAAACGAAGCATAATCGATGTATGGAAGCTCTAAATCAGCTGTCTTGATTGATCCACTCCTAATATAAAAGACTAAGGGACTGTCATGGAATAAAGATACTGTTAGAAGGAAAACCCCTATCCTTTAGCACCAGCTGCCTTTTACCTAGTCGTTGGCACCATTTTAGACTACTTCGATTACCTTAAGATGGGAGAGGGGATAGCCTGGCATAATTATCGCTGTTTGGCTTTTTTTTTCTAGCTTGATTTTTTTTTTTTTTTTTTTTTTTTTTTTTTTTTTTTGTGATGACGTAAGAATTAGTACTCTTTGAGTCGTTCATAGATAGCTCAGTTTACTTACCCTGTTAGCAGATTGTAGAAGGAATAAAATATTTTAATGTTTTCTAACAACTCATTTTAAGCGTTTTTAAAATTATATTCCGTTTGATACTGAGAATTAAATTTTAAAAACTAATATTAATGTGTTGAAGAATTCTTAATAATAGTTATTTAATTTAACCAATCTATATTATTCTGTTAAAGTGATGCATTTTATTTTAATTCCAACGATAGTTTTATATTTTTGTAACTTGCTTAAACATTTAATTTTTCGTTCAAGTTGCATATTAAATTAAATATTTTAGCTTAATAGCTCAGTTACTGATCCAAAAATACATTTACAAATTGCCATTACTAAAAAAAATATTCAAGAATTTTTTCCTAATACTGTAAACATATTTTAATCCGACGTTCGAAACTTGAAGCATGCCGGATTACAGGATGAATGTCGGGAAAAACGTGTAGAAGTTAGAGTTAAATAAAAAAAGACAGTAAAGCATGTTTTGATTCTTTAAACAGGTTGAATAGAATAAAAAAATACTCAATAATGTAAAGTACAACATATGTACATGACTGCAAAATGAAAATGTGTATAAATTTTTATGTACTTCGAAAACTCATCTAACTTATTTTGTTTATATTTCACAGAAATAAAACAAACATTTGAATCTAATAATCTACATTCATTATTTATTATTTGATGACTCTTATCAATTTCTGTTTCAAGTTGAGCATTATTTTCTGAAATGGAAAAAGTATGAATATTTAATTCTGATGATAAAAATTTATTTTTCTTTCAACAGTTTAATTTCGCAAATTATCCCCAGAAAATGTCCCCCCCCCCCCCCCACTCGTCGACGCAGTGACTGAGCTATTTATAGATTCGCGATTTCAACCGTTTGTAATGGGTTGTTACGTAACTCCTCATTCTGAAGTTCAATCAGATTATTATAAACATCAGGAGTGATTAAACAAGGAATACTAATTTTTCCCCCGAAAGTTGTGCCGGATTATCCAGCACGCCGGACCTTATGATGCCGGATTAGAGTTTACTGTATCAGCAAATAATTGCTTATAACTAAAAAAGAAGAAAAAGTACGGACCTCTCTGAATTTTTACATTTTTCTAAATTGCTTAATAGATATATATATATTTTAATTGCTTGTTCTTAAAAAATAAAAATATACATTACTTTTTAGCAACAGTCAAAATTAATTATTAATTTGTGCATAAAAGTTTTTAGGATTGTAATTCGCTTCGTTTTTTAATTAATAAGTTGTAGTTATTATATTCCAGCTTTTTAATACTAATAAATATTTTAAAATACTCAATCAACATTATTTAACTAAAGTCACAATCATATTTAAAATGGGGAATGAAATTCAATTGTAATAACAAAAGTAAATCAGAATGGACAATATTCAATTATTAATACAAATGTATTTCATCTGGCAGTGGCTCAGCCATGATTTCCCCTTGGAAGGAGTTTTGAATAATTATTACACATAAAAACAAAAATTTATTTGTTTTACATCAAAGTACAATTTTAGTAAATATGTAACATTTGAAACAGGCGAGAAGAAAAGCACTAGCAGTCAGAAAAAAAATTAATATTCAGATGTGCCCAATTTCCACGCCTTCATAAAAAGAGTTTCTCATTTATAATTTCATTTAAAACGCTGAATTTATAGTTTTTTTTTTTTAAAGAGACGCCCTCTTCCCGAACCGTGTCCAAATTTCATGACAGTGTTAACATATTAAAGAAAGGTTTAACATGTAAAAGCATGCATTTGACAAGTATGACCAATGAAGTGATTTGGAAACGAATAGTGTTTTTCATTTTTGGATAAATTCGTTATATATTTACGTAGTTATATAGAACTGAAAGTCATTTGAAACGCTAAATTTAAAATTATTTGAGTTTTTTTAATTTTTTTAGTCTTCTTATATTATGCACTTTTAAGAACCCCCCCCCCCCACTCTTCAACCTTGTCAAAATATCGTGATAGCTTTAACATTAAAAAAAGGTTTAACATGTAAAAGCATTTGACAAGCAAGACTGTTGGTTTGAAAACGAATAGTGTTTTTCATTTTTCAATAAATATATATTTACATAGTTATAAGAAAATGCTGTCTCAAGATGACTGTTCTTGTCCAGAAATTCGGTTCAAAAATTACACTTTGACTTTTCTGCAAGTTCTTTTGCCTTTATTGAAAAATGAAAAAATCTATTCCATTTCACTGTTTTATAATAAAAGCACCTGCCATTTTTATGTGTTTACAAAAAAAAAAGAATTCAGGAATGTGCAAATAATTATCTAGTTTGAATTTGAGAACAGCATTAATATAATCCTTTTCTTTGGTTACTTAAGGTGGTTCTCAAATTCGCTGCCCAACAACACGAAACTTTCTGACACATTTGTTGACTCATTTTTAAACGTAAAGGCATAAAATTGGCAGGTCGGACTATTGAAGTGATTTGGAATCGAATAGCGTTTTCCATTTGTTTATAAATAAATTACTTACCGTGTTATAAGCTATTCGTGTCACGTGAGGACGAGTGTTTCCCTTTCTCGTGCTGAAGCGTCGGGAATTCGCTTCAAAACTCCGAATTTGACAATATTTTCTGAAAGATCTTCTACTTTTACCAAAAAATGAAAATCGCCTTTCGACTTCATAGTTTGACTAAGAACACCTGCCAATTTCCGAACATCCGAACAAAAATGAATTCAGAAATGTGTCAGAAAGTAGCTCTTATGGATTTGAGAACAGGTTCCTTGTTCGATGGGGACTGTCAATCGAATCTCACCTGAAGTTATCTCAAAACATATACATATTTGAATGTAACTCATCTTTCAAATATAATTTTCTTTTTAACAATCTTTCTAAAAATGTAAATTTTATGCAGTTTTATTCGAAAGAATAATTTTGATTAAAAATGGCCACCAGACATATGAAAAGCGAAGCGTTGATAACAGTCACGTGATTTGGGCTTTTATTATAATGATTTTAGGGACAAAAACAAAACATAATCAAGAAACAGAAACACAGGCTTGGCAACTCAAAATAGAGACTATCTGGTAGGTACTTATCAGCTAATTAACTAATTCGACTTATACTTTACCTGTATTTAATGTATCATCATTACCCCTCAAAGGCTGACTTTGCGACTGAGAAATGGAACTAGTTAGCCAATTACTGAAACTTTTGGAACTTTTTTTAGCGTCTAGAGATTTTCTCTTCTTTTCTTTCCTTTTTGTAGCGCCACTTTGGTACACACGTTTCATGTTGACACAGCTCTAGAAATATGGATCATTCGAGACAACAGCCTTGGTATTATAGGTCTCAAAGCCTTCTCCTTCAAAATCAAAATTTTAACTATGATACTGTATTAACAACAACCATACTACGAGACTGAGCGAGTCAGTGTTGCCAGAGTGTCGAAAGTCAATTTCCCCCAAATTTATGAAAATTTCCCCAAATCTGTGATTTTTCCGAAAAAGTCCCTAACTCAGTTTTACTCAAAAAAGTAAATTTTCAATTTACCACTCTATGAAAATTATTTAACTAATTTAAGCTCAAAAAATTTTCCTAAACCAGAGCTTTTTCTTTGTTTATTTGTTTGAAAGAATTCTCCATACAGAAAAAATAAACATTTAAACTCTTATAATTAATTGATTATCATCATAAAATCTTCCAGAATGTATAGCAATTCAGGATTGAAAATGGAAAGTAGTCGTCCAGTCGTATCATGTTTATTTACGTTGACTAGATAGCTAAATCTAAAATCTTTTCTACTTCCGTTACAATTTGTTTTGAGGAAAATTCAAAAAACATGCTAATGACAAAATTACATTTAGTTTAGGTAAAAAAAAGGCAACAATGATTTATGTCATTAATTATTCAGAATTTCGCTTACTACATTTGTTTATTGGTACATTGAACAGTTAACAAGAACTAAAGCTTAAAAAACAAGTTGGTAAGTGTGATCGAAGATCGCTCAAAGGGTTTCGTTTAATATTCCTTTCAAAACACTTTATCCTTTCTTTAATAAATTCAAACAACTTTCATTTAGAAAAAAAAAAGTCATGTTTTTTATAAAGTAAAAATTTACCGGTCTATTTTTCAAGTATTTTCGAATATCTAAACCAGCCCGCTATTATATTCTGTCATAATAATATCTGTCATGTGGACTAAATCCGATATTTTAAAAAAAAATTTCAAAATTAAACATGTTGCACACCTTCAAAATGTTAAAATATGCTAATATTTCCATAATCGGGTTTTTATCATGATTCAATACATTCCTCAAACTCATATATTTACTATTCTCTATTACTCATATTGATATTCACTTTGTATTATTCTGAAACATTTGAAAAATCCGTTAAACTTCCGAAATGACGTCAGATTTTCTTTTTAATTCTCTAATGACGTGATATTAATCTGCTTTGTGTACATACACATACTCATACTCCTTGTATTATTGAGAAATTTTTCCGTTTTATTACCTACCACTATGACGTCAATCAATTTTATTTCATATTAATCTTTTTTTTCAATGGGTGAAACTTTTTACTTCATTTTCATTTTTCACGTGGAAATTGTCTGATAGAAAATCAATTATTGTAGAAAGAATTTCATCATGGATTTTTAATTTTTGGCATCTGCTATAACGAAAAATGTTTAAATTTAATAGGAAAAGGCTGTTAGAATTTTGTTTTTTTATCTCTATTTATTAAAATAATACGAATTTTTCAAATTTTAATATTTTGAGCTTTTCATAGCTCGTATTCATTTATATACACAAAGTTTCAACTATGTAAGTTACATAGTTTTTGAGAATGGCTCTGTGACAGACAGACAACAGAGCGGGAGTAATAGGGTTTCGTGAGATGAACGAAACCCTAAAAATAACCCAGTAAAAAGTAATTATAGAACATCCGTTGTCAGAACGTTAAAAATGTACACAAATGGTTGAAATTGATGCAAAGAAACGTGTAAATTGTAATATTATAAATGAAGGCCGCAAGAATAATCATATATGAATAATATGATGTATGAATAATACGTACGATTTCCGTATTTTATTTTCGTTTTCCGAATCAAAAGCGGATTCTAAACAGCTCCAGTGACGCCGAATGACTAAAAGTATATTTTACATGAAGTAATGAAAGAAAATTCCCCAGAAATTTTAATAGTCCCCAAAAATTTTCCCATGAATTATTTGTTCCCAAAAAATTTTCCTAAAAGCTCAAAATACCTCGAAATGAGGACAAAATATACCCAATCTGGCAACACTAGTATGAGTGAACGTTGCTATGCGCTCTGAATCAGAGCCTTATGAGCACTGCACCACAGAGTAAAGAAAAAGAATAGAGAGGTTGTAAACCATAACAAGTGGGTAAGTGTGATCAAAGATCGCACAAAGGGTTTCGTTTAATATTCCTTTCAAAACATTTTATCCTTTCTATAATAAATCCAAATAAATTTCATTTTCATAAATGAAAAAAAAAAAGTCATGTTTTTTATAAAGTAAAAATTTACCGGTCTATTTTTCTTTTTTTCGAAAATTTGAACCTATCCGATAGCGGGTGAAGCCTGCTATTGAACTCTGTCATAATAATATATATCATGTGGACTAAATGTGATATTAAAAAAAATCAATTTCAAAATTAAACATGTTGTATAGAGACCTTCAAAATGTTAAAATATGCCAATATTTCCATAATCGCGTTTTTATCATGATATAGTACGTTCCTCAAACTCATATGACGTTATATTTACTTATTTTCCCTATTACTCATATTGATACTATTTTTGTATTATTATCAAACATTTGAAAAAGTCCGTTAAACTTCCATTATGACGTCAGATTAATTTTCTTTTTAATTCTCTCATGACATCATATTAACCTGCTGTCTGTACTTACACATACTCATACTCCTTGTACTATGGAGAAATGTTTGAAAATTTCCGTTTTATTACCAATAGGACGTCATATTAATCTTTTTTTCAATGGGTGAAACTTTTTATTTCATTTTCATTTTTCACGTGGAAATCTTTCAATAGAAAATTAATTACTGTAGAAAGAGTTTTATTATGGATTTTTAATTGTTGGCAACTGCTATAACGAAAAATGTTCAAATTTAATAGGAAAAGGCTGTTAGATTTTTGGTTTTTTATCTCTATATCTTAAAATAATACGATTTTTTCAAATTTTATGATTTTCAGCTTCATACTAGGTATTCAGCTATAAGTACACAAAATTTCCAGTCTGTAAGTTATATAGTTTCTGAGAACCGGCTCTGTGACGGACAGGCAACGTAGCGGGATGAATAGTCGTGCCTGATTTACGACAGGGCATTCGGGGCACGAGCCCAGGGCCCCCGGATTTGAGGGGCCCCCCAAATGGAACTGAATTTTTTTCAATTATTGGCCAAAATCTGATAAAGTTTTAACTATTAAAAATAATAATATGGAAAAATCTGTTTATCGTTTATTTCATTTAAAAATAACTTTTTAAGGGGCTACTTCACTCAAGTGAAAACACCCGCTTGCTAATGTTAATCTTATGGGAGACATTTTTTTTTAAAATTATCTCGTTTGCACTTCAATATTTTAAAATGATTTTTCTTTTCATTAGATAGTTGAGGCCAATCTCTATATAAGACGTTTTTTTCTTTTTCCATTCTGATTACAATTTTTTTTTTTAATTTTTAATATATCTTTTTGGTGCAAGGGGCCCCCATGAGCATCTGGGCACAGGGCCCCCAAATTTTCAAATCGGTCACTGTGAATAGGGTTTTGTGAGATGAACGAAACCCTAAAATCGGCTTGCAATATTTAGCCGGTTATCGCTCAGATCATTAGGCCCAAACAAGCCACTTCATTGGGCGGAGAGAGGGTGCACGTGGAACAAGGACTGGAATCATTGAACTGGGAGAGATTTTCAAAGCAAGCCGCCAGTTATTTGGACCGACTTTATACTACGTTCAGATCGGATAGTTAAGATATCTTAGAACGCTGAACTCACTGAGTGAGTTCCAGAAACTCACTTAGTGAGTTCGAACTTTCCATTGCTAGATACAGTCAGTACCGCTCACTCTGATTGGCTCTGGAGGCCGATTGGCTGTTGAGTTTGCTTTTAACATATGCGCATGCGCGCTGGACACGGTGATGTTGAGTGAGTTATCTTAAATGCGTTTGGCGGTGTGGACAGGTATTCAATTCCGGGGAAGTACCACCTCAAAAATGGCGGTCTAAGATATCTTAAATGTCCGATGTGAACAGGGTATTAGAGTTGCATTTTTGGCGTCACGCCAAACGTAAATATTTCACCTCCAGTTCCTCTTTACTCCGTGGCACTGCACAGAACGCGATGAGTCTGCCAGCAGCAGCAGCCGTCTTCCGCCTGGCCAGCGGCATGACACGACGCCCCCCACCCCACACGTAGACTACCATAAACAAAAACCAACTGGCAATTGCTGAAAATTGAATGTAAACGCATAAGATTACTAGGAAATAGTCCAATTTCACTGATGTAACTAATTATAAAGTAGTATATTCATTTTTTGGGGCTTCTCCGGGGGCCCCCTTGAGCCGGGGGCCCTCGGCAATCGCCGACCAGCCGACCTGGCCAGTCCGGGCCTGGATATAAACAAAGATGTTTTAAACTGTGATGCATCTGAATATGGAATTGGTTGTGTGTTAAGCCACATTGTTGAGGGTAAAGAAAAACCAATAGCTTTTGCATCTAGAACGATGAATAAGACTGAAAGAAATTATGCCATGATTGATAAAGAAGCTTTATCTGTAGTTTTTGGTGTAACGAAATTTTATCAATATTTAGCAGGTAAACAGTTTAAAATTATAACTGATCACAAACCTTTAATTCGATTGTTTGATCCTGTAAAAAAAGTACCTGATACATTATCACCCTGAGATGGTCCTTAATGTTAGCAGGGTATGACTATACAATTGAGTATCGCGAAGGTAAAAATAATAAAAATGTGGATGCATTAAGTAGATTACCCCTTCCAGAAACTGTAAATGTAGTAAATAATCCATCGGAAATAATGTTCGTTTCTAATAGTAATGAGTTACTTCTAAACTGTTACTTCTAAACTGAGATGAGTTACTTCTACTATGTTACTTTCTACTATGAGTTACTTCTAAACTGTTACTTCTAAAACGATTTCAAAGTGGACAACTGAAAATCCAGTAACAAAACAAATTTTAGAGTGGGCGTTATATGGATGGCCAAAAACAGTTAAATCCGAGGAATATAAACCATATTTTCGTACACGTGAGGAAATTTTGTGTTTAGAAAATTGTTTATTATGGGGACATAGAGTAATTATACCAGATGAAGGTCGCGAAAAAATGTTACAATTATTACATTCCGTTCATCAGGGTATATCTAGCATGAAAGCTAAAGCTCGAGGTGTGATCTGGTGGCCTAATATGGACAAAGAAATAGAACAAATGGTTAATTCTTGTAGTAGATGCCAAATGTTTGCTCGGGATAATCCTAAAATGAAACCTTTAAAATGGGAATCGGAATTTGCTTGGGAAAGAATTCACATAGACTTTGCCGGTCCTTTTGAGGGTAAAATATTTTTAATAGTGGTCGATTCTTATACTAAATGGTTAGAGGTACAGGTGGTACCCAGTGCTGATAGTAAATCAACTATTAGAGTACTACGTAGAATTTTTGCTACATTTGGTTTGCCCGTTGAATTAGTCAGTGATAATGGATGTGCGTTTACAAGTGATGAATTTCAAGATTTTCTTAAATCAAATGGAATTATACATACACCTATTCCGCCATATCATCATCCATCGTCGAATGGACAGGCAGAAAGGTATGTTCAAACTGTTAAAAGTTGTCTTAAAAAGATAGATAAGGGTGACATAAATTTGTCAATTGCACGATTTTTATTGGAAAATTATTCTACCCCACATTCTGTCACTGGTAAGACTCCCGCAGAATTAATGTTTGGAAGGTCAGTTCGAACAGCTCTACACTTGGTATTACCATCCAAACCTAAAATACAGCAACCCTTACATAAATACAATCTTCATGAATCAGTTTGTTAAAAATTTTGGAAAAGGGGAGAAATGGATTAAGGGAAAAATTATAAAATTATTGGGGAGCAGATGGGTTTTAGTAAATAGAGATGACGGAATAATGTGTAAACGTCATGTTAATCAGTTGAGACACAACAGAGAAATAAGTGATGAAACGTCAGAGGAAAGTAAAACGGGTCAGTTTGATAAACAAAACACTGATTTCGATAGTTATGATAGAATTAAGAGAAATAAGTTTTCTGGATATTATGTAAATAATAAAGAGCAAATTAATGCCGAGAATGCTGAAAAATCTAACCAATCTCAGTCTTCACATGATATTGTAACAGGTACAGTTGTGAATAATAATTGTGATAATACTATGGATAAAAATGTAAAGTAGAGATGCAACGATTATTCGGCCTATATGCCGAATATTCGGCTTCGGCCGAATATCAAGTCCATTATTCGGCCAAGGCCGAATAATTTTTTATTTTGTGCCGAATAAGTTGGGTAATGTATAATGGACACATTTACATTACATTTCATCCATTATTCGGCCAAGGCCGAATAATGGATGAAATGTAATGTAAATGTGTGGAAAAATGTGAATGTAAGAAATGTTTTTATATTTGCACAGTAAAATTTTTTAATTTGACACTTTATAGTCATCATGTATAATAAAAATTTTATTTGAAATTAACTAACACTTTTCCCACCCTTAATTTTCATACCCTGAATGGGTTTTACCTACCCATTTTTGTATAAGAGGGTAATTTAGGAATCATGTTAAAACTTTTATGCTATATCAATAAGTACAAATAGTATCTGTAATAAGCTAAGGTAATCTGTTAAATTTAAAATTAATCTACTCAAAATTGTCCTAACAGAGCCATACAAGCAAATTCTAAATTTTTTAAGCATAATGGGAAGTTTAATATTTATCCCTTGTTACATAAAAAAAAAAAAAAAGGTTTCAATGATATTTTAATTATACCCATAAAGAACATAAACATATACGATAGGTTAGATATAGATGTATTGCATGTATAACATAGACAGAGTTTCCCCCAGGTTTAAATAAGGGCAGGGTGCTGCTGGTGGAAAAAGGGCACTTTTCTAATTCTTAAGGTCACTTTTTTTAATTGTTAAAGGTATTATTTTGGTTTTAAAGCCACTTTTGATATTTAAAAGTCAGGGCACTCTTTTTAAGACAACACTGAGTCAGTTTTTATTATGAAAGCAAATTTGTTAAAGCAAAAAGGAGAAAGCGCACTTTTTTTACTGAGGGGCAAGAAGGGTGCTAATTATTTTACTGGAGGGGGCAAGAAGGGTGCTAATTATTTTTATGAAGGGAAAGAAGGGTTCTATTTGGTAAACCAAAGGGCAGGCAGGGTGCAGCACCCTTCTGAAACTGTCTGGGGGAAACTCTGACATAGATATTTAAATCGTATATGCTGCAATACTTAGAGTTTTTTTTTGGGGGGGGGAGGGGAGTAAAATACACTTAAAAGTGAAATAAAATTTAAGTGATTTTTTAAAAGTGTGTTTCTAATATTAAATAATGAAAGAAATGTAAATATACTAAATTCTTTTAATTATTATATACATCATTGTAATGTTTTAATTTATATTTACCTTAAAAAATAAAGTTAAAATGTTTTTAATAAATGTAGATTACAATGCAGAAATAATAATAATTCAGTATTTTCAGGTTATAGTCTTATTTCTTTTTTTTTCATAAATGATAAATTATTCTGAAAATAATCGCTCACTATATATGGTACTTCCTGGTGAAGAAAGGTATTTTTTGGCTAATTATGAAAGGTTTGGAAAGTTTTCTGAATTTTTCGCCCACCACTCCAAAGGACATCGTTGTCTTTCTAGTAATGACTGAGAAAGAAAATTACTAATTTCTTTTACTTCTTCACATTGAGGGGAATTTTCTATAGAAGCTTCACTCTGTGACTGGCTTGCAATTTCATTAAAGCAAGCCCACAAAGAATGTGAAATATGAGTTTGAGAAATTGGAATGGTTATGTTGGAAATATATTGTTCAGATTCTGTTACTGGTTTTATACTAGCCTTTCTTAGTCTTACTATAACAATTAATTTGGACTTTACATCAACATCCTTTGCTTCATCTTTGTTGAAAAATAACACTTTAAATCTGGGGTCCAAAACAGTTGCAATGGAATAGTGTTCCTTGTCTTGAATCGATCCAAAATGCTTCTCCAAATTTTGTAGAACGGTGTCTTTCATGGTGCCTACAGCAAAAAAAATCTTCAGATTTAGATAAATATAATTTTAATGTTATAACTATCGGGATAGGGATGACTTCAGAAATTAATGATCTTGATGAGGCAATTTGTTTTGTTATTACTTCAAATGGTTTTAATAGATGAGCAATTTTTCTAAAATATTCCACCGGTTTGTTGTCAGATTATTTATTTCTACAAATTTTGTTGTATGTAGAGAAAATGCATTTTTTTGTTCCAGTAATCTCTCTAGCATATAATAGGAAGTATTCCAGTGTGTTGCCACACTTTGAACTAATTTCTTCCTAGGAATTTTCAACTCATTAATTTGTATATCAGTTAATCTTGAACATGCTAATGGCGAATGATTAAAATGTGTAACAATTGTTTTACCTCAATTTTTGTTCTTGCCCTTTATGTGCATTGAAATTTATATTGTCTAGTACTTTTAAAATGTAACAGCGAAAACATAATATCTATTAAAATGTAACAGCGAAAACATAATATCTATTAAAATGTAACATTACAGTACCTAAGATACTACATATTCATTATTTTGATATTTATATCTATTTTGCTTTTCCTTACAGATATTTCCTTCCTTTGAATCTGAAAACTTTAATTATACACTTCTTAATAGTGCTGTCTACTGACATAGCAAATTAAATAAATAAATAAATACATAACTTTTTTGATAATTGTGAGCTTTATAAAGTCTACACTGATTTCTTTTCACCCTTTTAGAGGATATTCTTTTCTATCAGTGATTTTTTTTCTTATGATAGTAAGATTTCTTATTTTTTATTTTCTTTCATCAGAAAGTTGAAATTTATGTTTTCTAGTATCTTTAAAATTTTGTCATTATTTTAAAATGTAACAACATATATACATAATATCTATTAAAATGTAACTAGACAGTACCCAATGAGGAACTTTTGCTAAGAATTTTTTTCGGGGGTCGAATTATATTACTGAGGCAATATTTAGGCCGAACATAGCCGAATATTTTTTCAGAATAAAATAATGCTTTAAAAAATTAAAAATTTGCATATAAATATTTAAAAAAAAATAATAATACATTTTAATTGTGAAATATACAAGAATTGTGCATATAGTGCATACTATATTTTGTTTTTAGACAAAAATGAGTTCATTATTCAGCGGCCGAATAAGCCGAATATTCGGCTATAGCTAGGTTGAATAATCGGTATTCGGCCAAACCATTATTCGTTGCATCACTAATGTAAAGGACAATTCTGTGATAAGTAATGATGTGGACTTGCAGAAGAGTACACCTATAAAGACTGATAAAAAGGACAATCAACCTGTTCGAAGAAGCAACAGACAGATTAAACCAGTGGTTCGTTTGAACTACGAGGGGAGAGGTGTCATATCTCGATGATTAGTATCCATCTATAAACAGAGATGGCGCTGCTAGTCCAGAGTTGAATATCTCTTGCAGGAGAGTTACGGAGACGAGATGTAAGGCAGTGAAGCCAGTATGTACGAAGTAGCGGTGCGCTTGGCCGCAATTGTAAATAATGTATAATAAATATATATAATTAAATAGATATCTCCTTGCTGTTAATGAAATATGAATTCACAAAGTTGAAGCCTTATTACTCGCATACGTGATTTTAATCTTTTGCAACAAGTAAAAGATCGCATTAAGCAATTAAAACCAGTCTCAACAGCTTTAGATATCTTGCAGGCTGATTCAACAACAATAGCAGATGCTTGCCATTTATGGTACAATTTGCTGAAAGATGATAATTTGAAACCCCATTTTGTAAAAGTTAAAAAAAGCTTTGAAAAAGCAATTTTGTCCTGGCATCTTCTTGCCTATTTGTTACACCCAAAATATAAGGGTGAGCACCTTAGTTACGAACAAAAAGAACAGGCTAGAGAATGGCTACAAAAAATAAATCCATTTTTCCTATCATATGCCGTGAACTTTGAACTAAAAGAAAAACCTTTCCAAAGTACATTGTTTTCAGAACAAGTAATTATGACAATTGATGCCAATAAGTGGTGGAGAAGTGTCGCAAAGTCATGTGAAATTTCCAAAGAATTTTGTGGGTTAATAGCACACCTGCAAGCATGCCCAGCCAGTAGTGCAGCAATCGAGAGAATATTTTCCAACTTCTCTTTTGTCCACTCAAAAATTCGAAATAGGTTGACAATAAGTAATGTTTCCAAACTTGTTTTTTGTTATGGAATGCTGAAAAGAGAATTATTTTGTAATGATGATGATGATGATGATGAAAATGCCGCTAAATGTTGAATGTGTAATTTTTTATGTTATTGTTATTAAAATATTTAATTTTTTAAAAGAAATTTAAGATTTCACTTATTTGAACACAATACATGTACTTACTACTATTGCTTATATTTTGCATCTCTGAATTATTGCATTATGCTGATTGATAGGTTCATACATCTTATTTTAAAACTAGAAGTGTTTATAATTTCTGTAGATTTTGCAATATTGTTATTTTATTGCTACATAAAAATCAGACTAACAATGGCTTTTTTTCAATTAAAGAATTTTTTTATGATGAAATTAATAATTTCTCACTAATTAAGATGAGTATATTAAGTTATCATCATAATGCATTGTACTACTATTCTGCAATTGTTAATTTAAGATAAGAAAAAGAAATGAAACGGGCATTTATATGTAAAAAATCAGTTTTTGCCCTTTTTGTTGGCAAAAACTTATTTTTGACAGGACGGTTTTTACTGCGGTTTTCTCCACCTGCGGCAGAAACTTGCCAACCCTGGTGAGCAGTAAAGAATATGCAGTGACACTGAAGACAATAACTTTTCAATACAGAGCAGAAGAGTTATAGCCATTTTTTCAGCAAAGGACTCATAACACTTTTTGAAAGTAGAAGCTGATGAACCTAAAGACGAGGAAAAAACTAAATAAAAAAAGCCTTATGCACTCCTGTTAACACTTCTGGATGACAGAATTTTACTCAGACAGCAAAATATGTCGAAATCACTTAGGCCATTTATCCGAATTGTCCACAGGATTTTGGTAACTGAACGTTAACATAATGATATCAATAGATCGTCTTCTTTCAATAGACCATTTTCGTAATTTAGTGCTCATATCAGCAGGAAATTACATTAAACGAAGGATTTGACTAGAAAGAAGATATTTCTTCAAAAAATAATATCGGCCGACATTATAAGGTGACTAATACCCGACAATTTGTTTCTTACTAATGCCCCCTGCAGTTTCCGTCTATACATGAATCATGTGACTATACTCTCCCTCTCAAAGATTTTTGTCTCCGTCTGATCTAACGCGTCAAAGTCTTTATGTTCCAAGCAAGCAAGGTCATTTTAGAAATAGTCAATAGAGGAACAAGGACGTAGATATGATGTTTAGTGCATATATAAATTTCTTAGCTATTTTCTTTACAAATTAATAATTTTTCATCTCTTAAAAATAAACGATCACTCGTTAATTATTGTAAAAATAATGTAGAAATTAGAAGGAATTTATGCACACGTTTTATGGAAATACGAATACTTATTCATACTTAATAACATACTTTATTAAACAGTACAAAAGAAACAAAAAAATTATATTTGAAGACTTAATTCTTTTGGTGATTTAAATGAATAAAATGCAAAAAATGAACAAAATATACTAGATAACAAATTTAGAATAGTAAAATAATTATTTGCATTTTTTAAAAGTAAGATTTAGGAAGTAGACGAAAGCGTGGCTATATTGTTATAAGAAATAACCTTTCTGATAGAGTGCAAATGTTACATGCCAGAGATACAAATACTGAATACCTTTTACTTTGCCAAACTTAAAAATATGGAAAACCTAGAATTTGTGAATTTCATCTCAGGAGCAATCTGAATTTATGAAAATCCTACTTAACAAAAAATTTCTATGCATCGAGAAAAATAAAATAATGAAATGCATTTTTATACGAATTTTATGCATTGCAGAAAACCTGAAGCATATGTTAAAAAAACATGTTTTAAATAGAAAATGTTTGTTATAAATGTCCTTCAATATCTTTCAAACATATTTTTTCTACACGCTTTTCAGATCATTTAAAAATATAGGTTTATTTAAAGTTAAAGTATTTTTAATTTAATTTTAATCTTTTACAAATTTTTAAATTATTCTTAAAAAAAAAAAAAAAAAAAAAGAAAGAAGAAAAGGAAAAAAAATGTTCCTACTCAAAATTGAAAATTAAGTACATTTGTGTGTAAAAAAATGACTCCGTGAATATATCTGAAAAATTTTCAAACATTTCTACTGAAGTAGAAATTTAAAAGCATGTGTCATTTTTCTAAAAAATATTATATCTTGTGTTATAACCGATTGATACCCGATGATGAACTTTCTCCAGCAGTAACATGTCTAAAATATCTTATATGCCAAAATTTTACATTATTTTCTGAAACATCACTTGTCTTTATTGGAAAAAGAAAAATGATATTGGACTTCTTAGTATCTGAATAAGAATATCTGGAAATTTTGCACATTTAACATTATAAATGACTTCATGAATGCATCAGAAAGTTCAGAGTTTACAATCTACAACAGCCTTAATGTTATAAACTATTATGATTAACTTTCCTAATAATCTTTTCAATTTTCTATTAAATTGCGATATTATATTTCTAGTCTTGTCCCAAAATTTATCTGATAAGTTTAATTTAATTTTTTCTAAACTAGTTCTTGTTTTAAAAAACAAATTTAGCATAAATAGTTGTTTTAAGGCTGTTCTCAAATCTGAACTGGCTATTCTCTGACTTTTTTAATTCATTTTTTTGTTTGTAAACATTTCAAAATTCAAGAAACTATGCAATTGAACTGTTTGTTCCATCTTTCGGTAAGGCAGAACATCTTTCAGAAAACTCTTACAAGTAGACATTTTAAACAGAATTTCCGAACGCAACAGAACAAGAAATGTAAAAATACTGAATTCCTGAAACAACAATTACTTATAATTTCAGATATAAATATAATTTATGGGAAAATGAGAAAAAAAAAACAACAACTGCTGAATTACAAATTAATTCAATAATCCTGAATGGAAATATATGATTTTATGTTTTAAAACGAGTCAGAAAATGTGTCAGATAAATTTTTGTTGTTGAGGTATATTTGAGAAAAATATTTGGGAAAAAAATTATTTTAAGAACAGTCTTAATATTCAAAATTTTTGCTATTACGTAACATTCCTTATTTAATTTATTAATTTAAATTATCAAAACCAATCTAGTCTTTAAACCGAAGTATTATGAATGTCTATTTGTAATTCTAAAAAATAAATACTTAAATTTCTCCTAATTTCAAAACTCTTTAAAAAAATATTTGTCAGGTTATTTTAAAATTCTTTTCAGAGATGAGTGTTTATTAATTTGTGAAGAAAACTTGCTAAGCAATTTATATTCACGAAAACATCACTTCTATGTGTGTATTAGTATTAATTTTAAAACAAATATAGATTAATATTTCACATCAAAAGAAATGTTGTATTTCTTTATACATTATATTTAATACAAAGAGAAGTTTTAAAGGGTAAGGTTTTCACAGATAGAAAACTACAAACACAAGAGGGCAACAAACGTAGTGGGGAGAAAATAACGAGAAAAGACCCTGCGATTCAATGGTCAAAAAGAGGTCAGGCAATGTGTTCATAACTTCCGCCAACTTTTCAGAATCCTACGGTCTAGAGACCGTTTGCCAAGCAGACAAGAAGCCTTTTCTGGCAACCTCAGGAAGTGAGGTCGTCTGGATGAAAAGGTAGTCAGTCAGGTTAGGACATTCGGCAGAAGTTCAGCCAAGGAGTATTTGCTGCTTTGGTAGTTTCTCTTCAAAAGGAAGATACTGTTTGTAAGATTTGGAGAAGTCTTGTATCTGCATATGAAACGAAAGGTGCTGCCAATCAAATATTTATGCTAATAAGACTATCTACAATGAAAAAGAATAAAGACATTCAAATGAGACAGCACATTGATGAAGTTTTAAAACTATTTATGGATATCTGGTGCTGAGGTAAGTGTTATTGATTTGATTGTTTACATTTTAATGTCATTATCTAAAGAATATGAAGCAGTCAAGGTTGCTTTAGAAAATCAGTCTAGTATTAACTTAAATCTAGAATTTCTCACTCAAAGATTTGATGAAAGATTCTAAACTCAGTGATAAAAATTATTCTGTTAAGTCTATGCTGGATAATGTAACTTTTTCTGCTGCTCATAAGAAATTATTTTGTGAATTTTGTAAACTGAAAGGACACATGTCAAAATTTTGCAGAATGAAAAATATAACTACAATTTTAAATGTGGGAAGAATGGGCACTACTATAAGCACGATTGAATGACTAGTACAATAAATTTTAATGAAAAACAGTCAGCTTACATATCTTTCATAGTAGGAACTTTAAATAGTGATAAATTCATTATCGATTCTGGTGCTACTTTCCACATGTGTTCAAAATAGTTCAGCTCGCTAAAACCAGCATCAGGCACTATTAAATGTGCCTCAAAATCCGCAGTTCTAGAAATTAAAGGCACTGAAGACATCCGCATTGAAATATCGAATAACGTTCAAACAGACAGCTCAGTTTGGTAAAAAATATAGAGAGAGTGCTGGATTTTCTGTAATTTTCAAAAACAAAGAAGCTTTTATTGACAAAGAAAATAAGCATCTATTGTTTGGCCGTTGGAAAAATTGTGGTCAATATGTCAGTGGTTTTCTACACGAAAGTAAAATTGCTCTCACCTCAAATATTAATGTTAATGATCTGTGGCACAGAAGATGTGGTCACTTGTGCAATTAAGCCCTGAAGCAGTTAGGATTACTTACTCTCTCATCATTTTGTGAAATATGCACACATGCTAAGTTAAGTGTAACACCAGTTGGAAAAGATCTAAGAAAAAGGGAGACTCAAGCAATGGTGATGATTCAAATAGATAATTGTCGGCCGATAGTAACCAAGACTTTTGCAGGTGAGCAATACTTTATGACTTTAATAGATGATTATTCGCATTTTACTGAAGATTAGTTACTTCAAAGAAAAAGTGATGCAGCAAATTAACTTAAAACTTTCTGTAAATTAAATCCTTTAGTAAGAATTTAATGTGACAACGTGAAAGAATATGTTGATGGTGAATTTCTAAATTTTGCAAATGAAGCTGCTATAGTTATAGATATAGATTAGCTGCCATACTTATCCTTCACCCCCCCCCCCCCCGTATACTCCATGTTTGAATGGTGTATGAGAACGTCCGATAATGGCTTTAGTGGAGTCGAAACATGTAAAAAGCTTATTAAAACATTTTTTACTATTTTTATAGTTTTTATTTAACACTTTTTAGCCATTAATGAAGTAAACAATAATAACAAAAAGAAACTATGATACTGCTCAGACCTCCATTTTTTTTAGTAATAGATAAGAAAATATTGCAAAATTTTTAATCACTACTTAAAATCCCAAATCAGATTATAGTGCTTAGTAACCTCACAAAAATTCTTAATTTCAGATTAGTGTCTAAAATTTGCAACAGAATATTTTGGTAACAACATGGACATGTTGCCAGAACTTCAAAGAAAACAACTTCAAAAATCTAACATTAGCGTGAATACGAAGCAGTAGATAATGACTTCGAAATTTGTGGGAAATTAAGTGATCAAGAAATTATTAAAACTATTCCTGTGCAGAGGCAGGAAAGATAATTGATTTGGAAGATGACTTTGAATCAGAAGATAAAAGTGCTATTACAAGGGATAATTTGAAGCAACAAAAATTGCCACAACACAATAATCGAGGCTCGTACCTCGTCAATTTTCCAAGCGTTTCATTGGCTGTTCCAGGCAAGTCTCCTCTCTCGTCAGTTTTCAAGCATTTCATTGGCTGTTCTCCAGGCGACATTTACTTTAAGGGACATGATAGGTGACAAGATTGCTCCAACAATAAAAAGTTGCTTAATTTTCGAGCAACTCTTTTTGAAGCCATAAGTTAACATTGTGTCAGTGAAAGTAGTGGCAACTTTGACACCTCGTGTAATGGCACTAACTCTTAAAGTCATTATGAAAAATTAGTAACAGACAGAGCTAGCTTTACAAATTTTTAAAAATCTGGTAGTCAGGTATAAAGCCAATTTCTAGTCGCCAGTAAAAAATTTTAAATCCTCCCTCTCCTTTATTGATTTTTAAAAAGCACAAAAGTTTTCTACGAATTAAGCGAGAAAAAATAAACAGTTTAGAATAGTACATACTTAAAAAAATATAAAACTAAGTTTTCTAAGGGAGCTTATCAAAATTATATATCTCTTGGGGGGGGAAAAAGGGGGGAAATATTGTCAATTCTGAATTAACCGGCATGTTCGGGAAATGCTGATTGCCGAATGCTTCAAATGTCCGATTAAATGACTGCTACAAAATCTACAGGGTGTTTCAGTTAAACGTTTCAGAACTTCTAAGAGGGGTAGGGTACATCCTGACAACTCGAAATCATATAGCAAAGTGGGGTCGGAAATGCTTTTCTGAAGCGGTGTTGTACACAGAAGCACCATAAAGAAAAGAGACCGTAAGTGAGAAATCGTTTTAATACATGAAAAGAAGCAAAAGGTACATGGATTAAAGTAAGTGTTCGAAGTTGCTTCCACGGGCTATAATGCACGCCTCACATCTCCGACGCATGGACATCCGAACATTCTGGAATACTCCAGGCGAATTTCGAATTTCTCCGGCAGTTACTGCGATTCTTGCAACCAGCTCCTCAGCATTGTCAACAGGGGTGTCATAAACTAGCGATTTCATATGACCCCAGAAATAAAAATCAAGACATGATAGGTCGGGTGACTGAGCAGGCCAATGCACGGGACCACCACGTCCGATCCACTGTTGACCAAATGTGACATCCAGGTAGTTACGAACAGCTCCGCTATAATGGGCAGGGGCTCCATTGTGTTGTAACCACATTGTCTGTTGCGTTGATGCAGAAATCTGTTCATCTCTCAAAAGTTGTGGCAATACTTGCTGCAGAAAGAGCAAGTAGTTATCTCTGGTTAGACGACACGGTAACAGGTAAGTCCGATGAGGTGATCTCCCATAATACCGGGCCATACATTGACCGAAAATCGAATCTGTGCTGCACGACGTCGTATTACATGCGGGTTCTCGACTGCCCAGATATGGTCATTATGAGAGTTGAAAATTCCTTTCCTTGTGAAGGATGCCTCATCGGAAAACAACACTTCAGCAGGAAAAGTGGGATTTTTGTAGCACATTTTCCAAGGTACCACTGTGCGAAATCAATACAAGGTGCATAATCCTCCGGTTGCTGTGCCTGGACACGCTGCACATGAAACAGATGCATGTCTTGTTCTCGGAGAATCCTCCAGACGCTGCAAGGGGAAACCCCCGACTACGTTTGCTAGACTTCGTGTACTCGTTCTAGGATTCCTCTGAACTGAACATGCTGCAGCACATTTTGTTCGACGGCTGGAGTCTGTGCTGTTCTTACCCTGACCCTGTCAGCTCTTTCAAATGAACCTGTCTCAGCTAACCTCTGGTGCAGTCTTACAAATAAATTATGACTGGGAATACACCTCGTCGGATATCGTTCCGCGTACAAATGCTGTGCGGCTGGCCCACTACAATTTGCAGCCCCGTACACCAAATGCATATATCGGCTAATTCTGCATTCGTGTAATCATCCATCCACCTAACTTGCCGTTCTTGTGCGAAATGAAGATTCCCTGCACGAAAGCTCGGAACTTTCGCACAACGCCATCTACTGCGTCAGGAAAGCATTTCTGACTGCCCATTGGTATATGATTTTGGTTCGTCAGGATGTACCCTACCCCTCTTAGAAGTTCTGAAACGTTTAACTGAAACACCCTGTATATCTGATGAGAGGGCATCGATAAGATAGTGAAGCCGGAAAACAATTTTATTATTTTAAAATTTGAATTTGGGTAACTCTTAAGTTTTGCCAAATTAAAAATAAAAGTTTAATTTTATTAATGTTTGCGAATATAATTTCAAGTTTATTTCTTAATATTTTGTAACTTTGCAGTATCTATAATGAGACACAAGAAATTTAATTAAACATTGTGACGTTCGCAAACTCGTAATATGCATTGCTAAAAAGAAAAGAAAACATTTTCCAGTGCTGGGATTGCATAATCATAGCCGGCTGAGGTTTTTTTGATCCAACGATTTATGATATGAAGTTAAGAATAAATAAATAAAATGAAATACCTTACCCTTCTGAATTGCAATCAATGATTTTTTAAATTTCCATTTACTGTCGATAATAATCCAAACAATGTAATTATAAAATATTCTTGAGTAACAACCCAGTACCAGACACTTTGTCTCCTACACAGAGTGACGCCGAACTATTGTCCAACGTGTGTGGTGCACACAGGCGATAGGCGCTAAGCACTTTAAGCGGGAAAGAAATGTTTAAAAAATGCATATTTTTATTAAAATGAATTATTTATAATCATTTATGTGTTATTCTTTAAAATGAATGTGATAGATTAATCAGGTTTAATTCTGAACACAAAAATCTGATTTGAAACTTAAAGAATAAATCTTTTTTATCATTGCATCCAAATTTTAGATGACACATAGGTTGGATTGACAATATTTCTTATTGAAGTTTCCCCCCCTCTCCTCACATTCTAATCACGTGACTTGCTAGCCGACTAGAACGGAAAAGAATAGCGTTTTATGTGCATGAAATGGAAGAGAAGAGAGAGAGAGAGAGATCACTGCTTGCTGCCTGCATGAGTAAGGGTGTTGGAGAGACTATTGTGCTCATTTTTTAGTTCAATTTTTGTAAAGAAAAAAAAAAAAGAATCAGATTAAATAACTTGGTCACCAGGTAAAAATAGTTGGTCGCCAGTAGCGACCGCATTTGTCAAGCCCTGGTAACGGATGCAATCAACATTTTGAATACACTGAAATGCACAAACAGATTGTTTATTTTCTATTACATGCAAAATTCTTTACAAAAAATCCATATTATTAAATATTTCTAAACAGACCCACCTTAGATTTCCATTGAATTTCTCTTTCTTTACTTTTAGTGTCAGCTTCTTTACACCTTTTAATAACACCAAGAACAAGGTTACTCTCAGAGTCAATATTATCTTGAGCATCTTGCACAGCACTTTTTACAAATTCAACCTGTTTTTGAATTTTTGTTTCTTCACTATAAGAGGAGGAATAGAATATATAATTTTTTTATTTAAAATACAGAATATGAACATAAGATATTATGCATAAATATTATAAAAATAGTATTCATCACAATCAGAAAAGATAAGTACATGCAGTAAACAGATAGTAACAAGAGAGTGAAGCAAGAAATAAGTAAATGGAATTATAAGCTTTATGCTAGGGGTGCACAACCTTTTACAGCGAAGGGCCGCTTACAAAAACGACTGGGTTGTCGAGGGACACCATCAGTAGCACAGAGAGAATTTTATTTAGAGGAAGAGTGGCGGGGGGAATCTAAGTCTACAATCAGATTAAAAAAACATCAATTTCAGAAGGGTAGTTTTAGCTCACTAGATTCCTTCCTCCCCAGTCAACATATTCAGTTCTGTTGGCAAGGATAAATCAACAGTTTACATTTGTATTTATAAAAGAGATATAGCTAAGATTATTTTCAAAGTGTGAAAATACACCTTGACTATTTTTGAAGGAGTAAATTTAGCTTTAAAGGTTACCAGTGCCGGAAAAAAATTGTGCTTTCATGAATGAAGGCGGGGAGGAGGAGAAATATTATTCTAAATTGTATTTCTTAACGTATTCAGTCATAAAATGTGGGTATCAAATAGGGGTGCACAACCTTTATAAGAGGAGGGCCAGTCACAAAAATGACTGGATTGTCGAGAGCCAACATCCATAGTGTGGACAAAATTTGGTTTCGGGGAAGGAGGGGGAGGATAGGCCTAAAAGTTCATAAAAATGGCTAATTTTAAAAGGGGGGTTAAGCCCCCTATACTGAACCACCTCCTTAGTCAGCATAACCCAATTCAGTTGGCAAGAATGGAAAAAACTTGCATTTTATTTTCCAGGCGCGACTGACAATATTCGCAGTTTTTTTCCTAATGATTGACGAAATTTATGATTTTTAAGCACCCGATCGGTGAAATTTATGATTTTTATGCACCCGATCGGTAAAATTCATGAGTTTTACGCCCCGATTGGCAAAATTCGCAATTTATACTCACCCGATCGGCAAAATTTGCGATTTATACTCACCCGATCGGCAAAATTCGAGATTTTTACACACCTGATCGGCAAAATTTGCGATTTTTACGCACCTGATCGGCAAAATTTGCGATTTTTTTACACGCATGTTCAGCGAAATTCGCTATTTTTATGCGCCTGATTGACAAAATTCGAGATTTTTACGCACCCACCCGGCAAAATTAGTGATTTTTGCATGTCTGATCGGCAAAATTAGTGATTTTTACGCACCCGATGGGTGAAATTTGCAATTTTTACGCGTCAGATCAGTGAAATTGATCCGCAGGCCACCAGTAATCCGATCGCGGGCCACAGGTTGTGCATCCCTACATGCTAAAATATTAAATATGTATCTTGATATTTCATCATTGGGAGGATAATTTGCTTTCCATCATATGCTTATTCCCACCTTAAAAAATATCAAGAAAGAAAAATCATGCATCAAACATAGATTATGAAACACTTTCCAACACATTCAGAATATTGTAACAGAGCTTCACCATTTAAATAAAGTGAAAGATTATCTCTAAATAAACAATTTAGAAAATGCATAACACATTTGAGAACACAATTTCAGCAATTACTATCTATAGTTACTATCACCTTTGTGCAGCCCTATACATGATTTATAAGATTTGTATATATACTAGACAGCATTATAAAAATTATTTCAGTTAGGAAACGCATAGCACAGTTAAAAAATCCCTTTCAGCAATTTCCACCAATAAGCAGAAATGTACTTTAATTCTTTTGTGCACCCCTGTACATGATCTATAAAATTTATGCCTACCAAATAATATGCAAAAAATAGTTTAATTTAAAAACACGTACCACAACTGAAAACACACTTCCAGCAATTATCACTCATATAAGTACTGTAACTGAATTATTTGTGTGTCCCTGTAAATAATATGTACATGACAATCCGACTATATTTATGCATGTTAGAAAACGGACAGACAGGTGGACAGACAAACCCAAATTCATAAAGGAGAACGTTAAAAACTATTGAGATCTTATGCTATTATGTCAAAAATTAGAGATATAGCAAATCACTATGCAATCATTTTTTATCATTATTTGACAAAAAAATAAAAATAAATAAACAATTAAAACAAAATAAAATAAATAAATCTTTAAAAAATCTAAAAAAAAAAAAAAAATTGCCATGTTAGTTATGTAATGATAGCCCAAGAGTTAGCAGGTAATTTGGAGCAGGTACTTGATAAAAGCTGAAAGTTAGGAATATAGTAATCCTACCTTACCTGATTATGAAATCATTGACCTGCCTGTTAGCTGGCAGTCAATTCGCAACCTAAGAATTTTGAAATTTTTTTTAGAAAAGAAAAAGGTTCTTGGTGAAAGCTATAACTTATATGTATGAAAATATATGTTTTTTTAAATGTAAAAAATAATTGGCATGTGAATCTGCCAGTACTAGATATATGGCAGGCGTCTTCAAAGTTAAACAAGAATGAAAAATAATGTGTCAAGCATAGATTATGTAACACTTTCCAACGCTTCCAAAATAATTTTACAAATCATTACAGTTTAATAAGCTGAAAGATAACATCTAAGTAATCAATTTGGAAAATACATAACACCCAGTGGTAGCACTGGGCGATGCATCGATGTATCGCGAAAAATTGATTTAAATCATAAATCATCAAACCGCCTTCTTGATCTTTCGTTTAGAGATGCATCGCAGCGATGATGAACGAGGACAAAGCTTTCTCCCGCGATCTTCGAAATGTATAAACAACGCATGCGTGAGCTAGATCGATAACAAAGATAGTCTTCTTCTCCGATCTTCGATGTGCATAAACAACGCATGCGCGAACAAGACCGGTGGGGGAAAAGGCGATTTCGTTTCTCCTCCAGTCTTGCGTTTCCAAGTGGATAAACAATGCTCCCATGAAGCATCGTTGAGTGATCGCATCGTTGATTAGTAGTAGTAGACATCGTTGATAGTAGACATCGGGATTATCCAAAATCGATGCCGATCGCAAATAACTGCATGCCCAATTACAAGTCTGTTTTCTAGCTGCATAAATGATCAGTGAGCATCACCACGATGTTCATTTGAGAAAATACAGCGATGTGATTTGTAAAGTTTATATATTTCCATGAATTAGTCACTTAGAACATGTGCGATAAGCATTCAAAGCCTGTTGAATTTTCAACTGGGGGGGGAAGAGCGACCAGTTTGCAAATTATTTCACATTTAAGTTTAAGAAATATAATAGTGCCAAGGGGGATTTGCCTCATGAATTTTCAATTTAGGTATTCATCTGAAATGAAAATGATTTTCTTTTTTCTTAAAGTCATAGCAGTAAAATATTATGGGTTATAGTGCTTGTTCTATTATTTAGAATTTCTTTAGGAAATAGTTATTGGTCAGAATTAAAAGTGTAATGCATCTAAATATCAGATATTAATTAATACTTGGCCAGTACGGAAAATCGGGCTTCGCCCGCAAATCAATAAAATCGTTACTATTGAAGATAGTTGCTTAAAAGTTTGAGAGTGAATAGTGAAGTGAAATCTATTAAAATATTACAAATTAAATTTTAGCCTGTACAGGAAGTGGTCTACGCCTGCAAATTGATAAAATCGGTTTTATTAAAGATAATTGCATAAAAATATGAGGATGAATATTTAAGTTTAACCTATTTAAATATCAGAAATTGAATTTTGGGCAGTACAGAAATGCGGGCTTCGCCCGCAAATCAATAATATCGTTAATATTAAAGATAGTTGCTTAAAATTTAAGAGTGAATAGTTAAGTAATACATTAAAATATCAAAAATTAAATTTTGGCCACTACAGGAGGCGGGCTACACCTGCAAATTGATAAAATCGTTAATATTAAAGATAATTGAATAAAAATATGAGGGGTAATAGTTAATTGTAACCTATATAAATATCACAAATTGATTTTTGGCCAGTACGGAAAGGCGGGCTTCGCCCGCAAATCAATAGTGTCGTTAATATTGAAGATAGTTGCTTAAAAGTTTGAGAATGAATAGTGAAGTGAAATCTATTAAAATATTACAAATTAAATTTTAGCCAGTACAGGAAGTGGTCTACGCTAGTGATGGGCCGTTTCGAGACCTTTTAAGAATCGATACCTTAGTTTTCGAAAACTGTTCAGAATCAAAATCAGAATCGATTCTTTGTATTCAAATATTGAAGCACTGAAAACTACTCCCGACTTCGTTCAAACTAAATGAGGGGCGACTTTTGGTCTGTTTCACTATTCGAATATTTATTTTATGTAAAATCGTTTGCTTTTTTTTATGATCACGTGTCAGATTCACATCAGTCTATTAGAACAGGATGATTAGCGCCTATTTCAGCCAATCAAATGTTTACTTTTCGTACAAACGCTTCTCTTTTGTTATTGATAACGTGTTATTATTTACAGCTGCTCTGAGAACAATCTCCTTTCTTTTTAATATTATTGAGATTTGATATAAATAATACGATTGTCATAATGCTTTGTTTTTTGCAAATTGTTTGAATGCTGAAAATTTCTTTAAAAATTTAAATGGTAAATGTTATCTTATTTTAAGTTACGTTTAATTTAAAATTTTATTAACCTTTTAGTGGGCAGTGTCCCCAAAAAAGGACACCTAATTTTAATTCCAAAACTGACAAACGGCACCAAGAATATTTAATTAATTTTTTCCTTTTATAAACTACGGGGAAATAAGCAAGTTTTTATTTTCTAATAAATTCTTTTGTAAATTCTGGTGCCAGTCGATAATTTCACCATTTTAAAAATAGACTTACTCTGCGCCGGAAAGGGTTAATCCGTTCAAGTTATTATAATATGTAAAAAAAATGAAACCAGGGAGCAAAAGATCAGAAGTTTGGAATTACTTCAAAAAAGGTGAGAGTGGTAATTTTTTTAAGGAATCATACCTTATTGGATATATGTTCTCTTATCATAAGCGCTGGCAAGTGGACAGAGGAGAGAGGAGGGCCATTTCTCATCCCTGGATTTTGAAATTTAATTTAATAAATTTCATTTTTCTGATTATTTAAAACATGATAAAATTAATTCTTCCAAGTGACATTAGAATCAATTAACATAAAAAAAAAAAAACCTTAGAATTTTTTGTCAAGATGACTCAATCTCATTTAACCCTACACCACCCCCCTTCCAGGGTAAGACAATTTTTAATTTTGCTTTCCTGTTTATGTTCATGCGTTTCAAACTTATCTTAAACAAAGGATTAAGGGTGGCAAAGCCCTTTGACGGAAAAAAAGAACTGCTTCAATTTTCCCTTTAAAAACATATGTTGGTAAAAAAAAAAAAAACTTATTTATATGTAATATTTCTTAATTGATAAATTTGCTTTTTATGTTGTTATGTTTAAAAATTGTCTTGCATAAGAGTTTTAACAAAAAAAAAAAAAAAAAATCTTAGTTTAGGTTATTTCAATTCATGTTTAGATTATCATGTTAAGATCATGTTTAGATTATTTCATTCTGTAATTTCAAAAGCACACTACACCGTGGACCATTGCTACACGTGTTCCAAAATCTTGCCCCTACCAAGATATAATTCTGCCGACGCCCATGTCTCTTAGTATTGCAAGTTATATCTGATTATTTTCCAAGATTTAGAAGGCGAAGAACCGGCCTTCCCCAGCAAACGCCCGTAAAAGTAAGCAATTTGTCTCTAATTAGAAAAATCAAGAAAATTTTTCTCTTTTACGAACGTACAATTTTATTTTCCGCTATAAGTAATTTTTTTTATCGTTAAATTTATAAAAATTTAATAAAAAAATTGATATTTATGATTCTTAAATACAAATTCACAGAATTTTATTCAGTATAATCGTTTTCTTAAATTTAAATTCATATGATCGATTTAACTAAAAATATATATGTATATTAGTTGAACTGATGGCACGCTTGAAAAAAATAAAACAAAATTTCTAAACTAAAACAGCGCCGATCATCCTGCTAACCACAAACGTTACGGAGAAAAGTCTCAAACAGCGCCGAGTAGTCTAGTATTCGAATACTAGCATTCGCTGGCGCATCTGATGAAACCATAGAAAAATCAAGCTATGAGAACTGAATACAATCGAAAACCGCAGTTTTCGTCGCTGACAAGGATACCAGGTGACTTGTATTCGAATACTCCTGTCTGAAATCGAGACCACTTGAGTACTTGGCTGAATCGAGAACACAGACATTTTGTATTCGAATACTCCCATCACTAGTCTATGCCCTCAAATTGATAAAATCGTTAATATTAAAGATAATTGCATAAAAATATGAGGGTGAATAGTCAAGTGTTACCTATCTAATTACCAGAAATTGAATTTTGGGCAGTATAGAAACGCAGGCTTCACCCGCAAATGAATAAAATCGTTAATATTAAACATAATTGCAAGAAAATTTCAGTGTAAATAGTTAAGTGTCATTTATTTCCGTATCAAATTAAATTTTGGCCAATACAGGAAACGGGCTACGCCCGCAAATTAATACAATCGTTCATATTAAAGATAATTCTATAAAAATACGAGGGCATTTCGAAAAGTAAAGATACACCGTACGCCGGAGGAAAAGAAAAATTTTGGCAAGCAAGTTGGCAACACAGGTGTTAACCTTGAATCGTTAGCTTCCTCCTTGCGGTCGTTCGGCATTGCAACATTGATTCTGGTTGGAGTAGGTTGTGTTTAAAATGGTTCCGCCAATTCAGAATCCCGCCAAATGCGAAGTGCGCTCCGTCATACGTTTTCTTCATGCAAGAGGTCAGCGACCAGCGGATATTCACACAGAAATTGTTTCTGTTTATGGGAACATTAAGAATCGACAAAATGTAACAAAATAGTGTCGTCATTTCTCTGAAGGTAGGACCGATGTTCATGACGAACAAACAGGTCGGCCATCTGTGATCTCTGACGCCCTTCTTCAGAGAACGCAGGAAGCAATTTGTGCGAATAGACGTCTCAAATTGAAAGAATTGCATCAGATCATACCGGAAGTGTCAATGACAACTCTTTATGATGTTGTGACTGTCAAGTTAGGGTACAGGAAATTGTGTGCGCGCTGTGTTCCAAAAATGTAAACTGAAGAACACAAAAAGAAAAGGATGGGCTTTGCACTAGACTTCCTCACACGCTATGCAGAAGCAGGTGATGAGTTCCTTGATCACATTGTGACAGGTGACGAGACGTGGGTCTATCACCATACACCTGAATCCAAGCAACAATCAATGCAATGGCGCCATTCAAATTCACCAAAAGCCAAGAAATGCAAAACTTCCGATTTCAGCGAAAAAAATCATGGCTTCTGTTTTTTGGGACAGACAAGGCATTCTTCTGTTGGAATTTATGCCTCACGGAACGACAATTAATGCTGCTGCATATTGCCAGACTTTGAAACGTCTTCGAAGGGCAATTCAAAACAAATGCAGGGGACTGCTGACAAATGGAGTCCGCTTGCTTCATGACAACGCTCGACCTCACACAGCACTCGTAACCCAAGCACTACTCAAACAATTCAAATGGGAAGTATTGGACCATCCGCCATACAGCCCGGACCTTGCGCCCAGCTACTTCCATTTATTCCGTTACCTGAAGTCACATCTTGGAGGAAAATCATTCCACGACGATGATGAGATCAAAGATAAGTTTAAATGTGATTCCAACAACAGGCGGAAACCTTCTATGACTGTGGGATACAAAAGCTTGTGCCCCGACTTAACAAATGTTTGGATAACGGGGGTGATTATGTCGAAAAATAATAAATAATCCAGTTAATAAGATGTAACTTAAGTTTTCTAAATAAATGTTTTTTTTTTAAAGGAATGCGAGCCGTTGTATCTTTACTTTTCGAAATGCCCTCGTATAAAGGTGGAATAGTTAAGTGAAATATATCTAAATATCAAATTCTGGTTTATGATATTATTTTAAGAATTAAAGCTTATTTTAAAAAAGATTCTTCTAATTAATTTTAACATATTTTTTCAAATTTTAAATTTTTTGCAACAAGTTTTATTATATTTTGCATTTTTGTCTGTAAACATAAGCCTGAAGAAAAAAAGGTTTTTTAAAACATAATGTAAGTTTAATGTGTATGTATAATAAATACTCTTAAATTTTATATTAAAATCACGACCATGTTTGTAATACTAAAAGTCTAATATCGTGATCATCGCAATATCACGATTTAGCCTCGATGATGTATTGCGATGTAGAAATCTTAATATCGCCCAGTCCTTATAACATTTAAAAACGTAAATTTCAGAAATTTCCAACTTATACAATATTTGGAAAAATATCCGAATACTTTTATTCAGCCCTGTATATGATCTATAGATTTGTATATATACTACATAGGATGCTAAATTTTAGTTTAGTTAGTAAACGCGTAGCACAGTTTAAAATTCTCCTTCTGGAGTTTGTTAATAAACGGAAATGTGTTTGCGAATTTTTGTGCTGCACTGTATATTGATCTACAGAATTTATACACACCAAGTAATAGACACAAAGTGAGTTAAATTTAAAATCGTGTTCAGCAACTTAAAACGCACTTCTAGGAATTGTTAACAGTCAGCAGAGAATTCTTTTGTGTATCCCTGTAAATGAACGATGACTGCTATACACACAATATTCTGTAGTAAGCCTCTTGTAATGCACATTAGTGATATATATAAATTTCAATGCGTTTAAAATAGTGAAACATTAATTAAACCGCAAACGATTTTTCTCCATAAACGTAATGTAACAAAATTCTTTTGACTGTCCCTGTAAAGTAAACTATAAGTGCTATGTGCACTATATTCCATATTAAGCTTCTTGTAATGCACCTTAGTGATATATATCAATTACAATGTGTTTGAAATTGTGTAACATCATTAAAATAAACTGCAATGATTTCCCCCCCCCCCCCCATAGACCGTAATGTTGTGGAATTCTTTTGAGTGTCCCTGTAAAAAAACTATAAGTGCTACACACTTCAGTTGAAATAGGGAACATGCTATAGATAACGACAATAACATATCAAAATTGCAGGGCAATCCGAGCATATTTACGGGAGTTAAGGCACGGACAGACGGCCAGACAAACCAAAGTCATAAATACTTTTCAACTAGGTTGGAAAGTGTTAAAAAGTCCAAGCCAAAAAAACATGGCGCCATCTACTGATATCTTCTGAAATTACTTATTCTAAGATACAAAAATCTCTTGATGGAGTTATAAGATATAGGCTCATTAAAATCTTCAATTTATTACTCCCCTCTCCCTTTCTTTTTGAAAAGAAAAAGGAATATATTATATAAATAGGCTTTGAACAACAGAAGATAGCATCACTAATTAAACTTGGTTGGTGGTGCTGGCTTTCCTAACCATCAATTAAAGTCATCAATCACTGTTATATGTCATTTGACCTTCATGGCTTTTAGCATAGAAGTAGGTGGTAGTATAGATGGTGCTACACCTGTCAATTATTTTCTTATTATTAACAAAACATATATTTTCATATATATAAATTATAGCTTTTATCAAGAAACCCCTTTTTTTTTCGCATAAAACAATTACAAGTTTCAAATTATCAAGAATTTTATCAAATGGTCTAAAAAAAAAAAAAATTGAGATATTTAATCGGTCACGATTAATTAAATTATGAAAAGTGGAGTCTTGCATTGTCTCCGGTTAACATTTTAACATGAACTGGTACCTCTTTCGTAATACGTATTTTATCATAGTTTCATTCATAACTTTTAAGTGAAATTCTACATCGTTTTGTATAATCCAATCTTAACACAGGTCTTTATTTATTATTTTTTAATAAACATGTTTTTAATAATCTTAGTTTTAATTGATAATTTTTCTGGAATACATAAAAGTAGAAATCTGCAATTAATCTGAGAAGAATCGTGAGCAAATCTGCAATACCTATTAAAAGTTAACCCACATGCAAACCGGAATCCGGAGATTTATTTTTTTGTTAATAACTTAACCAGATCAGGACCCAAAAACAATAAAAGACATTTTGATCGATCCCCAATCTGTTTCGAAACTAGATTCTTGCTGAAAATTATTTCAAGTCAACACGAAACCCTACCCAAATGCGGCAAAAAAATTTTGTTAGCCCTTAACCCAATCCAAACTGGACACACTTCAACCTAAAACTGATCTAAACACAAAATAAAAGAAAACAAATCCATATTTTAATAAATTTATTGAAAAAAAAAGTCAACGATTATATCTCTAATACAGACCTGCCAACCTTTGAAAATGAGAAATAGTAGCACACCAAATTCAAATTTATCTGAAGGTTGGTTGGTGGCTGTTTTTTACGCTGTAAATTTTAAGCGAGCAAATACTAATCAATTAAACGCATGTGTATATCCATAAGCACACAAAGTAGGAGACTCTTGTTTTTGCTAATTTTTTTGTTGCGGGTGGGATTGATTAAACATAATTATTCCTAATCCTCTGTCCACTCCTAAGCCAAATTTCTGAACTTCACATTGAATTTTCTGAAAGATTCCAAGGCGGTTTGGGGGGGGAGAGGGTGATGGAACTACGGGTATATCTTTCAGAGAAAAATGAGTTAAAATCCTTCATCAGGTCGAGTAAGCTGATACAACCGGGAGTGGGGGTGTCCACTCCCGCAACGTTTTTTTTTGCGTCCCTTTGACGAAATTTGCGTTTTTTCGCGATCTTTTGACGAAATTTGCATTTTTTTTCCGAGATCTGTTGATAAAATTTGCGGGGTTTTTTCGATATTTTGTGACGAAATTTGCCGTTTTTCGCAATGTTTTTGACGGAATTTGCCGTTTTTATGCGATTCTCTGACGAAAGTCACGTTTTTCCCGCGATCTGTTGAAAAAATTTGTCGTTTTTTTTGCGATCTTTTGACGAAATTTGTCGTTTTTCGCAATGTTTATGACGAAATTTGCCGTTTTTTCGCGATCTTTTGACGAAATTTGTCGTTTTTTGCAATGTTTTTGACGAAATTTGCCGTTTTTTGTGGTTTTATGACGAAAGTCACGTTTTTCCCGCGATCTGTTGATAAAATTTGTCGTTTTTTCGCAATCTTTTGACGAAATTTGCCGGTTTTTGCAATGTTTTTGACGAAATTTGCCATTTTTTTTGCGATTTTCTGACGAAAGTCACGTTTTTTCCGCGATCTGTTGATAAAATTTGTCGTTTTTTCGCAATCTTTTGACGAAATTTGCCGGTTTTTGCAATGTTTTGGACGAAATTTGCCGTTTTTTTCGCGATTTTCTGACGAAATTTGCCGTTTTTCGCAATGTTTATGACGAAATTTGCCGTTGTTTCGCGATCTTTTGACGAAATTTGTAGTTTTTCGCTGTTTTTGACGAAATTTGCCGTTTTTTCACGATTTTCTGACGAAAGTCACGTTTTTCCCGCGATCTGTTGACAAAATTTGCTGTTTTTTCGCGATCTTTTAACAAAATTTGCCACTTTTCGCAATGTTTTTGACAAAATTTGCCACTTTTTCGCGATTCTCTGACGAAAGTCATGCTTTTCCCGCAATCCTTTGACAAAATTGGTGACTTTTCTTCGAACGAAAGACGAGATTGATTTTTTTCGGCGATCATTTGCCAAAATACCGATACATTTAATGTCCGAATTTTCGGATTTATGACCGATATTTTTTTTTCGGAAATCATTGCCTTAATTTTGTGGAAAATTCGGACCAGAATCACCCCTGAACGATCTTTTGACGAAATTCGCATTTTTTCAGCAATCAGTTGAATGAAATTCTTGTTTTTTTCGGCGAAATCTGCTTTTACCCGCCAATTTTTTGACGAAATTTGCGTTTTTTTCAGCGATCCTGTAACGAAATTCACATTTCTTAGCTCGATCCTGTGACGAAATTAGTGATTTTTCGCGCAATCCTGTGACAAAATTTGTGATTTTTCGAGTGATCCTGTGACAAAATTCGTGTTTTTTCGAGTGATCCTGTGACAAAATTCGTGTTTTTTTCCTAGAAAATCGTAGTTTTAGACAGATTTTCGTAGCATCGTAGTTTGTGGCTCAAAATCGTAGCAACTACGATTTTTTCGTAGCAGTTGGCAGCTCTGCTAATATCAATTTTATCTCGTATAGAAAACTGAACTACACATACACTCATTAATATTCAAATACATAGTTTTTTCATCTGGAAAATATTCAGGACATATTGTAAAATTGAGTTAACAACAACATGACACAAGAATAACCACAGGTCGGGTCACAGTCTGAAAAAAATGGCCACCCGACCCAATAAAGGACTCGACCTGAAACCAGAGAAAACAATTTTCTTTGATCAGAAACCTGCTATGAGAGAAAATTGTTCCACTATATAATGTAATTGAAAACTAGTCTATAACATATCTAATATTAATCTTATATTAAAAAATGAACATGTAAACAGTCATTCATATTCAAATACATATTTTATCCCCTCCACCCCCCCTTTTGTACTGCATTTTTCCTAGAATAATCTGAAAACTAAAAATCTCATGTCTAAGGAAGGAAAAAAAAAAAAAAAAACCGAAGAAATATTCCTAAAATTCAATCTGTAGCTATGCATTGACATGCATCTAAATATAAACAAAGTTAAAATACTAAAAAATTACACACATGTATACAAAAATAATTACCTTTGATTCATTTTTACAAGTTCTCGTAAAGTCCCCAGCTGCTTTTTTTTAGTCAAAAGAAGTTTCGCAGATTTCTGCTCTTGTTGAAGTTGCCAATCTTCCTTTCTTTCTAAGTCCATTTCAAGTTGCTTCAGTTTATCTTCCACATCATTAATCTGTTGATGAACATCTACCATAGATTTCACTATCTCACTAAATAAAATATAAAAGTCAGGCACTGAACTAGCGTCACTAAAACTTAAGAGTCAATTAAACATGGTATATCTATGATAGCTTTCAGTGAATAACACAAAATAATATATAGTAATAATTAAAATTTCAGCCCTAAATGTATTAGTTTATAGTAATTTTTTTAAATAATAAAATCAGCAAGAAAATTATACTGTCTATTCAAAGTATATCTAATCTAAGTGTTAATGTAGTCCAGTAAAAACTAGAAAAGTTATGATAACCAGTATGAACAAAGAAAATGCAGTTTTTCATCACAACATACTAGTCAGGTAGAAATAGGCCAAAAATGGGCCTTGCCTTGCAAACATTCAGGTAACCCTGATTTTTGGATACGTTGCATAAGTTGACCCTCTAGTGAAAAAAACAAGTTTGACCTTCTAGACCTTGTGCGTTTTTCACCCTATTGGAAAAAAAAAAAAAAAAAAAAAAAAAAAATCGGCACTTTTTTCGATTTTTTTTTAGCAACTCTCAGTGCATTTTACAGAAAAATAACTTTTACCATTTTGTAGAGGATAAAATTGTCTACAACATGCACTATTCATGTTTGTAAATTGCCCAAACAGGAGGCGAGATACGTAGATACCAAAATATTTGTAAATTTATAAATACCATCTACAAACGTTGGCTGTTGCATTTCCGAAGAGAAATTTGTCAGAAAGTGACACACGCCATATGAAGAACGTCGACCGAAAATTTAAGAAACATTTTCAAAAGCAAAAACTTAATTTGTATCATTTCTTCATTGATATTGTTACTAACTGTTGTAATGGAACTTTTTCACAAACAATAAAATCAACTCAACCCTTGCTCAAAGTGAACATTACAAATACCTTGTGTACAAAATCTGTGCACATAGCATGAAAAATTTTCTTGCACGAATGTTTAAAAAATAACAAAACAATTTATGATTTACGATACTTTTGGAGAGATGAAAATAACACGCTCCATGCAAGCATTATCGGGCTACAAATTTCTGCAACAGGATATAAAATAAATCTGTAAAATGTGTTCGAGTGAAACAATGTAATATCTTACAATAATGTCTCTTCATTCTGTTCTAATTTTTCTGTATTGATTCATCAGTAAATGTTTTGTTTAAAAACTTGTACTTTATATCTGTTTCTTGTTTACTAATATAGAATAATAAAATGTGCTTTTAAAAAAATTGTGTTTTACATTTGTTTTTTAACAATCTTTTATTAATTAAAACATTCTTTGAACCAAAAATGGACATTAAAAACGACCATTTTATAAAAAGTGTCAAATATATCAAAAGACACCATAGATCCATCTAAGCAATGGTATTGCACAAGTACCCTAAAATGTATGCTTTGTTATAATACATCAAACTGTATTTTCTATGGTATTCAATTTATTTTTCTTTGTTCCGTGTTTTTTCCGAAGCAGATGACTTCATCCCCTCATGCAGTTAAGATCGTGGCTTATGTAATAAAAGAAATATAACATACTAGCTGACCCGCCCGGCGTTGCCCGAGCCCTTGTAATAAACTTAAATCTCTTAAAAAACGGAACTCTGGCCACGGTCTACGATGGCTTCGGAACCTTATACCCGGCATGCTCGTACGCTCTAGACAATCTTTTATTTCCCCCTACCACCGGCAGGGAGCATTCGGTTCTAAACAAACCTCTTTCCGAACGAACTTCTGAGACAGGTCCCCGCTGCCTACGTTACTGTATAGTAGGCGCACTACAAAATTGAGCTGGTTTCGAGAAGATTGGAACATTATTAGCCCAGTTATTGCAATAAGGCACAGTTAGAGAAAATAACCTTGAGTGAGGTGCCGAGGGAAGGGGATGTTCGAGTGTCCTTCAGAAAATGACAAATTAGGAGACCCACTATGCATGCATAAAATTTCGTTCGTTTTGTTAAGCTAGGAACTTAATTACAAAGTTGGCTTAAACTCTTATTTGTAAATAGTGATAACCACTACTCATAAATTTAATTTAATGTTATAAAGGGTGACTATTAAGTTAAATATAATGTTTGGAATCACTTGCGTTGAAATCGGAAAGATAGTTGCTGATATATAGAAACGGAGCATAGTTAAAGAAAAATCCTCTTGCAAGAGGGGCCGTAGGGAGGGGGGGTGTTCAAGTACCCTTCAGCAAATGACTAATTAAGAGGAGCATTATGCATCTTTCGAAATTCGTTCGTTTGCTTAAGCTAGGAACTTAATTACAAATTTGGCTTACCCAATTATTCAGAAATAGTGGTAACCGCTACTCATAAATTTAGTTTAATGTTATAAAGAGTGACTATTAAGTTAATCATAATGTTTGGAATCACTTGCGTTGAAATCGGAAAGATAGTTGCTGAGATATGGAAACGGAGCATAGTTAGAGAAAAATCCTTGCAAGAGGGGCCGTAGGGGAGGGGGGGGGGTGTTCAAGTGCCCTTCAGCAAATGACTAATTAGGAAGATCACTATGCATCTTTCAAAATTCGTTCGTTTGCTTAAGCTTTGAACTTAATTACAAATTTGGCTTAAACTATTATTCGTAAATACTGGTAACCGCTACTCATAAATTTAGCTTAATGTTATAAAGAGTGACATTTAAGTTAATTATAATGTTTGGAATCACTTGTGTTGAAATCGGAAAGATAGTTGCTGAGATATGAAAACGGAGCATAGTTAGAGAAAAAAACCTTGAAGGTATGGGCGGGGGGGAGGGGTTGTTCAAGTGTCCTTCGGCAAATGACTAATTAGAAGGACTACTTTGCATCTTTCAAAATTCGTTCGTTTCCTTAAGCTTTGAATTTAATTACAAATTTGGCTTAAACTGTTATTTGTAAATAGTGGTAACTGCTACTCATAAATTTAGTTTAATGTTATAAAGAGTGACTGTTAAATTAATTATAATGTTTGAAATCACTTGCGTTGAAATCGGAAAGATAGTTGCTGAGATATGGAAACGGAGCAGAGTTAGAGAAAAAACCTTGAAGGACGGGCCAGGAAGGGGGGGGGGGGGGGGGGTTGTTCAAGCGGCCTTCAGCAAATAACTAATTAATAGGATCTCAATACATCTTTAATGATTGATTCATTTGGTTAAGCTAGGAACTTAATTTGAAATTTGGCTTACACTATTATTCAGAAATTCTGGTAACTGCTTTCTAGAAATACACCTTGAAGCTTAAATGTAATCAGACCCCTGCCCCTCTTCATTCCCGCAAATATAAAAAAGAATCTGTTAAATAAAGTTTTCAGTATTAACAATCTCCATCATAATAATAAATGTCATGTAAAAAAAAAAAAAAACTTAAACCCGAGTAATTGTCATGAACAGGGCTTTACAAATTTGATAAAATCTGATAGCCCGAAAAAAATACTAGTCGCCAGTAAAAAACATTCCCCATCCCCACCCCCTCCCCTTCCCTTTCATTAATTTACAAAAACACAAAAGTTTTTTTTATGAAGTAATTGAGAAAAAAATAATAACAAGCATAGTTTTGAATTATTAGTTACATAGTTTAGAAAGATAATATAAACTATATTTTCTAATAAAACTTATAATCACTTATATTATGTTGACAACTTATATAAACACAAAAATCAGATTTGAAGTTTAAAAAAAAAAAAACTCGAGCATTTTTTAGCATGGTATCCAATTTTAGATGCCACAGAGACGGATTGACACTATTTCTTACTCTTTTATTGAAATATCTTCTCTCCCCCACATTCTAATCACGTGACATATACTACCTAGCTATAGCTGAAAAGAATGGTGTTTTCTGTGCATGAGTTGGAAAATGCCTTTTAAATTTAGTTCTTCCATTAAAAGTACGTGAGAAGAGGGAGATCACTGCTTGCACGAGTAGGGGTGGGGGAGAGAAAAAATGCCATTTGTACTCATTTCTTATTATGTCAGTTTTTTTTTTTTTTTTTTTACAGAAATCACCCCGAAAGATCAAATTATTTTGGTCGCCAGATCAAAAAACTTGGTGGCCAGTGGCGACCTGGCGCCGGCATTTGTTAATCACTGGTCATGAAGAAAAATGTGCGTGGAAAATATTTCAATCAGTGGGACGTATGTGTAATTTGTCATGTACAGGTGGCACGACATTCGCATGGCTCCTCTACGCTGATAACTTCAATCTATATTGACACTATTTAGTTAGAAATCCTTATTTATGCATCGCTACTCTGGTTTATTTAATTACTTCTGTGAAGAATCGATGCAACCAACCAGTGAACCAACCAACCCAAGAGAATAAAAGTGTATTTTTTAATGAGAGTTCTTTGTGCATTTTAATTAATATTTCAGAAAGTAATTAAAATATTAAAATTCTGAAGTAATGGTGCACCAGGAGAGGGTTTGGACTACCTAAATCTAAATTTCCAGCCTTCTAGGTGGGCTAAATTTTCCTAGCCATCGCCAACAGACACACACACAGAGCGAAACTTTCTTTTATTAGTATAGATAATTACGTATGCCACGGTTAAAATAAGATTGTTAATATTTTTTCTCGTCATGCCTTTTAGTATCTTCGATCTGTTTTTACTGTAACTTTGGTGGAATAAATAAGATGATATTCTGGCTGGGATAATGTTTGCAGATATTTGTAACCTTAATTTTTCATTAGAAGTTTAAACCTGCATCTAAGAAATATTAGAAGATATTGCTAAAAATATGTATTTTTTATTTATTCTATGTTTTTCCAAAGTGGATGACGTTAGAGATCTGCACGGGCCGGACCAAGGCCATGCTTTTTTCTGAAGGCTCGGGCCGAGCCGGGCATAGGGGCATAGTGATTACTCTTTACGCGCCGGAGAGGGCCTTACTTTTTTCCTGAAGGATAAGGCCGTGCTTTAAATTATTTTTTCCGAACAGAGCCGGGACTGGTTTAATTCTTCCTCGTCTTCACGCCCCAAAATTTTCAGTCCTGGTTTTGACCTGTATGAAAATTATTGTCTCGGCGTGGCCTGGTCCATTCGAAGGTCAGCAAAATAAGACGTGGCACAAAAATCTTTGCAAAACATGCATACATTTTTAAATCGCCATTATTCTACAATTAAACATTAAAATTTATTCTTTTTAAAGAATAGTAGATTTGTACATTTCTTAAAATATGACTAAATTAAAATACAGTAAAACGTGTGAAAAAGGACCTGCTTATGACGGAATCCTGTCTTAAACTGAAAAATGTGTTGATCCATGAAAAATGAACCCATTAATTCCTAAAAAAAGAATATATAATGCATTTACACCTGCTAAGAAGGCAAAACTGTCTATAACTCTTTTTTTCTTCCCTATGCAATTCCATCTTAGAAGATTTTAGTGTATAGCATTTTTCTGATCAGTGTTCTGATGACACTTCAATAAATGGAATATGGATTAACAATATTAATTATAACTTAAACACATACATACAACAAATAGAGATTTATTAAAAAAATAAATATTCCAGGTTGTGGCACTTCTATAAAAATGAAGATTATAAAAATGAAAAAAAAAAAAGGTCTAAGATAGGAATTTGTTAGATCTCCTCCTACGAGGCAAATTTTTAACCAAATAGACGTAAAAATCAATGTTTTGTAGAAATTCAATCGGGCCAAGATTTTAACTTTTTTCCGGGCCGGGCCTAACTTTTAGCTTTTATACCGGGCTGGGCCTAACGTTTAACTTTTAAATTGGGCCGGGCTGGGCCGAACTGTTAATTTTTGCATCGGGCCGGGCCGGACTGAATTTTTTTTGTATGGGTTGGGCCGGGCCTGGAAATTTCGGCCCGTGCAGACCTCTAGATGACGTCATCCTCTAATGCACGATTGATACTTTTTTTTCTCATGCATACTTTAAAAAAAAAAAAATTATATTGAGATTTTAATCTGGTTTTTATTTAATTTTTACATGTGTGTCACTTATCATTTATTTGTTTTCCATGTTTCATTAAGGCTGTGTATATGCGAACTGAAAAATTTTCAACTGAGTGAAAAGTGTCCAGGCCAAGAGTCAAATACATGACTTCTGTATTAATGTGATATTGCTCTACCGACTGCACTATCTTGAACAACACAATTCACTCAGGCAAGCTTTCGACATTAACACCTGTTCTACAACATCATACAGCTCAACAGATTAAACATAAGGTAAAAGAACTCTATTAAATGATATGAATACATACTATAGGTGCAGATTTCCTTTCGCCAGTCGCCACGTGGCGACTAATTTTTTTGCTTTGGCCACTAACTTTCGATGCCTAGGTCGCCAAGTGTTTTACAGGAATGCGCCTTTCCTGCCAAACAGCAGATTTCAGCTTTTTTAATCAAATTTGCGGATTGTCATTTATACTTCCGAGATATTTAACACATTTTTTCTTTTTTCTATTGTTCATAATTAAAAACATATGATTGGATATGGAGGCTGCAATTCCACTGATTCGCAAATTTCACGTTTTCTTCTTTAAAAAAAAAAAAAATCTACGATGTCCACAGAATCAGAAAAAAAAAAATGTTGATATGTGTCTCGCGAATCACCTCTGTGGTGACGGCATACCGCAATTAGGCCGTGACGCAGAAAAATTCGTACTGAGAAGAAAATAATTTTGGGCCCACTCATTAAATTCGTAGCTCTAGGATTTTTAGCTCTGAATTTCGCCAATCTGTCGCGGAAAAAAAAATTGCGAGTTTCGTCAAATGATCACGAAATAAAACAACGAAATTCATCAATTGCTCGTGGATTAAAACTACGAATCTCATCAAGTGGTTGCGGAAAAAAAAAACACTAATTTTATCAATCGATCGCAAAAAAAAAAAAAATGTGAATTTCATCAATTGGTCGCAAAAAGAAAATTCAAATTTCGTTAATCAGTTGAGGAAAAAATAGTGAATTTCGTCAATTAGTTGTATAAAAAAGTGAATTTCGTCAATCAGTTGGAGAAAAAAATCGCAAATTTCGTCCTTAAGTCGTGGTAAAATAGTGATTTTCATTGAACAATCGCGAAGTTCGTCCAGGAGTCGCGATAAGAACTTGAAAATCGGCGATCGGTCCCAAACATTGTAATTTATTGTCTCCATAAGGATAAAAAAAAACTCTAATAAATCCTTAAAAAAATCCCCTTGCCAACGAAAGCTGCAATGAGGCTTATAGTGTTCGATCTTTCTCCATCATCCTTGAAAATGTCAGAAATTGTGAAATTTATTTCATTAAAATCTAAAACCTAAATGAAAATAAATCTTTTCATATTTTTTCATATATATATTTAATTCTGATTTTAATAGACATATTTTATGCAAATTCCTATGTTGAGTGTTTATTTTCAGATGTTAAATACTTTGGGGGAGGAGTTTATCTACAGAACAAAAAACTTTAGATAATCGTTTGTTCATAAAATACTCAAGCTAATGGAGAAAAAAATATTGTTTTTATGCGTTTGTTTCACAAAGTGGCCACTGGATTTTTCAGGTTTAGGAGCCACTGGCTCCTTCAAGATTTTGGGAATCTGCACCTATAATACATACTTATCAATTTTATCTCAATCAGCAGTCAGAAAAACTACTTTTCTTTGCACCAAACTGCAAAAAAGATTTGTAATACAGTCAACTGCTACAAATTCGCACAGCTTGGGACCAAAGGTTGTGCAGATTATAGGTCATTACTTTGTTTAAATTTTTTTTCTGTTATAATTTTACAGTAAATTAATTACTAATGCATAAATTAATTGGTAAAAAAAGAAAGCTATTGTAACAGTGTTATTTAATTAAAAACACATTATATTTAAGGAAAAATTTAAATTTTATTTTACAGTTTCTTTTGTTTGTTTCTATAATATTCAAACATAGTATTAATTGTTTGAGAACTTTGACTTTTGGTCTAGTATTTTTTCTTGGAGTCTATGTACTGTCATTATTTCTTATTCCGAGACAAAACTGTTTTTGATGAAAATCCAGATATTTATAACCCATAGCCAAACCCTGTTCAAGAGCTACTTTTCACCTTTATCATCATACTCTGTGTCAGAATTATACTATTTTCAGTAGAGTTTAACACAGTAGTACTTATAACGTCATCATCTGTAAAACTTTATGTAACTGGAGATTCAACTTTGGAGGACATCTATTCAATTATATTTTCTCTATTCAAGAAATCAGGTACAACAGTTAGTGAATTTTTTGCAATTAACACAAAAGTTTTGCAGATTTCTGCTTTGCACTATCCAAACCGAAGCGACCAAAGTCAATATCATTACCATTAGTCTATAAATAAAGATGCTGATCCAAAATTATGCCTTGCACCTACTAAAGTGTCTTTGCATACAGAGTCCCATGCATTAGCCAAGAGAAAAATACAGTCCTTAATTAAAAATTGCCTTCTATACTCCTCCAAATTAGCAGATACATCAGAGGTTATAATTTTGCACATATATTCCATTTTGTATTGGCATTTCATGCTATGAATAACTTCCTGATCTACTGGCTGAATAAGAGGAGTTTTATTCAGAGTTAAATATAACAGATGTTGTTTTGTAATATTTTTGGATGTGCAACACAATTATCTATGAGCAATAATATTTTACAGTTTACAGGTAAACTGACCTTTGTACAATGTATACAGTAATGTATTTCTTTTACAAAATAGTTTTCAAATCATTTTCTGAAAATTTAGTGGGTGATCCATGCTTTTTTATTGTTACAATAGGCAAAAAAAAAAAAAATCTTGATTTTTGACCTTTTTTTTAATTTAAAAAATAAAGTTTTATTTTATTGAAATGTCAAAATTTAAGGGGGAAAAAAACTGGATACTGATTGTCGATCAAAATGCCAATTCACTTTGAATTTTTCTTACAAAGTTAAAGGTAACTGAATTTTCACTCTTTACTTCTGAAACTGTGTGCAGATTATAGGGTTGTGGATTTGAGACCGTACAATCAACATTTATATATAGTTACATAAAAAATGTCGTTAGACTACAGATTATTTTTTGTTGTTCAGTAATTTAAAAATACTCATTATATGTCGACCAAGGCCATTCAACATTAATTTCTTCTGTCATAATATCAATCATAATATCAAAAGAATAATAAATCTGTAAGTAAAGAAATTTAAATCCAGCATTAAAACATGAAAATCTAATAATGAGTAAGTAGGCGAATGTTGCAAGCAAGAAAGTTAATTTCATGGTGGGTCAGCACTGAGTTTTACCAGCAAGTGTTAATTAAAAAAAAAAAGCTATGATGTTATATGATGCGTTTTTAAACACTGCAGCTGAGATTTGTCGCTAACACTTAGAAATTGTTGCACAGAGCATAGTTTGTACAAAAGCAAGTTACGATCATGTAATTTGTAGAATGGCATATATATATATATATATATATTTGAAGTAATGTTAAAAGTAGCATGAGTGTTCACTACAAACTAATCATTTTTTGTATTGCACAACTTGTTACATTACATTTTTCCAAATGTAGCATGTTACACTCTACCAACTACTAGAAAACGTATAATTTTATTACTTGTAGTGAGCTACATCCAACGACTGATCTCAATCATATGAATGAAGAAATCGTGCAAGTTGGAACTTTTCCAACTGAGTGAAAAAGTGTCCAGGTCTGTGAAATAAGAAGTTTACAAAATCACAAATGATGCCCAGCTAAAAGAAAAGTACCAATCTAAACATAATTATTAAAATAAAATATTATTACCAACCTAAGTTCCTTATCAATATCCCCTATTTCAATGAGCGACTTCTTCACTTTCTCTTCATCTTTCTGATATTCTTCAAGAAGTTGCAATCTTTTTATCTCATCTTTATATGCATTTTCACATTCTTTAGTTTTAGCATCTAGATCCTTAATTTTTTTTTCAAGATTTTTAATTTCCGTATTTATAAGCTCTTGTTTAGGTGATGAAAGTATCAATTGGGAGAGTTCTTCAAGATTTTCCCTTGCTTTGACAATATGAAGTTCGGCAGCACTCTGAAACAAATTGAATTGCATCAAAGTCATTTTATTATAAATTCAATTATTATTGAGTGGAAAACATTTTTAGAGAAAATTTTACGAAATTCTTAGAATATTAATAATAATAAAAAAATAAAAAACTAGAATAACTCAAGATTCCAAGATCATAAATATTCATCATAACAATTAAATTAAAAAGTGCAGAGTATAGAGCAGTGGTTTTCAATCAATAGGCTGCAGCACACATGTATGCTGAGACTGTGAGAGGATCTTATGTGTTCTGAAAATATTTTAAATGAATGCATTAAATTATCTTTTCATTATTAGGCATGAATATCCAAATATGTTCGTTGCAGAATTTTGTTGAGTCATTTGAAATTTTATGAAAATCAAATCAAAACTTAAAAAAAAAGATATTAATAAAAGTTTTCTTCATTCTATTAAATACTATCATACGAAATTAATTCGATGATATCCCATGATAGGCAAGGATTCTAGGTTGTCATGGTGATTACATTGAATTTAAGAGGGAGTCATTATTTCCGTATCACTGAATTTAAAAACTGAATTTGTATACTAGAATTGTTTAATTATAGCAATCCTATAATCTACTCACAGTTTTTTGGATAGATGTTTCTGGAGAAATAGATATTAAATGGAAAAAGACTCTAAATATGGATTTCAAGTTCTGAAATTTTCAAAGCTAGGCTTAAGTTTCCCGTTGTAATTTTCAGTAAATGTTATCAAAAAATAAAATGTTGCCAACTTAAAATGTATTTATTTTATTATGGAAATTAATCATATCATAATAACAGACAATATAATTAATTTTTTCAGTGAAATAATAATGATTTTTTTTACATTGTCTTGTATTGGATATTTGCGCATAGTATAATTTTAATGTAATAGAATTGTAATTAATTGTTCGTAAAAGTGTATTGAAACTTAATTTCATAAAATAAAATTAATATCTATAATATGAAAATCTGCACATAAAATAAATTTTGTATTCATGCATTTTTGCATAAGAGTACAACAACTATTGTACGAAGATCTGAATATTTATAAAACTAGTTATAGTACAAACTCACACTTGTCATACAATCATTTGTCACGCATGATGTACAATTTCGAGTTTTTTTTAAAAAAATCAATTATAGAAAATACAATCTACTAATGTAAAATTTCAAAAAATTATAGAAAATAGGTTGTATTATTGTAAAATAGTTTCCAAAGTTTGAAATTGCGACAACAATGGGTTCATAGGGTAAATAATTTTGAAAAAAGGCATTTTTCATCAATTTCAAGTATGACACAATACAATATAATACAATATGATATAATATAATGCACTACAACAGTTCAAACATAAACTTTGTACAAAATTGTCAAATTATTTGTAAAGTAACATAAGACCTTACCAATACATGTCCTTTAACACTTCTTACTATTGAATTTAGTTGAATAATGACTTGTTAGTTTTGAAAATGCAAAATGTAATTTTGTGATAAAATATATATTATCACAGTTGGTGTCAGAGGATCTACTGAACACAAAACATCCATGAAAGGTATCCATAGCATATGTGGCTTGCTAGAATACAAAAATGATGGAGATGGACATAAGACTTCAATGTGTATATCACTGCTCTATATGACAACCATTGGACGTTTCTTTACATCATGGATAAGGATAAAGAACGTGATGAACTTAAGATTACATTTTTGCATCCACATAGGCCATCTCCATCATTTTCTTATCTTAGCAAGCCAGATGAGCTATGGATATCTCTCATGAATGTTTTGTGTTCAGTTGATCCTCTGACACACTGAGGGAATGTATATTTTATCACAAAATGACATTTTGAAAATCATTAAGTCATTATCCAATTAAATTCAATAGCAAGAAGTATTAAATTACATGTATTGGTAAGGTCTTATGTTACTTTACAGAGAATTTGACAATTTTGTACAAGGTTTATATTTGAACTATTGTAGTGCATCATATATTATATTGTATCATAACTAGAAATTGATTAAATATACCTTTTTTAAAAATTATTTTCCAAATGAGCCAATCTATTGTTGTCCCATTTTCAAACTTTGGAAACTATTTTACAATGATGCAACCTATTTTCTATAATTTTTTGAAATTTTATATTAATAGATTGTATTTTCTGTAATTGATTGGGAAAAAAGAAAAAAAAAATTCACAATTTAAATTAATTTTTTTTCCTTAACACATATTTTGTTACATACCATGTTAAAGTCAAATTTTTATGGACATATTGATATACTTGAAACTGATGAAAAATGTCTTTCTTAAAAAAATATTTCTTCTATGAACCCATTATTGTCTCATTTTACATTTTCTGTGTTCTACTATTGTCTCACTTTACTTCTATAATTTTTTGAAAAGTTTTTTTTATTATTATTTGTTTTATAAATAAAATTTGAATTTATTCTTTTTTACAAAATTAATCCTGTTGCATAAAGTAAAATTTTTATGGATTATTATATCAGACTTGAAATTGATGAAAAATGCCTTTAAAAAAAAAAAAAATTATTTTCCCTATGAACCCAGTCCTATTTTCAAACGTTGGAAACTGTTTTACAATAATACAACCTATTTTCTATAATTTTTTGAATTTGTTTAAAAAATTGTTTTACATTTTTTTTTTTTTTTTTTTACAACTTCTATTATGTTGCATATTATATTAAAGTTAATTAAAAATGCAGCAACATGACACTTCTTTCACCTTCCTATCTTAATTAGGAAAGATTTTATGACAACTAGAAAACCTAGCAGACTAGCATTTTTTGACAATTCGAGAAGTTTATATAGCCATATTTTCAAAACAAACTGATATTTTTCAAAAACATTAGGTATTTTTCTTAGTCTATATAAATACTATAGAGTACCGGTAAAAGATATTGGCAGTTCAAGGACAAACGTCCTGCAGCCCCGCAACTCTTATCTTAAGTCAGTAACTATGGTAACAGCTCACGTGACGGATTGCCCGTTCTCATTTTCTCCACCCCACTTGAGACTGAACGAGAACGAGCGAGAGATCTTCTGCTTTGTTTGATTCGTACTGTCTTTGATTTTCTGTTCAGTTTGCTTTCTTTTAATTATGGCTGCTAGTCCTGATATTAGAAAACAGTCGAAGAACGTTGTTTATCATGTATATCAGTATTTGAAAGAGCTTGTTGCTTCCAATCCTTTTAAGGACTAAACCTTACCCAAGGCTAAAAAATAAAAAGAAAGTTTCACTTTAAAACACATACTTTAAATCAAGCATTTATCCCACTTCCCCGAAAGATTTGGAGGCAAAAAAATTCAGAATGTAAAATGAATTATACTTCCCCCCCCCCCCCCCGCGCCCCTATTTAAATATTTTTTGTCGTCGTTTTAAGGGTATTGGTCAGTCAGATCTCAAATTCCCGGAATCCAATCTGAATATATTACTCGCAACATTCATGAAAGCACTTCCCTCCATGAAAACAAAATACATGAAGTTTTTCTTACCCAAATTTCAATAAATGGAACAACGATTTGAGTTCTTTCATAGAAACAAGGCATTTTTTAGAAAATGCTGTTAAAAAAGTCGCAAAACACATAGTTGTAAGTTTGCATCCCTACACTTGACGATTTCGGAACTAATATTGTAATATGAAATTGAATTACACCTACCTCCCCCCCCCCCCCCACACACACACATCACACCAAGAACAGGAATTATTTTAGATTTATACAGAATGAATTTACGCTGTGCCATTTACAGTGGTGCGATTTGGTTGAACCACACTTACCTCCCCCCCCCTCTTTAAATATTTTTTGTCATTGTTTTAAGGGTATTTGGTCAGTGAGATCTTAAATTCCCGGAATCAAATCTGAATATATTACTCGTAACATTCATGAAAGCACTTCCCTCCATGAAAACAAAATACATGAAGTTTTTCTTACTCAGATTTCAGAAAATGCTGTTAAAAAAGTCACATTAAAACAGATAGTTGTAAGTTTGCATTTATCCCTTCACTTGAAGATATCGGAACTAATAATGTAATATGAAATTGAATTATACTATCAACAACATATGAAATAACAGCCAATGAAATTTAAATTTTATAATAATTCCAACATACTTAAAATTATTAAATTACTTTTGAGTTACATTATTTCTTTTTATATTGTTATTTTTAAACTCTTGGTCCCAAACTGTGCACCTGCCAAAAAAAAAAACACCTGCCAGTTTCATGCATTTACGAAGAAAAATGAATTTAAAAATGTGTCAGAAAAAAATAGCTTGTTTGGATTTGAGACCGTTTTGAATGCCACAGTAACTCACTCTTGCATGGGGAAACTTGTTTCTGAGAAAGTGCAGTGGGGAAAAAAGAGACGAGAGGCTTGCGTCCTGCAGTGCCATGGCAACGGAGAGATAAGAAAGCAGGACTTTTGTCCTTGAACTGCCAATATCTTTTACCGGTACTATAACTATGTGCCACAGTTCATTAAAATCTGAGATGGTGAGGTAAAATTTCTCCATAAAGTGTGTTAGACTTGGAATGACTCGATTGTTAATTAAAAAATCGAGAACAATTGCCATCATAGAAAATAACAATCAAGATGTTCTACAATTGATTAGTTATGAGAAGCTACAAAAAACAATAGAAAAATTTAGTGATTGTCGTGACAGGAAATGATATATCGTTGACGGGCGATTGCAGGATTATTCTACCATTGTAACTTGTAATATTCTTTTATAAGAATTTCAAATGTACGATAATGTTGGTAAAGCAATGTTGGCCCTTTTCATACAAAAAAAATTGGGTTGGATTATTTTAGTAAATTACTTAAAGCTTCACAGTGTTCACATGCCAAAACTTTTTGCTTAGGGCTTGTGATGGTTCTAAATCCTCATGACTCCATCCACTGGTTTGGTCATTAGATGCACTACATTGTCAAAAAGTCTTTACCTTCTGGCAATTATTATCTCTGTTTTCACTTCTCTAGGAAACAGCTCAAAGAGTTGTGCAGAAGAGCATATAGTTTTGGTAGTGGCGATGTCAGACTTACCACATATCTGGTTTAAATTATAACTTCACAATGAAATGTATTGGCTTTTCCAATCTTTTTTGTTACTAATCAGTTAGAAGGCATAAAGGTTTATGTTATTCAGTTCTATAGGGGCTTTGGGATACAGTTCCGGCTTTGGTGTCTGTTTTTGTCCTTTTTTTTTCTCTCTAGCTTCTTCTGTCTTATCACCCTGGGTTGCAACACCAGAGTACATTTATCCTTCAGTGCATGCATATGTAAGGACCACTTTCTTCTTTTGGTTCCTTTTCCCCTCGTTTTTTTCAACTGTTTTTCAATTGAACCTTACAATATAGATTTTCTGTTTTCATTCCTCACTGCTCTTTTCTCCTCCTTCCTCTTTCTTTTTTCTGAATTATCATGGCCCTGACAGTTGCCCTTACTTTATCTCTTGGACCCTCCCTACCTTTACATATATTTTAAATCTATCTTTACCCATCACTTCACTTTGCTTGTGGGGTATCCATTAGGTTGTCGCCCTTAAATCTGCCTTCATTATTACAATAGGATCCTTAGTTTATGTGATATTAAGGGCTTTTGCCCCTCATTTTCAAATTATCCCTTTTTATATTGTCTTTCTATTCTGAGTTTTTACCTATATAAGCTCATGGGCCTATGCCCTATTTTTCCCTAAATTTCAATTTCATTCAGACAACTTTTCTAAGCTTTAGAAGATTTTTGCTCCCATCACCATGTGGTGCTGTTACTTTTTTAGTTTTCTTGTCTAATTATTTTGATTTTCATGCAACTTTTACCTTTGTACCTATATTCCTATCCTCCTCTACTTCATTTTAGTTCTCTTCTCCAGTAGAGAGCACTGTTTCTTCTCCTTTTTATTATCTTATTAGTATCTGGCCTCCTTTAGGTAGTTCTACTTGCATCTTATATCATTAACCATGAAAATCCCCCCCCCTCCCCTTTATTTTTACGTATCATCTTCTGTGGTATAAGGCACTATTTTATTTATTTATTTATTTGACATATAAGTTGGTTCTTACAATATAGAGTAAACATTATCTAAATATTAGATGATGAATAATTGAATACTAAACATTGATTAATAAACGGAAAAATAATAATAAATAAAACTTATTAAAACTTCAATTTTTAACATAAATATTTAGGTCAATAATTGAAATTTTAACAAGTTTTTATTATTGAGCTCTGCAAAGCGAAGCTCTTATGTGGCAATGGCAATGGTTTCTTTGTAACTCAACTACTCTTAAACTGTTCGGCCAATGACCATCTAATTCAGCACGGTGATAGATGCCATCGCCATCAGTGTTTTTGGAAAGAAAATTGACATAAATAATGTCTCTGAAGAATAATTACAGATCAAAAGTGCCATAGACTTAACATTAAAATATCTTCTTAAAATTTTCGAATATTTTTTTTTTCTTGTTGTCACAAAAAGAAACTGTATGAACAATACCAATATTATACAGCAAAAACATGTCCATGAGTAAAACTGACGTCATATGGATGATGGAACCTGAATAAAAAATTTTGCTTTTATGGAAATTTATTAACTTCTAAACATCACACAATTTAAATTTTTACACCATCAAATAGGGAAAAGAATGTACTTTCAAGTGCAATTCGTTTGAAAACTGTATCTCAATTTACTGAGATTTTATTGGTTATAAAATTATTTTCAAGTTTAAAAAAAAAAAAAAAAAAAAAATCTATCTCTACCACATACAGCTTGTTTATGGAAAATTGACAAAACATTTGCACTTAAAACAATATAAATAGTTCAGTATTTGTATCCAGCTGATATTTCCATGACAAAATTAAAACGTCATCAATAAATAAATAAAACACAAAGTTAACATATGTAATCAAACTAGGTACTTAAACACTGAAATAATCAGAATCAAGAAAGTTTCTTTAAATAGTGACATCTTTGGCAATTTTGCCTATTATCTCAAATGTGAGACTAATATCTTTTGGAAAATGATGTCATTTTCATGTAAGATTCAATTTTTATGAGAGAAAATGTAAGTTTCCATTTAAAAGTAATGCCATATAAAATAGAATTTTACTAAATGCTACGACATTTGGTTAAACTTTTTGCATTTTGTTTGGCAAAGAATTCATACATTTTTCACGCGCCAAAGAAAATGTGCATTCTTCTCATTTATAAAGTTCAGGGATTTTATTATGATTGCATCACACTAAACCCATTATTTCAGATTGTCATTTAATAATTTATGGGTGTGAATGCACAGAGCTCTATTATTGTGATTGCCGTATTTTTAGAATATTGTATTTTCATATATTTTACTACGAAATGTCCCCATGGTTAACACAGTTTGTTATTAAACAAAAGATGCTATCTTGAGAAAGGAAATATAAAACAGATTACAGTAATATATTTAAACAAACAATATAAATTTTAATAACAATGAAAGATTCCAATTTGCCTACTGTTAGTCATAGTTTTTGATAACCAAAAACTTTAGTAAAGCTATTGCAGATAAACTGTTGCTGTTAATATGTCAATGTTCATTTCAAATACAAAAATTATCAATGTCAGGCTTGACAACATCAAATGAATGTTTTCTTGCCCAGCTCAATTTTGTGTAGGTTCTGCATGTGTTTCCCTAGTTTTTTTTTTTTTTTTTTTTTTTTTTTTATGTTTATTCATCATCTAATATTTAGATAATGTTTACTCTAAGTCCTAAAAACACACAGTAATGTAAAATAGGGGGAAAAAAAAAAGAGCATTTAATGGAAAACATGAGAATTAGAAAAAAATATGGAAAAAGTATGCATGGACAATGACCTAAGATGCAAATAGAACTAGCAAAAGGAGGCCAGATATTAGTAAGATAATAAAATGGAAGAGTGCCCTCTACGAGAGAAGATGGGAACTAAAATGAAATTGAGGAGAAATGATTATAGGTACAAAGGTGAAAGTTGCATGAAAATAAGATAATTAGAAGACAAGAAAACAAAGAAATACAATGTGTTCAGTAACAAAAGTGCCATCTGGTTGTAGGGGCAGAAATCTGCTAAAGCACAGAAAAGTTGTCTGAATGAAACAAATTTAGGGGATGATAGGACATAGGCCCAGGAGCTAAAAAGGTAAAAACCCAGACTAGAAAAACAATATAAAAAGAGAAAGAGGGCGACAAAAGCCCTTAATATCTCAGAAACTAAGGCCCCTATTGAAATAACTAAGGTAGATTTAAGGACGACAACTTAATGGTACTAGTTTGGGATACACCACAAGCAAAGTGGAGTGAAATGTAAAGATAGTGTGAAAATATAAGGGTAGGAAGGGGCCAAGAGGGAATAAAGTAAGGCAAGCTATCAGGGCTGTGATAATGGAGAACAAAGGGGGGAGGAGAAAATAGGAGTAAGGGATGAAAAAAAGAAAATCTATATGAGAGGGGTTAAGTGAAAAACAGTTGGAGCGGGGGGACATAAAAAAGAGACGGAAAAAGAAAGTGGCCTCTATAGAAAATGCATATGCATACAACTGAAGGATAAATCCACTGTGGGCAGTGACCCAGGGTGATAAAACTAGAAGCTAGTGAGAAAAGAAAAAAAAAGACCCCAAAATCAGAACTGTACCTGAAAGCCCCTATGGAACTGAATAACATAGACCATTATGCCTCCTAACCAATATCAGTCACTAACAAAAAAGATTGGAAAAGCCAATACACTTCATTGTGAAATTATGACTTAAACCAGAAACGTGCAAGGCTGAAATCTTCACTGCCGAAACTGTATGCTCGATGCAACTTTATGAGTTGCGTCTCAGGAGATGGGAAGCTAACAAAACTATGGGGGAAATATGACATAAACCTATTGTGTCTGACTTTGATAGTTTGATAGACTGTCTGGAATTGTCCATCCCTTCTTAAAAAGATCAGATCGGATATGAATAACAATTGGTAGTCATAGAGAAACAACTGACACAATTGAAAACAATCCAGATAATCAATAAACATATCTCATCATTGCCTAACACTAATAAAAACTTTTTTGTTTGAAATACACATGATAATCATCTAAATGGAAATTAAAATATTAATATTCAACAAACATGCATTACATATTTATTTATATGTAACTAAACTTTATCCAATTTTAGGTAGAAGGCAAAAACAAATATTGATGCTTACTATTTGCTCCTTCAAATGAACTTCTTTTAACTTCAGTTTCATGTATTCTGCTTGTATGTTTTCCTAAATTTAAATACATGAAAACTTTAAAAATTTTAAATATGAAATTAACTCTAGAAAATACAGATGTTATAAAAAGTAAATATCTTACAGATTCTTTTGCAAATTTCGAACACTTGTCTTCTTTTGCACTGCAAGTTCTTTGAAGCTATAATAGATAACATAAAATTAAACCAAAGCAATACATCAAATATAGAAAACAGCAAGAAAAAATACACGTACATGACTGTAAAAAAAAAAAAAAAAAAAAAAAAAAAAAAAAAGGGGGGGAAAAAATAAATTGCTCTTTTTATCCAGTGGAACAGAGTATTCATACACCAAGACGGGTGGGATGATCTATCTATCCACAGTGATATCGCTAGGCTTTTGAAATCGTAGATCCCTGGAAACCCAGTCACTTCTAAAAAAAAAGTGGGTCCTTTTAGAAATAAAACATATTCAATGTATTTAATGGAAAATATGCCTCTTTTGCATTCTTTCAAGGTAAAATTTTCACAGACCCATCATAATTTTGCTATGCATCCCTTCTCCAAATTTTTGCTTAAATCTGTAGCACAGCTTCAGCATCACTGATCTATATATACATTACACATCTTTCAGATTCTAATTTTGTATTAATTTATTTCCATTTCAACACACTCAATAAAATAAAATACAATAAAATCTGAAATAAAACTACAGAAACTGATAACATTAAATATTTTAACTTTTTTCATATATAAAAAGGTTTTATCTTTATACAAATTTTCAGACAAGATTATTTAAAAAAAAAATCCACATGCAGGGCTGCCATTCCAAACAATATTCGAAATAGTTACATTAGTAGCCTTCAAAGCTAAAATAGTGGCATACCATGGCTAATTAAATAGCAAAATAGTTTCATTTAAAATATTATCCAAAATGTCACTGTGTTCACATCAGGGTTCCTACACAATTCTGGTAAAAGAAAATTCCTTACTTTTTCCGGTTTTCCCTGACCTTTTTGCAAAAATTTCATTGACCTTCCACAATAAAAAATTTGGCATAGATATTGTTGTAAAACCCTCTTTAATAGACACCACCCACTTACGAACAGTTGCTAATTTCCATAAAAATGCATTATTTTAATAGGCATATCACTTTTCTTTCATCTATCTAAATTATATTTTATTTATTTAGTTTAAAAGCTACTAAGATGCTGTCAGCACATACAGCTTTAAAGTAAAGAAATAAATAACACTGCTAATAGTGACATATTGACTATATTTGTTGCAAGCAAATTAAGCCAATACAAAAAAAATTCTTAGTTCTAAGCAATACATAGAGGCACTTTCAGCTTTTGTGTTAAAAAGCCATATTTGGTGTTGTTTAGTGAAAGCAAATGTCTCGCTGTTATTACCTTAATAAAGTAAACATGGTGCAGCATCGCATGATTTTTAAAGTTAACTGTGCTATTTTTTAAGTGTGTCGTGCAATATTTTAAGTCTGTTGTGCTATTATTTTATATTTTAAGTGCGCTGCACAATTTTTTTAATGTGTCGATGATTTTCTGAGAACGCCACACTGATTTTTCGAGAGCCAGGGGTGATCCTGTTTCGAAATTTCCAAAAAAAAAAAAAAAAAAATTCTATCATCAGTCAAAAATTCAGACATAAATAACACTCTTAATGGATATTAACCACAAGTGAATCGTGTTTATGTGAATATTTACATTCCGAATTCCGCTCCTCAGAAGCAAGGGCGCCATTTCAAGAGTTTCTTGGGTATTTTCTTTGAGAGGCAGCATTTGAAATAATATGCATGATTGCACGGATCGCTCACAATATAGGAAAATCCTGCAGAATAAAAAATGCTGTGTGGTATTTTTCCTCTCTTAAATTCCTTCACAGGCATGTGATTCTTCCGTGAATACTTTTTAATTTTCGTGAGTCTGAGATTTTTTTCTGTTGCAAAATTTCAGAAAATCAATTCTTGAATCCGTTGCAGAAAAAATCGAGAATTTCTTCAAACGATCATGGAAAAATATCGTGAGTTTCGTCTAAGATCTCGGAAACAAATAGCGATTTTCTTAAATCGGTCGCTGAAAAAAAAAATCTCAAATTTGAATAATCAGTTTAAAAACCCGCAAATTTTGCTAAATGGCAAACAAAATTGCAAATTTTGTCAATCGGTTGCAGAAAAAAAAAAAAAATCGCGAATTTTGATAAGAGATCAAGAAAAAATATCACAAATTTTGTCAAAATATCACAGAAACAAACACATGAGAATTAAGTTTAATAATTCATGAAGAGTCATTCCAAAGTGGAATCAGATCTTTGGAATCAGTAGTTGGAAAACTTGGCTCGAAAGCAACCAATCAAAGTGATCCAACGGTGAGGCTTTGCGGCGAAGCTTTACCACTAGCAGACTCTGATCGCTCGCAAACCGAGCTTCCCATCTACTAAGCTCTGTAGCAAAGCAAACTTGCGCAGAATGCTATTCAAACATGTGATCTCAGAGGAAATATAGTAAATGTGATCCGTGACGTGAAAAGTCTGAACTTTTTTGTGGACAGACCTCGGAACTCGAGAGAATCTTAAGACATGATAGCGCATTAAAAGAAAAATCCCTGACTTTTCCCAGATTTTAGAAAAAAATTGCAATTTTCCCTGACTTTTTGAGCACACGTCATTTTTCCTGACAATTTCAGGTTTTCCAGTCGCGTAGGAACTCTGCTGGTGATGCCCCATTTAAAAATTTGATGACTTTTCTTTGACCACTTGAAAATGATTTTCATGACTACAGTGACACGTCAATAATATAACATTTCACATACAACACATATGTATTTAATACTGCTTTTATGGTATTAGCCAATTATTATCTAACAAATTTGTTAAAAGTAACATTCTAATTTTCTGACATTTAAATATGCTGCAACTTTTGAATGAAAACATGATACAGGTTTCATTAGTCAGAGGTGAAATGGGGACATTTCTAGCATTTTGTCGATAAACTTCATCAAAAGTTTCTTGCAGCTTTCTTTAAACTGCAATATAAGGGAAGTTTTTTACTTTCCCTATGTTTCTGCTTACTTTTGAAATGACATCTATTGAAGCAATGCTTATACTACAATATAGCAGAAATTATTAGGGCCTGATTTCAGATGATGCATTGTAAGGAAATTTATCAGAAAACTCACAAGTGAAATTTTAACAGGATGTAGAAATTTAGTTCATTGATATTTATTAGTATTACAAAGTATCAAGAAAAGCAAATTTTTAAAAAAATATATTACAGAAGTGGGAGAAAGTAGACATTTTAGGGAGAGGGGGTATTTTAGATGATATATTACAGAGGGTGTTTGCACAGTTTTTAGACAATTTTCATGGTAAATACAGAAGTATTTTACATAAAATATTTGTGTTTTTAATGTTTCCACACACCAAGAATATCTGTTCAACTTCTCTCATTTCTTTTGACATTTTTACATCTGTACTTCCTAATATCTTGAATGTTTATTGCGGCGGATAATCCCTTCTTGTTAACGGACAAGAAACTTAGGCAGCCAACCAGGCGAGCAATGAGCCCAGATCTTTCAGCCTGAAGATTCCACAACCATCCCTTTAACGAGAGCTGAGCTACAGGGGCTCCTTTTCTCTGAAAGTAGAAATCGTAAGGAATCCCCCTTTCAATTAGATTTGACGAAAGATTTAAAACAGTCGCTATGTAAAAGGCAGACTCAAATTTTGATTTACTAATCTTTTTTAATGACAGCCACAACATCGGGTGGCTTTTTTTTTTTTTTTTTTTTTTTTTTTAGAAAATCTTAAGGTTTCCCCGCAGACATGTTTATTGCTTGTAAAAACGCCGACCTACCATCTTCTCATCCATTCCCTGAAAATTTTATCCATAACTATACTGTGCCTCAGATGTATACGAGAACTTTATTTTGTCTCAAAATACAGCTGTTTATCCCTACATATCAAGTTTCACGTTCGGAAAACCGTTGTTACCATCTGTACTTTTCTGCAAACCTAACTGTTTATCCCAACCTTGATAGTCAAGATCAATGACTTGACGCTTGCAAACATTGCTAAATATGTTTGAAACATATCAAAATACATTAGATTATCTTTATGATGCATTCCTTGGGACCAGGGGTTGCACAGATTATAAATTTTTGCATAATATAGATCATTTCACACTTCGTTAAATTTACTTTATAAACTTGGTCCAAATATGTCTGGATGAAATTATTCATTATATTACTCTTTAAAAAAAATTATAATTATAGCAATTTTTTCATCTAAAAGCTCTGAATTAAGGAGATAAAGATGATCTAATGTATCAAATTTAGTCTTCTAGAGAGTAATTTTTTTTTACATTAAGGAATGCAGGTGCTTCTTAATTGCAATATTTATTGTTTACATCCGAGAAGTCATGCATTATATAAAAACTGAATTATATAGAATTGTGATATGTAGATCTTCTACTGTTGTATATACACATATAGTTAAAGTCATAATGAAACATAGCATTTAAATTATTCAATTACTGAAAAATATCATGAGGGACAAGACCTGTTAAAATACCATGAATAATAATAATAAACCCATAATAACTTGACTGAATTTTAACCAAAAATTTGTTCTTACTTCTTCCTTACTAGGTTGCATGTTCTGTAAAATGCTTAATCTCTCAAAAATTTTTTCATCTATAGATTCATTTTCACGGAGAAGATCTTCACGTTTTTTTCGTTCATTTTCCTGCGATAATAAATAAAAATGAACATAAGTGTTATGAAAAGACTTTTAAAAACTAACAAATTACAATGTGGACAAAATGCAAAGTAACAGGGTTCTCACTGCCAATCACCATTGTGCCAAATCATAATAAAAGGCTTCATTTGGTAAGGAAAGAAACAATCAAAATTTCTAGGTTGCAAAAGCTGAATTTCTTTTTTTCCTGTTTGTACAGATGGCATTCTCATTTACATCGCTGAATGATTGACGTTTCTTACTGTGTTCAAAAGTAACACTATTTAAATCACTTTATTCCTAGTGGTGAGAAACTTCTGCATTTGGCTGAATTTTTGCTTTATTGCTAAATTTCATCGAAAGTTCTTCCCTCTCTCTCAAAAATCTGCTCACATGCAGCAGAAAAATCAACCTTCAATTTTTTAAACTTTTTCTGCCCCATCAATTTTATTGTAGCAATAAATAATCAATCATCCAAATTTTCCCTCTGAAATCACTACTACTCTTTTTGCTGCTCTCCCTCCCAGAACCGAACATACAAAGTTTAAAACTATTTTAATTTTTTTTCTACCATTTTGTTACTTCATAGTAAGAAAAAATAAATAATCAATTGTCTAAATAACCCTCTCCCCCTTTGCTCCTTTAGCTCTCAAATTTTAAAATCTTTTAAAACTTACTTTTATTTCCTTGCTATATTTGTTTTGTTTAGCAATAAATAATCAATCATCAAAATTTTTTGCACCCACCCTGAAATTTCTTCCTTCCCTCTTTTGTCTCTGCTAGGTACTCAAAGCTTTAAGTATTTAAAACTCTTCATTGTTTAATTTATTAAATTTATTATTTTTTTTTCTATTTGTTGCATTTTAGCACTAATAAATAGCTAAATGATTCTCTGAAATATTTCCTGAATATGTGCTTAAATTATAATTTTATGTGTTCAAATCTTAGCGAAACTGAATAAGATTTTAACACTTTACATAAAATTAAGTATATATTTTAGAAAAATTTTGACAAATAAGAAAAAAAAGAGACGTCCTTTAAGAACAGTACAAAGAAAACAAAAGTTAAAGGTAAATAATAAATTAGCTGTTTAACCCGTTCTACCCATTGTACGCACGCGAGTTCATGAATTTAATTCTAAAACCAAAATTAAAAATAAAAATCAGTTCAACCAAACTAAAGTTTATGAATATAAAAAATTGTTAAGTCCATTAAAAATCAGTATTTACATAACCAAAAATCTATCGTAAAAAGTAGTAGAAGATAAAAAAATTCACATTAAATAAACATAATAATAATCTAATATGAAACGAAACTTAGCATAAAAACACAATGACAACAAACAATTGTAAAATATGTATAGTCTGTTCAGGGAAAGGAGATAACGAAAGTAAACAAACGGGCAGACTTGTATAAAACCAAAAACTTTCTGCGCACGTAAATATTGAGTCAAAAACTTTCTGCAAATTAATTTAATGTTTAATAAAATTACGTGTTATATTATTTTGACGATATAAATTAAAAACATTAGCTTAAAATAATTACCATTTAAAATTAATTAATATTAATTAAAGAATAATTATTTTGGTTAAAAATAATAATAAAGCTAAAAATCCATAATAGGAAGAGCTGAATTCTTATCAATTATTTTGTCAATGCATTTAGAAACAACCCAATCCTTAATATTTTGACCTCTTCGCAAGCGTCTGTAATGTCACAACAATGTTTTGCATCTTTAAATTTTAAATTGTGCGCACACAGTAAATATTTTTGCACAAAAAAGGATTATTTGCGTAAAAAGGGAATATTCAGGGATGAGATTGACAAAAAAGCTGAAAACTGTGCGAACGACGTTTGAGCAATAACTTATGAATTTCAAGCGCAGCAAATATAATTGCAATTAAAAAAAATATATATTTTTAAATAAAATATATAACATCAATTTAGCTTTGAGTACATTAAAAAGAAATGTACATTTATTAACAAAAATTAGGTAGAAATTATTTACTTTAATAAAAAGTCTATTTTACCAAGATACAGCACATTAATAAAACCTTTCAATGGCATGAATATTTTTTTAATTGAAAGTTTGAAAAATTGTCACACTTTTCTTGAAAGAGCAAATCAAGTATATGTTAATAATTGCAACCACCTTAAATAAATGATAGAACAGCCCTTTTTTAAATAAAAAATAAATTTTTAAGGAATTATAGATTTTTTAAGGACATTATCAGTGCCACCAACTAGTCAGTGCTATAGTTATTCCAGATTCTAGGTCATTTTTACCAGTCAGCTTGAAGCTAGTTTTTGGATTTTTTAATATTAGATTTTTAGTAATAGATTTTTTTTTAATTTAATCTGTTTTGGTATCATAGTGAATTTTCTACATTACTAAAAGAAATTTGGTTTCATTTTTTTAACCCAATGCAGTAAATTCTGACGAAATTCGCCTATTTTCAATGATCCTTTGACGAAATTTGCTTATTTTCAGCGATCCTTTGACAAAATTCTCTTATTTTTTCGATTTTTTTTTGACGAAATTCGCTTATTTTCGGCGATCTTTTGGCGAAACTCGCGTTTTTACGACAATCTTTTGGCTAAATTCGCGTTTTCTACAGCGATTTTTTGGCTAAATTCGTGTTTTTACGGCGATCTTTTGGCTAAATTCGCGTTTTTACGGCGATCTTTTGGCTAAATTCGCATTTTTTACGGCGATCTTTTTGCTAAATTCGCGTTTTTTAAGGCGATTTTTTGGCTAAATTCGCGTTTTCTACAGCGATTTTTTGGCTAAATTCGTGTTTTTACGGCGATCTTTTGGCTAAATTCACGTTTTTACGGCGATCTTTTGGCTAAATTCGCGTTTTTACGGCGATCTTTTGGCTAAATTCGCATTTTTTACGGCGATCTTTTGGCTAAATTCGCGATTTACGGCGATCTTTTGGCTAAATTCGCGTTTTTACGGCGATCTTTTGGCTAAATTCCCGTATTTTCAGCAATAGTTTGGCTAAATTCGCTTTTTTCAACGATCCTTTGGCTAAATTCGCGTTTTTACGGCGATCTTTTGGCTAAATTCCCGTATTTTCAGCAATAGTTTGGCTAAATTCGCTTTTTTCAACGATCCTTTGGCTAAATTCACGTTTTTCAGCGATCCTTTGACAAGATTTGTGTTTCTTCAGCGATCTTTTGGCGATTTTCACACGATCATTTGAAGAAATTCGCGTTTTTCAGCGATCCTTTGGAAAAATTTGTGGGGTTTTTTTCGCGATCTTTGGGCAAATTTCGCGTTTTTTCGGAAAATCCAAAAATGGAAAATGACAAAAAAACGGAAAACCCCGGAGCCGCGGAAAATTTTCTGCAAAATTCGGAACTTTGCAGAAATTTTTTTGGTATTAAAAAAAAAAAAAAAAAAAAAAAAAAAATTTTTTTTTTTTTTTTTTTTTTTTTTTTTTTCTAAAAAATTTTCTGCAAAGTTCCGAATTTTACATAAAATTTTCCGCGCACGGCGTGCGCGCGTGCGTCTATATTATACAACTCTGCAAACGGGTTGCAGAAAAATCGCCAAGGAGCCACACACTTGGCACAAATCCCTAGGTTGGCAAATTTTATTTTTATTTTTATTTGAAAAAGCAGAAGCTCAAACACTTCAGACAGTCTGTTTGGCACTTCTGGCACAGCGCCAGGTTTAAGCATCGCCAATTCGCATGTGCATTTGTTTACTTCTGTTATCTTCTTTCAGCGAATGGAGTATAGATAAGAAATAAGAATTCCCCTGTTAAAGTGTTGAGTTGTTGAATAATTATTCGATTTAGAAAAATATTTTTCTACTACTGTGCATTTTTTTAAAAAGGAAATTTAATTTATCATGTTACTATGGCAGCAGACGATAAAACAATATCTTTGGAATAAGGGAATAAATAGAATAAAAAGTTTTGTTGATATTTGTTATAAAATGTTTCTTTATTTTTTTAAAAAAAGATAATTAGGCGCAATTAAATAATTACCAGGCGCACAGTCAAGTGCTCAAGAACAAACTCAAGAACTTTGACTGTTTGTATACATCTGTTAGAATAGTAATTACAAGAGTAATTACTAGTAGATTAAAAGGAGCAGATTTACAAACACTAATGGAGCGTATATGCTGGCATTAGATTGCCCAATTTATGCATGAGAGAAAAGCTGAAAAATAACAGGTGAATTGTGTCTTGAAATAATAACCAACTGTTTTTAACGTTTATTAAATAAAAACAGAAATAAAAATTAAAAGACAAGAATACAAATTCAAATAAAACAAATGAAAAATATACTTAATATGAACTGAAGCCATTCAGGAACAATATTTTTCAAAAAGGAAATTACTTTTATTTAAATTCAAATTCACTTTAAACATTAACATTAGAAAAACTTTATACTTCAAACACCATATTATAACATTAAGTAACTTGACTTCAATTTAAAACAGGATTAAATGATCTTCCCCTCTCTCAACTACGATCCATCTTAAAAGATCGTTCAGATACAAAGCTGCACAAAAGAATTGGAGTACCATTTCAACTGTGGAGGGTAAATGCTGAAACCTAGTTTTCAAATATGTTATGAGTTTTCTAAAATGTTTACTTAGGTATCTTCTTTACCTTATTAAATGGTGAAGTTTTGTTACAGTATTCTGGAAGTGATGGAAAGTATTTCATAATCTATGCTTGATGATTGATTTTTCTTGTTTTTATGTTTGTAAACTAGAAAATGATTCTGTAAACATATCAGGAAAAGCAGTTCATTCAATTAAAACAAATAAATTAACTCTGAGTAATTAGAGAATTAAGACAAAATTAGGGCTTGATTTCTAAGGAAAAAAAGTACCAGAGCTCTAATATTCTGCAATACTAACACCCTTAGCAGACCCCGGATAGAATAACAGATAGATTGTGTACTCTAAGCAGAAAATCTTTGATGTTATCCATGCTGTAGATAAGATTGATTACTGTTTTGTCACTAAACTGACCACCCCCTTTTATTTACGGAGATAAGGGAAGATGTATGACCCCTTTCTCTTATAAACAGCATTAGAAATGGGGATAGGAATAGCCTATGGGCAATAGCAATAGTACATGTCTTTTCCTTCAAGATGAATGAATTTTCAATGTGGGTGGTGTAACAGATAAGATACCCATACAAAATTCATTTGTTTACTGAAGGAATATCTTTCTAGAAACAACAAAGGTAGAAAGGGTACATTGAGAATTGAGGAAAATAAACTATTGCACTCTATCGGGCAACACATTTTTGCTATTGTAAAAAAATGTTGGTGCATAAGTGAAATATTTATTTTCACAGTGATGCATAAACGAGTGACGATTATCATTTTCTTATATAATGAGCCGGGACCACTGAAAATCGTCGTATAAATGAAAAAGAGGCGGTATATAAATGAGAATTCAGTGTATATGTTTACTCTTTATTCTGATCAAAATAGCATTAAAATTTTTTGAAATGGAAATAAATAAAATTTTGAAATTAAGACAGATGGAGCTCAAGCCTGCCCTAACCCGAAGACCGATATAAAAATTGAGCCAGTTTCATCTCCATCTCTTACGTGAGCGACTCATTATGACACTTATAAAGTGTTTCGATACAAAAGAAGGCAAAAGATTGGAGATAGGAGGAAAAGGAAAGGGTAATTTAGGATTCGTTTTTCGGAAGCATTATTGCACTGGGCTCCAGAGCGCAGCGTTTATGAGCTCCGGTGAATTCGGGCCAATATTTAAATTTTTACTAAAAACAGAGAAGTACTGGAGATGAGCTCAGGTGGGCTCCAGCGCAAATTAAACCTTAGACAAAATACATTGGGAGTGTTTTTCAAATTGTAATTTAATGCACTATTTCATAAATTTGTTTTCATTTTTTTAGTTTGAACAAATGTTGAAAATTATATCACTATGGAAACAAAACATATTGTATATTTATAAAGTTCTAGCTAATTGTTTTAATACTATTATTATTAACATATTAATAGAATAAATATGTGGTGAGGGAAGTTTTTATTTTGCCGCCTATTCTTACAGCATAAGGATAATCAAAATTTTACTGTATATGTTCCAAAAATTTTCAAAAAGTGATATTTATATAGAATTTAATTCCTAAAATGAAACCCCCACTGTTGATAAAATTAACATATTCCCAATCATTTTATGAGAAAAAACTTTTTTTTTTTAATGTACATGATCAAAGACTTTGAGAAAAGAGATGTTTAACAAAATAAAAAAAAAAATGGCAACAAGAAGGCAACTCTTTGGCAACAAAGAGTGCCCGCTTATTTTATTTAAATTTTTCCATACTGTTGATTTCATTCTTCTCGTGTCGAAAATTAAAAGATCAGTAGTCGTTTATGTTGTTCCTCTTCCCCGATGATGGCTTTAAGTTTGAAGCCGAAACATGTAGGATTTTAGCTCTTTTATGAGTTTAAAACAATTTTTACACTGATTTTAGCAACTAATAAGCACAATTTGTGCAATTTGTGTTTTTAAAATACTAGTTAACAGTGTAGTGTCCAAATGGATTCAATTGTAAAAAAAAAAATTTTTGAAAGTGTTAAGAAATATCGATATATTAACCAAGAAAAAAAATTATAATTAATATTTATATCAGATAGAAAAATGCTAAGATTTTAAACAATTACTTCTTTAACAATTGCTAAAAATGCCTTTTTTATAAAGAAATCTCAAAAAACAACTGAAAAAATATAGACATGTTAAAATACAGAAATTATGAAGATAAATACTTGTTAAAATTAAATAAAGGAAACACACATGGAAATAATTTTTATAATATAAGAGATGATGCTAAATGTAATCACCTCAGGACTACAAAATTTTTATAACAATAAGTGATTTAAGAAAATGCTTAATGATAACAACATCTAGTACAATTAAGGAAATAACTTACTCTTGATGGCAATGTGCTTCTCACTTCTGCATTTGTAGGTGTTTTTTCAATAAATTTGTTCCTTAGACCTCCTGATAATCATCTTTATTTTGTATTTTTTCATAAACTTTTGTCAAATTTGAGTTTTTATGAGGTTTGCATCTACAAGAATGTCAGTGTCAATCGTCATGCCTCAATCTTTTTTTTGGTCATTGTCATATCATTGGGGACAGTTTCTAGAGTTTCTAAAGTTATCCGTTCATTTTTTTTTTTTTTTTTTAAACTTCACAGAATCATGTAATAACACAACTTTTAATTATAGCAAGAATATTTGATCCTATGCCTTGATTGGTATTTATAACAGAACTTTGTTTACAAATGCATACTTTTCAGAAGAAAGGAAGATCTTCTGAAAAATTTATAACAATAATTGTGATTACATTAAACGGCTTCTACTGTACAAAAAATAATGAAAATGAGATCATACATTATGAGTATTAAAGAAATCAGCCATGAATTTTCTAAAAATATGAACACATTGTTGACTGGGCACAAGTATACTCGTATTTTCATAGCTGCCAACTTTTATGCATTTTTGTTACCATTTTTTTTTTTTAATCTTCACCTTATTTATAATAACAGATTTCTGGAATTAAAGATATCAAAATATTATTATTAAAAAATACTGCTAACAAAAAATCATAAAAAAAATTTTCTATTCACTTGCCGGTCAACAAAGTGTCGATATCCATCTTCACTGACCTAAGATTCATTAAGCAAAAATTAATTACTTACGAAAGTTTCTTCAACAGCATTAAAACGGGCATGCATTTGTAGATAATAATTCCAAAATACTAGGAGATAATTTAATATCTTTTTTGTTCTCTTGGGTTCTGAAAAAAAATTAAAAACTGGTAAGATAAAGAAAAACTAGTTTGCTGTGGTTATCACAATTTTTTTTTTATATGACTAAAGGAGGGCTCGGTCCCTCAACAAACTACCCTCACTCACCCCTGTCCAGAATTTAAAAATTATTTTCTTTAAAACAATTAATGTTTGCATGTTCTTTTTTCTACTTTAAGCATGAAAATGTTTTGTCCGTTTCCCTGATTTTTTTTAATTTATAGGCATTCTCAGAGTTATATAATGTACATTTAACGATAACCATAACGCTCCTGCATCGTACGGGATTTATATGGTTACCACAATGACTATAAAACAGAGACCCCCGCCCCCCCAGATTCTGAAAACACACTAATTTGCTCTGTTTTAGAAAGATTACCCAGTTACTGTTGTGCATTTTGTATGTACATAAGAAAAGGGATGTTGACAACAGAAATATTATAATAGGGGAAAGTTGGGTAAAACCGGGTACCTAATGGTTTTCCTTTATTGACAAAAGTCTAGAAGGCAGAAAAATCTGAACACTTCACAGAAGTGTTTGGGGACATCTGAGCTACTGAAAAACCACAACTGTTGCCACAGGAAAATTCTTCTCTACTTGGGAAAAAGCATTTTCTAGGACCATCTGAAACAGCTCCGAATTTTCCAGGTTTTCAAGCAATTTTTAATGTTTTCATGTAGTGGCTTTCTCAGCTTTTACTTCTTGTATCCATCCACTGCACTCCCCCCATGTGTCTATTGACATCTGAGCTATTGAAAAACCACAACTGTTGCCACAAGAAAATTCTTCTCTACTTGGGAAAAAGCATTTTCTAGGACCACCTGAAACAGCTCCGAATTTTGGTGGTAGGGAAAACTGGGTATTAATCAGAAATTGAGTTTACACTTCCAGTAACAAAAAGTTTAATTGCAATAAACTTTGAATGAAACTTTAAAACATATATACATTTTTTAAGGTCAGTAACTTTTTTTTTTCAGGTTTTCAAGCAATTTTTAATGTTTTCATGTAATGGCTTTCTTAGCTTTTACTTCTTGTATCCATCCGCTGCACTCCCCATGTGTCTACTCTTTTCAGACTGAACATTGTATCCATCCTGCATCAACTGTTGAGTAAAGAAGCAATTCATTGCAGAATTCAGTGCAAAACCATGGGTACCCAGTTTTGCTCCAACAGATGACCAAAAATCAACATGGTCGTTCTCCTGGATAGCTGGACATACACACATCTACTTGGCATCAAACTATCATGTACAAGCTGTAGAAAACAGTGGTTTACTTATCTAAATCAATTCATCAGGATAGATTTAAAAAGCAAAAAAGACAGCGAAAAATTAAAACTTTTGAGGTGAATTTATTTTCAACTAGCTGACCTGCTCGGCGTAGCCTGGGCCTGTGATAATCTAGATATTGAAACGAAAAGGTATTTTTGTCAAATTTCCAGCTTTTTACACGAAATTGAGATCAATATGCATGCGTCAAGTCTTCTTTCGGGATTCCACTCTTAATAAAGTCAACGATTCACCGTAGAAAGTACCTCTCAGGGCCATATCCACCCATAAATAGTTCCATGTTACTGGGGAACGCTGATATTCACCTAATGAGCTGAGGGCTTTTCTTTTCCAGAAACGAAGCAATGATTCTTTCAGGATTGATTCATATTGTCATTGATTCATAGAGTATATACTGCCGGATTACATGTTGACTGACGCTGCTAAGTAAGTAAAAGTATTTATTTTATTTATTATAATTTGTAGAGACGTTCATTTCGATCCCTTTTTATTTTATTAATTTTAATTTATATTTAGAGGCTAGGCTTTTTTAGAGGAACGATTGTATTATGAATTTAGCATCTAATAACGTTCGCGAAATAAAAGGGGGATGGAAATTTGCTTTTTTAGAGTGTTGTTGGTAGGTGATAATTCTTATAGTGTTCCGATTACTAATGAAAGCAATTATATAAATGTTATTGTTAAAGACTATCAAAATATTCTATTTATCACAGCTGACACAATCGTGCAGATTTGTAGCATTTAATTGCAGCTAGTAATACATTTAAATTTTGATAATAGCACCTACATTATGGTATATCTTTTTAAGTATTTTTTCATCTTTACGAAAACATTCTACTTATCACAATCATGATTTGTAGCATTACCTACTTTATTGCTCAATACAATCATGATTGTTTATGGTATTATCTATTTTATTGCTTCATAGTTTGTTTTTAGCTTAATGCAGACCTGCCAACCTTTGAAAATGAGAAATAGTAGCACACCAAATTAAAATTTATCTGAAGGTTGGTTGGTTGGTGGCTGTCTTTTACGCTGTAAATTTTAAGCGAGCAAATACTAATCAATTAAACGCCTGTGTACTATAAGCACACAAAGTAGGAGAGTCTTTTGTTTTTGCTAATTTTTTTGTTGCGGGTGGGATTGATTAAACATAATTATTCCTAATCAATTAATGCTCTGTCCACTCCTAAGCCAAATTTCTGAACTTCACAGTGAATTTTCTGAAAGATTCCAAGGTGGTTGGGGGTGATGGAACTACGGGTATATATTACAGAGAAAAATGTCTGAGTTAGAGTCCTTTATCAGGTCGAGTAAGCTGATACAACCGGTAGTGGGGCTGTCCACTCCCGCCACTTTTTTGCGTCCCTTTGACGAAATTTGCGGTTTTTTTCGAAATCTGTTGATAAAATTTGCATTTTTTTCGATATTTTTTGACGAAATTTGCCGTTTTTCGCAATGTTTTTGACGGAATTTGCCATTTTTATGCGATTTTCTGACGAAAGTCACGCTTTTCCCGCGATCTGTTGACAAAATTTGTCGTTTTTTTCGCGATCTTTTGACGAAATTTGCCATTTTTCGCAATGTTTTTAACGAAATTTGTAGTTTTTTCGCGATCTTTTGACGAAATTTGGCATTTTTTCACAATGTTTTTGACGAAATTTGCCGTTTTTCGCAATGTTTTTGACGAAATTTGCCGTTTTTTCGCGATTTTCTGACGAAAGTCACGTTTTTCCCGCGATCTGTTGACAAAAATTTGTCGTTTTTTAGCGATATTTTGACGAAATTTGCCGTTTTTCGCAATGTTTATGACAAAATTTGCCGTTTTTTCGCGATCTTTTGACGAAATTTGTAGTTTTTCGCAATGTTTTTTTGACGAAATTTGCCGTTTTTTCGTGATTCTCTGACGAAAGTCACGTTTTTCCCGCGATCCTTTGACAAAATTGGCGACTTTTCTTCGAACGAAAGACGAGATTGATTTTTTTCGGCGATCATTTGCCGAAATACTGATACATTTAATGTCCGAATTTTCGAAAATCATTGCCTTAATTTTTCAGAAAATTTGGACCAGAATCACCCCTGAACGATCTTTTGACGAAATTCGCATTTCTTCAGCAATCAGTTGAATGAAATTCACGTTTTTTCGGCGATACTTTGGCGAAATTTACTTTTCCCCGCCAATTTTTTGACGAAATTCACGTTTTTTCAGCGATCCTGTAACGAAATTTGCATTTCTTAGCTCGATCTTGTGACAAAATTCGTGATTTTTTGTGCGATCCTGTGACGAAACTCGTGATTTTTCGAGTGATCATGTGACAAAATTCGAGTTTTTTTTTTTTTTTTTTTTTTTTTTTTGCAGAAAATTGTAGTTTTAGACAGATTTTCGTAGCATCGTAGTTTGTGGCTCAAAATCGTAGCAACTACGATTTTTTCGTAGCAGTTGGCAGCTCTGCTTAATGCTTGAATTTTTTTGGAAAAAATAGTTTGTTTTTGTTTTAATTATAATAAACATAACTACATTAAATTTTAATAAACTTTAATTTTTTTGTATGTTTTTACTACTTTAAATTTCTTAAACATAAAAGTAGTAGTACAGATGAAAATGTACTAGTTTTTTGGGGGGGAACATGTTTTACAGCTATACATTACAAATGTGCCAGTATTCATAGTGCACTGAATAATAACTTCTACCCACTACAATTTTGCAAACATTATAAGATGCTAAATCCAAATAACTTAAAACTTAATCAAGGGAAACATACTATATAAGCTTAAATAAGAAACAGAGTCGCTAAATAGGCCTAGGGTTTGCTAAATAAATGAAAATGAAAAAAGAAATAAGCGATCAAAATTAACACTTGGGTCATTCCAAAAATAAAGCACCCTTTTGGAGTCCGACACTTTGTAAGGTTATATTTCCCACAATTTTGTTCCAAAATTAAATTCAAATACTTGAAAAGATATTTCAGAAATATTTTTCTTTAATGCAATTCTGAAATTTTAGATAGATTGCATTTATTACTTTTTAAATAGCTTTACTTAAAATTGTATCCTATAAAAAGCCTTGTCCCATGAGCAATTTTTTATTTTCAAACTATCATTTTTCACCATATATATTTTAAAAGGTATGTCTGATTATATTTTTGAAGTCTCTGTAGTCTTATTATTATATCTACATACTTTAAATATATATTTTTAGATATGTTTTCATTTTATAAGGAAAATTCTTGTGTCCCCTAATATTTGTCCCCTGTGTTACTTCTACTTTGTTCTTAATATTATAACAAGAATTTGTAACCTAAATGTTGTTAACAACAGTCAGTCATGCTCTTTTAGAGCTATCATTTATCTTAAGTATTCATTATTTCATATGTTAAATTTTGAAAAATATTATCTGAACTAAAGTGATTTTTGAAGGTAGGTGTGTTTTTTATGTGTCCCCTGTGTTACCATCAATTTACATTAATAATATATATATTTTTTAATTAATTTCGGTATAAATTGTACATCTCAGTTAAAAGAAAACATTCATATGACTTTGGCATTGTTTCTATAAAAATATAATTATAAAGATAATATTTTATTTCATTTTGTCCCCCGTGTTACTAGTCCCCTGTGTTACCATGATGTTGGTAACGCAAGAGACAATGAGGTAAAACAGGGGCTTAATTTTTTTTTTTACGCAATTGTGTGGCTAAAACTTACATATAAAGTTTTGTGTGTTATTTTAACTCAAAAAATATGCATATTGTATTATTATTAAAGTTAGTTTTTTCTAAGAAGGTGGAAAATATCATCATGCTTCTTTTACTGCAAACAACCAATTTTGTGTTGTAGCTGCTCTCTCAGTTCACATTCGAAAATATGAGAAATAAATTTCTAATTAATATATAAGCACATTTCTATGATTTTTGCATTCTTAGTACTGAACATGTGTGCACTTTGTTACTTTGGTGTCCCCTGTGTTACCGTATGCCCCCTGTGTTACTGACATTTTTTTGTTTTAACAAAAAGAAAAAACTTTCGTAAGATTCAGAGGATTAAATATGCAATGACTAATATGTATAAATAAGTTTGACTGAAATTTTATTATATTGCTATGCTTTTTACCTAATTATGTAAAGTTTTATATTGTGAGAATACTAAAAAGGTAACACAGGGGACATAATATGTCCATTTTGTGAGAAAATATATTCATAAACAAAAAATTATGTGGCAGTGAGAAAGAACATTCATATTAAAATGTTAAAATTGTAAAAATACTTTTTTACTTTCATAAGACAAAATGGGGAGATTATTTAAAATATGGTAACACAGGAGACACTTTTCATTCAATGTGCCTACATTTCTAAGTGTAGTAAATAATATTTTTTAAAAAAGTGTGCTGCTGATATTCAATTTCTATTTTTGAAGGTGTATACAATCCTCTCAAAGATTTTTTTTACTTCATTTTTTGTGAAAAAAAATTTGAATTTTTTTTTTTTTCAAAAGGGACGTTTATTTTTAGAATGACCCACTTACAAATTATAATAAATAAATAAAATAAATACTTTTTCAAAGCAGTGGTTACAACAAATAGGACACTCACATTTTTTTTAAAAAGTGCAGGGCGGATTTGCTAAAAAGGGCACTTATATTGAGTAAAGGTGCACATTTTGTTGAGTGAAAAGACACTTCTCATTGGATTTATCATATGTCAATTCTGAGGATTTGAATTTCCACTCTAAACCATTAATAAGTATTAAGTCCTAAATTTCCTGGAGAGCATTTCAAGGAAGAGGTTGGGGGTAGGAGGAAGCCACCCTCTGGATTCATTGGCATACATTATCAAAGTAAGCTGAAACTGTGCTGTATTTTTAAGAATCTCATAAAATAATCTGATTAAAATAACTCCATTTTTCGAATATTCCACTTATGGAAACATGTGACGATTTTGAAATGGAAAATGCATTACAATTTGAAAACACAATACAATATGCAGTTGCTGCCTCTGTTTTTTTACATTGATTTAGAACTTACAACATGCAAATGAATCAGAGCAACAGAGCTTTTTTTAATTTTTTTTTTTTAATGTGATTTCTGGGAGGAAAGGGGAGAGGTTGGTAAAAAAGGAAAAAGCCAAATATTTTGAAAAAAAAAAAAAAAAAGGAGGATGCAAAGAAGTTACTGGGAAAAGGGGCAGGGCACTTTTACCATGTTTAAAAAGGTCAGGGTGCATCGGAAGTTTAAACGAATAGGGCAAGGCGCAGCACACTTTGAAAAAAGAAAGAAAAGGACATTTAGAAAAATGTTTTATTAAGTTTTCATGTTAGGTACAATATTTTAGTTTCTTATATATGCTAAGTTGAAAATATCTATAATCAGCAATAACTTAACTATTTTTAAAATATAGGATATATATATATATATAATATCAGATTGTTTTGAAAATATCATATTTACGAACCCTATGCATATGTGTATGCATAAACAAAGTATGCAATGCAAAACTTTAAGAGAGGTTTCCATTTACTGACAGAACACTGATAAATCATGTATGATTGTCCTTATCCGACATTGATTACTCACAAACTTTATCTAGCTACACTATAAATGACAAAATGATTATCGAATCAGCGGATGGAAAAGTGTGTAGTGTATATAAATGCATTTTGTATTCACTGATGTTGTATAGTGACAATTGTGTATGATTTATCGCTGTTGTGCCAGTAAATGGAAAAATGTCAGATGAAAGAAATTCTGTGAGTGCATGTGACAGTGTAACTCAGCCAATTGCCGGTCCCCAGCGCTTAGCTTTAATTCGAGGTGGGTTTTTTATTTATTTGAATTCTGCAAGCATTTCAAACATTTTAAAGCAGCTATGAATTTTTTTTTTAATGGTATTACCAAGTTGCTTACCATCAAGTTTTGATGGGTTCCTTCTAAAAAACTCAAGTTTTTGATATCAAGTTGAATGACCCAAACTGTTGAAACCGAGCCCATGGAACCCCAAGAATAGAATGAGCTCAAAGGCAGTGGAATGTGCCCCCTGTAAATTTAATGAATTTCCTTTAACATTAACACAATATTTAATTTATTTTAAGGATGAAATCCTCCCCGCCTCTCTCTACACTTAACCACTTATCTTTAAAAGTAACACGATTTTTAATTTACGCCTGTAGTGAGTAAATGTAAGTTGATCCCGAAAAAGAAGATTAATATTAAAAATAAGGTGGTCGTTGGGGTCTAAGTAAGTGTTTAGTAGTTTATAAAGCAGCTGGATGGAGTACCCTAGAACTATGTTAATGAAAATTGGAAGAGAATGGGATCATTTTTAAAGAGGCTGCACCAAGGGCCTCAAGAAGGAGGTTAATATTCAAAATTTCTGGTAGAAATTTTTTTGTTGTGCAGATAGTAGTTGGAAGTCCTAAGAAGTTGTTAGGGAAAAAAAGCCAGTGAATTGGACAATTTTTAAGGGAGCTGTGATGGGGAACTCAAAAGTCGCCAGCTGATAGTTTTGAGCAGGATCTTAAGAGGAAAACATCTTGAAAGGTCCTAGTACTTAGCACTTTAGATCTTTAATTAATCGAAATTAAGCATAGGGTAAAAATTAATCATTAGAATAAAATTTTAAAGAAAAGCTTAAAAAAGGGCCCTAGGGCCCCCAATAAAAATATGAGGGTGGTGGCCCAGGTAGAGAAGTCCGAAACTCAACTTTAAAGTTGTGCATTGAAATGGTGTCAAATTTGGGAAGGGGGGGGGGGGGAAAATGCATAATGCACAAAAAGTTCAAGGGGCCCCAGACAGGATCCCAGGAGACCACAATTTTAACTGGAATGTAGAAATGGGGGAATAACTAAATAGAGAAAAGGCCCCAAAAATGAAGATCACATTAAAATGGGGCAAGTTATTAACATTTTAGAGGACAGAAACTGCAGGGGGCCTGGATCTTCTCAGAAAAATATTTTTGTTGTTCATATAGTAGCTGGAAGTACTAAGAAATCGTTAGAAAAAAAAGCTAGTAAACAGGACGATTTTTAAGGGAGCTATAGTAGGGGGCCTAAAAGGGGCTGCTGATAGTTTTGAGCATGGCCCTAACTGGAATGTAGAAATGGCAGAATAACCAAATGGAGAAAAGGCCTCAAAAATGAAGATTGGATTAAAAAGAGGCAAGGTATTAACAATTTAGGGAACAAAAACTTCAAGGGGCACAGTGGGCCCAGATCTTCTCAATTTTTTTTTTTTTTTTTTTTGCCACTCATGTAGTAGCTGGAAGTACTAAGAAATTATTATAAAAAATAGCTAGTGAATCAGACGATTTTTAAGGGAACTATAGTAGGGGGCCCAAAAGGGGCCAGCTGATAGTTTTGAGCAGGACCCTAAACTGAAGTGTCCTAATTAAAAAGAAGAAATGGGAGAATAATTAAATTGAGAAAAGGCCCCAAGAACTAAGAAAATCCGATTAAAAGGGGGCAAGTTATTAACATTTTAAGAAATAAAAACTTCAACGGACCCCATACTGGGCCCCAGGGGGTCAGAGTCTTAAGTGGAACATAGAAATGCAGGAAAATCTAAACGGAGAAAGGGCCCCAAAAACGAAGAGGATCGGATAAAAACTGAGCAAGTTATTAACAATTTAGGGAAAAATCTTAAAGGGGCCCCAGGTGGCCCGGGTCTAAAAAAAATACATGTGGTAGATTTCGCTAGCCATCGCACACAGACAAACAACTTTCTTTTATTAGTATAGACAGCAACTGCACGGACAGAGATCTCACTTCAAAAGCCAATAGCACACTATCAGGGGACGCTAAGGGGAGGAAAAAAGAAAAATTAACAACGTAAACGTACACTGTGCAAAGTAAGAAGAATAAATAATAAAAAAGCAACAAAAATTCGTCTATATTTCTATATTTCAATAAAAACATACAAGAAGCGCGAAACAAAGGATATTAATACGAGGGATCAAAAACGAGTTTCAGTGTTGGTAATTTAGCAAGATTTTTTTTATTCAAATAGCTACCACTGTTTCCAATTTGTAATATTCACCTTAATTAATCTGTCATTCAATAAGCTGAATATTACTATTCGGAAATTCTGGTAGATATCTTTAAAAAAAAAAACACATACTAAATTCGCATCCTGTCCTATGAATTCACGTATTAAGTGAGAATTTTTGTCTTAAGAGACAAACTTTATTACATATTAAGCAGGATTATTTTTTAATTAGTCTTATGGGCATTGGGCAATGTTCAAGGAACTAGAAAAATCCATGTATTAACCGTGATTGTCTTCACTGGGCCCCACTGTATATAGAATGTAGAACTGTAACTAAACTCCAGTATAATTTTGTTACAGTATTCTGATGATTTAACTTCATAGAAATTAAATTTAAATAATAATAATACAAACTAACTTACTTGGATCTATAATATCTTTCATGGTAATGTTCAAGCCTAAATAAGTAGTTATATGATTCCTGTAAATAATAATACATTCATTAAAATAAATTATGATAAAATATGAATTAAAACAAATCAGATATTCTAAAGCTAAAATTTAAGAAAGTGCTTCCGGCTTGTACCTATAGAAAAAGTTAGCTTCCCATACCTTGGTTTTAAGATTTTTAATAAATTTTACTCAAAAGTACGAAGCTAAAATGTGAGGAACCTGATTATGGAGGATTTTTTTTAATACAGAATTTGAATGAAGATTTCACCAAAATAGTCAGCTATAGCCTAGACATGCTGGCTTCATTTATGATGGCTTATTTTTGGTAAAAAATCAGATTGTTTCAAAATATCAGGCCACCCTAATATTTCAAACTGCTATATCTCAACCATTTTATAAGGTAGGGGCAAAACATAAAATGCACCAGAATCCTTGTATCAAAGACAAACACTTAATGGTGAGAACTTTTTGGATTTTTTTGTACATCTTTTAGGTAGATTTCATAAGAAATACTACCTATTATATTCTCCCCTATCTTGGAATTTCTGAAACATTTTTGCAGATCTACGCCAACCATGACTCCCAGAACAAAAAAAGCAGTTCAAAACTTTATATCTATAACACTTTTTTTATGGACACAATTAACTTCAATAATTCTGCACAAATCTCTTCCAAACTGATACATAAAGTCACACTGAATGTCACAGCATGGATGCCTGAATTCTTTCCACCAATAGCCAATGGCTCAAAGATTATGTGATAAATGTAGGAAAGAAATTACTATGTTAAAAATACACAGCCCATCGGTGATAAAAATGCTGAAGATTTTTCTGGCTCAGAACCATTCTCAGACAAAGACCCAGACTTCACAACAAATTCAGTGGTTGTTGGTCAGACACTCAACAGATCTCTTCAAGAATTGGGTGAGTTTCCCATTGATAAGAAAAAAATAAAATCCAAGCACTATGCCACATCAAAGGTAAAAAAAAATTCCTCATCTATGAAACAAACTTTGCTGCTGCTGAAAATTCTTCATCAGAAAACAACAATGATATTGGCGAATCAGTTCTCCAAAATCTGAGACATAATTTTGAGTTCTACGAGTAGGATGAAAAAGTTAATGCTTCTAACATGTTTACCTGAAAATTGGAGTGTTAGAAAGATAATGCGTGAATTTAATGCACCCAACTATATGGTCCGGCAGTCAAAAAAATTTTTGAAAGAAAAAGATTTTAGAAGGTTCAAATTCAAAACCAGGGAAAAGCTTGCCAATAGAAACTGTTGGAACTGTCCAGTCATTTTATGAAAGTGATGAAGTTAGCAGAGCAATGCTAGGGATTAAAGATTTTGTGACAATTATTCAATCAGATGGAAGTAAATCAAAAATTTCGAAAAGACTAATTTTGTGCAACCTTAAAGAAGCTTACAAACATTTCAAAGACAAGTTTCCAAGCATAAAAGTCCTTCCAGCCTGTACCGGGAGGAAAAGGTAGCTTTCCTATATCTTCGTTTTAAAATTTTAGCTAATGTTACACGAAAACAGCAAGTTAAAATGCAAAGAAACGTTTACAAAAGATTCGTTAATACTGAATTTGAATAAGAAATTCGCCAAATTATTGAGCAATAGCCAAATTGGCTTCATTTATGAAGACTTATTTTGGTCGCCAATTTTGGCGAGAATTTGGCGCTAATGGATATGAATATATAGTTTTATGCGTATGATTGGGAAAATTATTACAACAATGAAAGAAAATAATTTGAGAGTAATCGCGTTAATGTGCTGTTTTGTTTCAAAATGTCAGCCACCCAAGCTGCTCTATCTCAGCCATTTTTTAAGATAGAGGTAAACCAAAAAATGCTCTGGAATCCTTGTATTAAGGCCTAACACGTAATTAAAAAATAAATTTGAATTTTTAAATTTTTTGTATATTTATTTTAGTTTTAAATTTTTAAATGGCCGCCATCTTGAAACAAAATGGCGGACCAAGCTGGCCAACGAACTCGGTCGAGACATTGGCGAGCTTAATACACACAATTGGTTTCATCGAAATTGATTTATAAATACGAGCGTTATCGTATAACATAGGTCAGATATATATATATATATATCAACATCTGAACGGAGGGTGGTTTTGAGGTCTGGAGGTCATGATCGGTGAAAATATATTGAAATTTTCCGGAACTGCTTTCCTCCGAACGGCTGCAATAGGTAGCTTTATACTTTTTTGTATTGAAAGCTACCTAAAAATAGGTTTCTCAAATCTGCTGTAAAATGACATCTCCCACAGCTCTTTAGCTCAATTAGGAGAGCTCCTAGAGAAATTCAAAAAAATTTCAGTTTACGTTTTTTTAGACAAAATTTTAAAAATGTTACATGCTATAATTCAAAAACTAGTTGACATATCTCAACGAAATTTGGTATTTTCCAAGTCTATATAAATAGTACACCTGTGCCAAATTTCAGGAAAATCTGAGATAGTTTGATTTATAGAGTGTCTTGAGTTGACCTGGAATGGACGGACAAAAATCAGATATATTGATGCTTGTTAACGTTTATGTTAACATTCATGTTTATTTATATTTAGAAACAATCTAAATTATTAACTGAGATATTGAATAGAGGAAGTGCAATCTCCTCTAATTATGAACATCCAATTTCATACCGCCCACACAACTGATTTCTTGATTACTTGTAATAGGTAATAACTGTACTTCCCACGCGCCAGAAATTTCCTAGGTTTTTCCAATTAATTTACTTTTGTGGTTTTCCTAAGTGAAAGAAAATACAGAAGGACATTTTTTCCTCTCTCTTAGTCAGACTCAAACTTGCAACAGACACAGCAGAAGTTCACTCGCACCCGCACCAGAAGGACCGCACAGTGATTCTACTCACTTGTATTCAATGCCTACTGGACTACTTATACCGCACTTATTATTATATCGCCACAAAATATGTGTTATGCCTTCAAGCAGAGTATCTGCTCATTTGTGCATTAACAGGAGGATACCGCAACTACCTTTGTTCTGTACATAGTTAATATATGTTTGTTTGTGCAATTTGCTATAATTTTATTTCTTTTACTCTACACACCTACACGTTCCCCATTCGTGGATACAAACCCCAACATTCTGGAGGCACCGGCGAGATTTAGTGTGAACCAACGCAATAAGGATTAAATCGCATCTCTATCGGCACCTGGCTCCATTACAGATAAGTAAACTTTCTTATTACTATCAGCTTGGCTTTGGTTTTGAAAAACTATTTACACCATTATTAAAATAATGGGCAAAGAGGAGGAAGAAGCTTTGAAAAGGGCTGCAGAAGAAGCAGAAAAGACAGCCATAATTTCCCGCGGTAGAGCTAAATCTGCTTTAACTAGAATTGCAAATTTTGTGAACAATACTGATCAAATTTTCCAAAAAAAATGATTTATGCAATAAATTGCAGAAATTAGAAACCATTTATTCTGATTTCGATAAAGCAGATTCTCAATTAGTTCCAGAATCTTCCGAAATGGAAGAGTTTGAAAAAAAATACTACGAAACTAAAGCCAAGCTACAAACAGAACTGGAAAATTTTTCTGTTAATATGCATGTACAGTCTAATACTTTAAATGAACAAATTCCTATAATTACTTCTACTGGTACTAATAATTTTAAATTACCCAGATTGAATATTGAGCAATTTAACGGAAATTTTAAAAACTGGATGTTTTTTAAGGATTTATATATATCTTTAGTGCACAACAATAACAGTATATCAAATATTCAAAAGTTTCAATATCTTAGGGGTTTATTAGCCGAAGAACCGGCAACTATAATAAAGCACATTCCTATCTCTGAAAGTAGTTATTCAGAAGCATGGGAAAAATTGCTGTCAAGATATGATAAGAAAAAACAAATCGTTTCTGCTCTAATTAAAACATTCATGGATATAACACCCATCAATCATGCTAACGCACTTAGCTTACGTAATATTGCAGATGTCGCGGACGAAGTAATCAGAGGTCTTAAATCAATCTATGAAAAGGCATCTGAAAGAGATATGGTTAATTTATATTTTATTACAAAAAGTTGATTTTAAAACACGTGAGGATTGGGCTCAATATTCCTCTAAATATGACTTCCCTTCTTTTGATCATTTTATTCAATTTATTAATGACAGATGTTTATCTCTAGAATTGTATAATAATGAGAATGAAAGTTTTCATAAAAGGGAAAAACAACTTAATTTTCCCAAACCTTCATCCAGTAACATTATCAAATGTTTATTTTGTAAAATGGGTCACTTACTTTACAAGTGTATTAAATTTAAAGAATTAAATATCAGAGATAGAAAACAATTTGTAAGAAGAAACAAATTATGTCAAAATTGTTTGTCTGACAAACATTATACCTATCAATGTAACTCCACATTTAGCTGTCATCATTGTCAGCTTAAACACCACTCTTTTATGCGATAACAAACTACAAAATTACGCAATAGCAACTCCCCGGTCAAATTTAAAACAGAATCCAAAAAACAAACCTGATTCAGACGCCATTTTGATTCCCAATGAAAGTAAACGAGAAATTAGCACTTCAATAAATTCTGTACAAACATCTTTCGCACTTTTACCCACTGCTACTGTATATATTTATGATTCCATAGGTCAAAAGCATACTTTGAGAGTCATGTGTGACAGTGGTTTGGAGTCTAGTTTCGTGTCCGAATCATGCATGAAAGAGTTGGGAATTAAAAGAAAAAATGCTAGATTCCCCGTAGAAGGTCTCTCTAATTCAAGGATCGCAGTAACAAAGGGTTATGTAATGATTGATCTGATATCAATTCATAATGCTGACACTAAGTTGTCTGTGAAAGCATTTATTTTAGATGAATTAACGGCCCCGTTACCTTCTGAAATAATAAAAGAGGAGCATTTTTCGCACTTAAAAAACATCCAATTAGCCGACCCACACTTCGAGATTCCAAATAAAATAGACATTATTTTGGGATCAGATTACTTTTTTTCTATTTTGCTTCCGGGGCAAGTAACGTGTTCAGAGAGTAATTTAATTGCACAAAATTCAATTTTTGGTTTTCTTGTATCGGGAAAAATTCTGGATTCTACCGGAAGTTCAAATTCTATTCGTAATCTACACCTTTATGAAACTAATATTGATAAAGAATTAAAACGGTTTTGGGAAATAGAAGAAATATTTAATCCTAATGAGATAATTTTGTCACCGGAAGAGCAGTTTGTTGAATCCCATTTTCCAGAAACATATTCGGTTAATTCCAAAGGCTGATTTATTGTGAAATTACCATTTGTCAATTCAAAAACGGAATTAGGTAATTCTAGACCAGCCGCGATTTCTCGCTTATTTGCGATGGAAAAGAAATTTAAAGAAAATCCAGAATTTGAAAAACAATACAAAGATTTTATGCAGGAGTACGAACAATTAGATCATATGGAATTAATTGAGCAAAAGGATATTTCTAATAATGAAAATGAACAATACTTTCTTCCGCATCATGCAGTGATTAAACCCTCTAGTACTACTACGAAATTAAGAGTCGTATTTGATGCTTCATGTAAAACGTCGAATGGCATATCTTTGAATTCAATTTTGGGTGTTGGCCCTAAACTACAACGAGACATTTTTGAGATTTTACTTAACTTTCGAGTTCTGGAAATTGTTTTTTCCGCTGACATAGAGAAAATGTACCGCCAAATTTTAGTATCTAATGAAGATCAAAACTATCAGCAAATCGTTTGGAGATCTAATCCTAACGAAGAAATACAAAATTTCAAGTTAAAAACTGTAACTTACGGTTTAGCACCGGCTTCGTATTTGGCCACCAAGTGTATCCAACAAATCGCACGCGACCATACAGAAAATCCTACTGTTTCACGAATTTTAACGGGAGATTTGTACATGGACGATTTATTATCAGGCTCAGGCACTGTTAGTGAAGCAATAAAAATATGTAAAGCAATTACAAATGCCTTGCACACGCACGGTTTCCACTTAAGGAAGTGGAATTCGAATTCTAGAGAATTTCTTAACGAATTTCAAGACTGCAGCACAACAGAATCTAATCTGGAAATTGTTCCCTGCGATAATGCAAGTTCTAAGGTTTTAGGCTTATATTGGAACTGTTCTTCAGACACATTTGTTTTCAAGACTTCCCTAACACTGACGCCACCTCTCACAAAGAGGCATATTTTGGTTGAATCTGCACGAATTCGACCCACTGGGTCTAATTTCCCCATGTACTGTAACTTTAAAAATATTTTATCAAAAACTTTGGCTCACGAAAGGGGACTGAGACTGTCATTCCGCAACATCTAACAGAAGAATTGCTCAAATTTCAAAATTCATTTAATGAAATCAATCAAATTTCTGTACCAAGCCAAGATGTGTTACGCTTTCGTCTGGCAATACATTTGAATTACACGGTTTTTCAGATGCCTCAACGCTAGCTTATGCTGCTGCAATTTATTGCCGACAAACTCATAATGGAAAAACAGATGTTTTTCTTTTAGTTTCTAAAACTAAGGTCGCTCCAATCAAACAAATATTGGTTCCTAAATTGGAACTTTGTAGTGCTCACTTCTTATCTAAGTTATTCCGTTCAGTTATGAACACGCTAAAGATGTACAATTTTAATATTTTTGCATGGACTGATTCCAAAGTGGTACTTTCTTGGTTATCAGCACACCCGCGTAAATGGAAAACATTTGTTGCGAATAGAACATCGCAAATAACAGAAGTTCTACCTACAAAGCACTGGAGACATGTCCCATCTAAAGAGAACCCCGCAGATATCGCTTCTCGCGGTATTGATCCTAAATGTCTTCCAGAATGCGAATTATGGTGGAAAGGCCCAAGTTGGCTACTTCTAGGTCCATCTAATTGGCCAAAAGACGACTCAAATGTTGAGGAATTTGATGAGCAAATCAAATCTGAACAAAGGTCTGACCCAATTTTTTCATTTCACACCCACGCATCAAATGAACTATTTGAGAATTTATTTCAAAAGCACTCTTCTCTTTCAAAAATTATCCGCATTCTGGCATATTGCCAAAAGATTCATTAGAAAATGCAAAAATGCTAATGAATGTCAAATTTCTTCGACAGCACTTACATTCAAAGAAACAAAATCTGCCGAAGAAACTATCATTCTTTGGATTCAAAATTCTTACTTTCGTGAAGAATTAAAATGTATAGAAGAGCAGAAAGCCTTATCTAAGAAAAGCAAATTAAACTCCCTGTATCCGTTTACTGACAACAACGGTCTTTTACGGGTGAGAGGACGTTTACAAAATTCTCAGTTAGCATTCAACCACAAGCATCCTGTAATACTTCCCTCAGACCACAAAATGAGTGAACTCTTAATCAAGCAACAACATATTGCCACTTTACATGCTGGCTCCTCTTTACTGTCACACATCCTCAGGCAGTCTTATTGGATTATTGGTGGGAAAAACTCATCAATAAGTGCATTAAGGGATGCTTAAAATGCCACAGATATAAAAAGTCCATTGCAACATCTCAATTAATGGGTAATTTGCCAGAACCTCGAGTAACCCTGGAACGTCCTTTTTTCTCCAGCGGTGTTGATTACGCAGACCCTATATCAATTAAATTTAATAAGGGTCGAGGTGCAAAAACAACTAAAGGTTATATTGCATTGTTCATTTGTCTTGCTACTAAGGCTGTGCATATTGAAGCTGTGAGCGATTTGACAACGGAAGCATTTATAGCTGCACTTCGTTGGTTTAGTGCAAGGCGAGGCGCCCCACGTCATCTTTATAGTGACAATGGAAAAAATTTTGTCGCCGCGTCAAGAAAATTAGACCAAATACAAAAACTTTGGCTATCATTTCCCAAAAATGAAACCATGGCACATCATTTAAGGGAAAATTCTATGGAATGACACTTTATTCCTCCTTCATCACCTCATTTTGGCGGAATTTGGGAAGCCGCCATAAAATCAATGAAATATCATCTGAAAAGAGTCATAGGAGAGACACTCCTAACCTTTGAAGAATTATACACTTTACTTGCACAGATAGAGTCGTTGCTCAATTCGCGACCTCTTATACATTTAAGTGATAATGACAGTGACTGTATAAATGTTCTCACTCCTTCCCATTTTCTTACAGGTGATATGCTACACTCAATACCTGAGGAATCCGCATCTATTACGACAAGTCCAAAAAATCATTGGGAGTTGTTGCTGAATATGAAAAAAGGTTTTTTTTAAAAGATGGAGGAAAGAATATCTCGGATATCTGCAGAAAAGTATCAAATGGAAAACTGCCACCCCTAACATCAAAAGGGATCAAGTAGTGTTGCTGATTAACGATACCCAACCACCAGGCTCTTGGCCATTAGGACGGGTAATCGAGGTTCATCCAGGCAGAGATGGCCTCGTTAGAGTGGCTACAATAAAGTGCAGAAACTCCATCATCAAGAGACCCATCCATAAAATTGCTGTACTTCCTATATATCAGGACTAATGCCCTGATAGGGTGGGAGTATGTTAACGTTTATGTTAACATTCATGTTTATTTATATTTAGAAACAATCTAAATCATTAACTGAGATATTGAATAGAGGAAGTGCAATCTCCTCTTTTTATGAACATCCAATTTCATTCCGCCCACACAACTGATTTCTTGATTACTTGCAATAGGTAATAACTGTACTTCCCACGTGCCAGAAATTTCCTAGGTTTTTCCAATTAATTTACTTTTGTGGTTTTCCTAAGTGAAAGAAAATACAGAAGGACATTTTTTCCTCTCTCTTAGTCAGACTCAAACTCGCAACGGACACAGCAAAAGTTCACTCGCACCCGCACCAGAAGGACCACACAGTGATTCTACTCAATTGTATTCAATGCCTACTGGACTACTTATACCGCACTTATTATTATATCGTAACAAAATATGTGTTATGCCTTCAAGCAGAGTATCTGCTCATTTGTGCATGAACAGAGGATACCGCAACTACCTTTGTTCTGTACATAGTTAATATATGTTTGTTTGTGCAATTTGCTACAATTTTATTTCTTCTACTCTACACACCTACACGTTCCCCATTCGTGGATACGAACCCCAACAATGCTGTTAAAAAATAAATCTGTTACAATCAGGGGTGATTGTGACACAAGGTAAAAAACCCTGAAAATTATTGACACACAGGTGAAAAATCCTGAAAATTACCGATGCAAAATACTGATATCCATTTACACCATAACTTATTATATAACTGTATGAAACTCAAATAACATAAGAACACTGTAATTACTGCTAGTTTTTGTAATGTAAGTTGTAAGAAAACATAATTTGATAAACTTACCTGATTTGCACTGAAAATTGAATGACTTCATTAAATGATGAGTGAACATTGTCTTGCTAAATATGATATGGAAAGTTGTCTTTTTATTTTTTTTATCATTGAAGAAATTTATTCCAAATATTCATAAAACAAACAACAGGGTGTCTATTCCAGATCAGCAATAAATTTCCCTGACTTTTCCAAGTTTTCCATACCAATAAAAAAAAAAAAAAAATCCAGTTATCAAGATTTTGTGATGTTACACACAAAAGAATCTTAAAAGTTGTGAATTTGAGAGTGGAACTTTTACAACTGATTCTGAGGCACAAATTACTGATTTGTTAAATTTTTTCGGTACTTTTCGGTTATCCGGGCGCCAGTGATATATGTACATATATAAATATATATGTATATACATACATTTAAATATTCATACATGTATGTGTATATATATGTCTATGTATACATATGCATATGTGTAGATGTATGTGTGTATGTATATGTGTGTATATATACATGCATATATATCACTGGCGCCCGGCTAACCGAAAAGTACCATTTTTTCTTTGCAAAATTTACAAATTGTTGAACATTTTACATCCTAAACATTTTGCAGATACACACTTTTAGATGACGAAATTTGCCGTTTTTTCGAAATACTTCGGCGAAATTTGCCGTTTTTTCGAGATCATTTGATGAAATTTACCGTTTTTTGACGATCCTTCGACAAAATTTTCCGTTTTTTCGAGATCCTCCGACGAAATTTACCGTTTTTTAGCGATCCTTCGTCGAAATTTGCCGTTTTTTCACGATCTGTCGGCAGAATTCTCCGTTTTTCGCGATCCGACGATGAAATTGACCGTTTTTTCCACGATCCTTTGACGAAGTTGGTGTTTTCTCCGTAACCCTTCGGCAAAATTTGCATTTTTCTGCGATCCTTCAACTAAACTCATGTTTTTTTTGACGGCCTTATGACGAAATTCACATTTTTTCACGGTCTTTTGACTAAATTTGCGTTTTTTCCGCGATCTGTCAACGAAATTAGACATTTTTCGCGATCTTTAAATGAATTTCGCGGTTTTCCGACGTTTTTTTTAACGATCCTTCGACGAAATTTGCCGTTTTTTCACGATCTGTCGGCAGAATTCTACGTTTTTCGCGATCCGACGACGAAATTTGCCGTTTCTTCGACGAAATTGACCGTTTTTTCAACGATCCTTTGACGAAGTTGGTGTTTTCTCCGTAACCCTTCGGCAAAATTTGCATTTTTCTGCGATCCTTCAACTAAACTCATGTTTTTTTTGACGGCCTTATGACGAAATTCACATTTTTTCACGGTCTTTTGACTAAATTTGCGTTTTTTCCGCGATCTGTCAACGAAATTAGACATTTTTCGCGATCTGTAAATGAATTTCGCGGTTTTCCGACGTTTTTTTTTAACGATCCTTCGACGAAGTTTGCCGTTTTTTCGCGTAATTTACCAGCTATAGCGCGTCAGCGGCATCGCTGTATGTTTTTAGTCTGCAGGTGCCCTAAAAAGTCTGCGACGTCCGTCGCAGCATCGCGTACATTCTGCCACAGGGACCGTAAAATTATCGCATAAATATAGAATCTTAATTGTATGTTAAGAAAAATCTGAATTTTTTTAGATATTGAGTCAGGCTTGGTTTAATGGATTTTAAACGGGCCGGGAAAAGGTAGCTTTCGTTCGGCCCGGTCCCGGAAATTTTGGCCCGTGCAGACCCTAATCTACAGTCTACTTATTTTTTTCTTCTTTTCAATTTATACTCTACCGAGAGCCATTTCGCCATAGAAAAGCGTGGCCCCACCAGTGGCTGAGAGGTTGTGCTCTCGAAGCTGGTAGACGGGAGGTGCTGGGTTCGATCCCAATCGCGCCCGTCGGCCTAATCGCTCGGAGTTTTCGTGGTTTTCTTTCGAGCCGTGGATCTTCTCCATGCGTAAATACGGATTAGGTTCCCTTAGAAAGACCCCCACGAAGGGCACTCCCCCCGGGCCTATATCCCTCGTGTCGATAATTGGCCGTCAATAATCAACCCAACCCAACCCATAGAAAAGCGCAAATTTCGAGGGGCAGGGAATTTAAGTTTGAAGTTGAAGGGGAATTGAAGTTTTCAATTTCGATTCGTTTATTGGAATTTACAGTGTACTCCACATTCGTTATTGAATGAAGGCTTATGAAAAATATGCACTAATTGACATCTGGTGCAGCCCATAACAGAATTTGGGGAGGATCAGCATTGTTAAACGAAAGAGGGGGGGAGATGAAGATTCATACTCAGGTATCTTTTAAAAGACTGGTTTTTGTCTCCTGGTTTAGGGGTAGGACAAAGAATATCTTTCGGTATCGGTATTCTCGTTTATATTCTTTGGTTAAAACAAGACAAGGGGTTAGGAAAACGCAGGACAGAGGGTTTGCTAGTTTCACTCCGATCACGCTCTGGGTAAGGGTTGCCGTAACTGAAACGTTTATCGCTAATTTGGCGAATGTTTTTAATTTCGCGGTTTTTCGGCGATTTTCCGACGAAATTTGCCGTTTTTTTTAACGATCCTTCGACGAAGTTTGCCGTTTTTTCGCGTAATTTACCCGCTATAGCGCGTCCGCGGCATCGCTGTATGTTTTTAGTCTGCAGGTGCCCTAAAAAGTTTGCGACGTCCGTCGCAGCGCCGCGTACTTTGTTTTTGCAACATATTTTCAATTTCGATTCGTTTTTTCCACTAAACAGGATGATTTTATGACCCCGGAAGAGCCGAAAGAAAAACCCGGAAATCCGGGGTACCCCCGGAGCACAATCACCCCTGTACAATACATTAAGATATGGCAACAATAAATAAAAAATGAAACGTTATTTAAACTATCTTTTTATGAATTCATATTTAATACTTGGAAAAAAAAATTTCAGAGAGAAAATTTCTCACGGCTTGCATTAATAATATTCAAATTTTTAATTGCTTAATAGGCGTATAGTCAACATAGTGAATTTTTCCAAATATTAAATATGAATTTATTTCAACTGTCGATGCTGGATTTTCTTTGATTTCGTGTTTGCCCCAGGGTTGGCGGCTCACGGAAAATATTTCATCTTGTGCTGCATTTGTAGCCTTGCCAACATGTTATGGTGAAAAAAAGGTCCAGGCTGAATATCGTTCCCAAGTGGTTCAGTTGGTAGAACATCAGTGCGCTAATCTGATGACCCGGGTTCGAGTCCCGGCTTGGACATTTTTTTCACTATGTTGACTATAAGCCTATTAAGCAATTAAAAATTTGAATATCTTTATGATTTCTAAATTGATTTTTCAACATATAATCCTAATTTAATTAAAATGAAACTTAATTGATTAAAGCATATTTTTGAAATATATATATTACATTCTATGACATATTTCTTCTAAATGCTAAAAAGGTGTAAATTAACAACATAATAAATACACAGTAAAATAACTTTTATTAGGTTGTTTGACATGTTTCGGCTCACTCCGAGCCATTTTCAAAAACAAATGACAATATTCTATAGTTGCACAGTCTTTGAAGTTGCTATTTAAAATGCTATCCTTTAATTTTCATGTACTTTTTTTAAATTACGCACGTTATCTTTTATTTTTACTTGGTTGCTTATTTTCATATCTGTAACTATCAGGAATCTTAAAAATCACGAAATTTTTGAAAATATAAAAAGTATCCGATATTTTGATTATATCCGATATTTCCAAAATAGTCCAACTTATTTCTAATAATAAATATTTTCAAGCATAATATAAATTAGAAACTAAAATATATTTCACTTAACATGAAAACTTAAACATTATACTAAAAATACTTTTTTTCTCCCTTTTTTATCTGTTATTTTTCACTTTGAACAAAATTGAAGAACAACTAATCAACAAAACAGAAACAATTTGCTTTATACACTTATAAAAAACAAAACAATTATAAGATTCAGTATCAACTATCAAGAAATCAGAAATTTATAAAACAAAAAATTAAGTACAAAATAGTTAATTGAAAAATGTAAACATAAATGTAAGCTTATTTATTTTTTATTCCCTAGCATGTTGTACAATTTAAGCTCAACAACAACCAGACACAGTGGCGTAGCTACGTTTTTTGGCGCCCGGGGCAAGAACAATCTTTGCGCCCCCCCCCCCCCCCCCCCCCCTCCAAATACAAAAAAAAAATAACCTTTTTTTTTTTTCCTAAAGGCGAAAAATGTCCTCCCGGCTTGTACCGAAAGGAAAAGTTTTTTTTTTTTTTTCAGAATTCAATTAATCTTACTCAAACATACGAAGCTAAATCACGTGAACCCGATAATAGAAGATTCATAGTTTTGCCAATACTGAATTAGGTGAACACTTAGTGAGCTATAGCCAATATGACTTCATGTAAAGCAACCTACTTTTATCGCCAAATTTCGCGATATTTAGCCAAATACCGCGTCATACATTTATATACACTTTTCGAATTTACATTTTTCAACTAAAGAGCTGTTTTTTTTTTTTTTTTTTTTTTTTTTTTCGTTGTTTTTTGGACACTTTTTAAGGCATTTTCAGCAATACAAATAGTTTATTTTCTGAAAATAAAATATTAAGAAAAAGTATTTTTTATTGTATTTTAAAATTTGTAATGACATTTTAACTAATTAACTTTTTGAAAATCTGATCATTACAGTTATAGACCACATTTGTAAGGAAGGAAAGTATGAAAGAAAAATCTTGCGAAAAGTTAAAAATTGTAGAAAACGGGTAGTTTTAAAATTTTCTTTAAAAGAATTTCAATTAAACATTTTTAACACAACACAAGATTAATTTGATCACAATAATTGCATTTTTGCTTTATTAAATAATGAAACTTTCATAAAACCATTTAATAATATCAATAAAAACTGCGTCTTAAAATTTTACAACGGTGCACCCTGTTTGCAAATATTAATTACCATAAAATTTTTACTTTGATTATCCCAAAGAGAAAGAGGGAAATATATATTTGACCATTTAGATGCAATTTCGTTATTTTCTGTCTTTATTCGTGATCGTTAATCCCGGTTTGAAGAACAATCTAAAAAGCTATTTACAAACTCTATGAGTTTGTTATTTAAAAGTAGTGATGTAACTTTAGTTGCGTCCCGAAACTTATAATATTGTGGCTATAAAAATATAACATTGCGGCTTAGCCATAAAAAGTATTCAGATTATCTCTGCGATAGCATACCTGACTTATAATAAATCCCGGATATAACGAGCGGGAAGTTTCATTTCCAAGATAGTAAACCTTCAAAAGTTTGGTATATAGTCTTCCCGTTTTTCTGGTAGCTTTAATGAATTTTTATTTTTATTCATTTTATAAAGTTTTCTCTATTTTAAACAATATTTCTGAAGATCTAAAAAAAACATTTCAGTTATAAAATTATCTATGATTACCATTATTTTTACATTTGGAATGCATCTTTATACTTGTGTCTTTATTCAATAAATAAAGATTTCATTCATAATACATTAATTTATTTTATTTATTACACTCTTTTATTTTACTTAACTTGGTCTTTATACGAAAAGATGACATTATCTCATTGATTTTTCATTAACTTCATGATAGGCTACAATATAAAAATTATGTATGTAGGTATATTTCCTATGACAATACATCATTTTAATATTTTAAGAACTTAATTATAAACTAAAGTAATTTTAACCCTTAAATGCATAGTGTAATCAAATTTGAAACACTTTTTATTTAACTTTTAATAAATAAATCAAGCTCTTCGCAATCACTATATTTATATAAAAATATTAATCCTGTATAAATCACATAAATATGCTACTAAATAAACTTAAAAATCCTTAATATAAGTAATAAAAAAACCCTAAAAGAAAAATTCATGTGTTTAGACAGCCACAGCGATAAATTGCCAAATAATTTGTATGGTTATACAACTGTTACAAGCTACAAAAACAATCCAGTTAATTATGTGCTAAACTAAGCTTGTCAAAATATTCCATTTGGCTGTGAAAGTGCAACAATGAAATATTTTAAGCATTAAAATGCAGAAAATATCCTTCTATATATAAAAAAAAGTTTTGGCTTAAAAATGGACCAATGAAAATCTGCGTAGATATTCCGGGTTAGTCTCATCGCTTTTTTATTAGGGACTTTTTTGAGGAGCGATTACTTTTTTTTCTAGCCATCCTACGAATTCGAAAATCATACCACCAGACGCGAAATATAACAAGCTTTCAGAAATTCAAAAAATTATCACGGTCGGACAATAAAAACTCAAAAAATCCTTAAGAATCGAGTAAAAAATCTTTTATTGAAAAAGTCAGTTTTTATATTGTTGCCAAAAAAGCGCAAATGATCTCAATTTTGATGCTATTTTATCTCAAATAAAAAATGTATTTGCGCGAGACTATTAAAAACAATAATGAAAGTTTAAAATAATAATTAAATGATCACGTGTTGAAAGCAGGAAATAAAGAAAATTGCGTCATAAAAATTGTGTTTACACATGAATCCTTCTAATACCTCGAAACGTATCTGATTGGTCAGAGCTTTCTGACTTTTCTTAGGAGGAATTAACATGAAAGTAGAGAATTTAGATAGGATGGACGCTATTAGAGGGGTTACCAAGAGGAAGAGACCCGAGTATGTCGCCAATTTTAGCGCCAACTTGGCGACATATCGCCAAATTTGGCGGCCAAAATTAAATGCAAAAAGTGGCGCCAACTTGACGCTATTTCCAATATTTCGCCAAATTTCCATAGACTCCTATTGAAATCCAATAGCGTTTACTCGCTTACAAAAAATCACCAAATTAAGATATTGCAATGCAACAAAAATTAATATTAGCTTATGAATAGAGCTTAATTGAACTATTTACATTATTTTTAAGCACAAACACTAGCTATTTACAATATTCGTAACACTATATATACAATTGGTTCTTGTTAGTTATCCTGTCGCCAAATTCATATATATTAAACGAGCAAGAGATTTTCCCGATTATTCATATATATTAAACGAGCAAGAGATTTTCCTGATTATGAATGATATCGTAAACGACGTGGAAGATTTTCACGAAAATTGTCCCCTGTACTAAATCGAGCACGAAAAAAAGATCTAGCTAGGTTCCGAATACAAGAAAATTCGTTTTTACAGGGTAAAACAAACTCAGCCCTGAAAATGTTTTTTGTTATAAATGAAAAAATACTCAAACGATTTACACGAAACGCGTTGCCTATACTAATTCGAGCACGAGAAATCAATCTAGCTAGGTTCCGAATTCGGGAAAGGTCATTTTGATCTATTAAAAGGAACTGAGCACTAAGAATGCTGCTATATATCGAAAACGGCACTAACGATTTTCACAAAAATTAATGACTACACTAATTCGAGCACAAGAAATCGATCTAGCTAGGCCACTAATTCGAGAAAACTCGTTTTCTGTGTTTAAAATTCGACGTGTTATAAAAAACAAGTCTTGAAACAAAATCGAAAAAGTACAGAAAGTTCTTTGTCCAGATCGACTTTACCTTAGCTATCCAGTGCCAAAAAAAGTGCGTGCTTTTCGAACCAAAATGTACAAAAAAAAAAAAAAAAAAGAAATAAAGGAAAAAAAACATTCATAAAAATTGAAATGCAAACGAGATATTAAAACAAATATATCCCACAGGACTAAAGTAAGCCAGCGAGTATTTTTGTGTGAGTGTAGTATCCTCTTTAACTAACAATTGTGTTTTTAAACGGCCTCGACAAAATTTTAAAAGCGGTAAAAGAATTGAAAAAATTTAGTGATGCATAGTTACATAGATTAGATCAGTTTCTACTGACGTCACAAACATTCACCTGTCGAGAGGGATAATTATGAAAAATATTGTAAATACATAAATATCCAATATTATTTTTTTTCTGTTTTCCTTAATACATTTTAAAATTTATTTTAATAAATATTGATAGTTGACACTTGAGTGAATGCAGCTTTCCGTTTTTTTTTTTTTTTTTTTTTTAATTCCAATGCCAACATTCACCCATTTGTTTATTTGGCGTTAGAGTCTGGATCTGGCGATTACTTTGGCGATAGTTTATTTTATGGTTGACGGGATAATGCGGAAATACCAAAAATAGTTTTTTAAAAACACTCTTTTATAAGCAACCAATGGTCATCTTGAAAATACCGCGGAATTTTTTTAACCGCAATTCATATTTTTTACGTAAAATATCTATTATAATGCATTAATTTGGCCTGGGCAAAGACCTCTATTATGAAAAATTCACCTCTTTTTTATACGATTGCCAGGAAGCTCAAAATAATGAATTTATTTGAAATATATACTTTTTGCTCTGTTTATTTATCAACAGAAGAGAATCAGAAAGAAAAATGAAACATTATTTAAATTATCTTTTTACCCTTTTAAATTTATTTGTCATCGTGTAATCGTAAATTTATTGATATTTAATTATTAATTGATGAAAGCGTATTCTGTATGTTACATTTTTTTAACAATTTATTTTTTACTTTTAATTCTTTAAAATATTGACTTTTGCCATTTCACAGCGTTTTGGCCTATTTTGGCGAGCATTTTACTGTCACATAATTAAATCTGTTGTTTTTCAACCCCCATACAATTGCACGAGTTACAGAGATATTTGGCGATTTATCACCTGCGACCGCCTAATTGAAAAAGAACAATCAATTTCAAGTGAATGTATCATATATATTATTTCTCCTGTCAACATCTCTTTTTTTCTGAAAATACGAAACGCAGAACGACGAATGAGATAGCATATGAAAGGATTTTGAAAACGCTTCTGACATAGCACACTTAACATTTCGTTAAAACATGTTTTCGATTTAAAATTGCTGATAATTAAAAATTAAATTGGCATTGTTTTCCTAAATGAAATGAAAGGTTTTCCTCAAAACATTGTTGCCAAAAAAATAAAATACCACATTATATGATGCTCAGCAACTATAATAAAAAACACCGCACGGGTTTATTTTATATTTTTGATTAAAAGGCGAAATTTAAATTGAAATGTTTAGATTTATATTTCTATGTCCCATGTTTTTCCCTTAGCGGATGACGTCATCCTCTAATGCAGTTTAAAAACGATTGTTAATATATTTTTTTTTTCTCGCGCGTGCCTTCAGCAATCTTGGATCAGTTTTTACTCTAACTTTGATGGAATAAATTAGATGATATTCTGGATTGACTAACAACTAAATGTTGTTTACAGATATTTTTATCCTTGCTTTTTCTTTAGAAGTTTAAATCTGCATCTAATAACTATTACATATTGATAGAAAATGGTACTTCTCTTTTATCCCGTCGACCACTTTTCATAACAAAAAACTATCGCCAAATAAACGGGAGAACGTTGCCATTGGAATATCAACATAAATAAATAAAATATAAGAATTTAAGGACACAATTGTTATTTTAATTAATGAAATAACTAATAAACCAGTAAAACATAATGAAAAATACACGCAAATGTCGAATTAAAAACCACTTGATGATTTATTTAACAAACACGTATAATGCTTCTGACATCAAGTAAATGGGACTGCATTTTTGGCGTTTAATCTTACAATTTGGCGATAGTTTTTTGTTATGAAAAGTGGTCGACAGCATAATAGAGAAGTACCTAAAAAATATTAGATTTCAGTGCGAAATCCTCGCACGGGCCCTCTGGTTAATTTATAATTAAGTTGTAAAAATATTAAAATGTTGTATTGTCATCGGCAAAACACCTTTCAACATCCTAATAATATTATAAATCTGATTGTGTGCAAATGTTAGGCTGAAGCCAGCGTCAAAGTGAAGCATTTAATTATCCTGTATCTTTGCATATAAGTTGATTATAACCCTCAAATGAACATAGAATGGTTTTTGTTTATTTTATTTCGATATTTTTCTTAATAATTCAAAATTTCATTATTTTCATAGAGAATAAATAGACATTTTTTCGTATATTTTAAAATGGTTGGTTGGTTTGCTTGGTTTGGCCCAAAGGGCCCGGTTTTGCAGCTTTTTTTAAAATGGTTAAATTTATTTTACCGTTGCTAATAATTTATCGTTGTCAATGTAAAATAAAACACCTGAGTAATAATTTTTAATCAACAATTTATTTTCAAGTGAAAAATTTCCACGTGAAAAATGAAAAGGAAATGAATTATTTAAGAATTAAACAGAATATGAAATGATGTCATATTAGAAACAAAGCGTGCGTTTTCAAATATTTGATAATAATACAAAGTGCATAAATACGAGTAAGTATGGAAAGCAAGCGAATATGATGTCATATATAGAAAAATAAAACAGATTTGTTTTGATGTTGAAATAAAATGATCTTGGATTATCAAATTATTTGTGATTAATTTCTCTTTTTTTTTTTCTTTTTGACATGAAAGGAATTATTTTAAATGTACGTAATATATGTATTTTAAATGTATGTGTTGTAAATTAAAGTTCTGTGTTTTAAATGAAATGAGTGAAAGATTTATATTTTTAATGAATTCAATACGAATGATGGGATAGGTTGGGGATTTATCGTCTGCATACGGCTAACATAAAGATACCATAATTTTAATTTTAATTTTAAAAAGTAAGAAAAAATAAAATAATATATATATATATATATATATATATTGGATGGCAAATGTCAATGATATGCATCGCAAAATTATCCGTATCGAAAATCAGAAAATCTTAATAAAAATAACTATATTTTTTAAAAGAAAGTTGCTTTTCTCATAAAAGCTAAAGATTTAATATGATTGTGTCGAAGTAACAGCATTTTTCCTCTATCATTTTCCCACAATCGAAACACATTTGTAAATCGTCGTTTCGAACCGGAATTTTATTTTACATTTCTTTTAGTTTTAAAATAGGAAAAACTTTGTTGTCGTTTTTAAATATAGCTTTTTTTAAAGTTGTTTCATAATAGATTTTTGTAAAGTCTTGTAGGATAAGAAAAATTGCATAGATTTTAAAGCAATGTTTAAGTAAAATTACAATATTTTTTAAACTTAAAAAAACAACAATGTTATCGAAAAGAAAATCGATTTTACCAACAAATTCGCGTAATGCAAAAGCAAAGAAGAAATCAAAAAGTAATGAATCTTTTATTCCAGCCGAATTGTGTAAACTTGAACAAGCCGATCGTGCCAATTCATAACATTATAAACGTGAAAGCGCGTTCTATATAGTAGAATTTTTTTTACATATAGGTAGAAAATTTCCGAGAATAACAAGGTTAGGGGTCTGTAATTAAGTCCATAGTCAATTTGCTTTTTTTTTTATCAAGTGAAATTTGGCGCAAAATTAAATACATTGTTGTAACCAGATTTGTTTTTTGCGTGGTAAACACTTAATGGTATTTCAGATGATCATTTCACCGCTCACCTTTGATGCCAGCTATGACTGTAAAACATATTAAAAACTATTAGCCGATAATTTTCTAATTTTCTTATTGCTTCATGATGGTTCATACTTTAAACCTGAATCGGTCATGCCATTGTCGTTCAATTTTTATTCCTAATCCTAACCCTAATCGTATCCTATCCTAATCCTGATAATAACTTTAAAGAATATTCTTTGACACGAATATGTAAATTAAATCAATATCCATAAATGGAATGAATGGAAAATAGAATAAATAGAAATGGAAAAATAAAATAACAAGAAAGTACATTTATTCGACACCTAACCCTAGAGAAAGCGTAAAAAATTTCAAGCGCATGAAATAAATTAAAATAATCCTATATATACTAACAAAAATATGTAAATTTAGATAATCAGATTTGTGTCGTCTGTATTTATTTGCTAATAGTGTTCTTGACGCGATAGAGAAAATATCGAGGTTAAATTGGGCAGAATTTAAAGTACTTTCTAGCAACTTTTATTTACATTTTAGAATCGCATCAGATTGTTATATCTTTGTGAAATATCTATCAATGTATAAAATCCACAAGCAGTTTGTTCACTATTTACACCACTTAGCGTGAAACACTTAATTTAATATATACATAAACAAGATAATGTAGTAAGAAATATATAACATATGTCTATGCAAATAAACAATATAATAATGCCCATTTAGCAATGCACACATATACAAATTGTACACCAAATACCACCTAAAATGCACTGTTGTATAGAAGAATTCTGCCAGTGTTTTATTTCGTTTTACGAAAAGGAATTCCTCGATTTTCACGACTTTACTGGGTCATCCTTTTTTCATTAGTTGCAGTTTCATTTTCGCGATTGTATATATAATTTGGCATGAAATTTCACTTTTTTTAAGACTGGGTTATGTAAAGGCTCCTATAGCAAACACATACCGTATGGTCTCCTATAAAATGTGATAAAGCTTTGGTTAATTATATATGTTGTTAATTATCAAGTGAAATGTTTTGCTAAATTAAAGCATTTATTCTTTTTTTAATGTTACGTGAACGAAGTCACGGGTAACAGCTGGAATTGCGTTAAAAATCGATTTGAAAATTCCATGAATTAAAAAAAAAAAGAAATTAAAATAAGCTAGCAAAAAAATAAAATAAAATAAAATAAAATAAAATACCTGTTGAAAAAAATTACCGAGCGAGGATTGGTCTACTAGGTACTTGTAAGATTAAATGCCAATAATGGTTGATCGAAAATGTCACATTCACTTGACAACACATGTTTACGTCATCAAGTTATTTTTATTTCGACATTTTATTTATATTTTTATTAATGTTATACTAATTTATTTGTTTTTTTCGTTATTTAAAATAAAAATTATGTCAATTTGTATAATTTGGTGAGTGAGCTGGAAAAAAAGAAAATTACGTCATAAAAATCGGGTTTACACATGAATATTAAAAATAAAAAAGATGAATTAAATGAAAAAGCATTATAACCTGATTACAGAAGAAAGTCGCCGTTCGTGATATCACCATCATCTTTTTAAAACAGGATACATTACCAGGTTTTAAGAGGATGTGAAATCAGAACGGGGGTTGGTGAGCGTAGCGAGCAGGGGGCAGAGCCCCCTAGTAAATAAAAAATAAAAATAATAAAAAACCCTCTTTTGTCATTAAATCACTATTAAATAAATTATGACTATACGTTGTGAAAACAGTTTAGAAATTCTGAATAAATAATTGATATAATGCTTTTATTTTCTATTGCATAGCTTTAAAAAATAATATATAAATAAATAAACAGAGCACACGTTATCCTTCTATATATAAAAAAAAGTAATGGTTTAGAAATGGACCAATGAAAATCTGCGTAGATATTCCGGGTTATTCTCATCGCTTTTTTACTAGGGACTTTTTTGAGGAGCGATTACTTTTTTTCTAGCCATCCTACGGATTCGAAAATCATACCACCAGACGCGAAATATAACAAGCTTTCAGAAATTCAAAAAATTATCATGGTCGGATAATAAAAACTCAAAAGATCCTTAAAAATCGAGTAAAAAATCTTTTATTGAAAAAGTCATTTTTTTATATTGTTGCCAATTTCTAAATAACCGCAAAAGATTGTGTTTTATCTCAAATAAAAAATGTATTTGCGCGAGACTATTAAAAACAATAATGAAAGTTTAAAATAATAATTAAATGATCACGTGTTGAAAGCAGGAAATAAAGAAAATTACGTCATAAAAATTGTGTTTACACATAAATATTAAAAATTTAAAAAAAATGAATTAAATGAAAAAGCATTATAACCTGATTACAGAAGATAGTCGCCGTTCGTGATTTCACCATCATCCTCTTTTTAAAACAGGATACATTACCAGGTTTTAAGAGACTATGTGAAATCAGAACGGGGGTTGGTGAGCGTAGCGAGCAGGGGGCAGAGCCCCCTAGTAGTTAAAAAAATAATAATAAAATCAACAGTTCACACTTTCTACCAAGCGTAAATCAAATCCGTGAATTTTCAATTGTCGGGGCTAATGCCAAATTAACGTATTATAACATAAAAGTTTTTGGATCTATATGAATTGCAGGCATGCAAAGTGTGATTTTTAAGATATGGAATGCTTATAAAAGCGAAATTAAAAATTCATATATTTTTTACTTTTATAATTTTTAATTAATTTGAATTAGAAGACTGATTAATCATGAAAACAACACTGTCTGTCATTCAAATAACAGAAGAAAATCGACCTTTGAAATATCAAAATGCACATTTCCTTTTTAAGAGGCCTAAATACTCTCCTTTGCAAAAAAAAAAAAAAAATGCCATAGATATCAATTTTCGATTTTTTTGTTTAGGAATGTATTTAGAGATCCCTAGTATATTCTGGTGAAGTTACCTAAAGATCCGATGATTTTAAATCTGTGACAAAGGTTTTTTTCTGTATCCATATATTTCTCTTTAAATGATTCAGAGTTCCAATTTTTTAAATATTTTTTTCTCAGTTCGATTTTTTTTTAAATATAAAAATGCATATTTCCTCTTTAAAGGGCCTAAGTACTCTTCTTTGCAAAAAATACCAAAAATATTAATTTTCGAATTTTTTGATTAGAAATGTATTTAGAGATCCCTAGTATATTCTAGTGAAGTTACCTAAAGATCCGATGATTTTAAATGTGTGAAAAAGTTTTTTTTACTCTATCCATAAATTTCCCTTTAAATGATTTTGAGTTTAATTTTTTTTAAATATTTTTTTCTCAGTTCGATTTTTTTTTTTTTTTTTTTTTTTTTTTTTTGACATTTTGCTACTTTTAACTTTTGCAACCTTTTTTCCCCTCCAAAGATCACACACTTTTACTCGCATTTAACAGTAAACAAAGCCAAGAGAATAACTTTTATTTTACTACATTCCCACGCAGCCATCTGTACTGGCCGTACTTGTAAGACTGAAAAGTCCTTTTTCGATTTTTATACGTTTTAAGAAGGAAAAAAATGGGGTAAGTCGCCCACATTTTATTATTTCGTTTTTCTCAATGCCACTTCCACGGAAAAATGGAATTTACAATAAAGAAGAAATGATATATTTACTTGCAGTTTCTCCAACAAATTCATTTTGCACTGGTTCAGAGACGAAAATATTCAGATGAAATGCTAAGAACGCAAAAATCAACACGAAAACTAATAGAGAAATAAATAAATGCTCTTCTAATATCAAAATGTGAAGCCTTTGCTTTATAAGCTGGAAACAGTGGGGAGGCTCCATCCACAATTGCCACTAAATGCATCTCTCCTCTCCCCCTCCTTCGCCAAATTTCTTCAAAGCATTTTTTCACACTCACACAAAATGATCAACAATCCGTATTTATTGCCAAACAAAATATGTGAGATAATTTCTGTTTAAAGCGTCTTTCCAATTGACGCCCCACACCCATTTAATCATTTTGTAGGATGCGTACCTCCTTTCAGGTACGCAATCATGCAAGGTACAAATTATGTTAAACCATCCATCCCCAGAAACATTTACAGAAACTCTCTCTTTCATTATTTGGATACAATAAATTATTTTCCCTAAAGAAAAAATTCATACACACACACCAAAAAAAAAAGTCAACAATTTTTTTAATTGTGAAAATATGTGAAATAATTTCGGTTAAAAACCTCTTTCGATTTGGCGCCCCTTAGCAGCGGCGCCCGGGGCGGCCGCCCCCCTTGCCCCCCCTTAGCTACGCTACTGACCAGACAATGATTATTTTTTAATGAAGCTGTATAGAACTAATTAATCTAAATTAGACAGATGATCTTTTTATATCTGTCTTGAATTAGTTATGTCTCACATAATTATTAGCCCCCCCCCCCACACACACACACACATGTAATCTACATTTAAAATAAAAACTTCAAACAAAGCTTGGATAAGATTTTTGTTTTTTTCTTTAGCTAGAAAAGTCACTTAAATAGACAAATGTTCTTTATATACAAAATGATGCAGTGAATATAAGTTGAAAATTTCATTTACACTTGTTTTGACTTAAAAATATCTTGTACAGTGATATCTTGAAAATAAATATAAAATATCAAAAATCTGGATATTGTGAAAATAAATATCAAATATGTATCATGATAGATAGATATCATGATATATATCAACGAACACTGGTAACCACAGAGTAACTCGAGCCACAATTTCGGTAAGTTAAAAGATGCTGCATCGTTACGGAAAATTAATTATGGATATTAATAAATTATGGAATATTCTGATTTGTTTTTGAGAATGGCTCGGAGTGAGTTTTTGGTAGCTTTACAAAGCCAGCTGGCCTCTTTGGTGAGCGTGATTTGGCAAGTAATTAAATTTATTGTTATTTTAACTCGTATACAATTGTAACCATAAAGAATATTTGGCGATTTATTACCTGTGATGGGCTAACAAAAAACTGCCTTAAAACTAAGTTATCAATTTAAAATTAAGTTCTAAAAATATTGAAATTTTGTACTGTCATTGGAAACACACCTTTGTACATAATTTTCGTAATTCTAGCAATTAGGATGTTAGTTAAAAAACAACTACAAAATTCCATCCTTACATGCAAAAACAAAATTTAGTTAAAATAGTGTAAAAATATATAGAGAATTTTGTACTTAGCTGTTTGATATAAAAATTCCTAGGTTACCACATTTTTTTAATTACCATAATACAAACTTATAATCTCAAAAAATTTCATACAGCTATTGAAGACACTTGAAATTTCAGTTTAAATAAATTATAACATCATCTCTCAATAATTATTTTAATAATTTAGAATAACTGCATTGATATAGAAATGCAATAATAAATAAAATGGCTTTCTGGATACCATTAACAGTTCAACTATGTATGAATCTTAATGACCACCTTGTTGTATGACTAAAATACTGAAAATATTGCACAATTTGATTTTTTTTAGTCCGTATTAAAGAAAATTTTTGTTTAAATATTTTTTGCCATATATGCTTAAAAATATACAGTGTATTAATCAATTAAAAGTTTCATTTTAGTTAAATTAGGAGTATATGCTGCAAAATGAGTTTAGAAATCCTAAAAAGGTTTAAATAATGTTTTATTTCCTATATTTAATTCCCTTTAATTTTTTTTATTTCCTATTGCGATATATTAAAAAAGAAACAAAGCAACATACAGATAGCATAATCTTTCAATCTCACAAAAGTATGTAAAGTACAGAAACAAGAAAAATTCATCAATGAGAAATTAAAAAAAAAAAAAAAAAAAAATACTTACATACTAATGGCAAGAAGACTCATTAGCTGTCCTTCCTCATATATTTCGCCATCTTCAATGTGTTTGGTTGCTTCCCAAGGTCTCTAAATAAAAGCATATAAATTTTGAACTAAATATTTGTCTGCAAAATTTATGCTCAAGAATTTTAACTTTATTATGAATGCCAATATCTCAGCAACATGTTTTTATGTTACAGTACAGGAAGCAACAACATTTTTTATTTAACCATTTTATACAAGCTGATTTTCAAATATGTAATTGAACTTACTCAATCAGTCACTAAAACAGCCGTCTGCTGCCATGACAGCGGTAGATGTGGCCTCAGGGACTGCAACATCACCAAGTGAAAAGTAAATGAAAGGCAACCAGATTACAGAAGATTGAAGGATATTATCATGAACGCTAGCAATTTTCAGTTTTAGAACTTCCATTTGACTGGGATTTGGGGGGGGGGGGGGTTGCAACCACCAATGTATAGGTGAAAACTAGGAAATTTAGTTAGTAGCAGTGGCCGGTAGACTCGGTTTCATTAGTGGCCACTTTTTAAAGTTAGTGGCCACTATTATGTTTCAAACTTTCTTTACATCTAGATAAACTATAATCATTGTATATAAACATATTTTTCTATAAGAGTTTTATACCTAATTGTATGAGTATATTTCGCATGATTAAACAGTATCTCTTGAAGAAAAATAATCCAACTGGTGAGCATGTGGCAGGAGTCGAAATATTGAAGATACTGTGAAATGTCCTTAAAATCTGCTTGTATCCGGTGTGGAAAAAGGAATAAATTACTTTAAATGCATGTGGAATCATATTTTGCAGAATAAAACTGTATTTTTTGAAAAAATAATCTAACTAAGAAAAAGCCGAAATTTTGAAAATACAGCTAAGTCGTTGAAATCTGTTTGCATCTGGTAGGAAAAAGAATGAACCAGTTTTCTAATTAGATGTAATCAATGTAGAGATGCATATTTCCATGAAAAATGGTGTATTTCACTTGGCGATAGATAACAGATTTTTTAATCGCCACTTAGCGAGTGGTGACTAGGGTAGCGATCGATGGCTGATTTTTTAATCGCCACTTTTTAAACTTTAATTGCCACGTGGCGAGTGCTAATTTTCACCTATACACCAATGTCGCGACAATTCAAGGCTGTTTTTGTGATAGATACCAATTACATATTTTAAATTCAGCTTGTATAAAATGGTTAAACAAAAAATGTCTGCTTCTCGGTTTATTAAGTTTGTTTTAAGTGAAATTTGTTGCAAGGGTCGATGCAGGGTTTTTTCCTTGGGGCCCATTTTGTGAAAAGTAAAAGTCATTTTTGTGAAAAATTAACGTTTTTGTAATGAAAGATGAAATCCAGTTACTCAAAATTCGAACCAAGCTTTTATTAAAAGAAACTTAAGTCCTTCTGCTTAAGTTTTTCTTTCTGGTGAACTTGTTTTGTTTTTAAATGACACATTTTAAAAACTAACATAATAAAATTAATAAAGAATATTTATCTATGGAATGGAATTTTGTCTTAAATCAGTACACAAGTCTTGTTTTATGTAAATTGTATTAGATCAAAGGCAACCACAGAAAATTCTCTCATAGACCATCATCACAATTTATAAATCATTCAATAGACAAATATTGCGAATGGAATTCTAAATAGGTAATCTACCTGAGTTCAATCTCTCCATAGAAATTGTAGGACAGATCTGCCGGTTTCCCATCCATTCACCTTTGTTTAATTTAAGATTTAACTATATCTTCATTTTATCCAGATTCACATTTTTTGTATTTCATGTTACTTTTTGTTCATCACTTTTGTGTTTATTTTGATTTATCACAGTAAGTTTAGTTGCTCAGGTGACAACTGCCATTCAGCCTTTTTTCCTGTGATCGCAAGTCATTCCTTTGTCCAAATTTAACTTAATTTTTCATATTAAAAATCTTTTATTAAAAAGTATTTTATTTAGGTTCTGGTTATTTTCAGGTGATTAGCCACCACCTGGTATTTAACAGTTAAAGATAATTAGTTATGCAAAAGTCCTTTTCAGACGACATATGCAAATTGCGTAGTCACCTCTGACTGATTCGTGTGTGCGTCATCTGTTGAAATATCTGACAGTGTCGGGATATTCTTAAGTTAGGTTAGCATAGCCTAGGGTAGCATAGTATAGCTTAGCATTGTATATCTTGTTGTATTGGAAGTATCATGTTACAGTAACCCCTCAATATATCACATTACTTGGGAGATAAAAAAGTGTGATATACCGAGCAGAGCGATATAATGAAAGGGGGCGAGAGATGTTTATCAATGAAAAATAATGAGCTCTAAATTAAACTGCGAGGTTTTCGATTTAATATTTGTTCAAAAAAGCTAAAAGTTCAAGAAATGTAAAACCATACATATAAAGTATACATTTTTACTTACATTTTATAATATTTTCTGAAAATATTGGACCATAGAACTTATAATTGTTAACATTACAAAAGTAATGTTAACAAGGTTGAATAATTTAAGCAGAGTGTTAAATGCAAGTAGAAATGTATAGCTGTATTTATGAACCCCAAACTTTCATGAATATCTTAAGTAAATTTAAATGGCTGTATGTGATGGAAGCAGAAAAAGAAACACACACAAGTTTTTCCCAGGTTTAAAAAAGGGAAGGGTGTTGCTGGTGAGAAAAGGGCACTTTTCAGATTTTTAAGGGCACTTTTTTAATTGTTAAAGGTATTCTTTTGGTTTATAAAGCCACTTTTGATATTTCAAAGTCAAAACACGCTTTTTAAAACAACATTGAGTCAGTTTTTACAATGAAAGCAAATTTTAATGCAAAAAGGAGAAACGACACTTTTTTACTGAAGGCAAGAAGAGTGCTAATTATTTTACTGAAGGGGGCAAGAAGGGAGCTAATTCTTTTTATGAGGGGCAAGAAGGGTGCTAATTCTTTTTATGAGGGGCAAGAAAGTGCTAATTCTTTTTATGAGGGGTAAGAAGGGTGCTAATTCTTTTTAAGAGGGGCAAGAAGGGTGCTAATTCTTTTTATGAGGGGCAAGAAAGTGCTAATTCTTTTTATGAGGGGCAAGAAGGGTGCTATTTTGTAAACAAAAGGACAGACTTCTGAAACTGTCTGGGGGAAATTCTGATATATAGATATATAATGTAATAGAATGTTAATGCATGAAATTTGTGGGTATATTCGTAAATGTATAAAATTTGCATATTTTATTCAGATGCAAAGAAATCAGAGTTTTACATTTTCTTATAAAAGGAAAGAAGCTTTCAGAAAATTATCTCAAAGTTTGTATTTTAAGCCAATTTTTGGGGCTTGGCAATCATAGAAATATCGTCTTGAGGGACATCGTCGAGAATATATCGAGGAAAGTATCGAGGAAATATCGTCTTGAGGGAGCAATCAAAATGTACCATGAAAATTAAAAACGTTGTTCGATTCTTTGCTGCTTAAACAATAATACTTGCAATTTTCATGGCTTTCTATATAAAAATAATCCCGTGAATGTATCAGATAGATTAGAATTTTTAAGCAGGAAAAAAAGACGAAAATGAAAACACCTTTGATACATATTTATATAAAATAATGTATTGTTCTACAGAAATGTTTTTCGTTTAGAGGGGGGTCATGACCCCCATGATGTCTCCCTTGGATCTGCGCTTGGCTGATGACGTGGATGAAACTAATCTATTCTCAGCTTTATTCTAAAGTGTGAAGTATCAGACATTCTAAAGGGGGAAAATTTGATCCCGATTGGTTAGTAATGTTGAATTTTATATAGAACATAGATACATATATACAGACACAGAAACGTATTGTTAAAGATATAATATTTTTAAAGTTAGTCGGCAAAATCGTCATATACGCCCCCCCCCCCCCCCCCCCGCCCCAATGAATTCTGCTTAAATACGCCCCTGCATCCAGAGACTTTCACTCAAGGAAAATGGTCAACAAAAGATGCTTATTCACAGAGGATCTTGTCTATTTAAATTATCTTTCTTGCTTAGAGTTATGATAGAGACCCCGCAATCCAAAGCTGATAAAAGAGAGGTGTCTAAAAACTAAGTAAACATCTCAAGGAGAGGAACTTGGACTAAAAGATCTTGATTAATTAAAACAGTTTGTAAAAGAAGGTGGGTTAAAACCAACATCGGTCCAACAGAGTTGTATAATATAGACGCACGCGTGCACGGAAAATTTTATGCAAAATTTAAAACTCTGCAGAAAGAAATTTTATTATTTTTTTAAAAATACTGAAAAATTATAAATATTCCCCAATTTTATGTACAATTCTTTTACTGTTTGCACACAATTCAAAGTTTAAAGGTGCAAAACTTGACATTCTAATGACATTTTAAGCTGGCTTTCTAAGAAAATTCTGAAATGCTTGTTTCAATGTTGTCTGAAATGTATTTTTTTACCAAAATAATTAATTATTCTTTAATTAATATTAATTTTTAATATAAGTGGTAATTATTTCAAACCACTGTTTTTAATTTATAATGTCAAAATATAACACGTAATTTTATTAAACATTAAATTATTTTGCAGAAAGTTTTTGACCCAATATTTATGTGCGCAGAAAGTTTGATTTTATACAAGTCTGCGGTCCAGTAACAAACACTGACTCCGTCAAGCGAAAAGACAATATTAAAACATCCAAGATCCTGCCGATTGAATGAAAGTTCTATGGTTATACATGGCAAAGAGAACTAAAATGTGTTCACTACACATCACACCTACAAAAGCTGCGAACAGATTCGCTGAAAAAGGGGGGTGATGCAAATGATCCAAGCGAGACATAATCGTCTCCAGCTGCCAACGTCGTTGTTAATGAATCTTTCTTTATCTTTAGTATGTTTATCGAATTTCTTTGTAAAATTCATATAACTTGCATTGTTTGCGTGAACAGGAAAACAATATTTGGAAACTGTAAATAAAGTAAAACTAAACTGAACTTAAAGAGATGGAAAATATAAATAAAGAGCAAGTGAAGAAAGGAGGATATCTAAGAGGTAAGTAAGCTTTAACATTACACTTTAACAAGCACTTTAACAGTGCTTACAAGCACTTACTTTACAAGCACTTTAACAGTGCTTAAATAAAGATAAAAGTTAGACTATAAATGTAAAAAGATTATAAACATGTGTGGTGTGATGAGAACAAGGACAAATGTAATTCCAACAATTATCTCCTTGAACTGCAGAAATAATTTCTGCATCAGTCAAATTTTGAAATATGGGTTCATTGTCAAAATGTATCCATTCATTCACATCGTTTACAGGAATTTCTATGCCTAATTGATTGGCTGCTTCAAGGATGTCTCGTAAATTTTCCTCATTTGAGCCACTTTGTGTTTCAGTGTCCATTTCTTTTATCAGCAAACTGGAAATTTATCATGTACAACTAAAAAAGAGTGAAATAGCCAAATACGCGATATAAAGAGAGGTTACTGTACTTGTTACTTCAAGGTATTCGTCTACAATGCCATTTATTACTGGTACTTGCTTGTGTACGTTTGGTTTTAACAGTGTGTTCATCGAATAAAGTTATGTTTGATAAATATTAGTTCATAGACTAATTATAGTTGAATCCTGCTAAGTTTAACTATCCTATGCGGTGCAAATATAGTTTTATATTCACGTTAAGTATCTTTGGTTATGTCTATGAGTCTGGAAGAATTATATGCTATCATCACCTTACACATATCAAATATGCCTGACGAAGAGGAACTTGACAACAACTAACTTCGAAACACGCACGCATTTGCTGAAGCACACGAAATTTTATACACAACAAAAATAACACCAGGCAACAAGCTGACCCACTGCCCTCCCTCCCTTTTATCGAAGTAATCTGATACCTGTTATCTGATAAATCCGAAACAAAATGGCATTCTAAAGAAAGAAAATGGCCGCCATCTTGGACGTCTGACGTCATCAATTATGTCATCTGGACGTCTTGCGCAATCATTTACGTCATATTCTGGACGTTTCAAAGGTCACTTGGACGTTGGACATCTTCCACTAAGGTAATACTAATCTTAGTGGAAGACAATGTCCAGACTCGCAAGCTGTTTTACGAATGTATGAATATTCGGCTTACACAGGTTTTTCTTGTTTTTAAGCATCATGCAATTAAAAAAACCTGAAAATAATTATATTAAAATTATCTGAAAATTAATTAACGGAAAATTAAAACAATTAACACAATTTTACATTTGAAAGTGCTAATGCACGCATTTATTGAAAATTATAATCACATGTCTTGCTTGAAATGTTTACAAAAATTAGGCTTTTTTCATGAAAAAACAACAACAGGTTGAAAACAAGAAAGAACTCGACAGCTGTTTCAGACTAGAAGCATCAGCGGTACTTTTTCCGGACAGGCTGGAAATCGTCATCAGAACAGCAGGCCGCATCGGCGCTCGAACTCGAAACCTCACTTTCACAAATAACACTGCAGGGCACAACACCCATACTGGACACGGAACACACAACACTTGCGCTGGCTTTGATCTTAGCATGATCTTAGTCTTTATTTTGTGTGGTGAAGTTTGTATGCTGTATATAAATACCGGAAATAAAATATGTGGATATGGAACTTTCTTCTCACATTTCCTTGAAATTGCATAAAACTTCACACCATTGGACAATATGCCAACAAACTGTAAGTTATTATTTTCTTTTATATTTTAATATTTAAAAAGCTATTTAAAAAGATTGAATTTATTTCAACTTTGTAACAGAAACTTGCCTGAAATTGCTCAAAGCTTGCCAATAACTTGCAAAATCTCATTTTCATCATATACTTAAAGTTAAACGTACATTGAATGTGAAATACTTATGATTTAATGTGTTTACAAACAAGATATGGGCTCAAGGTTTAGATATAAACATATAACAATGACCTCACGGCAACCAACCAATCAAACTAACTCTGCTAAATGTATGAAGGGACATGTTAAACCTTACTCCCACAGAAATTATATGGGCTCAAAATTGGTATATTGAGGTTAGATATCTTGACCAATTGGTGCATAATTTAGTGCTGCCCAAAAATTAAGGGGCAGTGACCGGATGCTTTTGCTTTTTCCACGGTTTGTCGAATATCTACTGAAGTTCTTGACGAATTGTCCTTGAACTTCAAGGATGTAAAGCACATATTTGACTTAAAGAACAGTAGAAGCAGCATACTGTAATTAAAAAATTAAATATTGAATATTTGATGAGATATGAGCATTTGTATGAAATAATTTTTAACTGTACATGCGTGTACTATACGAAAGATTTTTTTTATGATTTGGTAGTGAATTTTATAGAGCAACTCATAACAAGACCAGTCACATTATCGTGAAAACTCAGAAAGATACTAGCAATACAGTGAGTTAATTGAAAAATTGGGGAAGGGGGGAATCAGATACAGTCGAACTCCGTTAACACGAAATTGAAGGGACTGGGAATTTTTTTCGTGTTATCTGAAATTTCGTGTTAACCGTCATAATAGTGGCGCCATCTATGTTAGATATAAAAACTAAACAAATTAACGTACAAATATATCCCTGCTCAAAAAATCATAAATTAATAAGAAATAGTAAATTTCATTAACAAATTAATTATCGTTTTTTAGGCAATAATAATTTTATTTACATGCTAATCATATTTTTAAATAGTCCGCTATTGGCTTTGTCTTCAATTTTTGTAGAGCACTTTTTTTAGGAACGTATGGACATAATCTAATTTGTCCAAAGGTCGGGAAGTATCCTCTTGATCCATAAGGAAACGTACAGTTTTCAATGCTGCGGTAGATTCATTTATTGACACTAAACTTTTCCGTTCTGTGTCAGTTTCTTCTTCCTCATCTGACACTTCAATGTTGTCATCTTTATTTTTCAGCAATTATTTCTTCGTCTGTCGTCACATCCGAAGTCAGCACATCTTCATCTATGCAAATGTACTCGGAAAAAACAATGTCTAAGAAAGAATTTACCGATTTTGGCTACATATCTTTCTGCAGACAAGTCTATGACGCTATTTAAATCTTGTCAGTCATCCGTTAGAAAATATGAAATCGCTCTCACCGAGAGCATCAGTAAAAGCCTCTGCTTCATCTTGCAAAACAGCAAAAGTTAAAACAATGTTCTGACTTATTGCCTCTTTTATCCACCGCAAGAGAGCAATTTCAATTTATTCATTCTTTCTTCTACATTAGTTTTCTTACTGTTTGAATTAACTCACAGCATAAACTGCTTCAATCTTTTTGTTATGCATCTTTATAAATCCTTGGCTTAAAGCTTTCTTTAAATTTAAGTAAAGGTATTTAGTTTTGCATTAATGCATTTTGGTTTTTTCAACATCTCTTGAATAAACATACTTGCGTATCTGAAACGGCCAGCGCTAACGTTCTCGTTCACGATCTTCAATTCAAAATACGTTACTCAGTAACAGTAAGTAACCTGTGATTAAAGGATCGCGCTAATCACTGTAGTCTGTTATTCGCAACTTGCGAGTATTCGTAGCCAATGGCGTTTCAGATGCGAATTTGTGTACCTTTAAATGGCAACGTGTTTATGCTAATCATTCGCCGATGATGTGTTTAAAAGGATGGACTTTCCAGGATGTCATTCGCACTTTTCCTTTCTCCAGCTTGTAATACTGGTTGTAATATAAAATGTAGCTGCATATTATTTTTCTTCAGTTCGTTTATTTAACAGCGAAGTTATGCTGTCTTATTGTATGTCATCATGTTTATAATAAACTACTATGATTTTAAAGGAGCTGTTACTTTTAAGTCTTCCACATGTCACATGAAACACAGTTTTTTATTGGTACGGCCAACAAGTGGTAGCAGAGTTGCGCGGTTGTGATTTTTAAAGCAGTTTAAAATTTGTTTTGTGGAAGTGAAGACGTCGTCGCCGATGTGTTTCTCGAAGTCGCTGCGATGTTGTTTTTCTGCTGACGTGTCGCCGATGTTTACAGCTGATGTTTTTTTCCCTGGAGTGCGCTTTTAAAGAGACTTTTGCTTTTTTTCATGTGTATTAAAGTGTTTTTCCTACTTATTTGACGGAGGCCGTATAGAAAATGGAGTTTCAGAATGTTGCTCTTTTGACCTCGTCAGACTGGGAGACGTGGAAGATAGAAGTAAAAGTTCTGCTAATGCATTATGGTGCTTGGGAATATATCGAGAACGTCAAGAGTGAAAGCGGTGAGACATCGGAAAAAACAGTTCCTGTGACAGACAAGCTGACATGGAGAGAACAGAGTGAGGTGAATTTAAGAAAAGCCCGGTCCTATACCATTATTTACCAGACCTTGTCACCTGAGTTTAAGCCATTCATTTCGCATACAACGAATGGAGCTGAAGCCTGGAAGATCCTTAAAGAGCATTTTGAACCTACCACAAGAGCTCGTGTTATACAACTGCTAGATGATTTTTTTGGTGTCCGTTATTTTCCTGGAGAAAATTTGGGATTTTTTTTGTGTTGTGGCAAGCAAGCAGCAGAGCGTCTGCGTGATGTAGGACATACCCTTCAGCCCTTGTACATGGGTTACCAGATGATTAGAAGTTTGCCCGAGGAGTTCCAGTCTACAGTCCAAGCGATTTACAGGTGGCCAGATGCAGAGTTTGTACCGGACAAGATTGAGGCTGAATTGCTACTGGAGGAGAATAGATTGAAACTGGCCAAAAAGGACATTTCTAGTTCTAGTGTTGCTTTTTCTGGAGAAATGGTAAAGTGTAAAACAGGTAAATTTAAGAATTATAATGTTAATCAAAGTAAATTAATAGGTCCTTGTTTTCTTTGTAAATCTTATGGTCATTTAATTGCTAACTGTAAATTGAAAAATCAATCTAAAAATTTTCAGTCTAAAAATTTTCAAACTAAGAAATATCAGTCAAATAGTAAATTTAAAGAATCTAGTAACGCAGAGTTAAAATGTAATGTAAAATGTAGTAATGAAAAAAACAATAGTAATGTTAAATGTAGTAATGAAAAAAACAATAGTAATGTTAAGTGTAGTAATGAAAAAAACAATAGTAATGTTAAATGTAGTAATGAAAAAAGTAATAGTAATGTAAAATGTACCTTCTCTGAACATGAGACTAGTTTAATTGAAGTAGCTCAAAGTAATTTTAAAAGTAATTTTCTTGAGGCAAATTCATCTGATTTTGGCCAAAATAGTAGCTGGGTGTTTGATACAGCTGCTACTGCTCATTTTTGTAATAACAAAAATCTTTTTTTGAATTATGAGTCAGTTTCAAATATGCAGATGTCACTTGCTGTTGGAGAAAAAGAAAGTCCTGCTCAGGGAAAAGGTACAATACATTTTTTTATTAAATGTAAAGATGGAAGTTTCAATCAAATAATTCTTAAAGATGTTTTGTATAATCCTCATTTACGTAGAAATCTCTTGTCTGGTAGTAAACTTGAAAAACTAGGCATAAATTTTGTTGGCAGTAAAGGCAAACTAATTGTGTATGACAAGGACTGGCAATGGTTATTTTATGCAGTAAGGAAAAATGATTTGTATTTTGTTAAACCTTTCAGCTATAAAACTTGTAAAGGAGAAAGCAACTCGGTTGACATTTCAGCTAACCAAATTGAAAATTTAAATTTGAGTAACTTGTGGCATGAGAGATTTTGTCATGTAAATAGTGAATATTTGGTTAATACTAGTAAAAATGAAAGTGTTAGAGGTTTGCCAGAGCTGTCAAAGTTAACCGAGGATTGCATCTCCTGTAAACTTGCAAAATCTAAGAGAGTGTCATTTAAATCAATAGGGAATGTTAGATCAAAAACTGCTCTAGAACTTTTACACATGGATTTGTGCGGCCCTTTACCTGTAGCATCACATGGAGGGAATAGATACTTTTTCACCATCATTGATGAATTTTCTCGTAATGTTGCAGTATATACCATCAGAAATAAATCAGACGTTTTTCAGACATTCTTAAAATTTCAGAATAGTGCTGAAAGGTATTTAAGTAAGAAAGTAATTTCTACTAGAACTGATGGGGGTTTAGAATTCTGCAACAACGAATTTGAGAAATTTTTAGAGAAGCAAGGAATTTTACATGAGAAAACGAACCCGTACAGTCCAGAAATGAACGGTGTCGCGGAGCGTTTTAATTTAACTGCTCTTGATGGTGTTAAAGCTCTCCTTAATTCAAGTGGTTTATCACAAAAATTTTGGGCTGAGGCCTTAATGTGTTTTTCTTACACCTGGAATAGGATCTGTCACAAACAAAAAAGAACCCCTTTTGAGATGTACTCTGGTATAAAACCTTCAGTTTCTCATTTAAAAACATTTGGCTGTTTAGCTTATGTTGGAGTGCCCAAACAAGTCTGAAGGAAGCTTGATATGCGAGCTAAACTAGGGATTATGTGCGGGTATGCTCAGGCAACTAAAGGCTACAGAATTTGGTTAATAGATGAACAGAAAATTGTAGAAACCATTAATGTTCGTTTTGATGAAACCAAAAGGGGGGTATAGATATAGCTTCAAAAATTAAAGAACCTAAATTAAATTTTTCAGTTTTTGATTTCCCAGAGGACGGAAATATTTTTGATGTAGAACCAGAGATTACATCTGAATTGGGAGGGGCATCAGATTCTGACAAAAGTTTAGAACATAGTAGTTTAAAGACTTGTGCCACTATTCCTTGGATACGTAAAGCAGTACCTCGAAAAGTAGGAAAAAAAACAGACATTTACTATGGCATCGAAGGAACCAATACTAGAATAAGATCCTTTAATGAATTGTTAGAATACTGTAAATTAAATAAAATTGAATGTGATAAAAATCTTTTTGACTTCAGCAGTAAAAATAAAGAATCCGGTAAAATTTCTAATCTTTTAAAAATAGATGAAGCAAACTTGACTGAGGTTAAAATCCCAGAAACTTACAATCAGGCTGTAAAAACCCCAGAAGCATCTAGTTGGAGGGACGCAATGAACCAAGAAATGAACGTTATGTATGAACGTAATGTATGGGATCTTGTGACACCTCCGAAAGATGCAAAAATACTTGGTAATCGTTGGGTGTATACCTTAAAAAGAAATGAAAATAATGAGATTGTAAGGTATAAGGCTAGGTTAGTGGCAAAGGGGTTTATAACCAGGTTAAAGGAGAAAGTTACGATGAAGTTTTCAGTCCAGTTGTTAGTTTTTCAATAATTTGGTTGTTCTTTGCCATATTTTCATGTCTGTTAAAATGGGTTAATGTCCAGGTAGACGTCAACAATGCATATCTTTATGCTGGTCTTGATGAAACTATATACATGTACCAACCTGAGGGTTTTGAAAAAGAAAAAAATAAAGTTTGTAAGTTAAATAAGGCCATTTATGGTCTGCATCAAAGTGGCAGACAGTGGTTTTTTGAAATGGATGATGTTTTATCCAAATTAAATTTTTGCAAACTAGACTGGTGCAATTGTGTATATGTGTTTCATGACAGATTGGTTCTTTTGCTTTATGTTGACGACATTGTTCTTTTTGCCAAAACTAAAGAGGATTTGAATTTTGGGATAGATTTGCTGCAGAAACATTTTAACTTAAAAATTTTGGGTACGACTAGAAAACTATTAGGCATAGAGTTTGAAGAGATAGGAAATAGTTTTTACATACACCAAACATCTTATATTGAGAAAGTTTGTGAAATGTATTCAAATTTTAAGTTTCCAATTAGTTCTTTACCTATTCCTAAGGGCTTGGTTTTGTCAAAGCAAGATTCACCTTTTCAACCAAGGAAGAAATTGATAAAATGTCTAGATTTCCCTATAGAAATCTTATAGGATGTTTGTCTTATATAGCTGGAAGAACCAGACCTGATATCATGTATGCAGTAAATTTATTGTCCCAATTTCAAACCAATCCTGGCATTGCTCACTGGAATTGTTTATTAAAATTGTTAGGTTATTTAAAATATACTAAAAATTTCAAACTTGAGTTATCTAGAGTTAGTGATTTAAATCTCTCATGTTATTCTGATTCAGATTTTGCAGCAAACAGACACGATCGTGTTTCCATAGGTGGCTATATTTTGTTTCTGGATGAAACTCCTATTTCATGGAAGACATTTAAACAACAATGTGTAAGTCTTTCAACCATGGAGGCCGAATATGTTAGTTTAACTGAAGCTGCTAAAGAATTAATCTGGATAAAAAATGTCTTGCAAAATAAAATACTTAATTTAAGTTTGAGAGAATACACTTTATTCTGTGATAACCAAGCGGCCATAGCTTTTTCTAATTCCCCTTTTGAAAACCAGAAAACAAAACATATCCATATAAAATATCATTTTTTAAGAAATCTTGTTTTTGATAAAATGTTTAAACTTAAATATATTCCTAGTAAACTTAACCTTGCAGATAGCTTTACTAAGCCACAAGTAAAAGAGCAGCTGATGAATTTTTTTAAAAGAATTTTTGATATTTAAATTTTTTATGTGGGGGGGGGGGGGGGGGTTATAATTTTTCTTACAATGTTATTCACTCTGGTCAATGTCCTGCCAATAAAGTCTTATGTGACCTGACATTGATCAGATTGTTAGTTTTTGAACTTTTCAAATGTAATTTTTTTGTAAACTTTTTGAACTTTTTCTTGTTTATGCAAATTTTTCATGCTTTAGTAATATTCTAGAGATGATGAAAAAGGAGGCCGATTGTTATGCATCTTTATAAATCCTTGGCTTAAAGCTTTCTTTAAATTTAAGTAAAGGTATTTAGTTTTGCATTAATGCATTTTGGTTTTTTCAACATCTCTTGAATAAACATACTTGCGTATCTGAAACGGCCAGCGCTAACGTTCTCGTTCACGATCTTCAATTCAAAATACGTTACTCAGTAACAGTAAGTAACCTGTGATTAAAGGATCGCGCTAATCACTGTAGTCTGTTATTCGCAACTTGCGAGTATTCGTAGCCAATGGCGTTTCAGATGCGAATTTGTGTACCTTTAAATGGCAACGTGTTTATGCTAATCATTCGCCGATGATGTGTTTAAAAGGATGGACTTTCCAGGATGTCATTCGCACTTTTCCTTTCTCCAGCTTGTAATGCTGGTTGTAATATAAAATGTAGCTGCATATTATTTTTCTTCAGTTCATTTATTTAACAGCGAAGTTATGCTGTCTTATTGTATGTCATCATGTTTATAATAAACTACTATGATTTTAAAGGAGCTGTTACTTTTAAGTCTTCCACATGTCACATGAAACACAGTTTTTTATTGGTACGGCCAACACTTTTCACGATTCTTTAAAATTGTAGAAGAATTGTAGGTATCCCATACTTACCGCATTTTGGGATTTTTTTAGCACTTTATCGCTAACTTGGTTAAATTTTTTTGCTTGGTTTCTAAAGATACTGCTTGCTGATTTCGACTCATCTTTCACAGAATTCTACAGAGAAACTGTGAACAGAGTTTCCATTATGTTAGTCAGGTAGTGAAGTAGAGATTATCACTTCTTTCACTCACAGATAGGAGAATTCAGACCCCCGGTTTATAGTTTATGTTACTGTCAATACAGTCAACCGAGTAATGGAACAATCACTTTCAAAAAAAGAAATTCCTTCCCCAAACTTTCATTGTGACTAATCTATTGCTCATATGGTTAATATAGGAACACTTGCGCATATCAGAGATCAAAGAAAAGCAGGGATTATTCAGAAATTCAGTATTTCAGAATTTTCTGAAACCCTTTTTCACTTTAAATCGTTTTCAAACAATGAGAAAATTCCACTTTTAATAAAAGTATGTGACATTTAAGTTTGAAATATCGAAAACATTGCATAAGGAATCATGTTTTGACTTTGAAGCGAAAAAAAAAAAATTTCGCCTTAAGCGGGATTTTCCAAAATTCTATTAAGTGTTAAACGAATTAATTAACATTGATTTTCAGACTCATCTGACGGGACCTGAAAATTATTTCGTGTTAAGCGAAATTTCGCGTTAAGCGATTTTGTGTTAACGAGGTTCGGCTGCATTATAATCCAATTGGATTTTGTGATTATGGTGATTCTCACCAGCATGTACCTATCTCTGTTTGTGACAGCTGATCATTTTTATAAACTAAATTTAGAGCCTTTAGCCCCCCCCCCTCTCCCCCCACAGAAAAGAGAAGAAAATAAACTGAAAGACAAACATACTATTTTTTAATCCAAATGACATGAATACAGGAGCACTACCAAAACAAACCCTTTCCAAAAAAAACAAAATAAAAAGTAAAATATGCATCGACACACATTAAAAATACATATATGTACAAATAAATTGTATAATAACCTTCTTAGTTAATTTTAGTACAATTTATATAAAAAAACAACGTATGAAGCAATATAACAGAACTTTGTGTTTTTAATATAATATTTTATAAGTTTAATATGGAAATCTATATACTGATATAAAAAAAAACTAATATATTATACGGCACATAATATATATTGTTCATACTTACAAGAATAGGGTTAGAGATATCAATCTGAAGATCTTTCAAAAAACATTCAAAGACTCTGATAATAAATTCTCTCTATAAAACAAAATTTGGAAATAAATATTTTTAGATAAATCTATTACATAAACATTAACATTGTCAAATTGTATAACAATATAATCAGTAAACAAAGGAAATACATTAGGTGGCCAATATTTATTAGATTATTTTAGGCAATTTGAAAGAAATAAAACCATTTTAAAAGAAGAGTTTAAATAAATATAAAAATAAATACACTACTGAAAAAAAAAAAAAAAAAAAACCTGAAGAATATGCTACTTTATTAGTTTTACTTTTAAATCACTTATAGGAATGCTGTGTGAAACTCTACATAGCAAACCTCTATTTTTATTTTATTTAATGAATCTTTCTTTAGTATGTTTATCAAATTTCTTTGTAAAATTCATTTACCAAATTTTTTGCTGAAATTTTCAGTTTTGTTCAATAGATCTGCTATGATGACTTGATTATCTGCAAATAATAAGTGATGGATGTATTTACTACCATTCAGTTTCAAGCCCCCATTTTATGTCACCTTCTTGTCCATTATCTGAGACCAGGGTTCTTAAATATCATGATATTTTCGAAAATAACATGAAAATATTGAAAATATCCGATATTTTCAAAATAGTCAACTTACTGCTGATAATAAATATTTTCAAGCATAATATAAATTAGAAACTAAAATATATTGCACTTAACATGAAATCTTAAACAATATACTAAAAATGCCCCCCCCCCCCCCTTTTCTTCTTTTATTTTTCACTTTGAACAAAACTGAAAATTATCTAATCAACAAAACAAAAACAATTTGCTTTATACACTTAAAAAACAACTATAAGATTCAGTATCAACTATCAAGAAATCAGTAATTTATAAAACAAAAAAATTAAATACAAAATAGTTTTTTTTTTATTGAAAAATTTAAACATAAATGTAAGGTTATTTTACTTTTTATTCCCTAACATGTACAATTTAAGCTTAACAACACCAAAACAAGAAATTGATTATTTTTTAATGAAGCTGTATAGAACTGATTATCTAAATTAGACAGTTTATCTTTCTATATCTGTCCTGAATTAGTTATATCCCACATACTTTAGTCCCATATAAATTACATTTAAAAATAAAAACTTCAAAACAAAGCTTGGATAAGATTTGTTTGTTTAGCTATAAAAGTCACTGCCAGAGACAAATGTCCTTTATCTACAGAATGATACAGTCAATATCAGTTGAAAATTTCATTTACACTTGTTTTGACTTAAAATACCAAAAATAACTTGCCCAGTGATATTTTGAAAATAAATATCAAACATTGAAAATAACAAACATCTTGATATCTTGAAAATAAATATCAAATATGAAAATATCAAAATCTTGATATTTTCAAAATAAATATTGGATATATATCCATTGATATATATCAACAAACACTGTCTGAGACAGATATCAAAATATATTTTAAATACAAGGCTCATACAGACTTGAGAAGAAAAAATCCAAAAAGTTTAGAAAAATTCTAAGGCGTACAAAAATTTTAAAGGACTTACTGTATTTTTTCATGTGTACTGTGCCCACAAGTGACACACGCACATCCACCCTAATTTTTAATACCTCATTTTTTTTTTAAAGAGAAAAAACTGATTTTATTTGATTAAAATCTAATATCAGGATATAAATTCAATCATAAAGATATTATTTGTGACTGCACTGTCGTTGAGAAACAGACTCAAACACTTGACCAATTAGCTTCGACTTAAACAATATAACAAACAGCTAATGCCAACTATTAATCTAAATTGTTTCTACCAGCCAAATTGAAAAAATAATCCTAAAAATCCAAATGATTATAAAAACTTGAAAAACTAAAATATTGAAATAGCAAAAATGGCATTAACTGTCTGTTATATCATTTAATTAAGTCGAAGCTAATTGGACAAGTGTTCCGAGTCTTGGTTTCTCAATGACAGTGCAGTCACAAAAATCTTATGATTGACTTTATATCCTGATGATGGCCTTGACAAAAGGTGTCACGTTCCCACTAATCTCCTGTAATATGTGGTTTAATCTGACCCAGTTTAACAATGCATCAAAACAGAAAAATTATTGGATGAATATTTATTTATTTAATTTCAGATTTCTACGTGGAATTTATTTAATTTCATTTCTTAAAAAAATGGTCTAGTGCAAAACATTTTAAACCTGGGTCAAATTAACCCACATATTATAGAAGATTAATGAGAGCTTGGCACCACTGGCCTTAGATGTAGGTCAAAACTGTAGATGTGTTTTTTTAAATGTAATTTTATATCTTTTAATGTAATACATCATTTAACAATGTTTGCGTATTTTACCACAGTTTCCTTTATTAAAGTTTTATATGTGTAAGAATACAAGAATTTTTTATATCAGAACTAGGGGGCCTACCCCCTGCGAGCTACGCTCGCCAACCCCCGCTCAGACTTCGAGGCCTCTAAAAACATGACAGCGTGCTTTGTTTTAAAAATATTGGTAAATCTGTAATTGGGTTGCCATGCTTTTAACCTTTTAATGGGGCATTTTTTTTATTATCATGGCCTCATATACAGCTGTTGCGACAACTGACGACTGTTTTCGGAATTGATAAGTAAAATCAATTACACTTTGAAAACCAGCTTGTATAAAATGGTTAGGTTTAAATTGTGGCTATCTCTCGGACTTTTATAACAACGATCTGTATTCTATTCTTCCTTTGCGTTTAAGGATGAGAAAAATTCCATCTGCTTGTGAATAATATTAAGAACCACGGTATTGAAAAGTACTATGTTATAGACATTTTCAGTAACAAGTTTTAATTTTCTCTCTATTGTAGTGCACCATCATGCATATTTTCATGTTATTTTAAATATGTAAATTATTTATTTTAATTAATATGTATATACGAATTTTCTAATAATTATTTATCATACAAAATTAATTAAATATTTTGTGCATGCATGCCTGCATTTATTCGGCATCAATTGATGGGATATTTAAACAAATTTGCTATCCGCGATAATTTTACACCATGTTATGTCACTTGAATATTGTCCATAAGAAAATCGGGTACTTTTTCATTATAGGATCCTTTGCTTTTAGGTTTGGAGTAATTCGACCTTCAAAAAGGGATAGATTCGTTAATATACATAGATTTGTTGCCAAAAGTTATAAAAACAAACCCAATGAACTTTTGGTGTTTTTCTATTATAGGGGTTTTGACGCTTTTTTAAAAAGTTTGGCGGAAAAAACCAAGCAGGATATTTTATTCTCCTTCCGTTCAGTTGGGCAATTATTATTTTATATATTCGTTTCAAATATCCAAATTAGTGATTTTATAAATTCGTTTAATTAAATTTTACAAAAAAAATTACAAAATGATATCAATAAATAATAATTACTATTAATTCCATTTCCCCCCTTTCTTTTGCGTTTACATAAATGACGTCATTTGGACGAATTTATTCAAAATATTTTCAGTTTATAAATTAAATTAAATGCTGACAGACGATTGAATCCTGACGATAGAAATGTGATTTTTTTTAAAATTTTCCTGAAAAACATAACTTAATCACAATCTTGTCTTCATTATCGATTGAAATAAAAGATAAATTCAATTTCAATTTGAAAATGACGAATAAAAAGAAATCAATAATCCCTATTGGGATCCTTTTCAATTTTTCCCCCTTTTTTGTCACAAAAAAACTGAGTAATTAGTTGCCATCATTACAGAAATGTCATTAAAATTAGAAAAAAATTAATATCTCGAAAACTAATTCCAATTTCAAAATTCTATTACCAGTTTTGACATCCGCGGATTTTTATGGACAATTAGTATTAATTTCACAATCAAGCGTTTAATATTTTATTGAAAATAGCCCTGAAACATAATCAGTCGTTTCATAAAATCGTTTCACAAATTCGTTTCATTAGGATTTTATATATATAGGGTAGATATAGCTAATTATAAAATTTTGAATACATTATTTTATAAATGGAATTTCAAATTTTCTATTTTTTCCAAATAAGTTAAACCTTTTCGGGAAAAAAAACCAAAAAAAAACCCACCTTTCTTTTCCTTCCCATTTTTTTCTCCCAAGCATTCCCATCTTTACTTTTAATACAATAATAAGTTAATTTTATGTAGAAGAGAGGTATGCTTTCTTACATTTGGAGATTTTAGTTCACTCATCTTAACAGGAACATTCAAGTCTTTGAGACATTCAAAAATCTGTTCCTCAGATAGTTTACTTATTCCGCCACCTTCCGCCATCATACAAATGGAACTATTAAAAAAATATATTCTTATAATTAGAAAAAAAATCCAATTGGTTAGTTAAAAGTCACATTTTAAAAAATTCATAAAAACATATCTAAACTAATATACATGTTATTCATTTACAACAATAATATGTTATAGGGGAGAATGGTACACAGTGGACCACTTTTTCAGTTAAAAATTTTTTTTCTCTTTAACTGACAAACCAATCTGCTTGAAAATATTTTTGAATATTCCTTAAACCTTTATACATTCTTTATAACTTTCTCAGAACATAGTTTTCAATACATTTTTCAAAAAAAAAAAAATATGCACCTGTAAAGTGGACCAGTGTACCCCAGAAGTGGGACACAGTGGACCGCTATTAGGTATTATCCGGAATACTATATTAAATCTATTTTTCATTAATCTAATTCTTTTTTATTTCTCCTTTACCCACAAAATAACATAGTAATATAAATTTACTAAGTAACATTTTGAAACAAACAAAATAAAAAAAAAATTAATTCTATTTTGAAAATAACAGATTAATACAGGAACAATTGTAATTAAGTTGAAGTTATTACTTAAGTACAAAAAAATCAGCTCACATTAAAATTTGCAAATGAAATTCCAAAATACTTAGTAAGATTGCGTCTAGAATTTTTCTGAAATACTTTTGGGTCTTGGAGCAACATTATGAAATCATTGACATCAACAACAGATTCGTCTACAGGTTTGGGAAAAACAAACTGATCTCCATTCAATTTGCGTCTCATGAATCTTACTTGAAAAGAATCATCACCAATTAGACTACAGTTATATTTATCAAAGGCAGTAAATACAAAACAAAATATTTCTTACTATGTGACTTTATCTACAGAATGATACAGTCAATATCAGTTGAAAATTGTTATTTTTCTTTGTTTACTTTATTTTACAGTTAAATAAATACTTTAAAACAATATTTCCTTATAGAATAGGGGTGCACAACCTTTTTAAGCGAAGGGCCACTTACAAAAATGACTGGGTTGTCGAGGGCCACCATCAGTAGAATTTTGTTTACAGGAGGTGTGACGGGGGGGCTAGCCCCCTAGGTTCTTTCCTTCCCAGTCAACGTATTCAGTTCTGTTGGCAATGATATATCAACAGCTTACGTTTGTATTTATACAAGAGATATAGCTAAGATTATTTTCAAAGAGTGAAAATACTCCTTGACTTTATTTGAGGGAGTAAATTTAACTTTAAAGATTGCCAATGTCGAAAAAAAATTCTGCTTTCAAGAATGAAGGTGGAGAGGAGGAGAAACATATATTAAATTGTACTTCTTAACATATTCAGTCATAAAATGTGGATATCAAGTAGGGGTGCACAACCTTTATAAGAGGAGGCCAGTCACAAAAATGACTGGATTGTCGCGAGCCAACATCCGTAGGGTGAACAAAATTTTGTTTTGGGGAAGGAGGGAGAGAATCGGCCTAAATGTTCATAAAATTGCTAATTTTATAAAAGGAGAGTTAGCTCCCTATACTCAACCACCTCCTTAGTCAGTATAACCCATTTCAGTTGGCAAGGATAGAAAAATCTTGCATTTATTTTCCACGTGTGATTGACAATATTCAGTTTTTTTCCTAGTGATTGACAAAATTCACGATTTTTACGCGCCCGTTCGGCGAAATTTACGATTTATACGCACCTGATCGGCAAAATTCGCGATTTTTACGTGCCCGATCGGCGAAATTTACGATTTATACGCACCTGATCGGCAAAATTCGCGATTTTTACACGCCCGATCGGCAAAATTCGTCATTTTTTCACGCCCAATCGGCAAAATTCGCGATTTTTACGTGCCCGATCGGCGAAATTTACGATTTATACGCACCTGATCGGCAAAATTCGCGATTTATACGCACCTTATCGGCAAAATTCACGATTTTTACGAGCCCAATCGGCAAAATTTACGATTTTTACGTGCCCGATCGGCAAAATTCGCGATTTTTATGCATACGATCGGCGAAATTTACGATTTATACGAACCTGATCGGCAAAATTCGCGATTTATACGCACCATATCGGCAAAATTCACGATTTTTACGATCCCGATCGGCAAAATTTACGATTTTTACGCGCCCGATCGGCAAAATTCGCGATTTATACGCACCTTATCGGCAAAATTCACGATTTTTACGAGCCCGATCGGCAAAATTCACGATTTTTACGATCCCGATCGGCAAAATTTGCGATTTTTATGCACCCGATCGGCAAAATTCGCGATTTTTTCACGCCCGATCGGCAAAATTCGTCATTTTTTCACGCCCGATCGGCAAAATTCGCGATTTTTACGTGCCCGATCGGCGAAATTTACGATTTATACGCACCTGATCGGCAAAATTCGCGATTTATACGCACCTTATCGGCAAAATTCACGATTTTTACGAGCCCGATCGGCAAAATTTACGATTTTTACGTGCCCGATCGGCAAAATTCGCGATTTTTATGCATACGATCGGCAAAATTTACGATTTATACGCACCTTATCGGCAAAATTCACGATTTTTACGATCCCGATCGGCAAAATTTACGATTTTTACGCGCCCGATCGGCAAAATTCGTGATTTATACGCACCCTATCGGCAAAATTCGCGATTTATACGCACCCTATCGGCAAAATTCACGATTTTTACGAGCCCGATCGGCAAAATTTACTATTTTTACGCTCCCGATCGGCAAAATTTGCGATTTTTATGCACCCGATCGGCAAAATTCGCGATTTTTACGCAAACGATCAGTGAAATTTACAATTTACATGCACGCGATCAGCAAAAGTAACGATTTATTCGCACCCGATCGGCAAAATTCGCGATTTTTACGGGCCCGATCGACAAAATTCATGCTTTTTACGCGCCCGATCGACAAAATTCGTGATTTTTACGCAGATGATCGGCGAAATTTACAATTTACACGCACCCGATCGGCAAAAGTAACAATTTATACGCACCCGATCGGCAAAATTCGCAATTTTTACGGGCCCGATCGACAAAATTCATGATTTTTACGCGCCGATCGACAAAATTCGCGAGTTTTACGCATACGATCGGCGAAATTCGCGATTTATACGCACCCTACCGGCGAAATTCGCGATTTATACGCACCCTACCGGCGAAATTTACGATTTATACGCACCCGATCGGCAAAAGTAACGATTTATATGCACCCGATCGGCAAAATTCGCGATTTTTACGGGCCCGATCGACAAAATTCATGATTTTTACGCGCCGATCGACAAAATTCGCGAGTTTTACGCATACGATCGGCGAAATTCGCGATTTATACGCACCCTACCGGCGAAATTCGCGATTTATACGCACCCTACCGGCAAAATTTACGATTTATACGCACCCGATCGGCAAAATTTGTGATTTTTACACACCCGATGGTTGAAATTCGCGCTTTTTTGCGTCCGATCGGCGAAATTGATCCACGGGCCACCAGTAATCCGATCGCGGGCCACTTTTGGCCCGCGGGCCACAGGTTGTGCACCCCTATTATAGAAAATAAGCAATTATTAAATATTTTGAACATTCTGCATTACAGGAGCAGAGTGGATTGTGGACCACTGTGCCCCATGTTGAAGTTCAATAAATAATCATATTAATATTGTTTATAGCTTTTTTTTAAACATATTAACTTTAAAGTTAAATAAAAACAAGTATCTTAGCTTTTCAAAAAAGCTGTTTTATCTTATTTATCTACAACCTTTAATTACTAAAAAAATAAAAATATGTTTGAAAAATTTTACTTTTAGAAGCTCAAAACAACCAATCAGGATAAAATAGTTCAATCTGAGCTAAACATATTTACTGAAGGCTATAAATAATCAGTTCAGTGCTGTTGTCTATTAGGATATAAGAGAAGCTTAAAAAAAAATTTAAATAAATAAAATATTAGGGGGTGGTCCACTGTGTACCGGTCTCCCTTACATGGAAAATGGGGTACTTCCTTTTTATAGTGGTCTTGGTATTATTCAGTCTTAAAGAAGAATGACTTCTTCTCAAATGTTATCAAGTTAAGTAAATGAAATAGCAACCAATAAATGAATGTCTAATCTTATATGGCTTATTTCATGTACCATATGGTTGTACACTTTGGGGTGGTACTCCATTATCCCGTCGACCACTTTCCATAAAAAAAAAAAAAACTATTGCCAAACTAAGATTTAACACCAAATGTGTTACACTTTTTTTTTATGTCATGAAGTCAATTACAATAACAATTACATCATTAAACGACAACATTGTGATATTAAAAGAGAAAAAGCATTGAAATGTTGTGATGCATAATTATGTATAAGACATCCGTAGCAACTGACGTCAAAAACATTTATTCACCAACCGAGAGGGATTATTAAGAAAAATAATGTAAATAAATAAATATCCAAGATTTTATTTTCTGTTTTCATTAATATATTGTACATTTTATTGTTTGAAGTTACTGATAGCTGACACTTTAGTGAGTGGGGCTTTCCTGAATTTCTTTTCAGATTCTGGTGGCGATATTCCTCCATTTATTTATTGGGCGTTACAATTTGGCGATAGTTTTTTTATTGAAAGTAGTCGACGAGATAATGGAGAAGTACCTATTTTTGTTACATTACTCAGGAGTGGAAAATCAGAAATCTGTTTTTGTAGCAGGATAAATCGCAGTTCTGAAGCACAATTAAACAGTTTTGTAGCAGGACAAACTTATGTTGTAGCATTGAATGAAATCGCAATGACATCAAATAGTGTTTTCCATTTTAACATAAAAACAAAGAACATTTTAGAAAATGTTATCAAAGTTGGCATTTTTAACCGAATTTCAGGATGTTAGTCCTGAAAAGCTCTTTATGACTCAAATATTGCTTATAATTCAAGATGTGATACATTTATTGAAAAACAAAAAATGCTATTAGATTCCAAATTACTTCAGCAGCTTTTGCCTTACCAATTTCATGCTTTTTGTCTAAAAAAAAGCTTGTGAATGTATCAGAATGTTCTGCATTGTTGCGTGGGTAAAAATATTTTCTTTAAGAACAGTCTCAATGCTGAAAATCTTTTGCATTAATGCTATTTTTCGTAGATTGTACAACAGTTGTGTTTTGGAATAATTGTCCTCTGTGAATTAAAGTATGTAATAAGCAGACTTGTATAATATAGACGCACACGCGCACGCGGAAAATTTTCTGCAAAATTCAGAACTTTGCAGAAAATTTTTTTTGAAAAAAAAAAAAAAAAAGTTTTTTATTTATTTTTATTTTTTTAAATACCAAAAAATTAAAAATATTCCCTTTTTGTGCAAAAATATTTATTGTGTGCGCACAATTTAGAATTTAAAGATGCAAAACATTGTTGTGACATTGCAGATGCTTCCGAAGAGGTCAAAATATTAAGGATTGGGTTGTTTCTAAATGCATTGACAAAATAACTGATAAGAATTCAGCTCTTCCTATCATGGATTTTTAGCTTTATTATTATTTTTAACCTAAATAATTATTTTTTAATTAATATTAATTAATTTTAAATGGTAATTATTTTAAATTACTGTTTTAATTTAAATGGTCAAAATAATAACACATAATTTTATTAAACATTAAATTAATTTGCAGAAAGTTTTTGACTCAATATTTATGTGCGCAGAAAGTTTTTGGTTTTATACAAGTCTGGTAATAAGTATTAAAAAACTGATATTTAAGATAATGAACCTGTATCGGAATTCATTATTCAGTTAGAGATAAATTTCACCGACTTACAAGATGCTGTATATCTTAGCTACCTAGTGTGTAGCCAAGCCTATACAAAGTTTGGGTTGGGTTGATTTATGACGGCCAATTATCAACACGAGGGATATAGGCCCAAGGGAGCGGGAGTGACCTCCATGGGGGTCTTTCTAAGGGATCCTAACCCGTATTTACCCGTAAATATGGTCAGCATCATCAAATGTGAGAAATTTGTGAGATTAGATGAAAGACAAGCAACAGAATAGGATGTTTCCGATTTGAACTTTATACATAAAAAAATATTACATTAAAGTCATTTTCATTAATAAAATTATAAAATATGGTAAAAATCTATATTTGTCTGCAGACTAAAAAAAATATTATGCTACAATAAAATTAGGATTTATTTCCGTCTTTTAGAACAGAGATTAAAATGATAGCCGAAATGATACAAAATAAAGAAATCGAAAAAATTAATCAATTTTAAACTGATACTTTTAAAAACTAACTTTTAAATTGACGTTTATCAAACTCCCGCCAGAATCACGGAAACGGAAGAACATCACAGTCACGTCACAGGAGGTGCCAGAAAATCACAGTCAGAGGTAGGTAGGAGCGAGGCTGGAACCAAACTCTGTGGGAGAATTCAAATTTCCTAAAAAATATTGCAGAATGATTTTGATAGATAGTTTTATTTCAAAATTTTTAATTTTTTAATATATTCCAAAAGATCTATTTTCATTCTGATAACTTAGAGCACTATTTTTTTTTTTTTAAATTAAATAACAGAGGGTGCGTCCAGTCGCAACTAACCAAAGTGACCAATGTAACCGCTCTCTTACGTCAGGGTATGTAACCGGTGTCTAACCAGTCCACTGACACACTGAACGGAACTAACCAGCCTCCGCAGCGCCATCTGTAGGAACGCTGTCGTAGTTAGCATTGTTTATGTTTGCTTCGTATCTCCTGCGGCACGTAAGCCTTCCAATTCTGCGTCGGGAAGCCAACTCCTTGTCAGTAGCTTGCACTCAAGATCTCCATAGGTGTTGCTACCTTCTTCGGCACCTGTCACTCGGCCCCCAGTCGCCAATCTATTCTCTGGTGCTCCCCGGAAGTACGGAAAATTCTGTTCTGGCTGCTCACCTGAGCGATACCCTCTCTAGGCTTCATATCTCCGCGACCGATATCGTGTCGTGGGTGCTTCCCCGTCCTCCTCTTACAGATATCTTCCAGTGCCATATCGATTCTTTTGAGTTTCAGAACAGGCAGCTCCACCCTGATCTAATCTGTCAGCTCTTTTCTGCATTTTTGTCTACTCGCGGTGACTGTCACATAATGGCTACTGACGCCTCAAAGACTCTTTCACAGACCTGCATCGCCTTTTGGGATGTAAGCCAGAACTATGGGCACTCCAGCAGAGTTCATGACATTAATTCCATTTACACGGCAGAGGCTCTAGCGATTGGACTGGCACTAGATTTTATTCCGCAGTCTGGCAAGCTGCTCCTTCTATCCGACAGCAGATCCGTCCTGACGAGCCTCCAATCACCAAACTACAAATCTCCTCGAGTGGTGACTCAGGTGTACCAGAAACTTACTAACGCATTACATCAACTCTCGTCGATTGAACTAGTCTGGGTTCCCAGTCATGTTGGCATCTATGCCAATGAGCTTGCGGACAAACTGGCCCGCTCTCACCTTCTGCCTACGGACCCAGTAAGGTGGATCTCCCCAGAGGACATCTGCGTCCAGTTTCGGCGCCTCTTCTATGAGGAGGATATTAATAATTGGCTTCTCGGAAACTACAGCACCGATTTTCCTCACCTTACCAAAAGGAGTTGGGATCACAGGAAGCTGCGCCTTCCCAGGAAGTTTTACAGAAAACTGCGAAGCGTGACCCTCGGTTAGACCAGAGGTTAGTTACCCACGTGATCAATCACGTGATATCATCAGGTAACTAACTTGGCGATATTTTTGTCTTGGCTAGCGAATAAGCAAAACGGCGCGTCGTTGGCGTAATCGTAAATAATATAATCGAATCGCTAGTTGTTGCTTTATGCTTTTGCTGTACTGATTCCTCGTTCGCTTACTAGTTTTTTATTTAATTTTTATTATTGCATATGCTTATGTAATTTAATCAATTTCTCAATATTCTCTTTAGTTTCAGGTAACAATGATTAGCATATTTTTTCTGTATTTTGATATTTCTTTATCCTGCCTACACGTGCTATTTTTTGTTAATTATCTCAGTATAACTTCAGCTGTCTTTAATTATTTATCTTAATTTTATTATTATTATCATCACGTAGATTTCAAATATATATGTATACATATTTATCTGATAAATTGTATATTTGTTACCAATTCTTTTAATCTGTGTTAGTGTTGCTAAAAAGACATTTCTGTCTTGCACGTGTTATTGTTTGCTAAGTTTTACTAATAATGTACGTTTCATATTCAGAAACTTGTGTAATTGAAACACGTTTTTAAATTTTTTGGTAAAGGTGGGAAATCATTCAGAAAGTACTTTCAAAGTCGGCGTTTTGAACCGAATTCGACCCTGTTAAATAAAATAACAAAATGTTTGGTTCTAGAATGTGCCTTATTCTGTTCTTAATTTTACCATGTATTTCGGATTAAAATATCAAGAGGGAGGGAATTCAAATAAGGGGATAAAAAGCAATTGTTCTACCAAAATGCAAATGAATTTTTAAATTGTATTTTGCCATGCTAATTGCTCAGTTTTTCTGTTTTAGCGTCTATGCATGTTCAAGGTTGAAGAATTTTCATAAAATCTTACCAGCCAAGGATTTATTTTAGCAGGCAGCAAGATGCAACATGCAATTGAAAATTGCTATAGCAAAATTTACGCGATTGCAAAAATATGATTACCATTGCTACAATGCATTTTCATTATTATTTTCTATAAAATTAAGAAATATGTACAACAGAGGAAAGTTTAGGATAGAACATATCACCATGTTTATATTGTGATAATGTGGAGAAATGCAAAATTCAGCTAACAAGTATACAAATGAAATAAAAAAAGCTTTTGGCGGCATACCTTTTATAGCCTGCAGTTTTTAAAACTCTCTAAAAATTTATTCGCCCTGTCAGAAAATTCACTCACCAGTGGCGAGTAAAAAATTGCAATTCCCCACCCTTGATACATGTTCTGTTGTTGTTTGCTTCATTAGCTATGCTAATATAGTAGTGCATGTGAAGAAAATTAAAATGGTGATTTTTTTTTCTCCCAGTTACTTTAGATGACGTAGGTCACTAACTTGGCAGTATTTTGAGTTTGGTTGGCGAGAATCAAAGCTTGCATAGTATATTATAAAAGTAAATTCCTAGAAATTGTATGCTGTTTTACATGAATGATGATTATACCAACACAAATGAATGTAAAGCATATCTTATCGGCCTTTATATTTTCTGAATTGCTTACTCTTTTTTATTAATTTCACAGATCTGTTACATGTTAAATTGTGGTGTATTGAGTACTTAGTCTCAGCAAGTGAAATATTTTGTAGAATTTATTAAAACAAAATGATTTTCATCTATTATTTGGGTCATTCCATGGTAACTGGCGTTATATTTAGAATAATTGACTTTAGTAATTTTAGTAATATAACACCAAAAAATATTCATAATGTAAAGTTGATGTAATTTGCCAATTAAACCTATCCAAATGAAAATTACTTAAATTTAGTGCTATTTCTTGAACTCTGAAATTTGTATTTACTGTGGTAACTTACGTTACTGAAAAAAGAACATTCATAATAAGTTTAATAATAAGTTATCATAATAAGTTTAATTGCCGCTGTTCAAGAAATAACACTAAATTTGGGTAATTTTCATCCAAATTTCGGTTTGAATCGGTTTAATTAAAAAATCACTTCAACTTTACATTTTGAATACTTTCTGGTGTTATATTATTAAAATTACTGAAGTTAATTACTCTAAATGTAGCACAGGTTACCATGGAATGACCCATTTAAATATTCAAAATGTAGGTTCATGTCAGATCAAATAGTTATCGAAATAGAAAGAGTAAGTAAATTTTTTTGTTCTATACTTAGTGTACAAGAGAAACTATTTCAACAACTATAATATTAATTAAATTTACAACAGTAATAAAACTAGTTAATCTGCAGATCAGGGGCCTCAAATGTCAAGTCTGCAGTTTTATTTTAATCATTTTATTTACTAGTATTTAAAACATTCAACCCACAGTTTCATTTATTTCATATTTGAAATGCTAATTACTACAGGTATTATACCAAGTAGTTTGATGAAGTTTAACTGTTAAGAATAATGGGAAATAAGATTCCATTCACTAGTTCTCAGACAATTTTTTTGCAAAATTTATTAACTTCTTTAACAGCCCCCCTCCCCCTCCCATTGTCGCAATACTTTGATAAAGTTTAATACTTAAAAAATTTAGTATTTTAAAATCTTCTATTTAAATTAGTTAAAGTATAGATCTTGTAATAATGACAAAATTAGTTTAAACAATGAATTATTCTCATTAAATATTTTATGGATACTAATTATTAAATTTATTTAAAAATGACTATTTAATTTTGTTTCATTGGTGTACTCTCATTAAACTCTGGTTCTAAATACAATCATAAAAACAATTACCCTGTATTTTTTTTTGGTGGTGTCCATTACTGGAATTTTGGGTGTTTTGATTTATTTTTGTTATTCACAATTAAATTTCTATTGACATTGGGATGTGTAAAAGAATGGTTAAATATTGTTGATAGATTAATATAAATAAAACTGGAATGTAAAATAAATTCCCTTAGAGTGTCTTACTGACACATCTACCATAGTTTTTTTGTTAAGCCTAGCTGTCTAATTCTTTTATCCTATTTGGTCTTGTTTTTCAAAAAAGTATACAATTTTTACATTATTTTGAAGAAAAATGTAGAAAATTTATTCAGAATAATTGTTGCATGGAATATGTTGAACTAAAATTCACCTCTTATTTGAATAATCCAAACTTTCTTACTATCATAATCAAACTACATCAAGAAATTTCAAAATGGCTAGCATAACAGTGCAGCAGTAAATATTTTGAAGAAATGACTGGCCCATGAAACTGCTAAAAGTGAATAAAATTACCATTTGTATTAATTCCTTTTGAATTATTCAACCTAATATAAATTAATAACTAAATGCCTCTGTTTTGAATGCCAGTGATAGCTTGTTTTTATAGCAAGCAGTTAAAGCAGGGTTGGCAAGTTTTTGACAGTGTGACGGTTTTAACCATGGTTTTAACCGTCATGTCAAAAACCCCTTTTTGACATAGTTTTTGACAACAACTGTCAAAAACCTAAAATTGAGTCCACAAACTGCTTAAAATTATTTTTACAACAACATCCAATTTGCCATTTTTCATAATTTTTAGTGCTAGATAAATGGCTAAACTTTGTGACAGTTTTAGACATTAAAAACTACATACTCTGTATAAAATCAGGGGTCAATCCATAAAAAAGTTAAGGCCTATCTAGAATCCCTTCACAAAAATCGATTTCATAAATCAGGTCCTTTCACAAAATTCCTCTTAATAAAATTGGTCCCTTCACAAAATTCTTCTTAATAAAATTGGTCCCTTCACAAAAATCGATTTCATAAATCAGGTCCCTTCACAAAATTCCTCTTAATAAAATGGTCCCTTCACAAAATTCCTCTTAATAAAATTGGTCCCTTCACAAATTCCATTCCATAAAAACATACTCTCCATTACTTTGTTAGATTTTAAAATGTATAATTTACAAAGAAAACAAGTTCACAAGAAAGGTAAAACTTTAACAGAAGGACTTAAAGAAGTTATCATTAAATGCTTGATTTGAATTTGAGCAGTTGGATTTCATCTTTCATAACAAAATGTTCACAAATTAAATTTAACAAAAATAATTTTTAGTTTTCACAAAATGAGCCCCAAGAAAAAAAATCTGTGTCGACCCCTGAAAATTCAAAACATGATTTTGGTTTAACAAATTAATTAGAAAATAATTGTAAGCTGTAAATTTATAATAGAAAAATAATTAAAAGTATTGTTACATTAAAAATATAAACTAATAGAACTATTAAATAGTACTTGCAGAGTTTCCCCCAGGCAGTTTCAGAAGGGTGCTGCACCCTGCCTACCCTTTGATTTACAAAAGAGCGCCCTTCTTGCTCCTCAGTAAAAAAAGTGTCTTTTCTCCTTTTTGTATTAAAAAATTTGCTTTCATAGTAAAAAATTACTCAATGTTGCCTTAAAAGGAGTGCCCTGACTTTTAAATATTAAAAGTTGACTTTAAAAACCAAAAGTATGCCTTTAGCAATAAGTGCCCTCAAGAATCCAAAAAGTACCCTTAAGAATAAAAAAATGCCCTTTTCTCACCAGCAGCACCCTGCCCTTCATTAAACATGGGGGAAATTCTGGTACTTGTATAATTTAATGTATAAAATTTCATATAAATAATATACTTATTTTTATATTGTTTTAATGTTTGTCCCCCCAAAAAGGTACTAATGAACAGAGGAATGTTTTTTTCAACCAGGTAAATCATATTCAAAGGTTGGAGTACCATAGGTGAGATTTATTCCAACAGAGCAAAAAATGCCGAGACTAGGACTCGAACCTGGGTCTGTTCATTATGACCTAATTACATGGTATACATGAGTTCCGTGTTGTATCACATTCATCATGTAAAAATGCTATGGTTATAGCTTAGATGAATAAAATTAGCGCTGCAGTTCCCAGCCATGTCCAACAAAGAGTGAATTATGACAACCGGTATATCAAGGGATAGCTCAGTAGGAAGAGCGTAGGTACGTGAAGCCAAAGTAGCCAGGTTCGAGTCCTGGTCCCAGCATTTTTCACTCTGTTGGAATAAATCTCAGCTATGATACTCCAACCTTTGAATTAAAAAAAGGTATTTTATAATGTATAAAAATTTAATTTAACATAAAGAAATAGTTCTAAATAATTAAACTGAAAGTAACATAATAAAATGTGTAAATATTGAAAATAACAAACCATCTTCTATTAAGTTATTGATTTAAAGAACGTTTAATTATATAGATTTCATATTATAATTCCTTTAATTACTCAAAGAGCATTGGTGTTGCAATTGTAGTTTATATTTAATATTTATGAACAAAAACAAACATTTAGAATCATTAAAAGTCTAGGTAACTTATAATCAGTCATTGAATAGTGGCCACTTTAGCTTTACACAAGTTTTTATTTATTTTAAGCATAAATTAGATTGCTAATTATTATTTTTTATAATAAACCGAATACTTAATAGTAATAAAGATATAAAAAGTACTCTGAAAAATGCATTTAATAGTAATTTCAATATTTTTAGCTATTTTTCCTAGCATGGCAATTGACAAATAATTTGAATTATGATATATAATTTTATTACAACTTAATTATGACTAAATAAAAATTATTTACATGATATATAAATTACTATTTAAGCAGTTTTTAGCTTGATTTAATATAAAATATCAATGATTGCTAAAAAAAAGAATGTGTATAAGGTTTTTGACACTTTTCGACAGTTCTTGACACTTTTCGACAGTTTTTGACACTTTTCGACAGGTTTTTGACATGTCACGTCAAAAACCACTTTTTGACGTCAAAAACCCAACCCTGAGTTAAAGCAATCAAATTTTCACCATTTATCACATTATTTTACTCCTGATATTCTAGTCAGTGTGCCAAATGTAGATCTGGCACATTATTTTTAGGTGCGTTCGTAATTATATAAATACGTAGCACCTATTGTCGTCGCTTGGTCTGTCCGTCCGTCCGCATATAACAACGCAAAAACTACCCAACCGAATGGGTTGCAATTTAAAATATATTATCTTTGCAGAATTTTGTCGAGACATTTCAAATTTTATTAAAATCGAATCATAACTTTAGGAAATATTAATAATAATATTGAGAAATTTGAATTTTTTTTTTTTTTTTTTAAATCTGTGCTTTCTTGTTATAGGAGCTTCCGAGGTTTAATCGTCAAGCGACCAAGATACTTATTTTATTACAGAAATTAATCTGCAGACGATATAATTCATTTCACAGAATTAAAAATCAGAAAAGATCTGAATATTTATGTAACTAGTTATAGTACGAACGCATCTCATTTGTCAAGTTTGACGTACAATTTCCAACTTGTTTTTATAGTTTGTGTGATAATTTGTAAGGTCTATTTTGATTGAAGAAGATAATTATTTCTCACTTAACATATGGGTTGTGATACACTGTGTGTGTATATTACATTACTTTTCAGCCCAGGATCTTTATTTTCTATCCATCTAAACAATATATTAATTAAAAAAGTTCTAGTATATGTTTACATCATCAAAACTCCTTCATGATGTGAATTTTAAATATTCAATATCAACCGAACAGTAGCTTAATTTATGTAGCTTTTTTTTTTTAGTTATGCAAGTCCAACAATCATCAGTGGTGTAAACTTCCCAATGGGAAAAACAGATCCACTCTAATTTATTTATTCTTAAAGATAATTAAGTATAGTTTTATTTTAGTAATAGATAAGAAAACAATTTTATAATTATTTACTCAGTATTAAAAAAAACACAAAAGATTGTTTTGAAATAAATATGAAAAGTGTGCAAATATATTTTTAATTCAATGAACAATATTTTATAGAGAGATCCTGAAATGATCATCTACTTCATGTGTAGTATATTTGTGTATTGTTATTAAATGAACATTTTATAATCTATTTCTATTTTAAACTTTTTTTTAATGAATTTTTTAGATCCAGTTTTGTTGTTAATTTTTATGCCCCTTGAAGGATGTAGGCATCAGACCAAGTCCTGGAGGCATTGGGTTCGCCGAAGTGTGCAGCTTCCATTTGACGAGACACTGTGTGGGCACCAGTCTTTCCTTCCAAATGGGAGCACTCTCCACACCACTGATTTTGTGCGCCAGCATGTGACATTGCCAGGAACTGTATTAGCACAGCTGATACTGCTGTGTTCTGATGGGAACTGCCTCTATATGCCATTGTGGCAAGTTGAATAAATATTGCATGTTGTGTATGGGTCTATTTGAATCATATACACAAGCAATATTTTTTCGACTATTGGAGAAATCTACGCTAGCGAGTAAAATTGAGAAAGCTCTGTTCAGCAACTCATCTAGCAGGGAGAAAGCTTTACCAAAAGTATGTGTTTGTTATTAATTAAATATTGTTGCATAGCTCATAAGGCCCTGTTGCTCTCTCTTATATCTGGCGCAAGTAGACTGTAAATATGTGTTCTATTCATGCATTCGTGTTACATTTATTTCTTTCATTGATTTTAAACACTAAATAAAAGTATGCTTGACGTAAATTTTACAACAATTGTGATATTTCTTACACTATATACAGTAGATTCCTTCAAATCCACAACTTTAAAATCATCCACAAATGCTTAAAATTTGCACATTGTTGCAGAAGTAAACATTGAAACTTAGTTAAAATGTGGGGGAAAAATTCAAGATTTGTTTTATTTTTATATCATTCTGTACACATTTTAATGTTATTCTGGTTAATATGACAACTCATGTTTTCTCATGAAGGAAGTAGAAATTTAATTCTGACAAAATTCGCGATAGCGCTGATATCAGTTGGGATTATGATCTTTTTACCAAATACATTTGTATATTAATCAAGCTATTTTAGTTAGTCTGGCTAAACATAAAATAAAACTTCATTATTTTAAGATTTTTATGTAAATTATTAGTGTACCTTTTATGAGACGAATCTCATCGAATAAATAATTAGAAAAGTTTCATCTCATCATTATTAAATTATGCATTATTAATTATGTACTTTTAATATTTAAATCATTTCTTAATTTTTATTATTTTAACATTTTACTTTATTATAAGCATATGTTATAATTTTAAGTGCATTATATACATTCAAATTACTGTTTTAAAAATATAACCAAAACAGTGACCAAAAATCTACATAATCTCTAGTCCCAAATGATGTAGTTTTGAGGGAGTGTATGGTACTCGCATATTGCATGGAGTTTAAATTAAATTTTTACTGTAATTTTCTTCTAATTTGTCACTTTTTACTTTCTTCTATCTTTACAAGAAGAAAGAATTGGATTCATGAAAATTTTCGACTTCCGGTTTTCAACGGATTTATACATTTTAGAAGGTCCTGAACACAATTTGACTGTTTCTAGAAAATGTCTGTCTGTATGCGACACAAATTTTGTGGGCACTCTATCTCAAGAGCTAATTCTTGGAATTTAATACAGGAATGCCGAATGTTGGGCTATTCCTGTCTGTATGCGACACAAATTTTGTGGGCGCTCTATCTCAAGAACTAATTCTCGGAATTTAATAAAACTTTAGATTCAGTTAGTCCCTGATATAAATTGGTGCTGATCAGTTTTTGGTAAAAATTTCCCAGCAGGTGGCGCTGCTATGCAGCATTTTTCGCGATTTCCGCAATAGCTCTATCTCAAGAACTAATGCTCAGAATTTAATAAAACTTTAGATTCAGTTAGTCCCTGATATAAATTGGTGCTGATTAGTTTTTGGTAAAAATCGCCCAGCAGGTGCCGCTGTTATGCAGCATTTTGCAGGATTTACACGATTTTAGCAATAGTCATATCTCAAGAAATATTGCACGGAATTTAATAAAACTTGAGTTTCAGTTAGACCTTGATATAAATTGGTGCTGATTCTTTTTAGTGTATGCGAAACCTGTGTGAGATAGAAGAAAGTTTTGGGATTGCCACATCCGACTAGTTTTACTATTGTTAAATATCACGTATTTGTCAAAGCGTAACTGTTATACATAAAAAGTACATGTGCCTACTCTTACAAAAAATTAGTGTGTACGCTAAAAAGTTAATTTATGAGTAAAATCAGGTCTTTTTTCTAAAAAAATGTTTAGGAAGACACTCAGTTTAACACAGGAAAATCACCAATTTTGCAGTCTGTTCTTTGAATGATGTCACTCTAGAATATTTTAACAAAATTTTTAATATGGATTTTCCTTGTTAAAGATTGTGGTGACCAAGAGTATTGCTGAGTTATATGACGCTATAATTATATTGGCATTTTATCATTTTAGATGTAAATATAGGTATATTTTGGACATATTACTTACAGGGTTATTTCAGGATTTACACATGAGAATAAAGGAAATTAAAAGATGAGGTTCTCACAATGTTGGCCATCTGAGGAGACAATGAAACAAAATCTGTTTGAAATTTGCAATAACCTGCTTAAGTTGGTCTGTTGGAATCAACCTTATCACACTTGTTATTGCTGTTTTCAGCTCTCCTATGGTGTTTGGTTGATCTCTGTAGACCCATAAAAAGAAGTCTAGTGGTGATAAGTCAGGCTATAGGGGTGGGCCAAAATGTTCATAGCCAAAGCGATTTGGGTAGCCTCTTGCGATGACATGATTGTCATAGTAACTTTTGATCAAGTTCAGGATGTCTCTTGTTGAATGTTGAGGAGATCCATCCTGCTGAAACCATGCGTCTTGAATCCAGTGTTCATAGTAGGCATAAATAATGAACCTCGTTGTAAAAAAGATAGTTTTTTTCTCCAAAATTTCCGGAGTTTTTTCCGAGCATTCCCATCTCTACTGTTTAAACATAGAGCAGTTATGTGGTATCTGATGAAACTGCATGACTATTTTGTTAAAATACAATTTAAAAATTTAATAAAATATTTATTTTCAATATTTTTTTATAATTTAATAAAACGGTACTTTCAGTCATCGTTTAAACACCAAAAAAAAAAAAATAATAATAATCCAGGCAAGAACTGAATTTATACAAGGGACTAAATTTGTGATTCCTCTGACCAATGACATGAAGTTTTTTCAACTCAACATTGAGTTACCTTTGGTTGAATAGTTTTTTTTCCTAAGTCAATTAGGAATTGCGATAGTATCTCAGTTCAAATTGCTAAGATGTGGTTTCTCAGCCATAAGTTTGATGTTATTAAAGAATTTCTTAGTGAGCCAGCAATGTCAATAAGCTTTTGAAATCTTGTGTCCCTGGGACCCAGACACTTTTCAAAAAGTGGGTCCTGCTTTTTTAAACGAGCAATGCATTTAATACAAAATATGCCTCTTTTGAGCATTCCTTCAATGAAAAAAATGCATCTTGAAAGACCAATCAGTTTATTTTGTTTTTTTTATGCATCTCTTCTCCAATTTTTTGATTAAATTATGTGCTCTAGTGCATTCCTGACATCACTTTGAGACAGGCATACTACTGAATACTACCTTGTGAAAATTTTCAGTACTTTTCTGTTTCATTGAGCATATTTGAGGACAATATTTCTTGTTTAATTTTTTTTCACTTACTAAAGAAAGCCACTGTCTGTTTTACAGTAAAAATTTATTTGCATACATTAACGATGCATTTTCAAAATTAATCTTTTCTGTCATTATTTATTTTTATTATTTACTAGCTGATCCACCCGGGCCCATGATAATAAATTTAAACAAACCTCAGGTTTGTATGATTTTATATTTTTAACCTGATTTTGTAAGAAGATATATTGTTAAATAAAAATTCGTGAAAAAACATTGATATTTAGTGATAAAAGTGCTTGTAAGAAGACATTTTCTTGTTTGTTCATGTGGGGTCTTTTCATAGTTTTTTTCTTAAAGTTCTTGTCTGAACTCTTGGAAATTTTTATCGATTATAAATATAACAGTTTTACAGTCCATGTAAAAATTTTGTGAAACATTGCTATCTAGTTGTAAAAGAAATATGTTTTCTTCTCCCTTTTTTTTAATTTTTGTTGTTTGTTTTTGCATCGGCTGTTTAAAATCACAATAAAAAAAATAGTTCTCATCTTCCAAACTCTCTGAAATTTAAATCAGTTATAAACTATAACTGTATTGAAGCTCTCATTAAAATTTCATTAAAAAATATGCTTATGTAATGATAAAAACATGAGTCGAAGCAGAGAAATGCCATGCTAAATCCCTGCTTTTTTTTTTTTTTTTACCTGAGATTTTTTAATAACTGTATCCAAAACATTTGAAAATTTTGTATTTAATGTAAATCAGGTCTACTGAAATGCTATAAAAAGATTGTGTCGAAATGTGAACGTCTAAGTTACTGTTAGTGTAGAAAAAAAATCATCTCCATGAGGTGCGAAGTGAATTGCATTCACTGGTGTTTTTGAAAAGGTTAAAATTCGTATTTTTTAAAACCAATTGCAGTGTCAATTAGAAGAACATTTGAGCTTTAAGAGCATATATTTGGTTTTGTTGGTACCTCTACCAACAAAAATTGCACTCTGGAGGGGCGTTGCCATAAGGGGGAAAATAACCCTTTAAAAAAAATTCAAAGGGTTAACAACAATATTATATAGTTTCAAATTGATTGCAGCATTTGAGATGTAAGAGTACAATCTTTCTAATATGTCTTTCAATTTTAACTGTACTGAATGGTTTGATTGATTTATGTTAAAATAAAGCTATGAAATACCACACAAAAAACTGTGTGTTCAGTTCTTCAGACTTCTCTGTGTGCTGTATTTTGCTAGCTCTTGTCCACACACAGCAAAACTCTCTTTTATCAATATAGATTTGGTCATTTTTTATCTTATAAAAGTTCTGCATTGTTTCAATATTTTACTTTTGTAACCATATCTCTGTATTTTCAGGTGCTAAGACTGATGTTACTTTTCCCGTGTCACAATTTGAGTCATCTCTCAATAAATGTGTGCCATTTTCTTCAAGTTCAACTATCTTTTCATTTTCATTGTATGTAAAAAGTCATGTTTTGAATACATTTTCACTCACTTGATATTTAAAAAGCAAAAATTAAATTAAAAAAAAACTATGTAAATGTTTTAAAATCAGTTCCTTATGTGTGTTATGTATTTCATGTCAAAATACATAATTGTCACGGTCACCAGTGTATCACTTAACAACATTCATCTGTTAGCTACTTAAAAAGCCTAAAAAAGTTATTATATTAATGTGTTACTTCAAAAATAGATTCATATTTATGTTATCCTTTTTTTTTTTTTTTTTTTCCAGATTCTGCTTCTAGAAAATTTTTCAGAAGAGTCATAACCGAACAAAAAATGTACAATTTTACTGATAAAATATTACTGTGTATTTTGTAACATTGAAATACTGAAATGTATTTTTAAAGGTAAAATAAAAAATATAAATTCTGTATTTGCTGTTTTATAGCTGGGAAAACAAATTCATGTTTTTATGGGTTAATTTAGAATGTATATGAAAAATGTAGACATTTTATAACAAAACATTCAAATGCTGGTAAAAGTATTATTTTTGAAATCAAACACCTTAATTATTACAGAACCACTTATCCTGAATGGTTGGTGTCAGATGTATTCCAGATAATTGGTTTTTCTGACTAACTGGTTGGACATTAAAGCAACATCCATTTGACCACATTTGTAGAATATGTGTGACTGTGGCATTGTTTCTGATTTGAAATTAATTATTAGATTACTCTGATTAAGAATCAGATCCAATCAAGGTAAAAAATTAATTGGAGTTTGAAAGAAGCAGTTTATGGCAATCGATTGGAAATAGCAATTCCTCTGCATAATCGATTGGAAATAGCAATTCCTCTGCATAAAAATCAAAACGCATAATATCTAGCTGAATATATTTCAATTCCTAGATGTTGGCATCAAGTTATACCATGCATGTTGTAATGCTTCAAACAATGAACATGTCAAACTGGGTTTTCAGATAAACGGTTCCATACTGTATATTATATACATTCCTGGCTGATACAAGGAAATTTTATAATAGGACAATGATAGATGACAACATTAGACATTTTAAGAAATAGAGAAATTTGAAAAAAAAAAGTTGATAAAAACTAAACAACATATTTTAAATATGCTCAATTAGATTTAAGATGCTCCATGTTGTCTTTACTTTTCTAAATTTAAAGATGACTACACGCATCACCACTGTAAATAACCTATAAAAGGTTCTAGGCAGGGTTGAGGGTGTTATTATAATTGTTCTTCTTAAAATTAAATCTTTCAAAAATAATTTTATAAGAAAATCCCTTAGTATCATTAAAATATACATATATATATACTAAAAGTGATAACAGTACACTAAAAAACCTTATAAATGCCGTTTAATAAACAGATATACTAGTTTCATACACATAATCAACAACATTCTCAAGATCAATAATTATAAATTAACTATTTTCCCAAAAATTTGAAAAGAATAATAAATAATTTTTGCATCTGGAGAATGATTGTGTGTACGAAACTAGTAGGAGTAGATCTGTTTATTAAAAGGTGCTTAACAGCCTTTAAGTGTATTATCATATATATTTGTTTTTATTTTATAAAATGGTAAATGAATAGAATTTATGTTAATTAGTTTTATTATAAGATTTATTCATCTTGGGTACCCGAATAACATGGAAGATGCCTTTTTTTCTCTTTGAAATGAATTCAAGTATAAAAATATATTACTTTTTCTTTACTTTAAACATTGTGAACTTCTTTAAAATGAAATAACACATTTCTGTTAGGTAATGTCTATTTGTTTTGCAAAAAAGGAATGTTACGAAGCACCAAAATTATGGGGCAGGGGGCTCAGTACCCTTTAAAAAAAAAAAAAAAATATTTTATACCTTTTGAAATATTAAGGGGTTTTATGAAGGAAATACGTTTCTGTTACAGTTTTAAACTTTTTGCTGTGATACATGAAAATATGAGTATTTGCGTAAAAACTTTATTTTAAAAAATAATTAATTATAGTAAAAAACCACTAATTCGCACACCTTGGTTCAAAGGATTGTGTTAATTTGTGACTTTTTATTAAGATAAATAGTAATACACTGTTAAATAATAATCCATGTTCAAATATAATAAATGTAATATTTTTAAATGTTTTTTATTTTATAACTACGATTTAAGGATAAAAAGATAAATGATTAACCATATTGGCTACGTAAACATCATTATTAATTTTACTAATTTTTTATTAATTATTGCTTTACCATCCCCCCTCCCCTCCAAACACACACTCTATAGCGAAATCTCATGTTTGCAATTGCCTTCTTCAAATGAAGTATTTTTAAGATGATAAAATTTGAAATTTTTCTGCATGTAGAAATTTCAGTTTTTTTATATACTTAAAATTGAAGGAGGCTTTAAAAAAACGCACTACATATAGGCATCAGACATCTACTTTTTGGTGGTGAAAACCGTATTTCGATAATTAGGTATGAGTCACCATCTAATTCAATTTCTCCACAGGCTAACAAAAGGATTTTGAGATTGGCGATTTGAAAACCTGTATTGATGAATCATCCCTTTAAACTGTAATCTTCAGGAATAAAGAATCCAATCACATGTGATTTTTTCCATTTTACTTATCTAATTTCAACTGCTTAAATGCATGAACCAGTAACATTCATTAATTATATATTTGTTAATTTTGGACATAATAATGTTATGCTGTTGAAACGCTGCCTTTCAGCAGATCTCTGATGATATTAAATAAACATTATCTCCAGACTCTGGGGCAGATCCAGATAATCTTTTTTTGTAGGGAAGGGGGGGGGGAGATACATAGTTTTATACAGTCGGCATAGTATTGTACCGTAAATGGAACATTTTCATTGTCCCGCCGGAACGAACACCTGCTAAGACGAAAACTTCCCTAAAACGATACTTTTCTTTGATCCCTAGCTATTCTCTTTTCACAGATTTTGTTGTTTAATATTTATATATAAATCATAATTTATGTTCGTTAATTCATGCAGTAAAGACTGTGTAAACGGAACTTGTCTATAACGAAATCTCACTTTTTATTGAAAGATTTCATAGTCTCGACAAAATAGTACCCTTTAAATCTACCGGCTAAAACGGAAACGTGTCTAAAACTGAAATATTTTTATGGTTTCTAGCAATTGCGTTTACACGTTTAATTTACTTTGTAAGTCCGTTATTAATTGTTGAATTAATAGAAAACTAAGACGGAATCACAAGGTCACCATTTACTTATTATTGAATTGTAAAAAAAAACCAGTCCACACTTATTTATACATTTACCTGGATGAATTCATATGTAATTAGCTTAGTGTGCAAAGCACGGAATGAGTGTTTAGCCAGCGAAACGGCGCCAAATTTTTGTGGAAAAAAAAAATCCGACAAGAAAAGACACCAATTGTACAAAGGTCGTTAAGTAGATTTGAACATATGATCGATTTTTAAATATTTTTTTAATTCTCACTTACTAATGAAGGCTCTCTGATCGGTTTCTCCTAAACGGGCATGGACTTGGGGCTTCACTGCCCTCGGCTGTGTACACCCGTGCGGGCTTAATACATTATATCGTACATTAATTACATTGTATTGGCTTAATAATTGTATCGTACATTAATTACATTGTATTGGCTTAATAAATTGTATCATTGGACTTAATACATTGTATCTTGCTCCTGTATCGAATCAAGCCAACCTTGAATTATAAATTTTAATATCGCCATACGTTAAAATGTTCACCATCGTTGTTTCAGATGCTGTAAGAACCGATTTGGCATTCTCAAAACTTAAATTGAATCACGACGGCAAAACGTATAGGTGAGTTCTTCCCATTTGAGAAAAAAAGTCTAAAAATTACCGCAAAACGCTACAACTCTCATAAAAAATTAAATAACAAAATCTTATTAAAAAATACAAAAAATCGCTTCGTGGTGCGTAACTTTAGATAGGCACCTACCTGCCGGGCAGGGTGCAGGGCCGTTTGTTTAACTTGCAACGAGTAGGGCAGGGAGTCGCTTATAGCGTATTGTATTTAAATAAATCAATTAATATCCACCCTTTCCTCGCAACACAATCACTTTTTCAAAAAGCTCGCATGCACAGACAGGCCCAAGGCAGTCCCAGGCTAATTTTCTTTCATTAGATTTAGGCCGGACTGACAGATTTGGTTTATAAATAGGAACCGGGTGCAAACACATTCCGGCGTACTATTGGTACGTAACGCTAGTTGTCAGTACTTTTGATTTAAAAAGCGAAATTTATTAAGAGCTGTATAGATGTAGAGGGCTAGACAGAGTTTTTTTTTTTTTTTTTTTTTCTTCAGAATTCGGACGATTTTATTAGATTTTTGACTTGTGGGAGCATAGGATAGAACCGGAGCAACGCCTTGACCCGGCGCACACGGCTGTCCCTAAACGGTCTCCAGGAGACAGAACATATTGGGGCTAAGCTTGCCCGGTTTTCGAAAAGCCGGAATTAATTGGGTATCAGTTATTTTAGTTGGTTAGAACTATCCACATAAAGGAATTGAATTCACGATGACACAATCAGATGAGGGTGCCACTGACTTTAATAAGTCAACGTTGTCCGACATGGGTATCCCCACCGTCGATGAGGATGGGAAGTAGGACAAACGAGTATCAGCACGATACATAATAAAATGAAGGTCATGTTGAAGGGAAGCCAAACAAAAATGAAAAAGATACGAAGGTGACACTTATGGAAGAGCTTTCTGTTTGTACAGCAAGCTCTGTATCTAGCAGTCACTAGAACTTAAATAAACAACTTGACCTAGAAGGTGCCTGAAGGATACTGTCAAATGCACTGTTCCCAGGCTTCGAAGTCCTCGTATCATCGCATACGACCGCGACCAACGAAATACACGGCCGGCTCATGACTTTTAAAACGTTACACGGGGTGGATCATCTTTAAATGGCGATTGGCACAAAATGATGGGTGCACTGCTTTGTACCAATCGAAGTGTAAAGATGATCTACTCTGTGTGACTTTTAAACGTTATGAACTGGCCGTGTATATCGTTGCTCGCGATACCACATACCTAACGACGTCGATGGGACAGACGTAGTCGAAACTGCAATAAAGCAGTAAGGTGCTGAGGCAGGGTCGGTTAAGATCAAGTTTCCTATTAAGGGACAAGACTTGACCAACTGGGTTCTGGAAGTAACTCCAGGAGCCTTCCATGTCCTGACGAATCTATGAAAGCTGGTAATCGACTGGACAAGAGCTAAACTGGCTGAGCACCTCCGACCGACTCAGTGTCATAGATATAGTTGCAAAGACTAGAATAAACTTGGAAATAAACCGGGTCCATTGGAAATAAACCCGTTCTTTGCAACTGTAGTCAGAGACATAGATGTGGGAATTATGCCACATAAGCAAGTTGTGCAAGAATAAGGAAGTATGTTTGGAGTGTGGGAGGTCCAAGCAGAAGTTGGACAAGCATTGTAAAAATCCCAAATGTGGAGTGGGAGAAAAGAAATTTTTGAATTGTGTCACGGTGAGCAAATTGTTTCCTGTCGACCAGAGGGCGAATTGAATCATTCACCCCTCTACCCGCCACCAACGTTATACACGGCCGGTGCATGACGTTTAAAACGTCACATGGAGTGAATCATTTTTACACAGTGATTGGTGCAAAATTGTGGGCTCGCCGCTTTGCACCAATTGTCGTGTAAAAATGATCCACTTCATGTGACGTTTTAAACGTCATGCACCGGCCGTGTATAACGTAGGTCGCGCTCCACCTCCATTGCCCTACGTGAGCTCTTGAGGTAATCAGGTTAAATCAAAGAACAGACTGGTTAATTTTCGCATAGGGCAGCAGAATCTGGGCAGGTCTGTGACGTCATTGAATCATGTGAATGTGGCTATCGACGAATATGACTCCTGCTAATAAAATCCAAACTCTAAAATCCATTCTGCTACACATAAGAAATAATTTTGATATGGTTCGGAAAAATGCTTCTTATTTGTGAAACATCTTCAGATGCAACTAATAGAAAATGAGTTACTCCACTGAAATTGAGAGTTTTCTATCGGAAAAGAGAATATCTATAGTGAAACGTCGATGTGGTGAATATTATCACGATGAGACAAGAAGTATTGTCAGGTAACCATCCGAAATATTTAAGGCAAACGTTTATAATGTCATCTTAGACACATAAACCGGGAGGCGGCAGCACAGACAATCACCTCATCGAGTTCATGGCTGAAATTGCAGAATTAGTTAAAACTCAATGCGCATATTAAAACGCAATCGGTCTGCCAAGTCATATCTTGGTGGAAAACACCTTAAAGCCTGATTTTAGCGGTTAACTCGTAGGTTTACCATTGTGTTTTCCTGCACCCAAAGCTATGAAAACATGGAGGACTGGGAGCAGGCAAGCATAATTTCCGTCTCCACCGCCGATCGACGATTGGAATTTTTACGCTTTCTGATTATTTCTAAAAACAAATGCATCTTAAGTCATTTCCGGTATTTTGGAGGATTATGAAGATATAAGAAGATATAATATAAGAAATTAATATATATTATATTAGATTATGTAGAAATATTAGATTATATAGAGGTTAGAATATATAGAAATTAATTAGATTGTATTAATAATATTTATTATATTACAGTTATAAATTAATTAGATTATATAGAAATTAAAAGATATTATATAAGAAACCAAATTCAACCGGAAATGACTTAAGAAGCGTTCGGTTTAACAACTAATCAGAAAGCATGATAATCGCAATCGTCTATCGGCGGTGGAAAGGGAAATTATGCAGCAGGCAAACACAATGGTAAACCTACGAGCCAACCGCTAAAATCGGGTTTTCGAGTGTTTTCCACCAAGATATGACTTGGCAGACCGATTGCGTTTTAATATGCGAATCAAGTTTTAACTAATTCTGGAATTTCAGCCGTGAACTCGATGAGGTGATTGTCTGTGCTGCCGCCTCCCGGTCTAACAGCAGGGCTACACTAGATACCGGGCTGGCTCATTCATTATCATGACGTCACATATGGTGGCTGTCAGCGACCAGCGATTGGTGCAAAGCGACGCGCCCATCGTTTTGTGCCAATCGCTGTATGTCTTTCGTTTTGTCGTTTCGCTTTGTACCAAGTTAAGCTCCCCTCCCTCCAAGATTTTGTTTACGATAAAATTACTACCTATTGATAATTAACGATTACAAAGATGCTAATATGATTCGAATTAGGGTTAAGTCATCTTCATAGAATTAGAGCAAAGAGCCGTGTTGATAGTCAGTATTGAAATATTTTAACAATGGGGTTGTCGATTGGTGGCCAACGCATAAGTCTAGGGAGGTGGGCCAAACTGTACCAGTCCGCCCCTGCTGTTTTCAGGAACCATATGTGTTCGCTGAAGGTAAAGTTGATGGTATTCCAGATGGGGAAACAGTGTTCTACTCTCAGGTCCAAGCGAGATCTGTGGTCTACGTCTTGAACAAAATCGTTCCAGCGGTGGAAGTTATGACGGAAATAGACGCTGCGGTGCAGTCTGACTTAAGTGCAGATGTAAAAATTCTTGTGATTTCGGTCTATTTGCCGCCACAAAGAGATGGCCTTGACATCACTTCCCAGACGGAGCTGCTTCAGGATCTGTTTGACAGTCCCACGGACAAGTCCATTGTAATATTTGGATATATAAATACCAAGAGCTCAGTTTGGGGGTACCCTCTTTACAAGTCTGACGACCAGGGTGACCTTATTCTATAAGGAAAGGGCATGTTTGTTTACAAACAAACAGTTCCATCAACTAATCTACCACGACATTTTTGTCGCAGCAATCATTACAGGAATCGTCATGGCGACGTAGGACAATCATATCACAGACCAGTTTAACGTAGACCAATCAAATCGCTCCATCTCATGTGTACTGTAGGAGTTGTAAAGAACAACCAGGTTTTCTCCCAAACCAACAGTACTTTAACCAACAGTGACGTCAGTTGCCCTTTCCTTAAATTTTTGTGCTCAGAATGATTTAGAGGTGTGGAACGACCCCACCAGTGAAGGCACGTTCATCGGGTCCCAAGGCAAAAGCTGGATATATTTAGCTTTGGGCAGACTTCGAAGACCAATGGACTTTACCCATATAACGTCATCTGTGGGTAAAGAGAAGAAAAGCGCCGATAGGCGTGAAGAACATTTTAACACATCTTCCCCTTCGTCCAATAAACAGTATTTTTCCGAAGGAAATTACCCTCAGAGGTGCGGTTGTTGCCATTCGTGGGTAAAGTCCATTCGTTTGGTCAAATGGGAGCTCGAACCTCGTGAGACGGCCTGGCTAGATGGGAAGTCAGTCAACGAGAGCGTCGCTCAATTAACGGAAATTTTGCAGGATATATGTGCAGATGTCAAGAGAAATAAAAGACCTCGGGTTAAAATTGTTCCTTGGTGGAGTGAAAGTCTAGCGATCAAGAGCGTTCTTTCTGCCGTTTGAACAAATGGCAAAAGACGTCGCTTCCAGCGTTGCAATGACAACCTGGATCAAAGAAAGGAGTACAAAATACTTTTTTGTAAACTCCAGGGCCGTTTTAGAAAATCGATACGCCGGGCCAAGTGAGATCATTACCAGTATCTTGAAGACATTGACCAGTGAAAACCATTTGGTCCTCATTTGATTGGGCTCGAGGTAAATCCTTGAACCGTTTAAAATAGTGCAATTCACGATCGGGGTAGGAGCCGAACCAAGGAATTTAACTCGGCAATAGAAGAGCTCATGGATTATCACTTTTGAAGTGACAATGAGCACCGCGCTGTTCAGGATTTCGCTCTAGGGGACGACGACCCGGAATTCACCCAGAAGGAGGTTGAGGCGGTCATCGTGGCAAAGCTCCGCGGATGAATGGAATACATCTCGAGATTGTAGAACTTCTCTTTAGGGCAAATAAAACATTTTTCATGAACAAATGTCTAGCAGATGGTGTCTTTCCAAATCAATTGTTCTGTTTAGTAAAGTGGGCAATGATCGTGGGCTGGCCAGCTTCTATCGTCCGATATGTTTATTGCCCGCCTGGAGAAAGGTTCTAGACAAACTTGTGAGCTAGAGTTACAAAGACTGGAAAAAACCCAGTTTAAACCTGGAAATAAACCGGTCTTTTGGGGAATTAACCGGGTTTTTTGGGAATAAACCAGGTCTTTTGGGGAATAAACCGGATCCACTGGAAATAAACCAGTTCTTTGCAACTTTACTTGTGACCAATAGATTGAATTACCATTCTAGATCACATGGGTTCATGAATCCATGCCAATTTGGTTTTACTCCGAGTATGGGAACGGAAGACGCATTCCAGAAGCTGCGTATGACAATAGAAGGTTGTCAAAATCTGGACAACGATTGTTGTTTCGTCCTGTTGGATATCAAAGGAGCCTTTAACAGCTTGTGGTGGCCCTCGATCTTTCTGGGTCTAAGTAAAATGAAGTGCCCTAAAAACCTATTCAATCTGGTTAGAAGTTTTCTTTCTGAGAGGAAGGTAGTTTACCGAACAGAAATATCATCCCTGGAACGAGAATACAACGTCGGCTGACCACAGGGTTCGAATTCGGGTCCTTTTTATAGAAATTTAGTAGCAAATATGCGGATGCGGTTTTGGCTCATAGATCAGCTCTCTTCCAGATAACAAGATGCTCCCGTACTACCAGTACGGCAGCTATTAAAATACTGGCCGGTGCAATGCTCCTAGATAGGCAGGTGGAGAAAAAATTCCTTCTCACAAGAGCCCTCCATATGAATAGCGACCTAGAAATAGGCTCAGTCTGTATTCGTGCAGACGAAATTCAACGTAAAGCAGAACGCTGGAAGGTACACCCCGCAAAAGCCCCAGCCATCGATTGGAAGGGGGCATCCCAGCTGACTGAGGGCTCCCGAGTCCATCGGGTAATTTGTTACTCACTTAAATAATCAACTAATAATTTATTGATTGAATTAGCACAAAAAAATGTTACAGTAATAGTCCTTATTGGTCCATATTTATTATTAGCACTTGCCGTAAACGACTGTCGAATGACAATCTCCCTGATCGTACGTTTCACGCTACTTCGTTACGCACCACTAATACACACAGTTCCGGTGGAGCCAAATCACAACCACCTCAAAAGATGATTCCCATACTCGCACTATATATATATATATCCGGCGGTATGTCACCTCGCTACCCCCGGCACAGTCTAGACCTCAGGTCTATTCCGATCTGTTCCGTCTATGCTGTATTTCGTCCACCCCTGGACCAACTGTCCGATGCACGTTCTCTCCGGTCTGGTCCGTATACATAGCTTCTCTCCCAGGACACTGCTTGTCCTACTCACTCTACTGCACACCAGCGACTGCCTCATGTCATACACTTCACCCCACTCTCTCGATCTTCGGGGCCTGTCTTTCCTCCTTCATGGATTTTCCACACCTGTAAATACATTTCTCTAGAACGTTCCCTCTTTTCTATTATCTTCCCAAATCAGTTCGCTAGGAATTCAATGCGCATTGTATCCACATTGAAAAAACCGGATTCCTTTCATAATGACTCTGTGAACACCCCACAAAAAGCTGTGAGGATCAGGGAAATTCCATTGTCAATCACATACAGAAATTTACAGGAAAAGAAAATATATATCTGAATACAATAATGATTAAATATAATTAATTAAATTAACTAGATATATACAACATAGGTTCTGTTAAAGTCAGAAACCTGACAGATACCTTTATTTTTTTTTCAACTCTTTTCCGGTGTTTGTCTCGTTTCTTCCAGCTGTTTCATCCCACCTCCATTCATCACTCAAATAGGGTTTTGCCTTTTTGGACTAAGTTTATATCCCACCCCCTCCTAAAATTTTGGAAAAATCGAACCATATTTATAAGCTTTTATAGATTTTCATCCCTACCGCCTTGTGGTAAATCTACACATATTTTTTTTACGGATTTTCTCATCTTCTATTTATCCGATCTTCATGTTACTTTCATTGTTACTCATGAAATCATTCTCTTGTTCAACGAATATAGCTCCAATTTATGTTATTCCGTTCTATAGGGACTTTTGAGATACAGTTCCAATTTTAGAGTCTTTTATTTTCTTTATTTTTTCTCTAGCTTATTTTGGCTTTATCACTGTGCCCGCGGTGGATTTATCCTTCAGTTGCATGCATAGGCATTTTCTATAGGAGCCTTTGTTTATGTTTACCGCATTTCTTCCAGCTGTTTCTCTCTCCTATAGATTTTTGCCTCTACATCCCCCCCACCTCGCTTCGCGATGAACGAATTACACGGCCTGTTTATGACTTTTAAAACGTCACATGGGGTGGATAATCCCATACAGCACAATAACGTCCTAACGACATACGATACACGTCATATGAAGGATAAAGCCTCAATATCCCATCCTTATCCAGAGACAGTGTTGAATTCAGGGGGTGGCCCGAGGAGACACCCCCTCCCCGGAAGATTTGAGATTTTATCTTTTGATGGTTAAAAAGTTGATCCCTCCCCCCCACCCAGGAGCCACAGAAATCCCTCCCGGAAAAAAATTCCCGAATTCAACACTGACTGGAGAACATCCAGTTTTGAGCAAAAATAGACTTCTATGTTCGTTCTGTGAACATCATTTTCTGCCATGTATATGATGACAATAGGACGAGATAAAATAAATAGAATGTGAATTCTCTGCTTGTCCAGTAAGCGTCATTTTTAGACATTCACAGGATGCTCACTGGATCAGTAGCAGACACTTTATATAAAAATTATTTTAAAAATCGACGGGGGAGGGGGATTGCCCCTACCCTGCCCTCCCAAATTATGCCCTGGATTTCTATTCATTTTATCTAAGTTGTGCAGAGGCACACACTAAAACATTCCTATTGAAAAATAGTGGTAACCTATCCAGGTTACCACTATTTTTTAAATAGAAGTGTTTTAGTGTGCACCACTGCACACTAATTTATGATAAAATGAATAGAAATCAAAGACATAATTTAGGAAGGACAGTGTGGGTCAGTTGCATCCCCACCCCCTCCTTTATGATTTTGAGACGAAATCGTCTCAAAAATTCACAATGCCTTATTGAATGATCGTCGATTGAAGATACGCGAACTTGCTGACATTGCAAATATCTCGATAGACCGTGTCCACTACACTTTACACGATGTTTTGGGTATAAAAAAGCTTTCCGTTCGATGCGTGCCTTGTTTGTTGAACGTCAACGAAAACGCCAAAGAATGAACATTTCTCAAGAGTCTTCTGAAATGTATTGTGCTACAAGTTGAAAAATGAAATATTGTCAAAAATCTTGAATTTTCTTTGTCAGGCCGAGAACTTTTCGAACTATCCTCGTACAGGGCTGCACTAAAGTATTTGCACACATTATGCATTTTATAATATAAAAATGCTGAATGGCAGCTCCACTTGGTATATGATTTACACCAAAACCTAATTAACATCAACTTATGTCAAGGTCTAACAGATATGAAATTTGACGTAATTCCGTGCATTAATTTTTGAGATATGACTATCGCTAAAATCCTGAAAAATGCAGCATAGCAGCACTACCTGTTGGGAGATTTACACCAAAACCTAATCAACAGCAATTTATGTTAACGTCTAACTGAATCTGAAAATTGATGAAAATCTGTGCATTACTTCTTGAGATAGAGCTATTGCAGAAATCGTGAAAAAGGCAGCATAGCAGCGCCACCTTTTGAGCGATTTACATCAAAAACTAATCAGCACCAATTTATATTAAGCTTTAACTGAATCTGAAGTTTTATTAAATTCAGTGCATTAGTTCTTGAGAGTGCCCACAAAATTTTTATCCCACACGCACACAACACAGACATTGTTTAAAAAAAAGTCAAATCGTGTTCAGGACCTCCTAAAACATATAAATCCATCAAAAACTGAAAGTTTTCACGAATCCAATACTTTCTTCTTGTAAAGATAGAATAAACTAAAAGAGAAATCCGTTTTAGACAGGTTCTATTTTTAGCAGGTACATCGTCTGTTTTATATGTATTAATATGCTTTTTGTACGGATTATTGTATTCATTTTGCACGCATCACGATATTTTTCCTTTTAAGACAGGTTTCCGTCATAGACAGATTCTATTTCACAGGTGTGTTTTAATTCTTTTGCCTAGAAATGTATGTACTATTCATTAAAAATAATTTTAATAGTACAATAATGACCATTTAAAAATCTATACATTACTGACAAAAGTTGTTGTGCTGGGGTCTCATTTTACCGATTTTGCACGGACCAGGCTCGGGCAATGATTTTCATATGGGTTGGGTTGAGTCGGGACTGGGGCTGAAAATTTCGACCCTTGTAGACCTCAAGGAAGAATGAAGTCCAGGCCTGGTCCCGCTCAAGTCTGCAGAAAAAAAGTTAGACTCGGAAAGAGAGATAGGTACGACTCGAGCCTCAATGAAAACTGGCCCGAACCCGGCAGGCCCTCAGGCCCGTGCTGACCTATAAGATGGAATACTAATACAGAAACACACTATTGTCAATAAATTTTGAATTTCGCATTTGGATTAAACATGTTTTTCCGTCTCTAAGGGATAGAAAACGCTGAAACTTCCAAAAATCAAAGTATCATAACTTGATAAGTTTTGGTCGCGCAAAAAAGGAAGTTTTGTTGTTTTACCTGTTAGAGTATGGAGAAAGTTTTTCCAAACATAACTTATAGGACCTAGGAACCGTATAAAATTTTAAAGTTCGTAACTTTTAAACTATTTTGATGTAAATATCTTTTAACACTATGAAGAGCAAATTTGAAACTTTTTTGCTATTGCAACTGGTATTTGCAAAGCCAATCGTTTAAGAAATTAGAAAAATATCAGAGTTTACACACATATATGCCATTTAAGACTGCAGCTTTTCTTCCATCTTATAATTCGGAAGTTCAGTGCCGAAACTAGCTTTTTTTACACCCGGGGCAAACATGGATTTTGGCGCCCCTCCCCTCTCCCAGCCAAATAAATTTGCAAAAAGAATTTTACCAACTTTCTAATAGCCGACTCGACTTGTTTTAAATTTAAAATATGTAATCACAAAAATACGTAATACTGAACTATGCAATCAGCTTTCTCAAATATTGATTCAATAACACGTTCAAAACGGAATAGAAAAAAAACAGGAAAAAATTTCACTTTATACAGGTTTTCATCTTAGCAGGTATAATTGTTGGTATTCCTTCTGTTGAGAACATGTAATTTTAAAATTGAAAACTGGATTCCGTTATAGACAGATTTCATTTTCACAGATTTTATGGTATGTGTATCATTACAAATGAGGCGTTTAAAGTCCAGTGATATGAATCATATTGTCTTAAGAGTTTACAATAATCACGCGAAGACATTCGGAAGCTAATGTTAAATCTGTGGGAGCATTCATAATACTTTTAATCTTTTTTTCATGGGATACTTCCGGTCGATATCTAATGTTGTGCGTTTGTACTTTTTCGGGTTTTGTTACATTTTTTTTTTAATTCGGACCTTTTCACTTTTGTGAAATGAAACTAGTTGAAAATGGTTGTGAAATTGAAAGTGTCCTCATATAAAAAAATTGCAACAAAAGCGAAAAAGTAAAAACACACAACGTTAGATATCGAGATCAGGTATGATATGAAAAAATATTTAAATGCAAGCGAGAATTCCAAAAAGACCGCTCCCATAGGTTTAACATTAGTGTGCGAGAGTTTTCGTGTGACTAGTGTAGACTCTTAAAAGCATTTTAATATTTTTAAATATTTTTTTCTTAGGATAGCTGAGGTTGATGTTCCATAAGTGAAAGTAACTATATATATATATTTATTTATATAAACCTGCAACAAAAAATCGAAAGAGTAAACACTTGGTCAGAGATTATCCTACGAAAAAAAATTATTTAAAAATATTAAAATGCAAGCGAGAAATTTGAAAAAAAAAATCCGCTCCCATAGGTTTAACATTAGCTTGCGAGTTTCTTCACGTGACTACAGTGTGGGTTCTTAAGAACTCAAAAACCAGGATTTTCTGCAAGCATAACAATGAATTCCAATACCGTAAAATATTATCTATAACCAGTTCTGTGAAACTATCACTTATACTCTTCTTCCTATTCATAGATGGATAGGTTTAGATACTTTCCTGAACCTAACGCTAAACTTCAAAATTATAATACTGGCTTATATTACTGCTACTTTAAATGCCTCAATTGTTACTGAGACGATGGCGAGAAATAGAAATATACTACATCAGATTTCTATTGTGGAATATATTAAGATTTTTAATGAATGCGAGCCTAATATTTGCCAATGAAACTTAAACTAATTTGGAATTTAATGCAGATAAGATAAATTCACTATTAATAAGATATGAAATAATAAAGTTTCTACTGTAATAGAAAGTTGTTTAAAGAAAAATTCAACTAATAGCAGAACTTTAAAAAAATAAATACAATTTTCTAAACATATTTTAGATTGCAAATTAAATTAATACATTTCTTGACTTTTATATTACATAAAATAATTAACTATCTTTAAATGATGTTAAAACTTTACTTTTCGAGCTTTTTTTGCTGCAAATACATTTGCAAATAATTTGCTAAAACTTCTTTCACCTGAGGCAACAGAAACAGGAAGTGTCAGAAATATTTTCAATAAAATAGTCAAATTAGGATATATTTCCTCAACTCTATTTTTGAAAATAAGTTTTAAAATATCTTCTGTCGGGGCAATTTTAAAAGTTTTATCAACTGCCATTGCGTGGAACATGAAGCTTTCGATTTCTTCGACGAATTCTTCTATGTTCAGATCTTCTCTACAAATGCTTGTCAGCTCTTTAGCTTTTCTCTTAATATTGTTAATGTCTGATTTCTCAATTTCTCTCCCATTCAGAAAGCTGAATTTATTATTAATATTTTCGAGAGCCTGAAATCTTGTATTTAGTTTACAATCCTATCAACAATTTCCAACAATGAATCTCTAAACATATCTTCTCTAGAAAATTTTGTGACTTCATCTTGACAGTCTTCGTCAAACATTTTTTCCCCCTTTTGCCTGACATCTTTAAAATTTTCAGGCAATTATTATCTTTATCTATTATTTTGGCCTTGGAAATTGCATTGAAAACTATATTTCCTCTCGTGGATTTAAAAAATACAACAATCCACAAATATGTTTTACAGACATATCAACTGTTATGTCCTGTATTTGAAGGAATGATCTATTTTTGTTTTAGAATTTTATTACAAAAGCATAAAAAAATGATGAAGTCATAGTTCTTGATACGTTTCTTTATGCTCATTGCTTCGATTACTAGCCATGGCACCCTGGGTGGTATTTTTTGGTGCACCTCTACAAATGATATATTAAAAAAAAAAAGTGTTTACTAAGTATTTTATTTTGTGTATATTTTCCACATCTTTGTCTTTAGTATCCTGAACAGTCGCCTGATCTCATCCCCTCAACGCATACAAATGGTAAAAAAACAAGAAAAAATATTTTGGGAGGATAAAGGCTTTACTAGTCATGGCGACCTGTGCAAGATTGTTTACTGTACCTCTAACAAATGCTATACTCCTTTTAGAAAATGATTTTATTAAGTATTTTACTTTATGCATTCCTCTTTGTTTTTCTTGTCCTGGCAGTCGCCCGACGGTCTGACCTTGTCCATAGCAAGATGGGAAAAAAGAAAGCTCCATGCTGCTTAGCAAGAAAGAAAATAAAAAAAGAAAGTTATTACTGATGGCATTGAGCTCACAGGCTATTCACACTAATTGTATATTACACTTCTTATTTCAAAGCATAATGCCCATCAAAAAATTAAGGGGGAATTAGCCCCCCGTTCCCCCTCTTTTTACTTAACCAATGAACCCCCAAAACTAATCAGAGATCTGTCTTATCACAATAAACATATATACAAAATTTGAAGCAAATCGGCTAATTCTGCATGAAAAGCCCAACTATCTAAATTAAGGGGGGTTGGCACCCCATCCCCCACTTTATACTTAACCAATGAACCAACAATTTAATCTTTAAAAGCGCTTTATCACAATGAACCTGTATACAAAAGTTGAAGCACATCGGATAATTCTACATGAAAAACCCATTTATCTAAATTACGGGAGTTATTAGCCCCTGTACCTTCCCTTTATACTTAACCAATGAACCCCCAAAACTAATCAGGAAGCGCTTTATCACAATGAGCCTATAAACAAAATTTGAAGAAAATAGGATAATTTTGCATGAAAAGCCAATTTATCTAAATTAAGGGGGATTAGCCCCCCCGTTCCCCCCCTTTTATACTTAACCAATGAACCAACAACACTAATCTTTGAAAAGGCCTTATCACAATGAACCTGTATATAAAATTTGAGGCACATCGAATAATTCTGCATGAAAAACCCATTCATCTAAATTAAGGGGGGATTAGCCCGCATTACCCCCCACTTTATATTTAACCAATGAACCCCCAAAACTAAACAGGGAAGCGATTTATCACAATGAGCATATAATCAAAATTTGAAGCAAATCGGATAATTTTGCATGAAAAGCCCATGTATCTAAATTAAGGGGGGTTAGCCCTCCCCCTGTTCCACCCTTTATACTTAACCAATGAAACCCCAAAACTAATCAAGGAAGCGGCTTATCACAGTGAACCTATAAACAAAATTTGAAGCAAAACGGATATTTCTATCAAGAGTTATCGCATTACGTACATACATACAGAACGGGCAGGCACATTAGCTATCAGGCTTTGATAGCCTGCGAGTTAAACTAGTCGTTGGGGGCCACCGTAATACTTACCCATCATGTATATGTATAATGTAAAATATTAAAATAAAAATGTGTAAACTACTTATAAAATGCATTGCAATTCAAATAAAATCGTGGCTTGATGACGTCATAAAAAGGCTCGATTACTGAATTGCTTGAAAGAGGTTTTTCCTTATAACTCCAAAAATAATACTCCTATTAACTAGCGGTTTATTGCATCTGATTAAGCGTCAAATTTCCAATTAAAATATATATTTGAAGTGAAATTTGGATGAAATACAGGGTCATGAAAAATCGAAGAGTGTGGAAAATAGGATTACAAATATCTCGGCAACTCATTATCCGATCGACTTCATGTTTTATGCAAAATTTATGTTTTTTTATTGTTTTTTATATTTACTACTTAAAATAAACAATTTCGAAAATTTTTATATACCTTTCATCAGAACGAATATTTCGAGAGTCCGAAAAAAAATGTTCCGGTTAATCGAGGTTATTGAAATGAAATAGGGTTCTTCCCATTATTACATACTAAGTACATACCAAATTGCAAGTCTCTATCTCAATTTGTTCGGGAGATAGAGCGTTTACAGACACACACACAGACGGACGGCAATTTTTTTTTTCTAAAAATATGTTTTTTGGAAACTCCAGTGTCTGAAACGTGTAAATCCGTCAAAAAAAATTTTTCGATTTTCAAAACGATTACAAGACTTACCCTATACTACGTATGATGGGTAAGTAAAAAGAATAAAACATCCTTGGAATTTTTTTGCAGGGAATTGCTTGGACATGAGACTGACCTTGAAATATGTTAGTGGTTCTTACTACATGGGACGTGATTTCCCTGATAGACAGAAGACATAGGCATCTTCTTTGGACATGGTGTATTTGGAATAGGATAAAAATAGCCTAAGAGAACAGTTCTTTCTTCTTATTCATTTGCTATCTAGTATTTTAGGCGAATCTTTTTATCTATTATTTTAAAAACACAAATTGCACAAATTGTGCTTATTAGTTGCTAAAATCAGTGTAAAAATTGTTTTAAACTCATAAAAGAACTAAAATCCTACATGTTTCGGCTTTAAACTTAAAGCCATCATCGGGGAAGAGGAACAACACAAACGACTACTGATCTTTTAATTTTCGATGCGAGAAAATTAAAATCAACAGTATGGAAAAATTTAAATAAAATAAGCGGGCGCTCTCTGTTGTCAAAGAGCGAAAAACAAAACAATGAATTAACAAGGGGTTAAAAATGTATCCCATAAACTAGGTATGTTGAAAGAAAAGTTATCATTACAAATACAATCTTTTCTAATTTTAATTTCCAATGATTCCCTAATGGCGGCTTTAAATGGGTTATTGAACCTATGGATAATTCTTGCTTTATCGAAATTAATTACAGTATCATTATTTTTAGCGTAAAACCGGGAGAGTGCAGTGGATAACTTTCCAAATTTTATGTCGTTTTTGTTCCAGCTAAAATAACTTGATTATGTTTTAACTAAACAATAGTAGTATGGTTAATATAGTATGGTTTACTGAACCATAAATTGTTACTCAATATTATTAATATGCTATGCAAAAAAAGGAGGAAATTGTAAGAGAAACATTTTAGAGAATGCCGGTAAAAAAAAGAAAAGAAAATTTAACTAAAAGTCCAAAACTAAAAAAAAAAAGAAAATGCAGCTTTTTAAACGAGTCCATCGATAAAGAATCATCTTTAATTTCCTTGCACCTAAATGTGTGTGATGTACAAGATGATGGTGGCTACTTTCTATATAACTTTCTAAGTGTAAACAGAATAACAAGGAAAGTAATCTTCAAACGGAGGATGTTAAAAAGTATCCATTGGATGTTAGGTAGTTGTTAGATTCCCGCATGAAAATTGTTCTTGGATCAAAGATTTTATTGGTATTGTAACCAATGTAGTAAATGACTTAACATAAGTTGTAACATTTAAAAAAAGAAAAAAAAATGGAAACAATGTTTATTTTTCCAGAAAATGAAGATATCATACATATATTAAATGAATTGTTGGATTTTTAGATGAGCCCATTCAACTCCAGATGTCAAATGTTTTTACCAAATTAACACGTATAAGCTCTGAATAATACTATTTCATTCATTATTACAGCTGTTAATTCAATAAAATCCACTATAATCAGAACTTTAATTTATAACTCATCAAACCTTTAGAAATGAATTACTTTATTTATCATTCCTAAACAATACATATCCTCTTTCCTCCTTTTTTATCAACACTAGACACAATATACTATATTTTCTCTAGTAATATTGCATTTTTTAGTAACTAGCACTAACAATTTTAACTAGCACATTACAGTGCCTGATTTACGGCAGGGCATTCGGGGCACGGGCCCAGGGCCTCCCGATTTTCAGGGGGCCCCAAATACTACTAAAGATTTTTCAATTATTGGCCTAAACAGTTTTAACTGTCAAAAAACAAAATAAAAATGGAAAAATCTGTTTGTCAGAGATTGTCTATGATATGTCAAAGTAACTTAATTTTTTGCTGATTGTCTTTTAACAATTTATGTGGAGTAATGTACAGAACTCCATTTTTGGGATCGCCATATTATTTCATTTTTATTTATTTTACATGTAACGCCCTAATGGTTAACATGGACAAAGCCGTGTGGTTCTGCTAGTGTAAATTTAATTTAATTTTTATTCATACAAAGCTTTTATTTGAAAAAAAAAGTTGTTGATTAATAGGATATGCTAATATTTTAAATAATTATAGTTTGGTATTGCGGTAAATTTATTATTAGTCGTTGCATACTTTATCATTCCAGACATATGGACTTGCATAGAGAAAGGTAATCAGCACCACACAGTTTATTATAAAATTCAATTAAAAATTCATAATTATCAAATAATTATTTAAAAGTAAATTAATGATTATCGAATTGAATTTTTTAAATTAATATTTTAAAGAAATTATTAAAGTCAATGTGGTTATCTTAATAAGTACTGCTTTTGATATTACATTTTTTCTATTCAAAGAATCTGTGCGAGGGGGGCCCCCATACGCATCTGTGCCCAGGGCCCCTAAATTTCTAAATCGGTCCCTGAGCACATACAGTGCGTGTGTAAAACTAGCACACAGTTTTATTTTCTAAAGTGAATTTGTATTAGAGGGAGAATAACGAAACCTCTTTCTGAAACTCTCACCAGCCTTGCTTTTCCTACTAGGCAAAACAGAAACAAAAATAAATTACTTGATTTTGTTTTATCCAGATATTCAAAAAATTATTTTAATGGCTAAAATTCTCACTATAATGAATCATGTAGCCAAAAGTGGAACATATGTTGTACCCCTTTTGGCCACTTCCATGGCCATAAAAGGTAGATATAGCAAATTTAGAACACCAGTTTTGACCGTCTCCCATTAAACGGTTAAAATAATTAATTTTAATGCAGAATTTATATAGAAAGAAAGCTTATCTCATAAAACTCAATAGCAATTAGTTTTAGAACAAATAGAGCCTGATAAGGCTTAATGTTGAAAGATTCTAAAAACTTGTTAGCTAAGCAAAGATCTTAATATTTGTGAGCACACACTATAGGTTCACACATTTAATTTTTTTTGCAAGTCACAGGTTATGGAAAAATAAACCAATCAGATTGGAAATGATAAATTAAGGTTTTCTTAAGGTGTAAAAATGCATTTTATTGATTAATATCAAATCATAAGCTAAATACTGGACAAACTGATTGAATGCGGCTAAAACTGGTACACCTATCCTATATATAAGATTATTGTATATATATCTATTGTATGTTTATTCATAGAAATGAGATTAAAAGCAAATATTAAATATTTCTGCCTTGAAATTATAAAGTAATTTTTAGTTTTACATGTACAGTTTATGAAAATGATACAGATGCACAGAATTTATTTTAAAAAACTTTTTATGTTTTAGAAAATTATTATTTTCTATGAAGTATTTTTCCTACGAGCTTTGTTTTCTGCCATCAATGACTATTAATTAATATTGCAATTTCTGTGCACATAAATATGTTACATATGTGTCCAGTTTTTCAATTCCCTTTTTATTAATTAGATAAAAAATTAACATTTTATAGCCCTTCTTTCAGCCACATTTATAGTAGATTAACTTTTCTTTTTCATTGTATCAAGGTGTGAAGTAACCACTCAGCTAAAACGACTATCTAACCCCTACACCCCCCCCCCTTTTTGTTCAGATTAATAATTTTGAATGTGTGGGAAAAATTGCACAATTATAAATTTGTTTCCTTTATACAACTATAAGTTATTTTTATATTATAAATGTTTAGCCAAAATATTTATTAAAACTATTAAATTTCGTCAAACTAAAGCAAAAAATTATATCTACATATATTGATACCTCTAACTTAAATATATAAAAAGCAACTTGAGTTAAATGAAAAACATTGGTTTACATAATTTATTAAAATAAAACATTATCAGAATATGAAAACAATATTTGTTCCTTAAAATAATTTGTGCTGCTCTGAAAAAAAAAAAAAGAAAAAAGCTTATAAAGCTCATTTTTTTCCTTCAAGCAACGACAGCTATTGTATCAAATAAAGTATCAAGGCATCATAATATTAAACACTAACTAGCCTACATTACACACTTCCATACAATTATACCATTATACAATTCCATAAACAAGCAATTTTTTAATAATAAAAAAAACCTGTTATTATCATTTGATAAGAGTTTACTGCTATGAAATTGTGTCTCATTCTATTCTAATATGAGTATGATGATAAACCTTTATCATTAGTAATTCAAATAAAGCTACAAATATGTACATAACAACATAATAGTAATACATAAATGAAGCACAATTAAATAAATATCCATGTGATTAAATATCAGTTTTCTTTTAAGTTTAAAATTTATTTATTAAACGTAAAAGGATTTTTAATTAAAAAAAATTAAACATGCATGATGTAAACAAAAACATTTCGGTTTTATATCTTTGAATTCGAATAAAGCAGTCGATTTTAATCTCTTGATTTTACATAAACAAAAAATACTTTTGCGCCAAAATAATGATACATCACAATAACTATCAGTCCCTCCTTTGCTGCATCAAGTTGCCATAATCTAACGAACCAATGAAAGCAAGGTAACTAACCTAACCCAAGTCCAACGTTTCTCAGGAATGTAGCTGACTCCACTTTTTGGATAGAGGTCTGGTGCCTCTTAGCTTTTAAACCTGACGTTTCCTGTCTTCTCAACTAGAGAACCAACACTCCTCGTTCCTTTTCTCGAATTAACCTTTCAATACAAAATTATCTTGCTCATGATTTTTACAGTGGGAGGGGATTTGGTCAGAGGAGGGGAACGCTAGGGCCACTCATCGTTTAAGATCATTCCATGCTCAAAACTAGTCCGTTATTGATTTATCCAAACAAGTGGACATAAGTCCTGTTATATTCGCTTTCCCATGGAGATACATTTTCTCACGGGACCGGCAAGCATTAGAGCAAAGAACTTCGTCTTGGGAGATCTAGGCTATCCATCACTGTTCTAGAGTTTCCCTTGATTCACAAAAGAAGTTCAGAATTTCGCACCACTTCAAAATAACGCCGACGTAAGAAAATATGCATGAAACAGTCTTTCTAAAATCTTCTCACGGGAAACCTCAGACCACACATATCAGCACATATATGACGAAAATCAATTCTTTACAATAGCAACTTAGTTATGTTATTTTAATTTCTCTTATTTAACATTTATGCAGCTAAAGCATGTATTTCGTAAGCTTTCATGTAAACTGGGCTATTTTTCTGTATTTATGTTATTGGTTTTAAAAAAAGAAAAAAAAATGTTTACAAATTAAACATTACATGTCTAAAACTTTCTGAAAACTGCCGGGGATATTTAAGATTTCCCTCCCAAAAAACCGGTTTATTCCTGGAAATAAACTCGGTTTTTTCCACCCTTTGCAACTCTAAGGTCGCCATAAATGAAGTCAACTTGGTGATAGCTATTTTTTTTTTTTTTTAAATTCCCATTCAAATTCAGTATTGACGAAAACTAGGAATCTTCTATAATCGGGTTGCACGCATTTTATTTTCGCGTGTTTGAGTAAAATTAGCTGAATTCTTAAAAATAAGGAAGATGGAAGCTACATTTTCTTCATGATACAAGCCGGAAGGACATTTTGTCGTCTTAAGAAAAATAATGTCATTATTTTTTTTATTTAGAGAAGGGGGTGGAGGTGCAGAATTTGTTCTTGCCCCGTGCGCCAAAAAACGTAGCTACGCCACTTGAAAGTGAACTTGATGGCTGAATACCATATCGGACTCGAAGAACCGGTTTATTGTATACAAGTGATCTGGTTGGCGCGGCATTTGGCGAAATTCTTCAATCCTGATCTATTCTTCTAGCATTTATAGACAAGTTATTCCGCCTTTCTTCATTTATATGGATTTTAAATATTCAAAATCCATTCCTTGACAGATTAGAACAATTTTATGCGAAACAACCGTCCATTTTAAGCGATTTATTCACTCGATAATCGTTTAAACATTTCTCGCCTCATAGGCAGCAATGGGCAACAAACGGTAAGTGGGCATCAAAATGCTTGATGGAGCCCTAGTTCTGCCCGTTCCGCCAAGTTGTGACAACCAAAACATTCCCCCTGACAACGTTAGTAAGTGAGATTTAAGCCATAGTTTTAATTTAATTATTATAAAACAGTGGGCTCGTGGGAAGCATATGGCTGCACAAATAGGTTTAGCAAGAAGATTCCTGAATAAAATTTCATTGATAAGTAATTTATTTACTTTTTAAAGACGTAATTGCTTGATGTATGTAAAGCCATCCAAATGGATTGCTAAAAACTATGAGTGTAATGTGTATGAATGTAAATCAGAATATTCCGCGTTTTGACAGTTTTGTGATGTATATGTTAATTTTCACGTTAATTGCACTATATTTCTGCAGTTTTTTTTGTTCATTTTCTTGATTGTTTACATCGTCTAAATCAGAGTACAGGAATGGTGTTTACATGTCAACCAAAAAGTACCGTATATACTCGTGTATAAGTCGACTCGTGTATAAGTCGACCCCCTCAATTCTTACGCAAAATTTTGGAAAAAATTGAATTTTGGTGTATAAGTCGAACTACATTTCTGGTAGTATGTTGAAAAATAATTTGTAATCGAGGATGAAAAAAAAAATAAATTTTCATTAAATTAGTAAACTTTTTACGTTTCTAATCAGACTTCTTGTTTTTTTTAATTCAACATTTTAAAATTTGTATAATTATGTAAAACTGAAGACGCTTAAACTATTTTGAAAGCTATTCACATCAATTTAATGATTACTTACTTTTTTTTTCTTTTAAATCTATTTAAGCCTTATTTACAAGGGTAAACAACTTCTTAAACTGCTATAATATAGTACTTCTTTGTATTGTAGTACTCTTAGGAGAGAAATCTAGAAGCAATCTCAAGTTGAACTCTTTTTAAAAAGGGGATTAAAATGTTGAAAGGGATGCCCCTGTATTAAAGGGAATTCTATCCCAAGAGAAAATGAGTGCAGAACAATTACAGACACATTATTGTTGAGATTTTTTTTTATCAATCACCATTGTCCGCTTTTATCTGTCTCTCCAACCTAGACCCATATGTGATTAATTAAAAGACTTGCAGATTCACCAATTATCTGCGAAAAAAATATGACTCCGGTATTTCACTCCGCTATTTTTTTTTTTTTACTTACTCGTGTATAAGTCGACCCCCCATTTTCAGCTCCCAAATTTTGTCTAAAATTCTTCGACTTATACACGAGTATATACGGTATATATCTCTCTTTACGTATAGATAATTTGATGTTTTAATTTAGTCTACTTGTTATCTCTGCAACTGAAGTGTTTCTTATTTTTGTAGTAGTTATGTGACTGAGCTATTTTTTATAATTATATGCTGGGCCGGGAGGCTGCCCAGGACCCCGCGCCAGTTGAAGTCTTGTTAGGGGGCCCTAAGCCTGTCTATACATTTAAAAACGTCGTTACTCTGTGTAAAATGATGATATTATTGCTCTAAAGATGTCTTTAAATCTTTTTTGCTTAAGTTAGTATTAAGTTTCATTTCGTACAGCCAAAGTTGATATAATTGTCAGAGAATATACAGATGTGAGGATCCTGAAAGTAACAGTTATTTAAAATATTCTAAAGGATAGAAGATGTTTTGAAAAAAAATTATACACATTACATGTGAAAAAATTTGCATGTTATTTTTTATACATTTTATACTCTATATTATAAATTATTCTATAATATATAATTAAAAAAAAATCCTTGACGGCTCGGCCTACAGGCACAGGTAGATTTCGAGGACGCAGGCCGTGAGGCGCCTGCTTGATGGGAATTGCGGAAGAAATGATCTTTTTACCATGATGCGTTAGTTGGAACCACCCATTTCGAAACCTGACTTGTTTGCAGGCGGAGCCGGCAGGGATTTTTTTTTTTTTTATTATTTTTTTTTTTTTTGCTTTAAAGGTTGGACATATAAAAAAACTTGTCAATATAAAAGTTTTAGATAATATTAAGAGGATTTATAATAAATTTAAGCGGATTTTATATCTTGTGAATTGACGACGTTATGAATTATTTTCTTCTAAAAAACCCCTTCCCACCCCCCTTGTGTCCATTTTTAATGATATAAAAAAATATCTGTCATATCTAAATTTTTGGCCCTTATCCTAGAAGTAATAATAACTTTAAACGGATTCGATACGCATCATAATTAAGAAATTATGGGTTTTTTTCTGTTTTCACAAAAAGCACCCCCCTCCCCATTTCCCCCTCTTGGTTCGATTTTGCCCATTAACGAACTTGACCAAGATTTTATGCCCCTTTATTTTATGTATCCGTTTGGAAGAGATTTGTGCAGAATTATTGCAGTTATCGTGTCCACAAAAAAAGTGACATAGATAGATAGGTAGATATATAAAGTTTTGAACTGGGAGGTGGTTTTGGGTTCTGGGAGTCATAATCAGCGTAGATGTGCAAAAATGTTTCAAAAATTCCAACTTAAGGGAGAATGTAATAGGTAGTATTTTTTTACGAAATCTACCTAAAAATGATGTATGAAATATAAATATGCAAATTGTAGTGACGGCGGAGGGGGGGGGGGCGCTACAGATGTTAGTACTGCAGAATATTAGGGCTTCAGTACTTTTTTTTTTTTAGAAACTAAGCCCTGTTGATAAATACATATTTTTTAAAAGCACAATATTTACTTAGTAATTTTAAGCAATAATATTAAAAACTGAAAGAACTACTGGAAGAGGTTGTGTGTGTCGGGGGGGGGGGGGGGGGGATCTGAATACCAGGCATGAAGAATACATTTAAACTGCAGGAATATCAACCAAAATAAATTAAAAGATCACCTTTGCTCTCCTATTCAGCAGAGCAATTTATGTAAAAATACACAAAAAAAAAAAAAAAAGAAATGCAACTCAGATGAAACTTATAGAAATATCAACTAAAATAAATTAAAACCTTAAAAACACTTTAATATGACATTGGAATATTTCAAAAAGCTGGATTCGGGTGTAAACAAACAACGGCAGCCATCTTGTGACATCCAGCTCAGTTACTTCAATCGACCGGGCAGAAATCGGGGGAAATGTCAGTTCCTGTTTATTTATAGTTCCATGGTCTGTGCAGTGCAACCCAAAACATTGTAAGTGCGTAAAAGTATTTGTAATAATCTTAAATTCCTTTTATTTTTGAGAGTTTACGCTTAGGACTATTTTCTATCTTTATTGGAACCAACACTGTGTTAGGAAAATCGGTGACCCGAACGTCCTCTCCTTGCACTGAACTCCATATATAACAGGAGTTCTGAGTCAGCGCGGCGCTCAGAAGCTTGCTAGGCAAATGAAGCATGCAAGTCAAAGGTAAAAAGATATTCCGCGTTATCAGTGCTAGATATTACTGTTCTTATTTACTATTATCCCAATTTCTGCTTATCTAATTAAGTTATGCTTATCTACCTAACCCTCCTAGTACCATTAGGATCATATATGACCCCATTATTTTTTGTTTTGAAGTTTTTATGTTTAACCAGAAAAAAAATGTTAAACTTTATAAATAAAATCATATAGACATTTCGTCGAATGAAAACTTCATTGGAATCGGATCTTCATTCGTGTGAATGAAGATCATATTTATGCTGTCGTTGCTGTCTGAACTGCAGACGTTTTCCTTGTGGCAATCTCGTCCTTGTATATTGACGATGACTTATAAGCGGACACTTGATGCCAAGCACACAAGTCAGATGTATGTTCTCAATAAAACAAACAAACAAAGAACTGCAGACGTTCTTGCACAAAACTGTAATCATATTGAGGAGCAAGTTATGATGGAAGAGTAGGAACCAGGGTACGAATACGACGACCCATTAGAATTTCTGCTGGAGAGGGCAGGCCATCCATGGGAGTATTTCTATACTCTATCAACACAAGGTGGACATCATTCTTGTCTTGTGCAGTTTTGGTAGGGCTGGATTTTACAGTTTGAATACACCGTGCAACCTGTCCATTGGAGCGAGGATATCCAGGACTAGATGGGTTAAAAAATATGTCCCAATTTGCGCAAAATTCACTAAATTCTTTAGAATCAAATGGTGGTCCGTTATCAGCAATAAGTTCTTCGGGAGAACCAAAACGGGCAAAACAAGTTTTTAATGAATTGATAACTGTAGGAGCTGTTGTTTGGTGCAAATGCTGGTGCTCAATATAATTGGAAAAGTAATCTACAACTAAGAGATATGTCACTGAAAATAGATGAAAGAAATCAATTGCAATCTTTTGCCATGGTCGCTCTGCTAGTTTTCTGTCTAAAAGTGGTTCCTTGCTGTTTAACCTTTGGTTTTGTTGACAGACAACTCAGTGCGATACCATGTTTTCATGTTTTTCACTTCAGAATTTATGCTTGGCGAATAAAGGGATTGGCGGGCAAGGTTTTTACAAGACAGTATGCCTCTGTGTCCAACATGAAGACGCTGCAGGATATCTTTACGACAAGATTTTGATATCACAAGTCTTCGGCCACGACAGATAAGGCCATTCTCTATGTGGAGTTCAGACTGACAGTGGCAATAAAGTTGTGCATGCAGGATCACATGATGTTTACTTTTAGGCCATCCATTTTCAATGTAATTCTTGACACTTTGGAACTCTATGTCATTTTCAGTTTCTAGCATGATTTCATCTAGCTTCGATTTTGAGGCTTGCACTAGCAGAGAAATCATTACATTAGTGTTGTTGATTTCAGATGTCGGAACAGTCTGTACTGGCAAAGATGCTCTGGATAGGGCATAAGCAACAACAAAATATTTTCCAGGAACATGAGTTAATTTAAAATTGTATCTTTGTAGTCGCAATAAAAGTCTTTGTAATCTTGGCGATATGTTTTCAAATGGCTTGTGGATTAGTCCTAACAAGGGCTTATTGTCTGTTTCTACTTCAATATGTTGCCCAAAAACATAATAATCAAAATGTTCACAATCATGTACAATTGCAAGGAGCTCTTTTTCGATTTGAGAGTATCTTGACTGAGCTTCAGAAAGAGTTCATATGTATAAGCAATTAGTTGGTGGTTCTGGAGAAAAACACAACCTATGACAAAAAAAATCTTGCATCAACAGAAAGCACTATAGGTTTATCCTTGTCAAAGAACTGGAGAACTGAGGTTGATTGTAACAATTCTTTAACTCAAGAAAGCTGCATTATGATGATAATCCCATAGCCAATTGGCATCTTTCTTAAGATTTCTTAAAATGGACGTTTCGTGTGAAAATTTAGGCACGTATTTCTTAAGATATGTGGCCATACCTAAAAATCTCATCAATTCTTGTTTTTTGGTGGGGACAGGAAAATCTGTAATAGCTGACACTTTTTTAGGATCGGGCGAAAGACCATCAGGTGAAATAACATGCCTTAAATATTGTAATTTTGAAACACCAAATAGATTCTTATCTTTGTTGAGTTTCAGTCCACTTTCTGTAGCGATTTGAAATACTTTCTGCAATTTATCACAATAATCATCTAAGTTTTCACTATACACTAAGATGTCGTCAAAATATGGATCAATATCTGGACAATTTTCGAATATGTTAACCATAGACATTTGGTACACCTCAGGAGCAGAACTTAATCCGAATGGCATTACTAAGAAACGAAATCTACCAAATGGTGTTATAAAGGTGCAAAGATCAGAACTCTCCTCATCTAATTGAATGTTGTAAAATGCATTTTCGACATCAACAAGGGAAAAGATTTTAGAGCCCTTGAGCTTTGACAACAATTGGTCTTGTGAGGGAATTTGGAAATGTTGCCTTTTAATATACTTGTTGAGGGGACGAGGATCAAGACAAACTCTTATTGAGCCATCTTTCTTGGGTGCTACAACAATTGGATTTATGCAATCAGTAGGTTTTGTGACCTTTTCAATTATACCATACTGTTCCATTCTTAGGAGTTCATTTTTAAGTTTATTTTCTAATGCTAATGGTATTCTAGAGAAGCAGCTATAACTGGTGTTGCATTTTCATGCAAAATAGTTTTGTGTTTACCAGGTAAACGACCTACACCTTCAAATATATCATTATATTCTTTCACAATTTTTAATAATTTAGATGAATGAGAATTTACATTATTAGATGAGTTAGAATGAGCACTAGTAGATGACAGAGAATAAGGAATATCCCATATTGAATCATTTAAAGCTGCGCATGCAGCTGTGATGTCCACAGGCCAACTGAACGAGGCCTACCGATGAACACGGGTTATGACATCATCCTCATAGGGGGCACTACGATCGGCGCTCTGACTGGTTGCTTCCATTTCGCCCGAGAGGTGGGGGATGGCAGTACCACACTTGTTGTCATCCTAAAGTTGTTCGATGACGTTATTTTCTAGAACAATCATACGACATACGACGTATGCGCTAGTTTCAGTTGGGATGACGCAATCACAAACAAAGAGATGCAATCTAAGAATAAAATTTAAAAAATGAAATGTTGAATTTTATTTTTAACAAATTTAATTAAAAAATATATATTAATTTATGAACGAATTTTTTCTTTAAGAAATAAAAAAGTTTATGTAGAAATTTTGAATTAGATAAGTTCTGATGAAAAGATTTTTTTTAATAAAAGAATAATATATTTTCTAATCTAAAATAAAGCGAAAATTGTTTATGAGAATGTTGTTTTTGTTTAAACAATGTCAAGGGCTAATTGTCGGCTGAAACACAAGCTCGATTCTAAAACAGTTTTTTGTTTCAAAAATGCCCTTATGTTTCGTTACCAGGATACAGTACGAGGAAGTCATTACCCATCGTATCCCACCGCGCTTTAATATATTTACAAATTCGTTTTTTTTTTCAATTTTATTAAACATTTGCAAAAACTTGAAATGTTATAGGCATTGGCAGAAATTTGAAACAATGTCCTTAGATAAAAAAAATATACATAGGCATTTGCAGAATCTTGAAATTTTATAGGCATTGGCAGAAATTTGAAACAATGTCCTTAGATGAAAAAAAAATTATATACATAGGCATTGGCAGAAACTTGAAACAATGTCCTTAGATGAAAAAAAAATTATATGCATAGGCATTGGCAAATTTTTTAACAAAACAATGTCCTTGAATGAAATCTTTACAAAAGTGTGATATCACAGTGTCCATACGCTAAACTCATGATACGATCTTCTAAGATAAATCGTTTATCATCGAAAGGGCTCAAACCAACCTTGTTTTGTTGTATAGTAAACAACTGGTGGTTCTCTTGCCCAATTCAAACCTGTTTAACCATTGTAGTCTTCAGTTCTTGAAGGCATTGAAGATAATCATCATGTGAAATTTTTTTCTGTACGATATGTGTTGAGACACCCTTTGCTTGTTTTTTTCTTCCTTCTCTGATTTCAACGAGTACATTTTTGCTTTAAATCTAACAAACTCGAGCGCTAATTCACCGCCTAACTCGTCTTTGAATTTCCCGAGAACTTTTTTGTTAGTTGTTGAGAATAGCGCATGATTCGGTGGATAATCTGAAAAAATCGAACAATTCCATATTTTCTCGCATATCCGCAACAATGTCTCGGGTAAATATCTGGTAACAAAGCGAGTCAGTGTCAGTGAAAAGCAACTTGGCTTGATCTCGATACTTCTCCTTAACGTAGCCGTAATGGAAACGATACATTAGAAGCTTCGACAATTCAAGTATGCTGAATCCTATATAGATGAGCCGGTTGATCAGTAATGATAACTTTAGTACGCTCCAACGCAACAAGATCTTCTGAAAATATTTTGAATGTTTTGAATGCGGGTGAAGCGAGTAATTTTTTCGCTATTTGTTCTGTTGTACACAGCTCCACATTTTTTCTTTTTCTAAGATTTTTCAACGTTTTACCATAAATGGCGTTGTTAAGGAATTTGAAGAAATCACGCTCGAAAGAGGACTTTGGCTCTTTTCTTTTGTCAGTGTTGGATGAAATGTACACTGCTTCAGCCAGGGACTTTGCTGGAATTCAAGAACACGGTGAATGTTTCGAAGTTTCATTCCAGATTGTAGATAAAATTGTAGGGTTCGATAATGAAACACGTAATTCTGTTTTAGAAGCAGATTCGGGATGAGTTTCTGCGTTCCCACAAATTTTTTGTCACCGTGCATGGCTTTAGCAAAGGGTGACAACATGTCTTCACGCACAACAAGCCTTTCCGGTGCGAGCGGGTATTCATTGTGAAGAGGATGCAACTCGTTGGGATAGTCAAGGTCTACTTCAAAAATATACCCGATATCAGAGTTTTCAGCTAGTTGGATTATGTCTTCATTCTTGAAATTCTTCGACTCGCACCATCGAATCCCCCCCCCCCCCTGAGGTAAATACTCGGACATTGCCCACCCATACAAGTTGTTAGCTTCCAGTACATGATGTAACTGGGTGCTTGATCTGGATTGTATTGAGGTGTTCCAGAGATGTTTGCCTGAGCATATCGTTGACACCACCACGGACACAGTTTTCGATCATCAACAGCATGTCGATGTCAGTCAACAATTCAAGGGGGATATCGGATTTTTTTTAAGGCATACTTGCCAGGATAAGCTTGGTGAAGTATACATATGAGCACTGTCAATATCATAATAACGTTGACACAACGCCCGATAGTTTTCAAAGACGTCAGAGAGAAGTTAAAAATCTGTTTTTTAAGTACAAGTCATGATATTGTCGGAGGTTTTGAATTTGGAAGTATTCCTAAACAGTTTTAGCGTGATGGTAATCATTCTCACTGATGTCTTCATCGTCAACTTGTTTTTAAATGCTGACCGAGGTGGCAGTTCTGTTTGGTTGAATTTTTTGAAATCTGTTATAAAATCGTAGGGGTAGATCCCCTTACGAGTTATTAAAGAAATGTCGGTATTTCGAAATGATTTTTTCAAAATTTTAAATTGTTCAGGTTAAAGGTTGTTAACCAATTTTTCTAACGATGTTGACAAATGTTGCAAACTATCCATAAAATTTAATTGAATTGGACAATCTTTTTTCTTCCAGTCGAAAACCTATATATTTTTCAAGTGTTGAGGCTAACATCTCTATAAGGAGTAGTCCTTAAATTTCGCGATGCTTGTCATAATGGGATGTGCATCATATCGTAAATTATGGAACACTACAGGAATGTTTCTACTCTGTTTATAGTTTAGATTGCACCCCACATGAGCAGCTCCCCGGTAAGCACCCGTAATATGATCATGATATTTTATACGTTTTTTAAATAATTCTCTTTTGCAGATATGGCCATGAGTTACATTCTGAAAATCCAGCTGTTGTTGAGGGGATAACTGCATCGGTTTAATTTCAGTTAATTTCTCAGCTAATTCATCTCGTTCATGCAGTAAAGATGATAAAAAATTCTTCTGCTGCATTTTCTCCTCGGTAAAGGATTAAATCTTTATAGGGGGTACCATCATGCCCAATGATGATAAATGCGAAATTGCATGCGATGTGTTTTCAGATTTTTTCTGAAAACGAAGTTTGCGGGCTGGTGTAACGCTTGTTATAGGTGATAACAGACTTTCAAAGTCTGCATAACACACATAGGGGATTGGATGTTGGAAATGAGTCCCTGTGAAAGTTAAAATATTTCCCCCTTCTATTGGCAGATTTATGCTTTGCGCAGGGTGTTGCTTGATTAATAAATTTTCTCAGCAAAATCGATGAAGACAACGAAAATAATAATAGGAAGCTCCTTTATAATCAGTAACATCTCCCAACAACCTCGAAAAACTCCGAATTAGAGAATAGTGATATTTTTCACCATGTTCTAAGACTAATAGATTGATAACATCAGATTTTTCCTTTGGGGAAACATACAGAGGATAGACTTCATAACCATCAAGGGCAAAAACATTTATTTTTAAGTCATTTAAGCTTTTAATGATGGGGATGCTTTTAACGGGGATCGGAAACTGTACTTTACCCATTTTAATGGTATGTTCATGTGGGATGTAATGTGAAATCCGATTTGCGTTTTCTGTTCGATCAAGATTAAGTTTCGAGACAATCAGACACCAGATCAAGCATTTCTCATTGTTGAAATTTTGAATATTGTGGATCACTTTTTTCAGATCGATAAACTCAGGTGTTTTTATATGACTGGATGGTGCTAACGGGTCGTAATCAGCGATTTTAAGCTCGATGTGTTTAATTTCTTGGAATATCCAATTAGATCCCATATTTTCAAAGTCCTCAGTCATTTTTTTTTAGTTTACTAAATGCTCGATAAATATGTTCAGCGAACGAATCCTGCGTTAGTTCTATGAAAGTTTGACTTCTGAAATATGCAGCAGTTTGTTGAATTTCATTTTCCGGTGCAATGCTTTGAAATAATATTTTAAGTATAATTTGTCATTTAATACCCTTAGAAGTTGTTAATGATTCATTAATAATATCAGTAATATATTTTCCTCTTTTTTTGATAAATCGATTGAAATCAAATCTTTCATTATCTTCAGGTGTTAGAAAGTTTGATGAGAATGTGTTTAATGCTTACGCACTGTTTTATTTTATTTTATTTTATTTTTATATTTTGACGATGTCTTAGCTTGACTTATTTTTCTTTTTCTACTTATATGCTGCAAACTTTCATGTTGGGTTAAATTAAATTTCGTGTTAAACTTAGCACGGTATTCTGTGCATTCGAAACCGGTCTTTTGATAGGTTTTTACATGCATTGCAAATTATCCTTGCAGGAGAAAGTAGCATCGCAAAGTGTGAATTGAAATGTTTTCTCGCTGTTTTCATGTGATAGCAAGTGTCTTGTTAAATTCCTTTTGTTTGTAAACACTTTAAAACAGGTTTCGCAGCTAAAATTTAATGCAGGTGAATTTTCATCTGTTATAGCAGGATGTTTTAATAGATGATTTTTCAAATGTTCCTGCCTCGTGAAAGTTTTTCCACAGTTGGGGAAAGGACATTTTTCTCGTTGTTTACATGTGAGAGCAAGTGTCTTGTTAAATTCCTTTTATTTGTAAACACTTTAAAATAGGTTTTGCAGCTAAAATGTAATGCAGAATAACAGAATTTTCATCTGTTATAGCAGGATGTTTTAATTAGAGATCGACTGAAACAGATTTTTAAGACCGAAACCGAATTTCGGTGATCTTCCCACTTTTGGCCGAAACCGAAAGTGTAAAAAAATTTAAAAATTAGTTAATACATACATAACTGCATATAATTATTAATTAATTAATAACAAATAATTAATAATTACTTAATAATAACTAATTACGTTACTAATTAATTTATTAATTGTACGTGTATTGAACCACATTTCTAAAAAACAAACGTACATATATATGCACCTTTTATGCACCCATATGTGCGATTTTTTACAAAGAGGAGTTTCATTTGGGATGGTCAGGGGGGGGGGGGGCAGTTTCCCCCTCAAAGAATGTGATAAGAATGTATGAGTCATTAAAGGTTAGTTTAAGTAAGTAGTTAGTTTAACAAAAGGTAAAATAATTTGTTTAATTTGACTAAAAGTGGAAAATTAGAATTCGGACAACATTTTAAACCTAGAAATTATTAATTATAAACTTTATTTTCCATTTCAATATTCTCAAAGTGAGACATTTTTAACATGATTTTGTACTTTAGCTAATTTTAAATATATATATAAGGATAAAAATGTAACAGTTGTCAATTTTCTTTTAGGATGTGCACAATAAGATCAAAATAAGTCTTTGCTCACTCACCGCCTCTCCCCAAAAAAGAAAAGCTTTGCCACTCCCTGCCTCCCTAAGAAAGTATTGAAATGGCACCCCTGTTTGAAAATTTTATCTATATATATCCTCTTGCAGCCGACCACCGGCCCAAAAGATGGGGAGAACCACAAAGCCCAGTGTCTCCGGCTACTTGGACATCGCTTTACCACCCGCTTACCACGATGAGGTGTGGGCTATTCAGCTGCTGTCCCCCTCCCTCGTGTCGACGAACATCTCTGGTGTCAAGAGTTCGGTCATCTTCCCTACTAAAAGGGCCGATTCGGAGCAACCCGACAGAGAGTTTCCGTAAGGCCTAGCTTCCGGTCATCTTCCCCACCGAAGGGCCCGATTGAGAATCACCAAGAGGGGGCGATGCGGGTTCTTAGAGGGTATATAAAAATACTTTTTAAATCAGTAACAAATAAAGTTAGACTTTTTTTGTTACTATACAATATTTTACACTTTAAATTTCATATTTTTCTTCATAAATTTTTCATCAAGTATGTTATTTTTAAAAGCACGCTTTTTTTTCTAAAAAAATGAGTTTAAGTAGCATATTTGAAACAGCTTCTATTTTTTTTTCTGAAGTTACACAAGAAATGTGTTTTGCAACATTTTAGAAAACAATTTGGGTGTTGTTTGAAAGAAATGGAAAAAATATGTTACATTTTTTAATTAAATAAAAAAAAATACATACCTTTTGATGGAAGAATCGTGTTGTTTGCAGCTAACACAAGTTGAGTTATTCAACAAATCCTAATGTTTTTTTACTGGTAAATAGCGATTCTTTTAAAGGGTGGTTTAAATTGTTTCACCAATACAATTCGGTTTAAAGCATGATAAGTCTGCTATTAGACTTACCGCTTAAATGAGCTTACCGGAAAACAAAAAAAGCATGCCGTGACAGATGTAACAAATGCCGCAAGGAAGACGTTTAAGAGTCGGTTAGCTGTGTGGTCGAGTAACTAAACAAGAACTTCGAATTATGCAACATTACTTCACCAGAGCTAGTCGGCAAATCTCGAGTACAAGCAGGTCGGCTTATGCACACATGTGCTTGTATAACTAGTTTACTTAGATGTACATGCTTTATAACAGCTTCATGTTTTTTGTAAGTATATCTTTTTTCAAATAACATCCTTAAGTTCTTGTTAAAATATTAGGTGTAGTAAAAAGTTTTAAAGCGTCTTTTAGAGAAATGAATATGCAATTAAGAGCTGAGAATAATACTCTTATTCATAAAAATAATCTCCATCTTTATTTAATACCTTCCGTCATCAGTCGGACAGTTGACGGATGCCAGCAGTGTAGAACGATTAGTCTTTTAACGCGACGAGGACGTCAACCCAGTTTCGCACTTCGTCCACTGTCAGGAAGTGTACAGAAGACAAGGCATTCTGCATCGACCGAAACAAATGATATTTCGAAGGGGCTATGTCGGGACTATACGCCGGGTGTACCAAAACTTCCAAGCCAAGAGTTACTAAAGTGTTCTTGACTGGTTTTGCAACATAAGGTCCTGGGTTCTCATGGAGCAATTTCATGGAGTGCAAACCTTTGCCAGTAAATGGACGTTTTCAACAGATTTAATGGTTCAAATGAAGCAATTGTTGCTTGTAGCGTTTAGCAGTTACACTTACACCAGGCTCCAACAGTTCGTAACAGAGCACACCCTTCATATCCCACCAGATGCAAAGAACTTTTTTGCAGCGAATGGCTCGTTTCGGCGTTGATGTTGTTGCTCTGTCGGGATTCAACCAACCACTATTTTTTGCGTTTCGGATTGTCCTAACATATCCATTTTTTAACGCCCGTCACGATTTTTCCCAAGAAAGATTTTTTTGTTGCATGTTTAGCAGATTCATGCACTTCAAGACACGCTCATTCTTGTTCCTCTGGCTCAATGCATGTGGCACCCATCTTCCTGCCTCCTGAATCTTTCCCATTGCGTGTAAACGATTACAAATCATTTTTTGTGATACTTCTAATTGTTTAGCAAGTTTTTTTTTTGAGTCTGAAATGCATCTTCATCAAGCAGTGCTTGCAAATTCTCATGGCTAGCCTTCAGTGGAGCGCCTCTACGTTCTCGATCGCTAACATCAAAATCGCCATCTTTAAAACGTCGAAACCAGAATTCGCATGTGCTTTTCAATACGATTTCCTCCCCAAAAACAGAACGGATTGATTGATATACATTTGCAGCACTTTTTCCTTGGTGAAATTGGTAACGAATGCAGTGACGAATAAATGACTTATCGTATGACATCTTTTACCTTCGAAATTTCAACTATACATTCACTTTTCTCCCAGCTTCTGCGTCGATTTGAAAACGCTGAACTGGTTCTTATCACATGACACAAATGCGGTCTACTGACTGGTGGGCTATTTCGCAGTAAAAGTCAGACAAAATTCGCTTTACAACTTCTTACTACACCCAATACTTTCCACAAAAAATAGTATAAGTTCTTTTCACAAAAAGTTTTATTACGATGTTAACAAATGTTTGCTTTCTCGATACATTTCGAACCATGTTGTTTTTTGTTACTAAAACAAATTATTTCGACTTTTATAAAAAACTACTTTCAGAATTGTGTAAACATAAAAAAAAACGACAGAAATAAATACATAATCATTTTAAAAAACAAACAAATGTTTATTCAAAGAACATACAAAGCAATAGTTTACATACTGTTTTAGACAGATTACTTTCTAAAAATTCTTCATAAAATTGACTATCGAAACATTTAAAAAATGTCTTTGAAAATTGACAGATGTAATTTCGGCAAATGTTTTGATAACTCAACCATATTCACATTTAGTAAAGAAGATACATAGAACATTTTTCCTGGATATTAATAATCATGCAATCATGCTTCAGTTGAGAATTGCTTTCATATTTACAGCCATCACAATTAAACATTTTACAAGCTGTAGACACAAGCTCTTGTTTTAAACAGAATAAAAGATGTGACTTCGCACCATCGAAACCCATATGATTATGGCATACGGGTAACTTATTACATACAGCATTTGGTAAAACCCGAGTAAGAATGTCGATGATCACCTCAGTAATTTGGGATACTAATTCAACCAATTTCAGGATCTGATCCTTACTTAAACGAATTCCAGAATTTTTTAAATAAAATTCTGCATTTTTCAAATTAAAAAGCTGTTGAAGTAGACAGAAATCTTCATCGATGCACATAACAATCAACTGATTATTTGCAGTGAAAGAATCATCTTTCGAGTAAAAACAAAGATTTTGTAATTTTTTACTAAAATTATCCCATGTACGGGCAGTCAAAACTACACCTTGTTTTGTAGGGTATTTATCTCTATTTTTCACTTCCTTGAAATTTCTGATATGAATTCTCCAATAGAGTCTGAAGATATGTACCCCAACAGAGATTAAATTCTGCAATAAGCGGGTCGCATCCTTCTAAATTTTGGAAATGTTTGTCAAACCAGTCTTGATGATACATGGCTAAGTAAGAAGTGTCTTGCACAGTCGAACGTGATTGTTCTTGCACAGCAATATTTTCAGGAGTTGCGGAAGTCACTTGTTTATCAGATGTTTGCTCAGAACACACTTCCATTGTTTGAAAATGTTCGTTTTGAAGTGAAGATACTTCATTAGATGAATCAGGAAAACAATTCAGTCTGTTTTTTTACAGAAATAGTGTCAGGTATTATATGGCGAAAGGTTAAACTTATTCTGGGTTGTTTTACATCAGGTTCTGGTACAATTGAATGTGTAAAAAGTTTGTTAGTAGGCTTAAACATAAAATATAAAGAATCATGTTCTAAGCTTATTTGAACCTCTTGACACTTTTTTAAACTCTAGAATTTGTTTTGCTCCAAAACTCAGTACGGTTATAGGGATATTCTCATCTAAATCGCTCTCATTGTCCTTATGATGTGATATATAGCTTCTTCCGTTTGGGTATAAATTTAGCAGCTCAAAGTTATAGATGTACCGACAATACTTTTCCACTAAATCTCTCATTTTCAATATGAATGGTGTCCATTCTAATGCAGAAATGGTGGTTCCACCGAATGAATAAGACTAGTGCGGCCTGCTAAAGCGTGGCACCCGTCCAATACTGGACATTGCCGGCCTTATCAACTTCTGACTGATCGTGGGAGCAATAGTAATGTGCTTTACCGCGTCGAGCATGCAACGAAGTGATGCCATCCTAGTTCACTATCGCTGTACGTGTCGCTAGAGAACACATTCTCTAACAGGATGACTCACCGACTACTCGCCGCCTCCCCTGTACTGGGTAGTCCCAACATACCCTTAAATAAATCCCTAGAGTCTAATTAGACTAGACACAATAAGCTTCACTATAGATGAAACAACTTTTATTTCAAATCAACTTTCACAAAATAAGTACAGTAAGGGAGGTGGTGTCCACACGAGAGCGGACTTTAATTACATCTTCACTTTTATTAAATGGGCTTTACATAGGATTAAACAATATAAGATTGTAATAATAATAATCATAATAATAATAAAAAGACTAAACTAAATAAGATGCCACACAAAAAGATGAAAAATTTATTTACATATTTACAACGCAAGGTGAATGCACCTTCTTGACTTGAAAATCTTCTCTTCTACCCATGAAACGGGAAAGTGAGTTGAAAGTAGTGGCTTTCTTGAACAGGCACTCAAGGAAGGAGACACCATTAATGTTACACCCAAAGGTGGGGTTCCATTGCTTTGAGAAAGGCTAGTAGGCTCTTTCTCATGTTCGGTTCCCGAAAATAGGAACGAACTGAGGCTGCGTTCAGCCTCGGGTAAAACCTTTCCCTGAGTTGCTTCGTACCAACACACTCTACCAGGAGATGTTCGCTGGTGGCTGGAACTGGCGAACAGCAGAACTGACAGGCACGGCGTATCGGTCTGACATGGAAGCGTCGGTAGTATGCGGGGAAGGGCCCATGTCCCGTCATAGCCCAATTTATCATGGGAGAAGTACAAGCACGTCTCTCCGATACTCTTGGGAATATCCGGAAGACGCTTCGGCCCGTAGTCTCCCCCTCCCAACGAGCTTGCCAGAATCGAAGAAACTCTGCTCGAATGAGACTCTTGACAGCTCGCCGGGAATACTGGACTGGGACTGAAATAACTCCTGAGGCCGCACCCAGCTTCGCCAATTGATCGGCTGCCTCATTTCCAGTCATTCCAATGTGGGCCTTCACTCAAAACCAACTAATATCCATGCCCTCCCTCAACACATGCACCTGCGCAACCAACGGGTCAAGACATTCCGGATTTGAAAGAGCTTGAAGCGAGGACCTCGAATCCGTAAAGAGGGAAATGCTTTTGTGCGTTCTAGTGATTTGCAGTGCTTGTATGATTGCCTGAAGCTCGGCCTGGAACACAGTCGCATGGGGTGGTAGCCCGAAGGAGAGTCCCTGGGTCTGTGTCCCATCTACATATATCGCCACGCCAGCGCCGACACCTTCGGCTGTTTTTGAACCATCCGTAAAGACGCAAACTCCTTGATGAAGTTCGGAGTCTTCCAGAGGAATATGAGCATCTTCGAAGTCGATAAAAGGGGCCCCTGCAGGATGTACTCTCCATCTCTCTGCACTACCTTGAATATCAACAGCTCTTATTGACACTCGTCCCACATCGAGGTCAAACCCCATTCTGAACGCACGTGTGAGAAGGCACTCCTTCTCCACCTGAAGATCTAGAGGCATGGTACCGGCCAAGACTTGAATCGCTGCCGTACTAGTTGTACGGAAGCTGCCTGTGATATGCAGGAGCGCTGGTCTCTGAGCCGAGATCAGTTTATCTCTCATGCGACCGGTACCTGTCCACCAGAAACTACAGGCGTACGTTGCCAAGCGTTCTATTCCATTTTTATAAAGCTGTTTGAGCACATCACCACCCAGACCCCAATCACGACGACTGAACGAATGGATCGCTCTGACGTAATTGGCGATACTCTCCCTTACGTAGGCGACATGCGCCATGCCGTTGAGCTTCGCATCGACGTGTACGCCCAGGTATCTCGCGGAGTTCGTCATTCGAACAGGCACGCCAAGGAAGCGCATTCGAGGAAGGGTCGAAGGACCTCTTCTACGACCTGCCCGTCTGGACTTCCGGAAATAAATAGCGACAGTCTTTTCTGCACTGAAAGCTAACCTTTGTGCTGCCGCCCATTCGGCAATTCTTGCGAGGGCAAGATTCGCCCGGCGTGAACATTGATAAGCATTAGGCGCCTCCACCAACAGACCGAAGTCATCTGCGTACGCTATCAGCTCAATCATCTCTCCAAGATCCAGTTCCAACAGAGTGTTTGCAACTAAGTTCCAAAAGAACGGACCGGAGTTGGATCCCTGCGGACAACCGACATTGTATTCTCGCTCCAAGGATTTGACATCGGTCCTATACGCTATCTTCCTCTGAGATAGGAAACTCTGAACCAAAAGAAACAAGTTCCTTGGACAATGAATCCTTTCCAAACCACAGAATCCCCGAAAGCTAAAACCTTTCTGTTAGGTTTTACTTCTTTTTCTCTGAGTTTTAAAGTAGGTGAATAAAAGGGTAAAGCTTGCAGTTCACTTAAATATCGGTATATCTTAAATATCGGTATCAATATGAATAAAATCAGAAATAACATGCACATTAAGTTCATTTTCGTTGTAAACGGTAACAGACATTTTTTTCAAACAAAATAGTTCAAACACACAGTAATAGCAAGGTTAAACAGGTTCAGACAGGTATACAAGAGATTTGCAAGTCAAAGCAGCAGGAAAACCAGCAAGGTCAGGCAGGTAAACAAGCAAGGTTAGGCAGGTTCGGACAGATAAACGAGCAAGGATCAGCATTCAAGACAACTTACTCCAAAACAGTGATGAGAATACTGGGTACGCTGCTTTTATAGGGGATTCTTATCATGCAGAGTATCGTGTGCAAAACTGGTCATGACATCACTTCCCTCAAAGCAGAGAACCAATCAAAACGGTTTTTCATATCCTTGTAGGGAGGGAAAAGTGACATCATACAACAGGTGCACCACCTACATTAAAACTGTTTTTTCTCTCAGTTCAAAGTAAGAGTGGGTTGCAATAAGTTGACGTGAAAGATTAGGGGGGGGGGGATGTTGTTGGGTTAAAAACATGCACTCGATCGAAAGTTGGAGGTAAGTGTTGTTTTCTAAATATTTTTTATTATATGTTTGGAAAAAAAATGTACTTTTATAAACGTGTTTAAAACAGTACACTCTGAATAGTTTCCACATGAATATTAAACAAAAACTTTTCACTGACAGAATCCACTTCGTTTAAAAATGTGGAAATTACATAATCAAAATCAATAAGCATTAACAAGGCTTCACCTAATTGATTAAATTTTTCTCTATTGTTAAATGCAAAAAAAGAGTGAAGGCTTTGGCTTGCATATCGTAAAACACATCCTGTACACTCGTATAATCGATTTAGAATTGTTAGCACATTGTTCTTCATACAAGATACAAGTATAGAATGTAAAACAATTTCATTTTCCACAGCTAGTTTTTTTTCACCGAACATTTCTGTGTCATAAGAAAGGGTATTTGTTTTGTAAACATATGTTTTAAAAGTGCGTTGTTTAAGCAAAAGCTATTTTCTTTTAAATTTTGCAATTGATATTCATTCATGGTGATATGTCCAGAATTTTTCAAATTTTTAATTCTGCATCGACGAATTTTGATTTAACACTAAAATCGTGTTATTAGCAACGAATGATGAGCTTTTGTATCTCATATTAAACGCTATAAGTTTTAATTGAAATTCATACCAGCTTTTAATATCCATACAGACTCCGTAGCGATTTTTTCAATGATAACCTTATCACGTTTAAATTCATGAATATGAACAAAATATTGTCTTGTGCTAAGCTTCAAACTTAAATAAAAACAGTCACCAAGTTCTTTATGAAACACATTCATATTTCGTGGTTTTTATAGGATTCGCAGGTTCGATACTTCCTTGTCGAGTCTTGAAATGGTTTGTTCAGTACACTAAAGTTAGGTTGAAACACATTTTTAGAATTATGGTCTTCGAAAAAAGTATTCAAAAAGTCTGTAGCAGAGGTTGACTCACAGCAGAACAGCTGTCAAGAAGAGATGTTGTATCATCACCCCAACTAATAAACATAGGAGTTGTAGAATCTGTCATAGGTTCTTTAGCAGATACGTCACGCAAGATCACAAGAGTTTAACAATATTTATATCAGTAACTTATAGACCATATAACTTTTTTTTTTTTTTTTGCATAAAATTAGCTCCAAATTATTAGCTTAAGAAAATGTGACATCACAACAGGAGGGTAGGGTACAAAAAAAGAAAAAAAAATATGTGACATAATTAATGGATAATGCTTTATGTGGTAGAAAACAATGGTCAAGATTTAGACTATATGTTAAAGAAAAAAGTTATACATCAATAGTGTAAGAATAAGCGTTCTGCATTAGCTGAACGGCTGCACCAGATGTTGAAGGTCAGTGCTGATAAAGATCTTACCGGGGTGATAAGAATGGTTTGTTTTGAGCGTGTTCGCACATGAAGGACTGATAACAGGTTTATTTGTGAGTTGAGATAAGGAGATTCTTGTTTTCAGATCAGAAGTGGTTATGTTGCTGGAGGAAGAGGGTCTGATAACGAGTTTATATTGAAATTAGATAGAGTAGGATGTGGGTTATTATAAAATTAGGTCTAATTTATTTTTTTAAAGGGTTTTAAATTATTTTAATTTTTTAGTGTTTTTTTTTTAATATTTTTTATTTTTAGTGACACCATATATGAACTGTTTTAGATGTAATCTTTAATTTAAAAGAATATTTCTTACTGTTGGCAGACTCAAGGATCGAACTCACGACCTACTGCGTGGAAGCTAACATTTTATCCATTCAGCCAGCATGAGTTACATTTCTTATCACTTTCAGTTTAAATGTGAGCGATAGGGAAAAAGAACAACTCAGATGTGTGTTGATATTTACGAACATTTATCTTAATTTCTCTAAGTTTTAATGAATGAGATAAATTAATTGCATGAAATTTTCTTTGGCTCTCGAGTTATTCGATATATTTAGTTTAATATGAATGCTCTTGCATCTCTTTGTTGTTTTAATTTCAATTTACAAATTCAAAATTTCTCTCATAACAGATCATTTCAATATTCGAAATAATTTAGAAGGAAAATTTTTACTTTTTATATGAAAATATCATGAAATGCTTTTCCTACAAAATTGTCAAAAATACTATACCTGATTTTTTTTGTATTAACTAATCATTTATATTAGAAATAGGTTTCTAGTTTTGTTACAAAAATTAACGTGTTTATATAGTTTAAAAAACAAAAGCAAATTGATTTTTGTCAATGTAATAATATCCATATTCTCATTCATTAATGTTATTGAATTGAAATTACTATAATTCAATGCTTAATATTGCATTTATCATAATATTTTTCTCCAAAAGTTATTTCACAGATTTTTATACTGAAAGTAATTTAACATTTCTAGGGGAAAAAGTAATTCAAGTCTTTGAGGCTAAGCCTTTATGGAAAAAAAAATCCCTGACGGCTCGGCCTACAGGCACAGGTAGATTTCGAAGACGCAGACCGTGGGGCGCCTGTTTGTCAGGAATTGCGGAAAAAATGACCTTTTTGCGATGATGCGGCAGTTGGAACCGCCTACTTCGAAACCTAACTTGTTTACAGGCGGAGCCAGCAGGGATTTTTTTTTTAGCTATAACAGTTGGTCCTATAAAAAACTTGTCAGTATAAAAGTTTTAGATAATATTAAGAGGATTTATAATAAATTTAAACGGATTTGAAATCTTGGGAATTGACGAAGTTATGAATTTTTTCTTCTAAACACCCCCCTTCCCCCCCCTCCCTTAAGGTAATTTTTAATTATATCAAAAATCTGTCATACATAAATTTTCGGCCCTTCTCCTAGAAGTAATAATAACTTCAAACTGATTCGATACGTATCATAATTAAGAAATTATGGTTTTTTTTTCTGATTTCACAAAAAGCCCCCCCCCCCATCCCCCCTTGGTTCGATTTTGCCCATTAACGAACTTGACCGAGATTTTATGCATCAGTTTCGAAAAGATGCGGGAGTTGGAACCGCCTACTTCGAAAAATAACTTGTTTGCAGGCGGAGCCGGCAGGGATTTTTTTGTTTTTAATTTTTTTTTTGCTGTAACGGTTGGTCCTATAAAAACTTGTCACTATAAAAGTTTTAGATAATATTAAGAGGATTAATAATAAATTTACACGGATTTGATATCTTGTGAATTGACGAAGCTATGATTTTTTTTCTTCTAAAACCCCCTCTTTTTCCCCCCCTTGGGGTCATTTTCAATTATATAAAAAATCTGTCACACATAAATTTTCGGCCCCTTTCCTAGAAGTAATAATAACTTTAAACGGATTCGATACGTATAATAATTAAGAGATTATGAGGTTTTTTCTGTTTTCACAAAAAGGCCCCCATTCCCCCCCCCCCTTGCTTCGATTTTGCCCATTAACGAACTTGACCGAGATTTTATGCCCTTTGATTTTATATATCAGTTTGGAAGAGATTTATGCAGAATTTTTCCAGTTATCATGGTCAGAAAAAAGTGACATATATATATATATATATAATTATAATATCTATGAATTTCAAAAACATATCAAGTTCTAATATCATTCTACTAAAATCTACTAAGAGATAATTAATGATATTGTGTAATCAGAATACCACATAGCTAATAATTAACTTGTGCAATCATAAAATTACCATAGCATGTGCTTCAATGGTAATTAGCCAAATTTACTCATACCTGAAGAACATTTAAAAAGAAAGAGAGAGAAAGGGGAAAAAAATTATAAATTGGAGTTGCTATTATGTAAACACAATTGGATTAATAAATTAATTATGAACATTATTCAGTGGAAAAACTGGACCACAAGAGAACCAATCAAGAATTGGATATGAAAAAACATATGTGGATGTACTCTTCAGCTTGGCTGCACCCACATGTGTTTTAAAAATAATTCAGTATTTCATAATTCTACTGGCATTATGCTAAGTACAGTAGAATCAGCCAAGTATACTGAATTATTACCAGACAACAATTTGAAAAATTTAAAATTGGAAATATGTAAAATGTAAATAAAAAACCATTAAGAAATATATAATATATCACTTACAACGATTATCCAAAATCTTTATAAATCACCACACTATATAACCACCAGATATCATTTTTGAAATAATATTGGAATTTTGAACCCTTAAATTGTAGAAAAAATGTTTTACTCACAAGAATGATACAGTATCCTCAAAATATAGCAACTTCTTCATAATGTTCAATTCCACATGGCACGTATCAAACATGTTGACATTCGAGTCAAGTTGAGAGAAATGATTTGAAAGACAAGTTGAGAGCTCATGTTTTTAAAAACACAACTCGATCAATGACACCCCAACACAATATAATTCAAAAACACACAAAACTATTCTGTTGATAATACTCTTATAACAAAATTATATCCGTGAATATATAATTACTCCATCTAATTTTAATTCCTGAAAGTAAAATTAATGTACAAGCAATAGCTCCCTCTATAGTTAAATTCAAAATAATATCCATAATATCATCAACTAACTAAAACGTAAAGTGTCGCCATCTATTGGTATTATAATTATTCATAATTAATATTTAGTTACATATCCATATTATTATTAACATAATCACTTCATTAAATTTAATCAATATATAAATTTTAATAAACAATACTTCCCTGTAGTTTTAATATTAAATTCGAATAAAATCCTGCAATATGAATAAATATACACAGAATTTATTCATCCTGCACAGCATTTCAGATATTCTTAACAAAAGTATATTTTGTAAAAGATATATTATTTTAAAACAAAATGCTTTGCTGCCAGCTGTGTTAAACCACTGATATATATTATAAACTTATAATTAAATTATTAATTTTTTATTGTTACTTCTACTTAAATATATTTTAGACTTGTTATTAAATAATTAATGTATTGTTTATACTTATACTTAATTTTATTTTAGATTTCAGAGATTAATTTAATATCAAATTAAATAATTATTATTAACACTACTGTGCTTCAATCAAATTTATGCTATGCAGTAATTAAAATTACTTATTAAATTTAATTTCATATATAAAAATAAAAAACTATATATATATTTATACACTTTACAAATAGATATGTTTGTGAGTTATAATAACCAATGTTATCCATGTATAATTTAAATGTATGAAAACTGCTCATCAATGACACCCTAAACATATGTGATCGGCAACGCACAATCACATACTATACAGAGTGTATATAATGTTCAATCAAATTTTAAATTTCCTAATATGTTATAATTGTATTAATGTATGTTATAATTGTAATATTATATCTATTGTTATATGTTATCGCACATTCAAACAAAAATTTATTACATACAGTGTTAATAATTTAATGATATAATAAATGTTATTTAAAAGAGTTGATAATTGAATTTATCATAAAAATTGGATAACCATATATTTTTGCTTGATCTTGAATAAATCTAATATTTTTGTTTTTATTTATATCTGAGCATAAGTATTTTATACGATGTAGATAATTGATAATTATATTTTTATATACAGATTTATGTAAACATGAAGCATAATTGGTAAAAATATTTACTTTAAATGGAAAATCAAATCTCTTATCATAAATATCAAAAATTAATTTATAATTATTATTAATATTGATTTTTAAGTCAAGAAAGTTAATATTATTATTAATTAAATCATTTTCGCTTAATTTAAGTTGAGTAGGATAAAAATTGAGTGGTGATGTGCAATTTTTTTCATTGAAATAAAATATGATAATGTCATCAATATATCGATAAAATACATAATCATTGTTCTTACTAATATTTCTTTCATAATAATATAAGTAAAGGTCAGAGAGAATACTAGATGCTGTTCCGCCCTGCGGAATTCCCTGGCATTGTTTATAAATAATATTGTCATATATGATGTAATTATTATGCAATGTAAAATTTAGTAAAGTTTTAAAAAAATTTACTGAAATATGTTCTTTTAATTTTAATTGAGATTTAAATTCTTTAAATAATATACACATTGTTTTATGTAAGTCTTTTATATCAATGTTATTAAATAAATCATTAAAATCCAATGTTTTTATGAATTTTACCGGATTGATATTATGTATTTTATTAATGAGTTGAAAACTGTTTTTTAGGCAATGTTGGTTATTATGTTTTAACGTTATATCATATATCTGCTTTAAAATATTAAGTAGTAAATTACTTGCATTATTATTATATGTGTTACACCCGATGGTAACAGTGCGAAATTTTATAGGATTTTTATGAAATTTTGGAATTATAACAAGATAAGGATAATTTAAATTATTACATTTGATTTTTAGTAATTTGTAATAATTTTCTATTATTTATTTCAATATTTAATTTAGTTTTATTAAAAATATTACTTGTGTTGATTGCATTGTGAATTAACACTTTATAGTATTCTTTACAAATGATAGCATAATTATTTGGAGATTTATCTACATAAGTAATTATAAATTTGTTTTGTAATTCTGATATATGTTTATTTATATTATTAAAAGCTGCATGTGTAATATGATGATAATTTTTTATAATTTCATTTTTCATTTTATCTATAACAGAAAATCTCCATTCACTAAAATACTCGATTGGTTTATTGTAATCAATAGCAATTTTATATATAAATAAATCAATATCTTGAATAAACTGCAATATTATGGATTTGATATTACACTTATATGGAAGGCGAAATTTTGTTCCATTATGCATTAAGTTTTGTAAAATAGGTTGTTATAATAAAGTTTGGAACTGGGGGTGTGTTTGGGTTCTGGGAGTCATGATCGGCGTAGATCTGCAAAAATTTTTCAAAATTTCCAACTTAGGTGAGAATGTAATAGGTAGTATTTCTTACGAAATCTACCTAAAAAGATTTGTTGCATTTTGAGCTTAATAACAGAATGTTGTTAAATATGTCTATATTTGAATCTTTCTGTTACATTATTTCTTCCGTTTCTTAAGTTTGCAAATTTGTTGAATAATGAGCGTATTTAAATGATCGTTTTAATGATAAGTAAACAATATAGTTTTTAAATTATAAATTTTTTTTAAATTGACTTAAAATAGCTAACATTTTTCTTAAAAGGGAACTGTTGACAGTGGCGCACCCAGGATTTTGCTTTGGGGGGGGCTAATGCATTTTAGAGGTCTGCACAGGCCCGGCTCGGCCCGTATCCGGAAAAATGAAGGTAAACTTTAAAACAGGCCGGGCCGCCAGAATTAGAAGATTTTTGATAGGCCGTGCCGGGCCGACAGACAAAATAAACGGGCTAACAAAAAAATTTAATGGGGCCAGGTACGGGCCTCGGACCCGCGATGACTTGTAGATTTTTACTTGTTGAAACTTCAGTTGTGTTCATGCATCGTCAGAATCAGAATATTTGAAAGATATGCGTTTAACACTCTTTTTTTCGTCTTTGAATAAAAATCAGTTCATCACTGTCACTATCACTACCAATTCAAAAATTAATTTTACGTTTAACCGGCCCGATATAAAAATTTAAACGAAGCCGGTAAAATGTGATGATAATGTTCACGAGAATAAGTATAAATCTGCTTCATGAAGTGACGCTAGTTTAGCAACATCATCAATAGAGTAATATAACATGTCAAGCGTAGAGATCGACATCGGATATTTACATCGTGTCTGAGTCCAAGTTTTATTGTTTTAGCAGACTCGGGCCGAGCCGAGATCAGGCTTAAATTCTTTTATATACAATCGAGCCGGGTCGGAACTGGACTTAATTGCGCCCAAACAGTTTGTTTTGTCAAAATAGTAATAGAAATAATAATTTTGCTGTTAACGGATTCAGTGAAAATATGCCTTAAGTGATTCTCAAATTCCCAGTTTAACAACATGAAACTCCGAAACATTTTTTGACTTTTATTTTTAACTGTAAAGGCATAAAATTGACAGATCTGACTTTTGAAGCGATTTGGAATCGAGTACTGTTTTCCATTTTTTGATAAATAACCTATTGAGATATAAGTATTCATTCCTTGTGACGATAGGCTTTTCTTCTTTACCGTGCTATTTTGTCCGGAAATTTAATTCAAAACGTCAATTCTGATAGTATTTTCTGAAAGATTTTTTGCATTTATCAGAAAAAGGAAAACGCTATTCGATTACATAGTTTCTGAATAAGAACACCTGTCAATTTTATGCATTCCTGAAGAAAATTGATTTCATAAATGTGTCAGAAAGTAGCACCATTCGATTTGAGAAGAGCCTTAATAAATTACGAAGAAATATTTTCAAAATCTACTTTTTTATACAGCTTAAAAGTTATGATTTTTTAAACAGGTTTTTCTCTTTTATTCTAAACTACATTACTTCTTAGATTGAATCTTTATTTGAAGGCTGAAAAATCTGAGTAATCATTAATGTTGCTATTCTGTTTTTTCTGTCTTGTAAACATATAATAAGTTAAAATATATTGTAAAATTTCTCCAAAAATATGTATGCAATATTCTTTAAAATAATCTTAATTTTATGTTGAGTAAAATCGGAATTTTTTTAAATACAAATTGAGCGGACTGAATAGGCCATGATTTAACTGATTTTGTCACTGGCCGGGTCGGGCCTGTTTTCTTTGATTTTTGTACTTGCCGGGCCAAACTTTTAACTTTTGCAACGGACAAGATAGATTTCGTTCGGGTCTGGCGTCGAAATTCGGGCCTGTGCAGACCTCTAATGCATTTGCATGACACTCACGAGTAAGTGATCAAGTGACCAAGTGGTCAAGCATTTTCGCACTGCAACAGTAGCTGAAATTTACTATAATCACTTCTGATATCCATCAGTGATACAAAATTTGTTAATTATTTATGGATATGTGCAGATTTTTCCCTTTTTTCCTTTATACTTTACGATTACTGAAAAATGTTACAAAAATGCTTTATTTTACGATATAAAGCTGACATATTCTGTAATATATTTTATGTAATGTAATAGTACGGTATTCGTTGTAGTGCAACAACGTAATGAAATTACGATGACTGCTCTTGTACGTCTCTGCTTTATCATCAGTAATTCGATATCGCTTGAATTTGAACATATGCTAAAACGTATATTATTCATCATAATTGAACAGAGTGAAAAATTTTGTGAAGAAAATAGAGGAATACAATTTTACAATAAAATAGTTAGCCTGTTACTATAAATAGAACTTTGATATGAATGACAGAAAATGTTATCTACTTATTTATTTTTCAGTATCAATGGTTTTTTGCCGCTGTGTATTTACATGGGGAAAACTATTCTTCTATTAATTAATTAATATTATGAACATTCAATTCATTTTTAAAACTTTTTTTAATAAAAAAAAAAAAAGAAAAGTGCCCTGTTAAACTGATGGCATTGACCTCACGGGACTATTCACACTGATTGCGTATATTATACTCTTATTTCAAAGAATAATTCTGCATGATATTCCCATTTAGCTAAATTAAGAGGGGGGGGGGATTATCTCCCCAATTCCCACCCTTTATACTTAACCAATGTACTTCCAAATCTAATATCAGAATAAACAGGTATACCAAATTTGCATCAAATCGGATAATTCTGCATGAAAAATCCATTTATATAAGTTAAGGGGGTGGGAGTAGTCCCTGTTCCCTACCCCTTTATACTTAACCAATGAACTACCAAAACTAATCAGGAAAGCGCCTTATCAGAATGAACCTATGTTCAAAATTTTAAGCAAATCGGATATTTCTATCAAGAGTTATCGCGTTACGTACATTACAGAACCTGTGGGCACATTAGCTGTCAGGCTTTGATCGCTTGTGAGCTAATAAATAAATGCCCTGTTAAACTGGGGGCATTGAGCTCACAGGTTATTCACACTAATTGTATATTATACTCTTAATTCAAAGAATTTGAAATAAACCCTCGAAAAATAAAGAAATTGACAATATATTAACAGGGGGATCAACCCCCATACCCCCTTATAATTAACCCCCAAAACTAATCAGGGAAGCGCCTTATCACAATGAACCTATAAACAAAATTTGAAGCAAAGCGGTTAGTTCTATCAAGAGTTATCGCGTTACGTATATACAGAACAAGGGGCCATTAGCTCTCAGGCTTTGATAGCCTGTGAGCTAAAAACCGTTAACATGACAATTTACATCTATTGTGAATAGGAAAACAAGTCAATTTTATAATATGGAGTCTTCTTTGGTTTGGATACAATGGATACAAAAACAGAAAAAAATGCTAAGACGGAGTTGCAATAAATCGGTGAGAAATTCCGCTTTAGACAGGTTTTCGTCTTAGATGGTAAACTCTATAGGTATTTATTTCGATGGGATCATGGAATGTTTGCGATTAAGATAATATTCCGTTATAGACAGGTTTCATTTACACTGGTTAAACTGTATACGTAAAACTTGTGTAAATAACCCCATACTGTTTAACTTGTGTAAATGAAACTTTTCTATAACGTAATATTGTCTTGATCGCAAACATTCCATGGTCTCAGCAAAAGAAACACCTTGAAAGTTTACCAGCTAAAGCAAAAAAAAAAAAAAAAGCAGACCTGTATAAAACGGAATTCTTCACCGATTCATTGCAATTTTGTCTTAGCATTTTTTATTTTTGTTTGGTTCATGATTCAGTAAATTAGTACCTTGTTCGGCACAGGAGGGAGGGGCAGACCGCGGGATATGCCCTCTCTTGGCTAAATTTGAAACTTTATGCTTACGAATATACTAGTGTAATTATCTTTAAAAAGAAATTAATATGTATGCTTACCAATCTAGTGATGAAGTGCTGGTGAATTATTCTAATGTTAGATGATTTTCTCGAGCTTTGATGATATAAATTCTCCAAATATAAAATTTAAACCTATGGCTATTTTTTTATACGTTGAGTTAAATGTTTTAACACGAATGATGCTAAAAAAAAAAAAAAAAAAGTGTATAACCAGAAGTACTAATAAAATAAAGGTGCATTTCGCCAGCCCCCCCACCACCACCACACACATTTTTTTGAAAATATTACCAATCGTTTATACCTCGTTTGTACTAGAGTAATAAAAGGTTTTTAGTGGGGGGGAGGGGGGCTGGAGAAACGGCCAGTCCCCCCCCCCCACCTCAATGTTTTACAAAACGGATAGTGCCAGACGTTTATACCTCGTTTGTATCCGTTTGTACCAACAATCATTTTGTTTGTACTGGGGTAATAAAAGGTTTTTAGTGGGGGGGGGGGGGGGGGGCTGTAGAAAAGGCAGCTCTCCAACTCAATGTTTTACGAAATGGATCGTGCCAATCGTTTATACATCGTTTGTACCAACAATCTTTTCGTTCGTACCTCATTTGTACTAGAGTAATAAAAGATTTTTAGTGTAGGGCTGCCGCTTCTCCAGCCCTCCCACTTCAATGTTTTAGAAAATGGATAGTGCCAATCATTTATACCCCGTTTGTACCAACAATCTTTTCGTTTGCACCTCATTTGTACTAGAGTAATCAAAAGATTTTATTGTGGGGCTGCCATTTCTCCATCCCCTCCCCCTCCCCCACTTCAGTGTTTTACAAAATGGATATGGCTAATCGTTTATACCTCGTTTGTACCAACAATGTTTTCGTTTGCACCTCATTTGTACTAGAGTAATAAAAAGATTTTAGTGTGGGGCTGCCATTTCTCCAGCCCCCCCCCCCCCCACTTCAATGTTTTACAAAATGGATAGGGCCAATCGTTTATACCTCGTTTGTACAAACAATCTTTTCGTTTGCACCTCATTTGTACTAATAAAAAGGTTTTAGTGTGCGGCTGCCATTTCTCCAGCCCCCCCCCCCCCCCCCACACACACACACTTGAATGTTTTACAAAATGGATAGGGCCAATCGTTTATACCTCGTTTGTACCCGTTTGTACCAACAATCTTTTCGGTTGTATCTCATTTGTACTAGAGTAATAAAAGGTTTTTAGTGTGGGGCTGCCCTTTCTCCAGCACCCCACTTTAATGTTTTGCAAAATGGATAGTGCCAATCGTTTATCGACCTTGAATGGGTCGTATTGTCCATTACACAGATGTACTACGTAGGACGAAATACCACCCTCGTTTGGACTTGAATCCGCTTGACCGTGCTAAAAATATGGATGATGGATGTGTACTCAGAACTGAGAGAATCAGAGTACCACTATAAGTCTTTACGCTTAACGTATGTCGAGAACGATTTGAGAATAAAGATGAAATGAGATACAAAGGTTTTAAACATTTTCTAAAGACCTTAAGAAAAAAAAAAAAAAAAAAAAAAAAAAAAACTTTTTTTAATTTTATAGAAAACTTTATATAGTTACTTCATTATTAAGTTTCAGGGTCTGGGGGGGGGGGCTTCAGCCCCCTTAGCCCCCCCCGTGGGTGCGCCAATGACTGTTGAATAATTTATTTCACAAATACTACACAAATAAGTCCTGAAAGCAGTATAAATGTATCCTGTGTAGTGAAATATTTAATTGGAACTCTGATTTTTTACATCATTATGACACTTTACAAAAAGTTCTATCCAAAGTTGTCAAATCATCATCTTTAAAAGATTCGTTATATGAAAAAATGCAGACAAAATGCACTAAATATATTTACTAAAACTGTGATAAATTCTAATGAGGAGAATGATAAAGACTTTCACAGAGTTTTTAATAGCGTTTGATCAGACCTTCTGAATGAATTAAATTATCAGATAGAAGTAAAAAAAGTCAATGAAATGGTATGCAATTGCAAAGGTTGTTGCAAGTTGTCTAACATAAGATGGGGACTTAGAGACTGCTACCTCCTATTTTCATTCAAAAACTATACTGGAATTGATGAATGAAAACATACCTGTACATGTTGAGGATGCCTTTAACGAAAATTATTAACTCTTTTGAGAAATTTTTCCAACAAAGATCTAATTGGACATTGCAACAAATATTAAATCCAGAACTGTCTACAGCTAAATATAGCATGGTTTAAAATGTATACTCATGATTTTGCTATTGTAATTATTTAAAATGATAAATAAATAGTGTGTAAGTAAAAAATCTTAAGAGTTTTTATTATTTTCATATCAACTATTTTACATAAATTACTTTTAACAGTTTGACAATGCAACATACACTACTGTTAAACATTTTGAATGTCTTAGACAAAATGTGAATGAATTTATTGAAATTATGTAAAAAACATGAAAAAATTCATAACTTTTAAAGTAAATTGTATTCATGATGAAATGAATGCAATGTATTTATACGTTACTTAAACTACAAGAGAATTGATTGCAAATGTGTTATTTTAAATTTGTGTTACTTTTAATCACTAACAAGATAAGACATGGCATTATGAGTCATCGATGGGTTTTTCCCACAGAGGACATCACTGATAACATATTATTTACAATTGTAATATTTTTTTTAGTTGCTAATCCAAATGGATAGATAAATTAACTGCACACATTAGCATTTAATGTTTTATTATTTTTTAATAATTTTCCAATATGCTGTTTTAATTACAATATTTTTATATAAATTTATTAACTAATGTACTATTAAAATATAAGAATATATGATATCATCAATTTGATTATTCTTAGAATCCCGTGATTGATTGAAACTACATGTAATTTAAATGATTAACTATAACCGTCAGTGTTTTTAACTTAGATAAGTAAATGTTATTAGACAGCCCATTCAGTTTACTGTTGACTTTTATCGAGATTGCACCTCTAAGTGAATGCAGATTAAAAAATAACTTATGACATAAATATGCAGAAAAGATCCCACAAAGAAGTGTTTTCGCCTTCAAAACATCCACGTTTAGAAAAACCGATGGAAAATTCAAATACTTATGAGCAGTACCGTAACTAGGCAGGTGCAACAGGTGCAGCCGCACAGGGCCCATCTGAAAGGGGGGCCCCCAAAATGATGTGCATAAGAAATTATATTTTTTAATTGAAAAAGAAATTTCTGCCTTTCTACTGCGCGATTTGACGGTTAAGTTTTGTGTTATTTAGATCCTAGATGTCTCTGCTTATCAACATGAACATTCCAATTAATATAGAACTGATATTTTCAACTTACCTACGTACCTGCCAAACTTATGCTAGGTTATAGTTTGAATACAGTAACGTATACTTGTGTTTTCGCTTATGTTTTTACCAAATACCGGGGTTTTTTCTGTTTTATTTTAACTTCCTTTAACCAAACCATTTGAAATATGGAAGATACAGTCTTAAAATTAGTACCTTTACGTCTCAAATTCTGCAATTAGTTCGAAAAAATATCGTTGTTAGCCCTTTGAAAAATGTTTGCAAAAAACAGTCGTTTTCACAGTAAACATTTCCCATAATATGCCAACGTTCCACCCCCCCCCCCCCCTCCCAGGTCGCAATTTTAGGGGCACCGATAAGCAAAAAATATGCCTTAATGCCGATACTTTCTTCTAATCGTCAGTGCAATCGGTTTTCAAAATAGGAAAATTTTAAATATTTTAAAAAATTCACGACCGCAGGTCACTTTATCTCTCGGAAGCGATATTTTTTCTACATTAAAATTTCGACACAATCTTTTTACAGCATCTCGGCAGACTGGATTTACAGCTACTACAAAAACTTTGAAACATTCGGGGGAGCACAAATATTTTTTAAAAAATTAATAAAATCTAAGAAAAAATCGATGAAAAAATGGGATATTTCGCTGGATTTGGCTTACGTTTTCACTATTAAATATGCATATTGTTTCATAAAATGGTTAAGGGAACATCATATTTTTAATTCCTAAAAATTTCGAAAAAATTGAACGATAACCACTGAAGAAAAAAAACAACTAAATTACAGGATACCCCCCCCCTTCCCCTTCTTTTATCGGCAGACTTCAGAATTAAGCATTGATCCCCCCCCCCCCCCCCCAAAAAAAAAAAAAATCCTAAGCAACATGTACGCTGAATTCGTTTTCCAGCACTGCAAACCATTTCAATAAATATCATCATTAACCTTATGAAAGAAAATTCATTTCCGAAAGCCAGTTTTGTCAAATTTTGAGGACAAGTAATTCGTGGGGAAATAAATGTTCGGGAACAATAACATTTTTCGAAAAAAACTTGGGTATTTTCTTTTCCTTATTTCACGTAAAGTTTACTTTTAGTCATTTGGCAACATTGAACCTGTCTCGAATTCTATTCTGTTTTTGCTTCCACCGAGCTCTATGTTTTTATGCGGAAAGCGAAAATAAGTCCGGAAATCGATTTTATTAAGTGGTCGTGCTTTATAACGGCACAGTTTACTTTTTTATCTAATTCTAATGTCTCTTGATATTTTTAATTTGTATTTCTTATTTATTTCTTATTCACAGAAAAAGAAGTACTAAGAAATTTAAGGCCAGAATTTAAAGGTAAGTGAAATCATTGAAAATATTTATGTATATAATCTTGGAAAAACTTTTGTAGAAGAATTATTATTTTAATTATCATTATTATTATTATTTTAAATCTTATTAAATTGTAAACATATATCGAATTTGAAGGGTCCATGCAGGTTTTTTTTTCTTTCTTGTCTCTCAATTTATAAAACAAGAAAATGTTATTTTTATGTAATTTATTATATTATTAAATTTTGTGAAGGGGCTTGTTTTATTAAAAGAAATTATTAAATATTTTATTTTATTGAATATTTTATATATTATGTATATTATTTTATTAAGTGTTAAAGGAATAATTAAAAGGGCCCATTTTTGTTAAAGTTTCGTGGAGGGATTCTAAAAAGACCCTGTTTCTGTCTGGATCAACCAACTGTTTTGATTTAAAAGTTCTAAAATTACTCGCTTATTTTTAAATCTGTGAATGAAATTGTTGTCTGGAGACTTTTATCTGCTATTTCAACATCGTTAATTAAACGTTTCCTATATTTTGCTTGATAGACTTCATCCCATCTTCTAATCAATCTGGATAGCAGACAAATGGTCGCGACTTTAGAAATGTCTACTGGCGGTAGAAAAAAAATTTTTGCTTCTATTTTTTTTTCATCGCTTTAAACGAGAGGATTTGTTGTTTAAATGTTTGAAACCTTTTACGATTCCTTTTACATTTGAGTTTTATGGCGACGTTTTAATAATTAATTTCATGTGTAACAAATTTTTAGATTTTTAATATTTTCTGAGAAATGTTTGATTGAAAAAATCATGGAAATATGGCAAGTAAAAGGCATCCAAGCAAGTGATATTTCGTCACACGCTTGCATTCGTTCTACAAAAAGTAGTTTATGTACGTTATAACAGTTTTATACTTGTACAGGCAACATGCTAACAAAAATATTTTGTTTTCTAGCTTAAAAATGTCTAAGCATTTGTCAGGTGCACAAAAGAGAAATATAAGGAAACGAAAATTGGAAGAATGCAAGTCAATGTCGCAACAGTTTTGGTAAATGGCTAAAAACCTAGTCTTATTTCTCACCCACTATTCAAAATGAAATAATAAAATTAGTTGGGGACAAAACTAGAAATGAAACAATTTTATTCGACTGCACTCCTGATGTTTCAAGAAAAGAGCAAATGAGTCAGATTATAAGATATGTCCATGTTGACTGTAAAGGGAAGGTAATGATTGAAGAAAGCTTCATAAACTTTATTCAATCTCATGAAAAAACGGGAGAAGGTTTATCATCTGAAATTTTGAATAAACTAAATGTTGATAAATTAGACATTCAGGATTGCAGTGGGCAAGGATTTGACAACGGTGCCAATATGGCTGGCAAGTATAAGGGAGTAAGTGCACGTATTTTGGAAATTAATGATTTAGCAATATTTGTACCTTGTGCAGCTCATAATCTAAATTTAGCCGGTGCCCACGGTGCATCTACAACTCCAGAAATGATTGCTTTTTTTGGTACTGTGCAGAGGTTGTTTAATTTTTTCTCGTCCTCAACAATTCGTTGGGAAACTTTAATGAAGTGCTTAAAAATATCACTTAAAAGTTTTTCTGATACAAGATGGTCATCAAAGGCCAGAGCAATAAAAGCGCTGTATTTACAATTACCTGAAGTAATGGAAGGACTTCAAATGATTACAAACGATTTTTTGAATCAGGAAGCTGTATCGAATGCACAAAGTTTGATTCTGCAAATTCATTATAGGTTTATCTGTACACTTTCTATATGGAATAAAATTCTACAATGCATCGATCGAACAAACAAAGCTTTACAACAGAAAGATTTGTCAATAGATATTGGAACAAAACTAATTGCTGGTTTACGTAGTACATTACAAGGGCTTCAAAATACAGGTTTTGAACAAAATATCCAGGAAGCACAAAGTTTGGCTGAAAAAATGGATATAGAGAAGGAATTTCTTAATAAAAGGAAAATAAGAGTGAAGAAAATGGAAATGGATGAAACATCAGATGAAGGAAGTAAATTAACAGCTGAAGAGTTATTTAAAATACAAATGTACAGTGTTCTTGACACTCTGTTGTCTCAGATAGATTTGCGTTATGAAAAAATGAGGACCATCTGTGATTATTTTTGCTTTCTGTATGGCTCGTCTTTACAACATATGAGTGTCGCTGACTTAAAAAAATTGGCTGCAGATCTCGCTATTAAGTACAGCAAAGATTTAAAAATGCACGACTTCACATGTGAAATTGAAAGTTTTAAGTTTGAAGTAACGGCTCTTATACAAAACATACAAACTGCATCTCCGCTTGATATTCTACAGACTCTTCATGATTTTGGTTTAATTGAATCTTACCCAAATATCAGTGTCGCCCTTCGAATATTTTTAACTCTTCCCATTTCCATTGCTTCGTGCGAGTGAAGTTTTAGCAAGCTGAAATTAATAAAAAGTTATTTACGATCAACTATTGGACAAGAACGTTTATCCAATCAGTCTATTATTTCAATAGAATACAATATAGTTAAAAATATTAATTATGATGATGTTATTAACAAATTTGCCGAAATGAAAGCCAGAAAAGTGCAATTAAAATAAAACTTAATAAAAATTTTTATTGTGACGTATTTTTTTTTATTTTTCCAAACCTAATTAATTAAGGGGCCCAAATGCGAATTCTTGCACAGGGTCCAGGAATGGCTAGTTACGGCTCTGCTTATGAGAATGAGTTAAAAGACCCAAGATTAAAACTTTCTAAAATGGACAATGACTGTGTAACTATATCCTCAACTGAGCACTTACCAGATGTGAAACCCAAGATCACTATTAATTTTTCAACCTTTACCTAGGGTGATGATACAATATCTTTTGATAATCTCAGTCGAAAGTCAAATTCTGCCAAGGACTATTTAAGTATATTTTTTGAAGACATGAATTTTGAAAATTTAGATCGTTCTACTACCTGAACCTTGCTAAACGATGAATCCTTTCAAGAACCTGTGAATAATATATTAAAGACTGCTGTTAAATGCAGGGGCGTAGCTACAGATAAGTTTTTAGGGGGGAGAATTAAAAAATTTCCCAACTTGAAACAAATTGCTCTAATGTTCCCACTCTATGGTCCAAATCAAATGATATGCGCAATGTGTCTGTAACGATAACGATACTTATGCATAAAAATATTCCTTCCCCACCTCCCTTCAAAAAAAAAAAAATACTGAAATGAAAAACATAAAAATTATAATTATTGGTTCGTTTAATAAAAGTTTAAATACAAATTTTTCATTTAAATAATTAAAATCAAAACTAGATTAGTTTCTATTTTCCTATCTTGAAATCATTCGGCATGAAAGTAGACATACAAGGGCATATCAATAAGTAACACACATAATGTAAAAAAAAGAAAAAACAATTAATGACAGTATGAATTACAAATGAAAGTATTACCCATTTATTACTTTTTTACATAACTTCCCTGCATGTTGAGACATTTGTCCCAATGATTCATATTTTTAATACTTGGAAATTTTTCCAGAGAAAATATCTCTGGAACATTTTCTCTGGAAAAATTTCCAAGTATTAAAAATATGAATTTATTTCAATTGTCGATGCTGTATTCTCTTTGATTTCGTGTTTGCCCCAGGGTTGGCGGCTCATGAAAAAATATTCCATCTTGTGCTGCATTTGTAGCCTTGCCAATATGTTATGGTGAAAAAGTTCCAGTCTGGGTATCGTTCCCAAGTGGTTCAGTTGGTAGAACGTCAGTGCGCTAATCTGATGACCCAGGTTCGAGTCCCGGCTTGGGTACTTTTTCACTATGTTGGCTATATGCCTATTAAGCAATTAAAAATTTGAATAATTATGAATGCAAGGCGTGAGATATTTTCTCTGGAAAAAAAAAAAAATTTTCCAAGTATTAAAAATATGAATTTATTTCAATTGTCGATGCTGGATTCTCTTTGATTTCGTGTTTGCCCCAGGGTTGGCGGCTCACGAAAAAATATTCCATCTTGTGCTGCATTTGTAGCCTTGCCAATATGTTATAGTGAAAAAGTTCCAGTCTGGGTATCGTTCCCAAGTGGTTCAGTTGGTAGAACGTCAGTGCGCTAATCTGATGACCCGGGTTCGAGTCCCGGCTTGGGTACTTTTTCACTATGTTGGCTATACGCCTATTAAGCAATTAAAAATTTGAATAATTATGAATGCAAGGCGTGAGATATTTTATCTGGAAAAAAAAAAAAAAAATTCCAAGTATTAAAAATATGAATTTATTTCAATTGTCGATGCTGGATTCTCTTTGATTTCGTGTTTGCCCCAGGGTTGGCGGCTCACGAAAAAATATTCCATCTTGTGCTGCATTTGTAGCCTTGCCAATATGTTATGGTGAAAAAGTTCCAGTCTGGGTATCGTTCCCAAGTGGTTCAGTTGGTAGAACGTCAGTGCGCTAATCTGATGACCCGGGTTCGAGTCCCGGCTTGGGTACTTTTTCACTATGTTGGCTATATGCCTATTAAGCAATTAAAAATTTGAATAAATGTCCCAATGATTTATCAGTTTGAAAATCCTGGTCTCATAGAACTTCATCGGCTGCGAGAAGAGACACCTTCACACGACCCGTTTGAGTTCGTTGTCAGAGTCAAACTTGTAACTGCCAAGGATCTTTTTCATGGGTCCAAACAGATAGAAATTGGATGACAACGCTCGTCTGTTCCAGTTCGTGAAATATTGCAGGGATATGATTGGGAAGATTTGGAGTACCCACCATAAAGCCTGGGCCTGGAACCCTCCAATTTCCATCTGTTTGACCCATGAAGTTCTTTGGTGGTTAGAAGTTTGACTCTGATGACAAACTCAAACAGGCCATGTGAAGATGGGTCTTCTTGCAGCTGACAGAGTTCTACGATATCAGGATTTTCAAACTGATCCATCATTAGGACAAATGTCTCCACATGCATGGAAGTTATGTGGGGAAATAATAAATGTGTAATACTTCCATTTCTGTTTTCTATTGTCATTAATTGTTTTTTTTATATTATGTGCGTTATATATTGATATGCTCTCGTAAAAAGATAAAATACCTGTTTGCAAAATGAAAAGTTAAGGAAGCAATTTCAAACAGTACAACAAGTGTAAGATTTTAAACTAGAAACATTGTATATATTTACAGAAAACTATATAAATATATGAAATAAGGTAGAGCAAAATGTAACATAGAGAAATTAATGCTAGTGAACTTACATTTTGCCTTTTTACCACTTAACATTAATTCTTCTGGGTCTTCAAAGAAGCTCACCTAATGATAACACCGTCCAGTTTCATAAAATCCCATTTCACTTTCACATTTTAAAAGCATTAGGCTGTCACGTCTGTCATCGCTCATAGTAGTTCACAGTACATATTTTATAATTTTTAATTGACTAAAGGTTCTTTTTTTCAAGCTGAAGCCTCGAATGGACCTCTAGGTGCTCCAAATTCCTGCACAGAACTCTATTCTCATTGTGAAGGGTTCTTTCGTGCTGAGATTTATAGTCATTATTAAATACAACTATACAGGCACAACACAGAACTTTATACCTCTTTGGCTTCATATTTCATAGGCTTCATATTTCATAAACATGTAAATAAACAAGACTAAGATATATTTCAGCACACAAATTAAAGGAACCAATGACTTTTGTATTCACATTTCCTCTTGACAGTACAAGGTTACAAAATTTTTTCTGATGAAAATTTGTCAGATATTGTTGCCCTGTTGCATTTCAAAGCGGGTGGCTACTAAAAAATGAGACGGACTTGGGCTCATTCTTTCTGAAATTGAAAATTTTATTTATTCACACAAAGAAATAAATAAAATGAGCTTTTTTTTCTAAAATATTATTTATTCCATTTCAAGTTATTTTAAAGCTATTTGAGATTAGAACGAAGTGGAAACATAAATCGTGTTTTTCTTTTCAAGTATTAGAATAGAATGCTATTTTAAAAGAAAATATGAGATATTTGCAGATTAATGTCTCACATTGACAGTGACGACCTGTTGATATGGAAGAGATACGAATAATTTGTTGTTAAATTTTTATTTCTGACATTTGGATATTTTTAATTGGAAAGTTTATTTATTTTTAGAGATCTAACGTGAAAGGAATATTTTCCTTTGTTTTTAGGCAACCAGCATTAGTTTAAGGTTTGTGACGACCTGTTGATATGGAGCCAATCGGAAGAGATATGAATAATTTGTTGTTCAATTTCCATTTCTGACAGTTGGATATTTTTTAATTGAAAAGTTTATTTATTTTTAGAGATCTAACGCGAAAGAAATATTTTCATTTGTTTTTAGTCAAACAGCATTAGTTTAAGGTTTGCAATTTTTTTTTTTGCTATTGTTTACGAGTCATAATCGCCCTTCATATGAAAATAACATCAATGATTCTTAATAAGAATCATGTTATTTTGAAATTTTTCGGAAAGGACCAAAGTTTTGAAGGAGATAAAGGAGGTGGATTAAAGTTATTAGTTGTGGATGGACAGGAGTAGAGAAATTTAGGTATAGTAGATGTATATGATATTTTCATACAACTGAGAAACACAATAACATATTGGGTCTGGCTGCTTTTTTGTTTACTGTTTTTGCTCTCAGAAATGTAGTGATCAAAACAATAAAAATTTCACATTTTAGTACTATTATTTTTAAAAAAGAAAAGTATCAAAAATCTAAAATTTCCCAACTCTAAGCTCAAATTTTCCAAGTTCACATATATTTGGGAGGAGGGGAGACTCCCCCCCCCCTCATGGCGACGCCTCTGGTTAAACATGAGGTGAACGAGCTACAAGCAAGTGGCAAATTACAAAGAACCAACATACCTACAATTGTCATTAAAAGTGACAAATTATGCAATTCATATGTGTTTCACAAAGAACTAAGTGACTGTTTCTATTTAACTTTGAAGTTAAAAAATAAACAATATTGTATACATATACAAGAATTTAAATCCTTATTTGTAACTTACTTATAAATGTTAAAAGTATAATTTGGTATAAAGAAAACTACTTTCAGTAGTTAATATGGTATTTAACCACGGTATTTACAATACACATTGGTTCACGAAACATGCTCAGTAGTTCATGCTGTCACTGGTTCCCGGCATTCAAGCTCTCCCTGTTTTTTCATTTATTAACATTATTCTTTCTCTTTTTGTAATATTTATTTTTCATGTTTATATCATCAACTTTACGTCTTAATTTCTACAAGATTTGTAACAGAAGGTAGGAACCCCAGAAAGACTAACTGGGGTTCCTATTATGAAGATCTGGAGGGCTCCTTGAACAACCTAGTTGGTAAGTTGTCCTCGATAGCCGATTTGGAGCTGGCCGTTGACCAGTTGCAACATGCCATCCTCCAGTCGTATTATCAAAATTGTAATGCTACTGTTACTGACTCACCAAGGTTAGTTCCTTGGTGGTCTAAAGAGCTCAGTATTTTACGTAGCAAGTGCAGAAAGCTCTTTAATAGAGATAAAAAGAGTGGTGATTGGGAAACCTATAAAGCTTCTCTCACCACATATAATAAAGCCATTAGGGATGCCAAGAGAAATTCTTGGAGGAATTTTTGTAATGGCATTAATGATGTTTCTACGACGGCAAAAATTGTAAAGATTATGGCCAAGAACAGGAACTGTAGCTTAAATACTGTTAAGCTTCCAAATGGCAACTTTACTAATACTGGAAAAGAAACATTAGCTGAAATGCTGAGTGTTCATTTTCCAGGTTCTCGTGTTGTCACTGCAGGGGGGAGCCATTTCCCTTTAGTTCTGGTATCAAGTTTTCGGTTTTTCTGACGTCACTGAGCGTGCTAAGAACGATTCTTTCAACGGGAAAGCACGCATTTTTTCATTTAAAATAGTATTTCTGCTTTAAAAAAGTCGTTTCTTTGGTCATATGAAAGCATACTTCTTCAAACTAAAACATTTTTCATTAGCGAAAGTATTTTTTTCTAGGAATAAAGCGATTTAAAGGGATTTTTTCCCCCTTCAAATGAAATAGTCGTATATCTTTTTTGCTAAGATATGGAGTTTTTATTGCTTGTTATCTTTGGTCGATGTTTGAAAGAAACGGGATTGTGAAGTAAACATTTATTGTCATTTTCTTTGACAGCCAGGGCAGTTTTCCCTCACACGAAGCTTTAATTGCTTCTCAGAAAGAGAGACTTCCGGTCAGATTTGCTAAATACGAAATTTGAAAGCGGAACTTTTGGGTTACGCTCCTGCTAAAAGAATATTGCATGAAAGTGCTGTGCCAACTTTAAAATTGCCAGAAACATGTACTGTGAATTTTAAAAAAGAAACTTCACTCGGAATCGATTTTTCTTGTAGCAGTTCCTCTCCAAACATAAAAGAAACACCTAGACATATTAGGTTATATAAGGTTATATTTTAATGAGATTCACGACAACTCACTTTCGAGTGTTAGGTTGGGTTGATTATTGACGGCCAATTATCTACACTAGGGATATAGGCCCGGGGGAGTGCCCTTCGTGGGGGTCTTTCTAAGGGAACCTAATCCGTATTTACGCATGGATAAATCCACGGCTCGAAGAAAACCACGAAAACTCCGAGCGATTAGGCCGACGGGCGCGATTGGGATCGAACCCAGCACCTCCCGTCTACCAGCTTCGAGAGCACAACCTCTCAGCCACTGGTGGGGCCAACTCACTTTCGAAAGAATTTAATTTTATCGAAAATGCATGCTAAAAAATCCAGCTGTTTTTCAAAAATGCACAAAAATATAATAAAAACATCTGTGAAAACAAGAACTTTCATTCGATTGAGACATAGTAATCATATATTCATCAGAAATAAAAAGGGATACGCTGCCAGAAAATCAAAAATGTGGAGTCAATCAACTTTGATTGCACGATAAAACGAAAAATAGCAAATAATGGAGCGCACATCTAATATGAGTCTTCAAAATGCACCCTGTGATGAAATAAAACTCTTGAAATAAAAGCCTATTCTGAGGGTAAAAACCTAAAATATATTAATTATTAAAATATTTTTATATAATTTTTTCATCCTACAGCATTAAAATATAATTTTATATAACCCTTTTGGAAGTTTTTTATAAAAGTACATTATTCTGAATTTCAAATATAATTTTTCTATATCTCATAAATCTGTCAGTTTTAAAAAATAGGTAATTTAAAAATTAAAGTTTCTATTTTTATTTGTGTTTTAGATCTTCCTTATAAATACTGCTGTCTTCCTTTTTATTCTAATATATATATATATATATATATCAATTTGATATTCAATCACATCAACTATCTGAATGGAATTTGAAGAAACAACATTAAATTTTAAAATTAAGTTTTAAAATGCTAAAAAGAGATGTAATTTTAAATATTATTTGGAAAAAAAAAAAGTTGCTTAAACTTTAAACGCTCTTTCACGTATTAATTTACCTTATTATTTTTTTAATTATTTTATGTTTATTATGTGCATTTATGTTTATTATATAGCATTAAAATAGAATTTTAAATAAACTTTTCGGAATGTGTTTATAAAATATATTACTTCGAATTTCAAATTTTATTTCCACTAAATCATATAATTATACCGCATGAATATTTTAGTTTGAAAATATTAAATATTCAGCTGTTTACTTATTAAAATTTCTATTTTATTTGTCTTTTAAATCTAATCATGCAAAACTCAATATTGTGTATCTGTGGTGTGAGGTTGAAATCTGAATGATTATTATTTTTTTAAACTTTTTTATAATTTTTTTTATGAAAGACATGTCGAAATTACAATAATATTAGAATTATTATAGATTTCAAATTGAATACCGATCAAATATTATAAATATACTATATTAAAAATTATTAACTGCATTCATACAAACATTAAATTTGATACTCTTGTAGGTCTTTAAGATTTATTTATAAAAATTACTATTTTGCATTTTTAGGTTTATGAAAATGAACTTTTCATACTGAGGCGCAAACGAAATGCAATGATAAAGATAGCCAATTTAATAACCAAATTTCGGCAAATTGAAAAGAGATAATACTTTACATTTTAGATGTGATGCAAGTCCTATGTATAAAGAACATATTTCAATTTTTAAATTTCTTTTCAAATGAAAATTTCGACTGATACTTTTCAATTAAAAATAGCGCGTTTCTAATTCAAATCAATTGGAAAAGTGGACAGAGCACGCCGAGTGACGTCAAACAGCGAGGGGCTCCCCATTGGCTGCTGAGGGAAATGGCTCAACCTTATGATATAGTAACCTTGTTGTCACTGGTGCTACTCCCCTCTCTCCTATCTCAACAAACAGTTGTGGAAAGAGAAAGTGGGATACTGGAAAGGAGGTTGTTACCTATGATAGGGTTGTTTGGGCTATTAAGTCCTTCAAGCCTTTCAAAACGCCTGGTATGGATGGCATTTTTCCTGCCCTTCTTCAGGAAGGTGCTCCTTGAACTTGGTGTACCTTGGAGCTCCTTGCTCCGGTACTTTGTAGAATTTTCAAGGCATGTATTGCCTATGGACATATTCCAAGTGCCTGGAGGCATACTAAGGTTATGTTTATTCCAAAAGCAGGGAAAGATAACTATTATGAGGCTAAATCTTTTAGACCTATTAGTCTCACTTATTTTCTGTTAAAAACAATGGAGAAGCTTATTGATAGGTTTATTAGGGAAACAGTGCTGAATGCTTTTCCGCTTTCAGACTCTCAGCATGCCTATCAGCCTGGCAGATCTACTGATACTGCTCTGTATAGTCTTTCATTCATTTTGGAAAAGACTTTGAAATCCAAAGAAGTTGCGTTGACAATCTTCTTAGATATTGAGGGTGCTTTTGACAAGGTCCCTATTGACACTGTCCTTCGGGCCCTAAATAGGAGGGGCGTTGATGCAACTATCGTCAACTGGATCAAGGTTCTGTTATCTTTTAGGTACATTAATGCTTCTCTCAGTGGTGACAGTTACACTGTCCATGCAAATGCTAGGTGTCCACAGGGGGGTGTTCTCTCGCCTGTTCTTTGGTGCCTAGTTGTTGATTCTCTTTTGAATGACATAACTTCTTCAGGCTTGTCTTGTATTAGCTATGCTGATGATGTTGTTGTCATTGTTAGAGGCAAATTTACAAAAACTATTTGTTCCATTATGTCTGATGCACTTAGACGTATTGAAAAGTGGTGCTATACTGAAGGGCTTTCAGTTAATCCACATAAAACCACAATGGTTGCTTTTACGAGTATGAGAGATCTTGATGTGCAAAATATTGTCTTCTTTGGTCAGGCACTCACATGCTCTCAGGATGTCAAATATCTTGGCATCTACTTTGACTCTAAACTTAGTTGGAAGAAGCACTTTGAATTTTGTCTGAATAGGGCAAAAAAAGTCTTTTGGACCTGTAGAAGTGCTATTGGCAGAACCTGGGGTTTACGTCTGAAGACTATCCTCTGGATTTATAGGATGATCATTTGTCCTATAATTACTTATGGTTCCATTGTGTGGTGGTCTAGGACAAGGCTGGATTCAGCTAAAAAAGAATTAAACAAGCTCCAGTGGATGGTCTGTATTGCTATGACTGACTGCATCAGAACCACTCCTACAGCTTCTCTTGAGCTTCTTCTTGGGCTGCATCCTCTTTTTATATGTATAGAAGCTGAGGCTATCATATGCATGAGGAGGCTTAAGTATTTAGGTCATTGGAAGTCTTATTCAGACAATTTGTCTTGGAAAAATTTTGATGGTGATGTTCTTAGGTAACCTCTTTTGGTATGCCTAGTGATGGCATGCCTGTAAAGTATGCCTTTGATAAACCTTATCAAACTCTTTTGCCCTCACGTGGTGATTGGGATTCAGTTCCTACCCATATTGGTAGGAAGTGCTCTATTTGGTATACGGATGGTTCAAAGATGAACAAGAACACTGGTGCTGGTGTCTGTTGCCCTGGTGATGGCATTAAGTACTCATGTTCTTTGGGCAATTTTTCTACTGTCTTTCAGGCTGAAGTCTTTGCCATTCTGATGTGCTGCAGAATTATTTAGACATTGGCTGTAGGAATAGATGTGTTCACATTTGTTCTGATAGTCAAGCGGCATTACTTGTTTTAAGTAAAACTGTTATTTCCTCCCATATAGTTTGGGAATGTTATATTTTACTCTGCCAACTGGCTATTGACAACAGGGTCACTCTCTACTGGGTACCTGGGCATTCAGGTGTTTCTGGTAATGAGTTGGCTGATGAATTGGCAAGGAAGGGATCTGCTACCCCTTTTGCTGGTCCAGAACCAGCTATTGAGATTTCAAGTAATCTTATTAGGACTACTGTCTTGAAGATCTTTAGAAAGAAGCAGTATTATGACTGGCATAACATTAAAGGACAGCGGCAAGCAAAGGAGCTTAACCGTGGTTGTCCTAGTGTTAGGCATAAAGAACTTTTAATGCTGAGTAGGAATGGCATTAGGAAAGCCATTGGTCTTTTAATGGGGCATTGCCCTTTGAATAGGCACCTCACAGTTATGGGTGTAAAAAATCACCCAATGTGTAGGGGTTGCCATTATATGGAGGAAACGACCATGCATGTTTTATGTGAGTGTGAGGGGTTTTCTGCCTATAGGTTTGAGCACCTTGGTCGCCATATAATTGAGCCTTGGGAGCTTTATGACATTCCTTTGAGATGTCTGCTGAATTTTGCTTCAGCTACTGGCCTTTTTTAGGACTATTTTCTAGGGTTAGTACAATAGACCTCTGGTCGCAGTGCTAGGTTCTTTGAACCCCCCATCTTTAAGTCTAAATCTAAGTCTACGTCTTAATTTCATTCTTAGTTTTTGAAAATGATTTTTAATTAATTTAAAATAAATAGTAATGCATTTGAGATTGCACTCTTCCTTCCAGATATTAAAAGAAATTTCATTTCATCATTTTACAACATACTTTATGAAAACCATTACTGCATGCATGCAAAATATCAGAAAATTTTTGTATTGATAATTCAAAAGTGTGTTCAATTTAATTCAAAGGAGCAGACTTTAAAAAAATCAATTTAAAGGCAAAACTGCTTTATTTGAAGCCAAAACAAATTTCCCATATAAAAGTACATAAGCTTTATTACTTTCCAGCAACGTTAAAACTGGAAAATTAACACGATAATTAGCTGTCAATAGATAAAAGGAAATAAACTTTCCTTAAGTGAAAATGAATATCATGAACAGGATATTTTATTTATTTTTTCTCTCCTAAAAACTACAAAACAGTCATACATCCCTGATAAGTCATTCATATATTAGATGAGATTAAAAGAAAATCAGCTGATTACAGAATTAAATAAGAAGCTTTTGTGCAATATAGAAATTGTGAAATAAGAAAATTCTGATTATAAACAAATATTAATCCCATTTTTCAGCATTGCAAAAGAAATCTGAAAGCATTTATATGCTCTCTAGAAAGGCTCTCTGACAATTTTCAATAATTTATAATTTTAATTTTTGTATTAGTGTTTGAAAAAAAAAATTAGGGAGAGGCTTTTGAAAATTATTTAAAAAGTTTATGGCTGTTGTAATTTTTTTTTATTCCTTAAATTTTTTTTAAAATATTTATGAATTTGAAAAAAATCCCAAATATTTATTTAAAAAAAAATGCTTTTCTTACATTTATCTAAAGTTGCTCTGACGATAATCATACTATAGTATTTTTCAAATTGTGTGTTTTATAGGAAATCAGACAAAAAAGTTGAAGTATTTCTGAAATCGAAAAAATATATTGTAATTTGTCTGTTGTGCATATTATACAACTTCCTGTGAAAGTAACATCAAAATTCCATTGTATATTATAAATCCTCTTAAAAATGCTTAGAATACTTAGAAATTTGAATATCTTGTTGAGGTGAATTATACATCCTTTTCAAATTGATTAACATATACAGTTGCTTTTCTCTTACCTTCTCTTTTTTTTTGGGAGGGGGGGGGGGGAAGGCATATTGGCACACTGAAAGAGAAATATTTATAATGTCATAATGACCTATTTTGGGGGGATTTCTGGAGTAGTAGAAGGCTGCACCAGCCCGCATAAAAATTTTAGATATAACAGCTAAAAGTACCCCAGCTTGGTTTGTTATGAAATCAAAGATGCCAAGATTGTAAAGACTATATCAGGGATACATTAAATTTCAGGAGTTTTTTGACTGAGCAAACATCACCAAGAATGGATTTAAAAATTTTGCTATGAGAAAAGGCCAAGTATTCTTAAACAAACTACTTGAAACACTATTATTAGTATGCTTAATAACAAAAACCTATGTATAAGAATTTGTCTGAACAGTTTGTTGCTCTCCATAAGGAAGAGAAATAGATGAAAGCAAAACCCTTCTACCCATAATAAAAAAGAAAATTATTTCAGACCCCAGCAGCCCACTATTGAGTCAAACCAGGAGATGCACATTCATGCACAAGTGCTAACCAGGGTCCATATGTTCACAAGATCTATGTCAGCCTCTGCCCTTAACAAGAGGACTAGTAAGTAACCACTCAAGTGATCCCAAGCCAGTATGGACCAGCTGATTGATGTATATGGGACCAATATGCACCTTCCATCTACCTGAAGCAAAGGCCAAAGCAGCATGTTTGTTTTCCTTATTTACCAGGATCCTCCTTTCCAGTGACATGAGTCACCACCCATGGCAATATGTGGGTGGTTTTTTCATAAATCGATAGAGACAGGTTGATATCGGCTTATGGAGAATTATTCTCACCTCTGAAGACAAAAACCACAATGATGGTAAAAAAAAAAAAAAAAAAGAAAGAGCAGAGAACAGAAAGGAGAGGAAAAAGAGAAAGATCGCTCAGATGCCCTGGGTTGTGAAGCCCATGAATACCTAAAGAAGGTATCCGCCTGGAAGTAATTAGAGTTCAAAAAATAATTTTTTTTGAAATGGTAAATATATATATATATATATATATAGATAGATAGATAGATAGATAGATATATTTAAACAGATAGCGCAGACATTTTTTGCCGAATGAGGCATGTTTATGATAAACACTATTTAGGCTGTAGAGCTATGAACAACTGATGCAAGAGTTTCAGACAAGGCAGACAGACAGTTAAGGATGCTGCAAGACCAGGCCAGTTTCCACGCTGCCATCATCGATACATCAGTCGCTACTGTTGATAAGATGATACAGTCCAGACCTGTTGCCTTGTGATTTTCACATCTTCAGGCCACTTAAGAGAAGGCTCTCTGAGGACAACAGTTTACTTCAGACAATGAAGTGAAGGATAGGATATGAACATTCTTCCGAGATCAGCCCCAAGAGTTATTACATCTGGTAACACAATGGAACAAACGCCTCAACAAATACAGTGATTATTTTTAGAGTTGTAATAAAATACTTACTTCTACACTCTGTGTCCACTTTTCATTTGGGCACTCCTTATGAAAAGAACTTTTGACTAAGAAAACAGTATTTAAGGTATTTTAACATATTTTAAATTACAGTCTTCCCATGAAAATATATAAAGCAACAGTGAAGGTCTTAAATTCTTTTTATGCACATCTGAATTAATTTTATAAATGATTATGTGTCTTGGGCTACATGCTGAGTATGGCTGCAGTAGAGGGAGACTGGTCAAGGACAGGTGTTCTTTTTAAATGGAATAGAAGTTTTTGATTAATATATGGTTCAGACTTATACAATATCCAGGGTTACATTCTTATGAGCCCAAAACTATAATCAAATGTATAATCACAGAATTTATGCCATCAAATAAAATAAGACAAAGATTGCTATTTAAAAAAGTGGTGAGACTTGGAAGCTATGCAAGTAATTCATAAAATCATCTCAACATGCATGGCATATCTTTCAAACAGAAGTGATTAATATAGGGTCATCGAAAAAGCTTTCACACAACTACAATACTTTCACAGAACTTCACTTCTATGCATCATCTGAAGGAAATGGCTGCAAAACAGTTACATCTAACAAATTTCAGAGAATTACTGAGTATGTTGAAAAAAAAAATTGCATTTCCTCAATTACTTTTGGAGTCATGATTTTTTAAAAAATGTATCCTACCTTTTTTACGAACCTGGAATAATGGATACAGTAAGTAGAAAAAAATAACACATTCTTCAAAAATGTCTTTATTATTTCTAATTACAAAATAAATAACCTAAAAAAATATATCAAGATACTAGGGGATTTAAATTTCCAGTAATGTGAGCAATAAATGATACAAAATATGGAAGTCCTTCAAATGTATGTGAACTGTAAAAGAAAAATAAGAAGAATTGCAATACAAATATTAAACTGATCAAAAATTTTAAGGAAAAAAACCCTGAAATAAATATAATGAAGAAATAATAAAGCCTAATGGCTATTTATTTAGAATTTTACAATAAGGAGAAATTTAAAAGCAGAATAGTATTAACTTTAAAGTTTTCAGTTAGAAATGTCTGAGAAACACTGATATGGAAGTTTTGGTTTAGTGTTATTTTCTTCTTTAAAAATAATTTTATAGAAGATGAAATATATTTTTAAAGAGCAATGGTTAATGAGGGCTTGGCATTTCGGCAACTGCCAAAAGCTAGGTAGAAGAATGATGTTAAATTGGTTGCAGCACTATTTGCCCCCATATTTGAATTTTAAAATTTGTTTAGGACAACATTAAATGAAACTTGCAAATGTTAAAATATGTAAGTCTTGATAATATAACTTCATACTACATAAATGATACATTTTTTTTCTATTTTTAAATAGTTTCTACAAAAAGAAAAAAATTCCGGTTTGCCATCAGATATCATATTGAATATCTTCCCAATTTTCTAGTAGTGAGTCATATGTCAAAAATTATATTAATTTTTTTTTCATTTGACTATGTAAAACAAAATAATAACTCAGTGTAACAAATATGAATTACATTATTACAGAAATAAATTTTAAACGATGAAATGATTGATTAATATATCTACTTGCAAGAGCAGTGCACAATTCAAATTACCTGAAAGACAACAAACCTGCATTAGAAATCAGTTTTAATCCAAAATAAACTAATGAACTGAAGAATAGCAATGACCTTCAAATAGCTTCAATGCTGTATTTCAGAACAACTTAAGAAATACCATGTTTTTCATAAAAATTATGCACATGTGCTTGCTGAACAGAAACTACACAGAGTATGAAAAATGATTAATTTCACTTTGAAACAATTTTTTGGTCTCCCAAGAAACATACAATATTGTCTTTGAGTATTAGACTAGGGAATAAATTAACAATATTTATTAATTTGGAATGGAAAGCATAGACTATATTAGATGGTAGATGGAACACTGAGTAAATATTTATTTCTCAAGATGTATAAATCAACTTACGGTGCATGTAAGCATTTCTTTACAAAGTGTAACTATAATTGAAATATCATTAAAATAAAATGTATTTGCTTTCCAATATGAAATAATTCATATTTCATCTTTTTTCAAAAATGAAAAAAAAAAATGATGAAAGGGAAGAGTTAAATAGCAGAAAGTGAATGCTAAGATGTCTCTGAGTGCAACAGGTTAAAATTAAATAAAGCATATTCTTAAAAATTGCAAATGTTAAATTTTTTTACCAATTTCATGCTCTGCTACAATTTCTGCAAAACCCAATTACTAATCTTGAGAATCTTCACCAAGGACTGCAAATACTGAACCACAACCTACTTTCAAATATTTTCTGTCATCGCTTTCTCATATTAAACATAAAACTTCTGGTAAGTTTAAAGTTTTGAAAAAAAAAAAAAAGTTTTTTTCCAGATTTTTTTTTTCTGAAAAAATGGAAATTTTAAGAAAAAACGATTCTGCATAAAAATGTTCTTTTTTTTACTGTTATATTCTGTTGGAAAATGTAAAATAATAAACATATTTAAAATTTACACATTACAGGAATTACAAAATATTTTTATAAATAATTTTTACACTTGAAAATTTAGTCTTCCAGTCTTATAATTTCCACAGTAGCTTTTTGCAGTTAACATTATGGCTTATAACATATCATTCAATTAATAATAAAAAAAAACCACCTCAGTTTTATTTTTCATTAAAAAATGTCATTAAAATTAACTTTGAAGAATAAAAAAAAACTTTATAAGTTCTACCTAATATCATTACAAGTAAAACTATATAAATGACAGCTTAACAAATGATTCTGTCATTACAATGAATTTAATAACTTTTAAATTCTCCATTTTTTAAAATTTGGTATTTCTTTTACAATGTTCTAAATTTTTTATAAATGCAATACAGTTTTATTTCCCTCCCAAAAATATTTTAAAACAATTTTGAGGTTTATGCTTAAAATTTTAGTTTTGGTTTAAGTTTAGAGTCCAAACCTAAACCAAAATTAAGATGCACTTTTCTACACATTTAAGCATAGATTTACTTTAGTAATTTAAAATCTACCTTTATTTTATGAAACAAAAAGTAGGGAATTTTTTAAAATAAGAAATAAAGGCTTAAAACTAAAAAGCATTTTCATGCAGATAAAAGAAATGAATTACATGAATGACCATGTGACACAAATAGGATATAACTTTCTTACAGATTATATCTTCCAAGTTCATGTTAAAAAATTATATAAGGAAAGACGTGAACATTTTTTATTTTCAGGCTATTGAACATGATTAAAAAATAGAGGAAAGAGCACCAGAATGAACTATCATAAAATTTTGAATATAGTATTTAAAAAATAAAATTTCAATTCTTTTGAGGGAAAAATACCCCTTTGAAATCCTCCAACCCTCCTAAAAAGCACCCCTTTTTCAAAAAAAAATTTAATTAAATTGAAAACAAGTTTAATAATTATAAATAAGAAATTGTTTCAAAAGTAGTAATTTTTTTTTCAAGGGACAATATAAAATATTTTTAAAATTTATTCATTAAAATATCATATCTATTTTGTATTGTATCTGCATTAGACATGTACAAAAAATATAGTTTAAAAAGGCTACAAAAATAAATAATCAGCAAATTTGCAATACATAATTTTACTTTTAAAACAAGCTCATTGGAAGTTAAAGATTTTATCAAAATAACTAGATAAACATCTGGAAAATTATTTAATCTGGCAATTAATAATGGAATTGTACTGGACTAAAGAAATGGATACACAACTATAATTTTAGAGGAAAATAATTAATGGCTACCTTCATCAGGTGCAGCAAAACACATGTACACCACAATGGTAATGTTAAAGACAGATTTTTTTTTATATAGCTTTTATCCTCCAGTTCACTTACCTTAACATAAATATTTGAGGAAAGCAGGTATTAAGCTGAAGCTCATTTAAGATATTTTGCAAGTGTAACAAAGTTTTCAAACACTGGCTGTCTGCAACAGCATCAATTTTTGTAAGAACAATCTGTAAAAAAATCAACAATATTTATTATTTCAAACATAATTATGAATATAAATCTTAGTTAGACATTGTTATTATCAAGGATACAAATTATTACAGTAACAATCAAACATTTCAAAAGCACTCAACATGATTATACATACAAATAAGAAATGCACATTAAACACTTCATTATCTACATAGGCATTTTTCTTCTATTGAGTGATTTTATTAGCAAGCAGTAAAGTAGAAAAATAATTGCTATCACTGCAAATTCCAAGAAATCTTTCACTTTGAAGTATCACATTTGCCAAAGAAGGAAAGTATATTAAGTAGAAACATATTAAAACATGATAACAAAATGCACATGAAGATATAAAAAAAGTTACTTGTCAACAAACCTTTTTTTTTTTACTCTTACCTTTCTTCCAAAAAAGAACATAAAATAGAAAATACACGATGAGACAAAAACTTAAATATAACCACATTACTTCTTTTAAAATACAAAAGAAAATGCAATCTTCAATGCTTCTTCATGCAATCTTCTCTTAAATCTTAGAGGCTATTACATCAAGAAATGTGGACAGTAAGGTTAATACAACAAACACTCTTTTGTACTTAGCAGCTTGGTAATGACAGATAACATATGTATAATATTTTAATGGTCAAAAGAAGTTATTTGCTAATAATTTTCAGAATGGAGATTCCAAAATTATTTTTCACATAAAAATGTTATATATATATTTTTTAAAGAACAAAAGAAAAAAGAGCTTACAGCAAAAGGCACTTTTATATCTTCGAGCATTTGTATTGATGCATCATCCCAATCAAGAAAGCCATCTTTAGTGTCAATCAATAGAAATGTTTTTACAAGGCTGAAAAAATAAATTAGGAAAAAAAAAAACTTAAAAAGAAACAGAAAACTATAAAATATACTAATCTAAAATAAATTGAAAATGAGGATTTAAAAAAAACAAACCTAATTCACAGTATTTACATAAAATCATCATCTTTCAAATAAATTAATAAAGAAACTTTTATGCAAGTGTATACTGCTAATGATACATGATTTAGAACATAAAAAAAGGTTTAAGATCATTATCAGCATATATAGAACAACAACCACATGATTTCATAAAAGAAATAATATATATTTTTTTAATACCAGCTTTTTGAGATTGATAAAAACAGAAGCCATCTTAAAAATTAATTTGTTTGTATCCATTAAGTTAAAACTTGTTTTAGCTGTATTGCATGACTTTATCAACGGTAGTTTTATCATACTATTGCCAACTTAACACATCAATGTGTTTAACTTTATAGTAGGGATTTTAATGATTGGCCAAAAAGAGAATAAAAGTGTTATGTAAACTTTAAATTTATCTGAGATTATATGTATGTGTAATTATATGATATATTCTGTTTGCATGTAAAAATAAAAATAGGAGGAAAATAGTTAGTAACCAGTGGCGAGTATACACAATCTCTTTTGTTGCGACTATTTAAAAAGGTAACACATGACAAGTGGCAACCGCTAACTTTTATCTTTATTTGCATTATATGTATATATCTATTTATTTTTCTTTTTTGCAGTTATTTAGCTCTCTCACACCCACCCACATATTATCTTGTGTATAATACATGCATATTTCTATTTATTTCTATCTTTGAATTTAATCGTTTCCATCTCTTTTTCTCTCAAACCCACATGCATAAAACTGCTGAAGGTATAATTTTGATAAAATGTATATGAAATACATTGATTTTTGTACTATAATTTCTGGCATGCAATCTGCAGATCAAACATGTTTTGTACCAGAAATTTTTCTTAATATATGAAATCATATATACATATACATATATAATTACACTGGATTAAGTTATATTTTATTAAATAAAATTTCTGGTTATAGACAGTTATTTGATCCAAAAATTATGGTAGTATATTTAATGATTCAACTTGCAAAACATTTTTTTGGTCATCGAGAAAGAGAAAACTTTATTGCAGAAAATACATTCTAAATGAGTCTATTTATGTGTTATATTTATGCTGGAATATATGTTTTATATTTTAGTACTATACATTTATAAAATCTGAAAGTTTACTATTATTTTTTTCACACTATAACAGAAAACACTGCCTGGAAAGGTAAGGAATTAAATATTTTCAAGTTGCAACCGATTAATGAAAAAAAGTTTTAAAAATCGAATTTTTGCTACCAGCTTATTAAAAAGAGATTGTTAAAATATAAGTATTTGCAAGTGTTCTTTGATTGTAACAAGAAATGTCTTTAATATAATTTTAGTCATAAATGCCATGACCATACTAAAAGGAAGGTTGAAACTAAAACACTTATAAGCAAAATTAAATGGCTGTTATTCCTTTAAAAAAATAATTTTCAATTTAGAACCTTTTAAAGAAAAGTGCAGAGAATATTTAATAAAGCATAGTGACTTTTATTCAAAACTTTTCTGATGGCATAAGCCAGATTACTACACAAATTTGTCAAGTTTTAATCCTTTGAGCATCTGAAGGCTTTCCAGAATTTTCCTAAAAATGCTTATAAAACCAAGGTTTTTTTTTTCAGTTTGGTGTTAACATACATTTCACATCCCATCTTACATATTTCTTAAAACACAATAATGTTAAAAATATTTTTTATACAGCCAATTTAAATTGATTTTGGGAAACAGAAACAGTGATGGAACACCAGGATCATCATTTTGGAGCAGCAAAACACCATTTTGGAGCAGCAAACCGCTCATTTTGGAGCAGCAAATGACTCATTTTGGAGCAGCAAATGACTCATTTTGGAGCAGCAAATGACTCATTTCGGAGCAGCAAATCGCTCATTTCGGAGCAGCAAAACGGTTTTTTAGCAGAAAATAACTATTATGGAGCTGCAAAATCCCTCTCTTTTAAGCATGAAAAAGCTTTTTAGAGAAAACGTACACACACACACCAAAAAAAAAAAAAAAAAAAAAAACTATGTTACAGCTATCACAAAACTTTTTTCTATATCAATCAAATCATTTGTAACCAAAATTAAATGACAATCTACTCGTTCTTGAGATAGAGCTATCGCGGAAATTCTGAAAAACAGAGAATAGCAGCACCACCTGTTGGTCAGTATACATCCAAATCTAATAAGAATATATTTATGTCAAGGTTTAACATAATATGAAGTTTGATGAAATTCCGTGCATTAATTCTTGAGATATAGCTATTTCAGAAATCGTGATAAATGAAGTGCAATAGCGCCACCTGTTGGGCGATTTACACCACAATCTAACTGGCATCTGATTCAGGGGTAATTCTGAGTAAAAAAAAAATCTGAAATTCACAACAAATTTTCTGAAAGGTTACAACAAGGGAGACGGGGAATCCACTCCCGGCACAATGATTTTTTTCCGCACCCCACTGACAAAATTTGCGGTTTTTCCTCGATCCTTTGACGAAATTTGCCGTTTTTCCGCGATCCTTTGACGAAATTTGCCGTTTTCCCGCGTTCCTTTGACGAAATTTGGCGTTTTTTTCACGATCCTTTGACGAAATTTGGCGTTTTTTCGCGATCTTTTAACAAAATTTGTCGTTTTATCGCGATCCTTTGACAAAACTTGCCGTTTTTTCGCGATCCTTTGACGAAATTTGCCGGTTTTTTTTCACGATCCTTTGACAAAATTTGTCGTTTTATCGCGATCCTTCGATGAAATCTGCCGATTTTCCGCGATCTTTTGACGAAATTAGCGGTTTTTTCGTTATCCTGTGACGAAATTTGCCGTTTTTTCACGATCTTTTGACGAAATTTGGCGTTTTTTTTCACGATCCTTTGACGAAATTTGCCGTTTTTTCGTGATCTTTTGACGAAATTTGCCGTTTTTTCGCGATCTTTTAACAAAATTTGCCGCTTTATCGCGATCATTTCACAAAATTTGGTGTTTTTTCGCGATCCTTTGACGAAATTTGGCGTTTTTTGGCGGTCCTTTGACAAAATTTGCCGTTTTTTCGCGATCCTTTGACGAAATGTGTCGTTTTTTCGCGATCTTCTAATGAAATTTGCGGGTTTTCCGCAATCCTTTGACGAATAGCGGTTTTTTCGTTATCCTGTGACGAAATTTGCCGTTTTTTCACGATCCTTTGACGAAATTTGCCGTTTTTTCACGATCTTTTGACGAAATTTGTCGTTTAAATTTCGATCCTTCGATGAAATTTGCCGTTTTTTCGCGATCCTTTGACGAAATTTGCCGTTTTTTCACGATCTTTTGATGAAATTTGCCGTTTTTTCGCGATCTTTTAACAAAATTTGTCGTTTTATCGCGATCCTTCGATGAAATTTGCCGTTTTTTCGCGATCCTTTGACGAAATTTGCCGTTTTTTCACGATCTTTTGATGAAATTTGCCGTTTTTTCGCGATCTTTTAACAAAATTTGTCGTTTTATCGCGATCCTTCGATGAAATTTGCCGTTTTTTCGCGATCCTTTGACGAAATTTGCCGTTTTTTCGCGATCCTTTGACAAAATTTGCCGTTTTTTCGCGATCCTTTGACAAAATTTGCCGTTTTTTCGCGATCCTTTGACGAAATTTGCCGTTTTTTTCACGATCCTTTGACGAAATTTGACGTTTTTTCGCGATCTTTTAACAAAATTTGTCGTTTTATCGCGATCCTTTGACAAAATTTGCCGTTTTTTCGCGATCCTTTGACGAAATTTGCAGTTTTTTTTCACGATCCTTTGACGAAATTTGGCGTTTTTTCGCGATCTTTTAACAAAATTTGTCGTTTTATCGCGATCCTTCGATGAAATCTGCCGATTTTTCGCGATCCTTTGACGAAATTTGCCATTTTTTCGCGATCCTTTGACGAAATTTGCCGTTTTTCCACGATCCTTTGACGAAATTTGCCGTTTTTCCACGATCCTTTAACGAAATTTGCCGTTTTTCCACGATCTTTTGACGAAATTAGCGGTTTTTTCGTTATCCTGTGACGAAATTTGCCGTTTTTTCACGATCTTTTGACGAAATTTGGCGTTTTTTTTCACGATCCTTTGACGAAATTTGCCGTTTTTTCGTGATCTTTTGACGAAATTTGCCGTTTTTTCGCGATCTTTTAACAAAATTTGCCGCTTTATCGCGATCATTTCACAAAATTTGGTGTTTTTTCGCGATCCTTTGACGAAATTTGGCGTTTTTTGGCGGTCCTTTGACAAAATTTGCCGTTTTTTCGCGATCCTTTGACGAAATGTGTCGTTTTTTCGCGATCTTCTAATGAAATTTGCGGGTTTTCCGCAATCCTTTGACGAATAGCGGTTTTTTCGTTATCCTGTGACGAAATTTGCCGTTTTTTCACGATCCTTTGACGAAATTTGCCGTTTTTTCACGATCTTTTGACGAAATTTGTCGTTTAAATTTCGATCCTTCGATGAAATTTGCCGTTTTTTCGCGATCCTTTGACGAAATTTGCCGTTTTTTCACGATCTTTTGATGAAATTTGCCGTTTTTTCGCGATCTTTTAACAAAATTTGTCGTTTTATCGCGATCCTTCGATGAAATTTGCCGTTTTTTCGCGATCCTTTGACGAAATTTGCCGTTTTCCCGCGTTCCTTTGACGAAATTTGGCGTTTTTTTCACGATCCTTTGACGAAATTTGGCGTTTTTTCGCGATCTTTTAACAAAATTTGTCGTTTTATCGCGATCCTTTGACAAAACTTGCCGTTTTTTCGCGATCCTTTGACGAAATTTGCCGGTTTTTTTCACGATCCTTTGACAAAATTTGTCGTTTTATCGCGATCCTTCGATGAAATCTGCCGATTTTCCGCGATCTTTTGACGAAATTAGCGGTTTTTTCGTTATCCTGTGACGAAATTTGCCGTTTTTTCACGATCTTTTGACGAAATTTGGCGTTTTTTTTCACGATCCTTTGACGAAATTTGCCGTTTTTTCGTGATCTTTTGACGAAATTTGCCGTTTTTTCGCGATCTTTTAACAAAATTTGTCGTTTTATCGCGATCCTTCGATGAAATCTGCCGATTTTTCGCGATCCTTTGACGAAATTTGCCATTTTTTCGCGATCCTTTGACGAAATTTGCCGTTTTTCCACGATCCTTTGACGAAATTTGCCGTTTTTCCACGATCCTTTAACGAAATTTGCCGTTTTTCCACGATCTTTTGACGAAATTAGCGGTTTTTTCGTTATCCTGTGACGAAATTTGCCGTTTTTTCACGATCTTTTGACGAAATTTGGCGTTTTTTTTCACGATCCTTTGACGAAATTTGCCGTTTTTTCGTGATCTTTTGACGAAATTTGCCGTTTTTTCGCGATCTTTTAACAAAATTTGCCGCTTTATCGCGATCATTTCACAAAATTTGGTGTTTTTTCGCGATCCTTTGACGAAATTTGGCGTTTTTTGGCGGTCCTTTGACAAAATTTGCCGTTTTTTCGCGATCCTTTGACGAAATGTGTCGTTTTTTCGCGATCTTCTAATGAAATTTGCGGGTTTTCCGCAATCCTTTGACGAATAGCGGTTTTTTCGTTATCCTGTGACGAAATTTGCCGTTTTTTCACGATCCTTTGACGAAATTTGCCGTTTTTTCACGATCTTTTGACGAAATTTGTCGTTTAAATTTCGATCCTTCGATGAAATTTGCCGTTTTTTCGCGATCCTTTGACGAAATTTGCCGTTTTTTCACGATCTTTTGATGAAATTTGCCGTTTTTTCGCGATCTTTTAACAAAATTTGTCGTTTTATCGCGATCCTTCGATGAAATTTGCCGTTTTTTCGCGATCCTTTGACGAAATTTGCCGTTTTTTCACGATCTTTTGATGAAATTTGCCGTTTTTTCGCGATCTTTTAACAAAATTTGTCGTTTTATCGCGATCCTTCGATGAAATTTGCCGTTTTTTCGCGATCCTTTGACGAAATTTGCCGTTTTTTCGCGATCCTTTGACAAAATTTGCCGTTTTTTCGCGATCCTTTGACAAAATTTGCCGTTTTTTCGCGATCCTTTGACGAAATTTGCCGTTTTTTTCACGATCCTTTGACGAAATTTGACGTTTTTTCGCGATCTTTTAACAAAATTTGTCGTTTTATCGCGATCCTTTGACAAAATTTGCCGTTTTTTCGCGATCCTTTGACGAAATTTGCAGTTTTTTTTCACGATCCTTTGACGAAATTTGGCGTTTTTTCGCGATCTTTTAACAAAATTTGTCGTTTTATCGCGATCCTTCGATGAAATCTGCCGATTTTTCGCGATCCTTTGACGAAATTTGCCATTTTTTCGCGATCCTTTGACGAAATTTGCCGTTTTTCCACGATCCTTTGACGAAATTTGCCGTTTTTCCACGATCCTTTAACGAAATTTGCCGTTTTTCCACGATCTTTTGACGAAATTTGCCGTTTTCCGCCATCCTTTGACGAAATTTGCCGGTTTTTTGCGATTTTTTTGACGAAATCTGTCCTTTTTCCGCCATCCTTTGACAAATTGGCGATTTGTTTTCGAACGATTGACGAAATTGATTTTTTTTCGGCGACCATTTGTCGAAAAACGCGATGTATTTTATGTCCGAATTTTCGGATTTATGACCTTTTTTTTTTAATTTTAGGAAATGACTGCCTTAATTTTTCGGAACGGAATCACCCGACTGATTATGTCAAGGTCTAACAAAATATGAAGTTTAACGAAGTTCTGTGCATTAGTTCTTGATATAGTTATTGTGAAATCATGCAAAAGTAGAATAGCAGCACCACCTGTTGGGCTATTTATATCGAAACGTAATCAGCATCTATTTATGTCACGGTCTAACAGAATCTGAAGTTTGATGAAATTCTGGGTATTAGTTCTTGAGATACAGCTATCGTGAAAATCATGAAAAAAGTAGTATAGCAGTGCCACCTGTTGGGATAGCTACACCAAAATATAATCAGCATCTATTTATGTCAAGGTCTAACTGAATCTGAAGTTTGGTGAAAATAAGTGGATTAGTTCTTGAGATAGAGATTGCGGAAGTCGCGAGAAATGCAGGATAGCAGCGCCACCTGTTGAGCGATTTACACCAAAAGCTAATCAGCACGTACTCCCGTCACTTTTTTTTTGCGTTCCTTTGACGAAATTTGCAGTTTTTTCCGAGATCTGTTGATAAAATTTGCGTTTTTTCGCTATTTTTTGACGAAATTTGCCGTTTTTCGCGATGTGTTAACAAAATTTGCCGTTTTTACATGATTCTCTGACGAAAGACACGTTTTTCCCGCGATCTGTTGACAAAATTTGTTGTTTTTTCGCGATCTTTTGACGAAATTTGCCATTTTTCGCAATGTTTTTGAAGAAATTTGCCGTTTTTCGCAATGTTTTTGACGAAATTTGCCTTTTTTCGCGATGTTCTGACAAAAGTCACGTTTTTCCCGTGATCTGTTGACAAAATTTGTCATTTTTTCGCGATCTTTGGGCGAAATTTGCCGTTTTTCGCAATGTTTATGACGAAATTTGCCGTTTTTCGCAATCTTTGACTAAATTTGCCGTTTTTTCGCGATCTTTTGACGAAATTTGCCGTTTTTAGCAATGTTTTTGACGAAATTTGCCGGTTTTTTTCGATTTTCTGATGAAAGTAACGTTTTTCCCGCGATCCGTTGATAAAATTTGCTGTTTTTTCGCGATCTTTTGACGAAATTTGCCGCTTTTCGCAATGTTTTTGACGAAATTGGCCGTTTTTTTGCGATTTTCTGACGAAAGTCATGTCTTTCCTTTCTTCGATCATGCCGCGATCCTTTGACAAAATTGCCGACTTTTCTTCGAACGAATGACGAGATTGATTTTTTTCGGCGATCATTTGCCGAAATACCAAAATACATTTTATGTCCGAATTTTCGGATTTATGACCGATATATATATATATATATTTTCGGAAACCATTGCCTTAATTTTTCGGAAAATTCGGACCAGAATCACCCCTGTAGCAGACTGTGATTGGCGTCTCGCGAGCCGAGCTTCCTAGCTGCTAAGCTCTAGTCATATATAGTTGGTTCCTTTGCAGTAAACTCAATCCAATCAGAGGATCGACTGATCGGCGCGCGCGAGCACGTTTCGAATCGTAACAGGCACTTTAAAGAGGGGATTTCGTACCGCGAAGAATGACGAAATTTTTCTTATGGCAAAATGTTGCTAGAAGAAAATTATCGAATTGGCGCAGTTGGGCGCAATTTTGTTGAAAAATGATCGTTTTGGCGCAGAATGGCGCAGCATTATCGTTTTGGCGCAATTGGAGCAATTGGCGCAGCTGTTCCATCACTGCAGAAATATACTCAAAAATAAGTCATAGGGTAAAAGAAGTTCAGAAATACATTGTTGTTTACAGTTTGTAATTGCTGGAAGTGAGTTTTAAGTTTCCTTATGCATTTTTTACCTGAAATAAATTTTAGCTTAATATTTGGTGTGTACAAAAGTGTTTAGATAATATACAGGGCTGTACAAAAGATTTCGAGTGCATTTCCATCAATTGGCGAAAATTACTAAATGTAAATTTTGTAACTGAACTAAATTTTATCATGCTATGTATTGTATATCCAAATCTACAGATCATATACAGGACTGCACAAAATAATGAGACTAGTTTTTACAATGGAAGGTAATTTCTAAAACTGTATTTTTCAATGTGGTATATGTTTTCTAAATTGTTTACTTACATATTTTCTTTTACATTTTTTAACAGGGAATTTTCGTTACAGTTTATTGGATATGTTGGAAAGTGTTTCGTAATCTATGCTTGACGCATGATTTTTCGTTCTTGTTTATAAATCTTCATACATTATCATCACTTTACATGCTTTTTTATCGGATTATTTATTGAAACTGCCACTGATAGTCGGAAGGTTTAAAAAATAAGTATTCATAAAAGAATATGCGATTCTAAGCCTCTGCTTTTAGAATTTGTTTGAAAATTTATAAACATGATATGGTTATGTTTTTATGTATCTTTTTTCCCTTTCTTGATTTTGTAAAACCTCTTTCAGCTATTTTTTTTTAACATTATGAACTATAAATGAATACCTGAGGAAAATAATACGAGGTAAATAAACCAAAGTATTTTCTATAAAATATCTTGTAGAGGCTTGGGATTGGGTACAAAAGAAATAAAACCTTAGACATTTCAGTTATTTTTAAAGACCATTCCAATTAAAATGTATATTTGACAATAACAACTTAAGGTACGAGAAAAAATATTTTGATCTCAGCAATGTCATTCTGTTGCTAAATATGATAAAACTAGTATATAATCCTTGTAAAAAATGACAGATAGTTGATCTGCGCTGCATTTTCATAAAACTTCATACAAACAAACAGCATGAAGATTTTATTATTGAAAGGTATGTATTGTAGAAAAGTACATTTTAAAAATGACAAAATTATTTCTACAAATACAAATGATTTTTTTTTTTTTTTTACTTAATATTAAATTTTTGAAATAGTTCAACGATTGGACAAAACATTCAAATTAAATATTAAAAAATAATCCATGTGCGAAAGTTTTTGTAAAAAAGTGTTATCAATGAGTTTCTAAAGAGCTTGACTTGCAACACAGCTCATTTTTTGACTATATAAGCAAAATTAAATGGAAATTACTCGGTACTATTTATTCCATATATTTTAATTATGTTTCATAATTGTATTGTTTCATAAGAAAAAATTATTTTATTTACAATGGAAATAAAATTTCCAAATTTGTTTGTATTATCTGCCAGTAGATGGCACCAAAATATTTTAAAAGAAGCGTAATATAAAACTGGATCGATCACCGCAAAACCTCCCTACGAAAGCTGTCACCACTATTTTGGAAAAAAGTGTTTACAGAAATGTTGATATAGATGCTTTATATGAAAATATGCTGAACAGAGGTGATTTGAGACAGAAGAAATTATCGTTCAGTTGTCATATGTTTTTTTTAAGTCTAACATGGGTTTTGCTACGCTCGGGTTCGCTATAGAAGTAGGTTTGCATCTCCGAATCCATTCGCTCTGGAATGATTACCTACAATATACTTTCCTACACTTGGATTTGTCGATAGATGACTGCTAAAACAGTTTTGGAAGGTTTTAAACAAAATTAAAATATTTAAAAGCTTTAATATGCTTTTACAAATATTTTAAGAGCAGAATCGGATGTGAAGCTTTCAAAGAGTCATTCATTTGTGATTCATTTGAATTTGTGATGCTGAATGGCAACAGTGTTCGTTTGTTTACATCTGGGATTCCGATGTTTAATCTGGATTTTTAATTAAGAACTTGAAACATTATAATAGGATATGATATACATGTTTTATAGGAAAATATGCTGAACAGACATGATTTCAAGTAGAAAATATTATCATTTAGCTGTCATTTGTTAGCATAGGTTTTTCATTAAGCTTAACATGGTGTTTAACTATAGTCGATTTGCAGACCAGAGTGATCACGCCCGGAACAGTTATCGAAACTTTCTTGCCTTCAGATTTTATTATAAGTAGATAAGTAAAATGGGCAATAAAAATTGATGTAAGCAATCCAATAATGTTAAATATTTTTATGATTAATGAAATAAAAAAAAAACCCATACAATTATAATATAAGCATCTTGTTTTCTATTAAAGAATGAAAACGTTAAAGAAAAAAGAATCTTCAAATACAAATTTGTGCTTTTAAACTGTATATTTTGGAACTGGAAAGACAACACGAAACATTTCAACTTTGGTGATTTAAACTGCTACATTTTGATTTGAAACTTTCTTTTTAACACTTTCCAACATAGTTTTAAAGTGTTTATGAATTTGCTTTATCTGTCTGTGCTCTCACTTGTGTAAATACAATTGGATTGAGATGTAATTGATATATGTTATTAAGATTGATCATAGCATGTTTGGTATTGAAAATAAAGTATGTAGCATTTATGGTTAGATTACAAGAACAATAAAAATATTTCAATAAATTACAGTCAATGGTGAAAAATAGTTTTCAGTGCATTTTAATAATGTTGCACTATTTCAATCAGAATAAAATTTATATGCATGACTGAGGTAGATAACAACATGTTTTCTATAGAATATAAAATAAGTAGCAATTATAATCTGTTTACAGGGACACTCAAAAGTATTGTTACATTAAGGTCGATGGGAAAAAAAAATCATTTTCAGTGCGTTTTAATAATGTTGCACTATTTCAAACAAAAGGATATTTATATGCATCACTGAGGTGGCTGGCAACATGATTTATATGGAGTATAGAGTAAGTAGCATTTATAGTTCGTCAACAGGAACACACAAAAATATTATATTGTATTATTATCAATGGAGAAAATCGTTTACAGTGTATTTTAATGAAATCAATATAAGTTGTTGAGGTGCACTAGAGCATGTTTTCTGTAGATTTATTGAGTACGTAGAATATATTGTTTATTTACAGAGACACTCAGAATATTTCGGTTACAGAACTGACTATGAGCCATAATGGCTGGATTTAAGTTTTAAGCTGTGATAGGCATTTAAAATGTTTATTTTAAAGTATTATGAGGTGTGTATTTTATATACAGGGCTGCACAACATAGAATTTGCACAAATTACCGGCTATGGACAGAAATTCCTGAAAATGAATTTTTACTGTGTTGTGGTTATTTTTTAATTTTTATTATATCACTTTTCATTGTATAAACAATAATGACATTTCTTAACAATATTCCAATAATGTTGGAAAGTGTTTCAAAATCTATGCCGTGGTGCATGAATTTTTTAGAGATTGATCAAAACAGGTTTTTACCACCGAAACAGACTTTCGATGATCTTCCCACTTTTGGACCCGAAACCATCAAAAAAAAAAAAAAGATTAATACATACAAAACTGCATATAATTATTAATTAATTAATAACAAATAATTACTTAATAATAACTAATTTCGTTACTAATTAATTTATTAATTATATGTGTATTGAACCACATTTCTAATAAAAACAAGAACGAAAAATCATGCGTCAAGCATATATTATGTAACATTTACCAACGCTTCCAAAATAATTTTACAAATCATTACCGTTTAATAAGATGAAAGGTAACATCTAAGTAAACAATTTGGAAAATGCATAACATATTTAAAAACATAATTTCAGGAATTTCCAACATATACAATATTCGGAAAATTATCCGAATACTTTTATTCAGCCCTGCATATGATCTATAGATTTGTATATATACTACATAGGATGCTAAATTTTAGTTTAGTTAGGAAACACGTAGCACAGTTTAAAATTCAACTTCTGGAGTTTCTGTCATTAAACGGAAATGTGTTCGCGAACTTTTGTGCTGCCCTGTATATGAAATACAGAATTTATACACACCAAGTAATAGACAAAAAGTGAGTTGAATTTAAAATCGCGTTCAGCAACTTAAAACGCACTTCCAGGAACTATTGTTAACAGACAGTAGAGAATTCTTTTGTGTGTCCCTGTAAATGAACGATGACTGCTATACACACAATATTCTGTAGCAAGCCTCTTGTAATGCACCTTAGTGATATATATAAATTTCAATGTGTTTAAAATAGTGAAACATTATTTAATTAAACCGCAAACGATTTTTCTCCATAGACGTAATGTAACGGAATTCTTTTGACTGTCCCTGTAAAGTAACTAGAAGTGTTATGCACACCCTATTCCATATTAAGCTTCTTGTAATGCACCTTAGTGATATGTATCAATTAAAATGCGTTTGGAATTGTGTAACATCATTAAAATAAACCGCAAATGATTTTTCCCCATAGACCATAATGTAACGGAATTCTTTTGAGTGTCCTTGTAAAAAAACTATAAGTGATATAAATAAACACTTCAGTTAAAATAGGGAACATGCTATAGATAATGACAACATATAAAAATTGCATTGCAATCCGAGCATATTTACAGGAGTTAGAGCACGGACAGACGGCCAGACAAACCGAAGTCATAAACACTTTTCAACTAGGTTGGAAAGTGTTAAAAACATATACATGTGTGTGTATAAGTTTCCATTATATTATCAAAGTGTGACATGTTTAACATTATTTTGTACTTTAGCTAAATTTAAATATATATATAAGGATAAAAATGGAACAGTTGTCAATTTTCTTTTACGATGTGCACACTCATCGCCTTCCCCCCCCCCAAAAAAAAAAGCTTTGCCACTCCCTGCCTCCCTAAGAACGTATTAAAATGGCACCCCTGTTTGAAAATTTTATCTCCAGTGCCAAGTTCACTCTCTGTGCCTCTTTCCAAAACTATTTATTTTCATATAAAATAAAATGTAATTAATTTATCATAAGACAGAAATAGTTTCCAATTATACAAATTTCATAAAATAAAAAAATATTTTAAGTATACATAGCTCGATATTTTTTTTGTAATAAATTTCATAAATCTTCATATGTTTTAACAACATCTTTCTCATAAAGCATTCGAAACAATCTGAAGTTTCAAAGTAAAAAATTTCCATTACTGTTAAGTTTGCAGCTTTTAAAGATCATGTGATAAGTGTCTTTTAAGTTTAGTCATATATGCATTGCTTGTTTTATAATTTACACTCGCATCATGAATCAGTCATGATGCATAATGATAAACAGTGTCTCATTTGAGCCTATAAAACTCATATCAATGAGTAAAGTTGAAAATTTCCGAAAGAAGGAACAAGATTTTGAAATATAGATAGTTTTGGTCAGGCCAAAATTTTGGCAGCAGTTTCTACGAAAATAAATATTCGGCGAAAGTCTGATTTTGCGCTGAAACCAAAATCGAAATTTCGGTCGATCTCTAGACTTTTTGTTCTTGTGTTTTTCATATTCTTGATAAATTTGTAGTGCATTTTGTTTCAGTTTGTTTAGATATGAGAAGTAGACATAAGATTTTATTTCCTGCAGTTATGGTTGTTTGTTTGGTGTTAATTAAGGCTGATTATCTGCAAAAAAGATATGCCGAAGGGGGAGGAGATTTTCTTCTGCAGGGGTATTTCTAAGGGAATCTAACCCATATTTATGCAAGGTTTGAAGAAAACCATAGAAAATTGAACTACGACTAGGTCGACAAGCATGACATGGGTTCAAACATCTACCAGCTTTCGGAACAAAACGTAATTTCTTGTGCAATGATATTAGACTTTGCTGTTTTTAATTTCATGATCTTTGCAGCATATTGTCATATATATCACCCACTTTTTATTTCCAGTAATAATCAAAGGGTAACACAAAAGTACAGCAAATAAAACTAACTAACAAATTACAAAATTTGAGATAAAAAAACTGTTATGTTTGCTTCCTCTAAAACAGTTGATTTGTTAAAACTGAACCATCAGTTAACTTATGTGCAACATTTTTTATCTGAAAGATTTTATTTTACTGGGCTTATGTGCAAAGAGTCTTCATTATTAGAATTCATATCTAAAATTTATCTTTGATTATTATGACATATATTGAGTAAAAAAATAAACCTTCCACTTTAAAAGTTTTCGGATGCAGTTTAACAATTTTACATGAAAATAAGAAAATGTTTTGAAATGTCTGCTTCCATGTCTTACATCCAAGCCCCTCAATTTTGTTTCAAAATGTGTCCTTTTTATATTGTTTCAGAAGCATATTGTACACTCAATATCAATCAATGTAGTTTTTTTCAACAGATTGTGTGTTGTTCAATCATCCAACTGAAAAACATGTCCAGTTTTATCAAATGCTTGTGATTTGAACTTATAAATATTTTCATAAAAAGCTAAAGATTTTAAATTTTAGGTTATGTTCAACTTTTCTAGTATTTATCATCTTTATTTGCTGTAGTATGTTGATTTTCAATTTTAAGCTTTGCAAATCACCACCAATCTTTTAATTCACTTAAAACATTATCTTTATAGATTACACAAATGCTTCTAAAATTTTCAGAAACATTATTCTTATTTCTTAAAAAAAATAATTTGAAAATTCAGCTTTTCAACATCCACATGAAACACCCTGCAAATTAAATCTAACTGCATCGATTTCAATAAATGGTAAATAAAATATTTTTGTAGACTTTTTACTTTATCAGTCAACTCAAAATGGATATTTTCAAATGATAAAAGTAGCCATATGCAACTGAAATTTGCATCTGCAAAACAAAGCACGAAACTTTCCAGGCAGCTCAATAATTCTAGTATAATAAACAGACTTCAGGAATACTTGAATTAAAATAATAAAAATATTTTTTGCTATGCCATATTCTAATTTATTATTATTTAGATTTTGAACTTACTTTTTCCGACTTTTGAGGTAACACACAACAGAAGTTTCAAACCATTTTGGTGCTCTAAATCCATAACCTGGCATGTCAACAAGACACATGTTCGTTCCAACATTGTAAAACTTTAATGATCTTGTGTGACCCTAAATGTAAATAATGTAATTCCATAATGAATTGATGTCACAATCAAATGAATAAAATGAGAAAATACATTAAGGGTTATTTTATAGTTATATTTTTGTATAGAATTACTTTAAGCTCTAGATCAGAGATTGCCAACCCATGGACTGTGGCCCATGAATAGAAACTATCTGTCAGTGATCCTCTTAAGCAATATTATACCAATCTGGCCTGCAGGCCTTTATTTTTTTTTTATGAAAGAGGTGTTTAATTAACAAAAGTAATAACATTAAACAATTTTCAAACAAATTTAACACAAATTAATATTAAGCAGTTAGATTTAAATCTTAGTTTCAATCATATATAATTCCTAACCATTATTTCTGATATCAGCATAATTTCTTTTAATTAATAAAATGGTGTGAAATAGTATTAAAATCTAAGATGAGTATAATTTGCAATGTTTTTAAAGAGCTTATTAAATAAATGCAAGAAGCTTTAAAATTTTTCTTAAGCTTATAAACAAAGTAAAAGTTAAAGCTTGTATATCGTAAGTTTTTATCAGGCATAAAAAGAAATTTAGTTAAATGATATGTATATTTCTGATGCCAACATCCTTTTTCTATGCACATACAAAATGCACAATGAGGAATGTGGTATCATAAGAAAGGTTTTTGAACAGGCTTTTGACATATTACACTCATATTTTGTTAAAACACATTGTTTGATTAAAAAGTGGAGTTAGTTAAATATTAATGAAAAAATGTATCAGCAAATTTCATAGATTGCAGTGCAAAAGCTTTGCACAGGCCCACTAATCTTATTTTTGTAAAAAAATAAAAAAATAAAAAAATAAATAAATAAAAAAAATCAAATCATCCATTGTACTGACAGGGACAAAAGTGGCTGAAAAAAAAAATCAAGCTATACAATGATTACAAATTTTTGTAATTTAATCTTATTTTAACAAATATTTACACAACAGAAATGTCCTACTCACAAATTGGCTAATAACTATCATAACTTTTATCTCATTTTGAGACAAAAAAGTTTTTTCTTCCTTAATAGAATTTTTTTTTCCTTCATGCTAAATATTTCTGTACCAATAACACATATATCCAACTACATTCATTGTACGGAAACTATCCAAAAATACTTATATACAAATAGGCCAAAATATTCTGTCCAAAAGAGCTTTATATAAATTACCTTTCTTTTTAACACCTTTATGATGAACATCATGTAAACATGACGCATAAAGTGCTCAGAATTTTTGATTATTCCTACCAGTAATTTTTAATCGTAAATTTGGTCTTATTCAATCAGAGTGTTTCTGTGATTAAGCTAAAAAGAAATTTTTATTTTGAAAAACCAGTGATACAAAATTAAAAATTCTGTAAAAGATGCTTGTCGCGAAAGGGTTAAAGTCTATTTTTCATGATATCAATAAAATTTTGAAATTCATTTACCTGGTGCCAGTTCTGGATGCTTCTTTTTTACTACTTAATGTGTTGTGATAGTTAGATAACTAATACAATTCTTCATAATTTTAATTAATAATAATATAAATAAAATTTAAACCATCACTTATATACAAAAAATACAAATTTCTTATACAGGAAAATATTTTTGACACCATTTGCATGCTTAAACCAACAATGACATGTAAATAAATTTATTAATTTATGAAAAATATTTGTATGTAAAAATTCTTATTTATTTTTAGAATTCTCTGCATAAACATGATCACTTTTTACAAATACAAGAAGATTTGAACTAAAGTTCAGGGCTTTATGTTGGCATGATATGGGCAGTATAATGCAGTCTACATATAGGCTGCGGTACTATTTTCTGACATCATGGACATTAGTCCAAGAGGAACAATTGCACTTAAGTAGTGATTGACCAGATGTTGGTTATCAGAAATAAAATGCTCATTTACATAATTTGTACTCTTGAATGTGGTAATTTAGCTGTGGCATTAATTTAAATATAAAAGAAAAACAAAACTTAAGGTAATCAAACACTGCATTTATTATTAATAATATTTTTCATAAATTTAAGTTCACCATCTCAAAATAAGATTTTTTTTTTTCATATTAACTGCAACACAAGTAAAAATGTGTACAGTAGAATTTCATTTTCATGCTTGTGTCTAAATCAAAGCAATAAAGTATGAAAAGCAGTAAAATATGTACATCAAAGAAGTAAAGTTTGAATATGTAGAAAAAAAAAGCTTAGATTATGGAAGAAAAAAAACATGAATGAATTTAGTATACATTGACATTTTATTGCCGTAATTTTCAGATTTCATTAAATCTCGGAAAATGTACAAACAAAGTTTCACTCTAGTTATCCTTTAATTGTGATATTTCCACAATAAAATTTATTTCCCTCCCCCCACATAAAATAAAGTTTAATTCAGACAATTATTTTTATACTGTTAAAATTTAGAATCTTTTCTTAATTTTTAGTTTACTGTAAAAATACGCCTGAAATAATAAAAAATATAACTAAAATTAATTTAATCATACTAGAGTCAGTGTTTTGGTGGATTTCTGCTTTTATTAAAATGTCCTCATTTTATACAAATTTTCTGTCCCTGCCCTCCCCCCAATATACAAACTATATATTTTTTTAAAACTCTGATTTGTTCTAGTTTAATCCAGATCCAGAAGAACAGCAGAAATTTTGTTATTTTTCATGTTTAGAAGATGAGTTTCAAAAGAAGAGGGTTAGTGGCAACAAAATTTTTTTCTCACTCACTATTCTACTCATTATTCTAAAGTATGTTGCTTTTACTGTATATTTCTTATAATAATATCCACTGTTGTATTTTTACATTGTACATATAATTTTGGTGTTATTTAACATTATTACTTTTAATCAGGAAATGTGAATTTCTTCAATTATTATTTATTAATATATTTTGATACTAAATGATACAGATATATTTATGGAACATAAAATCCATAATAATAAAAACTTTTTTTTTTTTGAGTCAATATCAAGTTAAGGCATGCTCCCCAAATGCAAGCCATAAAAGGTAGGTGTACTCATAAATTTTTTTTCCCCAATGCTGTGCGAGGTGACATAGGTAATAGCTAGTGTGTCACGTGAATATTAATAGAAATGGCTGCGTCTGTATTGGACAAGTCCTTCTGTGTTCTTGAATTGAGCAAAACGAAGCCTGTCATCATTGTTCAATAGCATTTTCAAACACGATTTAGAAAAGAACATCTAATCAGAAAATCCATTTATGATTGGCTTAAAAAGGTATATATGACACACATCAAACCAGTAATCCATTTCTGTCCACTTAGCACAAACAGCCAGTAGTTTCAGATTATTTAAACCAATCATAAATGAATTTTCTAGCTAGAGGTTCTTTCCAAATCATGTTTGAACATGCCGTTGCACATTGGCGACAGATTCCATTCTGCTCAATTCAAGAACACAAAATGTCTTTTCCACTGCAGATGCAGCCATTTCTACTGATATTCTCATGACACGTTAGCTATCGCCTATGTCACTTCACACAGCAGCGGGGAAAAAATCTTTATAAGTAGACCTACCTTACGGCTTGCATTTGGGGGAACTTGTCTTAAACTGTTCCTGTTTTACAACATCTGGAAGTTGTAGACTTACTTATGAATCACTCTGTATATTATAATAATAAAGAATTGTAAATAAATTTATTACACACAAATGTTAAAAAATCTTTAAAGATTATTAGAAATAGCGATTGAAGAAAAATAGAATTGAAGAGATTAAGAATAGTAATCTGAGATCAAATTTTCCCTAATTTTTTAACTACTAACAAATAGATGTTTTAAATTTATAATGTTTAATACATGAAAATAAAATCTGAGACAGATGTTCTTTGTGGAGTTGGACTTTTGGATATACATAGAACAAAGTATAACACAAACAATAACAATTCAAAAAATCATATTTTTAAAGAAAAAATAAAGTTAGTTTGTTTTAAAAATTATCACATTTAATCAGACATTACAAGACTATAAAAACACACAATTATATAAAACAATAAAATACCAAATCAAACATTTCAGGCTAGGATCGGGTCCCTCATCAGTGCAATGTCATACAGTCTCACTCGGCTATTGCTAAACATGTTTACAGTCAAAAGTTTTACCAGTTAAATTCATGAAACAATTCAGAGTTTGTTAAAGTAAGACTGTATATTCAGGTGGAATCATACAAGACTCATTAATCGGCGATTTATACAAATGTGTGAACCAACCTTCAAGAAAAACTCTACTCTTAACGTTATTATAGCTGGATCTAATTGCAACGATACTTGCAAAATCTGGAGTATGGTCAGTATCTAAAGAATGTTGTACAAGTTTTGATTGAAGACTTCTAGATTTATTGGTACCCTTATGTTCGGCAAGACAAATGATATAAGTACGACCTGTTTCACCAACATAAACAGAGACACAGTCCTTACAGGCGGATACTGTAGACTGCACCAGTTTTAAGTAAGGAGGGTGGGAAGAACTCTAGGTTTGGATTTACATAGCATATTTTAAAAAACATTTTGAGGTTTGAAAGCAGTACTGACATTATTAGACTGGAGAAAAGTAGAAATTTTTTCAGAAAGATCTTTGTAGCAAGGAACAGATACATAACTGATGGGTCTTCTACAAATTATAGAGGGAGATGCGTGATGCTTAGAAAAATCCTTTTCATCTACTGTAATTATGTCTTAAGTCAGTACTTATCTTCTCTTTTTCTAATTGGAGAGCTGCATCTGTTTCTGTAGTACAATAACTTTTTGCTCTATGGGCTAATGTTCTAAGGACTGCAATTTTATTGAAAATAGGGTTCATGGATTTAAAATTCAAATATTGTAGAGAATTTTTGGTCTTACAATAAACAGATGTTAAAATTTCTTGACAGTCAATTTTTTCTAATCTTTCAACCATAATATTAAGGAAAGGTAACTAATGGTCAGCTTCAATTTCGATAGTGGACTGCATCATTGGATACAGAGTTTACACTCACCAGAATTTCACTCAAATCCTCATGCTTGGCAAGAAAGAAAATGTCATCGACATATAGCTTCCAAAAACAGATCTTAGGACCCAAAAGGAGAATTATTCTACACTCCAGGAACTTCATCCCGATTTTAGGTATCCGAACAGATATAGGGGATTCCATGACCATACCACTGATTTCTCTATAAAATTTACTTATAAAATGAAGCAATTCAATATAAGACAGAACCTCACAAAATCAACAATGTCCAGATTAGAATCTACAGCATAATTAAGCCATATCCTTTGAATGACTTCACATGCAAAATCAATACGTATAAATATAAATAGGGACATAACATCTAGCGAAGCTATGACACAGTTCGGTGAAAATTGGAAACTTCCAAGATAGTCCAAAAATTGATAAGTGGAGGCAACTTAGTAACTAAGGTGTTCCTTAAAGCAATAAACATCATATTAAATTTAGTAGATTGGTTTTGCTTAGGCTTTATGCTTCACCAAATAATGTTATTAAACACAACTGGACCTTGAATTTGTCTTCCCAGAAAATTTTTGTAAAGTTGAAATGGACATTTTAAATCATGGTTTAAACTTTGCTGTTGGTTGTCATAAGGTGGACATTCGTAATCTATTGGCCTCAATGGAACCAGTGTTATCTGTGCAGAATTGAGAAATGAGACATACCATGAAAACTGAATTGACGAAATTAATTTTAAGACAAGGACTTTAGGCCAGATAATCATTCTATAGATATGCAGGTACAAAAGGCATTTTTGGTCGATCCTTCTATCATGATTACCAGAGCAGATAAGGACAAGATGACTGTAGTTTTTGGATAAATCCACTTATATATAAAGCACATGAATTATTAGATGACCATTCCACTTATCTGAGGTTTTGAGTAAAGACACTGCACCAACTATACAAAGGAATCTAAATACTCTGCTCAGTAAAGTAGAGAAATTGAAGAAACTACCCCCTGATCTGGCTAAAAAATAAGAGATGCTATACTGGTAATGTTCCAGCTTTATATGATTTGCCTAAAGTTCAGAAGGCTGGTTTCCCTTTGCATCTAATAATAGATTATACTCGATCACTTTTGTATATGTTATCAAGATTTTTGTCACTAATGTTGAAACCTCTAACTGTGGAGTCTATCTATAGTCTAACCTCTGCTTATAAATTTTTGGACTATATTAGAAATTTCCAATTTCCACCGAACTGTGTCATGACTTTGCTGGATGTTGTGTCCCTATTTACATCTATACTTATTGATTTTGAATGTGAAGTCATTCAAAGGATGTGGCTTAATTATGTTGTGGATTCTAATCTGGACATTATGGACAATGTTGATCTTGTGAGGTTTTGTCTTATATCAAATTGCTTTGTTTTTGAAGAAAACTTTTATAGACAAATCAATGGCATGGCTATAGGATCCACTATCTCTTTTCGGATAGATAAAATCGTGATGCAGTTCCTGGAGGTGGAATAATTTCCCTTTTGGGCCCTCTATTTTTGGAAGCGATGTGTCAATGATGTTTTTCTTGTTGCCAAGCATCAGGACTTGAATGAAATTCTGGAGAGAGCACCCTGTATTTGTCCAGCGATACAGTTCACTATCAAAACTGAAACTGACCATAAGCTACCAGTACAACTTTCAAACCTCAAAATGTTTTAAAAAATATGCTATGTAAATCCAAATCTTGAGTTCCCTCCTTGCTTAAAACCAGTGCTGTCGACAGTATCCCCTGTAAAAATTGTAACTCGGTTTATGTTGATGAAACAGGTCTTAATTGTGTCATTTGTCTTGCCAAGTATAAGCGTGCCCATAAATCTGGAAGTCTTCAATCAAAACTAGTACAACATTCTTTAGATACTGACCATACTCCAGATTTCGCAAGTATCATAATAATTAGATCCAGCTATACATTAAGAGTACAGTTTTTCTTGAAGGTTGGTTTATGCATTTGCAGAATTCATCGATTAATGAGTCTTGTACGATTCCACCTGAATATGGTCTCACTTTAACATAAACTCTGTATTGTTTCATGAATTTAACTGGTAAAAGTTTTGACTGCAAACATGTTTGCTAATAGTTTGGTTATCGTGCAACATTGCTCGATCGTAGCTTGAAATGTTTTCTTTGCTATTTTATTGTTTTATATAATTGTGTGTTTTTAGTCTTGTAATGTCTACTTATATGTGATAATTGGAAATAAAAATGTGATAAATGAAATTTTTAATAATTTAATTTTAATATATCAAACATAAAAAAATGTTTAGTTATTTGAAAAATAAAGTTAGTTGGGTCATTTAAAGTATATGAATATTTTTTTACTAATCTATTATTTTCTGACAATTTATAAAATTATCTGTCAAATTTCATATTATTTACATAACATTATGTCAATTCAAAAATAAATAATAAGGTAAGTAAAGCACGGATTTGCATATTCACAATATAAAGTTTAGTAAATTGTCAAAAGAATGGGATTTTTTTTTTCTAGTTCTCATATCAACGTATATCTGCAACGTATTTTTCCAAAAATAAAATGCATATCCTAATTAAAAGCAACAAAAAGACATTCTTATTATCGCAGATTCTGTGTTCCACAGGTATTTCTCCAAGTCATGTGCAAAATATATTAATAAATATTAATTCAATTTAATGTAATTATACAGTTTGAATAAGAGAAAACTATATTTTCAACAATATTTTATTGATAGCAATAAATTACTTTTATTTCTCCCCAAATAATTGTACACAATCATAATATGATGTTCAGAAAGTATTTTAAAGTGCATTTTACTTACATCATATATATATATATATATATCTAAAAAAAATTACAGAATTGAAGAAATTCATGTATCCAATTTAAAAATGTTAATGTTAAATGACGCCAAAATTACATGTAAAATGGAAAAATACAACAAAGAATATCATTATATTAGAAAAATACAGTACAAACAACATACTTTAGAGTATTAAGAGAAAGAAAAATCTTGTCTTGGTATGATTGTTAGACACCTTGTTTTTTGCAGCTTCACTTTCACAAGCAAAAAACAACAAATTTTGTTCTGTTTTAAATTGTAATTTCACCTGAATTCAGGGACACAACATTTGTACTCCATTCTGAAATAAACCAAATAAAAATAATAGTAGACTTATGTGTTTTAACTGAGAAGAAAGAAGATACATAACAAATCTAACTAAGCTGAAGCTTGACAGTGATAACCAAGCCTGACCATGATGACATCACAGAATTTAAAAGTCCAGCTGTCATGGTCTGCCTATAAAAGACATTGCACAGTATCACATGTAAGAATTTTTAGGGTTTTCCTAAAACATAAAGAAGAATTTCGGCCACTTCCTCTTATAAGACTTTCTATTGGGCAAACTGTGGTAGTTTTTCAAAAATGTCTATTCAAGTTAAATTCAGACTTCTATTTTTAATTAAAAACAAAGATAAATCTTAATTTCTAAATCATTTCATAAATTAACAAAAGAACATAAATGATATTTTCAATTGAAGAGTCAAGTACATATTTTTTTCAATTAAAACATGATATATCAAGTATTCACAAATAGCTTATTAAACATGTCATAAAGAATGTTCTTTACTTACAGGATTTTTGGATGTTTGAATTTTTAGTTCTGGTGTATTATGGAATATTGCCTTTAACAATGACGATTTTCCACTATTGCTTCTTCCAAGAAATGCAACCTTAAAATGAAGGGGAAAAAAGTCAAAAATCTGTTTGAACAGATATAACCATCTAATTTTCCATTTTTTACATTGATTAATATCATTAATTTGAAAAAAAAAATCTGCAAAGAGATAGTTATCATAAATGAAATATGTCCAATTCCACTTTTCTACAAACCTTTTTTAATGCAAATTTAATTTAGCATGAATTTAAAAAAAAAAAAAAAAAACTTTTTTACATCATTCGTTTCGATTTAACATGAAAATCCAAATTCAAAAACTTAACAGGTTTTTTTGTATTACACTTCTAAGTTAATTGAAGTTTTCTAGAAAAAAAAAAAAAAAATATATATATTGAAATTGAAAATCAAACGGGCATCTATCTATACTGATATACCATGAGTTCAGTATTTGTCCTTGGAAGCATAGCAGCATAATGGCCTTTTGTTCAAAGCTCAGTATGAATTCAGGTAAAGAATGCTATTCAGAGACTGAGCTGATTTTACAACCACAGGAGTAAATAACAATGGTAATGTTTCACCTTGAAGGTAGTGAATTTCCATGTCTTGTGGAAATAAGTAAGATCTGTGGAAAAGTGTAGAACTTTCCTTAAAAACTCAGTGATGTCATGAGTAACCAATCGGAATAGAATTTACTTTTACTCCCTGCTAGGAGAAGAAGGGAAGAAAGACGACGACGAGGTTGCTGGAATGAGACAGACATAGAGAGTGTAGTCAGTCTTGGAGCAGTGTAAATAAAATATGGACTTATAATCATCTTGTGGACACTAATATTTTATCTTATTAGTTAAGTGAAGTAGTTAGATGTTAAATGCTTTTTGAAGGCCTGAAATGATTCATACAGATTTGTAATTTTATTTTATGAATTATATTAAACATTACTGTTCTAATAAAGAACTTCAGGAATTTAAAAGATGTGTGATCTTGGACTTTATCATATATATAACTGAAAATTTCTAAAATTGTGGCCACGACACCACAATATAGCTATTTACAGAAGGAAAGAAAAAAATACTTGTGCAGATAAACCTAAAATGAACATACGAACACTTGTTGCCAAGGGATAAAAAATAAGAGAAAACCCGTGAAAAAGAAGGTTTTAAACACAGTATGTTTTGTTTCAGTTCAGTTAAAACAAGATCATTTGTTTTGTTTCTGACTTTTCATTCCCGTAAAAATAAAGATTTTTATTTCCATTCCATTTTTTGTTCAGTCAGAAATAAGATTTTTTTGTCCTCGTTTGAAGCTTTGTTTTAGGCACATGAGTTAAAAAGTTAAAATAACACTGTTTATTCCTATACCTTAGTTAATATAGTTCTAAATACTTTCATCTTTGGAGTTTAATTAGTTTCCTACATAATTTCTGAATTAACTTTTGACATCCTTATAACAAAAAAATAAAAATCAGATGTAACTGGCTTGTATGTTAACTTATCTTTTAAATAAATGAAATTTTATAAATATACCTAACAAACACAAGCCCTGTAGCTACATGTTGTAAACATTATGACCAAAGAGGCTTGAGGCCATTTGTATCCAGCTACCATTTTTTAAAAATGATGTGCTGCTACTACATCTGGTAACCACCATCAAACTGATAACGGATGAGCGAGGAGAAAAGTAATGTATTTTCCATGCCCGGTAGCCACTGATGGTACATTTTTGGCCAGTAATTAAATATCTCACATTATATAGAAAGCAGAAGGCCAGTGTTACCTATTTTATACATTGGTTATAAGAGGTAAAAGATTTTTTTTTCTCCACTCTTTTGAACATAATTTTCATAATTTAAAACCAGCCATTAGATGAAAGCATTACATATGGTACAAGATTTATATTTTATACACTAAAATATACATGAAAAACTTTCACTCATTTTTTATAAATTAAAAAAAAATCTCTTTTACCCTAAAATATGCCTCAAAATATATACCCATCATAAATATCTTAATGATGATTAATGTTGTTGAAGGTGATTTCCCCCTCAGACTAATAAATAAGACTAAACTGGGTAACATCAGCTCTGCATATGAGAATGATTGAAATAACCTCAAGCATGTTTTTTGACTCCTTCCAATATGGCGGCCAGTGAGAGAATAGTCAAACTCAAACTAGCAATTAATAAAAACAAAATAACATGTACGTAATCCAAAGTGTTTGAGATGATTCCTGCTTTTAATTATGAGTAATATGGTTAATTTCAAATGAATTCTCAGCTCTTATTTAGAATTTATTTACAAATTTTACTCACATGAAAATCTAAGAATAAATATATCAACTGTCTAGATCAGCCATACTCAACCTTTTTTTCTCGCGGGCCGCAAACATATGTTTGGAACGTTCGGCGGGCCGCAACACAATTATATTATAATGTAAAAAAGGGGTAATTTAAATAGTAAGATTAAAAAAAGTAGTATATAACAAACCTATATAATAAAGTTAATATATTTAGTAGGATTGAACGTTTGTCGAAAAGAAATACAGTCAAACCTCGTTAACACGAAATTGAAGGGACTGCAAATTTTTTTCGTGTTATTCGAAATTTCATGTCATAATAGTGGTGCCATCTATGTTAGATATAAAAACTAAATAAATTTACCTATAAATATATCCCTGTTCATAAAATCATAAATTAAAAGAAATAGAAAATTTCATTGACTAATTAATCATCATTTTTTAAGCAATAATAAATTTATTTACTTGCTAATCATTTTTTTTTTAATCCGTTATTTACTTTTGCTTCAATTTTTGCGGGGTACTTTTTTTAGCAACGTATGGAGCTCATCTAATTTGTCCAAAGTTCAGGAATCATTCTCTTATTCCATAAGGAAACGTTATACAGTTTTCAATGCTGCGGTAGATTAATTTAATGACACTAAACTTTTCCATTCTGGGTCAATTTCTTCATCCTCGTCTGACACTTCAATGTTGTCATCTTCTTTTATTTGCAATTATTTTTTTGTCTGTTGTCACATCCGAAGTCAGCACATCTTCATCTATACAAATGTTCTCGGGAAATACATTGTCTAAGAAGGAATTCCCCGTTTTTTTGGCTACGTATCTTTTTACAGACAATTCTATGATGCTCTTTAAATCTTGTCAGTCATCCGTTAAAACATATGAAATCGCTGTCACCGAGAGCATCAACAAAAGCCTTTGCTTTGTCTTAAAAAACTGCAAAAGTTAAAACAATGTTCTGACTTCTTGACTCTTTTATCCACCGCAAGAGAGCAGTTTCAATTTATTTATTCTTTCTTCAACACATTCGTTTTCTTACTGGTTTGAATAAGACTCACAGCATAAGCCGCTTCAATCTTTTCACAATTCTTTAAAATTGTAAATAGGACCAATTGTAGAAGAATTGTAGGTATCCCATACTTTGCCGCATTTTCAGATTTTTTCAGCACTTTATCGCTAACTTTGTATAATTTTTTTTGCTTGGTTTCTTAAGATACAGCTTGCTGTTCTCGACTCATCTTTCACAGAATTCTGCAGAGCAACTGCGGACAGAGTTTCAATTATGTTAGTCAAGTAGTGAAGTAGGGATTGTCAATTTTTCACTCACAGATAGGGCAATACGAAAACCTGGTTTATGGTTTATGTCACTGTCAATACAGTCAACCAAGTAATGAAACAATCACTTTCAAAAAAGAAATTCCTTCACCAAAACTTTCATTGTGACTGATCTATAGCTCATATGGTTAATATGGGAACACTTGTGCATATCAGAGATTAATGTAAAGGAGGGATTAGTCAGAAATTCAGTATTTCACGATTTACTGAAACACTTTTCCATTCTAGATCTTTTTCAAACCATGAAAAAATTCCTATTTTAATAAGAGGATGTAATATGTATGTTTGAAATATCGAAAACATTAAGGAATCGTGTTTTAACTTTGGAGAAAAAAAAAGAAAAATTCTATTTCGCGTTAAACGAATTAATTAACATTGATTTTCATATTCATCTGACGGGACCGAAGTATTATCTCGTGTTAAGCGAAATTTCACGTTAAGCGATTTCGTGTTAACGAGGTTCGACTGTATTACCAAAACTTTTAACACCACTATTTTCCAAACAATAAACTTTGTGGTAGATTTCAATTGCAAATGATGTACAAATAGTGGTATAAAATTGCTGCCAATTTTTTCCACGGTAAACGTTCAACCCATCAGTCAAACGTATCAGTTAAACATTAGTCAGTTATCAGTTAAACGTAATAATATAACGATGTAGCATTTCCAAGTTCTAAAAAAAAAAAAAAAAAAGGTGATTTGCTTTAATAAATTAATAGTTTTCTCAATACAGAAACTTTTTTTTTAAGTGTAAAAATGTATAGTGCAAATGTAATAGATTTGGTATAATATTGGTTTAGTATTGAAGATTACGAAATGTATACACCACTATAGCACAAATAGAACTACATGTAAAAAGAACTTTTGACAAAGAAAACGGTATTTAAGATAATTTTAAATTAGTAATTTTAAATAACAGGACAGTTTTTGTCTTCCCATGAAAATATATAAAAGAACAGTGAAGGTCTTAAAAACTTTTATACACATCTCAATTATTGTAATAAATAGAGATTATGTATCTCGGGCCGCAGATGAAAGGTCTCCGGGCCGCAGGTTGAGTATGGCTGGTCTAGATTGTTCCTGCCATCTGCTTTAAAACACTTGTAGTAATAAAATAAAAATCTACATTCTTTATTTTGTTAGTAGAATTCTGAATTTAAATCATGGAAAAGAAAATGAATGATTTTTATGAAAGTGGTACAATTATTGCAAATAATTTAAAATATTTCTGATAAATATTAAACTGAGACAGTATATTGCATTTACAAAAAAAAAAAAAAAATAAATAAATATAAGCTTACATTTAAGATTACCGTAATTTCCGGCGTATAATCTGCAGATCAAACAATTCTGTTACAATCCAGAAATTTTATTTAATAATTGAAGTCAAATATTTACAGTGATCTAGTGAGTTAAATTTCATAAAATAAAACTTCTGGGTCAAAAAACGATTGTTTAATCTGCGGATTATACGCCAGAAATTACGGTAAATAAATAGTCTTTTACTAGTTTTCATTTCTTTTACCACCAACAGATGGCAGTAGCAGTAGATTTGCTACTTCCAATATGGCTGCTCGATTACAGTTGAAACTTCAACTTTTTGGCTTGTTAACCCTCAATCTAGTCTGTTCTTTAATCTGAGATTTCCCCAAATAGGAGTTGATTGACATGTTTTCATAAGATGATCACTCACAGCTATAAATTCTAATCAACTTTCCTCAAATATGACAGTTATTAGATGGACAATTCCCTAAAAGTGTCAACTTTGATTAAAAAAAAAATATTGAAATATATTCCAAGTTTTTAAATTAATGTTTTAGATTCAAAACATTTAGGTTATAGCTGAAAAATAAAATATTTGCAGTTTTGTACAAATAGTATTCTTGAAAAAAACTGTGAAAAAGAATGTAATTGCTGTTTATTTTGTATTTTCTTAATAAATGAATGCATGTAGTAAAATATTTAATGGTTTACAAGTCTTAAAGCCATATACTTGATAATAATGCATGCAAAATAAACTAGGTAATTGTGCTCGATATGTTTCGGGAAAGCTGTCCCATGCGAATAGTTATATAATGTAATTTCTTATTATCTTTCTTATGATCATGCTTATGATCATTATTTTAGTTGAATTTCTTTTAATATTGTACTGTCTTCTAAAAAGAATCCATTTTTTGAAATTTTCTCTATATAAAGCCTAATAAAGAATGTAAAAAAAAATGAAACATGGCTAAATTTTCACAGCTTGTTCTGACTATTTTAATGTTGAGCATTTTTCATTTTATCACTTTAATACAAAATGGCAGCCAATCAAGCGAGAATTTGAAAAAAAACCCACTTTTCCAAAAAATAACCCATGTTACCTAAAAAGAACCCACACCAGATGTAACCAGCTAAAAATGATGCATTTTATTACATATTAATGGTTTAACATAAAAACAATTATAAATTTATGTAGATATTCTAAAATTTTATTGTAACAAGAAAATCTGTAAAAATGAAGCTCATGTTTTGCCAGAATTCTGCAAATGTTAGTTTAAATTATTTTAAAACTAAATAAGCACTCCTTAAGTATTTTTATTATTCCAAATGGTGCATAAAAACAGAACAAAACAATAATATTTACTTTAGTGAAATATTTTATGTAGTACTAGGGTGGTTTTTTTTAGGAAAAATTTCACTGTGGGTTTTTTTAGAGGACAGCACAATAAATGTTTAAGAAACTTTCAGTCATTCCATCACGTCAAATGACAGTTAATAACTACAACCCTAGGAGCCTAGGACAGGTAGGTTGCTCTAAATTATAATTCAATAGTATTTCTTATACATCATATTTAAGATATGTATTAGTTTAAAAACTGAATGGCTTCTTAATTCACAAAAGTTTCCAGTTTTAATAATACCAGGTTAGAGTTAAGTAGCAAAAATGTCATTCCGTCACACAATAAGAAATTACTAAAAAATGGAAGAATAAAATAGTTAAAAAAATTGTTTCATATATTTTTTTTAATCTTTTGATCAATAACAGTCATGTGCAAGCTGAAAAGTCAATTTTTATTTGAAAATAGCTTCAGGGTAATTGCTTTAACTTAATTCTACAACTCAAAATGTCATTCCGTCACATATGGAATTACCCAGACTCAAGTTATAAATTCAAAATAAGGAATTGATGATTGCATTTTATGTCATAAATTCTAATTACTTTTCTCTGTCTGACATTGATTATTACATTTAAGATGATAAAAAACAATATCAAATTTAGATATGACTGTTTGTGATGAAATTGAGTTGGGACCAAGCCCCATTGCCACCATATGACCACCTCAAACAATTAAATGAAATTATCCACCCATATTCATACCTGCCAACATGTCTATTCAGAAAACCTTACAATTTTCCCGACGTACTTCATTGTGCATCTTTAAAAATATATATGTAGTGTTTATGAAGGCATCTAGTAAGGTAATATATGGTGTGATACAAAATTTACTGATAAATACAAAAATATTGAACAAGTAATTGTTTAAGTTAAAAAAGAAAGTCAAAGACACAACCCAAAAAATATTAGCACTGATAATTATTTTTAATGTACTTTAAATAGGCTGATTTGGCTTTACCCATTAATTTTTTGTCAAACATTTTTTTATAGTAATCTTCTTGCATTCTTTTAAGTATTAAAATATAATATTTTATAAGTTAAAAAAAAAATCTAATAAATTTCTAATCAAAAAAGTCCCAAAACTACAATTTTAGTTTTGCATTCAGCTTTGCTGCAAGAAAATTTTAAAATACAAAGCATGACTAAAAATTCCCTGGCATAGAATAACGTGTTGTGAATTACTACTTGGCTGTACTACTATATTGCGAATCACTCTCATCTTCGTAACAAACACTGTGCATCAGTTTAATTCTTTTACTCAATGAGTAACCTATTTGAGTAATCATTTCAAGTTTTACCAAAAAACCTTACAATCTTACCTATCACCCTTACAACCTTACAATTTGACCTAAATCCTTACATTGTAAGGCTAAACCTTACAAGTTGGCAGGTATGCATATTTGACTCTTGCTGGAAAATGTTGTAAGCCTGAATTTATAAGCATGAACTCATGTGAAAATGGTTAGACTTATGGTAGCAATTGAGATGCTCTACCAACCTCTGAAAATGCAAGTCTCTAAATAATATGATTCTTGGGGGCTCCACTAACTCCTATTCTCTGGATATAGTATTGAACTGGAAAATAAAGATGTTTGGTAAACCCACAAGGTCCCGAGTTATATCCATTGATATATATCACCAAACCTTGATGAAAACAAAATATAAAGATCACTGGATGCAGTAACCTTATTAAGTAGGAATCTCAAAAATATACAAAATTCAGTAATGCCACAATTACTAAAACACATTGTATGGGCACTTCACAACATAAATAAATCTAATGTAGGTAAATGATAATATCTAAACTCTAATGGTCATATCTCAAAATGCATGACATTTGGTAATGTCACGATCGTTAAAACACATGTATGATGTGTGCTTCCAGCCCATGAAAACAACAAAAAAAAAATCATCACTAGATGCAGCAACCTTGTTGTATAGGAAACTCAAATATACATAAAATGTGCTAATGTAAAACAAAAAAGTAAACTATTTTTACTTATATTTTCAGTTTATGAAAGAAAAGAAGTATCCAAATAAAATCAATCTAAATAAAAAAAAGTATGAAATGTGAGGTAGGGGTGTGAAAATAAAATAAAATAGAAAAAAGTAAAAAACTACAAAATCGGACTAAAGAATTTGGAACCACAAATGTAACACATGAATATAAAGCAAAATTTAAACTATTTTCATAATTTTCCAAATCTATAAATTACGATTAAAAAAAAAGATTAGTGTCCATCCACCTCTCCTGTAATATCACACTTGGCCATCTGATTTATTATTACATTCTATCATCTTCATAGATCTGCTGCATTCTCTGCACATCATTGTAGAAAAAATAAGCAAAGAATTAATAAACACCCTTTAAAGAGCTTATAAAAAATTCTCTGTTTGGAATGCTTGCAGGGCCAATACCTTTCCTAAATGGTCATACCCAGAATTTAAAAAAAAAAAAAATAGCTAGGTACTCACTAAACACAACGCTCAATGGCTGCATATTTCAAATCTAAAATACAGATTTTTTTTTAAACACTTTTTTAAAATTTATATCAAATTAGGTACTCGTAAAAAGTTCTTTCAATGATAAAATTAATTTAAAATATCATCATTAAATGAGCTCAGACACTACACAAAATGATCAAAGTTCCACGAAAGTCCTCAACTGACAATTTCACAGAAGTCTAAAGAAATAGTACTTCTGAATTTAATTTTAAATAAAAGCACTTTCTGATCAATTATTAAATATGCATGCACTAAATAAAGTAACTACTCTCTTATTTTCCCAGCATGAAATGATTTAACCGTCATGCATGAGAAAAATTCCTCACTGTTCTCTGCTTTGCTTCCAAAAGGAAAAAAACAAAAAAAAAAACAGAGGTTACATACTACCAAAACATAATGTACCATAACTGCGATTTATCGCCAAAATTTGGCTACTTTTTGACTTATTTCAACCATTACATAAATAACTAAAAAAATCTGTACATCACTATATCAAAACTATCTTTTTTCTGCAAGTAAATTATAATATATTTTTTCTCTGGAAACCACAGACTTGCCATGTTTTATAACAAAAAACATAATTTACAGCAAAATGGTGTGTAAAAACGAGTACTAAACACAACATTCAGATGGCTGCATACTTCAAATCTAAAATAATTTTTTTTTAAAATACTTGTTTAAAAATTATATCTATCAAATTAGGTACTTGTAAAAAGTTCTTTCAATGATAAAATAAATTTAAAATATCGTCAATAAATAAGCTCAAACACTCACAAAACAAAATGATCAAAGTTGCACAAAAATCCCGAAATGACAATTTCACAGAAGTCTAAAGGAATGGTATTTCCAAACACTCATGCATGAGAAAAATTCCTCCTGTTTTCTGCTCCCAAAAGGAAAAAAACAAAGGGTTACCAAAACATAACGTAACATAACAGCGATTTATCACTCAAATTTTGCCACTTTTTGACTTATTTTAACCATTAAATAAATAAATAATTTTAAAGAAATTTATGCACCACTATATCCCCCCCCCCTTTTTTTTTGTAAACCACAGACACTCCTACGTTTTATAACAAAAAACATAATTTAAATCGAAATGTTTCGGCATATTCATTTTTGAACTTTCAATCAGAAAAAAAAATGTAAACATTATCATAATTTATCAAGAAAATGATTTAAAGCAGTACTTCTGGCACTTCATGATCTGGAAATTGGTCTGGTTCAATTGTTTGGCAAACACGCTGAATTGTATGAAGAGGCTTTGGTATAAATAGGTTCATCGCAGCTTTCATGGATTCAACGGAAGGTTCCCAATAACTGTCACTTTTTTTCAGAATGGGAATTTCAAAACATCGTTGATAATCCATATAAGGATTTCTGAAAATATAACTTGGCATTGTTGATGCACCAGTGCACATTCCTCTTTGAAATAAACTCAATATCAAGTTATTAAATTTCATTTGTAATTTCAAAGGCTTTTTAATAATAAAACGTGACATTGTTTTCGGGAAAATATATTTTGATTTTCAAGTTTAATTACACAAAACAATCACGACGCACGAAAGGTAAAATCAAAGTATAAATGTTGAGGCAGAAAAACTTAAAAACACTAGATGTTACATTGCTATGTCTTAAGTCGCATTTGTTTATTTTCTTAGGAACAGAGCAGATCAAGAATACATAATTATATAATTTACTTCTGATCATAAGCAGATAATAAAATGTTAATTTGCACGTAGTTATATTACACCGTATTATGTGTAGAAAATAATATATTATTATGAATTACTAACTTGGCGAGAACTGTTTGTTTCTCTCAATCGAGCGTTGCCAATTCGATTTAAATAAATTTTCATGTAACCGATCACGTGACCCTTCTAACCAAGAAAATTTCCCGGTTAGTTCGGTTCCTCACCGGTGACTTTGGTCACTTTCGCTGAACGACACTGGTTGCTGATCGGTTAGCAGTACTGAACGCTTTGGTAAGTAACCGATCTCACCGGTCACTAACCAGGTTACATACTGGACGCGCCCAGAGAGTGTGCAAAGAACTTGTGCAAACAGCAAACCAATCTCCCATTTCCAACTCGTCAAAACAACGTGCTTCGTGCTGTACTAGAAAACTACCCATAGGTTTCATCTGAAATATGTTGCGTGTTGTGTATGTTTCATAAGTATTAGCTTTCTATTTCTTCTGTAGTGTAGATTTTAAGTGCATCTATTTTACATTTACTTTTGTCAACTTTTTACTTTTATGCTTGTTTACTATGTGTTTCATTCTTTATTTATATCTGCACATACGTGTTTGCTAAAGTAAACTCAAATAACCTGTTTAATAATTATTAAGTGCTATACAGATAAATAATAAAATAACATCTATTTAATAAATATGTTGTTTGCAGTGAAGTATGAATATTTAATTAAGCAATCCAAAGTTGACCCAAAATGTAAATAAAAAGACTGTATCAGAGGCAGCAATGATTTTTGAAACTTTGTAGTTTTATATTTACTTACAAATGGAATGATGACACATATAATTTCATTTTTTAAAGATTTCTTATATAAAGAAATATTTATTCAGTATATCTGTTTTAGTGCTCTAATTAATCAAGTTATATTAATCCTTAACCGGAAACGTACCGTCTGTGAGACGGTTGCGTCTACATATCTACCCTTTATGCAAAAATGAACGTGTCCTCAACCTTATCACGCCATCTAATCCTTACACTATTGGTCCTCTCCACCCCCACCCATTTGCAACACCTGCACTTTTTTAGTTGTTGAAAGAAAAAATATTTTCTTTACGACGCAGTCTGTCAGACGGCATGTTTCCGTTTATGTAATTTTTTTCTTTCTGATATCAAGATGGCGGGGCCGTCAATGGGCGTACTCTATGATGATAAAGACTTTGAAGAGACTATTTTGCGATGGTTTGATGAAGTACGAAGTGACATAAGCGATGTTGAAAGTATTTCAGATGATGAATATATAAATTCTGAACACGAAAGGGATTCCACATCGTCAGAAAATTCTAATGAAAGCGAAAATGAAGATATAAGAAATGATGAAAAAGTAGCAAACGCAGATACGAAATAGATACATAAAAAAATCGGTACCGATGGTCTGTTTCAGAAGTTCGCTCCTAGTCAAGAACAAGAAAACACAATATTATAAAAGTGCCAGTTTTAAGAGGGAAAGCTAGTGATCTCAGATAAAAGGCAGATCTATTCTCTTCCTGGCAGTTGTTATGTACAAATGATATGTTGCTGCATATAGTGAAATGGACAAACCGTAAAATAATTCAAATGCGAATGAAATATGATACTCTGGCCAGTAATATGAAAGAGAGTAATATGGAGAGACGACTAGAAAATCCCCAGCTACCCCGGGAATTGCGCTTTATAATAGCTCGCATTCTGCAAAAACCTGTTGAAAATGTGCCCCAGGTAGATGATGACTTAATACTTTTCAAACGCAAAGCATGTTTTTGTGTCATAGAACCAACCATAGAATGACAAAATATCTGTGTGTACAGTGCCGGAAGCCTGTATGCATGCAATGCTCCAAACCTAAATGCAATGATTGCATAAAAAACGCGGATATTTAAAACATGCTGCAATACTTACTATTAAATGTTTTGTTAATTTTACTGTATATTTTTTTAAATTCATATTCTACTAATATTTATAAAAATATTTGCATTTATTTCATTATTTTGTCGAAAATGTAAATATTTGAATAATAGTGTGTAATTTTGAAATATTTCCTGTCCCCGACATTCAAAACTTATTTTTATGCTGTTATATTAAAAATGTGTTCCTGTTATTGCATTACTATTAAAGAATAAACGTTAAAGTTCACTATTTGGTAAATTATTAAGAGTTGTTTTCTTTTTAAATTTTTATAGCAATTTTTAAAATTTAGCAGTCTCACAGACGGCACGTTTCTGTTTGTGTTCTGAATTTTCACGTTTCCGGTTAAGGGTTAAAAGAAAATGGAATATGTCGCACACGCACCGGGATTGGCGCGATTTTTGTTTTTGCGCTATTTTGGCGAGAAAACCCAGTTTTCGAATAACAGGTTAGACTTAGCCTGCAAAAACAACATTTTAGTTTTATTCTATTATGAAACAATTTATTTCATTATAAAATACGGAACAGATGTGTTACTATCACGCTAAAATGTAAACAAAAGATTGGCGACTGTTTGTTTGGCGCGATTTCCAAGACTGCACCAAACGAATAACTTAATACAATGGCTAGGTTGCCATTAAAGAAAAAAATCCCCTAAATTTGGCAACTTTTTTCTTTTTTTAAACCGATAATTTTTTTTTTTTTTTAGCGTGAGTGTAAAGCATCTAAGCCTAAAATACACATAAATTTATTTGTTATAAAACGCACAATTTTTAAATTATTATAAAACGCACAATTTTTAAATTATTATAAAACGCACAATTTTTAAATTATTATAAAACGCACAATTTTTAAATTATTATAAAACGCACAATTTTTAAATTATTATAAAACGCACAATTTTTAAATTATTATAAAATGCACAATTTTTAAATTATTATAAAATGCACAATTTTTAAATTATTATAAAATGCACAATTTTTAAATTATTATAAAATGCACAATTTTTAAATTATTATAAAATGCACAATTTTTAAATTATTATAAAATGCACAATTTTTAAATTATTATAAAATGCACAATTTTTAAATTATTATAAAATGCACAATTTTTAGATTACTATAAAACGCACAATTTTTAAATTTTAAAACACACACATTGTCAAGAATACAACTGACTCGGCTATTAATACTAGAGGGCTTTTGATTAATACACAGTATACTGGCCACAGTCACCAGATTGTCACACCAGGCAAAAAATCACCATTTTGATGCTAAATAGAAACCCTGGGGCGACATCTGTACCAAAAAGTTAAAAGTGTATTGTAAATTGTCCTTGGATGAAATAATTGTTGATTTGTTTCTTGAGTTTTTACATACCTCTTTCATAATATTAAGCTAAACATATATGGGTCAACTAAACCATGTCAAATTGCTCAGAATTTTCTAAAAATGACACCCACCACCTTCAATTTTGATAAAATTTGGTGTATTTGTAGAACTTTTCATGCTGATTCCAAAAATATCAACCATATTGAAATTGATCAAATGGTTTAAAAATTATGAGCTTTTAAATATCTTCCAAGATGGCAGATTTGCCGCCATTTTAAATAGCACATGTGACAACATAAAAGTCTATAACTCCTCACAGGTTTAACCTAGAACCTTCAAATTTTTTTGGTTTTGTTCAGAATAAAGTAAACTTTAATTGAAACAGATTTCTGTGCAGTTTATTCCATTAAAATGCTTTCAGAAAATTATTTTCTGTCATTTTTTTAATTAAAAGGTGTATCTTCAAGAGCTGATTTCCCCCATTGCTCTCTCCCCCCCCCCCCCCCCCCTTCAATTTTCGTCTAATTGCATACACAGACACTTCAAAGTGTGTTTTGAAGCCTGATAAAAAAAATTTTAATGGGCAGTTGAGAGACATTTTGTTTAAAGAAGAATTTCAATCTTACTGACCTTCCAAAAATAACCGAAAACACAAGATGTTTGATATTTCTTTTATTATCAGAAATATCGTAATCTTTACATCTAAAAGTTTGATACAGTTTTATCTTACATAAAGATAATATTTTTTTATATAAATGTAGCTAAAAAGAAGTGGAATCCCATGAAATAAACAGAATGCTAATAATGAATTCCTGCAGGACGTAGAAATATTGTCATCTCATATTGAAATCTTTTGCAAAGTTTCAGTAAATTATAAATAAAAAAGAAATTATGGAAACAATTCTACAAATAGTCACATTTTATAAATAAATCATCTTGTATATTACAGCAAATATGATAAAGTTACAACTCTTAAATAAAAAATATTGCCAAGTAAAAATTATTGTAGTATTTTAAAATTATACAAAATCAACTTTTAAATAACATCAATAACAATTTAAAATAAACATATTTAATTAAAAAAATAACTATTGTAGTAGTGATAAAAAATCACAAAATTGTTTTAGTTAAAATTTGTTCATTGTATCTTTCAATTTTACTTCCCTCTCATTTTATGTTTTGCCAATTTGGCATTTATTAAAGCAGAGTTTCCCCCAGGTTTAAAAAAGGGCAGGGTGCTGCTGATGAGGAAAGGGCACTTTTACAGTCTTCAGGGCACTTTTTTTAATTTTTAAGGGCACCTTTAATATTTAAAGGACAACACTCTTTCAACTATATAAGTACATTTAAAAAATATATATATTTGTCTAGAATTAAGGTCTTACAATAATAAAATAGGTATGTTTATGCACTAAATAACCCACAACATGATATGCATTACACATGCACAATCTGTGGCCAGCAGGTCAAGATCTCTAGAAATTCAGGAACTGCTTATTTTGCCAATTAGTTTTGGAAAAAAAATGAAAATTTCGTCAATCGGACGCGTAAAAATTATGAATATCGTCGATCGGGCGCGTAAAAATCATGAATATCGTCGATCGGGTGCGTAAAAATCATGAATATCGTCGATCGGATGCGTAAAAATCATGAATATCATCATTTGAAAGCGCAAAAATCATGAATTTCGTCGATAGAGCGCGTAAAAATCATGAATTTCGCCGATCAGGCACGTAAAAATCATGAATTTCGCCGATCAGGCGCATAAAAATCATGAATTTCGCCGATCAGGCGCGAAAAAATCATGAATTTTGTCATTCGGGAGCGCAAAAATCATAAATTTTGTCGATCGGGCGTATAAAAATCATGAATTTCGTCGATTGGGTTCATAAAAATCATGTATTTCGTTGATCGGGCGCATAAAAATCATGAATTTCGTCGATCGGGCACATAAAAATCATGAATTTTGAGATTAGGGTGCATAAAAATCATGAATTTCGTCATTCAGGAGCACAAAAATCATGAATTTCGTCATTCAGGAGCACAAAAATCATGAATTTCGTCATTCAGGAGCACAAAAATCATGAATTTCGTCATTCAGGAGCACAAAAATCATGAATTTCATCGATCGGGTTCATAAAAATCATGAATTTTGTCGATCGGACGCGTAAAAATCGTGAATTTTGTCGAACGGGAGCGATAAAATCATTAATTTTTTCAAACGGGCACGTAAAAATCATGAATTTTGTCGATCGGGTGCGTAAAAATCACGATTATCGTCGAACAGGCGCGTAAAAATAATTTATGAAATTCGCGATTTTTTAATGGATCTCTTGACGAAATTTCGTTTTTTTTCTCTGCAATCGTTTAACGATTTTTTTTCCCATGAATTGATCTTGCGGAATTCTGCCATAAATTAATAATTCACGGATGAATTACATGTCCATAATCCCGTGTCTCCCTCTAAGAATATCTCTCAATATTTCACGACCTACAAATTTAACCTGTTAACTGGGTATGACGAAATATTTCGCCATACTACACATACATACGCCATACTATCGCTAAAAACTACTACTGCAATATTTTGAACGCATTACTTCCACCAGTAAAATAAAATAGTCTTATTAAAACAGCTTATTTATGCATCATGACAAAATTTTCAGATATAGAAAAAAAAAATATGTGAAAGAACGAAAAATTGGGAGACTTGGCAAGTCTGATTTTACCATTCTATTTTGATTTAATAGAATAAAAAACGAAAGTCACGCACACACACACACACACACACACACACAAAATCTATTAGGAAAATGAAAAAAAAAAAAAAAAAAGCAGAAAATATTTAAAAAGAAATAAAAGGGAAATGACAAGAAGTCGGAAAATCGCGGATCAGCGAAAGAATCTCACGCCTGCCTGAAACTCGTGATTTTTTTTTGTTCTATGAGAGATAGACGAAATACATCATTTTCCCCGCAACCGATTAGCAAAATTCACCATGTTTATCGTACTCAATTGACTAAATTCGCATTTTTTTCTTTCTTTTTTTAATGATAAACAGATGATTTAGTATTTGGCTAGTAAATTGTTTCCTTTGCATCTATTAATTGCATTCACGATCATTTTACTACCAGTATAATTATATACCGTAATTTTGCGCTTTTGCGCCGCGCCTTAGATAAGCCTTTTTCAAACCGCGAATTTTATTGAAAATAAAAAGTCAAATAAGTGTTAAGCAGAAGTAAGTCACATTTTATTTAAAATAAATTCTGGTAGGAAATCGGATTGTCTAAGGTGCGGCGTATACGCGCGAAATTACGGTACTTACTACATTTGGCTTTATTTAATCTGTGAACGGTATGAATTAAAGGCGGCCAAATATAGTACATAAAAATACTGGTAGTAAAGTGATCCTGCCCCCCTTGACGCTACGCCTCTGATTATAGTACCTTCAACAGTTCTTTATACATTCTTGCTATCGTCAGGGAATTTCTAAATCTACCGCGATCGCGGACTTTGAACGGATGGGAGACGAACGTGCGATCCTATGTGTGTAAATGAGAAAACAACTTGCAGGCGCGCGCTCAGGGCAGGCACAACAAAAGGCAGTACGGGCGTCATTTTTTAAAACGAAGGGCAGAAGGGCGCTATTTTTTGGATGAGGGGCAAGAAGGGCGCTATTTGTTTAACCAAAGGGCAGGCAGGGCGCAGCGCCCTCCTGAAACTGTCTGGGGGAAACTCTGATTAAAGCACTGGATATATCAATAACTGAAGTCAACTGCACAAAGGATATGATTGAAAGGCACAATACAACTGTCATTTACTGACTGATATTACGAAGGTGATGGGTTATGTGGATGCATGAATTTAAGTTACATCTCCTTCTTCTTTGTGTACTTCTGAAACTAAGCGTATATTCTAATTAGACTCATATATATGTGCTACATAACTGTTAAAAGATGGAATATTCAAAGTCTCTAACATTTCTAAGTACTCATTCATCAGTACTTATTCTTTTCCACTTATTAATAAATTTGCTGTAGATTCAAAATAATGCATACTATGTGTTTCAGGAATTGTTGTAGCAAGTTGCATCCGCTGAGACATGTTGCTGCAGTTTCAACATGTCACTTTTTGTAATGGTAAAAAATGTTATACCTTAAATGTTTTATCTGTAATATTCGTACATCATAGTCACATTTGTTTGACCCTTTGCTTTTGTCACAATTTTTTTAACAGTCTCTCTTGCACCCCATCGCAAACAGATTTTTTTTTTTTTTTTGTGACTTGTAGTTTGCTTTTATTTCACCAAAATCGTATTCATGATAACATAGGTTAGAAAATGTTTTGCAATTTTTATACAGCCGTCAGATTTGTAACTAAAGAATACTAATTATTCAGGATGTCTACAGAAATTTTGAAAAAAAGTTCCCTGATTTTTCTCTGATTTCCTGGACTACCTTTATCAGATTTCCTTGATTTCTATTATTAACGATATACATATGAAATTTTTTAATATGCCGTTTCCTCGCTTAACACTTATCCAGCTTGCCAATTCCTTATTTGGGAGAAAAAACAAGGGAAAAGATAAAAATTGCAAAATATTCATAAAGTACTGGTTCAGTTTCATAAATCCAAACTCAAAATTAAGTCTAACAACTTCATACAATTGCCAATGAATATATGACAAACAAAAAATTTCCTCATAAGAATGTTCAATTTGAAGACATATTTATATCAGATGGGATAGCTAATCGGATTAAGCTAGCCACTTGGTCAGCTTATGCTAATGTATCATAAAATTTTCAAAAATGAAAATTGCCTTTAATATAAACACTATCCACAGAAAATGAAGTCATCTGATCACGTTAATTTGTGTTAAATAATAAAAACTCATATTGTGCATCTTTTAAAAAATATATAAACATTTAATTTTCTGTATCGCATACTATTATTGGCTTAAATATCATCTGTTTGTCGACAAATCAGTCTCGTGAGTAAACAAATTTTCGCATATAGACAAATTTCCCTGATTTTCAAGTACCTTTACAAAATTTCCTGACTTTTACAGATTCATAAACCTTTCAGATTTCCAGAATCTGTAGCCACCCTGTTATTTAAATACTGCATGATTAATTTTTGAGTCTGATAAACCATTGGTATATCATGGTTCATATCAACTGAAACCACGCAAAAGCTTTCACTTTTTGAGTAGCTTCCATTTTCCTTTACATCGAGTGTAAGTGTTTGTAAAGTACAGCATCCATGTGTCCAATGGTAGCCTTGTGCTTCATCTTGCAGCGCAAAAGAAAAGTTCTCACTAAAATACATTTGTATGAGAACCTCATGAGTAGTAAGCTCTTTTCTTTTTTAAAATAAACCATACAGGAGGTATTGTATAAGATGTCTATGTTTTGGACTAGAATATGTATGTATGGGGGTAAGAGCTTTTCAATCTTTTTAAGAACAAGATTGAAGAAATCACCCAGAGTAAATGTATGTGATGTTAAGTCTACTTTGTCATTTGATACCCACTGTTTAGAATCAAATTTATCTTCAGGATCAAAGTACGGAAATTCTAACTTTAAAAAATCTCCAAGATCATTTTTCATGGGACATTTGCTGCATATATGTAACATACAATCCCTATCATTAGAACTGCAAATCAACTTCTGGGTCAATTCTTGATATCTTTCTTCAATCCCTGCTGCTGCAATAAGCAACTGAACATTTTGTGTAATTTTAAATTACGAAAATTTTTACTTATTATATTTTTTATTTAAGAGTTGTAAATTTATCATATTTGGTATGATTTAGTTATAAAATGTGACTATTTGTAGAATTTTTTCCATCGTTTGTTTTATTTATCATTTACTTTTACTGAAACTTTAACAAATTTCAATTTGACATGACAACATTTCTACGTCCTGCAGGAATTCATTATTAGCATTCTGTTTATTTCATGGGATTCCACTTCTTTTTAGCTACATTAATAAAAAAATACTATATTTATGTAAGATAAAACCTTACCAAATTTTTAGATATAAAGATTACGATATTTCTGATAATAAAAGAAATATCAAACATCTTGTGTTTTCCGTTATGTTTGGAAGGTCGGTAAAATTGAAATTCTTCTTTAAACAAAATGTCTGTGAACTGCCCATTAAAATTTTTTTATCAGGCTTCAAAATAGTGATGCAATGAATAGTGGTTTGGCCGAATAACCGAATACCAATTATTCGGCCAAATTATAGCCGAATATTCGGCTTATTCGGCCGCCAAATAATGAACTTAGTTTTGTCTAAAAACAAAATATAGTATGATGCACTATATGCACAATTCTTGTATATTTCATAATTGAAATGTATTTTCTTTAAAAAAAATTATTTACATGCAATTTTTTTTTTTTTTTTTAAACATTAATTTACTTTGAAAAAATATTGGGCTATGTTCAGCCTAAAAATTAATCCAATAATATAATTTGGTCCAAAAATATATATAAGCAAAAGTTCCTCAACAGGTGCTGTCTAGTTACATTTTAATAGATATTATGTATATTTATTACATACTGTTACATTTTAAAATAATGACAAAATAGTACTAGAAAACATAAATTTAAACTTTCAGATAAAAGAAAATAAGAAGTCTTAATATCTTTAAAAAAAAAACCACTGATAGAAAACAATATCCTCTAAAATGGTGGAAAGAAATCAGTGTAGACTTTATAAGTCCAAATTACTGCTATAGTAAGACAAAGTAAGGCTGGTATGAAACCAGTTACAGAATCTGAACAAAATATTTCTAACATAACCATTCCAGCTTCTCAAACTCAAATTCCTTGTGGGCTTTAATGAAATTGCAAGCCAGTCACAGAGTGAAGCCTCTATAGAAAATTCCCCTCAATGTGAAGAAGTAAAAGCAATTAGTAATTTACTTTCTCAGTCACTACTAAAATGACAACAGTGTCCTTTGGAGTGATTGTCAAAAAATTCAGACTTTTCAAACCTTTCACAATTAGCCAAAAAGTACTTTTCTGCACCAGGAAGCACCATATATAGTGAGCGATTATTTTCAGAAGCAGCATTTATGGGAAAAAAAAAAAAAATACACTATCATCTGGAAATGCTGATTATTATTTCTGCATCACAATCTACGTTTACTAAAAACATTTTAACTTTTTTTTTTTTTAAGGCAAATATAAATTTAAACATTACAATGGTGTTAGTGAAAATATTACATAAAACACATACTAATTAAAAGAATTTAGTATTTATATTTATTTCATTATTTAATAAGAAATAGTAACACACTTAAAAAAAATCTAAATTATATTTAACTTTTAAGCATATTTTACTCAGAAAAAAGAAACAAAAACTAAGTATTGCAGCCTATACGACTTAAACATCAATGTTATATATACATCTATATCTAATCTATCGTATATATGTATGTTCGTTATAGGTATAATTAAAAATATCATTGAAAGGAATATTTTTATTAATGTAACAAGAGATAAATATTAAACTTCCCATTAAGCTTTAAAAAATTAGAATTTGCTTGTATGGCTCTATTAGGGCAATTTTGAATAGATTAATTTAAAATTTAACAGATTACGTTAGCTTATTACAGATACTTTTTGTACTTATTGATACAGCATAAAAGTTTTAACATGATTCCTAAATTAGCCTCTTATATAAAAATGGGCAGATAAAACCCATTCGGGGGATAAAAGTTAAGGGGGGGGGGGGGGAAATGTTAGTTAATTTCAGATAAAATTTTCATTATACATGATGAATATAAATTGTCAAATTAAAAAGTTTTACTTTGTAAATATAAACACATTTGTTATAGTATTATTCGGCCAAGGCCGAATAATTGATTTGATATTCGGCAGATAGGCCGAATAATTGTTGCATCTCTACTTCAAAACACACTCTGAGGTGTCTGTGTATGCAATTAAATGAAAATTGAAGGGGAGCAATGGGGGAAATCAGCTCTTGAAGTTACACACTTTTTTAATTAAGAAAAATGACAAAAAATAATTTTCTGAAAGTATTTTAATGGAATAAACTGTACAGAAATTTGTTTCAATGAAAGTTTACTTTATTCTGAAAACAAAAAAAATTTTAAAGTTCTAGGTTAAAGCTGTAAGCAGTTATAGACTTTTATGTTGTCACATGTGCTTTTCAATATGGTTGATATTTTTGGAATCAGCATTAAAAGTTCTACAAATACACCAAACTTTATCAAAATTGGTGATGGTGGGTGCCATGCTCTGGGTGATTTGACATGGAATGACCCATGTATAACTTTTAAAACATTAATTTCATATTCTTTTGTTTGGTTATATTATTAGCAAAGCTAAAACAAGACCAGGAAAGCGGTTTCTGGAGAACAGAGAGCCTAAGCTTATTGAAAATGACAAGAAAAGTGTCTTTCTTCGTGGACTGAACTCAAATAATGTTGTCACTCAAGCAATGAAAGATTTTGTAAGTACAGCATTTCCTAATTGTTACATTTACAAGTCTATTCAAATTCATGGCTATGATGTCCTACACTCACACACAGTTTTTTTTAAAAAAAATCGGTTATAAAAAGGACAAAGGTCCCAAATTTAGGGGATTTTTTCTTTTAATGGCAACCTAGCCATTGTATTAAGTTATTGGTTTAGCACGGACTTGAAAATTGCGCTAACTAAAATGTCAGCAAACATCGCTGCGTGAGTGTAAAGCATCTGTTCCAAATTCATTTTAAGAAGCTTTCATTACAAAAAGCTACCTATTGCAGCCATTCGGAGGAAAGCAATTCTAAAAAATTTTGGTATATTTTCACTGATCATGATCCCCAGACACCCAAACCACCCTCCGTTCAAATGTTGATATATACTACTAGGGGGCCTACCCCCTGCGAGCTACGCTCGCCAACCCCCGCTCAGACTTCGAAGTCTCTAAAAACATGACAGCGTGCTTTGTTTTAAAAATATTGGTAAATCTGTAATTGGGTTGCCATGCTTTTAACTTTTTAATGGGGCATTTTTTGATTACCATGGCCTCATACACAGCTGAGACTGTTTTCGGGATTGATAAGTAAAATCAGTTACAACTTAAAACTCAGCTTGTATAAAATGGCTAGGTTTAAATTGTGGCTACCTCTCGGACTTTTATAACAACGTTCTGTATTCTATTCTTCGTTTGCGTTTAAGGATGAGAAAAATTCCATCTGCTTGTGAATAACATTAAGAACCACGGTATTGAAAAGTACTGTTATAGACATTTTCAGTAACAGGTTTTAATTTTCTCTCTATTTTAGTGCACCATCATGCATATTTTCATGTTATTTTAAATATGTAAATTATTTATTTTAATTAATATGTATATACGAATTTTCTAATAATTATTTATCATACGAAATTAATTAAATATTTTGTGCATGCATGCTTGCATTTATTCGGCATCAATTGATGACATATTTAAATAAATTTGCTATCCGCGATAATTTTACACCTTGTTATGTCACTTGAATATTGTCCATAAGAAAATCGGGTACTTTTCCAGTATAGGATCCTTTGCTTTTCGGTTTGGCGTAATTAGAGCTTCGAAAAGGGGATAGATTCGTTAATATACATAGATTTGTTGCCAAAAGTTATGAAAATAAACCCAATGAGCTTTTGGTGCTTTTCTATTATAGGGGTCTTCACGCTTTTTTAAAAAGCTTGGCGCAATTCGGGCATCAGAAAGTGAGATTTGGTGCCAAATGACATAAACAGCCATGGAAAAAAATTCGACAATTTTTTTGTTTATATGCGTATTTTAATTATACGTATATTATTATTGTTTTTTCTATACAAATTACTTCTGATTATATATAAAATAGAATAAATGACATTTTACGCTAAACAAATTGTATAAATATTTTTTTGCTCCTTTCTTTTGCGTTTACATAAATGACGTCATTTGGACGAATTTATTCAAAATATTTTCAGTTTATAAATTAAATTAAATGCTGACAGACGATTGAATCCTAACGATAGAAATGTGATTTTTTTTTTTTTTCAAATTTTCCTGAAAAATATAATTTAATCACAATCTTGTCTTCATTATCGATTTAAATAAAAGATAAATTCAATTTCAATTTGAAAATGAGGAATAAAAAGAAATAAATAATCCCTATCGGGATCCTTTTCAATTTTTTTCCCCTTTTTTGTCACAAAAAACTGAGTAATTAGTTGCCATCATTACAGAAATGTCATTAAAATTAGAAAAAAATTAATATCTCGAAAACTAATTCCAATTTCAAAATTCTATTACCAGTTTTGACATCCGTGGATTTTTATGGACAATTGGTATTAATTTCACCATCAAGCGTTTAATATTTTATTAAAAATAGCCCTGAAACATAATCAGTCGTTTCATAAAATCGTTTCACAAATTTGTTTCATTAGGATTTTATATATATAGGGTAGATATATCTGACGTATGTCATGCTGTAACTCTCCTATTTATGAACCGATTTGGATGTGACTGAGTATATGTATAGGACATACCAAGGTCTCGACAGAGTGCCTTGGCCAGCTTCATCTGCCATCTTGTTTCAAAATGGTGGCCAGTTAAAAAAAATTTAAGAATTCAAAAAGATGTACAAAAAAAAATATTAATCGAAAAAATTGTTTCTGTTAAGTGTTAAAACGTGATGCAAGGATTCTGGAACATTTTTTGTTTTTGCTATACAGTAGAATCTCGTTATAATGAAATTTTGGAAACTCCGATTGAATTCGTAATAGTACTGAAAAATTCGTTAATGTGAAATTTCAATACAGCGTTTTTAAAAAAAGGAAATTTACATGCACATTCAATAAAAATAGAATGTATTCACTCGTATTATTACTATTCTTATATTGAATTTCAGTTAATACGCAAATATGTCATTAAATAATAAATGTACAGTATATTACTATTGTGAACTTATTAGTTAGAAGAAACAATTAATTATTAACTTCATTAACTTTCAATATTTTAATCGTAACTATTATAAAGGAATTATAATTTATCTTACATACCCGACATATTAAAAGGCCTCACTGGCATCTGCCGTTAACTTTATTTTATTTCTTTACAAAAGTTTTTTTTTTTCTGCACTGAAATTGACAATGCATTTTTCAAAACAAATTGTACAAAGTGTTTTCGAAACATTATTTTGCTTGGACAATTACTTTTTAAGAGTTTCAATGTTCTATAAGAGCTCTTTTTGATCGTACAACACAATCTTCGATACTTGATGGACAATCCTCTTCAGCTTCATTTCTACTGTCGTCTGCCTCCCCGTCATGGAGTTTTCGACGAAAGTTTACTTAAAAATTCTAGTTTTTCATAATATTCAAATTTTATTTTGCTTAATAGGCGTATAGCCAACATAGTGAAAAAGTACCCAAGCCGGAACTCGAACCCGGGTCATCAGTATAGCGCACTGAAGTTCTACCAACTGAACCACTTGGGAACGATACTCAGTCCAAGTCGATTCCAAGTATTAAAATTTGAATATTATGAATGCAAGACGTGAGAAATTTTCTCTGGAAAAATTTCCAAGTATTAAAAATATGAATTTATTCTAGTTTTTAAATAGATATATTTCATCTTGCCAACTCAACATTCGTAAAACTGAAATGACTATTCTTTTTAAGTCTAATAAATTCGTTAAAGCAGGGGTGCAGAATATGTCCGATCCGGCGATCTAGAATTGGGGGAAATTTTAGTCATCTGAGGAAATTTTTCGGAAAAATATACAATTGATTTCAATTTTAACAATGAATTACATAATTCCCCGAGATAGAAAAATGTTTCCCTACAAATAAAAAGATCCGTATGGCAACTTTCACAAAATCTATCTGAGAATAATACGTACCGTATATACTCACGTATAAGTCGAGAAATTTTGGAAAAATAATCTGCTTCAAAGTAGGGGAGGGAGGTCAACTTTATGGGACAAAAAAGTCGAAATTTATTTTTGGAGTAGAAAATGCCGATGTTCCGGAGTAATTATGCAATTGCAATAATCGAAATTTCTAAGTTTTCTTATGAATTACCTTAAAAAATTTTTTTTAAAGATAATAATTTTCTGACAAAAAAAAAATCAGGAAAGAGAAAACTTTAGAAAGAGAATCAAATCAAGAAGATCACACCCATCACTGGTGGAAAACTCACTACAAGCTCTCACTGAATGGGTGAGCAAAAATATTTATGATATTTTTTAACGGTGACACCTTAAACGCTTAAAGGACGAGCCATACTAACAGTGACAAACAATTTGTCAATTGAATTGAAGTCAAGACGTTTTTGATGCAGAAAATTAAATAAAAAGATAAAAATATTTTCCTAACTGGGAATGGTGTAGATATTTTCAATATAATATGCATATACATTTTTAATTTTAAAGAGTATCCAGCAACTATTGTGTGCATGCAAAGGTTTTTATATGAATGATGCTGAAAAAATACCTCTGTTTTCATACTTCTAAATTGTGTCCATACCTTATGATGTGTATATATTTTTTATTTCAAAGTACCCAGTCCTGAGTAGAGAAGTTTTTATGTATGATATTTATACATATAATGCTGAAATTCGTGATGCATATAGTATTTATAAGAGTTGACACTAGAGTGCAGATACTCTGCGCGGGATCGGCTAGTAATTTAAATTTAACTAGATGGTACCCGTCAAAACTTGACGGAAAAAATTACAATAGCAATATTAGTAAAATAAGCTTATGAAACAATCTTTCAAATATTTTATTTAAAAAAATTTTCCCCCAGTGAATTACGTTATTATTTCCGATGCAAACTCCAAACAAACAATCCGTAAACAAAATGGAAATCAGTTTGACATTACCGCCCTATTCCCCAAGGCAAGAAAGAAAATTTCCTGAACCTATGAAGTATCATACAAATAGCATATCCCTACGTTCATCTCATATTCAGTCAATAAAAGAACATATTAAATAAGGCACACATTCCCCCCCCCCCCCCCTGTAATAATGCAACCGAATGAGCTCCTATGCGAATGTGCATTGCTTCTACCCAAACGCACCGTCGAAATTCGACGTTAAAAAAAAGTTTTAAAATGTTTTGATCAAAATTTTTAAAATGTCTTCTTTAATCATTGTTCGTTTTAAATCCATATCTTCTGAAATGCATCTATTGTTTTAAGCTAATCAATTTTTATGTAAAGATGAAGAATTTTTTTTACAGTAATAAATCAATCTACAGAAAAAGAAGATTTTTAATGTTTTCAAGTGTAATTTATTTGTATGGTTTCTTCATTCCTTTACATAATCAGGATGATTATTCCTTTTCCATAATTAAGAGAAATAATGTAAATAAATAAATATCCAAGATTATTTTTGATTCTGTTTTCATTAATATATTGTAAATTTCATTGTTAAAAGTTACTGATAAATGATACTTTAGTAAATGGGGCTTTTCTTAATTATTATTATTATTATTATTATTCTTTTTTTGAGATTTAATGGCAACATTCTTCCATTTGTTTATTGGGCGCTATAGTTTGGCGAATTATTTGAGGTACTTTTCGGTTAGCAGGGCGCCAATAAAGTATATATATATATATATATATATATATATATATATATGTATGTATATATAGTATATACATACATAGATACAAATATATATAATGTATATAGTTTTGTTTTTCTAGTATTGAATTTATGTGGTTTATAGATTTTGGTTGGCTTTTGTGATAATGATTCTGCAAGTAATTTTCCACTGGAGTTTGTTATTATGTGTGTATATATATATATATATACTTTATTGGCGCCGGCTAACCGAAAAGTACCTAATTTGCATATAGTTTTTTTTTCTTAATCGGACGACGGGATAATGAATATTTTTTATGGTACCAGAATATTTTTCTGTATTTTATAGTTATATTAAGAAATACATATTTTTATGATTTGCTGAATCACTTATTCTTTACTTTTTCATGCATTATATTACTGAAGGTTGTTAGTTCTCTTATTCGTTTAAATATACCCTACTTATATAAAAATAGCGTGTGTTCTCTGTGGTGTTTCGCATAAACGTTGTAAAATTCAGGTTATTAGATTTTATCCAACTTTGCTGTCATAACAGCTGATGAAGCAGCCATTTTCGGCGATTTTTTTGTTACCTGTAAAATGTTTGTTTTTGGTATAGCCCGAACTAAGAAAAAAATTGAGTACTTTTCCATTATACGGACACCATTGTCGCCAAGCATATATTTACATGTATAGCATGGTGTCGGTATAACGGAAAAGAACCAAAATTTGCGATCGCTCAAATAATTGAATTTCGTTAAATATTAAATTTTCTGGTACTTTTCTATTATCCGGTCGACCACTTTTCATAACAAAAAATTATCGCCAAACTGTAAAATTAAACGCCAAAAATACAGTCCGATTTACTTGATGTCAGAAGCATTATACGTGTTTGTTACGTCATCAAGTGGTTTTTAATTCGAGATTTGCATCTATTTTTCATTACGTTTTACTGATTTATTAGTTATTTCATTAATTAAAATAACAATTGTGTCCTTAAGTTCTTGTATTTTATTTATTTATTTATTTTGATATTCCAATGGCAACGTTCCCCCGTTTATTTGGCGTTACAGTTTGGCGATAGTTTTTTGTTATGAAAAGTGGTCGACGGGATAATAGAGAAGTACCAATTTTCTTATTTTTAATCTGAGAAAGAAATAATAATCATGGATTTAATTAATTTTTCAATATGCGGTGCAACCAAAATAATTTTGATTAAATCAGTACAGATATCGCAGACGCACCTGGGTTATTTTTTGGCACCTAAATGACGATTTTTGCTTTGTATGGCAACCTGGTGTTTTATAATAAATTTGAATATGTGTGTACATAAATAAAATAAAATAGGTACTTTTATGTTAGTTGGGCGTCAAGGATAACTCTCCAAATCTTGTTTCAATTGGAATAATTTAAATTGCAACATTTTACGTGAGATTTGTTATTCATATTGATATGTTTACGTTTAGATATTTTATTATGATTATATTCTAGCTAATTAAGTTTTTTTTTTTTTTAAAGATTTTATACTACAATGTTAAAATATTACCTAGTTGATATTAGTTAATGTCAAAAGATTGGCGAACCATAGGGTTCAGGGAAAAAACTCTATGCCCTCAAAAGTGAGAGTTGTCAACTTTATGACGTCATAAGCAGAAGTAAATGTTTAATTGAAAATTACAGCTAATTAATTAAATTTTCGAATAAACGAATGCACGATAACAAATCTGTGTCCTAATATCTTTCATTTAAAAAAAGAATGGTGTAATTTGATGCAGTAGTTTGTTCTAACAGATTGTCGAAAGAAATCGCTTAGCGTTTTAAATATATAGATAATGAGAAAAATATTTTTAATCTATGGACAATTTGGAAGAAAATTATTCTAAAAACTTAATTTAATAAAATAATCCTAAATTCTGAAAAGAAACCATCACTTCTAGATCAAGACAGCGGTACCAGAAATACTTTAGCTCCTTGAAAACTGCTTGAAAATTTAGTGACGGTGTTTGTGGATCTGTTGGCTCTATTATTGGAAAACACATTTATAACAGAACCCTAAAATCTGATAATCTCTTTCATGAAGTGTTTATATCATGGAATGACCACCAGTGCAGAAAGCTACGGAACTATTAAAAGCATCCTTAAACAGACATTTTCATGGTGGAAATTATTTTACTAGATTTTCTTCAATAAACTCAAGATCTACAAAACATCAAAAATGATTGACAACATCCACAAAGAGAGTGGAAGATTGCAGTTTCTCAATAAATGACAATTTATCAGAAAAGCTAATCAAAAACATTGTATTTGTTGGTTAAAACTGTGTATTTATTAGTAAATATTAGGCATAAGAATTAGATTAAAACTTACATTCCATTAACTTAATTTACCTTTCCAATAACTAGGCATGTTACAAGTTCAGTCTATAGGTTTTTAAAGATGCAACTTGTATGTTGCAAAATTTACTACCGTAAAATACCGTTAATCCGCCCTTCCCGATTAAGTGCCCCCCTCTCACTTTGTAAACCAATTGAAAAATTCAAAAAATCCCCAGAAAGCGCCCTCCCCCAAAAGAAATTTTGCCGGCACGTCAAGATCAACACCAAAAATTTTATCTCGAGTGTTTTTTTTTTTTTTTTTTGCGACGGAACAGAAAGGCGTGACGATTCTTTGATATATCTCAAACATGTGCAAGCACATTTTCGATCTGAAAAAGCAATATAACCAAACATTAGTTTTGCTGTAAATTTATTTCCATGGTGATATGAAGGTAATAAAAATATCGATAGTGAAAGTTTCTCATGAAATAAGTTAAAGAAATGTGTATTTGATACTGTGTGGAAAATATTTTGATTAAAAGAGAATCTATTTATTTTATTAAAGAATTTATAGTTGTATTTAACATTATTATTAAAACCAATCAAAAAAAATATATAGATTGATAGATCAGATCAATCGATTTGTCGATACACAATCGAATTTGTAGCGTAATTTATGCTATCTTTGTGGTAGTAATGTTTTTTGTTTTAATAATCTGGCAACACTACCAATTCGTTCTATATGTTCTCAATTTTTGTGATTTATATTATTTATTTAGCATTTATAGATACGAAATCATGATTTTAAAAAAAAAACTTATTTAATCTGCCTAACTTACAACAGATGGCGACACCACATAAAATGTTACTAGTTCTTGAAATTACTTCAGGATATTTTCAATTGCAATTTCCCAGTGTTTTTTAATTATTTTAAATTATTAAGTTCCTTTTAATTTTCTGTTACCATATTAATGACAGATATTAGTGTTATTATTTATCTAAATGCATTCCAGTTTCAAAGCTTCTGAAATCCAGAGTTTTCTATAATCTGAAATTGCCATTAATCGTGAAGTTATACTGTTTTTCTATTTTGTATATAATTTTTATAATTCAAAATGTTTTTCTTTTGTCACTTTATTAAAATAATGCATACTCTGCGACGATCGGCCATTAGCATCTCCTCCCCGCCACCCCCACCGATAAATATCATATACCACAATTTTAATACCGTGTAAGCGCCCCCCCTCATTATTTTATGATTTTTCGTCACGTTTAGGGGGGCGGATTAACGGTATTTTACGGTATACCTACGGTAATACAGAAGCCTATGTAAGCCTATAACATATCATAACATTTTGGGGAAATTTTCATATGGATTGGGGGAAATGTTGGGAGTAAAAACATTTTCTGCACCCCTGCGTTAAAGTGAATATTTTTATAATGTGAAAGCATAAGACTTTTTTAACAATCCAAAAAATATTCGTTAAACTGAAAAATTCGTTAAAGTGACATTCGTTGTAACGATAGTCTACTGTATCTTAAAAAATGGCTGAGATATGGCAGTTTGAAATTCTAGTGTGGCTGAGATTTTGAAACAATCTGATATTTGCTATGCTGTAACTCTCATATTTATGAACTGATATGAATGTGACTGATCATATGTACAGATCATACCAAGGTCCCGATTGAGTTCGTTGACCAGCTTCATGTGCCATCTTGTTTTAAAATGGCGGCAAGTAAAATTTTTAAAATTCAAAAAGATGTATAAAAAATTATAAATTGAAAAAGTTGTTTCCGTTAAGTGTTAGATCGTGATACAAGGATTCCTGAAAATTGTTTGTTTTGGATTTATCCTAAAAAATGGCAGTTTGACATTCTAGGGTGACTGACATTTTGAAACAATCTAATTTTTGTTATGCTGAAATTCTCATTCAAATTCAGTATTAATGAAAACCGGGATTGAATTTTCGGATGTTTAAGTAAAATGAAATTTTTTAAAACATGGATTTGAAAGCTACCTTTTCCTCCCGGTACAGGCCGGAAGGATATATTAAGTATGTTTTCAATTAAATTTCTTTTCTTTTTTTATTTTTACCTTTTTTTGTAAAGGTTGTGGTGCGATAGAGAAAATGACCAAATTTGGGAGAAAAGCAAAATTTTGAAAAACTTTCTTTCTAGCAACCTTTATTTACATTTTGAAACTTCATCAGATTATCATATCTTTATGAAATACTTAAATTATCAATGCATCAACCACACAAGCAGTTTGTTCAGTAGAGTCACCCGGGGTAATTCCTGGTCAAAAAGCATCAACATTCAATTATTACAAAATCTAAGCTAAAGTTACTAATTTTGGCATGGAGTAAGCACATTGTGATGTCCATCTAATAAAATATTTATTTTATCAATAATACACAAGTAATTTGAATAATTATAGTTAATTAGTGACCAGGATTTACCCCAGGGATGGGGTAATTCCTGGACACTTATGTTATGTGGTAATTATTGGTCACTCACATATTTGATGCAAATACATACATTTTTTATGTTTATTATTAATACAATTTATTAAACTAATTAGATTATTAATTTTATTATCTATAGCTAATTAAACACTTTACTTAGTTATTTCAGGGTTAAATACAAATTTAATCAACATGAGAAATATATACATTCAACACATCTTTAGCCAAAATATTTTTTGTACAATTTGTATGCAATATTTATAGCGTCTATATCTGCTGTGAATGGGTCTACACCTTTCAAATCAATAGGTCCATAAAAAATATAGCGAATGTCAATTGTGTCTATTCTATCTCGCTTCAGCCAACGTAAGTTTCCTGTTCCTCTTTCCAGGACCTTTACACACACTTCACTGCCTTCCATTTTTGTGACTTTTCCAACATAGAACAGATCTTTATCATAATATACAGCATAGTATCTATGCTCTTCTATTGAATTATGTATGTTTTCAATTAAATTTTTTGCATTTTGCAATGATGATGTATTTTTATTCAACTGCTCAATTACAGTTGACATATCTGGTGGTTCATCTGGGTCTTGATCTATGTTTTTTCTTTTTCGTATCCCGTTACTTTCTTGTCTCTTTTTTGTTTGATTAACCTTTTCTTTTATTTCTCTGTCACGTTCTGCGACTAATTTCAGAAAATCATTATTGGTTATGACAGCAGCTTTTGTATCAATCTTTCACCGAATGTCTGAGCATGCTACTGTTTTTGGTGTTAGTCTAAACTGTGTGCTTAGCAAGTGAACAGTACATTGCAGTTACAGTTAAGAAATTTTCTTTGTATAATTATGAGTATAATTATTAAAATTTATAAAATAATGGGATGAAATTTAATAAAGTAAAATTCAGTATATTTAATATTAATCATTAACAGTTAAGAATCTTACACTGTGGTTATAGTTAACTTTGCAGTTAAGGCTCAAAGAGTTGCAGATAATTAAAATCAATGAAATAATAGGAAATCAATAATAGGAAAAATAACAATGCTTAAATGATGAGAACAGTATTGGCCAGGAATTACCCCAGTAACATGGGGCAGTATTTGGTGCTCCCCTGTAAATTATTTAAAATAGTAATAGTAAATCCAAAACTATTTTTCAGTAACTGTTTACAATTCAACCAAAAAGAGAAAAAAGAAAAATATTTAAAACTTTAGTTGTGACCAAGATCTTTGTAAAAATGTATCATAACGAAGGCCAATGTTATTTTACAGAAATTTAACTAGCCATTTCAAAAAGATTTTTTTTTTTTCAAAATAAATAAACAATAAACTCATAATTAAGTAATAATTTCCTATGAGGATAGTTCAGAGTACCTCTATGATTTTTTCATTTTGGTGAAGTGTTTTTAAAACATAAAAAGGACTGTGACCATGAATTACCCCAGAAACTTGCTGACCAGGAATTACCCCGGTTAACTCTATTTACATTATTTTAATAATAAATATGCATATTGAAAAGCAATGTATTTATAATGTACATAAATAAGCCAGGGCCCACACTAGCCGTTCAATATTCTCTAAATGCAAATTATATCACAAAATGTGTAAAAAAAAAAAAAAAAAAAAATTATTTTGTCTATTTAACTTGTTTGGTGTAGATAAATAGTGTCCTTCTTTGGACTTTAAGTCAATAAAAAACAATCAACCACAAAAAGCAAACTAAATTTTTGGAAAAAATGCCATTCATTATAATGTTTCTATTATCATTTATATTCCAAATAAAAATTTGGGTTCACCTTGGAGCACTCTTTATTTTTGACTATATAAGTTTACTGTGCTCCTATGTTTCTATGTGATTTATATATATATATATATATATCTCATACACCTGATTTGCCTTTTGATTTTTACCAGATATTGAAACATCATTAAACTGTCACCCCTTGGGACATGATAAGTGTGATGCTTTAAGAGGTGTAACAATAGAACAAATTACTGATTTTATTTTTTATTTTCTTTCATGATAGACTTTTGTTTAATCATTAGTTTATTCTATTTCAAAATTGTAAATTATTTTATATGTTTACACATATGTACTGAAGAAAATATTTTTAATGCAAAACTTAAAGATTAAATTTAAAATTAATATCATTCATGAACTTCTATATATTTAGCTACTTTTTAAAACTGATTTTACATTCTATTACTGTTATGGTTATTTTGAGTGAAATACTTTGTGTCACTTAAATATATATCAATGATTATTAATGAAATAAAATAATTATTTCATGTTAGTTAAATTAATCTATAATTTATTTTAAGGATTTTTTTTTTTTCAATTCAATCTTTTTTTTTTTTCCTCTTATGATTAACTGACACATGTCTAAGAAATATATATATATAATATACATTTTTTTTTTTTTTTTTTTTTTTTACAGGCAAGTCTGAAGAAGCCCCTGGCTACTGTATTTAACAAGTAAGTATTTGCTGATAATTTTTTTACATTGTTGTCTTATTTTTTAAGACATAAACTTAAAAAAAAAAAATGCAAATCTTACTTTTTCGCTTAATTTTTATTATATTTTCTTTTAGCAAAAAAGACATGAAACCTATGGAAGATGTTACACCATTGGTTAGTTGAATAGTTCTAAATTACTTTTTCTTTCATTTTACTAATACTGTAAAAATATGCATAATGAATGCTCTCTAATTTATTTTATCTCATGTAATTTAAATCTTTATTGTAATTTTACCGATGAAAATTATCTAGTGTGCAAAGATTATGAAAATTAAAAAGTTAGAAAATAGTCATTTTACTTATTTAATAAAAAAATATTAACCTTATGCATACATAAAATAAAATTCATTCATTTTCCAAACCATGAGGGGGAAAATATGTAGTCAAACTCCAAGAATTTTATAAATGTGAAATATTACTTTCAAATTACAGTAGAGTCTCCGAAGTCCAAGGTTCCAAGGTGTCAAAAATATAATTTCTACGGATTTTTTTTTTTTTTTTTCCTTGCTAAAAGAATGCCAGTTATTTTCATTTCTTCCTTGAAGGAATGCAATTGGTGTTTTGAATCACCCACCACCCTTTGTTCTCTTGTTCAGGCAGATGGCTAAGGGTTGTGGTTGGTTTGAAAGGGGTTTCTAAACTAGTTCTACAAGATTTTTCTTTTTCCAAGTTCCGTAATCACTAGGGGTGTACTCTGTGACCAGTTGCTCTGTTGTTTATTCAAAGTCAGCTTTTTTCACATTTCTAAATTGACTATTGTAGAAATGATAGAAGATAAGTGAGAATGTAATGATACAGAAGAAAATGACTCTCTGCCATTGGAAAAAAAATCTCTCATAGTGAAAGTTCTGCATCTTTAGAACTGGCTTTAAAATATGTAGAACAGCAAAATGAAGCCACCCCTGCTGACATTATGCTTTTTAAGCGTTGGCTAGATATCGCATCTAAAAAGATAAGTACTGTGTTAAAGCAGTAAAAAATTTGAATATTTTTTTATTCTAAAGTATCCTGTGTATCATTACTAGTGGTGTACAGAGTAGTGCTTTCGCCGAGTACCGAGTAATTATATGTAAGAAAGAATCACTCATGCAAGCATGAAATGCACTTAGTGGTAACACTTCTACATATTTGTGTGTGTGTTTATATATATTCATAAACATGCATCTTGAGCATATAATCTAATCATATTTTTTAAATTAGCTTCAATTTTTTTAATTTCATTTATTTTGCACCTTTTAAAGACAATTTTAGAAATTTTTTAAAACAGTAGCATTATTTTAAAATTATGTATATAAAAAGATAAATTTTTATGTACAGAGTAAATAGTGCTTATGAATTATTGTATATATTATACATTTAGATTCAAATAACATTTTACAGATCAGTTTTAAATTCATTTGTCTTCAAATATGCTTAAAAAATAAAATTCTTACAACTACTCTGTATTGGCCAAGTACTCGTCTGAAATTTCGCCAAGTACTCAGTATGGTTCTAATCATTACAAAAGGAATAAAGATATGTACATTCTTTGTCATCCTAATTGAGTAAAATTATATATATTTTCAGAAAATCGGAGTTTTCAGTAATCCAAGGGGGTGTCGGTAAAGGTGAAAATAAGCACTTGCCAGTCGCCACTCGTTGATTAAACTTGAAGAACTGGTGATTAAAAATATGGAAAGAACCGGCCAAATGCAGGATTTTCCTATTTTCTTTTTCCCCTAAAATTCGTGATTTTTCCGCACCTGACCGACGATATTAATGATTTTTATGCTCCCGATCGACGAAATCCACGACTATTACGCACCTGATCGACGATATTAATGATTTTTCCGCTCCCATTAGACAAAATTCATGATTGTTACGCGGCAGATCAACGAGATTCATGACTTTTACGTGCCCGATCGTCGAAATTCTTAATTTTTTTGCACCCAATCGACGAAATTTGATTTTTATGCACCCGATCGATGAAATTCATGAGTTTTACACTTGCGAATGACGAAATTTGCAATTTTTTCTGAAACTAATTAGTGAAATACACACAATTTCTGGAGATGTTGGCCACTTTTGACCCGCGGGCTGTAGTTTGTGCATGTGTAATGTATATCATGTTGTGGTTACTATTTAGTGTATACAAATACCTATTTTATTATTGTCAGATCTTAATTCTAGACAAATAATTTAAAAAGAAAATGTACTTATGTAGTTATCTACACAAGTACAGTAGAGTCACGGTTATCCGAGTTAATGTGGACCAAGCTCACCTCGGATAAGTGAAAAACTCTGTTAAACGGGATTTATATAAATTGTCACTAATTTAAGAGATAAAATATAAATTTACACACAATTTATTAATTTGTATAGTATACTTACAGTCATTGTGATGTACACTGCAGATGCTTGTAGAATAAAAACAGCTAATGAATTGTTTATTTGAAAAAGTACTTAATATATATATATATATATATATATTTTTGTGGGATGATAGACTTTTTTTGCTGCAATATTACGTCAATTTTTTAGTGGCATCAATATTGTAGGTATAGCTTCTTCTTGCTGCTCATTGTAATAAATGCTTTTTTCAATAGAACTTAGACTTTCAGAATGCGTAATTTTTTTCTGATTACCATCATCACTGCTCTCTTGTTCGCGATTTTCAACCATATCTGTAATAATGTCATCTGTAATTTCTTGCTGTTCATCTGCATTCATCCACTCAGCAATGTCTTTTTCAGTAAGGGTTTCAGAAACAGGAAGTGTTTGTGCTAAGCTCAATAAAGATTTGTCATCAGATGCTTCATTTTCATAATTTGATTGTCAATGAAGTATAAGGTGGAGGTGAAAGAAAATTCATAAAATTCTGATTTTTTAGTCAGAATAAGAGAAAGGGATTTTTTTCCTTTTTTTTGTGACTCGGTTAAGCGGGACTCGGATAATCGCGACTCTACTGTACCTAAGCTTAGTAGGACCTATGAACATAAGCATGTTGTGTATAACTTTGCTGTTAACTTATTTTGAAATTTAAAATAGATTGGAAATTAATATCTCAAGTTTATTCAAAACTATATAAATAAAAATATTTTTATTTTTTACATAAATTACTTGTTTACTGTAAAATCATTATATTTTTTAAATTATTAAATATTCAGTGGTATAAATGTACTTATTAGCTACTAAAGAAATTATTCTCACTAGCCAGTAACTGGCTACTAAAAAAAATCAACCTACCGGCCAGTGGCTTCTAAGCAAAATTCCTTATTTTCACCTTTAGGTGTCTGCCCTAATTACCTCAGATTTTCGAGACTCTACTGTATTGTAAATGTATAGTACTGTGATCTAATATATATATATAAAATTAACAATCGAACCGATGTTAATTCATTCATTCAAGTACTGTTTGTGTTACAATAATTATTAAAAAGTTCCCATATTTTCTGTGTTTTAAAAATTAAAATGAAATATAAAATTGCCAGGTTAGCTATTCAAACTGGTTTCTGTCAGGGGCAGATGCAAGAAGGGGAAAGGGAGGCTCAAGCCTCTTCATTTAAATGAAGACAATTTTTCAAATCATTATCTTAAAATAGAACCTTTTCACAAAATTCTTTGTCTTCAAAATACTAATACATTTCAGATATTCTGAGTAACAATATGCCATTACTTTAATGATATTACTATTACGTTCTTTGTAAATTAGCTATCTTCATTGGGGGCATAAACGTCTGGGACAAAAACAAAACCTGGACATATGCTGCCGCCAAGTGACATTAGAAACAAATTATATGTAGGATATTATAATTTACAATATTAAGCAACAGATTACAGTGTTAGATTTATTTCACCAAAAATGTGGCTTGGAACTTTCTTGCCTTTGACCCCCTCAATTTTAAAATCATTTAAAATAAAATTTGACACGTCACAAAACAGCTGAAGTAGTAAAAAAAACTTACTAACTAGTTTTTTTTATAAATTAAATAAAAGATCTTGTTAAAATAGATAAACAGGAGCCTGAGTATAACAGTAATTTCAAATTCACAAAATTATGACTTGATTTTTCACAAATATAAAAAAAAACTGCTCACAATTTCACAAAAACAGACCTTGCATATTAATCTTACAGCTTAACCCATTTTAGGCCAAGCATAGAATTTTTATAAAATGTGGTATTATTTGCATTGAAATTTGCTTAAATTACATTAAGACACCAAAGAAGTTTTGTGCATGAAAAATAATATTTAATTTAATTTGACATTACCATTATTAATTTACCATTAAATTTAAATAAAAAAATTTTAGTTTTCTTAGGGCATTTGTTTCATTTTTATTTTATTTACAGGACTTGCAGCTTTACTCCATTATAAAAACATATGATTAATCTCAAATGGAATAATTATACATTTTCAAAAAGTCGAATTTGTCAATAACTGTTTCAAGTAAAAAACCAGCATATTTTGAAAATTTTTCAACAGAAAGTGATTACTTCAATTGAATTACTAATATTTTATAGATGTCTCCAGAACCATTAAAAATAGCAGAAAAATAAAATTAGTGAAAAATATACGTCACAGTGTTAATAAAAATATATTTATTGAAATGGTGCGTTTACGCACATTTGGCCGAAAATGGGTTAAAAAGAAATGCTAGGCTGAAAAATATTGCTAGTATTTATTTTAAATCTCTAGATTTACTGTATCTTTTTATTGTATCTTTTTATTATATTTTCTTTGTTAATGCCAATTTTGCTTAATTTTATTGCTTACTATTATTTCTTATGAAACTAGCATTGTTAGGTTGCAGGTAAATTTTTGTTTGCTTCAGATTGACACAGAAAATTCTGCTACTCGTCATATTAATATTAATATTACTAAGTACATGTGATTAAACTTTTGTGAATTATAACACAAAATTTCAGTTACACCATCCTCAGAAATCCTCGTATAAGGAAAATAAACATGTGATTAAATGAAAGAGACGAAATGTTGCTACTCATCTGGTTTGAATACCCAGTATGTAAATATGACATGTGATCATTAAAAAAAGCAAGCAAGTTTACATAGGTTAAATATTTGTAGCGTGTAACAGACAAAATGTCACCCTTCATCTAGTTGACAAAAATACAAATAAGACAAAGAGGATTTCATATGACTCTTTTATCCATTAGATAACTCTAAATTGTATTTACTACTCTCTAGGTCAAAATAAAAGCATACAACTCACACCAAATATAAGCCAATGTATGAACGGTATACATATATATTTTGCATTTTAAATAATGAAATAAAAAAAGGTACTTACTGACTTATGATTGTCCTTTATTGAATGAGTAATCCTGTAAAAAAATTCACATTTTTTAAACACCTTTATATCATAATATGTTTAGGTGAAAATAATCTAAAATACACAAACAATAAATGGCACACAACGAGACGAGATGAGACAGATCTGATATGTGATGTTATGTCATGTGTTTGATAGCTGAAATCAGGCCCGTAAGACAATAAAGTTGTTTTTGTGATGGCTCCGTTCTTAATAAGTTACTAAAATGAATTATAAAATTAGTCAGTGTTATCAATTTTAATGCTAAATGTGAGTCTCTTTAAGTGTTTTGTGAAGATAAAAATGCCGGCCATATAACACTTTCGTTTAACACTGAGGTAAGTTGAAAGGTAAAGAAAAATAACTGTTTGGCATAAAGGCGAAGATGTATTGTCTCAATATATCTATAGAATTATGTTAAAACACATTTGTGATAGAAAATTGACCTTTGTGATAAGTTAATAAATTGTTAAGGCTCTCTTAGGCTTCCTTCATGTGAATAGAGTTCACTTTTTAAATAATAAAGAGTTATATGTTACAGTGTGAAGGGGAGGGCATATCATGTTTTTACAGATGCTTCAGTGGAGTGTGGCCAATAAAAGATTGGGAACCACTGCTCTATCCCATTACAAACATCTTTCTTTTATTAGTACTAGGGGATCCAACCCGGTCTTCCCCGGTTACACAATATATGTGAAAACCTTTTATTATTATTATTATTATTGAAAACTCTTATAGATTTTTTTACATTTAATATATTTTTTTAGATTGCCCACTAACAACATCAAAATTCATTTTTACATGAAAAATAGTGATTATGTATTCAAATAAAGTTTTGAAGTTTATTAAAAGCGATACTTTCGTGGTATATAAGCCAGAAACAAATGCTGAACAATTTATATTATTTTAAGTAGAAACGGATTTATCTTTCATAATCATCTGCATGCGATGGAGATAGATTTTTTTTTTTTTTTTACAATCATGCTTGGAAATTATTTTAAAAACCATAAAAAAAAAATTAAATTGTGATACAGTTTTCAAACAAATTACGTTTGAAAGTATATTTTACGTCCTATTCGACGATGTAAAAATTAAAAATGTGCCATGCTTACAAGTTAAAAATTTACAGTAAAAGCGAAATTTAATCATCTGGTGTTGCCAACATCAAAATGATGTAAGCATTATGCACGGACATGTTTGTGCTTTATAATATAGATAAATGAAGTCTTTAAAAATGCAATTTAGAATTATTTCACGGAATTTATTTTAAATACTTCTAAGTATGTAATTTGTGGGGAAAACTGTACAAGAAAAAGCAGAATAAAAGGACAATAAATAAGTTTACTTACTATTGAGTATGAAGAATGTAAAATATTCCCATATGAAAAGAATATAATTTTAGCTTCAACTACAACCTTGTTGCAAGAAGTTTTTTTTTTTATTATTATTATTTAAAAAAGCAAACCAACATTGGAATACCAATTGAAGAGTTCAATGCAAGAAAAAGTGTAGCTCCATTTTTACTATCATTTTTTAGGGTCATAAATATATTTTGTATCATAAATATATAAAAAAAAAAAAATCAAGGGAGTTGCATCTTTCTTGCACCGTAGATAGAGCATATATTTGGTACTGTTTTCCATTATAAAAGTGAAATTAACACAAAAGTAGAGCTGTCCTCGTTTTTTTTTTTTTTTTTTTTTTTTAAACCAGGCCCTTTAATTCAATTCATGAGAAATAAATAACTTAATTTCAGAAACAATTTGACCTTTAACAACCCTCATTTATTTTTATGGAAAGCATCAGACTTTAAACACCCCCAGCTCTGATTTTAACTACAACTTTGGATCTGATAAAATCACTTATGTTATATTACTATAACCTAGTAATGCTTATAAAATTTTATTTTCAAGAATGAATTATATTTTGATTGAATGCTTAAGTTTTTTCTTAGATATTTTCTTTTATTTATTTTTAGGAATTTTTTTGTAAAAAGAATGATGCATCTTTGTTTATGTTTGGATCTCATAATAAAAAAAGACCTAACAATTTAATCGCTGGACGTATGTATGAATTCCAAGTATTAGACATATTTGAGTTGGGAATTGAAGAATTCAAATCTTTGGATGATTTTAAAGTAAGTAAAACTTGCTTTTAAGCAAGAGTTTAACAAAAAAATATTAATTGAATGAGTAGGCCATTTATTTTTACTTGCTACAATCTCTCTCTCGCTTTTTTTTTAAATATCAATATTTAGTATTTTCTATTTTTTTTTTTTAAATTATGTGACCCTTAAAATTTTTCATTAATTTTATTTTTATTAGCCTGACAATAGAACCTTGTGCTCAAAAATTGCTGTTTGCCACTAACAGTTTATAATATGTAATTTTTATTTACTTGAATTTTATTTTACGTTTTCATACATTATTTATATATTAAACCATGAATATCAAGGTGATTTCTTTTATAGTTCTTATATTATTCTTTTTTTTTTGTATGAAAAAAATATCACATACTTTCCTTAGTATATTATATCTTCTTTATAATGGTCATACAAAATATAGATAAAAGTCTAGATCAATTTATTTAATCGATAACTACATGAAAAATCTTTTAATTTAAATATTTTTAATATAAATTAGTAATTTAAAAAAAATTATTAGGTGTTAAATTCTACTTTCTGCAGTCCTAATATTTTGAAAAAATAACAATATTTATTATTTTCTGATTTTTTTAAAATTACATGACCTTTAAACTTTTTCATTAATTTATTTTTATCAGTCTGACTCTGAAACCATGAAAATAATTAAAATTTGTTGTTTGCAGCTAACGATTTATAATACACATTTTTTAATTACTTTAATTTTATTTTGCTTTACACACATTATTTAATTATTAAATCATAGATATCAAGGTAATTTTGTATGAATATTTTTCCTTTTTTATGAAAAATAATCATACTTTTTTTAATAGAGTCGAACCTTGTTATCCTGACACTATCATGACAAAAAAAAAAAAGTGTCGTCATAAGTGTAGTGTCGCAGTAACCAGAGTTAGAGACAAATATGTTTATAAAAAGCTGTATTTTTAACCGACTTAAAAGGAGGAGGTTATCAATTCGACCCGTATGTATGTATTATGTTGTTCACGCATAACTGTCGTAAATGTGCATAGATTTTGATATTTTTTATTTTTTTTGAAAGAGTAAGGGTTCAAGGTGGTCCCATTTCAATTTTGTCAAAATCTGATCATTAGAACAAATTATTTTATTCAAATTTCCATTATTTAGATAATTTAATTTATATTTCAAAAAGTCCATTATTTGAATTGTTGCTAATTTGTAAAATAGCGCACATAATAATATTTCCTTTCAATTAAAAAACGTATTTACACATGACTATCAAAAACAGAAATAAAACTTTAAAACAATAATTAAATGATCACGTGTTAAAAGCAGTAAATGTAGAAAAATATGTTATAAAAAATATACTTGCACGTGAATATTAAACAAGAATGAAAAATCATGCGTCAAGCATAGATTATGTAACACTTTCCAAAACTTCCAAAATAATTTTACAAATCATTACCGTTTAATAAGCTAAAAGATAAAATCTAAGTAAACAATTTGGAAAATGCATAACATATTTAAAAACGTAATTTCAGGAATTTCCAACATATACAATATTCGGAAAAACATCCGAATTCTGTTATTCAGCCCTGTATAGGATCTATAGATTTGTATATATACTACATAGGATGCTAAATTTTAGTTTAGTTAGGAAACGCGTAGCACAGTTTAAAATTCTCCTTCTGGAGTTTCTGTCAATAAACGGAAATGTGTTCACGAACTTTTGTGCTGCCCTGTATAGGATCTACAGAATTTATACACACCAAGTACAGTCAAAGCACCTTATAACGAAATCAAAAGTGCTCCAAATGAAATATTTGCTCGTTATAACGTGCTTTCGTTAAAACGTTATAACAAATTATTTCGTTATACAGTAAGAACTCCAATTATCTTAATAATGTGGTCTGAACGTATTCTCAGTATGCAGGAGTCTGGATAATGGAGACAATCATAAAAAAGGGCGGTTTATTACATATATCTATTAAATAGCTTTTGTTTAATACAAAAAAAAAAAAAAGCCTTATGCAGGGTTTGTACGCTTTCACCGCAATTTTTAAATAGAATTTTTTTATTTAATATTTAAGTAATAGAAATTGTAGTTGCCTCGTTTAATTACAGGATTTGCCCTTTTATGCATTTAAATAAGGCGAAAAATTTTATTAATAATTGTGGTAAAAGCGTACGAACCCTGTTATGTATTCATATTAAATTAAGCGTTTATAGGAAGGATTACTTTTAAGAGGAAAAGTGTTGACTTAAAAAGAATTGCAAGATAATTATATTTTTAAGAATATATATGTACAATTCATATCATAATTTTTTATTCATTTTTGCGATTATTGATCTAGATGACTGAAATTCAGATAATTAGAGTTTGTTGTATTTCTTTGTCAAAATCTAAAATCCATTCTTCAAATTGGCATTTCGCCATCAAAGCTTTGCAGTTATGCCTGTACATTACAGGAAAAGTTTTCATTACGTTTTTTGGGATACACCGTGGATACTTTGCCTTTCCAATTGCAAAAGATTTTTGCCTTTCAGAGCCGTCGGCATTACAGCATAATGCTAATGAATGTCCATCTCTGCTGCTTTTCACACGGTGACAAGTTTCTCTTTTTAAAGTTAGAGTTTTATCAGGCATAACGGAAAAACAATCCAGTTTCATCCATATTATAAATACCTTTTCGATCGTAATCTTCAAATATTTTCGAGTTTCCGTTCTTCCATTCTTCAACTGTTTCTTGTGAAACAGAGGCTGCTTCACCACATCTTTTTTTAATTTACTCAACCAACCATCACTTATATGAAAGTCTTTATATCCAACAAGTCTTTCGGGAAACGCATATGTTTTTTCTAGCAAAATACTCGTACTAATAGGGATGCCTTTGGGTCTTGCATCTTTAAACCATGAAAATAATACTTCCTCCACACCTGCATATTTCGCTGTACGTGTACGTTTAAACGATAAACAAACTGCATCCTTTTAGAAAATTTTAAGAATATTTTCTCGATCTTTCAATATTGTGCTGAGAGAACTACTTGGAATGCCAATTTTTTTTTTTCGCTGCTTCTTTTTTTTTTTTTTTTTTTTTTTTTTTTAACATTATTCTCGACGCATTTTATAAGTTAGACTTTCTCTTCTAAACTCAAACATTTTCTTTTGTCAGACATAGCCAGCGTACAAAGAGTTTTAAAAATTAACACGCGATAAATTTACAGGAAAAGCAAATGTCAATGAAATCAGTCATCAAATAAAAAACAACATAATCCAGTTTAGCTAAGCTGTCGCCCCTCTGTCTGTCTTAAAACATTGCCCCTCGCCAAATCTCCCTTGTAAGTATTGAAAGTATGTGATTGGCCATAGAGAAAAAGATTGACGGTTATATCACGGGAAAAAAGCTGGTATTTAAGAAATAAAACTATAATTCCCGCGTTAAGTAAAAAAATAAATAAATAAAATAATTCGCTATATCGTTTTTATTTCACTTTTCATGTTCGAATTCTTTTCGTTATATCGTGCTTTTCGTAATAAATATTTCGTTAAATCGTTTTGAATTCTGTATTCTTTTACATACAGACCAACTAAATGGGTTTGAGCATTTCGTTATATCGTAATTCGTTATAAAGTGCTTCAACTGTAATAGACAAAAAGTGAGTTAAATTTAAAATCGCGTTCAGCAACTTAAAACGCACTTCCAGGAATTATTGTTAACCGACAATAGAGAATTTTTTTGTATGTCCCTGTAAATGAACGATGACTGCTATACACACAATATTCTGTAGTAAGCCTCTTGTAATGCACCTGAGTGATATATATAAATTTCAATGCGTTTAAAATAGTGAAACATTATTTAATTAAACCGCAAACGATTTTTCTCCATAAACGTAATGTAACGGAATTCTTTTGACTGTCCCTGTAAAGTAACTATAAGTGCTATGCACACCCTATTCCCTATTAAGCTTCTTGTTATGCACCATTGTGATATATATCAATTACAATGTGTTTGAAATTGTGTAACATCATTAAAATAAACCGGAAATGATTTTTCCCCATAGACCGTAATGTAACGGAATTTTTTGTGTGTCCCTGTAAAAAAAACTATAAGTGCTACACACTTCAGTTGAAATAGGGAACATGCTATAGATAACGACAATAACATATAAAAATTGCAAGGCAATCCGAGCATTTTAACGGGAGTTAGAGCACGGCCAGACAAACCGAAGTTATAAACACTTTTTAACTAGGTTGGAAAGTGTTAAAAAGAGAAATAATTAAATTATTACACGTTCAAAGCATTAAATGGGGAAATTTACGTCATATTTAAAATGCTCAAATAACATTACTTCCAAACAGTTTCAATTTAGAAACATATTTACACGAGAGATTAATTTACTTGTAGCTGATATATTATGTATACCTAACTACAAAAAGTCCTTTTGGTCTATACAGGCAGGAAAAGACAGCCTTCCTATTCCTTGCTTTTAAGATTTTAGCTAATTTTACTGGAAAACACCAAGCTATAAAAATGGATGGAACCAGATTACAGAAGATTCAGTCGCAGTTCTCGTCAATATTGAATTTGAATCTGAATTCCGCCAAATATGTCAGCTATAGCCAAGTTGGCTTCATTTATGGCAACTTGTTTTTGTCGCCAAATTTGTTGGTATTTCGCCAAATATTGCCTAGCTTGGAGAGATTTTAACGCTGGCGAACATGAATATATAGTGTTAAGAATGTAAGAGTTAGAATGATGGTACAACAATGAAATAAAACTTGCGATATAGCATGTTCACTAAAACTGTTAAATTAAAACAAAACAGTTTATGGAGGAATCCTGCTGTCTTGTTTAAAAATGTCAGCCACTCTAAAATTTCAAAATGCTATATCTCAGCCACTTTTTAAGATAGAGCAAAATAAAAATTGTTCCGGTATCCTTGGATCAAGGCTGAACATTCAATTGAAAAAAAAACCTTTAGGATTTCTAATATTTTTAACGACTTAAAAATTTCAAATTCAAAAAGATGTACAGTTAAGTGTCTATCATAGCGCCTCCTTCTTGCCGAATATCCCCAAATTTTACTGGGACCTGCAGGCCATAGTAAAAAACACATACAAAAAATTTGGTTCAGTACTGTGGATAACCTAATACACTTTTCGATGATACAATAATTTAAATGGAACAAAAATTGCTATCACAGCGCCCGCTTTCGGCAGAATATCCGCAAATTCAAGTGGGACCTGCTGGTCACAGACAAAAACCTATAAATGAAATTTCGTTCAATTCTAGGTTGCTTCATAACTGGGCACACTTTTCAATGATACAAAGAGGGCACACACGGACGGACAGATATTTTGAAAAAACATGTTTTTCGGAATCTTTGACTCCTAAAACATATAAATCCGTCGAAAACTGGAAGTTGAAAATATTTTAATCACAATACTTTATTCTATTTAGATAGAAGGTGAGAAAAGGAGGATGTAATAATTTGACCCTATGTATGTATGTATGTTTTAGTCCTGCTCACGCATAACTTTCGTAAATGTGCACCGATTTTGATATATATATTTTTTTTGTTTAAAAGTGCAAGACACCCTGGTGGTCCCATTTAAATTTCGTCAAATTCTGATGACTAGAACAATTTTGTTGTTAAAAAATTTTCAAAATTAAAAAATGTATGGAACCCGATTACAGAAGATTCATTCCCAATTCTCATCAATCTGAATGAGAATTTCGTCAAATTAGTCAACTATAACCACGTTGGCTTCATTTATGGCAACATATTTTGATCGCCAAATTTCGCGATATTTCTCCAGTTGTCGTCCAGATTGACAAGAATTTGATTCTGTCAAAGATTTTATTAAAAAGTATTTATTTAATGGATAATTTTGGTAAATTATAATTTCTATTACAAATTACTTATTTATTCAGCAGATGTTGAAATCAAGATAATTGTGTATTACTGTATTAATAACTAAAAAGTAGGAAATAAAATAAAGTTTTACAAAAAAATATTAACCAACTTAAAAAAAAGTATTAAATAATTCTTTAAAATTCTCTAATGACAAAATGTTATCCATTAACCACAAATCCGATATCATGTGTCGGATTAAAAATGATAAATTTAATATGTACAGTTTAATACCCACCAAACATGGATTTCCGAGAGAATATATTTTACAAGAGATGAATATACAGACATATGATTTAGTTTACGAATATATACATATGAAAAGCAATGAATTACTTTTTGAAGTCTGTGCCAAACAACCCCAATCTATAAATTAGTAGATACTAGATACAATATATTCACAATTCTTACTAAACTTAAGGTAGTTTGGCACCGACTTCAAAAAGTAATTCATTGCTTTTCATATGTATATATTCGTAAACTAAATCATACACGTCTGTATATTCATCTCTTGTAAAATATATTCTCTCGGAAATCCATGTTTGGTGGGTATTAAACTGTACATATTAAATTTATCATTTTTATTCCGACACATGATATCGGATTTGTGGTTAATTGATAACATTTTGTCATTAGAGAATTTTAAAGAATTATTTAATACTTTTTAGTGTTTTTTTTTAAGTTGGTTAATATTTTTTTGTAAAACTTTATTTTATTAATTAATTTAAGACAATTTTAAATTCATAACTGTTCTTGCATTTTTATGCAATAAAACATTATTATTAAACAAAATGAACTCCAAAATAGAATTGAAAAGAATAAAAATCCATTGAGCTCCAAATATAACAGGAGATCTGTCTTCCTAATGCCCAACATGATTTCCAGCGGTCAGCGTGGAAGGATACAGTAGAGGTCTGCACGGGCCGAAATTTCCAGGCCCGGGCCCGGCCCGAACAAAAAAAATATTGGCCCGGCCCGATTTAAAAGTTAAAAGTTCGGCCCGAGCCCGGCACGGCCCGGAAAAAAGTTAAAATCTCGGCCCGAGTAAATTTCTACAAAACAAAATATTTACGTCGATTTGGTTAAAAATTTGCCTCGTAGGAGGAGATCTAACCAAAAATTTCTATCTTAGCCTTTTTTTTTTTCATGTTTATAATCTTCATTTTTATAGAGGTGCCGCAAGCTGGAATGTTTATTTTTTTAATAAATCTCTATTTGTTGTATGTATGTATGTGTTTAAGTTATCAATATTGTTAATCCATATTCCATTTAATGAAGTGTTAAAAATCAGAAAAATGCTATACAGTAAAATCTTCTAAGATGGAATTGCATAGGGAAGAAAAAAATGAGTTATAGATAATTTGCCTTCTTATCAGGTGTAAATGTATTATATATTCTTTTCTTAAGTATTAGTATATTCATTTTTAATGGATCAACACATTTTTCAATTTAAGACAGGATTCCGTCATAAGCAGGTTCTTTTTCACACGTTTTACTATATTTTAATTCAGGGGTGATTGTGCTCCGGGGGTACCCCGGATTTCCGGGTTTTTCTTTCGGCTCTTCCGGGGTCATAAAATCATCCTGTTTAGTGGAAAAAACGAATCGAAATTGAAAATATGTTGCAAAAACAAAGTACGCGGCGCTGCGACGTACGTCGCAAACTTTTTAGGGCACCTGCAGACTAAAAACATACAGCGATGCCGCGGACGCGCTATAGCGGGTAAATTACGCGAAAAAACGGCAAACTTCGTCGAAGGATCGTTAAAAAAAACGGCAAATTTCGTCGGAAAATCGCCGAAAAACCGCGAAATTAAAAACATTCGCCAAATTAGCGATAAACGTTTCAGTTACGGCAACCCTTACCCAGAGCGTGATCGGAGTGAAACTAGCAAACCCTCTGTCCTGCGTTTTCCTAACCCCTTGTCTTGTTTTAACCAAAAAATATAAACGAGAATACCGATACCGAAAGATATTCTTTGTCCTACCCCTAAACCAGGAGACAAAAACCAGTCTTTTAAAAGATACCTGAGTATGAATCTTCATCTCCCCCCCTCTTTCGTTTAACAATGCTGATCCTCCCCAAATTCTGTTATGGGCTGCACCAGATGTCAATTAGTGCATATTTTTCATAAGCCTTCATTCAATACCCTTCCCCTCGAAATTTGCGCTTTTCTATGGCGAAATGGCTCTCGGTAGAGTATAATTTGAAAAGAAGAAAAAAATAAGTAGACTGTAGATTAGGGTCTGCACGGGCCAAAATTTCCGGGACCGGGCCGAACGAAAGCTACCTTTTCCCGGCCCGTTTAAAATCCATTAACCCACGCCTGATTCAATATCTAAAAAAATTCAGATTTTTCTTAACATACAATTAAGATTCTATATTTATGGGATAATTTTACGGTCCCTGTGGCAGAATGTACGCGACGCTGCGACGGACGTCGCAGACTTTTTAGGGCACCTGCAGGCTAAAAACATACAGCGATGCCGCTGACGCGCTATAGCTGGTAAATTACGCGAAAAACCGCGAAATTCATTTAAAGATCGCGAAAAATGTCTAATTTCGTTGACAGATCGCGGAAAAAACGCAAATTTAGTCAAAAGACTGTGAAAAAATGTGAATTTCGTCATAAGGCCGTCAAAAAAAACATGAGTTTAGTTGAAGGATCGCGGAAAAATGCAAATTTTGCCGAAGGGTTACGGAGAAAACACCAACTTCGTCAAAGGATCGTGGAAAAAACGGTCAATTTCGTCGAAGAAACGGCAAATTTCGTCGTCGGATCGCGAAAAACGGAGAATTCTGCCGACAGATCGCAAAAAACGGCAAATTTCGACGAAGGATCGCTAGAAAACGGTAAATTTCGTCGAAGGATCTCTAAAAAACGGAAAATTTTGTCGAAGGATCGTCAAAAAACGGTAAATTTCGTTGAATGATCTCGAAAAAACGGCAAATTTCGCTGAAGTATTTCGAAAAAACGGCAAATTTCGTCGTCTAAAAGTGTGTATCTGCAAAATGTTTAGGATGTAAAATGTTCAACAATTTGTAAATTTTGCAAAAAAAAAAAATTAACAAATCAGTAATTTGTGCCTCAGAATCAGTTGTAAAAGTTCCACTCTCAAATTCACAACTTTTAAGATTCTTTTGTGTGTAACATCACAAAATCTCGATAACTGTATTTTTTTTTATTTTTTTTATTGGTATGGAAAACTTGGAAAAGTCAGAGAAATTTATTGCTGATCTGGAATAGACACCCTGTTGTTTGTTTCATGAATATTTGGAATAAATTTCTTCAATGATAAAAAAATAAAAAGACAACTTTCCATATCATATTTAGCAAGACAATGTTCACTCATCATTTAATGAAGTCATTCAATTTTCAGTGCAAATCAGGTAAGTTTATCAAATTATGTTTTCTTACAACTTACATTACAAAAACTAGCAGTAATTACGGTATTCTTATGTTATTTTAGTTTCATACAGTTATATAATAAGTTATGGTGTAAATGGATATCAGTATTTTGCATCGGTAATTTTCAGGATTTTTCACCTGTGTGTCAATAATTTTCAGGGTTTTTTACCTTGTGTCACAATCACCCCTGTTAATTTAGCCATTTTTAATAAGTGTATAAATCTACTATTCTTTAAAAAGAATAAATTTTAATGTTTAATTATAAAATAATGGCTATTTAAAAATGTATGCATGTTTTGCAACGATTTTTATGCCAGATCTTATTTTACTGACCTTCGAACGGACCAGGCACGCCGAGGCAATGATTTTTATACGGGTCAAAACCAGGACTAAAAGTTTTGAAGCGTGAAAACTAGGAAAAATGAAACCAGTCCCGGCTCTGTACGAAAAAAATAATTTAAGGCACGGCCTTATCCTTCAGGAAAAAAGTAAGGCCCGGCCCGAGCCTTCAGAAAAAAATATGGCCCGGGCCCGAGTGACGTGAAGAAAAATAGGCCCGAGTACGGGCTTCGGGCCTTGGCCCGGCCCGTGCAGATCTCTAGGATACAGTGACGATAATTTTAGCTCTCATTCATGGCAAAACATGCTGTCTATCGCATTCCCTTACATAATTAGTGAATTATTTATGAATTAGATAAGCATAGCTTAATTATAAAAGCATAAATCAGGATAATAGTAAATGAGAATTCTAATATCTGGCATTGATAATGTGGAATATTTTTTACTTTTGCCTTGCAAGCTTCATTTGCCTTTCATGCTTCTGACCGCTGATTCTGAACTCCTGTTATATATAGAGCTCAATGTAAAAATCAGATTTCTGATTTTTTTATTGTTACATGAAATATTGATGAAATAAGGTTTGCTTATCCCTAGATGTGCTTCCTACAGTTCTTTTTTCAATATTATACAATGAATTGTAATCAATATCTGTTGTTTCAGAAATGGATGTTAGATAATTTCTGATCATTTCAATGTAATGCAATGCAATGCTTCAGTTTTAGTCGGAGGCTTGTTTTGTTCCAGTTCCATATCATTAACACTCGGAGTCTGAAGAAATTTCTGTCTTTTTCTCTTTTATCTCTTTACAATTTCAGAAATCTTTGCATCTACAGAGCTGCGAACTGCTATGAAAAATGTTTGTTACTCAGAAAAATCACACACGTAACAACGACTTTACTATTTAAAAAAAAAAAAAAATTGTTATTTCTTTAGACTAACGATGTCCCTACAAAAATGTTTCTATATGTGTCCTGTAATAGCAATAAAAAAAGTAAAACGTTATTTAAATAATTTCACTTCCAAATTTGTCTCAATTTGCAAAAAAGGACTCTCTAAAAGTCAAACACGTAACTGTGGAATCGCCCTGAAGTTAAAAAAATATATACATGTGCATATATTTCTATTCTAAGATCTGTGGTAGTGAATGTGCACTTTTATTCAGCCTGCAAATCATGGTTGAATGTAATATTTTGGTGAGCAGGGCAGACAAGAGGATGCCTTAAAAACAAAATATTGTTAATTGACCAACAACTGGCACAGTCATCCTTATGTTTAGTTTATTTAACTCTAATCACTGGCCACATTGTTCACAATGTAATAAGCCATAGTTCAAGGGTATATGTAATCTTATCTTGCCTCAGTAGAGTGCTTAGTGTAAATTTTCTTATAATGCAAACTAATATAAATAGTAAAAACTTACAGTGCAAAGAAGTTTTGTATGATTCTCTCAAGTAACATAACATGGAATATCATGTTTATAAAACATTTGTCAATGTCTAATTACAAAAAGTTCTGATTATTATTATTAATTACATATTAATATAAGAACTCTTTATTCTAAATTTCTTTCCAGTTTATGCTATTAAATGACTGATATTGTTACAAATAATTATGTTACAGGCATTAATCATTTTCCTTTTTATAGACACCGAAAATTCCCACTGGTACTAAACCTATGTTACTGTTTACGGAAGGATTTGGTGAACTTCCAGAATATAAAAGATTAAAGAATTTCTTCATTGGTAAGTAATGCATTTAATATAAGTTAAAAAGTTGGTAAAGCATTGTCTCTTATCCTGGTTGTCGTAAATACTTATTAAAATAAATACTTATTACTATTTATTTCAGTTGTCGTAAATTAAATAAAAATATTTCAATTGCTTACATTACAATGTTGTAAATCACATTAATTGACAGTACTTCAAATCTGTAGTAAAGAAATTAAATAAATAATTAAAGTTATATTCTTTATGTATTTTTTGTGATAAACTACTCATTTTTTGTAGATCAGTTTGTATTACATATTTATGCAGATCATTTTAAGATAATAAATGAGAATTATCGCATTATCTATACTAATAAAAGAAAGTTTTGCTTAGTCTGTGTGTCTGCGATTGCTAGTAAAATCTGTCGCACATACTAGTCTGAAAATTTGGGTGAGGATAGTCTAAGGCAGGTTCTGATGACTTGATCAGATTTTAAATTTTTTGATAATTAGCTTAAAATAGTAGTTAAAAAACTTGTCAAAAGAGCGATCTTTTTTTGGCAAAAGTTGGCAGACGCACACACGTTTTAACCTCCATTGGCCGAACCATTTAAAATACAGGAAAATGAATGACATATTTTTAAAGCTTATAGTCTTAAAGCTATAGTATGCTGCAATTAGTTCGAAAAAATATTATTATTGATCCTTTTGAAAAAAAAATTTCAAAACTGATCGTTTTCGCAGTTAACTTTTTTTTCCTTTAGGCATCACTCCCCCAATATCAGAGGTATTGATTAAAAAAAAATATGTTTTTAAAGCCGAGACCTTCTTTTCAACTGTGCAATCTGCAGGGACCCGGAGCCGAAAAAATTTTTGATGCTCCAGCTCCGCTCACAGATAATAAGCTACGGCTCCGGCAACGGCTCCGACTACACGCTTTTGAGTTTCAGATATTAACTTGTAATTTTTATTATAAAAAGGAATATTAAAAAAATAATAACATAATCATCAGATTTTAATTTGCAGTTTTTATTATAAAAAGGAAGATTTAAAAATTAACAATCATCAGCTCATACTGAAAATACAAATTTAATTAAATTCACAGTTGAGTTATTTGTTCATTCTTAAGAAAAGAATTGAATCTAATAAATCCTCCTTCATATTTGATCTTAAATCATTATAAATGTATTTTAATGCCAAGAATAGTCTTTCTACAGCAACTTGGCTAGTGGGCAATGCTGTTACAATGCGACAGGCTTCTTGAATGTCTGTAGGATACAATGAAATTGCTTTAAATGGACTAACATTTTTCTTTAGTCTTGGCGTATTTTCTATTTTCTTACAAGTTTTCGTAAAAGTGAAGTAGTGTTGCCTCTTAGCTCAAGTAAAAAGTAGAAGTGAAGTAGTGTTGCCACTTAGCTCAAGTAAAAAGTAGAAGTGAAGTAGTGTTGCCACTTAGCTCAAGTAAAAAGTAGAAGTGAAGTAGTGTTGCCATGTTTTAGTGAGAAATGTTCCATCTCTAATAAAAAAACCCTACAAAATGGTATAATTAAAATACTGAATAATGATGCAATTAAAATATTTTAAGCCTGAAAAATTTAAAAACTGAAAAAAAAAAAAAAAAGATTTAAAAGAATATTAAACTAAAGGAGCCCTGGAGCAGGAGAAAATTTAGAGTTCCAGCTCCGGCTCCAGCTCTGGGGAAAACACAGCTCCGGAGTGCCCCGACTCCAGCTCCGGGTCTCTGGCAATCTGTTTTCAGAAATACGAATTTTAACCCTTTCAAAAAGTTTGCGACCTCAGGTCACTTTGCACCTGCCAGATACTATCTTTTTTCTATGCTAAAAGTAACTAAACATCTTTATTTCAACGTTATTTCAATTAGTTCTTTTTGCTGTCACATAAATTTTTCTGTAATAATTTGACTGTATGTTGTTGGCTAGTTTAAAAAACAGAAAAAAGCACAATAATATCTGTAGTATTAAAGAATAATTTAATTTTTTTATTCAGCTTTTTAGCACTTTCCAACCTAGTTGAAAAGTGCTTATGACTTCGGTTTGTCTGCCGTCTGCCGTCTGTCCGTGCTCTAACTCCCGTAAATATGCTCGGATTGCTCTGCAATTTTTATATGTTATTGTCGTTATCTATAGCATGTTCCCTATTTCAACGGAAGTGTGTAGCACTGATAGTTTTTTTACAGGGACACTCAAAAGAATTCCGTTACATTGCGGTCTATGGGGAAAGATCATTTGCGGTTTATTTAAATAATGTTTCACTATTTTAAACGCATTGAAATTTATATATATCACTAAGGTGCATTAGAAGAAGCTTAATATGGAATAGGGTGTGCATAGCACTTATAGTTACTTTACAGGGACAGTCAAAAGAATTCCGTTACATCACGTCTATGGAGAAAAATCGTCTGCGGTTTATTTAAATAATGTTTCACTATTTTAAACGCATTGAAACTTATATATATTACTAAAGAGAATTACAAGAGGCTTACTACAGAATAGTGTGTGTATAGCAGTCTTCGTTCATTTACAGGGACACACAAAAGAATTCTCTACTGTCTGTTAACAATAATTCCTGGAAGTGCGTTTTAAGTTACTGAACGCGATTTTAATTTTAACTCGCTTTTTGTCTATTACGTGGTGTGTATAAATTCTGTAGATCCTATACAGGGCAGCACAAAAGTTCGCGAACACATTTCCGCTTATTGACAGAAACTCCAGAAGGATAATTTTAAACTGTGCAACGCGTTTCCTAACTAAACTAAAATTTAGCATCCTATATAGTATATATACAAATCTATATATCATATACAGGGCTGAATAAAAGTATTCGGATATTTTTCGGAATATTGTATCTGTTGGAAATTCCTGAAATTATGTTTTTAAATATGTTATGCATTTTCCAAATTGTTTACATAGATGATATCTTTTAGCTTATTAAACGGTATGTTTTGTAAAATTATTTTGGAAGCGTTGGAAAGTGCTACATAATCTATGCTTGACGCATGATTTTTCGTTCTTGTTTATAGTTATATTTAAAATTGTGCTTATAATTTTCTATTCCTGTGTAGATTTCTTTAGAGGTCCAGTCATTGAAAGTATTAACTTACAAGGATTAGAACATGTTCTTGTATTTTCTGTTGTAAATAAAAAGATTCTTTTTAGAAGTTACAGGTAATTAGCAGTTTTGTAATTTACAATTAAAACACTTATATTTACATATTTTATGTTAAAATGTTTTTACCCACCTTTTTGCTTTATTTGTATTTTATTTATTGTCAGTAACAAATGCTCTTGTGTATTATGAGTTTTAAATAGAATTTGAGCATTGCACAGCAGTAAAAGCAGGTAGATAATTGCATAGTGCAAAACGTGAAATTTTGTACACTAAAAATAGGTACTGTGAACCTCAATTATCTGTGTTTTGATTAGCCAGGTATTCAATTATCCATGGAAGCTGTCGTATGTTTGTTTTTTGTTGTTGTTTTTGTCTTAAATAAAGTACTGAGTATATGTGTATTTTTGATCATATTATATTCTTCAGCAAGTGATATAAAAGAAAGAAAATTACGATGATATTGACACTGCTTTTTTGAGGGAAAAAAATTGCATCTTAAATCTTGGAAATTAGAGATATTTTGCTTTTACTTGTAGTATACATAGAACAATAAAAGGGATAAGGATGGTTTCCAGTGCATTCTTAACTTACAAAAATGTAGAATGATGTTATGGACAAAAAAAAAAAAAAAAAAAAAAAAATTTTTGATTGTTGATTACATATTACCTTGAATGTTAATAATCACAAGATGTACAGTACTAAACAGTTTGGGAAATTACATAAATCTAGCCACCCTTAAAAATTGCAGAATATAGAAAATATTTTATATATTTTTATTTATTGGTCATATTTTACATTTCTCCCAATTTTTGAAATGTAAAAATGTCATTAAGTTCTATCCTACTCTAAATTTCTGTTGTATAATTTGCTTTATTTTATGCAAATTTTTTTATAAAAATGATATTACAAAAATGCGTTATAGTAATGAATTATTTTTGCAGTTACATAAATTTTGTTTATTTTATGTTTCTCCCAATAGCCCCAATTTAAACCTGTCACTATGTTCCATCCTATACTAAACATTCTTGTGTTGGATATCTTTCTAAATTTTATACCAAAATTTTATAAAAAGGTCTTACCCGTGACTTTGTTCATGTAATAACATTAAAAGAATAATAAATGCATTAATTAAGCAAAACATTTCACTCCTCATAATTAAAAAAATATATAATTAACAAACTCTTTATCACTTTTTATAGGAGACAATACGACATTTTTTTTTTTTGTTATAAGGGCATTAATATAGTCTTAAAAAAGTGAAATTTTGCACCAAATAATATACACAATCGCAAAAATGAAACTGCAATCAATTGAAAAAGGAGTCCAAGGTGAGAGAAGAAATAATCATCTAGAATACCATTAAGTGCCACAAAAAAAAAAAAAAAAAAAAAAAAAAAATTTGGTTACAAAAATGTATTTACTTTTGTGACTAATTTTAATTGCTAAAGAAAGAAAATTGGCTACGGACCCGATTACAGAGCTAACCATCCTATTCTTGGCTATTTTCTACCTATACACGAAAATAAATTCTACTATATTTTCATGTTTATAATATTAGGAATTTGCTTATTTTTTTAGGAGTTGGCATGATCGACTTGTTCAAGTCTATGCAATTCGGATTGAGGAAACTTTTCATTACATACATTCATACATTTTTCTTCTTTGCTCTTGCATTAAGGGAATTTTTTGATAAATTTTAATTTCATTTCGAGAACATCGTTGTTTATTAAAAAAATTTAAAAAAATTGCAAATACATTTCAAAATTGTAATGGAATCTATGCTGTTTTTCTAATCCTATAAAACTTTACAAAAATCTATTACCAAAAAAAAAAAAAAAAGCCATTTAAAAAAATGACAAACTTTTTACTCCTTTACAGCTGAAAGAAATATGAAATTAAAATTCGGTTGCCAAACCCACGATCTACAAACTTGTCTCGATTGTACCAATGTACTTCAAGCCCTCGAGCCTTAATTTTAATATTGAGAGGGAAAATGATGTTACTTTGATGCAATAATATGAAATCTCTAGGTTTTTCTGAACAAAATTGCCACTTTCTTAAAAAAAAAAAAAAAAATCAGATTTCCTGAGATGAATGCCTTTAAGAATTAACACACGTCAAATATTGTTTTTTTTTTTTTTTTTCAAGCAATCGAGTTTTTTTTTGTTTGTTTCTATGAATGAAAATAACTACTTCCCGTTAATTATGACGCCATTTTTGACATAGAAATTTTGCAGTGCATATTATTGACATTTGCTATCCATTTCCTTTTCAAACATTTTTCACTTTTTAAAAAATAAATTAAAAATATGGTATTACATTTATGTTAGCTGTGCACATACAATAAACCTCGCCCTTCATTTTTATTGTATATGTTTCATTTGAAATACAGAGCTTTAATTTAAAACACATATATTATTTAACATACATATATTACATGCATTTAAAATACATATTATATTACATTTGAAATATACACATTTAAAGTGGAAAAAAAAAAAAGACAAAATAAAGGAAGAAGGAAAAAAAAAGAGAAAAAGAATAAGTAATTTCATAACCCAAGATAGATACAGTAGACTCACGATTTAACGACTCACAGGATCTCAACAAATCAGATGTTAAATTGAATGGTCATTAATCTCAAAAGTTGGTAATATGGGGTGTTTTTAATAAGTTCAAAAATACCTAAATTCTAAAGTAATAAAAACTATATTCATTTATACAATTTTAAAAATATATATTTGTTGTAATTTGTCTTAATCTTTAGAATTAAAAATTGTGGAATAATTTTATAGGCAAGAATTAATTTAAATATTTTACAAAAATAAAAAATTACTTACACTAGTTAATTAACATTTTTTGAAAAATGTCATACTTTATGGCTTCAAATGGCAGCTGGAAACTTCCAGAAATCTAATTTTTTTATCTAAGCCATTGATCATCTGAAAGTAGTCGTTCGAAGATTCATAATGTCATGAAAAGAGTACTTTTTGGAATGTTAAACATTTTAGCAATTTCAGATTATGTTATATGATGTTTTTCCACACTTTCAAGAATTTTCACCTTCATATCAATGTATATAGATAGATAATAGATAATCTCTTATTTACAATAGAAGCCATGAAGAAATAAAAATGTTTAGCATACAAAAATATGTGGACATCACAAATGATTCAACATTGACGAAATGACTCTTAAAAGATTGTACATTGTGAGATATCCCATCACGTGATGTGTACATTTGCCTGATAACAGGTATTTTTGTGACGATCACAAGCCAGATAATCACAGAGCCCAGTAGACGTGTGCTGTAAAACAGGTGAAAGGGGAGAATAAATTTAAAAGAGCTGTTGTTAGATGCATTGTCATTCTTTAAGCGTGGAGAAGAAATAGAAGGGAAGAGATAGCAGAGCTGACGGACATCTAAAAGGGTCAGACTCAGAAGAAGTAAATGTTTGGTTACTTGCTTTTTTTATTCTTCTCGGAAAAGTTAAATACAATGCAGTGTTTATTCATGTTCTCAGAAAGGTCACTAAATCAAGATTTGAATTATTTACGGGTCGTTAAAACGAGCGATGAAAAACATTGTAAGTATTGGGAAACAGTCAGGACCTGATCTAATGGTCGCTAAATCAAGGGTCATAAAATCAAGAGTCTACTGTATTACATACATTTAAAATACATATAAAATAACATTTGAAATATATTTATTTCAAGTAATAAAAAAAGACAAAAAAGAAAAAAGAAACAAAATAATAAGTAATTTCATAATCCAAGATCATTTTATTTCAACATCAAAGCATATCCGTTTTATTTTTTATATTTATGACGTCGTAATCGCCTCCTTTCCGTACTTATACTCACATTCATGCATCTTGTATTATTATTAAACTAGCTGGCTTTGCCTGCTAGTGGGGCCCCTAATTTACATTGAGGCCTCAAATCTAATTGAATTCTCGATTTGTATTCAATCTTGAACCGAACAAACCTACGGCTCCGGTCCCTGCTGCCTTTAGCACCCTATACCGGACGTGCTTCGCACACATCGGGAAAAGCCTTAATTTCCACCCTGAATACTATAAACCTCTCACCAAGCAAACTTTCGGCCCGGGTCCCCGCTGTCTGCAGCACCATATTGCAGGCATGCTGCGCGCACACTGCAAAATCCATTAGTTACACCTTCCACTGCCAGGTTTCCTGAACTGTCCTATACAAACCTCAGATACGTATCCCTGCTGCCTGTTCCACTGTATAGCAGGCGTGCTGCACACGCACTGCAAAATCTGTTAGTTTCACATTCCGCTACTAGGAGGCGCAATCTGACCTACACGAACATAACTGAAATCTGTAAAACTATTGAAATCCAGTCAAGTGATCGAAACCCTGTTGTAATCAGACCCATTGAACCCGAGATTGAAAAGCGTCCCTTTCTGGTGAAACTTTTGACTAAAATCGATAAGTCCTGTCAATGTCGAGTAGTGAATCAAGCCACATTGTGATAGGACCCGAGTTTATTTTTTTACGTCCATTTGCAAATTTTCATGCGGATGGAGTGATTTTTTTGAAAAAGGCCAGAAAATACGTAGTATGCCATTTTAACCGCATCTGGAAACAAAATTATCAGGGTGCAGGTCCAAGACGAAAGCTAATTGGTTTTTATTGGACATTCACTAGCCTCGGATCAAGGTACGAAAGTACGCAGGAATGAAATTATTTCTTTGTTTCGAAATTTTTTTTTATATTTTGCTATTTTTTGAGACTTTCTTAATTAAGGGCTAATATTTTTGATACTGGATATCAACAATTCCGGGATTTTTTTTCCGAATTTTTTAACACCAAGACTGCATTTCTGCTCGCAGAGTGAGCAGTGTTTTTTCAGGTACAGAAGGACAGACGTTTCTGAACATTCATAATATAGATGCTTGAAAATGTGTGTTTTATTTCTAATGGACCCCCATCAGCGTGACGTCACAGACTCCTCAACTCTGCATATCAACCGCAAATTGGTTCCATACAAACCACTCAAATAAAATTGACTGACTACTTTGCAGCAGTTTGTTTGGAACCAATTTGAGCTTGATTCGCAGAGTTGAGTTTCTTGTGATGTCATCACTGATGTGGTCCATAATGTTATTTTCTCTTTTTTTTAATTCTTAAATTTTTTTATTTCATTTTCATTTTTCACATGGAAAATTTTCTATTGAAAATAAATTGTTGAGTAAAAATTATTATTCCAGGTTTTGATTTAGTGTTGACAACGATAAGGTAAATTTAACCATTTTTTAAATTTTATACAAAAAAAAGTCTATTTATTCTCTATGAAAATAATGAAATTTTGAATTGTTAAGAAATGCTTGAAAGTATACGTTTTATTTCTAATGTTATTTTATCTTCTTTTTAATTCTTAATTTTTTTTGTTTTGGTCTCACTTTAATTTTTCAATTGAACAAAAAATTGAGTAAAAATTATTATTCTAGGTTTTGATTTAGTATTGGCAATGATAAAGTATTAGTAATTAGTAAAGTACATTTAACCATTTTAAAATGTCCATTTATTCGCTGTGAAAATAATGAAATTTTGAATTATTAAGAAAAATATTTGAATAAAATAAACAAAATATAGCCTATGTGAATTTATGGGTCCATCTATATGAAAGATACAGGGCAATTAAATCCTCCATTTTGATGCTGGCTTCAGCCAAACATTCACACACACAATCACATTTATAATATTAGGATACTATGAGAATGTATTATAGTAATAGGAAATAAATCTCTATTGAAATAATGAAATTTTGAATTAAAAAAAATGAACAAAATCATAAAAAAATTAGTCAAATTAAAAAAATGATTGCACAACACAAGTTCGTCAAGTATGTGCCTGCATAAGATAGTTAAATTGCTCTGCATAGTTTTTAATCCTATAAAATTTTTTAACAGAACTATTTTAACCCACTTCAACATTAAATACCACTTAAAATTATTCTTCTATTTAAAAACTGTGTGCTTCAGTGTGTTCATCAGACATTTCTCGATAAAACTACCAATTTTTATATGCAATAAATAGTTTTCTAAATATAAACTGTAAAAGGCCTCCAGTCATAAAAATTTATTTGTGACAGCAACAGCATTGGTTACTTTTTTCTTTTTTTAATAGAGATTTTTAGGTTTTTGTTTTGGTGGTTGTTGGCACACCATGGTTATGTAAAATAATTTTTGGAAAATTTTGTTATGTGGCCTTAAAAACATTTGCCATCCCTGTTCTAGGGGATGTGCTATGAGTCTGTGTCCACAACCAACATTTGAAGGCTGAATCAAATAAAATCCTGAAATTTTATATAGACCTTTGTAAGATTAAAAAAAAAGACATTTTAAATCCATTGTTTTAAACATGATGTAATTTTTAACAAAGTTTCCTTTCTCTTTTTAATATTCACTTGTAAATACATATTTTAATGGTACATTTAACAGTTCACATAATACAGTTAAATAAGTCAGTGAATTTTTTTTTTTTTTTCATCTCATTGACTGACCAAAATGTAATAGAACACTAAGACTATATGTTAAAGATGATTTATGATTGTACTTCAGCAAATTAATACTAAAGTTTCAAGAAATATTTATGTGTAAACAAATGCAATTGTCACATTAAAAAACTTAGTACATGTAAAGCTGCATTGAATATATATAAAAGTATGTTTATTTGTATTTATTTGTGTCTATTTTCTATTCATGACTGTCACAAGTAAAAAAAAAAAAAAAAAAAAATGTTGCCATGCACATGTAATTTTTCCAGGGGTATACGAGGCATAAAAGTTTGAGGACTACTGCTTTAGAATAATGATTGCATGCTGTATCTTGCAGTAAAAGCCATTTTTTACTTACATTAAAATCAGGGATGGGAAGCACATGTTCTAATAGATCTTAAATTTCCTTTTTGGCATTTTAAATGTTTTCAGTTTTTTAAAAGGATATTGAGAATTCATTTAGTCATCAGTATATTTATATATATTATTTGTAATGGAGAAGCTTAAAATCTATAAAATTTGGGATCAGATAGAATTTTGCAAATTTTTTTGTTTTGTCTTTTAAAGGAACCGAAATAATCTTATTTGAATATTAAAGATATGTAAATACCAAAATAAATCCCTAATAAAACTTAATACCAAAATCAATAGAAAGAATATGTGTATTTATGCATATAAAATATGATTTTCAATTGTTTACTCTTGATTGGATTATTACGGATCGCTTCTGCTACAGATAATAACAAACTTAATCTGTTATGCAGATTCTCAGAAAATTACATATTTTTAACAAAGTCATAATAACCTTTTTTATACAATACTAGGGGGCTCTGCCCCCTGCTCGCTACGCTCACCAACCCCTGTTCTGATTTCACAGCCTCTTAAAACCTGGTAATGTATCCTGTTTTAAAAAGATGATGATGATATCACGAACGGCGACTTTCTTCTGTAATCAGGTTACAATGCTTTTTCATTTAATTCATCTTTATTTTTAATATTCATGTGTAAACACAATTTTTATGATGTAATTTTTTTTATTTCCTGCTTTCAACACGTGATCATTTAATTATTATTTTAAACTTTCATTATTGTTTTTAATAGTCTCGCGCAAATACATTTTTTATTTGAGATAAAACATAATCCTTTGCGGTTATTTAGAAATTGGCAACAATATAAAAAAATGACTTTTTCAATAAAAGATTTTTTACTCGATTTTTAAGGATTTTTTTAGTTTTTATTGTCCGACCGTGATAATTTTTTTAATTTCTGAAAGCTTCTTATATTTCGCGTCTGGTGGTATGATTTTCGAATCTGTAGGATAACTAGGAAAAAAAGTAATAGCTCCTAAAAAAAGTCCTTAGTAAAAAAGCGATGAGAATAACCCAGAATATCTAAGCAGAATTTGATTGGTCTATTTTGTTTTTGGCTCAGTTCCAGATTACATTTTTTTAATATAGAAGGAAAATAAGCATTTTCTGTTAACTATAGCATCATTTTCAGCTGTGAAAGACTTTCACAGATATATAGTTTAGATCTTGTAAAACTTTTGCCCACTAGCAAACTACACCAACTCAGATTTCCAGCAACCCTAGAGAAATAGACTCAGTAGGTACTGGGACTCTTGGTGTAGTTGTGGAGAGTGACGAGATGTGTTGTAGAAAAATGTGTATGGCGATCCACCATGGTTTAATTCCTTAATAATATTTCACCCAGTTAGCTAATACTTTTGTGTTTTTTCATAGTGAATGTATTTGTAAAAGTGTTCTGTGTTCTTCGCCTTAATAAAAAAACATTTAAAGGCAATATTGGAATTATAAATCAACAACCAGGTGAATATTTTACAACCCTCTTTATTGTAAAGAAATTAAAAAAAATTTCATGAAGTTGAATAATTTTGATTATGTATTTTTTATAAATGTTTTATTCTTTGCATGCCAAAGATCTTGTTTGTGTTTTCAGTCTCTTTACATGCAGAAATAAAGATAAGTGAATATGACATAATATTAACATAACTAGCTGACCTGGCCAGGGTCTCCGATGGCTTCGGCACCGTATACTGGACATGGACACACTCTACACTCCGGAAATTTTTTTATTTCCCTCTTCCTCCACCACCATGGGAGCAAGCATTCTGTTCTGAACAAACCTCTGAGACAGGTGCCTTCTGCCTATGGCACTGTATAGTAGGTGTGTTACAAAATTGAGCTGGTTTGGAACAGATGGGAACATTATTAGCTCAGTTATTGAAATAAGGCACAGTTAGAGAAAATAACCTTGAGGGAGGTGAAGAGGAGAGGGGATGCTCTCTCTCTCTCTCGTTTGTGTCCTTCAGCACATGACTAATTAGGAGGACCACTATGCATCTTTAAAAGTTTGTTAATTTCGTTAAGCTAGGAACTTAATTATGAATTTAATGTCATAGAGGTTGATTATTAAGTTAATTATAATGTTTGGAAACACTTGCATTGAAATCGGAAAGATAGTTGCTGAGTTATGAGAACATGACGCAGTTAGAGAAAAGGGCTTGAGGGAGGGGGCAGTAGGGAACGGATATTCAAGTGCTCAATAACAAATAGCTAACTTTGACTGTTGGTATGCATCAACTGAATACGGGCTGTGTACTTATATTAGGAACATAAATTTAATTTTTACGAAAACTGTCATTTTAAAATAGTATTCTTTATATAAAACAGCAATTAAACACTATTGATGAAGCTAAAAATGTTAAATTTGTTAAATGTAATTAGTTCTGTTGGTATCAGAGCAGTAGATTAGGATTTATTAATAAGGGGGGTCAATTAAGTAAAAAGCCGTCGCCAGGTGGCAGACAGTTAAGTAAAATAAATGTGATATTTAATAAAAAGTTGTTGTTGTAAAAAGTTGTTCCTTCTCCATCCCCACAAAGATAACAAATAATCTGTTAAATAAAGTTTTCTGTATTAATAATCTATCATAATAATACATATCATGTTAAATAAAAAAAAATTAAAAAACCCTAAACCCAGCTAATTATGAAGAAAAACATTACTCAAAAAATGTTTCAAACAGTCTGTGTAGGACAGTTGTATCAGTTCGTCTGCCTAGTCACATTTTCGGTTTGTCGTGTGCAGGTGGTGCTACATTAGCACGTCTGTATGCTGGTAAGTGCACTCCATATTAACACTATTTTGTTAGAAGTTCTTATCTTTGCATCGCTACTCTGGTTTATTTAATTATTTCTGTGCAGACTCTATACAACCAACCAACTGAAGAAAAAAAAAAGCGTATTTTTGTGGATTTTAATTAATATTTCAGTAAATAATTAAAATATTAAAATTCAGAGTCTCAGGTGCATCAGGAGAGGCCTTGTACTACACAAATCTAAATTTTCAAGCTTCTAGGTGCGCTAGATTTTCCTAGCCATCGCGGACAGACACACAGAGTGAAACTTTCTTTTATTAGTATAGATAATAGTAAGATATTTTATTTTTATTCATCATACTTATTTGAGAATGGTGTCATTTTATGTAACTATGTTTAGAGGTTAGAATTTTATGAATGCTATTACAATTTTTCTTTTAAACTTGATGTCGTTTTTTACTGGTGGTAACATAAGATAGCAGGAAGCAGGATATGTAGATTTATCATTAATTAATGCTTTGCTCTGCTACTTTTTCTATTAAGTTTCGTGGTGTAATTATAAATTTTCTGTAAAATGTTATGTTCTGTCCTTTTATTTATGTTTGCTAATAGTAACAAGCCTTTTATTTCATGTTAGAGTAACCCTGAAGAAATCTGACTCAAAAGCTCCTGGAGTTGAACTAACAGAAATAGGTCCTCATATGAACTTTGTGCTCCGAAGAATGAAATTAGCATCAGATGATTTGTTTAAGACAGCATGCAGGAAACCTTTGCCACTTAAGGTAGTAAAAATTGTGATTTTTATTCTCGATTTTTCAGTTTATTTGAAACATGATTAGTTTCAATGATTTTCTAAAAAAGTTCTTTTGTTGTGTCTTTTCTAACAGAAGTTGGAATGATAAGGTACTTTGAGTTTTTTAACTTAAAATGTTACGAAAGAGACAAATGTTACAAAAGATAAGTCATTTTCAAGGTTTTTATGTAGCAAGAAGATTTGCAAATTTTAATTTTGAAATTTTATTCTGGAATTCTCTTAAACTGTTAAAGTTGGCATTATGATGACGTTACTGATAAAATAAAAAAAGTCTACTGACATAAAATGGGATTTTTCTAGAGGCATTTCAGATTTAACAAGTTAGGATTTTGGAGATTCTACTATATTTTTAATCTTTTGTTATAATTATGATAATGGGCACCATATTTGTCATTCTGTTGGCAGCCTGTGTTCAGAAGAATTGATTCAACTCATCCCAATGCATGCTACAATGAGCTCTCAAGTATAATATAGACCAACATGAATAAAACTTCATTAATATTCTATTTATTTATTTATTTAAGGAATATTTAAAAAAAAAATTAAATACCCAAGCATTTCAAACTTACCTAAACCAGGTGTTTTTTTAAAAAAAGATACACATTTTCAGATTTGCCAAGTCTCTGATTTTGGCAAGAGATTTTGACTTCTGCTTGATTTTCCATACTCCTGATTTCTGACGTACTTCTCCTGATTTTTTAACACAATTTTTCTCATTCTTATTTTATATTTAAATATGATAGAAAAATCACAGATGTTTATTTCTTCTCTGTGTTTGATATGATAGCAGTTGAGGTCAAATATATATGACGGTTCTTTGTAGCTCTTGTTAAGCAAATTTTCATTCTTAAATGTAAAATCTGATACCATTAATTTTATTTTAGATTATGAATTTATTGTAACTTTACATTGGAAACTCTAAATTCCTTTTTTTATGTAATCTTCATGTACCATTTTATTTTTTTTATTAATAATTTCTTTAATAATAAAGAATTATCATTCATAACTTTTATAATTGTACATTTTTGACATGATAAAACCATTCATGGTATTTATAACAATCTTTAAATTATTTTGAAACATATTTTATGTCGTTTGCTTAATTAAAACCATTTTAAAGCTCATAATAAAAAGCATTTTTAATGTTTTTTAAATATATACATCTGTATTATTTTTCAAAATTAATTAAATTATTATTCTATGTTTACATTTAAAAACAAACAAACAAAAAATCATTGAAAATAATCTCCTGATTTCTTTTTAAAAATCTACTGATTTTTGTCCTTTGGAACTTGGCAAACTCTGCCTTTTAAATTATTAAAATATTACTGATTATGATAGTCCAAATAATCCTCATTGAGAGTGTAGACTAATCTTAGTTAAACCTGAAAAGAAAAAAGCATGCCAGTTATTAGCAAATAAATTGTGTATACATTTTTTAAAACACCCTATGTATGAAGTTGATTGTTTTTTTTTTTTATTGTTTTGGTTATTTCTCTTAAAATGTTTTTAATATTTAGCCAAGGAAAATAAAGAATGTCAAAAGGGATGTATTTGGAAGCACACATGGACGTATTCATATGGAAAGACAAGATTATAGTAAATTGCAGACAAGAAAAGTTAAGGGCTTAAAGAAAAGAAAATTTGAACAGAAGCAAGCACAACTTTCTTCTTCGGAGCAGCCTCCAACCAAGCAAATCAAACAAGAGAATGTTTTAGGCAATGAGTGATTGATGTCTATTTTGTAAACACATTGTATATATATATCAACTTTTGTAAAAAGTCAATAGAAATATCTGTTTACTTTTTTGTGTATTATTTCTTTAAATACAACAAATTCCGCTTATAAGAATCACATTTGTTATTACTATTTTTGATTCTTATAACCAAATTTAATAATCATATTTACAAAAAAGAGTTATTTTTTTATATATACATGCTCATAACATTAGTATGTAACTAATAAACTTCAGATCGGAAATACTAAATAAATATTTATAATGGAACTTCCTTTTCCCATAGCAGAATGCTTACACAACTGAAATTGTCAATTAACATTTAAAATACCAAAAGATTGCACTGTTCTGTCTCTTTTTGAAAAACTGATGCTTTTGTTGCCTCTGATAGATAAGACTTAGACCGATTTTCTATTTTTAACCTCTATTCAAAAATTCAAAGCTTCTCCCATTTTAGTTTGAAATTTAAAAATGTTTTTTTTTTTTTTTTTTTTTTTTTATGACCAAGATCATCCCGCTTTTCACCAATAAGAATGTTAGAAATGAAGTTTTTGACCCCACTTGATCTAAGGCCACATACATTCTCTTTTTACTTTCCCTAATCAAGATTTTACAGTGTTCCCAGCGACATGGAAAATCTGGAACGTCAGGGAATGTCAAAGTAGTCAGGGAAATCCGTGGAAATTTTAAAATATATATGAAAAGTCAGGGAATTTACAAATATTTCCTAAAAAGTCATGGAAATGTCTGGAGGGGGGGGGGGAATTTGGATTTCAAATAATTTCTTTTTCAGAAAAGTGTTACTATATTTCTCGCTACATGGCGCCTCTGAAAAATCTCTAGACTCTTGTTGATTTCAAGGTTGAGAAAGTCCTTCAAATGCAATGCAGAAAAACCATAATAGGGACAAAAGTTTTCTACATTTTTGAGACTTTTTCATGACATTTCACATTCTAGACATTGTTGTATAGCATTCATTTGAAAACTGGCAAAGATGAAGTTTTTTTGCAATATAGTATTTTATTGAATTTAATTTTGCAATTTTCTTAAGGTATTTGAATTTTCTCCTTGGAAAAGAGTATAAACCCTGTTATTACAATACAAATTTCTAATTTTTTTTCCTTTTTTTAAAAAAAAATGCTGCTTGTTATTTTGTGTTATTTAAAGAATATTTTGTGTATACCGTTTGGTCGTGGAATTTTTTTGGATTTGGTCAGGGAATTGGTCAGGGAATTTGCCAGACATGTTTTGCTGGGAACCCTGTTTTATATTAATGAGTCTCTTCTCCATGTTTAAGAAAATGTCGCTAAGAAAAAAAAAATCTTTTATGTTATTTTAACGCATCTTGATTCTTATAGCTGAGGAAGACATTCTTATTGTTATTATACTGATTTAATTAATTTTAACTTATCAATTAAAAAGGCAGAGAATATAAGTGTATTAAGGTGTTCATAAGTATTTATTATTCTTTAAAAAAGAATAATAAATAATGCTGCCGCTATTGTTATTGAATCTATTGTGACCTTTTCATTTTCTAGTCTTTTCCTGCAAAAACTATTGCATATAAAACTGGTAGTTTTATAGAGAAATACATGGTAAACATGCTGAAGCAGACAATTTTTAAATCGAAGAAATATTTTAAGCTACTTAATGTTGAAATCAGTCAAGATAATTTAGTTACATAAGCTTAATAGGATTAATAACTATGCATAGCAAGTTAACCATCTTTTGCAGTCATATCCTTAAATAGATTGTATTATGCAGTGTACAGTCAATTTTTTAAATTTGACCTTTGTTGTTGTTTTTCCAATTTTTTAGTTGAATTTTCATTATCTGAATAGAGATTTAATTCAGTTTTTGAAATAGTGATTTTTATCTCTTGTCAAATTTTAGAAAGCCTGAATAATATTTCCAAACACTGTATTTTTAATTATATATATTTATACATTAATATTGAAAATAAAAGAAATATTTAAAAAAAATAATTTGCGAAAAGCAGTTGATGCCGAAAATTGATAGAAGATGTGTTATTCCATGAGTTTAAATATTTTTCAATGGTACATGGAGCACAAATAACAGTACATAAAAGAACATTTAAATGGCTATTAAGTTTCGTATTTGCAGACATTTTTTTTTTAATAAAATTAAAGTAATTAGCATGTTTTTAGAGACTGAAGGGTCTAGACATGGGGATTGGTAAGCATAGCTATAAAAAAAAAATTATATATATATTTTACAGAATATTGTTTGTTCTTATAAAATTTAAGATTCCATATATTAAACTTTTCAAACCTAGTGTCTTTTCCATTTATTATATTGTGATGATCAACTGACGTGGATAACCTGGAAAAGTTATGGAATTTTGATTGATATCTGGAAATTTATTACTCATAGCTTGATTTCATGAGAAAGATACAGCTTTTACAAATTTATAAAAATTGATTGCTTTAAAAAAATGCTTCCTCTCTAACCAGCATTGATATTGTTCAGAGAAAATAAATTATTTTCATTTTTTTCCGTTTTATACTAATCAAGTAAAGTTTTAATGTTCAATTGAGTTTTCTGAAATTTGTCTTGTTTGCATGTTAAAAATGTTCAAAAAAATTGCATGGGAAAATTCAAGTAATATGAAAATGTTCAAATGCTGGCTACCCTCTATATATTTTAATGTTATTTTTTTAATTAATTGAATGTAGAGCATTGAATATTATTTTCATTGTAGATATATAATATTTTAAGTATTACATTTGCTCTTGATCAATGTGGCAACAAAAAATATACAGCTTAGCTTTAACGCAGCTGATGAAATGCCTAAAAAATCTTTTATATATCTAAGTTATTAGCATGTTTCATATTATCATCGCAAAATGTTATCATTAGCTCTGTTAACTGACATCCTCCTTTCCCACCCTTATTTAAATACTTTTCTGGAATCTAGTTTATTTTAATTCAAAAATGTAAGAGTTCATTTTTGTCATATATTTACTATCTATGTATTTGCAGTATCTTAATTACAAAAATAAAAGAAAATACAAATACTTTTTATTGGGAATTTTCACTAGCATAATTAATAATCAGTGAGTTATGAGGTTGCATAATATATATTTATAGGGTTTTAGAGCAATATTTAAGTTACTTTGTTATGTTTTTATTGTCGCAAAACATTAAATTCAGGGTTTTTATTATGAAATATTGGCTTAGGTATAAAGTCATGTCGTATTTTTTCGTGAATTTATTCATACAAATATTAAACATTAATAATGATGTATTGGCTATTTTGTTTGATGACCATTTCCCATCTTCCAGCTAGCTGCATAATTCAGTATCGAAAAAAGTTCTGTTTTTAGTTTAAAACTAAATCAACTCAATTTTGATAGCCTTATCTGAACCAAATGTTTTTCTAAATGGTTTAGAAGAGAATAAAATAAATAGAAATCTGATAGTGCAAGGTCAGGGCTATATGGCAGGTGAAGCATCAGTTTCCAGCCCAGATCCATTAATTTTTGGCAAGTGATGAAAGATGTGTGTGGTCTGGCATTGTTATGATGAAACACCACTAGGGATAAGACGAGCTTGGGCTCAATTTTTATACCAGTCTTCGGGTTGTCTCAAAGTGAAAATTTTATGTGTCCACAAATGGAAATATGAAAAAAAAAACAAAAAAAAACTTGCTTTTTGAGAAACAAGAATGTAGTCTAAGTTTCTTCATTTGTTTTGCAATTTTTTAAAAATCAGATTGAATGAAAGTTTGAACTGTTCTTGATGGGATATAAGGAGAAATGTTCTGAAACTAATTCTGAAGCCTTTGCTTGGTTTGTGTTAGTAATATAAAGAAGTCATGGGATTTCCCTTGTCTATCCTCACTTTGTTTGAAGTCTTTTTCCAGAATAACTGGAAAACAGAAGTCATGTTTTTCTGCTATAGTTGTACAGTGATATTCAGGGTTCATACAGACTATTTAGAAAGGAAAAAAGTTTCCGAGGAGTACTTAGAACTCTCCTTAAATAAACAAAATACTCCTTAAATTATCGCAAAGTATACTTTAGCATTGAACAATCATTTAATTGAAGTATACAAGAGTAGAAAATGGAAGCATATATTACACAGTGAATAATACAGTTTAAGCATATATGTCTTGGAAGAGAACGACTCTTAAAGAAAATAGAATAAAAATCTTCCCATGTTTACAAAGGTAAGATTTTTCAAGAGATTCCTGCGAAGTTCAAGTGATTACTGCCATTTAAAAAGAAAAGAAAAAAGCTGTTAAATTACTGCATTATTTTGCATGTGGTTTTTTTTTTTCCTTCAAAATTTACTTTAAAGTATAAGTGCATGTGATACCATGTTGGGTATTTGGGATTTTACTGGCCTCTGTAGATATAGGCCATCTGTCACTGCATAAAATAGTTCACTGGCAATTTTGTATTCAAATTTACGAAACCAATAACCAATGCATTGTGAATGCTTTGTAATTTTAGCACTAGCTATTAGATTTTAATAGAATAAAATCTGCTTTCTCTCTAAATGAGGTATTTAAAATTAGGATGGGTATGCATGTTACACGAGGGCACGGCATACATGAAAAAATATGGTAATTCCTTTAAAATTCTTCTACTCCTTAGAATTTACTAGACTCCTAGGATGTTTTCTTCTCCAGCCTGTATGAACCATTGATATTTTTAAAGAATAAAAATTGTAACTTTTGCAGATTTCTGCTAGTTGTATAAATAGCAAATTTACTATGTTAAACAGATTTTCTGAGACATGAAAGTCACAAAACATTGTCATGAAGAAGTATTTAAGATTAAAACCCATTTCTATCTAAGAAGAGATTTTTAAAGCAAAAAATTGATCTTGAAACAGTTTTAAAATGTTAACAATTTTCTACTGCGTGCTTTCAGTAGAGTGGTGCAGTCTTGAAATGAGATATAGTTATTTTGTGCACTGTAGATGTTTGGTGTACTTCGCGCATAATTTCCCTGTCCACCGCGGATAGACGATTGCGATTATCATGTTTTTTGATTAGTTGTTAAACCGAACGCTTCTTAAGTCATTTCTGGTTGAACTTTGTTTCTTAGATAATATCTATTAATTTCTATATAATCTAATTAATTTAGAACTGTAATATAATAAATATTATAGTAATATAATCTAATTAATTTCTATATAATCTAATAATATATATTAATTTCTTATATCATATCTTCTTATATCTTCATAATCCTCCAAAATACCGGCAATGACTTAAAAAGCGTTTGATTTTACAAATAATCAAAAAGCGTAAAAATCCCACTCGTCGATCGGCGGTGGAGACGGAAATTATGCGTACTTCACCATTCTCTTTTAAAGTTGTGTTACAACTAGGGATTACAATCTTGAGACTAATTTCCAACTTCGGGATTGCTTAGATTCTATCCTGAGATTACGAAAATTAGAATTTCTCTAATGTCACCAATTTTTACAATAGCTAAATATCCTAATCTTATAGAAAAAACAATTAAAGCAAAAATACAGTGTAACTTACATATGAAAATATACAAAGTGAAAAATTTATGACCTTAATTAGTTATCAGAAAGTATAGGATAAATTTCAACAATTGAAAATTAAAACAAATATGCTGTTGATGTTTGACAATGTAACAAAAAACATGAAATGTCTGTTTCATCTTCTAGATAATTTCTTTTATTTCCTGTTAAACAAGTTTTTAAATGGCTTAATATTTATGATATTAAAAAATAATTAATATCACTGATTGCTTAGATTCTATCCTGAGATTACGAAAATTAGAATTTCTCTAATGTCATCAATTTTTACAATAGCTAAATATCCTAATCTTATAGAAAAAACAATTAAAGCAAAAATACAGTGTAACTTACATATGAAAATATACCAAGTGAAAAATTTATGACTTTAATTAGTTATCAAAAAGTATAGGATAAATTTCAACAATTGAAAATTAAAACAAATATGCTGTTGATGTTTGACAATGTAATAAAAAAACATTAAATGTCTATGTTTCATCTTCTAGATAATTTTTTATTTCTTGTTAAACAAGTTTTTAAATGACTTAATATTTATGATATTAAAAAATAATTAATATCCCTAATTAAATTTTGAATTATTCTCGTAACCACATTACACACATAAGATTACATTTCTTGGATCATTTCTACATCACATAAAGATTACATTTCTAGGATATCACAAATGCAAGATTTTCCCTAACATGAAGCTTATTTTCTTGAAATAAAAGAACTTAACACACACACACATATAACAATAAAAAATTACATAGATGTATAGTTTAAATTTTTAAATAGAGATAGTTGTTAAAATATGTTATTTTATGTATGTTGCATAACATAAAAAATTATTACATAGCATGAGAAAAAAAAAAAAAAGATTAGTTTAAATACTTTATTGTTTTTTTGACTAATTGGTTTTCCTTTGAAAATATGATCTAAGAAATATCAAGGCATCTAAAGTATCTCCAAGTCGACTTCTAATTTTGTTCACAATAAAACCTACTGCTGAAAATGCTCATTCTGCTTCTATGCTCGTGAGAGAAATTGTCAGAAAATATTGATAAGCTAATTCTAAATAATGGTCTTAGACTCCTCCACTTTCAAAAAGAGACATCTCATTTCTAATTTTTATTGATAAATCCATTTGCATTTGTGCCCCAGGTTCTACAGTTAGCATGCTTTTTAACTCTTTCCAACCTAGTTGAAAAGTGTTTATGACTTCGGTTTGTCTGTCTGTCTGTCCGTGCTCTAACTCCCGTAAATATGCTCGGATTGCCCTGCAATTTTTATATGTTATTGTCATTATCTATAACTGAAGTGTGTAGCACTTAGTTTTTTTACAGGGACACTCAAAAGAATTCCGTTACATTACGGTTTATGGGAAAAAATCATTTGCGGTTTATTTTAATGATGTTACACAATTTCAAACACATTGTAATTGGTATATATCTCTAAGGTGCATTACAAGAAGCTTAATATCGAATATGGTGTGCATAGCACTTATAGTTACTTTACAGGGACAGTCAAAAGAATTACGTCTATGGAGAAAAATCGTTTGCGGTTTAATTAAATAATGTTTCACTATTTTAAACGCATTGAAATTTATATATATCACTAAGGTGCATTACAAGAGGCTTACTACAGAATATTGTGTGTATAGCAGTCATCGTTCATTTACAGGGACACACAAAAGAATTCTCTACTGTCTGTTAGCAATAATTCCTGGAAGTGCGTTTTAAGTTGCTGAACGTGATTTTAAATTTAACTCACTTTTTGTCTGTTACTTGGTTACTTAGTCAGTTATAAATTCTGTAGCTCCTATACAGGGAAGCACAAAAGTTCGCGAACACATTTCCGTTTATTGACAGAAACTCCAGACGGAGAATTTTAAACTGTGCTACGCGTTTCCTAACTGAACTAAAATTTAGCATCCTATGTTGTATATATACAAATCTATAGATCATATACAGGGCTGAATAAAAGTATTCACATAATTTTTTGAATATTGTATATGTTGGAAATTCCTGAAATTATGTTTTTAAATATGTTATGCGTTTTCCAAATTGTTTACTTAGATGTTATCTTTCAGCTTATTAAACGGTAATGATTTGTAAAATTATTTTGAAAGGTTTAAAAATTGTTACATAATCTATGCTTGACGCATGATTTTTCATTCTTGTTTCTATTTCTTTCTTGCAATTTTGCCTTATATGTTTGGTTATCCAATTGCCGTTTAGTAGTAGGCTCACTGTGCGTTGTTTCTGTATCTTAGAATTTTCACTGTCAACACTGTTTAGCCTGCCTTCCAATTATTGCCTTTACCTGCTTCTTAATAGTGTTATTAGGAATCAAGAATATACTGCTAATTTCTGCACTTGGGTCATCCTCTTTGTTTAGGATTGTTCAAGTAATTTAAAACACCGATAATTCTATGCTTCATTGTTCTCTGATGCGTACTTTTAGAGCGTCTGTCATTTTATAAGCAAATTTTGATTTTTTTCTCTGACAAGTCATTTAAAAGAATATTTAAAGCTGTGTCTGCAGTTAACAAATTAAAATCCCTGTGACTGAGTGCTTGTACTGTGAGATGTATCGGTTTGAGGACTTCAACAATTTCATTTATAAGTAGAAAATCAGAATATTTTAAGCAGGTTTCTCTGAGGCTTTAAATCGATTAAAGCTTTCTGTTTGCTGTTTTTCAAAGAATAAAATCTTTCAAGCATAGTTACTAGTCTATTCCACCTAGTCTTGCAATCTGAAAAAAGGGGAAGTTCTTTCTCTTTTTCAGATTTTTAACATACTTTTGAAGTACAGCTTTTCTTGTGGGAGATCGTTTAAAATAAATTATTAATTTCCGAACTTTTTTAACAATTTCATTGATATATTCATCAGAGTATGCAAAGTCCTGTTCGTCTTCAGAAATTAACACAAACCCGGACTCTAAACTTTCGGAAGATTCAACATCAACATCGTCATCATCATCCTCTTCATTTAAGTATAAATTTTCCCTTCCATAGCATGGTTCAGATACTGTTTTACTGGAGGAAGTTTCTGTCTCTGCATTTCGTTTATTATAATATGAAACATCACAAGTTGCTAAGTGGGTGCCATGAGCTAAACAAAGCTGATGACTGGCTTCAATTTCTTTTCAGACTTTAAGCATTACATTTGGTCCATCAGTTATGATAGCAACAATCTCTTTTTTTAGTGACATTCATCTCTATAATAAAACCGTAAGTCATGTGACTGTCATCAACAGTTCCGGAATGTCAGTTTCACTTTTTCATATGCCAGGCGGCCATTTTTATTAAAAATTATTTTTTCGAATAAAACTTCATAAATGTGACATTTTTAGAAAGATCGTTCAAAATAAATTAATATTTGAGAGATGACTTACGTTCAATTATGTATATATTCTCCAATAACTTCAGTTGAAATTAGCTTCGCAGTTCAAATTCTCTATCCATGAAAGTAAACAAAAAAAAAAGATTCATTCGTCGTGAAGGTTTAAAATATTAAACCATTAAACCATGGAGATAATCGTTCGTAAAGTTAGTTTTCCATGAAAGATATTTTGGAGCGTTGCCTGGTGTAAAAAAAATAATTCGTACCAGTGACACAATCAAAGTTTACCATAATTATGTGCTATACAACTCAACTTCATTCTTTATCTTTTCTTGGTGTAAGCTGAATGTAAACAAATACAACTCATGTAATGATATTTAATGAATCAAACTTCGAAACAAATTGTCAGTTAATTTGGTATTTATGTATTATACGTGAAAGGAAGAGAGACCACCGAAAATGATTGTTAATCACCAATCATATTTACCATTATTAATGACCAATCGCTTTCAAAACAGTAATTTAACATACATTTACAAAATACATAACATCATTAAGTACAATTTTTAAAATCGCCAATACCAGCTTTTATTTTTCGCGTGTGTAAATTAGAAACGATACTTTTATTTTGAAATCAAATGTTCTGATGGAACAGCTGTCGTAGACGCACCGGGGCACTATATTAACTATAGAGTTGCAATATAGAGAGAAAAAACGGGTTGCTGTAATTAGAATTATAGGCGGTAATGTTGGTGTGACATATTTACGTGATTATCAAAACTGGCTTCCAAAAGTTCAATGTTTCACCAAACCATACTCGAAAATTACGTGTTATAATATGCACTCCGATTATGTCACATTATTCAAGACGTTTTAAATGAGAATAATGATAGATTTTCTTCTTGATTCTCCCGTAATCAAGTCTACAGCCAAAGTTAGCGAGAAACAAACAAAAAAATATTGGCAACAATATGGTTCTGTGTAAATGGTGGATATGATTAAAGACTTTCACAAAATAGACTTCATTGCACCAAATCGTATTAACTAAAATACGCCATTTGGCAATGGATCCAATTACGGAAAACTACTTAATATGTTTAAGAATCTCCTCATTAGCAAGCATATTGCAACTGATTAGCAAATGGATATGAAGCATAAATGCTTAACTTGGTTAAGCGGTTTTTGTCAAGAAAGATGAAATACATAACAACAAAAAATATGCGAAATGCTACCATGATCGAAAAAGTTTTTGATTTGTCTATTAGAATCTTCTGGTTTGGTGAAGGATTACAGAAAAAAAAAATAAATTATGAATAAAAGTAACGTGTTACAGTGCTTAACATACATTTAAGGGAGACCAAACTGGTCGCCAGTGGCGGCTAGTACTGGATTAGACTCTCTATTAGCATTTCAATACACTTTTTTGCTGTATAAGATCCATGTCTGCACATAAGGCCTAAATCATAATCTTCATAATATGTGATGGACATTTAATCAGTCTTTTTGGACACTTTTAGGTGTAGAAATATTTTTTGGCGAATGTTGATGCATTGGAATGTATACATACTTATCATAATTTTCATTAGGTTTTAGTTCACTCAACACTACCTATTAGACAGACATCCATCTTTAGGTGGTGTTTGTTCACTACTGAATGTCAGTGTAGTCTTTGCATTATTCTTATCTGGGATAGTGATTCTGTCATCACTTTTTTCAATACTTTTATGTTAGCTGGATGCAAATCTTGTCAATAGCATTTTTTTCTCTCATCAGTACCAGCTTTAAATTTTTGCATATGTAAATTGGAACCAATGCTTAGATGTTGAAGTAAAATGTCTTCGTTTATGGTATTATTTCTTCTTATTTTTTTGGTACTTTTCGTTTAGCTGGGCGCCAGTGATATATATACATATATGTCGGAATTACAACGGCCCGGTAGCAGACTGTGTTACTAGGAACAGACGACAGCGCCACCAAAGAATATACAATAGATAAGAACTACAGCTCAGAAAAAGCGTAACCAGCACCATCTATCGCTAGCTTTATCATAAAATTCGGATAGGGATATGCAGAGAAAGCAACCATACAGGATGAACCGGCCTGAACGCGGGAACTTTGCTAAACCTCTGGCGACCTTGACATGCGACCAATTATTTTAACTGAATATGCTTTTTATACAGTATTCCTAAGAATAAACAATTACTTTATAATGCATTGTGCAAAAAATACTTTATTGAAAAGGTCTTTAGAATATTTTAATTATTTGATATAAAATAATCATGCGCTCTATTTAAAATGACATATTAAACAGTTTAACAATTTAATAAAACTGAATTGAAATCTTTATTGAACTTCTCAAACATACTTAATATAAATATTATATAATATTAATAGCACTAGAATGCAAAACTATAAAGAAAATTAAAAGGGAGATTGAGTTAGTGCAAAAAGGAAAATACTTGTTTTTAAAATAGGAAAATGAAAGTTTATTTTACTTGTAATATTGTACTTGAGAAAAATGGATGTTTAATGTAATGTTACATTTCATTTTTTAATTTGCTCTATAAGAAAAACCATTTATTATTAACATAAAATATTTAAATTAAAGGTGAAAATATTCTATTCTATTCCTCTGTTCATTATAAAGGTAAAAAGTTTTCTAAAAGCCTTTTGCTACTTCGGTATTGATATGCAGACTTTACATAAGTAAATTTACTATTTCATGAGATTCTAAGATGTTAATGAAAATACTTAATCACTATTTTCAATAATTTTGTTTATAACATTAACTGTATGTGAACAAAAAATAAAAAATTGCATTAACAGTGGATACAGGGGCGCCATTTCAGAACTTTCTTGGGGAAAGCAAAGTTTTTTTTAAGGTAGTGGCGTACCCAAGGGTGGAGTTTGGGGGGGGGGCTGACCCCCCCGCCCCCGCAACCTCTCCGAACGAGAATCGTTTACTGAATCATAGATACAAAGACAGTATACTTCTAATACGGATCAAAGGACCTCTGAAAAATTCCATTTTAGACAGGTTTTCATCTTAGCAAGTAGAATTTAAAAATATTATGAAAGTTTTCAGCTATAGACAGGTACCGATTTTTTTTCAGGTTTTCTTTAAGACTGTTAAAACCTCCTTTCTATAAAGCACTTCTGAAGAGCATATGTGTAGTACAGTGAAACGTGTCTAACAGTGGCGCAGTCAGAATTCGGTTCTAGGGGGGGTTTTGAGTTTATAATAAAGATGGTCGCCGGTTATATGAATCATCGGTTAATGGAATCAGTCTTTTAAATGAATGAAATCATAATGCTTTTCTCCGCAATTACGTTGGTTATGATTCCTTTAAACAGCGTTTACAATATTAGAAGCGCGATAGAATTAAAAATAGCTAAAAGAGGAACCACAACTAATTTATAAAATTTTAACGATAAATATACGAATCTCCATCATAAGCAAGAGGTCGTTGCAACATTACCAACAAATGAAATATAGTCTTGAAATTTGTGTACAGACCCCCTCAGGGCTCGGAAGTAGCGCGCTACAAGTAGCGAAACTACAGTAGCCGCTACTTTTTCCAGTAGTTTGTAGTGTAGCGCGCTACATTAAAAAAGTGTAGTGTAGCGAGTAGCGCGATACAAAATATCAGTAGTTTGTAGCGCGCATCGACGCTACTTTCGGAGGGAGGAAAAAAGGTCCCAATCTTCAAATCACATGATTATAACTCGTTTCTTTCGTGCGAAATATGTTCTCTGCAACAATTTGCGAACGTCAGCGACAAATCTCATTTGCAGTGTCATATATTTCTCCATAGACGACGGGCACAGTCACAAATTAGCTGTCATTTTCACAGTTTGGGTGTCAGAAACTTCGTGTACTGTTATTTAAATCCATAGAAATCTTCTCAATATAATGTATTTTTATACGACTACGATTTTTTTTTACCAAAATATAGTCGTCTGGCTATGTTAAATCTTTATCTGACTAATTTCTTCTACCTTTTGCCTCCCACCCCAGCAAGCAAAGAAATGTAAAATCCTTATTAAAAAAAGAAAAAGAATGGATTTATCTAAACATAAATCCTCTAAATTATCCCTAATCTCTCAAATTCACGCTTCCCCATAGTAGCATACAAAGGAGTTTAAAATATTTTTAAATCTTTATTTTTATACAAAAATAAAATCTTTCACTCATTTGTCTAATGACAACAAATAAAAATTATTTCATTGTCCCCAAAATTTACGCTTCCCTTTTTGCCCCTCCTCCAGCATACAGTTTCAAATATTTAAAACTCATTATTTTAAAAAAATGTCCACATTTGTTTCTACCTAATAATAATATATAAGTAACTATCTAAATTGTCCCCTAACTTCCCATAATTTACTCTTCTCTCCCCCCCACAAGCATACAAATAAATAGAAAAATTTTAAGTTGTTTTTATTTCTATATAAAAAAAAATCTTCTGCACATGTTACGTGTGTCTAGATTTAGAGGTGGCCGCTATTCAGAGATATAAGCGTTTTCAAATATATAAATTTTAGGAATTAAAAAGTGGCGCTAAATAGAGGTGGCCGCCTTTTGGAAGAAAAACCAGAATGGAGGTCTTATTGTACATAGATTTTTAACCTGAAAAAATATTTTGGACATTCTTTTGAAATTCGGGTCAACCCGACCCCTACCCGCTAGAGTCAAAACCCAACCCGAAACCGATCCGAACTCGAAATAATGAAATTCAACCGGATCCACAGTAAAAAAGTGGAAGTCAACCCGATCGGAATCCGACCCACAACAAAAAAAAATCTAGAGCCGGGTCGGGTCGGGTGCGGGTAAACCGACCAGATGCAGGACTCTAAACGGTATAAAACTAAAAATCTAATCTTTAAATGTTTTTTTAAAATTAGTTGCGGTTTCAAAACTTCCATTTATAACGAAATACTATAAGAAGCAAAACGCTAAATAATCGTTTCCTGTCTTCCTGTCGATCACACAGTTTTTTGCCATAACAAAATTAGAAGTATCAAGAATTAGAATTGTAACTATTCAGCAGAAATGTTTCAGCTGTGCAGGAGCATTCGTTATAACCATTATCGTACCAGTAGTTGAAAAAGTATGTTTATATTAACTTCCTGATACGAATTCTAAGATTAACAAAACAGACAGGCACGCATTTTGCTTTTGTGAAACTGTGATCTGCGGTTTATATAGACTTTTAATGTGAAAAAATATTTTGGACATTCTTTTAAAAAACCGGGTTAACCCGAACCCGACCCGCAAGATTCAAAAAGCCAACCCGAACCCGAAAGAATGAAAGCCAACCCGACCCGCAACAAAAAATTTGAAGTCAATCCGACCCGAACCCGAACCGCAACGGGAAAATATAGCCGACCCGAACGGCGGGTCGGGTCGGGGTAAAAGCGGGTAACCCGACCCGATGCAGGATTCTAAGCGCTACTGTGCTACATCACTCTCATAAATGTGTAAGATTATTACAATTTTTGTTTTCAAATTTCCTCTTTAAAAAAAAATTCCAACATAATTAAAAAGGTTCTATGAATTTGCTTTGTTTGTCTGTCCGTGCTCTAACTCTCATAAATATACTCTGACTGCCATGAAAGTTTTATATGTTATTGAACTTTACCATAGAATGTTCAGTGTTGAAAATGAAATGTGTAGCATTTATATCTCGCTTACAGGGACGTTCAAAAGAATTCTGTTACATTATGGTCTATCGGGAAAAATCGTTTGCGGTGTATTTAATTAGCGATGATTACTAAAGTAGCGAAGTAGTGACTACTTTTGGAAAGTAGTTTGTAGTCGCTACTTTTAAAAATAAGTAGTTGTAGTTGTAGTTAACTACATTTTTTATAAAGTAGTTGTAGTTGTAGTTCGTTTACAAACAAAAAGTAGTTTTTCCGAACCCTGGACCCCCTACAAAACAAATGATTCGAAAGAAACACCGATTGCAAAAATCTGCTCATAATCGAAAAATAGCTTTTTATAACTTTAAGTACTTTTTTTAAATTCTTACTTTTGCAAAGATTTTTTTCCTGGGTACGCACATAGCTTGGTCTTAGATATAACTGAGAGCAAAAAACGCAAAAAAAGCCACTTGAAACTGAGATAGACTTACAATGTGTATGTTTTTTAGGTGCGTTCGTAATTATATAAATACGTAGCACCTATAGTCGTCGTTTGGTCCGTCCGTCTGTCCGTCCGTCTGTCTGTCTGTCCGTCCGTCTGTCTGTCCGTCCGCATATAACAACGCAAAAACTACCCAACCAAATGGTTTGCAATTTAAAATATATTATCTTTGCAGAATTTTGTCGAGACATTTCAAATTTTATTAAAATCGAATCAAAACTTTAGGAGATATTAATAAAAATATTTATTAAGAAATTTGATTTTTTTTTTTAAATCGGTGCTTTTTTGTTAGAGGAGCTTCCGATGGATGTTAAATCGTCAAGCGACCGAGATACTTATTTTATTACAGAAATTAATCTGCAGACGATATAATTCATTTCACAGAATTAAAAATCATCAAGATCTGAATATTTATATAACTAGCTGATACATATATATCTGAATATTTATATAACTAGTTAAGATATTTGTATGAACAGCGTCATAAAATATATACTTAACTAGCTGTTTAGCCCGTTCTACGCACGGGATATCATGAATTTAATTCTAAAACGTGCGTACGAACGCACCTCGTTTGTAACGTTTGACGTACAATTTCCAACTTGTTTTTTTCTCTGGAATTCGATGATCTGTTATTGTTTCGAACGTGGAACAGAGACAGAAATGCAATTAAAAAACAGACCACTGTATACTATATAACTCAAAGCGTCTCTGTGAGAGTATATGACCCATCTTTTACTATAAGACGTCTCGACAAAGTGACGCAGTCCAAAAGTCAAGTTTTGACATAACCTATGCGTGTAATATGCGCTTTCACAGTTTTAAGTAGAATTTTCGCCGTTTAATTGAATCACATTGTTGAATAGAATTTGATTTAAGAAAGCGGTGGATTCTGCCAAGGCGGAAAGGCCAAAAAACTTAATTTTAACTTTAGTTGTTTTGATTCATATCAGCGGCAATTATAGTAATTTTTTTAGCTCTGGGGGGGTTTTAACCCCCAAACCCCCCCCCCCCCCTTGGCTGCGCCACTGGTGTCTAAGCGAAACCTGTCTATAACATAATTCTTTCTCAAACGGGAAAAGAATCGTTTCGACGAAAGAAAACGCCATACAATTATACTTGCTAAGATGGAGACCTGACTAAAATGGAACTTTCTTGGAGAGGGGGGAGGGATTTCAAAAATCGTATGAAAATAGCATGCAGGATTGCCCAAATCGTGCACAAAATTGAATTAGGCCCCCACAATATAAAATGCTGTGTGAAATTTTGCCTTCTTATCTTAACTTTTTTCCCAAACATGTGATTCTTTAGCGAATATATATATATATTTTTTTATTTTAGTGGTAGATTTTTTTTTTTCGTTTTTTTACGCAAAAGAAATTTGTCAATCGATCGCGGTAAACATCACGAATTTTACGAATTGGAATTGGAAGTAGAAAAATTAGTTAATTTGGCAAATTGGTCACGGAAAAAGTCTTTAATTTTTTCAAACGACCGTGGAAAAATATTGCGAATTTCGCCAAAGATCACTGAAACAAATAGCGATTTTCGTCAATTGGTCACGGAAAAAAATCGCGAATTTTTAGCATAACAATTGCGGAAAAATGTCGCGAAATTCGTCAAAAAATTGAGAAAAAAATCATGAATTTAATCAAATAATCGCGCAAAAAAATATCAATTTTTGTCAGTCGACTGCGGAAAAAGACTCCCGAATTTCAACAAACGATCGTATTAAAGAGTTGCGATTTGTGTCAAAAGATCGCGAAAACAAATAGCAAATTTCGTCGATCAGTTGAAAAAAAATATGTCGTGAATTTCGACAAATGGTCGAAAAAAATTCGTCAACGATTGGAATTTCGTCAAAGATTGAGCAAAAAATAGCAATTTTTGTCAGGAAAAGTTGCGGATAAAACTCCCGAATTTCAACAAACGATCGTGGGAAAGGGTCGCGAATTTCGTCAAAAGATGGCGAAAACAAATAACAAATTTCGTCGATCGGTTGCAGAAAAAAAAGTCTTGAATTTAGACAAATGGTCGAAAAAATCAATTCCGTCACAGTCAATTCCAATTCACAGAAAAATAGCGAATTTTGCAAAATTATCAACAAAAAAAAAAAAATGAAACAATCATGAAAAAAAGTCGTTTAATTCAATCGGTCACGAAGTAATCCGCAAACGAACACCATCAAGAAGTTACAAAATTTGCAAATGTTGTGATCCACAGGTGTAAGAAAAAATTCAATAATGATTTTCTGTCAGTAAAAATTTTCCGCAATCATTTTCTGCTTTCCTCTTCAGACTATGATCTAAATTCCATACCAGAAATCTCCAAAATCCTTGGTCTCAGGTCCCTTGCTCCTGCATTGGGTCGGGCAACACGACCCAATCCGCAGTACGGATCGAACCAGGTTGACGCGACTTACTTTCGTTGCGGGTCAGGCTGGCTTGGAACATTTGACTACGGTTCGGACATATATGTCCCAGTAGACTATTTTTAATTCTATTAGTACGACTTTTTGAAATTTGTCATACACTTATATTAGAATATTTTCAAGATAAATATGTCACAAGGAATTTTTTTGGAAATTGTTGAACGATTGAATGCAAAACCAGTCGTTAATCCTGGCCCGTTATCAAAGTGTTAATTTGTTTCGGGTTCAAGTTGGGTTTTCACTAATTTGAGTCGGGTTCGTGTTGTCTGAGTTTTCAAAGAAATCCTAAATATTGTCAGATGAAAAAAAATAATTTTTCTACATAAAAGATAAAATTGTTATTAGAGATATAATTGTAGTCTACTTTTCCATAATCATATAGCAATATGTATTAATTTATTTTAATTTCGGGTGTGGTTGCGGCCAATGAAATTGGACAACCAATTTTTTTTGGACGTTTCCAGGTTTACTGGAAATTACAGTCCTGCATCCTGCATCGGCACCCGAAATGCATTTCGTTTTGGGTTTGGTTGATTCTTTTTTTTTTCTTTTTCGGGTCGAGTAAACTTTATACGCTTCGGGATGTGCTTTGCCTCTTTCGAATCGGGTTCAAGATGAACCGATTATACAAAAGGAGATTGTGAATAATTTTCATATGAAAAAACTATATATTTGAATATTAATGGGTGTATATGTGTTATTTTTTGCACATAAGCGGTAAACTTGCATTGTAGATTACTTTTCCATAAATGTATTAATATATATATTCATTTTCTTTCACTTCGGGTTCAGGTATGAATATTTCGGATTCGGCTTGAAGTCTGTCGGGTTAAAGTCAGGATTCGGGTCAGTTACAACCCAATCTGGGCAGGACTCTAGTGTCAGGATCTGAGATTTTTAAGAGCATACTGTATATATAATATCATTTAATAAAACAAATGATTTAATAGCATTATAACGATTGGAGTAAATATAATGTGACACCAAGAAAACAAAATTAACAAATCAAATAATTAGGAAATTGATCACACCTCCACACCCGAAAAAAAAAAGAAAAGAAATTCCCCTTAAATTTTAGGCTAAAGAGAGAATTTATCACTAAATTTCTAGTCTTGAGGGTCGCGAGTTTTCTTTTAATCATGCTGTACACAGATGAGAAGCAATCCATAGAGTTTTTTCTCACATATATTTCTAAAACTAGCCAAAATACTCATTAATGATAAATGTCTCACTTATAGAATGTTGCAATAGCAAGTCTTTAGAAAACATTTTTGATAATTATTAGTTTCAGTGTTTAAAGTGTTTATTACTTTCTTCTATTTTTATAAGAAGAAAGTAATAGATTCATGAAAATTTTCCACTTCCGGTTTTCGACAGATTTATAAGTTTTAGAGGGTCCTAAACAATATTGGACTGTTTTTAGAAAATGTCTGTATGTAAGTATGTCTGTCTGTGTGTCTGTATGTGACAAAAAAATTTTGGGCGCTGTATCTCAAGAACTAATGCACGGAATTTAATAAAACTTTAAATTCAGTTAGACCTTGATATAAATGGGTGGTGATTTTTTTGGTGTAAATCGTCCAACAGGTGGCGCTGCCTTACTACATTTTTCATTTTTGCGATAGCTCTATCTCAAGAACAAATGCACAGAATTTCACCAAACTTCAGATTTCGTTAGACCTTGACATAAATAGACGTTGATTCCGTTTTGTTATAAACAGCCCAACAGGTGGCGCTGCTATGCTACATTTTAAACGATAGCTATATCTCCAGAACCAACACACATAATTTAATAAAACTTTAGATTCAGTTAGACCTTAATATAAATTGGTGCTGATTTGTTTTTGGTGTATCTGAAACCTGTATGAGATAGAAGAAAGTTTTGGAATTGGCACATCAGACTAGTTTTTTTTATTGTAATCAAATCTGAGAAATCTGACATTTTAGCTTTTGATCATATTTGATTTTTTTTTGTCTAACCTGTGATTACTGATAAATTTTCTGAAATTTCAAATTCCTTGGGGGGCGGTTGCCCCCCCCAGCCCCCCCGAAATGGCGCCCCTGAGTGGATATGTGCAGCTGACTGTTATACAGAGAGCATAAGAAAGGTAAATAGCACTGAAAAATATAGCAATAGTAAACAAATTATTGTCTGAGTGCAACGAAGACTCATACACAGCGCAGTATTACTTTGCCCCATATATAGCTACGATGGATATTAAAACCTTTCGTCAAGCATAACTCAAAAAATATTTAACGGATTTCGTTCAAATTTTTACAGCAGGTACCTATAAAGGTGACAACGACGTCTATTTATTACCAAGAATAAATGCTAAACCGTTTGGAAATTATATTAAAAAATAGATAAAAAAGCACAATTAAAGTACATACGTCACGAAATTTTGTGGTACGTCATTTTCACCGGCGCGAGATTTTCGTAGACAATCGGAATTGAAAAGTTCATGGAGTACAAGGAGCAAAAAAAAATATGCACGCACTAATATTCAGCACAATAAAATATATTTCAATTGAGTAGAAATCGAAAATTAATCTGGATTTTTTTCTCTTTGAAAGAAAAACCCCGCAATAACTTAGTAGACTTGGTATTAGAGATTTGGCGCAAATCTCAGCAATAGCAGCTTTTTTTATTTCTCATGTGTAAATAATAAAAAATAATTCTTTGGTGTTTAAATAAAAGGTTTCGATTTATGGCATTATTTCTTTTTTTTTTTCTCTTTTTAGCATTTTAAATGGGATTAATGAAAGGCATGTATTTTAAATTAAATGAGTGAAAGGTTTATATTTAAATGAAGAATTCAATATGAAAATGTTATAGGAACAATATTTGGCGATTTATCAACTGCGCCAGGATAACATAAAAGTACCAATATATCAAACGGTATGTAGTATGTGAAATGAAACAGTTATAATCACCCATCGTACAAGAAAAAAACTAATATTCTGCATTCAGAGGGAAAAATCCATCTCCTGTGCCGTAAGATTTGGCGAGTTCTTTTTTAGTGATAAGTTTTTCGATGTGATTGTTGGGATCTGAAGGATTTGGCTTACTTTTTCTAAATCTTATTTTTTTGCAGATGTAGTATTATGTAAATATATTTTTTAGCAGATATTTTTCTATTTTGTATATTTTCTATTTGGCATTTGGAAAAGAGATTTTTACCTTTTTATCTGTGCATTCGGAAATATTAAAAAATAAAAAAAAGTTTACATATGTCAAGCGCTTAATTTTTATACGGACCACTTCTCCATTTTTAGATTTGGTACTTTTCGGTTAGCCGGGCGCCAGTGAAATTTATATATCTATGTATACATATATCTATACATACACACATTTATATATGCATGTATGTATATATACATATATATATACACATATATATATATATGTATATATAGATATATACATTTCACTGGCGCTCGGCTAACCGAAAAGTACCTTAGATTTTAAATGCTATTTATTATTTACTAGCCGTTTATTAATTGTTTACAATTTAACCCCCTGACAATAACAATTATTTATCACAAAAATGCCTCTTAGGTTTGTTATATAAGTTTGTTTATGTGTTTTCATTACTTATTAAAATATCGAATATGGCGATAAAATTTCATTTTAGCATCGTGCTTAAATTTTTAAGATGGCGCAAAAACATGCTTTAATAAACGTATGTTTGTAAATATTTGAAAAACATGTTTTACCGCTCTCTTGAAAAATTTTGTAAGTTGCTAAAACTACCTTTTGGCACCATTTAAAATTTTTTTCGCCAACCGACATAGGATACGAAACTTTTTCCCATTCAGATACACATGCAAGGTTGGTCTCAAACAAGAGTAAAGCTAGCAACAATATTGTTTTAACTCTATAAGAGTTACAATAATGATATTAAATACTCCGATTGGCTTTGGGCCCAATTACGAAAGTTTCTCCTACAAAAAAAAAAAAAAAAAACTGTAGAAGAAGTCTTTTACATTTGTTTCAAATGAAGCTTGGTCTACAAGGTATTAGTTAATAATACAAACAACACTAATGGCATGGAGGCAAAAGTTTTAATTTAAATGTATATATTTGAAACCCTTCCCCCCTACCCCCCCCCCCCCCCAAAAAAAAAGAAAAAAAAAAAGAAAAGGAAATAAAAGAAAGTTACAGTAATGAATTTAAAATGGCGTTAAGCCACGCTTTCTGACATAAGCAATTGGCTGCAAACGCGATAACGAAACTTAATAACATGTAGCTAATATAGCCCTCAGGGTACTTTGCAGTTATACAGACCTTGTGGTTTTTTTAAAAAGCTTGAGACAATTCAGGTTTAAGAAGTTGAGATTTACTGTCAAATGATATAAACAACTATGAACACAAAACTGATGAATTATTATTTAGGTTTATGTATGTATTTTTAAAAAATGCATCTGATTACACTTATTAGATAAATTACTTCTGTTTGCATTTAATAACTGATAAACGGCTTCTGTATAATAAATGAACTGTTTAAATATTGGGAAGAGGTGGCGAGAGGTAGAAAGATGAGTAAACAAACGGGTAGACAGACGGGTAGTGAGATGGGTAGAGAGACGAGTAGCGACATAGGTAGACTGACGGGTAGCGAAACGAATAGATAGACGGCTAGAGAGAAAGGTAAAAAGAGGGTTGACGGAGGGGTAGCGAGATGGGTCTCGAGACGGGTAGCGAGAAAGGTTGTGAGACGCGTAGCGTGGTAGATAAAGAGACGAGTAGAGAGATGAGTACAGAGACGAGTAGACTGACGGGTAATGAGATTGATAGCGAGACGGGTGAAGAGTCGGGTACAAAAACAGACGGATAGTGAGACGGGTATACAGACGAGTAGAGAGACAGTAGATGGGTAAGATGATGGGTAGAGAAGCGTATAGCCAGACTGGTAGAGAGACAGATAGACAAATGGGTAGCGAAGTGGATAGAGACACGGCTAGACATACAAGTAGTTAGACGGATAGACAGACGGTTAGAGAAATAGATTGGCGGGTAGAGAGACTGGTAGAGGAATATAGAGACGGCTAGCGAGACCGGTAGAGAAATATAGAGACAGGTAGCGAGACGTGTAGAGAGATAGACAATCAGTTAGAGAGACGGGCAGAAAAACGGATAGGGAAACAGACAGATTGTGGAGAGACAGACAGACAGGCAAAAGAAAAGTCTGCGGATTGGCGCTATAAAGGCGCATTAAAGGCGCAGGGGGCAGAGCCTCCTATAGAATAATCAAGAAGTATCTGTTAAGCTTAACTTTGTAATATATATAATTTTCAATTTTGCCGATATGGAGATTTAATGTAATAGTTATTTTACAGAAGTCATCGAAAGATTTTTTCTATACTTTAATAGTAATTTAGACTATAGTTTTGCAATCTGGTTTGTAGCAAAACATGCTATCAATGTGGTTTGAAGTGTAAGAGTTTTTATAAACAGTTATACAAATAATAGATATATAATCAAGGACGAAAAATTTTAAATTCACACACAAAAAAGGTGCAACAATGAAATTAAATTTGTGTTAAGCCACGCTTGATAGAATAATCTATTGGCTGCAAATCCAATTACGTAACTTTAAAAAGCTTGGCGTTTTTTTTTTTTTTCAAGTTTTGCGCAAAAGAAAATGAGATCCTTTGCCACATGTTAAAAAAAATTATGACAACACATCTGATGAACGGTACTTCTTTATTCTTTTCTATTTTTTTAACAGTGTTTATGAATTTATATATGATATTTGGTAATTATCATTTAATTTGCTCTTTTTCTTTATATTGTAATTGTTAACCCTATGTTTCTCAGCAATATCACTCAGACTAATCCCTTTGAGGGAAGTCCTAGTATAAATATCCATTACGAAAGCACATTAAAGCTTGATAATTTTAAAAATAATAAATTTGCTCTATAATAAAACAAAATTGTACAGTTGATAACATTTGTGTTTTATTCCATTTTAAGCTTTACTAATCAATTTTATAGTAATACTCTCATCTTCTATTTCCAAGGTTTACAAGAAGATAATTTTTCAAACAACCCATTACATTTTTTACAACTTGTAAATAAAAAGAAAATATTCTAAAATTATACTTTGCTGTCTCATTCATTTATTGAAAAAATAAAAAGGATTTGTTTTTTAGCCACCCACAGGGAGGCTTATTCTTTCAATCTCTATCATTTTTCATGTTTATGAAAAGTCACAGCAATCCATCGTTGCCACAGGTTAATCTCGGAAAATGAAACATTTGAAGTTACTAAAAAAATTAATAACTCAAAAAGTATTTATCACAAAATTGTTAGACAAACTGCGTTAGAAAGGAAAAAAAATTGTATTTTTCTTGATATGAATTTAAAATCGAATGATTATGCCGTTTTTCAAATAATGAATTTCAAAAATTACCAAATTTTACAATGAAGTACCATAACGAAACCTTCACGCGTAAAAAGATAATGATAACGGCTGTTGCTTTCGGTCGAGAATGGACCAAACGATGTCCGCATTTTACTATTTTTACCGTTTTTAACGAAATTCTGTAACTTTAGAAGAATTTTTCTTTGAATACGCAATAAAAATGCATAAAATCGTTACAAAAATGTTAAAATTACAAAAAAGGATAAATGCAAATTATCAGATATGAAAAATAAAGAAGAATTTTGGTACTTTCGTTCTTTCGTGTTATAGCAGCCACCAAGCATGAAATATTTTTGTTTCTGTTTTCATTAATAAAAGGGCATCCAACCCGGCTTCCTGGGATTAGAGGATATAGGTAAAAACCATTTTTTTAAATTAAAAACTCTAATAGATTTTTTACATTTAATATATATGGCGATGATCTTGGCGAAATATCATAACTCCAACCTTGGTATAATCATAATTGTGGGAGCCGCTATAACACGAAAGTACGGTATTTTTTTTTTATATATATATATAGCCACACACAGCGCTAATTCTTTCAGTTTACAGTAAAATTCATGTTTATGAAAAGTCACAGCCACTCCATATATAAAGGAGGACACCCTTTATGCATAGCTATACAAATGGTTGTTACTGACGATATTAAAAATCAAATTGTCTCTCTGTATTATGCCGATACTTCGGCTTGTATTTCCTTTCTCAGTACCTAATTGCCATACAGCGGGCGCAGACCCCATTTAAACAATAATATAAAGGATCCAACAAAGTTAAACCCGTCGTGGCGGACATTTCTAAGGGGACCCGTGGCCCTATCTCCAATAGTAATGAAGTTACCTCTGGGGGGGGGGGGGGGGTAAGTTCTTGTAAGTTCCTGGGGGGAAAGGTTCAGTAAGACCTTTCTGGTGTTCCTCCCTCATGTAAACCCTTTCATGTAACATATCAATAATTGGTAGATCTCGTCAAGCACTATGGTCTGGTCCTACTCTCCGCCTCTCACTCGCCCCCTCCCTTAAGAAGCAGATTTCTCTGTTTCAACTCTTTCTAAATTTTAGTTTTTCCCATCTTTCTCAGCCCCTTTAAGCCCCACAGAGGGTGTAGGCCTCTTCTGAAAGATCCAACGAAATTAAAATCGTCGAAGCCGACATTTCTAAGAGGATCCCGAGGCCCTATATCCCATAGGACCGGAGTTACCCCCCCCCCCCCCTCACGTTGGAGACATTCAGGGTGCTCAAACCCCGTCATGTAACATATAAAAAGTTTGATCTCATCAAGCACTTTTGTCTGGTTTTACTCTCCCCCTCCTTCTCTCCCGTCTCCTGTCAGGAGCACTTTTCTTATTTATTTTTTTCAATTTTTCATATTTATTTTAGTTTCTTCCATTTTTTCTGTGTTTCTATGGACCGGACAGCTCCAAAATTTTACCAAAATTAGCTGTAAACTGCCTAAAGGTATCCCCCCCCCTTCTTTTGGCGCCCTCGGTTTCCACGTATCTCTCAAGGGGGCCCGTCAGAGGGGCGAAAAGGGGGATCCCTTTTAAAGTCCTATCTCTCAATTTCAAGTGAGGATTCATTTTAAAGGTCTCGTAGAGCACTTGTGTTTTGTATAGCTCCCCCTCCCTTCCCCCCACCGCTCCCCAAGATCCCGTCAATTAATGCTAACTCATTATTTGTTAAACCACTTCTCCATCATAAAAGCTGCTATCATAGAACTTTTCATTATCTTTTTTAGGTTATCTATTAAGTGCTAAAATGCCTTGAATGATTAAAAATAATTTAAAGGGTGTCATTAAGCCAGCACATTTGTAAACAACAACTACCTCGCCACATCTCAGCCCATTGAAGCCACGCCTTTTTACTATTATAGTTATTAAAAATACTTCTAGTCACCGAATCCTTTTAAAACTTGGTGTGCTCGTGCCTAATATATTCCGCCAGCTCACAAAAAATCTTAGAGCGCTAACTAAATTCTAAAGTGAAGAAGCTGGCTTATGCTAACAAACACTTTTTTCGACGAGTTAGACTTGGCTGAAAAAATCTCAACGATAAAAGCCGTGGGTGGCCAATCTATATTCTGCCGTAAGGTAGAATTTTTCCCGCTTGTTAATTATGATACTTTTATTGATTTTCAAAAACTGCAATAAAAAAAAATTTGATTAAACAATAACATTGACTCTTGTGGTATAAATTTTTCTTAATATTTGAAACTGGAAAAAAAAAAAAAAAAAAAAAATCTCAAAATATATTATTCTGGGTAAATGAGCAGCTAATCCGTTCAAATGCAGAGTATTTTATTTGAATCTAAGAAAATACGATAAAATATAAATTTTTATCTAATTTTTTCGATTCACAGAGATAAAGTCACAGTATAAATGATGGAAAAAAGCGCAGACATTTTATTCTGGTTTCGAGTCAAGTGCGCGCACATGCACCGCTCGCTTCATCTCTGTAAAGTTTGTTTTGCAGCAACACTTTACCCGGCGGAAACGTATGGGTCCCATAGCACTACGAGAGCTGTCTTTCTTCATGTTCTATTTCTTTGGCGCCACCATTCTCCAGCAGTAAAAACGCTTCCCGCCGGCAGATGACGAGATGATTTTGAAGGAGTAAGACGTATGACTGTCGCACAGTAAAGCATAACGAAAATTACGAAAGACATGTATTGTTGAACGACAATTATTAAAATTTAATCATTTAAATCTGTATATAGTTTTTTGTAAATAGTCGATATAATATCTTAATTTAATTTACATATCTTCATTGCCATTATTTTGAACACTCACCGAGACTTCATTTAATTATTATATAACATATGTATACATATACAAATCTATATATATATATGTATGTAAATATAATGTATATATATATATATATGTGTGTGTGTGTGTGTGTGCGCGCATATATATCACTGGCGCCCGGCTAACCAAAAAGTACCTTTATTTTTATTTATTTATTTTTTTTTTTTTTTTTTTTTTTGTATTTGAAATAAAATATGTGAAAGATTCATATTTTAAATAAAATGAATGCAATATTTGATGATTTATCACCTGCACTCGGCTAATATAAAAGTATTATTTTTTCTAATTTAGGACTATCATTATTGTTGTGCTCATTTACTGGGGTACTTCTATCCAGTATTAAATGTATTTCATTTCTTTTAAATTCTGCACTATTTGGTGTCTTTACCATAGAAGAACAAAAGGTTACATGTTCTTTCACAACAATTCTTAGTGTTCACAGCTAATGAACTGTCTGGATATATACCGACTGATTAGGTTTTAATATTTGAAGATCTACAAGTGAACTGTCATGATATTTCCTCTGAATCTTCCGATTGTTCTGGAAGTTCTTATATTTCTTGACGTATGCTTCTGCGCGTATAATGCGCAGAAGCATTATACGTGTTTGTTATGTCATCAAGTGGTTTTTAATTCAACATTTGCGTGTATTTTTCATTATGTTTTACTGATTTATTAGTTATTTCATTAATTAAAAGAACAATTGTGTCCTTAAATTATTATATTTTATTTATTTTAAGATACAATTTTTAAGATTATACAGTTTTAAGATATTCTTCTTAGTAGGTATTAAATATTTTAATGATCTTCTCGTAAGCATATGTGCTGGAGATGGTAAATTATATTTTGGTATGTTGTATTTAATCAGTGCTAAATTCGAATCACCCTTATCTTCTCGAACTTTTAACATCATTGTGCATGTTGTGCCTATAGCATGTTCAACTGTTTCATTTGATTTTAGAAATCTTGGTGAAGATGGTATAAGCATCATATCATATTTTTGAATAAAAGACTAATTCGTTGCTAACCAAATGTGGACCATTATCTGAGTGTAAACATTTTGCTATTCTATGTGTTCTGAAAATTTGTTTTAAACACTTATAACTGTTTCAGCAGTTTTATGACTAACGTTTAATACTTCAATAAATTTTGAATGATAATCTCATCCAATCAGTAATCATTAAAATTCAAATGCATTAAATTAATTCCCACTTCTAGCCTAGGATGTTTGGGAACATTATAAGCAATCATTGCTTTCTTAACATTCGACTTTTGACACTTCTGAAAAATTTTACAACTATTTACAAAGTTCTTGATGTTAGTCATCATATTTGCCCAATAAAGAGATATTTTAGATTTGTTTTGACAGGATTTAATACCCTGGTGTGCTTCATGCAATTTTTCTAGGATTTCTTCAAGCATTTTCACTGTAATTACTAATTTATTTCTAAATAAAATGACGTCGTCATAGCAATGCAATTCAGAGTTCTTATTTCAGTAAGGTTATAATTTTCTTGGAAACTCTTAGTCAACGTCTTGTATAAATGCTTTTAGCTGCACGAATTCAGCATCTCTTTTGATAAGAAATTTAAAGGATTACCGTACCAAGAATTTCTTATAAAACTGTAAAGTTTGTTTTGTATCTTATAGCTATTACTCGAAATAGATATGAAATGCCTAGCTGTGTGAAATTACAGGGTAATTTTGCTGAAAATTGGTTGAAACTTATGCTATATTTAGAAGCTTAAAAAAAGATAAACCTAATAAGCTAAAAGTTGCTTTGTTATGAAATTGCATGAGAGGTGAATGTATATTTATATAACCTCTGACATTGAGATGTATTTAATATTTTCATTACCTACTGAAGATAGTAAGTTCGATACAGTGATTGAGTCCAAGACAAACTGTAATTACATGCTATAATTTTAATATAAGTTGAGACTCCTGCTTCTAAAAAACGTCTATCTATTTTAATATCACTCGGAGAATGAAACAGTCAGGGCCCGATTAACCTGTGACTCTAGGGGAAGCACGGTATCATTTTGAGGCCCCCTTTCATTTGGCAAAAGTTTTCTTGATATTTTTCATTCATGAAAACTCACCAATGATACTAATATTATTCTTGGTAGTAGCTTCGCCAAGGTCACCTATATTTTATTAAACAGCTTTTTTATCTTATTCCCTGTGTACACTACAGATATATTTAGTCAGATGTATTTTATTTTATAGCTGTAGGCTTAATTTCCGAGGTGGTTTCTAACAGGCACATCAGAATGTTGTATGGTTAATTATAACATTATTGATGACATACATATTTCTCCTTTTAAATGAGTTTCGTGAAGTAGTGCATGGACTTCCTCTTGGATTAAGCAAACTTTCTTTTCCAAAAAATTAAAAATACAATGTAAAAAAATGAAAATGGGAATTGGAGGGCCCTCTTCACAGTCATTTTGGGGCCCCTTTTAAATTTTAGAGGGGAAGCATGTGCTTCACGTGCCTATTGGATAATCAGGCCCTGGAAACAGTGCATCCGCTATATATACATTTTCCACAGGTACATTGGCAAGATTTAAGTCATATTTAAATAGCTCCAGAGCCATTCTTTGTAATCTTGGTGAAAATCTCTCAATAGGCTTCTGTAATAGTCCAAGTAATTGTTTATCATCAGTAACAACTGGAAATTTTGTACCATATACATAGGAATGGAATTTTTTAAACAATTCTTTTCCTGTTTGACTATTTCTCTGTTGGGTTTCTGTGAGAGATGTTGAAACATTTCTCATCATATACTAATTACACCTCCTAATCCATACTGGCTGGCATCTAGTTAAACAACCGAATGTTTATTTACATTAAAATTTGTCAAAAAAACATTTGTCACACACACATTAAGCTAGTCAAAAGATTTCTGTTCATTACTTGTCCAAACAAATTCAACATTTTTAATAACCAACTAGCTGTCTAACCCTTCTACACACAGGAGTTCATGAATTTAATTCTAAAATGTGAATAAAATGAATTTAATTCCCCTGTTAAAGTGTTGAGTTGTTCAATAACTATATGATTTAGAAAAATATTTTTCTACTACTGTGCATTTTTTTAATGAAACTTAATTTATCATGTTGCTATGGCAGCAGATGATAAAACAATATATTTGGAATAAGGGAATAAATAGAATAAAAAGTTTTGTTGATGTTTGTGTGATAAAATGTTTTTCTTTATTTTTTAAAAAAGGTAATTAAGTGCAATTAAATAATCTCTAATTATTTGCATGTGAGGTAAAAGAATTATCGTAATACCCACTGCAGTTTCTTAGTATTGCAGCGTTTCATATGTAATATGTATATCTCGCATTGCCGTAAACATTTAGGACTGGTTAGAACTTGCACGGTTACATGTTAAACATTAAAAAAAAGGCACTTCTCTATTATTCCGTCGACCACTTTTCATAACAAAACTATCGCCAAACTGTAAGATTAAACGCCAAAAAATGCAGTCCCATTTACTGGATGTCAGAAGCATTATACGCGTTTTTTATGTCATCAAGTGTTTTTTAATTTGACATTTGTGTGTATTTTTCATTATGTTTTACTGATTTATTAGTTATTTCATTAATTAAAAGAACAATTGTGTCCTTAAACTCTTATATTTTATTTATTTATTTATTTTGATATACCAATGGCAACGTTCTCCCGTTTATTTGGCGATAGTTTTTTGTTATCAAAAGTGGTCGACGGGATAATAGAGAAGTACCAAAAAAAATCTTTAAAATTTTGGAATTTTTTGCCCCAATTGTTAATAGCCAGCTACCAGCAACCCGTGTGCCAAATTTCGTAGCCTTGCGCCCTGTGGTTTAAGAGTTCTTGAGGTTTCATAGATACGTGCATGGATTTTAATAGGGTAGATTAGTCTAGCTGACCCGCCCGGCGTTGCCCGAGCCCGTGTAATAAACTTAAATCTCTTAAAAAACAAAACTCTGGCCTGGGTCTCCAATGTCTTCGGCAGCGTATACTGGGCATGTGCGTACGCTGCAGAAAATATTTTATTTCCACCTTCCACTGCCAGGGGAGCATTCTGTTCTAAACAAACATCTGACAAAGGTTCCCGCTGCCTACGGCACTGTATAGTAGACGTGCTACAAAAGTGAGCGGGTTTGGAGAAGATGGGAACCTTATTAGCCGAGTTATTGAAACAAGGCACAGTTAGAGAAAGTAACATTGAGGGGATGTTTAAGTGCCCTTCAGACAATGACAAATTAGCAGGACCACTATGCGTCTTTAAAAATTCATTCATTTGGTTAAGCTATGAAGCTTTATAAAGGGTGACTATTAAGTTAATTAAAATGTTTGAAATTAGTTGAGTTGAAATCGGAAATATAGTTGCTGAGTTATGGAAACGGGGCATAGTTAGAGGAAAAAAGTCTTGAAGGAGGTGGTCAGGAGGGAAGGGATGTTCAAGTGTCCTTCAGAAAATGACTAATTAAGAGGAACACTATGCATCTTTAAAAATTCGTTCGTTTGGTTAAGCTAGGAACTTAATTAGAAATTTGTCTTAGACTGTTATTCGGAAATAGTGGTACTCGCTACTCATAAATTTATTTTAATGATATAGTTATTAAGTTATATATTATTAAGTTAAATATGATGTTTGGAATCAGTTGCGCTGCAATATCGAAAAGCTAGTTGCTGAGATATGGAAATAGGGTACAGTTAGACAAAGCCTTGAGGGAGGGGCTGGATGTTCAAGTGCCTTTCAGCAAATGAAAAAATAGGAGAACCACTATGTGCATCTTTAAAGAATGATTCATTTGGTTAAGCTAGGAACTTAATTTGAAATTTGGCTTAGACTATTATTCGGAAATACTGGTAACTGTTTTCTAGAAATACACCCTGAAGCTATGAATGCTGATTTTTATGATAATTTAGCAAAATGGACCTGGTTTGGAGAAGTTCGGAACATAATTATCAGAGTTCTGGAAATAAAGTACAGTTAGAAAAAAAACCTTGAGGGAGGGGCCGCGAGGAGGCGCGCGTTTGCTTAACAACAAATGACTAACTTTGACTGTTGGTATGCATCAACTGAATACGGGCTCTGTACTTTTATTAGGAACATAAATTTAATTTTTACAAAAACTGTTATTCTAAAATAGCGGTATTATCTATTTAAAACAGCGATTAAACGTTACGGGTTGAAGCTAAAAATGTTAAATGTAATTAGTTCATTTGAAATCAGAGCAGTACATTTGGATTTATTAATAAGGAGGGTCAATTAATGGAAAAACCGTCGCCAGGTGAAGTAAAATATATGTGATATTTAATAAAAAGTCGTTTACCCCCACCCCTTCCCATCCCCGGAAATTTAACAAATAATCTGTTAAATAAAGTTTTCAGTATTAATAATCTCTATCATACTAATATATGTCATGTAAAAAAACCCTTAAACCCAGCTAATTATCATTCATTAAGTCGATAAAATCTTTTAAAATTAAGTTTTTAGCATTTAGCAACGGTTAATAGTTAAGTTGGTTGTCTACGTGTCATATAATCTCTGATCCACCGATTTTAAACACTCGACTGGCAATTGCAATGATCCCTACCTTGATTTATTTAATGACTTCTGCGGAGATTTTATACAACCAGCCAACCCAAGATAAAAAAGCGTATTTTTGATGAGATTTCTTTGTGGGTGAATTTTAATTAATATTTAATCTATGAAAAATCTATTTAAAATTTTCGAATTTTTTGCCCCAATCATTCATGGGCGCCCTACCAGCAACCTGTGTGCCAAATTTCGCAGCCCTGCACCCTGTGGTTTCCGAGTTTTTGAGGTTACATAGATACGCAAACGAATTTTAATGGTGTAGAAGATTTACGAAGACACCCTGTTTTGTTTGATAAATTAGCGATGAATATTTCTAGGTAAGTTGTCATCCCAAGAAATATTTGTATCTGTATCTCTGATATTCTTGTCTATGGTCAGAACGCTGATGTCCAACTCCTTTTTTTACTGTTAGTTTGGATCTAAATTTAAAAATAAGTGATGCCTTTAATAAATAGCATTCTTCATTATAAAATATTTATTAAGCACATAATTAACATGTAATTATGTTACATGGTGGCAGTCGGTACTGTTTTGATAAGAAATTTAAAAGATTACTGCATGCACCAAGAATTCCCGATAAAACTGTAAAGTTTGTTCTGTATCTTATAGCTATTACTCGAAATGGATATAAAACTCCTAGCTGTATGAAATTACAGGGTAATTTGACCAAAAATTGGTTGAAATTTAGGCAGAAACTTGTGCTATATTTAGAAGCTTAAAAAAGTGATAAACCTGATAAGCTAAAAGTTGCTTTGTTATGAAATTGCTTGGGAGGTGAGTGTATAGATATATTTAATAGTTTACATTACCTACTGAAGATGGTAAGTTCGATACAGTGATTGAGCCCAAGACGAACTGTAATTACATGCTATAACTTTTTTTAATTGTGTACAACACAGTGGCGTCTGATGAGCGAAATAAGAGAGGATGAGGAGGCTGTAATTGACAGCAAAACCAAAACCATCCCCGTACCCTACCACTACCTTAGTTAGTTGTAATTTTAGTGGTCAACTTTCACAATGAAAATTTGAAGCTAGAGTTGGCACTTCCACTTTCACAAAAAGCTGGACAGTGGCTATTAATCGGCACATAAAAATAAAAAAATAACCTGTCTGTAACGGAATCCTAATTTAAGCGTAAAAAATCCATAGTCTATACAGTAAAAACCTGCTTTCTGGTGAAACATAAGCATGTCATAAAATAAATATTTTTTATAATAGTACTAAAATGTCTTTTTCAGAGTTTGCATTTTTTCATTCCAACAGTTTCAAAATTAGGGACCAATCTAAGGTGAAATTATTTCGCATGTGAGAATGACATCATTGAAAACGCGAATTTTCATTGTGGAAAGTGCTGCGATTATCTATCATCCTCTTTAATGAAAAGAAAACTGCCCAGTTAAACTGAGGGCATTAAGCTCACAGGCTATTCACACTAATTGTATATTATACTCTTATTTCAAAGAATTTGAAGTATGTCCCTCGAAAAAAAAAATAATCAACAACATATTAAGGGGGGGGTCATCCCCCCGTTACCCACCCCCATAGTTAACTAATGAACCCCTTAAACTAATCAGGGAAGTCTAATTACAATGAATATATATACAAAATTTGAAGAAAATCGCATAATTCTGCATGAAAAACCCATTTATCTAAATTAAGGGGGGATTAGCCCCCCTTTCCCACTTTATACTTAACCAATGAACCCCCAAAACTATTCAGAGAAGCGCATTATCACAATGAACCTATATACAAAATTTGAAGAAAATCGGATAATTTTGCATGAAAAACTCATTTATCTAAATTAGGGGGTATTATCCCCCCCCCTTTCCCCCTTTAGACTTAACCAATGAACCCCCAAAACTATTGACAGAAGCGCATTATCAAAATGAACCTATATACAAAATTTGACGAAAATGGGATAATTCTGCATGAAAAACCCATTTATCTAAATTAAGGGGGGATTAGCCCCCCTTTCCCCCTTTATACTTAACCAATGAACCCCCAAAACTATTCAGAGAAGCGCATTATCACAATGAACCTATATACAAAATTTGAAGAAAATCGGATAAATCTGCATGGAAAACTCATTTATCTAAATTAGGGGGGGGGGGGGGGTATTCCCCCCCATTCCCCCCCCCCCCCCTTTATACTTAACCAATTAATCCCGAAAAATTATCAGGGAAGCGTCTTAACCCAATGAACCTATAAACAAATTTTGAAGCAAATGGGATAATTCTGCATGAAAAACCCATTTATATAAATTAAGGGGGAATTAGCCCCTTGTTCCCCCCCTTTATACTCAACCAATCAATCCCGAAAACTAATCAGGGAAGCGCCTTAACACAGTGAACCTATAAACAAAATTTGAAGGAAAACGGATATTTCTATGAAGAGTTATCGCGTTACGTACATACATACATACGTACGTACATACAGAACCGGCGGGCACATAAGCTATCAGGCTTTGATAGCCTGTGAGCTAATAAAAAGCTATGCGTTCCTGACGACTGGGAATTTCGATAATTGTTGCCACAGGTTAATCTCGGAAAATGAAACATTTGAAGTTTCTGAAAAAATTAATAGCTCGAAAAGAATTTGTCAGAAAATTGTTAGACAAACTGCGTTAGAAAAAATATAAATAAAAGAAAACTGCCCAGTTAAACTGACGGCATTGAGCTCACAGGCTATTCACACTAACTGTAAATTATATTCTTATTTCAAAGAATTTGAAATAAGCCCTCGAAAAATGAAGAAATCGACAATATATTAAGAGGGGGGAACCATCCCCCGTTTCTCCTTCATATAATTAACCAATGAACCCATAAAACTAATCAGAGAAGCGCCTTATCACAATGAACCTATATACAAAATTTGAAAAAATCGGATAATTCTGCATGAAAAATCCATTTATCTAAATTAAGGGGGGGGGTTAGACCCCCGTCCCCCCTTTATACTTAACCAAAGAACCCCCAAAACTAATCAGAGAAGCGCCTTATCACAATGAACATATATATAAAATTTGAAGAAAATCGGATAATTCTGCTTAAAAAACCCATTTATCTATATCAAGGGGGGTTAGTCCCCCCCCGTTCCCCCTTTATACTTTACCAGTGAACCCCCAAAACTAATCAGGGAAGTGCCTTACCACAATGAGCCTATATACAAAATTTGGTGTAAATTGGATAATTCTGCATGAAAAACCCATTTATCAAAATTAAGGGGGGGGGGGGTAGCCCCCGTTTCCCTCCTTTACACTTCACCAATGAACCCCCAAAACTAATCAGGGAAGCCCCTTACCACAATGAGCCCATATAGAAAGTTTGAAGAAAATCGGATAACTCTGCATGAAAAAAATCATTTATCTAAAATAAGGGGGGAGGATTAACCCCCCGTTACCCCCTTTATACTTAACCTATGAACCCCCAAAACTAATCAGGAAAGAACCTTATCACAATGAACCTATATACAAAATTTGAAGAAAATCGGATAAATCTGCATGAAAAAAATAATTTATCTAAAATAAGGGGTGAGGATTAACCCCCCCGTTACCCCCTTTATACTTAACCTATGAACTCCCAAAACTAATCAGGAAAGAACCTTATCACAATGAACCTATATACAAAATTTGAAGAAAATTGGATAATTCTGCATGAAAAAAACCATTTATCCAAATTAAGGGGGGTTAGCCCCCCGTCCCCCCCCCCTTTTATAGTTAACCAATCAATCCTCAAAACTAATCAGGAAAGAACCTTATCACAATGAACCTATATACAAAATTTGAAGAAAATTGGATAATTCTGCATGAAAAAACCATTTATCCAAATTAAGGGGGGGGGTTAGCCACCCGTTCCCCCCCCCCTTTTATAGTTAACCAATCAATCCTCAAAACTAATCAGGGAAGCGCCTTATCACAAGGAACCTATAAACAAAAGTGGAAGAAAATCGGATAACTCTGCATGAAAAATTCATTTATTTAAATTAAGGGGGAGGATTCCCCCCCCCCCCCGTTAGCCTCTTTATACTTAACCTATGAACCCCCAAAACTAATCAGGAAAGAACCTTATCACAATGAACCTATATACAAAATTTGAAGAAAATTGGACAATTCTGCATGAAAAAACATTTATCTTAATTAAGGGGGTTAGCCCCCCGTTCCCCCCTTTATAGTTAAACAATCAATCCCCAAAACTAATCAGGGAAGCGCCTTATCACAAGGAACCTATAAACAAAATTGGAAGCAAAACGGTTATTTCTGTCAAGAGTTATCGCGTTACGTACGTACATACGTACATACATACATACATACATACAGAACGGGCGGACACATAAGCTCTCTGGCTTTGATAGCCTGTGAGCTAAAAATTGTAGTTTTTTTATATACATTTCAAATCTAATGATTTTGCCGTTTGTCAAATATTGAATTTCAAAAATTACCAAATTTCACAATGGAGTACCAAAGCGAAATCTTCACGCGTAAAAAGATAATGATAACGGCCATGTGTTCTGACGTATACTGGCCATAGCACGAGTCACAAATCATAGTAGCCTTATTATTCTGTTAAAATACAAAAGTGAATGAGGATGCTACGAATGCGTGATTTTTATTTAATCATTCATATATATTATTTCTCCTGTCAACATCCCTTTTTCGCAGAAAATACGAAACGCAGAACGACGAATGAGATAGCATATGAAAGGATTTTGAACAAGCTTCTGACATAGCACACTTAACGTTTCGTTAAAACATGTTTTTGATTAAAATTTGCTGAAAATCGAAAATTAAATCGGCATTGTTTTCTTAAAAGAAATGAAAGGTTTTCTTCAAATTATTGTTGCCACAAAAGTAAAATACCACATTATATGATGCTCAGTAATTATTATAAAAAACACCGCATGGGTTTATTTTATATTTATGATTAAAAAGCGAAATTGAAATTGAAATGTTTAGATTTATATTTCTATGTCCCATATTTTTCCCGAAGCAGATGACGTCATAATGCAGTCAAAATACGATTGTTAATTTTTTTTTTCTCTAGCGTGCCTTTTGCAATCTTGGATCAGTTTTTGCTCTAACTTTGATGGAATAAATTAGATGATATTCTGACTTGACTAAAAACTAAATGTTGTTTGCAGATATTGTTATCCTTACTTTTTCTTTAGAAGTTTAAACCTGCCTCTAATAAATATTACATATTGATAAAAAATGGTACTTCTCTATTATCCCGTCGACCACTTTTCATAACAAAAAACTATCGCCAAATAAACGAGAGAACGTTGCCATTGGAATATCAAAATAAATAAATAAATAAAATATAAGAATTTAAGGACACAATTCTTATTTTAATGAATGAAATAACTAATAAATCAGTAAAACATAATGAAACATACAGGCAAATGTCGAATTAAAAACCACTTGATGACATAACAAACACGTATAATGTATAATGCTTCTGACATCAAGTAAATGCACTGCATTTTTGGCGTTTAATCTTACAGTTTGGCGATAGTGTTTTGTTATGAAAAGTGGCCGACGGGATAATAGAGAAGTATACCTAAAAAGTATTAGATTTCAGTGCGAAATCCTCGCACGGGCCCTCTGGTCATATATATTATTTCTCCTGTCAACATCCCCTTTTCTCAGAAAATATGAAACGTAGAACGACGAATGAGATAGCATATGAAAGGATTTTGAACTGGCTTCTGACATAGCACACTTAACAATTCGTTAAAACATGTTTTTGATTAAAATTTGCTGATAATTAGAAATTAAATTGGCATTGATTTCATGAAAGAAATGAAAGGTTTTCTTGAAATTACTGTTGCCACACAAAAATAAACTACCACATTATATGATGCTCAGCAATTATTATAAAAAACCCCGCACGGGTTTATTTTATATTTATGATTAAAAAGCACATTTGAAATTGAAATGTTTAGATTTATATTTCTATGTCCCATGTTTTTCTCGAGGCTGATGACGTCATCCTCTAATTCAGTTAAAATACGACTGTTAATTTTTTTTCTCGCGCGTGCATTTTGCAATCTTGGATCAGTTTTATTTTTACTGTAACTTTGATGGAATAAATTAGATGATATTCTAGCTTGACTAAAAACTAAATGTTGTTTGCAGATATATATGTATTTGTGTAGATCAGTGGTTCCCAACCTTTTTTCAGCCACGCCCCACCAAAACATCTCTAAAATGATGATGCCCCCCGTCCCCCCATAACATATAATTCTTATAAAATTTCAAAAGAATTTACTCCTGATAGAGTCAAAAGCATTTAACATTGATCCTGAAACGTGCCGAAGGTAATGGATGAATCAAATATTTTTTATAATCATCTGATACTCCTCGTAGTTTACTGGCACACGGTCACCACGTATGTATAGAGTGCTCAGAATCCTTGATTAGAAAATCAATAATTTTAAATAAAACATTTTTGCCTTACTTAATCGCAAAATTTCTGCGATTAAATTACGCAACAATTTCTAATCAAAATTTCTAATCAGAATAAAACATGATAAAAGATTCGGTAAAGGAATGTCGTCAAGTAATTGTTAAATATACACTTGAATAATTTCATGTGAAAAATTGATTTTCATGTGACATTGCAGTGCGACTCATTCAATAAATAATCGAAAAAGTTGTTTAAAATTCTAAAATACTTATAAATCAGAAAAATTATAAAGAATTTTTAAATATATAAAAGTATCTAAATATCTTTAAAAGTTTTCTTTATAATTATTCTGGTAGAAGTTTATTTGAAACTTTTGAATGGATACTTTTTAAAAATTGAATAAAAAACTTATTTTTTTTAATTATTTTTTTTTTTAATTTGAATGTGTAACTTTTATTTTCAGTCTACAACATTACTATTAGAAAAACAATTCAGAAGGTATGAGTTCACATTGTCCCCTTGAAAAGTTAAATTGCCCCCCTGAAAAGTCAAATTGCCCCCGTTGGGAACCACTGGTGTAGATATATATGTGTGTGTATATATACATGTATACATCTATCACTGGCGCCCGGCTAACCTAAAAGTACCAAAAAAAATACTGCAAAAATGCTGTCGTACACTTGAAAAAACACCTTTTCGCTTAAAATCTCTCATTAAAACTGTTTTTCTTTTCTTTCTTTTTTTTTAAATAAAATTAATAATAGTTTTCTCTTTTATTTTTCCAGTTGTATAGCCATTTCAATTATTTCTGCAACAACAACAACAAAAAAAAAACACCTTTTGGCTTAAAATAAAATTGTTTGGTGTCAAAAGTAAAATAAAAATCGCCAAAAACAAAAGATAAATCGCCAAATATTGTGTTTCAACAGCAATCTTGCCCTTTAAATAATTTTTTTAAGCATTACGAATATTCCCAATCATGTTTAAATTAAATATTTTCGTTTTATAAATTATCTTTCATCAAAACTCTTTTTTCTTTTTTTATCTTTTCTTTCTCTTTCTTTTTTCTTTTTTTTAAAATAAAATTAGCAACAGTTTTTCTTTTATTTTTCGAGATGTACAGCCTTTTCATTTCTTTCTGCAACAATAATGGTCGCCAAAAAATTAGCAATAGTAAACTTTTCGGCCAAAATAATAGGACTTTTTATCATAATTCTATAATTAATGTATGTAGAACATTGTGTTATATACTAAAACCTTCCCTGAAAAATTATCTATCGAACAGTGCAAGTTCCATCAAAATCCATTCAGCGGAACTCGAGTTATAAGAGAACGGAACGAAATTTCCGTTTGTGTTTTATATATATCCTAATAATATTATAAATCTGATTGTGTGCAAATGTTAGGCTGAAGCCAGCGTCAAAATGGAGCAATTATTGATCCTGTATCTTTGCATATAGCTTTTTTATAACCCTCAAATGAACATCGACTGGTTTTTGTTTATTTTATTCAAATATTTTTCTTAATAATTCAAAATTTCGTTATTGTCATAGAGAATAAATGGACATTTTTTCGTATAATACTTTAAAATGGCTAAATTTACTTTACCGTTGCTAATACTTTATCGTTGCCAAAACTAATTCAAACCCCGGAATAATAATTTTTACTCAACAATTTAGTTTCAATTGAAAAATTTTCACATGAAAAATGAAAATGAAATAAGAAAATTAAAGAATTAAAAAGAATATCAAATAATATTATTAGAAATAAAACGTACTTTTTTTAGTTTTTGATAATAATACAAGGTTTTAATATGCGTAACCATGGGAAACAGGTGAGTATGACGTCATTCATGGAAAATACAGCGGATATGCTTTGATTGGTGAAATTAAATTGATCTTGGTTTTTTTTCTTCACTTTTTTTTCTTTTTTTTTTCTTTTGTATGGTAACAATACTTGGCGTTTTACCGTCTGCGCATGGCTAATATAACTATATCGTATTTTTTATTTAAATTTTTAAAAAGTAAAAAGAAGTTACAAAAGAAAATAATTAGTAAATGTCAATAATATGCTCCGCAAAATTATCCATGTCGAAAATGATGACATGAATAGCGAGAAATAGCTATTTTCATTCTTAAAACTAAAAGAAATAACTCGATTACCTAAAAAAAAAAAAAAAAAAAATGACGAATGTTCCATTTTTGTTGATAAAACCTAAAGATTTAATATTATTTCGTTAAAGTAACATAATTTCCCCAATGCCAGTATTGAAATTAATTGCCTGGAAAAGAAAATTAACAAGAATTATGTCATTAAAAAGGGATTTCTCTGAAGAAAAAGAGACGTCATATTTGAAATAAAACGGGAATTTTCCAATCTATATATTTAAAACGCTAAGCGATTTCTTTCGACAATCCGTGAGAACAAACTACTACATCAAATTACATCATTCTTTTTTTAAATGAAAGATATTTGGTCACAGATATGTTATCGTACATTCGTTTGTTCGAAAATTTAATTAATTAGCCGTAATCTTAAATTAAAATTTTACTTCTGCTGTCATCATAAAGTCGGCAATCGGATTAACGCCCACTGTTGCGACGTACAGAGTTTATTATCTGAACTCAATGATTGCGAGCATAAAAAATAAACTGGATGGAACCCGTCAAAACTTGACGCAAAAAAAAAAAAAAAAAAAAATACTATAACAGTATCAGTAAAATAAGCTGCTTTATTATTTATGAAGGGTTGCGTATAAAACAGTTTTTGAAATATTTTTTTTCCCCAGTCAAATACAGTACTATTTCCGATGCAAACTCCAAACAAAAAATCCGTAAATAACTGTGTAATGCAAATCAGTTTGACATTACCACCATATTCCCCACGGCAAGAAAAAAAAATTCATGGACCTATGAAGTATATACAAATAGTATATTCCTACGTTCATATCATATTCAGTAAATAACAGAACATAGTAAATAAAGCACACATCTCCCCCCCCCCCCCCCCTGTGATAATGCAACCGAATGAACTCCTATGCTCATGTGCATTGCATCTGCCCAAAAGTACTGTCAAAATTCGACGTTAAAAAAGTTTTAAAATGATTAAATTAAAAGTTTTAAAATGTCCTCTTTAATCATTGTTCGTTTCAAATCCATATCTTCTAAAACGCATCCATTGTTTTAAGCTAATCAATTTTTATGCAAAGATTAAGAAGTTTTTTACAGTAATAAATCTATCTGCAGATGGAGATTTTTAATGTTTTCAAGTGTAATTTATTTGTATGGTTTCTTCGGTTCCTTGACATAATCAGTATGATTATCCCTTTTCCATCACAGTCGGGGATATTTTACCTCTTATACAGTTGGCAAATGTAAAAAAATAAAAAAATACAATTCCTAGCATATCCTGATATCTGATGGAACATATTCATCAACGAATTCAACATATCAATTTTATGTTCAACATAAACTAAAAATAGTCTTTTTTTCTTTTTTTTTTTTTCCTGACAGATTTTTGTTTAGCGCCAAAATGTTCTATCTTATGGATAATCTGATCTTATGACTTATCACTTTAAAAAAAAAAAAAATTATTATTCACTTTTTATGATGGTTAGGGAATTCTATTTTCAATTGTGGCAACTTTCACAGGGACTATTTTACATTATTGAAGTAAACTGGCAGTCATTGATAAGATAGAATTGAAAAACTTTTCATGCTTGAAAAATATTTAAAAAGTCGTTAAATTAAGCGGCAGTTTTCAAATAAATTTCAATCGAAAGCTAATTTTTTTTTTTCTAATTGATGATGTAAGAATTAAAATTGTAAAATGTAGTAAAAAATAGAAATTTGTAGTATTTCGAATTGATGTAAGCGCGATGAAAACTAAAGCGATAGCGCCTTTGTTGTCACAACTGTTGTACATTTCTAAAAAATGCCACTGTATTTTGGCTGGCGTCCAAAAGTAGAAAAACATGTTTTGACCAAGACTCCCTTATCATAATATCAGACTTCACAATCCGGAGAAAGTCTATGGGTGAAAATGTCCGCGGTAATTGCCAACTTATTAATTGACTTTCTCCGGAAAGTATCGCCGCCTGGTGGATACTACCGATACTAGCTCATAAGCAAATGCATAGAAAAAAATGGAGCTATGAAAAAATTTCGTGTTATTGACAAAATTTTAAAAATATTTTTCGAATTACGCAAATATAAATACGTAATATATATATATCGCACAATTATCATCAAGTTTTCAAAAATGTTGTTGAAAATGAAGATTTAAATATCAGATTAATTAATACATAATGTAGTATTCGTCAATCTTCTGTAATATCAGGTCCACAGCCAATGTTAGCGCCAAATTTGAGCGATGCTGGAAGAATGTAGTTCAAAGTGTACGGGAGTTACAACACTGGTTAAAAAATTAAATTAGTTTTGTGCCAAATTACACTTACTGTAACAAGCCAATTGGCTGTAGGCGGAAGAGTCCCCCAAACGTTATTACGGAAGAATCCCCCAAAAAAGATTTACAAACACCATAAGCGTAGCATGACAAGAATTTATTTTTAGGGAGGAAAGTTGGGGAGGGGTGGAGACACGTATAATTTAAGTGATTATTAAACATTTTTATGCTTTCAAAATTTTTAACAAGTTGGAAATTGTACGTCAAACGTGACAAATGAGGTGTGTTCAAACTATAGCTAGTTATATAAATATTCAGATCTTGATGATTTTTAATTCTGTGAAATGAATTCTATCGTCTGCAGATTAATTTCTGTAATAAAATAAGCATCTCGGTCGCTTGACGATTAAAATCATCGCAAGCTCCTATAACAGAAAAGCACCGATTTAAAAAAAATTCAAATTTGTTAATAAATATTTTTATTAATATCTTCTAAAGTTTTGATTCGATTTTCATAAAATTTGAATAGTCTCGACAAAATTCTGCAAAGATAATATATCTCAAATTTCAAACCATTCGGTCGGGTAACTTTTGCGTTGTTATATGCGGACAAACGGACGGACGGACAAATAGACAGACGGACGAACCAGGCGACGACAATAGGTGCTCGTATTTATATAATTACGAACGCACCTAAAAAAGTGTTTATGATTTCAGCTCGTATGTTTGTCTGTCCATCCGTATAGTATAACAATAATAGTATTTATAATTCATACACATTAAATGGAACTATATTTATTATATATGACCGTTTGGTTTTTGTTATTTCAAACTAGTCGAATAAAAAAGGAAATTATGCTTGCTTTCACTCATAAAGCTCGACACTTTCAAATTTTCTAGATCGATATAATCCTCAGCATCTGCTGAACGAATGGCAAGATTTCTTTTAGCAAGTTTGTGATAATCTGATACTTTATATTAAATGAAACCACGAATAATCTTTCGTAATAGAGTCCATAGCCAAGTTGGCGTCAAACATGAGCGATGTTGGAAACAATGTGTTTTGGAATGTACCTGAGTTACAACAAAGAAATTAAATATGCGACAGCGCCAAACCATGCTCGCAAGATACGCCAATTGGCTGTGGACCTAATTATGGAACTTCTCAAGTAAACTTCTCACTTCTTCATATATATAAACTTTCGACCACAAAATAGTGAAGTTTACGCTTAAAAGATATGTTAATCTAAAATGATACCCCATCACTTCAAAAATAAATAAAATGATAGACTAATAATTATAATAAATAAATAAATAAAATGATCAAAATGTGCATTAAAAAAAAAGAAAAAGAAAGAAAGAAGAAACGATGATAAATTTATACGTAACATAAAATTCTAACTAAGAGAAAAGTCAAAATGTCTTTCATATATAATATGAAAATAGAAAAAATAGAAAATTACATTACATATTTACCTTTTCGAGATATAGATATTAGCAATTTGTTTCGATGATCAAACTCACTCAGATATCACTCGCAAACTCATGAAATGAGATTTTTCTTTCCTGATTTTTTTTGTTTATGGGATTTATACAAAGAAATACAGCAATAAACCATTTTGGTTTAACAATAAAATAAGTTTATGTTATGAAAAAAAAAATGTCTCGAATATATGACAATTTTAAAATAAATAATTTTCATTTGAAGAGGACAAACATATAGTATACCGTAAAGAAAATGAAAAAACACATATGGAAAACAAAATAAAAAACACTCCTGTTACTGTCGTTAGAGGGCGCCAATAGCAGGACAACCATGTGCTTTTTAACCACGTGTATAGCGGTCAAAGGAAACTTGCTGATTGTGAGGCCTAGTACTATGATAAGGGGGCCTTGGTTTTGACATCGAAAGAGAAATTCACAGTGAAAAAAATAAGACTTTGCGCTAATAAGGTACTGTTAAATGAACTAATAACAAACCCACCAAAATAATCATCATATATATATTATTAGGTGCGTTCGTAATTATATAAATACGTAGCACCTATTGTCGTCGTCTGGTCCGTCCGTCTGTCCGTCCGTCTGTCTGTCTGTCTGTCCGCATATAACAACGCAAAAACTACCCAACCAAATGGTTTGCAATTTAAAATATATTATCTTTGCAGAATTTTGTCGAGACATTTCAAATTTTATTAAAATCGAATCAAAACTTTAGGAGATATTAATAAAAATATTTATTAAGAAATTTGAATTTTTTTTTTTTAAATCGGTGCTTTCTTGTTATAGGAGCTTCCGAAGTTTAATCGTCAAGTGACCGAGATACTTATTTTATGACAGAAATTAATCTGCAGACGATATAATTCATTTCACAGAATTAAAAATCATCAAGATCTGAATATTTATATAACTAGCTGATACATATATATCTGAATATTTATATAACTAGTTAAGATATTTGTATGAACAGTGTCATAAAATATATACTTAACTAGCTGTTTAACCCGTTCTACGCACGGGATATCATGAATTTAATTCTAAAACGTGCGTACGAACGCACCTCGTTTGTAACGTTTGACGTACAATTTCCAACTTGTTTCTCCTGTCAACATCCCTTTTTCGCAGAAAATACGAAACGCAGAACGACGAATGAGATAGCATATGAAAGGATTTTGAACAGGCTTCTGACATAGCACACAAAACGTTTCGTTAAAACATGTTTTTGATTAAAATTTGCTGAAAATTAAAAATTAAATCTGCATTGAATTAAAAGAAATGAAAGGTTTTCCTCAAATTATTGTTGCCAAAAAAATAAAATACCACATTATATGATGCTCAGCAATTATTATAAAAAACACCGCACGGGTTTATTTTATATTTATGATTAAAAAGCGACATTGAAATTGAAATGTTTAGATTTATATTTCTATGTCCCATGTTTTTCCCGAAGCGGATGACGTCATCCTCTAATGGAGTCAAAATATGATTGTTATTTTTTTTTTCTCTAGCGCGCCTTTTATATAAATAAACATAAAAGTACATTAGGTTTGTTTTCATAATTGTGTATATAATTTAAAAACATATCTAACTTTCTGAAGTCCGGATTACGCCAAAGCGTTAAAAAAAAGTGCCAAGGTCTCTATAGTTAAAAAATGTCGATTTCTGTATTTAAATTGACATTTATTGTGTTTTGATGGTTAAATTATGGTATGTAGTTGTAAAAGGGAGGAATGGGATTGATTTTGTAAAGTTTTTGGTAGATTTATTATATTTTTTGTACGTATATTTATTGTAAAATAATGTGTTTAGGAAAAGGTAAGTCAATGGGTTCAATCTGATTTATTAATCTTAGCAATTTTTTTAATTTAAAACTTTTAATTTCCTTTAATAAAACAAGTATATTAATTCCCTTTTATTTCACGATTATGAAATTTAATATTATTTATGTAATCACAAATTATAAGAGCGAAAATGCTCTTTTTATTACATCTTTCTGCTGCGATACATTGACCAAAGTGGATCACTATTGTGACGTCACTAATACTTGTAACAGGCCCGGTGTAGGACACACAGCGACATCTCGGAGGCCCCGATTCAACCAACATGTTAAAAATTTGGTGCAAATGTGAATGAAAAACCGGTTATTAGTTACTATTTATCGCCTTCTTGTTGGCGCAAATAAATCGCAATAGTACTGGGCTCGTTGTTTTGAGCTATTAATTGTTAAGAATTCCTTTTCATGATTCTGTTGGAATATAAATTATGTTTTATATCCCATAGATGGCATTTCTCTTACTGAGTCAATTTGATATAGACTAGCAGATCCGCCCGGCGTTGTCCATGCCTAAAATATGGTGCCATCATTCTAACTGGACCCTGTGAGTTTTACGCCGATAAATTCTTAATATGGCGACTGTCTACTTCCAAAAAATTATTTTTGAGGAGAGAAGGAAATGTACTACAATTTATATAAAGGTTGAAATCCGATCACTAAACTTCGAAAAAACCGTAAAAATAATTTATAAAACGTGAGATTGAAAAAATAGTAAATAAAAATTCACTTGAAAAAAATGTCTTGCACAAAATATCTAATCAGCAAGAGTTGTCTTATTCCTTCAATCATTCGGGTCCGTAGACAAGGTTGTCGGTTGGCGGCTCTCTACTTCCAAAAAATTATTTTTGAGAAGAGGAGGAAATGTACTAAATTTTATGTACATTTCGTTTTTTTCGAGTATCCAAACCAGCCCGATAGCAGCGAAGCCGGCTATTATATTCTGTCATAATAATATCTGTCATGCGGACTAAATGCGATATAAAAAATAATTTCTTAATCTAACATGTTGTACACCTTCAAAATGTTAAAGTATGCGAATATTTCCATAATCGGATTTTTATCATAATTCAATATGTTTCTCAAACTCATATATTCACTATTTTCTATTACTCATATTAATACTCGCTATTAATACTCGCTATTAATACTCGCTATTAATACTCGCTCGTATTATTCTCAAACATCTGAAAAATTCGTTAAACTTCTAATATGACGTCAGATTTTGTTTTTAATTCTCTAATGACGTGATATTAATCTGCTTTGTGTACATACACACACTCATACACCTTGTAATATTGAGAAATCTTTGAAAATTTCCGATTTATTACCACTATGACGTCAATCATTTTTATTTCATATTAATCTTTTTTTCAATTAGTGAAATTTTTTATTTCATTTTCATTTTTCACGGGGAAATCGTCTGATAGAAAATTAATTATTGTAGAAAGAATTTTATTGTGGATTTTAAATCTGTGGTATCTGCTATAACGAAAAATGTTTAAATTTAAAAGGAAAAGGCTGTTAGAATTTTGGTTTTTTATCTCTCTTTATTAAAATAATACGAATTTTTCAAATTTGAATATTTTGAGCTCTTTATAGCTGGTATTCAGCTACATACACAAAGTTTCAACTCTGTAAGTTACATAGTTTCTGAGAATAGGTCTGTGACAGACAGACAACGGAGCGGGAGTAATAGGGTTTCGTGAGATGAACGAAACCCTAAAAACATGATGGGACAAACATTAGGACAGGTGTGTCCAACCTTTTAACTTCTCTGGCTCCTATTTTCTGAAAAAAAAATTGTCTGTCCAGGAGGCCGCGTCACAGTATTCCAGCCAATTTCAGCGTCGATGATTTTAACAGGTTAGATTACGTGGTTCAGATACAGATACCGAAACTGCTACTAGCTGGAGGAGGGAGGATAGCAGCATCGTACAACCTGCTGCATAGTGAAATTAAATGGTAACCCGATTACGGATGATGCCAGCGTAGTCGTCTTAACATCTGTAATCGAGATACTATTCATTTCATTATGCAGTGAAATGTGCGATGTTTCTATGACAACCTCCTCCCTTCCCGTAGGTGCATCAGCTGACACAGGTAATTTTGGCACCTCTACTACACTGGCCTCCAAAAGTTAAGGTACAACATATTTTTCGAAGCTCACCAGACAAAAAATGGCAGTCAGATTAAACTTCATAGTTTATATGAATGACAATAATCAGCTTTAAAAAGAACTTACGAAAAAGTTACAGCTACCACTTTTATTTTATGGAAAATAATAGGTATTTGTGAATGAGAGAAAAATATGCAATTACGAAGCTTTCGTAATTTCGCGTGTAAGTTTCGTTGTATTCGAACTATTGTTGTCAGTTTTGTTCACAACAGCCAGTAGAGTCTAGAAATGTCTATAAGAAGTCGTTTGCCCGATTTATTAAGGTGGCGGGCGGTTGGATGGAGGGTAATGGGGTTGTCACAGGCCGATACTGCTAGACGGCTCAATGTGTCTCGCAGTGTAGTCCAACGACTCTGGGATCAGTATGAATCCGAAGATTCTGTTTCCAGAAGACATGTTCCAAGTCGCCCACGTGTTACAAAACCTGGAGAAGATCGGTTTCTAGCTCTTTCGGCCGGCTTGATATGTTGAATTCGTTGATGTATATGTTGAATCAGAATATGCTAGGAACTGTTATTTATTATTTTTTTAAAGATCCATTGGATATTTAACTGTATAAGAGACCGACTGTGATGGAAAAGGAATAATCATCCTGATTATGTAAAGGGATAGAAGAAACCATACAAATAAATTACAATTGAAAACATTAAAATTCTCCCTCATCTGCATATTAATTTATTATTTTTAACAAAAATTCTTCATTTTTACATAAAAATTGATTAGCTGAAAACAATGGATGCGTTTTAGAAGATATGGATTTGAAACGAACAATGATTCAAGAGGACATTTTAAAACTTTTAATTTAAACATTTTAAAACTTTTTTTAACGTCGAATTTCAACGGTGCCTTTGGGCAGATGCAATACATATGCGCATAGGAGCTCATTCGATTGCATTATCACAGGGGGGGCGGGTGCTTATAGTGTGGTTTTTTATTTACTGAATATGAGATGAAAGTAGGAAATTTGTATGTTATTTTATGATAGGACTATTTGTATGATACTTTATAGCTCCGTGACCTCTTTTTTTTTTTTTTTTTTTTTTTTTTTGTCGTGGGGAAATATGGTGGTAATGTCAAACTGATTTGCGTTACACATTTGTTTACGGAGTGTTCATTTTAATGCCTGAGGAAGACCACTCGGCTGAGGGCGAATCCAGCCGTTGAGCGTTTAATGTCTTCCCCGGCTAGCTCCCCGGCATGCAGGGATTAAACGTGGCAGTACAGACTTCGCCATGGCGGGTCCTGCCGGGCAAAGCCCCACTCGACAGGTGGCAGGAACTAAAGACACACACACAAAAAAATATTACAGGGTCTGTCGCTGGAACCAGCGTTCCTACGCGACAAGGAGCGACAGACAGGGTGGACGAGGTCCACAGGTGCGCCTGCACCAGTTGTACAGTCCGCTTATTTAGTAGAAGGGTGCTGTTCTTAGGTAAGACTGTACCATTTGTACAGTTCGTAAATGACGGCACTTGAGATGTGGAGGTGCCAGTGTGAGATTCCCACGCGACAAGGAGCGCCACACAATTGCGCTGAAGGAGTTTGCATCGGAAATAGCATTTCACTGGGAGGGGGAGATTTTTTAAAATAAAATATTTGAAAGACTATTTCATACGAAGCCCTACTTAAATAATAAAGAAGCTTATTTTACTGATATTGTTATAGTATTTTTTTCCGTCACGTTTTGACGGGTTCCATCTAGTATATTTTAAAATGAGAGTGAATCAATTCCTTACATTAATAATACAAGGGTCAGTAAGTATAGAAAGTAGATGAGTTTCACGCCATATTTATAACGAAAAATTTAAATGTTTTGCTATCTATACTGATTTTTAAGCATGAGTATCCGTTATATACAGATGAGAGTTTTCTGCTAAAAATCACATAATAATTTTAAGAAAAAGAAAATGAACACGAATCTATTATATTAAAATCTGACCGTGTGTTTGTATTTCGCAACTACTCGCAGACTATCGAACGCAACGCGATTTACTTACTACCGGTTATCATTGATCCGAGGATGTCACATAAACTCTCAGAATTAAAAAAATTAAATTAGATGCCAAGATTTTTTTTTTTTGTAAATTTTAACGAAGTTTCTCTAAAAACGGAAAGTAAATTACTCCATATTTGTGTATAAAAAAGGAGAAATAAAACAGATCAGTATATTTTTTACACCATTTTCTCATTAAAACTGAAAAACAGAATTTATTTTCACTTTGAATAGATGGTGAAAATAAAAATCTTGATTTCAGTAAATTATCCGAAAAATAAAAACATATTTTCACATATTCAAACTTCATGAATCAATTTATTCTGGAGAACAAAAATTTCCTGTCAACATACTGTCATTTAGAAAACAAGATTTGTTTCAGCTATACATTAAACCAAGGAGGCAGAATTGAATTTAAAGAAAAAGCATATACTATTTCCAATTAATGCTTTTTTTTATTTAAGGATAGCTGTTACAACGTTTCAAAGGCGTTAAAAGTAAAATAGTTTATCAGGTAAAATTGACATTTGTTTTTACCCAATTCGTTTATTTCCACGATTTTATTTGGCTCTGCTTTTTGCATTGGTTGCAATTTCATTTTCGCGATTATTTGGCACAAAATTTCACTTTTTTAAGACTGAGTTATGTCATGGTCCCTATAACAAAAAATACCATATTGCCTCCTATGAAATGTGATAAATAGTTAATTAATTATTAACGTTTTTAATTATCGGGAGTGAAATATTTTGCTTAATTAATGTATTTATTCTTCTTTTAATGTTGCGTGAACGAAGTCATGGGTAACAGCTAGTAGTAGATATAAAATCATTCAGCATTGATTTTAGGTATTTTTAAGGTTATTATCACGGGTCGGGCAACGCCGGGCATGTCAGCTAGTTTCAACATAATCATGCAACTTTCAAAATGTAATTTTTATTGATCTTACATTGTAAATGTATATCCTATATTTATAATAATAAATTTAATAAAAATAATGAAATATTTGCTAAATGTTGAACAAAATTATTTTTTCGAAACTGAAAGATCTCATGCAATTCATCGGGTTGCCATTCAGCTAATTTGTATTTTTTAAACTAAAACAATGTACATATTCTTCATACTTCATTACTTATTCTTACTGTACATTCACAAGTGTTTTATTTGATCTTTCTGCATTTGTAACAACTCCATGTGCATTATTTTTATTTTTCGCGCTGCTAATCACGAGCGACGATGATATAGATTTTTCAAGACCTCCTTATCATAGTATAAGATGTTACAATCAGCACGTTTCCTTTGACCGCTATACACGTGGTTAAAAACCACATGGTTGTCCTGCTACTAGCGCCTCTACCGGCAGTAACAGGAGTATTTTTAAATTTGTTTTCCATACATGTTTTCTTATTTTCTTTTATGATATACTGTATGGTTGTCCTTTTAAAATGAGAATTATTTATTTTGAAATTTTTCCAGACATTTTTTTTTCATAACATAAACTTATTGTACTGCTAAACAAAAATGGTTTCGGGTGAATCCAAGAGTTCACCCCTGCTTGGCGTCCGTTTGTGCGTGCTAGCGCGCGCGCGATAGCGGACTGACTCTTGCAACCCTCATCATTTCTCAATCGTGCCAAACCGTCGATAGTTAGCCAGATGTAGCTCTTTTATTGTTGGAAAGGCTGAGCAATGATATTTTTTGTGATGACGCGTTTGTTACGTATGACGTATTTGTTACGTCATCAAATGATTATTCGACTTTTATTTGTATTTTAATGATATTTAATGATTTATTAGTTATTTAAAACATGTTTTTTTTAATACAGTTAAATAACACTTATGTCATTAAATGGTTATGTCATGATATTCATCATCTGCTTCTTTATTTAAATCTTGATTTTTTTTTTAATTTATGTATGTGAGTGGCTACTCTTGTTACTTTAGAACAGTGTGAATTAATTGATTGCAGTTTTCATGGAAGTCTCATGTTCGCGAAGCAATCATACATGCGGTATAGTGATCGCCGCATTTACAAATTTCGAGTATTTTTGTGATCTCTATACAACGAGGTTGCTGCATCGAGAGATGTTTATTTTTCGGTTTCATGTTCGCAAGCGATCATACGTGCGGTACAGTGATCGCGACATTAACGAATTTCATGTATTTTTTGGGATTCCGATACGACGAGGTTGCTGCATCCAGTGATGTTTTTTTTCGGTTTCATGTTCGCGAAGCGATCATACGTGCGGTACAGTGATCGCGGCATTAACGAATTTCGTGTTTTTCTTGGGATTCCAATACGACGAGGTTGCTGTATCCAGGGATGTTTTTTTTCGGTTTCATGTTCGCGAAGCGATCATACGTGCGGCACAGTGATCGCGGCATTAACGAATTTCGTATATTTCGTGGGATTCCGATACGACGAGGTTGCTGTATCCAGTGATGTTTTTTTTCTCGGTTTCGTGTTCGCGAAGTGAACATACGTGCGGTACAGTGATCGCGGCATTAACGAATTTCGTGTATTTCGTGGGATTCCGATACGACGAGGTTGCTGTATCCAGTGATGTTTTTTTTCGGTTTCATGTTCGCGAAGCGATCATACGTGCGGTACAGTGATCGCGGCATTAACGAATTTCGTGTTTTTCTTGGGATTCCGATACGACGAGGTTGCTGTATCCAGTGATGTTTTTTTCGGTTTCATGTTCGCGAAGCGATCATACGTGCGGTACAGTGATCGCGGCATTAACGAATTTCGTGTTTTTCTTGGGATTCCGATACGACGAGGTTACTGTATCCAGTGATGTTTTTTTTTCGGTTTCATGTTCGCGAAGCGATCATACGTGCGGTACAGTGATCGCGGCATTAACGAATTTCGTGTTTTTCTTGGGATTCCGATACGACGAGATTGCTGTATCCGGTGATGCTTTTTTTTCGGTTTCATGTTCGCGAAGCGATCATACGTGCGGCACAGTGATCGCGGCATTAACGAATTTCGTGTATTTCGTGGGATTCCGATACGACGAGGTTGCTGTATTCAGTGATGTTTTTTTTCGGTTTCATGTTCGCGAAGCGATCTTACGTGCGGTACAGTGATTGCGGCATTAAGGAATTTCGTGTATTTTCGTTTTTTCAACTTCACATTAATCGTTAACTTTTATGTAATATCGATGAAAACGTTGTTTTTTACTGCTCGTATTATCTTTTTTATATGTATCTTATTAAATTTGTCAAATAAAATATTTTATTTCACTCATAAATGCAGTATCTAAAAAAATCAACTCTGTAGGGTTTAATTTAATAATTCTGTATTTAAATTATGTCTTTTGTCTAAATTGTTTTGAACGAATAAAATTTTACTCTTGTATAAATGCAATCTATTTTTCAGGGACCTTTATATTGCTAAATCCATTACTTTTCCTATGTGTAACTATTTAAAATTAAGAAATGCAACATTTTACCACTTGCTTATTGTGGGTTACAATACGATAAATGTAAGTAAACAATTTAGAAATCGCCGATGTGGCATCATTTTTTAAAAGCGCTAAATGGTGGCTTGAGTAAGGATTAGGTCGAGATCATTGGTTCTCTTTTATTTTTCATAAATGTATTTTATGTTATTTTGCTGTTTAAAGGTTTAGATTAATTATTTTTGCTTTTATTTTGATTCTCGCGATTTCAATTTGCGTGGTTTTCGGAACACTCCGCACAAAAGCAGGTGAGTTTAATTTTTACCTAGCCATTCCAAAAAGTGGATTTTTTTTTTTTTTTTAAACAAAAAATCTGTGTTTTTAAAAACGTTATTTTGACATTATTTTGCTTTTAAATGTTTTAAAATATGTATTTTTGCTTTATTTTGATTATCGCCATTTCAATTTGCACGCTTTTGCCTGTTGCCTTCTGGAGGTTGCCACTCCGGGAGACAACAGGCAGAAACGCACAAATTTGGCAATTTTTTGAAAACGCGCCAAGCAGTGGTAAACCCTTGGATCGCACCATGGTTTCTTACTGTATTCTTTTATGTAAATCACATAAAGAAAAAAATCTGGTGAAAAAAATCTCATTTTGTGAGTTTCTCAAAAAAGGTATCTTAAAAAGGTAACTATTTTAATGTAATTTTCTATTTTCCTATTAGATTTAAATTACTTTATTACAGACATTTTGACTTTTCTTTTATTTAGAATTTCATGTTACGTATAAATGTATCATCGTTTCTTATTTCTTTTCTTTCTTTCTTTTTTTTTTTATGAACATTTTTATAATTTTATTTATTTATTTATTTATTATTATTGGTCTATCATTTTATTTATTTTTGAAGTGATGGGGAATCATTTTAGCTTAACATATACCTTAGGCGCAAACTTCACTATTTTGTGGTCGAATGTTTATACGTATGAAGAAGTGAAAAGTCTACATGAGAAGTCCCATAATCGGGTCCACAGCCAATTGGCGTCAAAGATAGATATACAAGTGGACTTAGCTTTGATTGGCGTATCTTAGTGAGCATGGTTTGGCGCTGGCGCATATTTAATTTCTTTGTTGTAACTGACGTACATTTCAAAACACATTGTTGCCAACATCGTTCATGTTTTACGCCACCTTGGCTTATGGACACTATTACGAAAGATTATCCATGTTTTCATTTGTTATAACGTATCAGTTTATCACAAAATTGTATTCACGATAATGTTTTAGATTATTAATGTTCAAATATTTTAATTTAGCACCCATTTTTCTGATTTCCTATTTCAAAATAGCACTTACGTATTATATTAGTTAATCGACTTTTTTCTTTTGCAAACTTAAATTGGTAATATAGCAGTTGCGCACTTATAACTAATATTATTATAGTTGTACCGAAAAGTTATTATAAATACTTTTTCACATTTATATAAAAAAAAAACTATCAAAAACTCACTAAAATCAGTTATATGGTATTTTAAAACTAATGATACTCATGTTATGTATTAACCACAATTCATTCGCACGCATACACACATATATATAGTCGATTGGCACTTTTATGGGTACTTTTCGGTTAGCCGGGTGCCAGTGATATATATACATGTATATATACACACATATATATGTATACACATATGTCTACATATACATATACATACATAGATATATATATACACATATATGTATGAATATATATATATATATATATATATATATGTATATACATATATATTTATATATGTACATGTATCACTGGCGCCTGGCTAACCGAAAAGTACCTTTTTATGTTAGCCGGGCGCCAGTGATCGCCAAAATTTTTTTTTATCTCGTCAACCCTTTTTTTTTCTAGCCAATCTTTTAACATCAGCTAATAAAAAATAGCCAATATTTTAACATTGCAATGTAATATCTTAAAAAACTTAAAAATAGCTAAAATATAATCATGATAAAATGCGTAAACACGAACATTTAAATTTTGCCAATTGAAACAAGATTTGGCAAGTTATCACTGGCGACCAGCTAATATAAAAGTACCAGTCTATTTTAATGTGATTTAATGGTCTTTATACACAAAAGTTTTATTATATATATGTAATAATAAAAAATTTTCGCCCTATTTCTTTAGTTAAATTATTCCAAATTCTTCAATTCTTTTTTCCCTCTCTTTTTAAAATATCTCTTAAATCTATTTTGTATTTTATTCCATAACTTAATCAAAATATTCTGTTATTTATCATTCTAAAAATCTTAATCTGTTAAAAGCTACACGTATTTATTAAAACCTTATTCTCTTAAATTGCAACACTGCCTCTAAACGCACCTGCCTAATTTCTTCTTTTGAGACATTTAATTTTTATTCTTTGGAACTTTTGTAATACCATTTTTATTTCTATTTAATTCATTCGGCATCCCATGATTCCAAGCGGTTTTCGCGCCCAAAGGCCTTTTTACCTTTTTAATTTGCCGCTTCTGTTAAAGAGTTTTAATCATACGTCAGAGACACGTCTTCGTGGCCTCATTTTTTCATCCATTAGCGAGAAAGCTCCGCCTTCTTTATCCCCCTAGCGCCCTCCGAACATGGATGCGTGTGGACCAGCTTGTTCGCGCGTTTCGTACCTTTGGGCCAAATTTTGAAGTATTTATACGGTTACACTGGCTTCGGAGACAGAATTTACACGAATTAGTGGTTGTCATCTAATTGCCGTCACTGGGGAGTCTACACTAATGCATCGGTAATATGTTCTTCAAGCTCTGCTAATTCTTCAAGATCTTCAAATGTGTTCAGTTTTAATGAAGCGAAAGTTGGTGGAGTTGCTTTCATCTCTGTGATCACAATAAAGCCACTGCTCATCTATTAAGTTATTAAGTCTTCTTTTTAATGTTTTTGGGAAATTTCTTCTGGATTTCACTGCCTCTGCTCAATTTTTACGACTGCAAATACACTACGATTTCCGATGTGATATACTTCGAGATTTATCTTCATGGTGAGCGACTCGAAGTGATGCCCTGTCCGGGTGTCATGACTACATTTCAACGATCTCGACTGCGGCTACCTCGATATGATTATCAGGTAATTTTAGTGGTTTCGGACTGAGATGTTCCGATTGTCTGGTGGAAAGAACGTTCAAGTCGACAGCAATAGCGATCGTCTATAATGTGCCAATTTTCGACAGGAATGTATCAAAAAAGCCGGTCAGGATAACTGATGACCTGTGTAATAAAAACATTTTGGAGACTTCCCAGTGATATTGGAGAACAACTACCGATTAGTTGTCAAATTATCACTCATAAGTGTTTATAAATTTATCCCAGAAGTGACGTCTGTAAGTTAAATTATTCTTTTATTTTTATTGATTTCTTATTTTATTGATTTGTTATTATTGGCTTATATAGAACAAAAATTGTTCTTAGAATACTTTAGAAGAATTTTGTTCCTTTTATCCTAAACATTTAGAACTTACGAAATTTAATATTTATTCTTATGTATTGTTAAAAAATTAATTTTATTTGGTTAAGCTCACAAATATTACTGAAAGTTTTGAACTGCTCTGATATTTATTCCTATATTACTTCATTTTACAAGAGTAACTTCATTTTATGTTCTTATTTTATCATTTAATTATAGTCCCTTTTCATTCGGTGATATTTATTCATAGGAAATAATTTCAATTTTTGAAAAAATATATGAGTAATCTCTTTTCAAGTAACATGTATTGGAACATATTCTATGCCATTCTAAAAATGCATAAAAATTTATTAGATTATCTGAAATTACAGCTTCACTGATTGCATAATAATCGCAAAAATAGCTTTTGAAGTTTATTAATGTGAAAAAAAAAAAAATGTGTTATCTCAAAAGAAAGTTGAGTAACATTGAAAGGGTAAAATTATTGTGCAGTTAATTTATTTGTTTATTTTATTACTTTTGTTTTTTGATGCTATATTCTGAGGGTACAATTCAAGAGCCAAAAAAATTGTTCTTACGAACTAATGATACTTATTTTAAAAAAGTGTTTTATTTATTTCGTTCTAAATTGTGATATTCATATATAGTGGATATATTTATAGAAAGATTATAGTAGTAGTTTACATTTACTATTTAAGTGAAATGAATTTTAATATGAATTGGACTTTTTTACTGTTGAATATTATTTAGTTTGTTATTTAAATTATTAAGAGTTAGATATTTACAGTTGTTGTTAAGTTAAAGAATTCTTTATACATTGTTATTTTTTTTACATGTTATTAAAGTCAGGGTTTGTTAAAGTTATTGTTGAAAGTAAGGGTACTCAAACCAAAATGGCTGAAAAAGAGCTTAATGTTATTATTTTTGACCCAGAAAGTGGGATGAATGTTGTGTCTTGGCTTAGACACTTTGAAGGATCAGCCCCTCCAGATAAAAAAGAGTGGAAAATCAACAATATTTCCAAATATTTGAAGGGCGAAGCATTAAAGGTGTATGTTAATGAATGTCTAGATTGTAAAGAGTATGAAAAAATTGCTGAGATCTTAACTGAAAAATTTCTGAAAGTAACAGTCCCCCGTTTTTCTGATTTCGCCTCGCTGAAATTGCATGACCTAAACAACTTAGAAAATTATTTCCGTCAGAAAATAGAGATAGGTCGACAACTTAAACTATGTGAAACTATTATTTTACAAGGATTGACAGATGGCTTAAAACCTGAATACCAGAACTATTTAATAGTAAATCCTCCTGAATCTACTACCGATTGGTATAGATTAGTTAAACAACTTGTTGTCATTCCATCTCATTCTAGCAGTAACAATAATAGTAATGTTAGAAATATGTCTCAAAATTCCAGACCTTTTTCTCAACCAATTAATTCACCTAGACATTGGATTCGCCCTCAACCTAATTACAGGAATCCAAATTTCCAAGCAGCAACTAATTTTAACCCTTCAACGTCCAGGTTCGTTAGTCCCAGATTGCCTGTCAATCATTATCAAAGAAGGCTTCCTAGTCGACCATGTCGAATGTGTTTAAATAGAGGTATCCAAAATGCTTATCACTGGGAGAGGGATTGTGTATTCAATGTTAGGCCTCTGCAATCTTCTGCACCCCCTCTTAGTCAACCACAACCATCTACTGATAATATATGACAGTTAATTGTATCAGGATATGTAAATAACAGGGAACTACCTTGTGTGATTGACTCTGGCTCAACCATAAGTATTTTGCCTTTTAAATTTGTTAAATTCTTAAATGCTAAAGTTATTAATATTCCACCTGTTATTATTGGCCAAGCCAAAGGAACTGTTGTAATAGATAAAGCTTGTAATTTATTGTTTAAATTAGGTAATGTGCAACAAAATATTAGATTTTTAATATGTAATACAAATTTAGATTATGCTATACTAGGTTTAAAAGAATGCTGTAAGTTTAATTTAATTATTGACTGTGCTACATGTAGAGTATTACAAGGAGACCTTGTTTTAAATGAATCTAAGAACATATCCAGTGATAAATTAAGGTTACTTCATTTTAATGTTAACTATGATTATCAGAGAGTGCAACCCGATTATGGAAAGATCATATCTCCTCAATCCTTTGTTCCATCTAATGTTGATAATTCTAAATTAATTGGGGAAATAAATTCTATAGAAAATGAAACTTTAAGGGAAAGTATAAGGGATTATTTAGATATATTTTCTAAAAATAAATTTGATGTCGGGAGAATTAATATCGAACCGCAACGTATTCTTCTTAATTCTGACCTACCAATATCTCTGAGGCCATACAGAACTTCCCCTTTAGAAGAAAAAGAGATTTCGGATCAAATTCATTTACTATTAGATGCTGGTTTAATTAAAGAGAGCAATAGTCCCTATTCTGCCCCTGTTACATTAGTAATGAAAAGAGAAGAAGGTAAAAAAAAACTAGATTATGTGTTGACTATAGAAAATTAAATGCAATAATGAAAAATGACGCAGAACCCCTACCTCGTATCGATGGAATTTTAGATAAACTGAGTAGTGCGCAGTATTTTTCAACTTTAGATTTAGCCTCTGGCTACTGGCACATACCCATACATCCATCCGATACTGAAAAATTGGCTTTTGCTACCAACTTTGGGCTCTTTGAATGGTTAGTTCTGCCCTTCGGGATTAAATTAGGCCCCCCGATATTTAATAGAACCCTTAGAAGAATACTTACTAAATACAAAATAGACTTTGCTTGCCATTATTTTGATGATATCATTATTTTTTCTTCCTCATTAGAAGAACATATGCAACATTTAAACCAAATATTTGAATTATGTAGACGCGAAAACATTAAACTTAAACTCTCTAAATGCAATTTTGTCCAAAATAAAATTAACTTCTTAGGATATACCATCCAGAATGGCACATTAACTCCTGCTAATGCTAATATTGAAGTAATAAAAAAACTAAAACCCCCTTCAAATGTAAAGGAACTTCAGAGATTCTTAGGATCTATCAATGTTTATCACAAGTTTATAGATAAATATGCCGAAAGTCGAGTCCCTCTTAACAGATTACTCAGAAAAAATACACTATGGGAATGGAATACAGATTGTCAAAATTCTTTTCAAAAATTAAAAGATGCCTTAATAGCCAAACCTATCTTAAAAATTTATGACCCTAAGTTACCCCTCCATATGTTTGTTGATGCCTCACAGGTGGCAGTAGGTGCAGTCTTAAAACAACCTGATAGTAATAATTTTTTACATCCAATTGCTTATTACTCTAGAGGATTGAGAAGTTATGAGAAGAATTATTTTATTACCGAGTTAGAGTGTCTTGCCATCATTGACACCTTAGACAAATTCTATCATTATTTTCATGGTGTAAAATTTACCATTCATACTGATCATGCATCTCTTGTATGGTTAAAAAATACTAAACATTTGAGAGGCAGGTTATTTAGATGGTCTTTGAAGTTGAGCATGTTTGAATATAATATAGTTTACGAAAAGGGATCCACAAATGTCGAAGCCGACATGTTGTCGAGAAACCCAATTTCACATTTTATTCAACCACTTACTTTTCTTCTGGACGTTAAAGAAATTATAGAGAGGCAGGAAAAAGATAATGTGTGTGGTAAAAATTATCTAAAGGAAAATGGACTTATGATAGTAAAAAAGAAAGGTTTTAGAAAAATAGTAGTCCCCATGTCTTTAAGGAGAAAAATACTAAATGTTGCTCATGAAAAATTTGGTAATCCTGGTATCCAAAAAATGTTAAATTTAATCTCCCCTAATTATTATTGGCCTGACATGACGCAAGATATAACCAATTTTGTAAAACATTGTGATATTTGTCAAAAGAATAAAAAACCCAGACAGAAAAAATTTGGCTTATTACAAGCTATGCACACCACAGATCAATCTTTTGAATGTCTTTCTATTGATACTGTGGGAGGATTCAATTATTATAACTCCACCAAAAAATATCTACACATCATCATCGACCATGCTACTAGATATGTTTGGGCTTTCCCCTAAAAAAGTGTTACCACAGAAACTTATACTAATTGTCTAAACCAAGTTTTTAATATTCAAACACCACAACAATTATTCTGTTTTAATAAAATTCTTAATGTCCAGACCCATCAAAAAGTGTTAAGTGATAGAAATGCAGCCTTTACTTCATCTAGATTAAAAAAATTTCTGCGAAACCACAATATTAAGCAACGTTTAACCACATCACATCATCCTCAAACGAATGGCAAATGTGAGAGAGCGAACCAGACAATAGTTACTAGATTGAAGTGTAAAGTCAATTCTACCAACTCCAAAATTCCTTGGACAAAAATTTTGACAGAAGTAGTTAATGAGTATAACAATACCCCTCATTCTATCACTAAATTCCCTCCTGCTTACTTACTTTTTGGCCAATTACCCTATGATTCTCCTCTTCAACAAAATTATTACCCTCCTGTTCAAGAAGCCCTTAAACTTGCTAAAAAACGCACTGATGAATTCTATTGGAGAAGTAAAAAATATTATGATCGAAATTATCTAGAACCAAAATTTGAGATTGGAGATCTTGTAATTTATGAAGAGTTCCAATATCCTAATACCAGAAAACTTTCACAAGTCTTTAGTGGTCCTTATCAAATCCTTAATAAGTTATCTGATGTCAATTTTGAAATTGATAGACAAATTCAAAATAAACCTACTGAAATAGTACATGTATCAAAATTACGCCCTTATTATCCTTCTGATCAATTAAAATTATCCCATGAGAACCAACAACAAACTAATGTTAAATTTATAGTTTCGTCTTGATTTTAATATAATCCAAAAATAAACGAAATAAAATAAATTAATAATTAACTAATCAATTCTCTTCTGTATAACCGTGGTGTTCTTGATTGTGCACACGAGAGTGTCACTGTTGAAGTTTCCACTTGAGTCAACTTTTTATGCTGGCGTAATTTAGTTGATTTAAGTTAGGAGTTTCTGATACTGAATTGGATTAGATTAGAATAATAAATTAAACAGTATTAACTAAACTAATAAAATAAACTGGATTAAATTATATCTTAAACTAATCAAATATGATATCTTAATACTAATTGAGAATTGTCCAACCTTTCTTAATATGCTACAAGGTCCCATTTTTTCATTTCACAACTTATGTTTTCTTGTTTGACTGAAAGCAAGATAGTTACATAACCATCATCTACACAATAATGATTGTTTTCACGAATTTTTCTTATTTATTCCTTTTTTGTATTATGTATTTTATTGAGTATATTTCATACCTCATTCACTACTATATGGATGAGATATTAATTATATACGTAAGAAAGTAATTAAAGAAAGAGTGTGATATTTTTGAATTATAATGCTTGTTATTGCTGAACTTATTGTTGAATATTATTATTATTAGTTATACTATTTATAATTTGATATTGAGATTAAATATTACTTGAATTTGAATACTACTTGAATTTGAATATGTTGAGATATATAAATTTTTACTTCTAGAAGTAAACAAGTAATAAAGTAGTAAAGGTAATGGAAGTATTATAAAGGTAATAATGGTAATAGTAATTTTGATGTTGAGTAAAAAACTCTTACACTGCTTACATTACCTATTTGCCTTTTTAGGTAATTACCATTTGTCAGACAAACTATACCATAACAAAATACTCATTTCTCTTAAGTTTTTCTTAGCATTCCATTCAGGACTGAGTTTTTCAGACAAACATAAGTTTAATATTTGAAAATTAACTTATGATTATTGTTATTGTTAAGTATTATTATTTTAAAATTTTTATTGTTGATAGTCTTCTTCTTTTTATTATTATTATTATTGTATTATTTGTGTTTTATTGTTGTTAATATTAATCTTAGTACTATTTTCGAGTTGTTGCTAGTAAATATAAAGCATTCAGATGAACTTTAATTCTGAAATAGACTTTCATAAGGAAGATCAGTAAGATCTAAAATTTGAAGGATTTTTCTCTTTCAATTTGTAAACTGTTCAGTTTGTGAGGTATGCAAATAACTTTTTTGGATGGACTATCACTCAGACGAGAACTGAACGACAAATTAAGCAACAATTCTACAAGCAATTTGCAACAAATTTTGAAAGATGATACTCTGGAAGTATGTTATCTATTATTTTAAAGTGTTACAATTCTTTTCTTATTTTGTTTAATATTTTCTAAAGCTTTTTATGTCATTGTTAACAAGATTAATATCTTGTAATTGTATTTTTATTAACAACTCCACCAATTCGCGTTATAGTTATTAAATTTAATGTTATTGGGCATTAATGAATAAATTTTGGAAATGTACTTATTTTGACTTCCTCCAGTTGATAAATTGTAATCCAAGTCCGTGTAACATTTCCCTTCAATGAACTTGCAGGTCATATGACCTACCAGTTCATTCGTCTTTTTGGGTGGGGGGATATGTAATAATAAAAAATTTTCGCCCTATTTCTTTAGTTAAATTATTCCAAATTCTTCAATTCTTTTTTCCCTCTCTTTTTAAAATATCTCTTAAATCTATTTTGTATTTTATTCCATAACTTAATCAAAATATTCTGTTATTTATCATTCTAAAAATCTTAATCTGTTAAAAGCTACACGTATTTATTAAAACCTTATTCTCTTAAATTGCAACACTGCCTCTAAACGCACCTGCCTAATTTCTTCTTTTGAGACATTTAATTTTTATTCTTTGGAACTTTTGTAATACCATTTTTATTTCTATTTAATTCATTCGGCATCCCATGATTCCAAGCGGTTTTCGCGCCCAAAGGCCTTTTTACCTTTTTAATTTGCCGCTTCTGTTAAAGAGTTTTAATCATACGTCAGAGACACGTCTTCGTGGCCTCATTTTTTCATCCATTAGCGAGAAAGCTAATGGAGTCTTCTTTATCCCCCTAGCGCCCTCCGAACATGGATGCGTGTGGACCAGCTTGTTCGCGCGTTTTGTACCTTTGGGACAAATTTTGAAGTATTTATACCGTTACACTGGCTTCGGAGACAGAATTTACACGAATTAGTGGTTGTCATCTAATTGCCGTCACTGGGGAGTCTACACTAATGCATCGGTAATATGTTCTTCAAGCTCTGCTAATTCTTCAAGATCTTCAAATGTGTTCAGTTTTAATGAAGCGAAAGTTGGTGGAGTTGCTTTCATCTCTGTGATCACAATAAAGCCACTGCTCATCTATTAAGTTATTAAGTCTTTTTTTTAATGTTTTTGGGAAATTTCTTCTGGATTTCACTGCCTCTGCTCAATTTTTACGACTGCAAATACACTACGATTTCCGATGTGATATACTTCGAGATTTGTCTTCATGGTGAGCGACTCGAAGTGATGCCCTGTCCGGGTGTCATGACTACATTTCAACGATCTCGACTGCGGCTACCTCGATATGATTATCAGGTAATTTTAGTGGTTTCGGACTGAGATGTTCCGATTGTCTGGTGGAAAGAACGTTCAAGTCGACAGCAATAGCGATCGTCTATAATGTGCCAATTTTCGACAGGAATGTATCATATATATATATACTAGCCGCCACTGGCGACCAGTTTGGTCTCCCTTAAATGTATGTTAAACATTGCAACACGTTACATTTATTCATAATTTAATTTTCCCTTAATCCTTCGCCAAATCGGAAGATTCTAATAGACAAATCATGAACTTTTGCGATCATGGTAGCATTTCTCATATTTTTTGGGCACAAATGTCACATACGCACGTTGGCGCGATTCCCCCCCCCTCCCCCGCCAATTTGGCGAAAACTTTGTTATGGAAATTGTTGTTTATTTACTTTTATTTTTTATTTTAATTCTATAAATTATTTTTGATATGTATATCAATATTTATTTACAACAAACTATCATTTATTTATTTTTATTCTTTTTTTTAATTATGAGTATTTTTGTTAGCCGGGAGCAGATGATCATTCGCCAAATATCGTTCCCATCACCGTCATTCATACTACAATTAATTTAATTTTAAATTATAAACCTGTCACTCATTTCATTTAAAATACTTAACTTTAATCTAAAATGCTTATATTACACAAATTTAAAATACTTCACACTTTTCATTTAAAAGAGAAAATAAATAAATAAATAAGAAATAATATCATAAATCAAAACATTTGATTTCAAAATCAAAGTATCATTTCTAATTTGTACACGCGATAAATAAAAGCTGTATTAGCGATTTTAAAAATGCTAAAAATCTGATTCATTAAATATTATTACATGAGTTCAATTTACGTCAAGAAAAGGTCCGAAAGTTGAGTTGTATAGCACATAATTATGGTAAACTTTGATTGTCTCACTGGTGCGAATTATTTTTTTGACGCGAGGCAGCGGTCCAAAAATTCATTCGCGGAGAACTTGCTTTGCGAATGATTACCTCCATGATTTAATATTTTAAATGTTCACGACGAATCAATCTTTTTTTTGTTTACTTTTATGAATAGAGAATTTGAACTGCGAATCTTTCGACTGAAGTTATTGCAGAATATATACATAATTGAACGCAAGTCATCTCTCAAATATTAATTTATTTTGAACGATCTTTCTTAAAATGTAACTTTTATGCAGTTTATTCGAAAAAATAATTTTGAATAAAAATGGCCGCTTGGCATATGAAAAAGCGATGCGGCATCCCGAAACTGTTGAGGACAGTCACATGACTTACAGTTTTATTATAGAGATATATGTGTGTGTGTGCGTGTATGTACATGTACGATTTAGAGGTGAGTTCCAGAATCAAATTTTCAGCCATATGACGTATTTTAGAGACTACGACTTGCCGCCTTTAAGAGATCCAACCAGGGATTCCCGGGTTACTGAAGATACTGCTGCCCGGTATACAGAACATAGGTGAAGACTATTTTTAACTGAAAACTCTAGTGCTTATTTTTTACATTTAATATAGTATATGTTTTTTAATTGCACGAGACTAACAACATCATAAAGCGTTTTGGAAACTGCATTCAGCTAGTTCATCTTGAAATAAATATAAGTGATACGGTAGAAAACACTGCGTATACTTTATAATTATGATACTTGACTAAATAAACGTAAATAGACAAAATATCATCCAATACTTTTCAAAAACTTTTCGTTTTGAAGAACATTAACGCCTTTCCTAGAATTTGAAAAGCTGTATTCGTTAATATTAATTTTCAGAAAATAGTTATGAAAATTGCCATTTCGGAATATTCGCCAAAGAGTGAAAAACTTTATCCAGAAAAGGTAATTTGCTGCTCTTGGAATTTCATCTTTCAAACAGTAATTAAATAGCAAAGTAGAAGCCTAATGTTTTATTTTCATATTTTTGAAAACAAAACGAGAAAGTGTTAAAGGAAACTATTTTATGATCTAAGAAACAAGTAATTATAAAAGAAAATGTTTCTCATTATTACATAGTTCTTTTTACATTTTAGAAAAGAAAAGTTATTTAAATTGCATTTATTTTTGACTCGTGAGCTTGAACTCTGGTTAAAAATAAAATGTACTTCATGTATAAAGTTTTTCTTTTACTTAAAAAAAATAATTTTGTTGGTTTTGAAGAATATAAAAAAATTGTTTTAAGCTTTTCTAAAATGTGCAAAAAGTATAATTATTATTATTACTTTTTTTTAAAATGTATAACCGGGCTTTGGAGATGTCGATGCGTTCCCAAAAAGCATACAGCGCCATCTCAGAAGTCCCGGTATAACGAAGGATAATTAAACACGTGGGTAAGTGTGATCGAAGATCGCTCAAAGGGTTTCGTTTAATATTCCTTTCAAAACACTTTATCCTTTCTTTAATAAATTCAAACAAATTTCATTTAGCAACAACAACAACAACAAAAAAAGTCATGTTTTTTATAAAGTAAAAATTTACCGGTCTTTTTTTTTTTTTTCCTTTTTTCGAATATCTAAACCAGCCGGATAGCGGTCCAAGCCCGCTATTATATTCTGTCATAATAATATCCGTCATACGGACTAAATGCAATATTTAAAAAAATAATTTCAAAATTAAACAAATTGTACACCTTCAAAATGTTAAATATGCGAATATTTCCATAATCGGATTTTTATCACGATTCAATATATTTCTCAAACTCATATATTTACTATTCTCTATTATTTATATTGATACTCGCTTTGTATTATTCTCAAACATTTGAAAAATTAGTTAAACTTCCTATATGACGTCAGATTTTCTTTTTAAATGACGTGATATTAATCTGCGTTTTCCACTTACACATACTCATACTACTCATACTCCTTGTATTATTGAGAAATCTTAGACATTTTCCGTTTTAATACAACTATGACGTCAATCAATTTAATTAGATATTTATCTTTTTTTTAATTGGTGAAACTTTTTATCTCATTTTCATTTTTCACGTGAAAATCGTCTGATAGAAAATTAATTATTTTAGAAAGAATTTTATTGTGGATTTTAAATCTTTGGCATCTGCTCTAACGAAAAAGGTTTCAATTTAATAGGAAAAGGCTGTTAGAATTTTGGTTTTTTATCTCTATTTATTAAAATAATACGAATTTTTCAAATTTTAATATTTTGAGCTCATCACAGCTGCTAGACAGATTTATACACTAAGTTTCAACTCTGTAAGTTACATACTTTTTGAGAATGGCTCTGTGACGGACAGACAACGGAGCGGGGGTAATAGGGTTTCGTGAGATGAACGAAACCCTAAAAAGGAAAAAAAAAAATCTGAAATATTAGGTATAAAGTGAACACACTTACAACGTGATCTAAAAGAAATGCGCACACGCGATAGTTTCTAAAAACTACTCATTTTATTTATGTTATACTAGCTAGCAGTAAGTAAACTTCGCACGGAGAGAGTGAAGGGAAAAAAATACCCAGCAACACTAAACATATTAAAGTGACATATGTAAAAGTATTCCGCCAATTTCATCCATAAAGATGAAAATATTACAATGTTTCTATAAAATAGATGCACTATTCTCTTTTATTTTCTTCCTAGACTAACATTAGAGTCCCACGTCAAAAAATAAGTTTTAGGTAGCTTTCAATACAAAAAAGTATAAAGCTACCTATTGCAGCCGTTCGGAGAAAAGCAATTCCGGAAAATTTCGATATATTTTCACCAATCATGATCCCCAAAACTACCCCCCGTAGTTGTTCAAAACCGTTCAAATGTTGATATATATATATATATATATATATATATATATATATATATGATCTATGTCATACGATAACACTCGTATTTATAAATCAATTAGGATGAAACCAGGGGCGCCATTTCAGAACTTTCTTGGGGGGGGGGGGGGCAAAGTTTTTTTTAAGGTAGCGGCACAGCCAAGGTTGGAGTTCGGGGGGGGGGAAGCCCCCCCCCCCGCAACCTCTACGAATGAGAAGCGTTTACTGAATCATATATACAGAGACAGCAATACTTCTAATACGGAATCTCAAGTGACCTCTGAAAAATTCCGTTTAAGACAGGTTTTCGTCTTAGCAAGTAGCATTTTAAAATATTACGAAAGTTTAAAGTTATAGAGAGGTACCGTTTTTTTTTCAGGTATTTTTTAAGACTGTTAAAACCTACTTTCTATAAAGCACTTCTGAAGAGCATAGGTGTATTACAGTAAAACGTGTCTAAGCGAAACCTGTCTATAACATAATTCTTTCTCAAACGCACAAAAAAAAAATCAAGTTTCGACGAAAAAAAAAACGCCATACAATTATACTTGCTAAGATGAAGACCTTCTAAAATGGAGATTTTTTTCAGTCATTTTCAACTCCATTTTTGCAGGGGCGCCATTTCAAGAGTTTCTTGGGGAGGGAGGGGGGGGGACAAAGTTTTTTTTTTAGAGACGGGGGTTGAAATATCGTGCAGAATTGCCCAAATCGTGCACAAAATAGAAATAGGTCCCCACAATAAAAAATGCAGTGTGAGATTTTGCCTGCTTATCTTAACTATTTTCACAAACATGTGATTTTTCTGCTAATATATTTTTTATGTCAGTGGTAGTCCGCGAATTTTTCTTCTTTTTTTTACGCAAATGCAATTCGTCAACCGATCGCGATAAACATCGCGAATTTTACGAATTGGAATTAGAAAAATTAATTAATTTGGCAAAATTGGTCGCGGAAAAAATCGTTAATTTATTCAAACGACCGTGGAAAAATATTGAGAATTTCTCCAAAGATCACTGAAACAAATAGAGATTTTCGTCAATCGGACGCGGAAAAAAATCGCGAATTTAATATAACTAATGCGGAAAAATATTGCGAAATTCGTCAAAAGATTGAACAACAACAACAAAAAATCGCTAATTTAGCAAACAATCGCGGAAAAAAGGGGAATTTCGTCAAAGATCGCGGAAAAAAATATCTACTTTTGTCAGTCGGCTGCGGAAAATGACTTCCGAATTTCAACAAACGATCGTAGAAAAGAGTCGCGAATTGCGTCAAAAGATTGGAAAAACAAATAACGAATTTCGTCGATCAGTTGCCCCAAAAAAAATCATGCATTTCGACAAATGGTGGAAAAAAATTGGTCAACGATTGGAATTTCGTCAAAGATTGTGCAAAACAATAGCAATTTTTGTCAGTTAGTTGCGAAAAAAGACTCCCGAATGTCAACAAACGATCGTAGAAAAGAGTCGCGAATTTCGCCAAAAGATGGCGAAAACAAGTAGCGAATTTCGTCGCTTGGTTGAAAAAAAATGTCGCGAATTTAGACAAATGGTCGAAAAAATCAATTCCATCAATGATTCACAGAAAATAGCGAAATGTGGAAAATTATCACAAAAAAAAAAAAAAAAAAAGAAAGAAAGAAACAATCATGAAAAAAGTTGTGAAATTCAATCGGTCACGAGATAATCAGCACACGAACATCATCAAGAAATTTGCGACGTTACGAAATTTGCAAATGTTGTAATCCAATAGGTATAAGAAAATTTTCATTAATGATTTTCTGTCAGTAAAAGTTTTCCGCAATCATTTTCTGCCTTCCTTTTCAGACTATGATCTAAATTTCCTACAATTCAGAAATCTGCAAAACCCTTGGTCTCAGGTCCCTTGCTCCTGCATTGGGTGGGGCAACACGATCCAATCTGCAGTACGGATCGAGCCGGGTTGACGCGGCTTATTTTCGCTGCGGGTCAGGTTGACTTGGAACGTTTGACTACAGTTGGGACATATATGTCCCAGTGGACTATTTTTTATTCTATTAGTATGACTTTTTCAAATCTGTCATACACTTATATTAGGATATTTTCAAGCGAAATCTGTCACAAGGATTTTTTTTGGAAATTGTAGAACGATTAATGCAAAATTAGTAGTCAATCCTGGCCTGTTATCAAAGGGTTAATTGTTTCGGGTTCAAGTTGGGTTTTCACTATTTTGAGTTGGGGTCGTGTTGCCCGAGTTTTCAAAGAAATACTAAATATTTTCAGATGAAAAAAAAATAATTTTTCTACATAAAAGATAAAATTGTTATTAGAGATATAATTGTAGTCTACTTCTCCAAATCATATTGAAATATGGATTTTCTTTCATTTCGGGTGGGGTTGCGGTCAATGAAATTTTTTTGGACGTTTCCGGGTTTACTGGAAATTACAGTCCTACATCGGCTACCTGAAATGCATTTCGTTTTGGGTTTGGTTTATTAATTTTTTTTTCTTCCTGCAGGTCGAGTAAATTTTATACGCTTTGGGTTATGCTTCGACTCTTTCGAATCGGGTTCGAGATGCACCGATTATACAAAAGGAGGTTCTGAATAATTTTCAAATGAAAAAACTATAGTATAGTCGAATATTAATGGGTGTATATATGTGTTATTTTTTGTACATAAGCGGTAATTTTGTAGGTTACTTTTCCATAAATGTATTAAAATATACATTCATTTTCTTTCACTTCGGGGGTTCAAGAATGAATATTTCGGATTCGGCTTGAAGTCTATCGGATTAAAGTCAGGATTCGGGTCGGTTACAACCAAATCTGGACAGGACTCTAGTGTCAGGCTGTGGAATTTTTTAAGACCATACTGTATATATAATATCATTTAATAAAACAAATGATTTAATAGCATTATAACGATTGGAGTAAATATAATGTGACACTAATAAAACAAAATTAACAAATCTTATAATTAGGAAATTGAATACACCTCCCCCATCCCCGAAAAAAAGAAAATATATTAAATTTTTGGCTAAAGAGAGAATTTATCAGTAAAATTCTAGCCTTGGGGGTGGCGAGTTTTCTTTTAATCATGCTGTACACGGCTCAGAAGCAATTCATAGAGTTTTTTCTCATATATATTTCTAAAACTAGCCAAAATACTCATTAATGATAAATGTCTCACTTGCCATAGCAAGGCTTTAGAAAACATTTCAATGTTTAAAGTGTTTATTAAAGGTTTATTACTTTCTTCTATCTTTACAAGGAAAAAGTATTGGATTTATGAAAATTTACCACTTCAGGTTTTCGACGGATTTATACGTTTTAGAAGGTCCTGAACACAATTGGACTATTTTTAGAAAATGTCTGTATGTGTGTCTCTATGGGTCTCTATATTGGTCTGGTGTCTCTATAGTGTCTGTATGGGACAAAAATTTTGTGGGCGCTGTATCTCAAGAACTAATGCACGGAATTTGATAAAACTTTATATTCAGTTAGACATTGATATAAATGGGTGGTGATTAGTTTTTGGTGTAAATCGCCCAACAGATGGTGCTGCTATGCTACATTTTTCATGATTTTTACGATAGCTATATCTGAAGAACTAATGCACAGAATTTCACCAAACTTCAGATTCGGTTAGGCCTTGACAAAAATAGACATTGATTACGATTTGGTGTAAATAGCCCAACAGGTGGCGCTGCTATGCTACATTTTGCACGATTTTCACGATAGCTATATCTCCAGAAATAACGCACATAATTTAATAAAACTTTAGATTTAGTTAGACCTTAATATAAATTGGTGCTGATTTGTTTTTGGTGTATGTGTAACCTGTATGAGTTAGAAGAAAGTTTTGAGATTGGCACATCAGACTAGTTTTTTTTATTGTAATCAAATCTGTGAAATTTGGCGTTATTTTAGCTTTTGATCATATTTTGATTTTTTTTTTTTGGTCTAGCCTGTAATAATTGATAAATTTTCTGAAATTTCAAATTTCTTGGGGCCCCCCCGGATGAAACTATGTGTGTGCATTAAGCTCACCAATGTTTTGATCGAGTTCGTTGGTCAGCTTGCTCCGTCATCTTGTTTCAAAATGGCGGCCACTGAAAGATTTCAAACTAAAATAACTATACAAAAAAGTTAAAAATTCAAATTTATTGTTTGTTTAAGTGTTAGGCTTTGATACAAGGATTCCGAGCATTTTTGGTTTTACCTCTATCTTAAAAAATGGCTGAGATAGAGCAGTTTGAAATTCTAGGGTAGCTGAAATTTTGAAACAAAACAGCACATTACAAAAAAGTCCTTCCGGCCTGTACCGGGAGGAAAAGGTAGCTTTCCTATATCTTCGTTTTAAAATTTTAGCTAATGTTACACGAAAACAGCAAGTTAAAATGCAAAGAAACGGTTACAAAAGATTCGTTAATACTGAATTTGAACAAGAAATTCGCCAAATTATTGAGCAATAGCCAAATTGGCTTCATTTATGAAGACTTATTTTGGTCGCCAAATTTGGTGATATTTCTCCAAACGTCGCCAATTTTTGCGAGAATTTGGCGCTAACGGATATGAATATATAGTTTTATGCGTATGATTGAGAAAATTATTACAACAATGAAAGAAAATAATTTGCGAGTAATCGCGTTAATGTGCTGTTTTGTTTCAAAATGTCAGCCACCCTAGAATTTCAAACTGCTCTATCTCAGCCATTTTTTAAGATAGAGGTAAACCAAAAAATGCTCTGGAATCCTTGTATCAAGGCCTAACACGTAATTAAAAAATAAATTTGAATTTTTAACTTTTTTGTATATTTATTTTAGTTTAAAATTTTTAAATGGCCGCCATCTTGAAACAATATGGCGGACCAAGCTAGCCAACGAACTCGGTCGAGACATTGGTGAGCTTAATACACACAATTGGTTTCATCGAAGTCGATTTATAAATACGAGCGTTATCGTATGACATAGGTCAGATATATATATATATATATATATATATATATATATATATATATATATATATATATATATATATATATGGATATATATATAAATCAACATTTGAACGGAGGGTGGTTTTGGGGTCTGGGGGTCATGATCGGTGAAAATATATCGAAATTTTCCGGAACTGCTTTCCTCCGAACGGCTGCAATAGGTAGCTTTATACTTTTTTGTATTGAAAGCTACCTAAAACCAACGATTAATTTATGAGTTTTAGTGAACGCGATTTCTCGCAACTTATTATCTTTCATCGTTGTAATCATTTTCCCAATCATACGCATAAAACTATATATTCATATCCGTTAGAGCCAAATTCTCGCCAATCTTGGCGCACTTGGCGAAATATCGCCAAATTTGGCGACCAAAATAAGTTATCATAAATGAAGTCAACTTTGCTATAGTTGACTAATTTGACAAATTTCTTACTCAAATTCAGTATTAACGAATCTTCTGTAATTGGGTTCTTTGAATTTTAGCTTGCTGTTTTGAGTAACGTTAGCTAAAATTTTTAAATGAACAAATAGGAAAGCTACCTTTTTCTCCCGGTACAGGCCGGAAGGACTTTTTTCCTTTTCTTTTTGTAATTTTTAAAGATAAACGAAACATTATGCAATCGTATTAATCGCATAATCGTATTATAAAAAGTTACATTTGATTAAACAATAAAACAACATTATCCCCAACTGTAATAAAGAAGAAAATTTGTGTGTGTGTGTGTTTCTTGTTTGTGTTCTGAAGAGACGGCTGCACGCATAGCTACAGAATTTGGTGGAAAGGTACCTCTATGCTTGTAGTTTTGCACCTCGAAACCCGGTTTCGGGATATTTGAATAGATTATTTTTAATTAAAATTTTTATGCGTTTTTTAGCTTTTTTTTCACATTTTGCTACAATTTTTCCGCATTAGTAACAGGTATCCGGTTCCAATCTTTTAACACAGTATAGTAAATTTTATCCTTCTCTAACTACAATAAAGAAGGAAGTTTGTGTGTTTCTCGTTTGTGTTCTGTAGAGACGGCTGCAAGCAGAGCTACAAAATTTGGTGGAAAGGTACCTCTATGCATGTAGTTTTGCACCTCGAAGCCCGATTTTGGGATTTTTGAATAGACTTTTTGAATTTAAATTTTTATGCGTTTTTTCACGTTTTGCTGCAATTTTTCCACATTAGTAACCGGTATCCGGTTCCAATCTTTTAACACAATATAGTAAATTTTATCCTTCTCTAACTATAAACAAGTAATATCATTTTTTTTTAAAGTCAATTTCTACTTTTTAATCATAAATGTAAAATAAACCTGTGCAGCATTAATGTCCCACACGTTATCTTTATTGAACATTATTTTATAATCATTGTTGCGGTATTTTATTTTTTGTTGGCATCACTAATTTGAGATAAATGTTTCATTTCATTTATGAAAACAATGGGAGAAATTTTTTCTCCCATATAAAAATTAAAATTAATTAATTAAATTTAATTAATGAATTATTATTTGAAAAAACTGTATTAACATCAATTGTCATCCAGTACAAGTTTAAAAAAAATTATTTGAACTTGAATGGATGAATAGAAAATATTTTATTAACGATCGAAAATTCCAACAAGATTTATAGAGAGTGTGAGCTAATAGTAGGAATTTAAAAAGAAGGAAGTTTGTGTGTGTGTGTTTCTCGTTTGAGTTCTAAAGAGATCGCTGCACGCAGAGCTACAAAATTTGGTGGGAAAGCAATTCTATGCATGTAGTTTTGCACCTCGAAGCCCGATTTTGAAATTTAGAATAGATTTTTTTATTTAAATTTTTATGCGATTTTTAGCGTTTTTTCACTTTTTGCTGCAAATTTTCCACATTAGTAACAGAAATCCGGTTCCAATTTTTTAGCACAATATAGTAAATTTTATCCTCTTTTCAATAAAGTTTATTCGGAATTCGTATAGTGATTTTTGAATTTTTGGCGATTTTTTTTCTTTTGACACTAACAAAATTTGTCTATAATGCTTGACTGGTTTGGTGGTTGCTTCCATTTCGACCTCAGTTACGCCCAGAATCGCCATTTTTTTCTTTTTAGCTTGGAGAAAGTTGATAATTCTTTACCGATAAAAAATCATGATTTTAAAAGGGAAGGGCGGGCTATTAATTATCCGATTTCGATTTTTTGATTAGTTTTTTTAAATTTCATTTTTTAACCTTTTTTTCATGTTTGGCAGTGTTTTCTGCCTCAAATGACGTCACAAATCGCCCACTAGAAGTCTAACAACACCGTTGGAGGGCAGTTGTGATTGGTAGCTGATAGGATTGTAGGCACAGCTCAACCAGGCAATTGTGATTGGCAGATGAAAAGGTCGTTAGTTGATTGCAATTCAAACAGCGATTTGTGAATTTTCCGAGATTTGTTTTATGCGATTTTTAGAGTTTTTTCATGTACGTGAGGTCATACATGTATCTCATTTCAGAAATTGGTAACGATAACTTACTGATTTTGTATGTCAAAAAAAAAAGTAATTTTTTTTTCAAAAGTTAATGATAATTCCTAATTTTTTAACGTCGTTGGTTTAATTCTGTGTGTGTGTGTGTGTGTGGGAGGGGGGAGTGTCCGGTTTTAATTTAAATATCGCGTTAATGCTCTGATCAAAACTTCTTCCTTCCCTCCTGCTTCAAAAATCATAACTTTTGTTTTGTCCGATTCAAACAAAGCCTTTTCTCAGGTACCCCAGATGCTAGATAAACTTCAGTATCATTTTTTCAGCCCTTGGTTACCATTATTTCTGAACATTAATCACCAGGGAGGGGTATTTTCTCGGGTTCTATGGGCCCAATTTCAACGAGAATTAGTTCATTCAACTTAATACGAACTAATTAAGAAACAGATTTGGCGCCACCTGGCGATAGAAAATGGAACTAAAAGATTTAGCAGCGCGTGCGTAGCACGCCTGCTATACGGTGTCGTAGACAGCAGGAACACGTGTCGGAGTTTCGATTGGAAAGAGTTTTATTTAGAAGAGAGTGCGTCCCTAGCGGTGGGAAGTTGGACTAAAAGATTTTGCATTTAAAATTGGTCCGATTCAAACGAAATCTTTTCTAACATTCTTCCGAGGTCTCCCAGGTACATAATAAACTTCAGTATCATTTTTTCAGCCCTTGGTTACCACCGTTATGCATATTAATATCCAGGAAAGTGATTTATTTTCTCTCGTTGTATGAGCCGATTTCAACGGGAACCGGTTCTTTCAATCTAATATGAACTAATTAAGATATAGCCAATTAATTAAGACATAGATTTGGTAACCCCTGGCGGCGGAAAATGGAACTAACAGACTTTATGCGCGTGCACCACACGCCTTCTACAGGGTGCCGTAAGCAGCGGGAACGAGTGCTGGAGTTTCGTTCGGAAAGAGGTTTATTTAGAACAGAATGCTCCACCTGGTGGTGGAAATTGGAACTAAAAGATTTTGCAGCGCGTGCGCAACACGTTTGCTATACACGGTATCGTAGGCAGAGGGAACACGTGTCGGAAATTTGTTAACGGAATGCATCCTCTGGCGGTGGAACTAAAATATTTTTCTGTGCGTGCACCAAAAATGGCTATTTCATTGAAATCGCAAAAGAAAGTTTCCAATTTGATAATCCCAGACAACGAAACAGTTTCATTTTCACTCATCCTCGAGTATTGGAGGTATTGAATCGAAACTCACAGTCAGTACGTACTTTATTTTTCTGATTCCAAAAAATAGAAATTTTGTGAAAATCCGACGCTAACCTTTTTTAAATTTTGACCAAAAACTGACCCGCTTTGAATAAAATGATCCAGACGTTTGAGGGGGTGGTATTGAATTTACTTATGGATCTTATGGATAATCTGATTTTATGATTTATCAGGGTTGCTTTTATTATTTTTTTCAATTTTTATGATGGTTAGAAACATCCATTTTCAATTGTGGCAACTTTCCCAGGGACTATTTTACATTTTTTAAGCAAACTGATGGTCATTGTTGAGATAGATTTGGAAAATATTTCACGGTTGAAAATTATTTAAAAAGTCGTTAAATTAAGTGGCAGTTTTCAAATAAATTTCATTCAAAAACTAACATTTTTCTAATTGATGAAGTAAAAATTGAAATTGTAAAATTTAGTAAAAAATTAAAATTTCTAGTATTTAGAAGTGATGTAAGCGCGTTGAAAGTGAAAGCGATAGCGCCGTTTGTTGTCACAACCGTTATACATTTCTAAAAATTGCCACTGGCATCCAGAAAAAGACTACCATTTTTTGACGTCGAAAGAGAAATTCACAGTGGATGAAATAGGACTTTGCCGCTAATAAGGAACTGTTAAATGAAGTTATAATAAACCTACTAAAATAATTCCTATAAAATATTAGCGTTGCACTGTTTATTGTAACTGAAATATAATAATTATTTCAAGTTTTTTTTTCTACCATAACACTATATTTAATAATTTTAATTTTCCTGAACTGCTTTACTTTTGTGATTTTTTTTAATTAAAAAATGAAATCTTCTAACCTATAATAATAAAAAATATTAATTGGTAACATGTAGTCAAGGTATGCAATCAAGATGAAGGCTCCAATTTTAATCTTTTTAAATCAGAATTGAAAAATCAGTTAAAATTGCGTCATTTTGACACAATCATATAAATTTTTCTCTTTAGTTTATCAATGTTAAAATGCATTTCAAGCTAAGCATAACGCCATTTTCACCGGCGCAAACTTTTCACACGTACTTTTATGCTTAAACACCATGTATATAAATAAAAATATATTTTGTATTTAATTGTATTGAAAAAATGGCATCAACAAAGTTATAATGCATAATGATAAAATAAACCCAATGGACAATATTTCCGTGATGTCACAATAAATATGAATTTTTATTCGATTCTAAAAATAAAGTGCACGCGGATAAATATTTTTACCGAAATTTAACTTGCAAATTAAAAAATTCGGCGTAAAGCCATGTGTCTTTAATATTTATTATTTCTCTTTTATCCTCGCAGTGGAAGGCCGACTTTATGACGTCATACGCAGAAGTAAAAGTTTAATTTAAAATTACGGCTAATTAATTAAATTTTCGAACAAACGAATGTACGATAACAAATCTGTGTCAAAATATCTTTCATTTAAAAAAAGAATGATGTAATTTGATGCAGTAGTTTGTTCTCACGGACTGTCGAAAGAAAACACTTAGCGTTTTAAATATATAGATATATATTTACACATGAATACTGAAAAAAGAAAGAAAACTGTATGTAAAAAAATTAAATTATTTAAGCATTTAATGGTGAAAATTACGCCATATTTAAAATGATATATTTAAATTGTCGTATTTAAAACGATACATTTAAAATGTCATATTTAAAATTATTTTCTTATGTCATTTAAACGTTATAAAAGTCAGAGAGGCAGCGATGTTTTTTTCTTAAACATTTTATTCAAGCTAATTTTAAAATGTGTAATTGATCTTTCTTAATCAATCGTGAAATCAGCCGACAGCTCTCGTGACAACGATGGATGTGGCCTTGGGCACCGAAAAAGCCCTAAGTCAAAGGGAAATGAATGACAACCCGATTACAGAAGGTCGCCACTGGTCGTAATAATATCAATTCATCTTTCGTAATCGAGTAACATTTTTAAGACAAAGCAAATTAGCGTGTTTTTAGAGTCTGCGGGGTCCGGGCGAGGGTTGGCGAGCGTAGCTCGTAGGGGGCCGAGCCACCAGGGCCACACAATATCGCGCGGGGCCCTGGCAATTCACTTAGCAGGGCCCAACGTCTCTGACTGCAATATTCGACAAATAAAAATCATTTTTAAAAATTGTATACATCTTAGAATAATTTATAATAAAGAGTATAAAATGTATGAAAAATAACATGCAAATTTTTTCACACGTAATGTGTATAAATTTTAATTTCTAAAAATCTTCTATCCTTTAGAATATTTTAAATATTTATTTTTTGAGTTTGCGGTTACTTTCGTGATTCTCATATCTATATATTCCCCGACAATTATATCAACTTCGGCTGTAAGAAATAAAGTTAATAAAAACATTAAAAGACAAATTTATAGCAATAATATTATTATTTTACATAAGGTATCGTTATTTCGAACCGTATAGAGAGGCTCGGAGCCCCTAATAAGACTCCAACTGGCGCGGGACCTGGGCAGCCGACGCTTTTGCCCGATGATTGCGCCGGCCCTGCTAGTCACTAAACTAATAGTTGTCATTTATCCAAATTCATCGACAGCACCGGCTTCTCATCAGTTTGCATTGCAGGTTTAACACTAGTCGTTGGGGGCCACCTTAATACTTACCTATCATGGATATGCATAACATAAAATATGAAAATAAAACATGTGTAAACTATTTATAAAATGCATTGCAATTCGAATAAAATCGTGGCTTGATGACGTCACAAACTTTAAATGCTCTATTACTGAATTGCGTAAATGAAACATCTTTATAACTCCGAAATTGATAATCATATTAACTTACTGCGTCGGTTTACTGCGTCGGATTAAGCGTCTCCTTTCCAATTAAAATATATTTTTGAATTGAAATTTGAATGAAATACAAGGTCATGAAAAATAGAAGAGTGTGGAAAATATGATTATAAACATATCGGCAACTAATTATCTGATCGACTTCATTCTTTTTGCAAAATTTATGTTTTTTTATTGCCTTTTATATTCACTTCTTAAAATGAACAATTTCGAAAATTTTTATATACCTTTTATCAGAACAAATATTTCGAGAGTCCGAAAAAAAAAGAGTTCCGGATAATCGAGGTTACTGAAATTCAATAAGCTTTTTCCCATTATTACATACTAAGTACATACCAAATAAGTCTCTATTTCAATTTGTTCGGGAGATAGAGCGTTTACAGACACATACACAGACAGACGGACGGCAATTTTTTTTCTTCTAAAAATATGTTTTTCGGAATCTTCAGTGTCTGAAACGTGTAAATCCGTCCATTTTTTTTTTCGATTTTCAAAACGATTACAAAATTTACCCTATACCACGTATGATGGGACAACGGACAATCTGTACAATGGGCAGTATATTGATTATTTTTAACTCGGGAAGTCCGGTTGGATCGCCTGGTGATTTTTAAAACGTACAGCTGTACTGTGTACCTAACAACGTATCTATATTTCGTGATGATTGGCCGATTTTCGAAAACATTAGCGCCTCGGCAGACGAACATTCCAATTTTGGGATCCTAATAAAATTTATATATGGGAGAACGTTGAAAATACACACTTTCCAAGAAAAAGCAAGAAATTTAAATTATGCGTCAAACATAGTTTATGAAGTATTTTCCAACACTTCTAGAATACTGTAACGGAACTTAACCGTTTAATAAGGTGAAAGAACACATCTTAGAGGTAAAAATTTAGAAAACGTACTTTCAGAAGTAATCATCCATAGTCTGCAATGTATCCATTTCTTTATGTATGTTGTATTCTGCTATTTTTTTTAGCTCTGTACAACAATCAAAGAAAAAAGATGGCAAACATCTCCAAATTTAATGCAGTCGTATAGTATGATCTATAAGCAGTAGTGGGCCAAGTAATATGTAGAATGAAGGAAAGAAAAACACGATGGCACTCGAATCGATTTCTTTAAACCCAATCATCTTTAAATTCCGGGGAAATGCTCTCTTTTAGCAAATCTCTAAGTTGAAACATATTAGAACTCTACTAGGTATCTGGATGCCTCACTACAACGCCAGTAGCATTTTATTTAAACACTCAGTTCGACTGCAAAATCTCTATGTTGAAACATATAGAACTCTACAACGCAGCAGCATTTTATTTTTAACACTCCTTTCGACGACTAAAATCCCTTCTCTCTCTCTCTGTCCGTCAGTTGTTTTAAGCTCGGATCGCGCAAGAAGAATTTCATAACACGTGACCTACTTTAAACAATGCATGTTCAACTTTCGGTTCGCACTCATTTTTATTTGTGAATTAATATTGAAGAAATAAGTCTCTCCGATGTTTTTGGCGGGAAAAGAATTTTCTGGAACAGTGTGAAAATTTAAAAGCGCGGGAATAGAGATTATTAATAGAATAAAGTTCGGCTTTTGCGTATTGAGAAAACAATTTAAAAGAATGATTTTTTTAGACAATTAGGAAAGAGAAATTGGTGAATTTACACAGATTAAAAGAAATAAAAAAGATTTCAATGCGGGAATAAATATAAAATACTTGATATAATAAAGAATTTAAGAAAATAGGTTTCCTAAGAAGAAAATTGTTATAAAATATAATTTTTACATGTTATTTGCTGGAAAATAAAAAGTGAATTTAAGTAGATTCGGATAAAAAGTTCTTTAAATATGGACAGTAATGGAATATTTTTAAGAAGGGGAATATTTTAATAAATTAGGGTTGTAAATGGAATATTCAATAAAAAGAATTTTTTATACAAGAAATTTAATAGGGTATAGAATTTTAAATTGTGTAATATGTACATATGAATTTATTTATATTCTACAAATATCTCTTAGGTTTAACTAAATATTGTTCAGGTGAATAGTTCAAGTGAACTAAATATAGTTCATCTGGAAAATGCCTAATAAAATAAAAAACACCCTTAAGCAATTCAAGCTCATACACATTAATTCTTAGGAATTAGTTGTGCAGTCCTGTATGAGATCTATACAATATATACACAACATATACGCTCGCAATATCTACACCCACAGAATTTGTGTCTGTGGTAAAACGTCCAAATTAATGCATAAAAAAATAGAATAAAATACAAATACGCTTCCGTTCCATAATGTTTTTGGATATAAAATTTACTGTATATATTTTGGATATAAAATTTACTGTAATAGAGGCATGTGGAACACTTCACAGAGTTCAGAGAAAGATGGAGATGAAATGTATTGGTTTAGCGTGAAGCTAAAGAGAAATATGGAGATGAAATGTATTGGTTTAACGTGAAGCTAAAGAGAAAGATGGAGATGAAATGTATTGGCTTAGCGTGAAGCTGAAGAGAAATATGGAGATGAAATGTATTGGTTTAACGTGAAGCTAAAGAGAAAGATGGAGATGAAATGTATTGGTTTAGCGTGAAGCTAAAACTGCAACCCTAAAACCAGTTCAAACAGGTCACGAGTCGGCCCAAACACTGGCGGCTCGCTTTGAAAACCTCTCCCCGTCTAATGAATACACTGTAAAAAATTTGGTGTAAAGTTCCTGGGAAAACCCGTGGCAGAATTTGCCACGGGTTTTCCCAGGAATTTCACCAAAGAAATGCCTGGAAACTTACACAAGTCAGTTACACACAAAACATATGGAACTTTACACAGATCACCGATCACTCTTTTACAATAATTCCGAAAAGTTACACAAAACTTCAAAAACCTACCTGAGAAAATTAAGGAATGTTACACACAAAACATATGGAACGTTTCACAGTTGATAAGTATATTCCACTCTCTCAAGTATTCCAAAAAGTTACACAACAGTGGAACATGTTACACCAGATTTATCGGTAGTCTCGGATCAGCAGAAATAACCCGAAAAAAGCCAGGAATGTTACACAGTAAACGTCAGGAACATTAGGCAGATTTTTTACAGTGAACAACTCTTGTTCCACGTGCTTGTCTTGTTTGTGCCGAGTGATTTGAGCAATAACTGGCTTCATATTGCAAGCCGCTTTGACTCGTTTAGTGCATATCTATTATATTAGAATTATGTGGAAACACACCTGACTGTGAGTACAGTGCCTGCTCGTGGTGTGTGCACTAGAGATTAAACGGGCATAGCCCGATTAATGCTTGATTTTTATACCAGTCTTCGGGCTCGGGTTCAAAGTAAAAATTTTATTTATTCACAAATTGAAAAAAAAAAAATGCTATATGCGAAACAAGAATGAGTTTCTCAAAATATTTTACAATTCTTTAAAAAACAGTTTGAAAGGGAATTGAATTGTTAGTTCTTTTCGATAACGTACCCATAAACCCAATCAACATAGTTAGTAGCAATCTCAAACCGGCCAATACAGTAACTAAAGTGATTCACTAAATAGCGCTGTAGCCATAACGTTCAAGTTGCTAGTCAGGTCGATCTCCGCCATGAGGCAATCAGGCAAATTTCGTCCTGCAAACCCGCTGAGCGAGACATATTGCCCGGCAGGTAGGAGCATGGCAAGCGGTATAATAATAATACAATATATACAGATCACGTAGTACGCAAAAAATTCTTTAACCTTAAAAACGCATACCAAAACTGAAAACGCACTTCCAAAATTTACTGTACAAATTACTCACAGACAGTACTGTAACCGAATTATTTTAAGTAACCCTGTAAATGAATGATAAATGCTTTGCACTCCATATTCTACAGAAAGCTTGTTTCAGTGCAACTCAGTTTTATTATGCTTGAAATAGTATACCGTCATTGAAAGACACCGTAAACATTTTTTCCCTATAGACATAGACCATAATGTAACACGATTATTTTGCGAACCCGTGTAAACGAACTTAACCATTTTCAATATCGAACATGCCATATTGAGCCTCAATAACATGTATCAATAAAATAGCAATCCGAGTATATTTACGAGAGTTAGAGCACAGATAGATTACAGACAGACAGACAGACAAACCGAATTCATTTACAGTTTTGAACTATGTTGGAAAGTGTTAAAAAAAATAATGAAAATCGGAGCGTTGAAAATACATACATAGAAAGGTAGATATACAATCCATGGACGTTTATAAAAAGAAAATATACAAACGAATTGTATAACTTTTTTATGTTGTCAAATTCCCATTTATAATGATTGCTTAGATTTAATAATAAATTTATTGGGACAGCAGAACATTATTATCATTTTTTAGAATGAAATTAAATAAATGAAATTCAGATTGCCTTGCGGATTCCCAAGTGCCCGCCGTATCACAGTTTAAGAACCGCTGCAAACAGAATATGAAATTTTATGAAATTCCGTGCATTAGTTCTTAAGATAGAGCTTGCACAAAATTTGTCACATACACTATATTGCCAATGAAGATTGGTCACTTGCGATTTTAGACGTTTTGTTAAATATCTGGAAAGATACATGAGGAATTATCCGGAAACTTCAGGAGTGTAAACAACATGATAGACGTCATATATTTCCGCGAAGATTTTTTCCCGAAACCCCATAAGGGGCCGTCAACAAATTGAAGAAAAACGAATATCTTTTGGATAACCCTGTAAAAACTAATATTCCAAAAGCATTAAAACTGTAGATTATGATGCAAAAAGATGAGGGTTGTATCAAATATAGAATGAGAAACACTTCATTCTTATTATGTCAACTTTCATAAGCTAGTATATTTGGATACAACCCTTCATCTTTTTGCTTCCTTTTGGGAACAGCAAATTTCGAGCTTATTCTATCGACGTTTACTATCAGAATTTTCAAGCTATGTTTTTGAGACTTTCATAAAAGTTGGTCTATACATTTAGCTAATATATTATGCACAGTATATTTTGATTGAATTCGCGCATGCGCAGTGAAACAATATTTAGTAAACCTGCTCATTTTTCATACAATTTTTATTATTTTTTAATTCTTATTGCAGGGTATTGTGTACAATTTTGTTTGTCATATTTTCTGAAAATAACTTGTTTTTATATTAAAAATTCTGCAAATTATAAGCAGAAAACTTGGTAAAATTTGGGACTGTTTTTATAAAAACCTGAATTTCTCTTCGAGTATACATGCTATCTTCATAAAAATGAACCCAAATTATTACAATAAGCCACTTAATCATAATCTACAGTTTTAATGCTTTTGGAATATTAGTTTTTACAGGGTTATCCAAAAGATATTCGTTTTTCTTCAATTTGTTGACGGCCCCTTATAGGGTTTCGGGAAAAAATCTTCACGGAAATATATGACGTCTATCATGTTGTTTACACTCCTGAAGTTTCCGGATAATTCTTCAGGTATCTTTCCAGATATTTAACAAAACGTCTAAAATCCCAAGTGACCAATCTTCATTGGCAATATAGTGTATATACCGACAGACACACAGACATTTTCCAAAAAGAACCAATTCGTGTTTAGGACATCGGAAAAGTAGTAAGTCCATCCATAAAAATTAAAAAATTGGAATTTGGAAATATTTACAATTCTAATGCGTTTTTTCTCATACACACAGAAGAAACTAAAAACCTAGCGTACGTAATATCATTACGTATGCCGCGCTAAAAACTAAAAAAAAATAAGTGGGTAAGTGTGATCGAAGATCGCTCAAAGGGTTTCGTTTAATATTCCTTTCAAAACACTTTATCCTTTCTTTAATAAATTCAAATAAATATCATTTAGCAACAACAACAACAAAAAAAAGTCATGTTTTTTATAAAGTAAAAATTTACCGGTCTATTTTTTCGTTTTTTCGAATATCTAAACCAGCCGGATAGCGGGCGAAGCCCGCTATTATATTATGTCATAATAGTACCCGTCATACGGACTAAATGCAATATTTAAAAAAATAATTTCAAAATTAAACAAATTGTACACTTTTAAAATGTATCGGATTTTTATCACGATTCAATATGTTTCTCAAATTCATATATTTACTACTCCCTATTACTCATATTGATACTCGCTCTCAAACATTTGAAAAATTCGCTAAACTTCCAATAGGACGTCAGATTTTCATTTTAATTCTCTAATGACATGATATTAATCTGCTTTGTGTACATACACATACTCATACTCCTTGTGTTATTGAGAAATCTTAGACATTTTCCGTTTTATTACCACTATGACGTCAATCAATTTTATTTCATATTTATCTTTTTTTCAAATGGTGAAACTTTTTATTTCTTTTTCTTTTTTCACGTGGAAATCGTCTGATAGAAAATTAATTATTGTAGAGAGAATTTCATTGTCGATTTTAAATTTTTGGCATCTGCTGTAATGAAAAATGTTTAAATTTAATAGGAAAAGACAGTTAGAATTTTGGTTTTTTATCTCTATTTATTAAAATAATACGAATTTTTCAAATTTTAATATTTTGGGCTCTTTACAGCTGGTATTCATCTATATACACAAAGTTTCAACTCTATAAGTTATATAGTTTTTGAGAATGGCTCTGTGACGGACAGACAACGGAGCGGGAGTAATAGGGTTTCGTGAGATGAACGAAACCCTAAAAACAAAGTTGCATTTAGCAGTTAAAAGAACAGAAAAGGATTAAGTGATGCCACAAAACCGCACACGATTTGGCATAAACAAATACATTTTAACACGCAGCTGTCTAGTAAATTAAAAAAAATGTCGATTATTTCTTCCAGTACTAGCCGCCACTGGCGACCAGTTTGGTCTCCCTTAAATGTATGTTAAGCATTGTAACACGTTACTTTTATTCATAATTTAATTTTTTTTCCTAATCCTTTGCCAAACCGGAAGATTCTAATAGACAAATCAAGGACTTTTTGAACATGGTAGCATTTTGCATATTTTTTGTTGTTGTGTATTTCATCTTCCTTGATAAAAACCGCTTAACCCACTTAAGCATTTGTCCTTCATGTCCGTTTGCTTATCAGTTGCAATATGTTCGCTAATGCGGAGATTCTCAAACATATTAAGTAATTTTCCGTAATTGGGTCCATTGCCAATTGGCGTATTTTAGTTAATACGATTTGATGCAATGAAGTCTATTTTGTGAAAGTCTTTAATGATATCCACATTTACACTGAACTATACTGTTGCTAATATTTGTTTTTGTTTTTCGTTAACTTGGGCTGTAGACTCGATTACGAAAGATTATAAAATATATCATTATTCTCATCTAAAACGTCTTGAATAATGGGCCATAATCGGGCTACATATTATTACACGTAATTTTCGAGTATGGTTTGGTGGAAAATTGAACTTTTGAAGGCCAGTTTTGATAGTCGCATTCCTTTTAAACCATATTTTCTGTCAGGACTTTTGACCCGTGACGTACAATCTGATTAAAATAACTTCCTTCTAGATGCCTTGTACGACTTTGTTTTTCTTTGCTCCCCTTTCTTGATATAGTTCAGGAGTTTTTATAATAGCGTAATTCTCTTATTTCGGCATGTCTGCTTAATGTCTACTGACTATTAAGATTCGTAACAGGTAAAATACGCCGCGCCAACATTGGCACCTACAATTTTAATTACAGCAACCCATTTTTTCTCTCTATATTGTAACTCAATAGTTAATATTACGTAGTAGAAATATAAAAGACTATTGAAAACGGTTCTATTGATATAGTTGATATAGATATGTATAATATATTCATGGGTATATAATATGTGATTAGAATATATATCATATTCATTCCAGTGGATATAACATACCCCAAATAAAACTTGCATCGTAAATATCTAATCTAAAAACCGTCAATATGATTTTATGTGTTTAGTAAGTGTATATAAAAAGAATTTTCTGTATTATTTTACTTTAATCCTATATTATTTACCATTTTTAATGATGGGTCCTTTTGGGTACAGTTGTCGCAGACGCACCGGGGTATCAATTTGGCGCCAAAATGGCGATTTTATGCCTGGCCAACCCGGCGTTTTTGGTTAGATTTTGCTTCGTATGGCAACCTGGTAGAGCAGATTCCGCATGTTTTATAATAAATTAAATATTGTGTGTTTTATAACAAATTAATGCATGTGTGTGTGTTTTTAATAAAATTGTGTGTTTTTTTAAATATAAAATGAATTATTTCATAATAAAATAAAAGTAACATGCTGTTTTAGCAATCTCTAACAGTGAAAATGGGATTTTCTCGTCAAGATGGCGCAAAACAAAAACCGCGACAACCCCGGAGCGTTTGCGACAGCTTTTCCAATTTAAAATGCATGCCGTTCACACTTTTCATTTAAAATAGAAAATAGAAAAATAAAAAATAGGTACTTTTCCGTTATACGGACACCATGCCAAAATGTATGCTAATGCATAATGTATGTAAATGTATGTAAATGTATATATGTAAATGTATGTAAATGCATGTAAATGTATGCAAATGTATGCTTGGCGACAATGGTGTCCGTATAACGGAAAAGTACCAAAAAATAGTATCATAAATCAAAACATTTGATTTCAGAATCAAAGTATCGTTTCTAATTTGAACATATGAAGAATAAAAACTGGTATTGGCGATTTTAAAAATGCTATTGGCGAGATTTGCACCCAAATAACATAAAAGTACTTAATGATGTTATGTATTTTATAAATGTATATTAAATTACTATTTGGAACGCGATTGGTCATTAACAATGGTAAATATGATTGGCAAACAATCATTTTAGCTGATCTCTCTTCCTGCCACGTATAATACATAAAAATCAAATTAACTAACAATTCGTTTCGAAATTTGATTCATTAAATATTATTACATGACCTGTATTTGTTTACATTCAACTTCGTCAAGAAAAGATTCTTTAGGAAGTTGAGTTGTAAAGCACTTCATCAAGCAGAATTATGTTAAACTTTGATGGTCTTACAGGTCCTGGTGCGAATTACTTTTTTGACACCAGGCAGCGCTCCAAAAAATCATTCACGGAAAACTTACTTTACGAACGATTATATCCATGGTTTAATGGTTTAATATTTTAAACCTTCACGACGAATGAATCTTATTATTTTTTTTTGTTTACTTTCATGGATAGAGAATTTGAATTGCGAAGCTAATTTCAACTGAAGTTATTGCAGAATATATACCTAATTGAACGTAAGTCACCTCTCAAATATTAATTTATTTTGAACGATCTTTCTAAAAATGTAACTTTTATGCAGTTTTATTAGAAAAATAATTTTGAATAAAAATGGCCGCATGGCATATGAAAAAGCGATACGGGCATACCGGAACTGTTGAGGACAGTCACATGACTTACGGTTTTATTTTAGAGGATTGTCGCTAAGTTAAGTTGCTAGGGCTGTGACGTCAGTTGAAATTGGTCTATCAACCAAGGTGACCGTTTTTAGCTTGTTGTAACTATTTTAGCCTGTTGTAGGACTTACAACAAGCTAAATCAAGCTAAAAAAGTCAGGCTAAAAGTTGACAGTTCTTTGGACGGAATTCCAGAAAACTTTTTTTTTTTTAGCCACCCACAGGGAGGCTTATTCTTTCAATCTCTATCATTTTTCATGTTTATGAAAAGTCACAGCAATCCATCGTTGCCACAGGTTAATCTCGGAAAATGAAACATTTGAAGTTACTGAAAAAATTAATAGCTCAAAAAGTATTTGTCCCAAAATTGTTAGACAAACTGCGTTAGAGAGGAAAAAAATTGTTTTTTTTTTCTTGATATAAATTTCAAATCGAATGATTATGCCGTTTTTCAAATAATGAATTTCAAAAATTACCAAACTTCACAATGAAGTACCATAACGAAACCTTCACGTGTAAAAAGATAATGATAACGGTTGCTGCTTTCGGTCGAGAATGGACCAAACGATGTTCGCATTTTACTATTTTAACCGTTTTTAACGAAATTCTGTAACTTTAGAAGACTTTGCCTTTGAATAAAAAATAGAAATGCATAAAGTCGTTACAAAAATGTTAAAATTACAAAAAAGGATAGATGCAAATTATCAGATATGAAAAATAAAAAAGAAATTTGGTACTTTCGTGTTATAGCAGCCACCAAACATGAAATATTTTTGTTTCTGTTTTCATTAATATATTGTAAATTTGGTACTTTCGTGTTATAGCGACTTCCAAGGATGAACTGCCAAGCGGCCAGGATTTATTGCCAAATTATAAAGCAATGTATGTCATTATAATAGTATATGATATAATAACATTTCTGTACGTATGTGGCCAAGTTATAGCCATATATGATGCATATATGATGTGTATATATATGACATGTGTATATGATGTATATACGACATATAAAACATAAATAATATGTGTATAATGACGTATATGGCACATATAGGAACGTTTGGAATATATATATGCGTATATAGGATACCAATATAAGCTTTGCGATGATCTTGGCGAAATCATAATTGCAACCTTGGCATAATCATGGGAAAGGTTCAGTAAGACCGTTTTGGTGCTCCCCCCAAATGTAAACCCCATGTAAACCCCTTCACGTAACATATCAATCGATAGATCTCGTCAAGCACTATGGTCTGGTCCTACTCTCCGCCTCTCACACACCCCCCCCCCCTTAAGAAACATAGTTCTCTGTCTCAACTCTTTTTAAATTTTAGTTTTTCCCATCTTTCTCAGCCCCTTTAAGCCCCACAGAGGACGTAGGCCTCTTCTAAAGGATCCAACGAAGTTAAAATCGTCGAAGCCGACATTTCTAATTGGGTCCCTAGGCCCTATCTCTCATAGGACCGGAGTTACCCCCCTCCCCACCACGGGGGAGACATTCAAGGTGTTCAAACACCGTCATGTACCATATCAAAAGTTTGATCTCATCAAGCACTTTTGTCTGGTTCTACTCTCCCCCTCCTTCTCTCTCGTCTCCTGTCAGGAGCACTTTTCTTATTTATTTTTTTCAATTTCTCATATTTATTTTAGTTTTTTCCATTTTTCTCTGTTCTTATGGGCCGGACAGCTCCAAAATTTCACCAAAATTAGCTGTAAACCGCCTAAAGGTTATCCCCCACCGTTTCTTTTGGCGCCCTCGGTTTTTACGTATCTCTCTTGGGGGGCCCGTCAGAGGGGCGAAAAGGGGTATCCCTTTTAAAGTCCCATCTCTCAATTGGAAGTGAGGATTCATTTTAAATCGGGTCTCGTAGAGCACTTGTGTTTTGTATAGCTCCCCCCCACCGCTTTCCAAGATCCTGTCAATTAATGCTAACTCATCATTTGTTAAACAACTTCTCTTAGCAGTATCCATCATAAAAGATGCTATCATAGAACTTTTCATTACCTTTTTTAGGTTATCTATTAAGTGCTAAAATGCCTTGAACCATTAAAAACAGTTTAAAAGGTGTCATTAAGCCAGCACATTTGTAAACAACAACTACCTCGCCACGTCTCAGCCCATTGGAGCCACATCTTCTTACTATTATATTTATTAAAAATACTTCTAGTCACCGAATCTTTTTAAAACTTAGTGTGTTCGTGCCTAATATGTTCCACCAGCCTCACAAAAAATCTTAGAGCACTAACTAAATTCTAAAGTGGAAAAGCTGGCTTATGCTAACAAACATTTTTTTTTTGACGAGTTAGGCTTGGCTGAAGAAATCTCAACGATAAAAGTCGTGGGTGTATCTATATTTTGTCGTAAAGTATAATTTTTCCCGCTTGTTTTTTTTTTTTTTTTTTTTTTTTTTTTTTTTTTTTTGAAGTGAAAACTTCTTTAGGCCCGTTGGGCATTTTTTGAGATGGGAAAAAACCATTGAATTCGCGACACCGTTACCGTTACCGTCACCGACACCAAATTAAATTATGTTGCCAATTCAAACAATGAAGCGAAAGTATCAAAAGGAAATAGTTCACATGCAGAAAACGAAATGATTGGTATTATGAATAAAAATAATTCAGAAAATTATTTCAAGATAAATTTAGCACGCGCGGTGAAAACAGATAAAAGTGACTCAACTCGCGAGACCAAATCAAAAGATGAAAATGAAATAACAAAACACGGAAAATATTATAATTTAACGAGCACGAGAAAAAAAATAGACAGAAGTAATATAAAAAGTAAAAATTAAAATAAGGAAATATTTCACGAAAGTTTTAAGAAACGTGGTTACTGATACGGAAATGAAGTGAAATCATTTTATAGAAAAGAAAAGTTTGTTGATAGAAATTATAGATACCGCAAACAATACGCGCAGTATGAAGATAGAAAAAAAGCATAATGTTCACGAATACCGTAAACAAGACAGGCAGCAAAGAAGTCATAATTTTTGGAGTGATAGGAAGCGGGAATCCTATTTTGCAGATAAATGTTATTACAAAAGATATGAAACTACATCTCATGGAAGAAATGATGAATGTATTGAGTGAGAGTTGTTAAAATTGTGGATGAAAATTCATAAGTTTCATTGGTATTTCATTTCAAAGAATACCAATTAATTAAATTTCATATTTTATGTATTTGTAAATTTACGTTTTAAGCAATAGATTGCAATTTTTGTATGTAAAATAATATGCATTATTTTTCATCTTCTAAAATAAAGGCGTAAATCATGTGACTGTCATCAACAGTTCCGGGATGGCCGCTTCACTTTTTCATATGCCAGGCGGCCATTTTTATTCAAAATTATTTTTTCGAATAAAACTGCATAAAAGTTACATTTTAAGAAAGATCGTTCAAAATAAATTAATATTTGAGAGATGACTTACGTTCAATTATGTATATATTCTGCAATAACTTCAGTCAAAATTAGATTCGCAGTTCAAATTCTCTATTTATGAAAGTAAACAAAAAAAAAAAAAAAGATTGATTCGTCGTGAATATTTAAAATATTAAACCATGGAGGTAATCATTCGCAAAGCAAGTTCTCCGCGAATGAATTTTTAGACTGCTGCCTCGCGTCAAAAAAATAATTCGCACGAGTGAGATAATCAAAGTTTACCATAATTATGTGCTATACAACTCAACTTCCTTCCGGATCTTTTCTTGACATAAATTGAACCTCATGTAATAATATTTAATGAATCAGATTTTTAGCATTTTTAAAATCGCTAATGCAGCTTTTATTTATCGCGTGTACAAATTAGAAACGATATTTTGATACATATACGATTGATTTTGAAATCAAATGTTTTGATTTATGATATTATTTCTTATTTATTTATTTATTTTCTATTTTAAATGAAAAGTGTGAACGGCATTTATTTTAAATTTATGTAATATAAGCATTTTAGATTAAAATTAAGTATTTTAAATGAAATAAGTGACAGGTTTATAATTTAAAATTAAATTAATGTAGTATGAATGATGGTGATGGGAACAACATTTGGCGATTTATCATCTGCTCCCGGCTAACAAAAATACTCATATTTAAAAATGGTAAATAATATGGAATCAAATTAAAATAACACAATAAAGTTGAGTATTTTAAATGAAATGAGTGACAGGTTTATAATTTAAAATTAAATTAATGTAGTATGAATGATGGTGATGGGAACAATATTTGACGATTTATCATTTCCTCCCGGCTAACAAAAATGCTCATAATTAAATAAGGAAATAAAAATAAATAAATGATAGTTTGATGTAAATAAATATTGCTGTACATATAAAAAATAATTTATAGAATTAAAATAAAAAATAAAAGTAAATAAACAACAATTTCCATAACAAAGTTTTCGCCAAATTGGCGGGGGGAAAAATCGCGCCAACGTGCGTATGTGACACCTGTGCCCAAAAAATATGCGAAATGCTACCATGATCGCAAAAGTTCATGATTTGTCTATCAGAATATTGATTTGGCGAAGGATTAAGGGAAAATTAAATTATGAATAAATGTAACGTGTTGCAATGTTTAACATACATTTAAGGGAGACCAAACTGGTCGCCAGTGGCGGCTAGTGTACAATAGTGCATTAAATGAAAATTGTAATATAATTTTTGTAGTAGTAGTTTATAATAATGAATAAAAAAAACACTTCATTTAAAAGTATTTCCTGCACAATAAAACATTTCCTGACGATTCAAAAAATACACACGTAATTGTTCAAGTTTTCACTTCTGTCGGCACTCCCGGAGTGCCATTTTTTTAAAAAAATACACTACAACAAAATTTAGACATGATTAAGGATGATTAGCACAGTATCCACCCGGGCTTCCTGGTATATGTGAAAACCAATTATATTTTTTTTAATTAAAAACTCGAATAGATTTTTTACATTTAATAAATTTTTTTAGATTGCCCCCTAACAACACCAAAGAGCATTTTTATATGAAATGCGTCAATTATATATTCAAATAAAATTTTGAAATTTATTAAAAGCAGCAATTTCGTATTGGCCTCGTGCCAGAAGTAAATAGCCAAAGAAATCGCTAAAAATTTCGTTATCTACAGCAGTTTTTTTTATTATTATTCTGATAATTTCAGTGGTTTAAGCGCTTATTTCAATTACATGTCTGTTAAATTGGAGTTTTATTTGTACTATTTTATTTATTGCTTAATGAAATTTTAATTTCGTTATTGAAAATTAGCTGTAAACAAATGCTGAACTTTTTATATTGTTTAAAGTGCAAACAGATTAATATTTAAAGATACACAAATATTATAATACAGACATACATACAATAAATACAATAATCCAACATGGAGTGAAAAATTAGCCAGAGCCAGGAATCGAACCCGGGTCCACAGCGTTCCGGGCTGTCGCTAATTTTTCACTCCATGTTGGATTATTGTATTTATTGTATGTATGTATGTATTATAATAAATGTGTATCTTTAATTGCTGAATGCAGGCGTTGTTTATGTGTGTTTTATTAGATTAATATTTTGTAATAGTCTGCAAGCGATAAAGATAGGTTAAAAAAATTTTTTTTGCTTGAAATGTAATTTAAATACCATAATAAATGAATAAATTGCGATACAGTTTTAAAATAAATTCCATATGAAAGTAGATTTTTCCCCTGTATAACGGTGTAAAAATTAAAAATATGCAATGTTTAGAAATTAAAAAAACTGCAGTACAAAAATAGTAAAACCGAAATTCCATCGTCAAGTGTTGTCATTCGCAAAATGACGTCAGTGTTACGCACGGATACGTTTGTCCGTTATAATATAGATAGATAGATAATCCGTAACAAAATATGGTACTTTTATGTCAGCTGGGCGCCAGTGATAAAGTCCCCAAATCTTGCTTCAATTGGCATCATTTGAACTGCAACCTTTTTCGTGAGATTTTGTTATTTGTATTGATATGTTTGTGTTTACATATTTTATCATGATTATATTTTAGCAATTTTTAAGCAAGTTTTTAAGATATTATATTGCAATGTTAAAATATTGGCTAGTTATTATTAGCTAATTAAAAGTACTGATTAAAAGATTGGCGAAAAAAAAAGTGTTGGAGAGATTCAAAAAATTTTGGCGATCACTGGCTTCCGGCTAACATAAAAGTACCCAAAAAACATACAGAATTTCTGAGACTAAAAAAATCTGAAATAGAAATTAAACTGCAATTTAAAATCCTTTAAATCAAAAGAATGATAAATAAATTAAGATGCTACTTATAACGGGTATAATAGTCTTTTAATTACATAAATTAAAAAAAAAGAAGCAAATTTAGATTCAATGAGTGCAGCTGAAAGTTATTCAAAACAATGTAGTAATATAAATCGAAAATAGTTCACATCAGTCTTATTTTTCCTGAATTTTGCCGAAGAAAATATCTGTCGCTATTCTTGCAAATTTTGTAACATCACTTCCCAAAGCTCTTGGAAGAAATAATTTCACAACGGTTTCCATGTCTCTAACAGCAAGTTTTTAGGGTTTCGTTCATCTCACGAAACCCTATTGCTCCTTGTCTGTCTGTCACAGAGCCATTCTCGAAAACTGTGTAACTTACAGAGTTGAAACTTTGTGTATAAATCAGAATATCAGCTGTAAAGAGCTGAAAATATTAAAATTTGAAAATTCGTATTATTTTAATAAATAGAGATAAAAAACCAAAATTCTAACAGCCTTTTCCTATTAAATTTAAACATTTTTCGTTAAAGCCGATGCCAAAGATTTAAAATCCACAATGAAAATCTTTCTACAATAATTAATTTCTATCAGACGATTTCCACGTGAAAAATAAAAATGAAATAAAAAGTTTCACCCATTGAAAAAAAGATAAATATGAAATAAAATTGATTGACGTCATAGGCGTAATAAAACGGAAAATGTCTAAGATTTCTCAATAATACAAGGAGCATGAGTATGTGTAAGTACATACAAAGCAGATTAATTACACGTCATTAGAGAATTAAAAAGAAAATCTGACGTCATTGGGAAGTTTAACTAATTTTTCAAATGTTTGAGAATAATACAAAGCGAGTATCAATATAATGAATATAAATAATAGAGAATAGTAAATATATGAGTTTGAGAAACATATTGAATCGTGATAAAAATCCGATTATGGAAATATTCGCATATTTTAACATTTTGAAAGTGTACAATTTGTTTAATTTTGAAATTATTTTTTTAAATATTGCATTAGTCCGTATGACGGATATTATTACGACAGAATATAATAGCGGGTTTGGCCCGCTATCCGGCTGGTTTAGATATTCGAAAAAACGAAAAAATAGACCGGTAAATTTTTACTTTATAAAAAACATAACTTTTTTTTTTTTTTTTTTTGTTGTTGTTGTTAAATGAAATTTGTTTGAATTTATTAAAGAAAGGATAAAGTGTTTTGAAAGGAATATTAAACGAAACCCTTTGAGCGATCTTCGATCACACTCACCCACTTGTTTGCCTTTCCCCATATTTTGTAGGATTATGAGCTCGTTGTCAAATTTCTCCAACAAGTGCAGCGTGCAGTCATCCAGATCTTCTAACGCATGTTTTCCCAACTTCATGTTAGGCATCAATATTTTCTTAAGACGCAAAATGGACATCTTGAAACTTCCGATATCAGAAAATCCTGTATTACTTCTCTTCTTTCTTTTCATGCGACTCTTGCCGTTCCGGGAACTATCAGGAAATAATTCTTTTCCGTATGTGTTAGAGTTTTCATTTGAGTTTTCTTTATCCACTTCCATTTTTAGCTATTTCGATGAACTGCAGAACTATTTTATTGGAATGGTCTTTTCTTTATATTTGGAGAAATTGGTATCTTCTAAAATAAAAGCGTAAGTCATGTGACTGTCATCAACAGTTCCGGGATGGCCGTTTACTTTTTCATATGCCAGGCGGCCATTTTTATTAAAAATTATTTTTTCGATAAAACTGCAAAAAAGTTACATTTTAAGAAAGATCGTTCAAAATAAATTAATATTTGAGAGATGACTTACGTTCAATTATGTATATATTCTGCAATAACTTCAGTCGAAATTAGCTTCGCAGTTCAAATTCTCTATTCATGAAAGTAAACAAAAAAAAAAAAAAAAAAAAAAAAAAAAAAAAGATTGATTCGTCGTGAACATTTAAAATATTAATTCATGGAGATAATCATTCGCAAAGCAAGTTCTCCGCGAATGAATTTTTGGACCGCTGCCTCGCGTCAAAAAAATAATTCACACCAGTGAGACAATCAAAGTTTACCATAATCATGTGCTATACAACTCAACTTCCTTCCGACACCTTTTCTTGACGTAAATTGAACTCATGTAATAATATTTAATGAATCAAATTTTTAGCATTTTTAAAATCGCTAATACAGCTTCTATTTATCGCGTGTACAAATTAGAACCGATACTTTGATTTTGAAATCAAATGTTTTGATTTATGATATTATTTCTTATTTATTTATTTATTTTATATTTAAATGAAAAGCGTATGTTCTATTTAAATGAAAAGTATTTTAAATTTATGTAATATAAGCATTTTAGATTAAAGTTAAGAATTTTAAATGAAATGAGTGACAGGTTTATAATTTAAAATTAAATTAATGTAGTATGAATGATGGTGATGGGAACAATATTAGGCGATTTATCATCTGCTCCCGGCTAACAAAAATACTCTTAATTAAAAAAGGAAATAAAAATAAATAAATGATAGTTTGATGTAAATAAATATTGATATACATATCAAAAATAATTTATAGAACTAAAAAAAATAAAAGTAAATAAACAACAATTTCCATAACAAAGTTTTCGCCAAATTGGCGGGGGGGGGGGGGGGGGGGAAATCGCGCCAACGTGCGTATGTGACACCTGTGCCCAAAAAATATGCGAAATGCTACCATGATCGCAAAAGTTCACGATTTGTCTATTAGAATCTTCCGATTTGGCGAAGGATTAAGGGAAAATTAAATTATGAATAAATGCAACGTGTTGCAATGTTTAACATACATTTAAGGGAGACCAAACTGGTCGCCAGTGGCGGCTAGTTTAAAAAATAATAATCAACTGATTTATAAAAAAGTAATATAAAAAGTAAAAATTAAAATAAGGAAATATTTCACGAAAGTTTTAAGAAACGTGGTTACTGATACGGAAATGAAGTGAAATCATTTTATAGAAAAGAAAAGTTTGTTGATAGAAATTATAGATACCGCAAACAATACGCGCAGTATGAAGATAGAAAAAAAGCATAATGTTCACGAATACCGTAAACAAGACAGGCAGCAAAGAAGTCATAATTTTTGGAGTGATAGGAAGCGGGAATCCTATTTTGCAGATAAATGTTATTACAAAAGATATGAAACTACATCTCATGGAAGAAATGATGAATGTATTGAGTGAGAGTTGTTAAAATTGTGGATGAAAATTCATAAGTTTCATTGGTATTTCATTTCAAAGAATACCAATTAATTAAATTTCATATTTTATGTATTTGTAAATTTACGTTTTAAGCAATAGATTGCAATTTTTGTATGTAAAATAATATGCATTATTTTTCATCTTCTAAAATAAAGGCGTAAATCATGTGACTGTCATCAACAGTTCCGGGATGGCCGCTTCACTTTTTCATATGCCAGGCGGCCATTTTTATTCAAAATTATTTTTTCGAATAAAACTGCATAAAAGTTACATTTTAAGAAAGGTCGTTCAAAATAAATTAATATTTGAGAGATGACTTACGTTCAATTATGTATATATTCTGCAATAACTTCAGTCAAAATTAGATTCGCAGTTCAAATTCTCTATTTATGAAAGTAAACAAAAAAAAAAAAAGATTGATTCGTCGTGAACATTTAAAATATTAAACCATGGAGGTAATCATTCGCAAAGCAAGTTCTCCGCGAATGAATTTTTAGACTGCTGCCTCGCGTCAAAAAAATAATTCGCACGAGTGAGATAATCAAAGTTTACCATAATTATGTGCTATACAACTCAACTTCCTTCCGGATCTTTTCTTGACATAAATTGAACCTCATGTAATAATATTTAATGAATCAGATTTTTAGCATTTTTAAAACCGCTAATACAGCTTTTATTTATCGCGTGTACAAATTAGAAACGATATTTTGATACATATACGATTGATTTTGAAATCAAATGTTTTGATTTATGATATTATTTCTTATTTATTTATTTATTTTCTATTTTAAATGAAAAGTGTGAACGGCATTTATTTTAAATTTATGTAATATAAGCATTTTAGATTAAAATTAAGTATTTTAAATGAAATAAGTGACAGGTTTATAATTTAAAATTAAATTAATGTAGTATGAATGATGGTGATGGGAACAACATTTGGCGATTTATCATCTGCTCCCGGCTAACAAAAATACTCATATTTAAAAATGGTAAATAATATGGAATCAAATTAAAATAACACAATAAAGTTGAGTATTTTAAATGAAATGAGTGACAGGTTTATAATTTAAAATTAAATTAATGTAGTATGAATGATGGTGATGGGAACAATATTTGACGATTTATCATTTCCTCCCGGCTAACAAAAATGCTCATAATTAAATAAGGAAATAAAAATAAATAAATGATAGTTTGATGTAAATAAATATTGCTGTACATATAAAAAATAATTTATAGAATTAAAATAAAAAATAAAAGTAAATAAACAACAATTTCCATAACAAAGTTTTCGCCAAATTGGCGGGGGGAAAAATCGCGCCAACGTGCGTATGTGACACCTGTGCCCAAAAAATATGCGAAATGCTACCATGATCGCAAAAGTTCATGATTTGTCTATCAGAATATTGATTTGGCGAAGGATTAAGGGAAAATTAAATTATGAATAAATGTAACGTGTTGCAATGTTTAACATACATTTAAGGGAGACCAAACTGGTCGCCAGTGGCGGCTAGTGTACAATAGTGCATTAAATGAAAATTGTAATATAATTTTTGTAGTAGTAGTTTATAATAATGAATAAAAAAAACACTTCATTTAAAAGTATTTCCTGCACAATAAAACATTTCCTGACGATTCAAAAAATACACACGTAATTGTTCAAGTTTTCACTTCTGTCGGCACTCCCGGAGTGCCATTTTTTTTTAAAAAATACACTACAACAAAATTTAGACATGATTAAGGATGATTAGCACAGTATCCACCCGGGCTTCCTGGTATATGTGAAAACCAATTATATTTTTTTTAATTAAAAACTCGAATAGATTTTTTACATTTAATAAATTTTTTTAGATTGCCCCCTAACAACACCAAAGAGCATTTTTATATGAAATGCGTCAATTATATATTCAAATAAAATTTTGAAATTTATTAAAAGCAGCAATTTCGTATTGGCCTCGTGCCAGAAGTAAATAGCCAAAGAAATCGCTAAAAATTTCGTTATCTACAGCAGTTTTTTTTATTATTATTCTGATAATTTCAGTGGTTTAAGCGCTTATTTCAATTACATGTCTGTTAAATTGGAGTTTTATTTGTACTATTTTATTTATTGCTTAATGAAATTTTAATTTCGTTATTGAAAATTAGCTGTAAACAAATGCTGAACTTTTTATATAGTTTAAAGTGCAAACAGATTAATATTTAAAGATACACAAATATTATAATACAGACATACATACAATAAATACAATAATCCAACATGGAGTGAAAAATTAGCCAGAGCCAGGAATCGAACCCGGGTCCACAGCGTTCCGGGCTGTCGCTAATTTTTCACTCCATGTTGGATTATTGTATTTATTGTATGTATGTATGTATTATAATAAATGTGTATCTTTAATTGCTGAATGCAGGCGTTGTTTATGTGTGTTTTATTAGATTAATATTTTGTAATAGTCTGCAAGCGATAAAGATAGGTTAAAAAAATTTTTTTTGCTTGAAATGTAATTTAAATACCATAATAAATGAATAAATTGCGATACAGTTTTAAAATAAATTCCATATGAAAGTAGATTTTTCCCCTGTATAACGGTGTAAAAATTAAAAATTTGCAATGTTTAGAAATTAAAAAAACTGCAGTACAAAAATAGTAAAACCGAAATTCCATCGTCAAGTGTTGCCATTCGCAAAATGACGTCAGTGTTACGCACGGATACGTTTGTCCGTTATAATATAGATAGATAGATAATCCGTAACAAAATATGGTACTTTTATGTCAGCTGGGCGCCAGTGATAAAGTCCCCAAATCTTGCTTCAATTGGCATCATTTGAACTGCAACCTTTTTCGTGAGATTTTGTTATTTGTATTGATATGTTTGTGTTTACATATTTTATCATGATTATATTTTAGCAATTTTTAAGCAAGTTTTTAAGATATTATATTGCAATGTTAAAATATTGGCTAGTTATTATTAGCTAATTAAAAGTACTGATTAAAAGATTGGCGAAAAAAAAAAGTGTTGGAGAGATTCAAAAAATTTTGGCGATCACTGGCTTCCGGCTAACATAAAAGTACCCAAAAAACATACAGAATTTCTGAGACTAAAAAAATCTGAAATAGAAATTAAACTGCAATTTAAAATCCTTTAAATCAAAAGAATGATAAATAAATTAAGATGCTACTTATAACGGGTATAATAGTCTTTTAATTACATAAATTAAAAAAAAAGAAGCAAATTTAGATTCAATGAGTGCAGCTGAAAGTTATTCAAAACAATGTAGTAATATAAATCGAAAATAGTTCACATCAGTCTTATTTTTCCTGAATTTTGCCGAAGAAAATATCTGTCGCTATTCTTGCAAATTTTGTAACATCACTTCCCAAAGCTCTTGGAAGAAATAATTTCACAACGGTTTCCATGTCTCTAACAGCAAGTTTTTAGGGTTTCGTTCATCTCACGAAACCCTATTGCTCCTTGTCTGTCTGTCACAGAGCTATTCTCGAAAACTGTGTAACTTACAGAGTTGAAACTTTGTGTATAAATCAGAATATCAGCTGTAAAGAGCTGAAAATATTAAAATTTGAAAAATTCGTATTATTTTAATAAATAGAGATAAAAAACCAAAATTCTAACAGCCTTTTCCTATTAAATTTAAACATTTTTCGTTAAAGCCGATGCCAAAGATTTAAAATCCACAATGAAAATCTTTCTACAATAATTAATTTCTATCAGACGATTTCCACGTGAAAAATAAAAATGAAATAAAAAGTTTCACCCATTGAAAAAAAGATAAATATGAAATAAAATTGATTGACGTCATAGGCGTAATAAAACGGAAAATGTCTAAGATTTCTCAATAATACAAGGAGCATGAGTATGTGTAAGTACATACAAAGCAGATTAATTACACGTCATTAGAGAATTAAAAAGAAAATCTGACGTCATTGGGAAGTTTAACTAATTTTTCAAATGTTTGAGAATAATACAAAGCGAGTATCAATATAATGAATATAAATAATAGAGAATAGTAAATATATGAGTTTGAGAAACATATTGAATCGTGATAAAAATCCGATTATGGAAATATTCGCATGTTTTAACATTTTGAAAGTGTACAATTTGTTTAATTTTGAAATTATTTTTTTAAATACTGCATTAGTCCATATGACGGATATTATTACGACAGAATATAATAGCGGGTTTGGCCCGCTATCCGGCTGGTTTAGATATTCGAAAAAACGAAAAAATAGACCGGTAAATTTTTACTTTATAAAAAACATAACTTTTTTTTTTTTTTTTTTTTTTTTTTTTTTTTTTTGTTGTTGTTAAATGAAATTTGTTTGAATTTATTAAAGAAAGGATAAAGTGTTTTGAAAGGAATATTAAACGAAACCCTTTGAGCGATCTTCGATCACACTCACCCACTTGTTTGCCTTTCCCCATCTTTTGTAGGATTATGAGCTCGTTGTCAAATTTCTCCAACAAGTGCAGCGTGCAGTCATCCAGATCTTCTAACGCATGTTTTCCCAACTTCATGTTAGGCATCAATATTTTCTTAAGACGCAAAATGGACATCTTGAAACTTCCAATATCAGAAAATCCTGTATTACTTCTCTTCTTTCTTTTCATGCGACTCTTGCCGTTCCGGGAACTATCAGGAAATAATTCTTTTCCGTATGTGTTAGAGTTTTCATTTGAGTTTTCTTTATCCACTTCCATTTTTAGCTATTTCGATGAACTGCAGAACTATTTTATTGGAATGGTCTTTTCTTTATATTTGGAGAAATTGGTATCTTCTAAAATAAAAGCGTAAGTCATGTGACTGTCATCAACAGTTCCGGGATGGCCGTTTACTTTTTCATATGCCAGGCGGCCATTTTTATTAAAAATTATTTTTTCGATAAAACTGCAAAAAAGTTACATTTTAAGAAAGATCGTTCAAAATAAATTAATATTTGAGAGATGACTTACGTTCAATTATGTATATATTCTGCAATAACTTCAGTCGAAATTAGCTTCGCAGTTCAAATTCTCTATTCATGAAAGTAAACAAAAAAAAAAAAAAAAAAAAAAAGATTGATTCGTCGTGAACATTTAAAATATTAAATCATGGAGATAATCATTCGCAAAGCAAGTTCTCCGCGAATGAATTTTTGGACCGCTGCCTCGCGTCAAAAAAATAATTCACACCAGTGAGACAATCAAAGTTTACCATAATCATGTGCTATACAACTCATCTTCCTTCCGACACCTTTTCTTGACGTAAATTGAACTCATGTAATAATATTTAATGAATCAAATTTTTAGCATTTTTAAAATCGCTAATACAGCTTCTATTTATCGCGTGTACAAATTAGAACCGATACTTTGATTTTGAAATCAAATGTTTTGATTTATGATATTATTTCTTATTTATTTTATATTTAAATGAAAAGCGTATGTTCTATTTAAATGAAAAGTATTTTAAATTTATGTAATATAAGCATTTTAGATTAAAGTTAAGAATTTTAAATGAAATGAGTGACAGGTTTATAATTTAAAATTAAATTAATGTAGTATGAATGATGGTGATGGGAACAATATTCGGCGATTTATCATCTGCTCCCGGCTAACAAAAATACTCTTAATTAAAAAAGGAAATAAAAATAAATAAATGATAGTTTGATGTAAATAAATATTGATATACATATCAAAAATAATTTATAGAACTAAAAAAAAATAAAAGTAAATAAACAACAATTTCCATAACAAAGTTTTCGCCAAATTGGCGGGGGGGGGGGGGGGGGGGGGGAATCGCGCCAACGTGCGTATGTGACACCTGTGCCCAAAAAATATGCGAAATGCTACCATGATCGCAAAAGTTCACGATTTGTCTATTAGAATCTTCCGATTTGGCGAAGGATTAAGGGAAAATTAAATTATGAATAAATGCAACGTGTTGCAATGTTTAACATACATTTAAGGGAGACCAAACTGGTCGCCAGTGGCGGCTAGTTTAAAAAATAATAATCAACTGATTTCAACAGATGCCGGTAAAATGATCTATTGGTAACTTTTAAATGGAATAATAGCGCGAGAAGTCACGAGAAGCAAATTAAGTTATTGTAACACGTTCATTGTGATGTGACAGTGTGAATTCTCGCGGGAAATAAATTAAAATGCGAATTTGGAAAAATATCAATTCAGGACATATAGATTCTTGCTCATGGTTCCATTTCAATATTCCAGATTTCCTTGTGTCGGCTATCTTGGAAACGACATTGCAAAATGCTTATCTATGATCGGGTTAATGGAGGAGAAATTGACCACTTTTTATGAAATGCGGGTAAAATGTTTCGGATATTTTTTATCGTTATCACATTCGGTATCGAGGCAATTTCTCCAGGAAAATCGGCTCAAATAAAAGGTTGGCTTAAAAATTGCTCAAAAAATTTTTGAATGTGACAATAACATAAGCTAACATGGAGTTTCACGATGGTACTTTTATATTAGCTCGGCAGACATTGATCCCATTACCATCCTTCATATTTCATCCATTTTATTTAAAATTTAAATCTTTCACTCTTTTAATTAAAAATACATAACTTTAATTTAAAACACATACTTTTAAAATACACGCCATTCGCTCATTTTATTCTAATTAAAAAAATAATAATATAAAGAAACACTATAATCCAAGACATTTTATTTCAACACCGAAACATTCTTTCTAATTTACACATGGGAAAAATAAAGCTTCTAGCGAGGAAAAAAAAAAGTCATTGGCGAGATTTATATGCCTGACGAACATAAAAGTACCAAAAACAAAATCTGCTCATAATTGTTTAACAACTGAAATAAAAACAGTATGAGCTTCCGTACGATCGATTTAGAATACAAAATTGCAGTTTGTAAATCATGAATGAGCAAGGAATGCAGAGCAATTAATTTTGTCATAAAGTAATTCCATTTTTCAATCACGATGAAAATTTCATTGCAATTATTTGAGAATTACAAACGAATATGCATGTCTCTCGTCTCTGTTTATTAATTCTCATAAATATTTAAATTCAATACGAAAGTTATTGGGAAAACAGCCTTTGCTTTTGACCTGGCAAATAAATAAAACGGTGCAAACGATAAATGCGAAGCGGGAACAAATTATTCTTCGGAGATTATTTAGAATACTTAAAATAATTCAAGTTAATTTCTCTTATTTTTTGCATTGGCTATGAATGTTAATTGCGTTAGACGTCGAATTTAACTTAAAATAATTTTGAAAGGGCATTCATTCAGTTTTGTTCATATATATATATTTTAAATATTTGAAAGCAATTCCCGGTTCAAGATTTCATTTACATTTTGGAAATTTAAAATGTAGCTAATAAATGAAAAATTCTTTTTGAAATGTAATTTTAGGGAGAATATTCGCGTTTGCTTCAAAAAATTAATTAAAATATTAATTCCATTAACTTTAGGCAAAATACATATCTTAGATATGAAAAAAAATATCGATTTTTTCCCTTTCACTTGAAATAAACAAGGATATAACTACATAGTATGTAAATATTATACTATTAACCCTTTAACGGATAAAGCACTTCAATTGCAAAAATGTTGAAATAAATGATCGACACCGGAAATTATAAACAAATTTATTTATATATAATAAAAAAGCGATATTTCACATACATTATAAATAGAAAACATTTCTATTAAAATTCTGCTGTCATTGTTCAATTTCGTAATTAAAGTTTTGTGGTTTCATAGGGAAACCAATGAACGTTAAAGGGTTAAACGATCAAGTCTTGTTTATATTTTAGGGTTCTTGAAAACGGCTCTAACAATTTTCACGTAAACAAGAGATTGTTTTTTTTTTTTTTTTCGAAAAATATAGAAAAATTACAGTACTTTCCAAAAATTGAAATTATATTTTAAAATATTACAAATAGTATATGGTATGGGAAATGAAATAATTTATAATATTACGCCTGCTTTTCGCAAGGGTAAAATAACTATTTTTCAGTAATTGGGTCCGCAGCCAAGATTTGCGTCAAACAAGACACCAACATACAATTTTAACTGTATGAGAGTAACAGCAATGGTTAAAAAAATGAAATTAATTTCCCATCGGACAGTGCCAGTTGGCTTTGAACCCGATTACGAAATTTTTCCAAGCAAAGATTTGAAGGCGTGCAAGGAATGCTACAAACTGAAATCTTATACTATTTAACGGGCAATTTTTCTAGAAGAAGTTTCAAGACTTTTGAAAACTTAATAATTAGCAAACTATGTACAATGGAAAAATACGGTTTGCACGGAAATGCTTAGAAACGAGAGGGATTTTTGTTTTTAATATATATATATATATATATATATATATTATATAGTTAAATTTTGGCCAACAGGTGATGCTGCAATTGAAAACATAGTTTTGCTATGGTATAGTAATCACTCAGAAAAAAGTAATTAGGGTCTAAATGTTACAATTTTTCAGTGTGACGCCCATCGCTTATAAATACAGACGCCAGACTATGAAAAACAGCCTTCGCAGTAATGAATTCAGGGGGTATATCGAAAACATAATGGCGTATAGCTTCTTTCAACTGGACCAATGACATAGACAGGTCTCTGTACAAATGTGACTTCAAGCATATCAATAACCAAAAGTCAGAAGGAGTAAGATCCGGAGACCTTGGAGCCCTTTTATTTAGAAAAGAACGACTCAGTACGCGTCTCTCCAAATGTAGACTTCAGGATTCTCGTGACAGGACCAACGATCTGTGGGAGCGTTCTATCCTTCATGAATGTTATAGACAGGAGCGCTTTCCTCTCTTGCAAGTGATAAATGATTTTATCCTTTAAAACGAAATCTGTTAATTCAGCTACTATAAGCGAATGGTACAGTTACTTTTCGCATTATACAGTAGCGACACCTGTTTGTCAAAACATAATTATTATAACAATTCTTTATTTTTGTTTCATTATAAAAAAAAAAAAAATCTCACATGTGTCTGAGCATTTCTATGAAAACCGCATCGTTCTATTGTACGTAGTTTTTTAATTATTAAGTTTCGAAAAGTATTAGCATACAAATCCCTCCGCCGTAAAAATACAGTTCTTCAAGTGAAGCGAGTGTACCGCAGAAATCTTGAAAGAATTTAAATGCTTTCCATTTTTCTTTTCTTTTTTCTTTCTTTCCCTTTTTTTTTACGTCATAAAAGTTTTTAATGATTAAAACAATGTTTTTGGTTTTTCCTACAACAATCCTAAAAACAAAACCGTATAAAGAGGGAGGAAAATCATTAGGTAGCGACTTTCTCGCCAGACAAATAGCGCCATGTCACTTGATGAAAATCGTTGAAAATAAAATATTTTAAATATTTTTTCTAGTGGAGTTTCTAAAAAAACTGAACCAATTTTGATGAAATTTAAATGGGACTAATTCGAGAGTATCCCCTTTCAATTAAGCAGGCAATATAATTTTTTTTTAAAGTTAATTCCTACTTAGGTCAAAAATAAATTTTTTTTCCAGCGATCTACACGCTTCGCCACTGATGGTATTTATTCCTAAATTTATATCCTGCTAAATATCTTATATAAGAGAAATTTTTGAAATGTATTAAAAATTAAATAAAAATTAAATAAAAAATAGCTAAAATATAAAAAATTAACAGTTCGAAAAGTATTTTTCACAAAATTGTTAGCCAAACTGCGTTAGAAAGGTAAAAAATTGTATTTTTCTTGATATAAATTTCAAATCTAATGATTATGCCGTTTTTCAAATATTGATTTTCAAAAACTACCAAACTTCACAATGAAGTATCATAGTGAAACCTTCACGCGTAAAAAGATAATGGGGCTGTTCGCAGACGAAATTCAGGCGGTGCGCGGGCGAAGGGGACTAAAATATGGAATGAGTCTATACTTTTGAACAGAAATGAAATATAAAACTAGATTAATTAAATTTAATTAATTAATTAATATTTGAAAAAACTGTATTAACATCAAGTGTCATCCGGTACAAGTTTAAAAAAATGTAATTGAACTTGAATGGATGAATAAAGAGTATTTTATTAACGATTGAAAATTGAAAATTTGAACAAGCTATATAAATATATAGAGGGTGTGAGCTAATACTAGGAATTGAAGAAAAATAATCACATGAATCAGTCGCGTAGTTTCGGACTAATCGACGAACAGATATAAAAAAAAAAAAAAAAAACATACGCATTGAAATGAGAACTTCCTCCTTTTCTTTTAAGTCAGTTAAAAACTAATATGAAATAAAAGTTAAAACAAATCAATATATATTAAAGAAAACAGACAAGGCTAATCCATGGACCATATTAAGAAAGCTATTTTTTTCGTGAAAATGCACTAATTAACTGAATTCTAGTCTAATATTAAAATAATTTTTTATCGCCCCCTTTCCAGCTCTCTCAAACGTAGCCTGCTGACTTGATTGATTTTTGGAACAATGCTTATCGTATTTATCTTCTCCCAAATAATGTCTTATTTTTGTGAGGTTGCAAACGAAGTTAGGACTCTCAAAATAACTAATTATCTAACGCCGTAAAAGTCCCAAAATAGAATATCAAGGCAACTTTTCCATGTTTTCTCAGAAAGCATAGGAATTAAAGTTTTGAAGCCTTTAAAATAACTTGATTAGACAGCGACTTTTACGAAAATTTTCTAACAAAGACTTTTCCAATAAATTCATTAAACTTCTATTAATAGAGGAAATTTTTGAATATGCTTGTACATAGTACATATTTAAAATTTCTAGTAATGCATTATAGAAATAAAATAATTAGTACTTTACTGAAAATTTATCAAACGCAGATTAAGCAAACATTTTATTCATACAAATCAATATAAAAACAGAAGATTTTTTGTGACAAGTGAGTTTTTTTGTAACAAGTGAGTTTTAAGGAAAAAATAAACTGACTTCAGGGGATTGTTTCTTATTTTCGTGTTTTTGTGACAATCCTCTGTTATTCACATTAATTTTAAATCATATTGTATAAAATCATATATCAAAATTTATTTATTTAATCAAAAATACAAAATTCAGCCGGCGAAAAAAAAAAAAAAAAAAAAAAAAAAAAAACCTATACATTTTGATGACAGCAAATAATCATTCGACTGGAAATTGTATTGTCCCAAACTTCTAAATTTTCAATACGAACACCCATTTTTTACAGTATATTTGTTTGTTTTTTTCCAGTAAATTGGACCTCATAGAATTCCAAACGGAAAATCATTTGGTCAAGTATTTTAGGATTTATGGTTAAGGTTAAGTTATAAGAATTCTAGTTAAGGTTTGGAACTGCTATTATGCAATTCATTTTTAATCGTTGCAAAACGAATTGCAATGCGGATAGTTCTTAAAGTATAATTCCAAAACTACTTGACGTAATATGCTGTATTTTTGGATTCTCATATTTTGAAGCTTCGGGAAATTTATTTCAGTTAAATTTTTCATAGTTTAGAATTCATATGTTTTTTCGAAAAGGAACATTACTAAGAAAGCAGTCTAGAAAAATATATAAAGAGTTTTTTTTAAATATTACTTAACAAAAAAAGACAGAACTAAAAATTAAAGTAATCTAGGTTAAGAGAGTTGAAAACTCAGCACATAAAAGCTAAAAAGCAAAAATAAAAGGGTGAAGAAAAATTGTGAGGTTGGAGACCGCACAGTCTGTTATTCTGCAAGGATGACATTAGTCAACATTGGGGAGGTTAATTTCGTTGCAAAGGGAGTCGAATTCCTTGACAATAACAATCATTTTGGATCAAAAAATGGACCAACAATCTATTAACTTTAAACACCGTATTTATCCATTTTATATTGAATTACAGGAAAATTGGACTGACCTTGCAAAAAGTATTAATAAGATTAACAAAACCAAACCCTTAATTACTCTCAAAGGCGACCGCCTTATGCTTTTGTGCAAATCAGACGAAGACTTTAGGAAAACTCAACGTTTCCTTGATGAAAAAAAACTATAAGAAGTATACTACCCTTCCCTCGAAGGACCAGAGACCTAAAAAATATGTATTATGTGTCTTCCTTGTTATACTGATAATAAAATTATCACTGATAGTTTGAAAGAGTATGGCTTCACTGTATTCAGGCCTGCCATGCTCAAAAATCACAAAACTGGAAACCCAAAGCCAATATACATGGTGAGTGTCCTTCCGAGCTCCAACTTTCATGAAATGTTTCAAATTAAGGCAATTTATTACATTTCAGTCAGCCTTTAAGGATAAACAAAAAGTTAAACAGTGCTATCGTTGCCAGAGCTTTAACCACACTTCTGAAGTCTGCCATTTTACGCCGAAATGCTTAAAATGTGCCGAAAAACATCTAACCCCAGAGTACCCACATAAGGGCAGAATAATACCTAAATGTGCCAATTGTGATCAAACTGGTCACCCTGATAACTACCGTGGCTGTCCTAAAAACCCATACCATGTTAGAGGCACAAACAACTCTAATTCTACTAAAGAAAACAACAATACTATTAAAGAAACCCAAATGCTGGCTGATATTCTTGAAGAATTTAATTATTCTAAAAAGAAAACCAATTCTGCAGCTGCAGCTGATTCTCCAGATTATAGCCTTGAAGGAGCTTCTCCTGTGGAGAACTTTCCTTCCTCATCTACTAATAATAACACAAAAATTATCCCAAATTCTACTTCTAAATCTGATTAAATGCCAACTAGTTATACTAACGAAATCCAGGAAAATTTTCAAATTTTTAAGGATTTAAAAGAAATTTTCTAAATCTCTAAATTTCTTAAATGTGTTAAAAATATTGCTACTCAGACAAAAAAAGTTTAAGAATCCCATGGAAAAAAATTACTGTTATTATCAATGAATTCGACCCTCTTTACAACGAAATTAACTTCCCCAATATGACTAATGTTATCATTGCGGGGTTACCAGACTGTGCGGTCTCCAACCTCACATTTTTTCTTCACCCTTTTATTTTGCTTTTTAACTTTTTATGTGCGGAGTTTTCCACTCTCCTAACTTAACCTCTCTTTTTTTGTAAATATATATATACAACTCTTTATATTTTTCTAGACTGTTTTTTTAGTAATGTATTTCTTAAACTAATGTATGGTCTTCGAAAGGAGCCTTTTCTTTTATGAGATGGGTATGAGTTCGTCCCTCGGTAGGTTTTCACACTGATGTAGATCAATAGAATTTTTTTTTAAATTTAATTGCTAAACTTTATTTTGTCTTTTTTGCATTTTAATTATATTGTAAACTTTATTGTATATTTTAAGTAGTTTTTACTACATTTTTATATATTTTTTTACGGCTCCTCATTTGTCTTGCAAGTCGATTATCTTTATATTGGATACTAAGTTGCTTCGCAATCGCAACTAGGTTATCCATGAAGCTCACAACTATGCTCCTTGTTCCTGGACTACAAAACTCGATTCAAGAACATTTAATACGAAAAGAAAATGAGGTGGGTATAAATGCATTGGTTTTCTGTCCCCCTAGTAAGGTCAAACCTTTTCTTCGTTTTTGTAAGATGTTTTAATCTCACACTGATTGTTTCAATCACAGTTGTCATTGGCTTGTGACTAACCTTAGCAATTTAGCTAATGATCACAATTTTTAGAATTTGTCTCGCAGTTTTGATGGTAATCAGTAGCAATTACTCAAACACACGAAGCTAAAATGCATGATTCCGATTATAGAAGATTCAATCCCACTTTCAGTCAATACTGACTTTTAATGAGAATTTCGCCAAATTAGTCAGCTATAGCCGCATTGGCTTCATTTATGACGATTTACTTTCGGTCGCCAAATTTAACGCCATTTCGCCAAGTATTGCCAAGTTTGACGAGAATTTGACGCTAGCGGATATGGCTATGAAATTTTAAGCGTATGAGAGTAGCAACGATTGCATGACAAAAACCAGACATATATATATATATATATATATATATATATATATATATATAAATCAACATTTGGACGTAGGGGATGGGTGTGGGGTCTATGGGTCACGACCGGTGAAAATTTTTTACTTGAGATAATTAGCATACAGAATACTTCTTTAGGTAATACTTCCTTATTACTATTTAATGAAAGATCTTTGATAAGGATGGAATAGAACGTTTGTGAAAATTACGCCATTTCCATGTAATCACAATAAGGAGCTCTAAGAATAAGTATTCAATAAAAACAAACTCTAACATGATTTGGTAAATTACAAAAATAAAAATAAATGATGCAATAATCACAGAAGCAATTGATTATCTTTTACAATACAATAATGGTAGAACGCTGTTTTTTTCTTTAAAGATCGAAGTACTTTTATCATAATTGACATGACATTTTTTTCGCGGTTGAAAGTTAAAAGCAGCTCTTTTGGTTAACAATGGTAAATCTAGGGAAAATTGGTTCCTCCATATTGCTTATAAAATTTCGCATTTTATTTATATATTACCTCATACAATGTTAAAAGCTAAAATAATAAAACCAATAAACTTCAAAATAGTTTCAAAACGGCTTCAATCTTATTATTAATAAAAATGATTACATTAAAAAAAAAAGAGAGAAAAAAACCTCTTTTCAATTATCTTACAAAATAATAAATAAATAAACAAATAAAAGTATTCTGTTACATCTGGAATTTCATCTTTAGATAATAATAACACATATTTAAAAAGTGAAATATTTGTCTAGATATTTTTACGAGTAGAATGAAAAAATGCTAAATGAAACTATCTTTTATACCAGAAAAGAGAAACAAAAAATTTAGAACATAAAATATTTCTCATTACATTTTACTTCTTTAAAGATTTTTTTCACAGTGTTTCTTGTTTTTGAAATGTTTTTAAAACAACAACATTAATAAAAAAGTTCTTGTCAAAAATAAAATTTCCTGCCTAGAAGTTTTTGTTTATACGCATAAAATGTTTTTTAACTTGCTTTTATTTTATAGTTATTGCATCAGTTTGTAAATAGAAATATGGTTATTCTAAGAAACGTAAACAAGTAAGGAAATAATTACAAAATTCTTAAATAAATTGCTTTTTCTTTAAGAAACGTTTTACAAGAGATAAATGCTGGATTTGTAGATAAGAAAAAAGTTTAATTAAATTTGTTTTTTCTTTATTTAGAAAAAGGTAGCATTTTTTTTAAGGTTTAAAAATTTAGCATAATTTGATTTATTTAAATTTTGTTGGTGCTGAAGAAATTTTATAGCTTGTAATAAACTACATGAAAGAATAAAATACACAACGGAAATGCACTGACTCACAATTCATTTATTACTAAAAAGATGCAAATATAATATAAAAATTTTAAAACATTAAAACTATTAAGATGTTAAAAAACACAGATGTCAAACATGTCAAAATAATTCCGAGCACTTTTAGTTAAACACTAGCCATCATCAGGGGAGTTAAAATGAGAAGAAACTGTATCTCTATAGATGTACACTGGTTGAGTAGTAAAGGGTCGAAACCAAAAGCAATAAATAGGAGGGAGGGAAGGGAAGGGAGGAGATGCCATATAAAAAAAGTGGGGGGGGGGGGAGGAGTGTCAATCAAAACCAAATGCACCGGTGATACCAAGTAAATTAAACTATATATGTGGTATATGATAGGACAATACATCTTTACATGTGTATTTGCCTCTTGTTAATATAGATCTCTAGAGATTCTCTGATTATGTAAATGTTATAATGTGATACATGTGGAATGATTTTAGCTGTATTGAATAAGACAAGTAATTAAATTTGTTTCTTGAGTTAAACGGGATAGAGCTGTGGATAATTTACCTCTTTTGATGTCTGTGAAATGGTCACACATCATCACGATAGAATTTTCAATATGTATTGAATTAAATGAAAGAATATTTAAATTTCTGTCTTCTATATTCCAATATTTAGAGATGTTAGATCCTTCTTTAGTTGGGGAATATTTACCTATCTATAATAGTAATTAATTCGACTTATATCTACTAGTACTAACAGGCTTAGTAAATATCATGATTTTTTTTTAAAATATCAAAGATATCCAATATTATATATATATATATATATATCCGATATTTTATATATATATATCCGATATTTTATATATATATATCCGATAGTCGAATTACTGTTTATTATAAATATTTTCAGACTTAGTAGAAGTTAGAAACTAAAACATATTGCATGAAAACTTAATAAAACTCTTTTCTAAATGTCTTTTTCTTTCTTTTTTCATTTAAATAACAAAAATGAAAATCAACTAATTGAAAAGAGAAACAATTTGCTTTTTTTAATACATTAATACATTCTTCAAAAAATAAATTATAAGATTCAGCATCAAGAAAAATTTATGTTTGCTTCACACAGCAAAATCTTAAATAGAAAATATTTTTCTTTTTAATTGGAAATTTTGAGAATAAATGTAAACTTGTCTGTTCTTCCATTCCCTAACCTGATGCGTAGTTTAAACTGAACAGCAACTATAACGGAAAAGATTATTTTTAATGAAGGTATTAATAACTGATTATCTAAATTAGGCAGTTTATCTTTCAATGGATGTTCTAAGTTAATATTGCTCCACATGATTGTTGGTTCTGCAGTTAAAAATTCAGTCTCCAACGTATAGGCTGAAAAAAAAAAAAAAAGTTATTGCTAGAGTCAAAAGTACTGTAGCTACAGAACGACACAATTAATAACAGTGGAAAAAAGCAGTTGAAACTTACCCCTGTTTTGACTGAAAATATCAAAAATATCACAAACAATGATATTTTGAAAATAAATATCGGATATATATCACGATATGCATCCATTGATATATATCACTGAACACCGAGTGCCAATATAGACTTGTTTTTATTATTAGTAATGTTATTCTTTTTTCCTCATAAAAATTAAAACTTTTCTTTTTGAGATTTTAACGTCACTTCTGCAATACAGGATTTAATAGAAAGAAAAAGTGTGTAAATTTCAAATCTTTTTTTTATTATTATTCTCTATTATTTCAAACAATATGCACTATTTTACAAATTCTTAAATTTTGTAGAAATGTACAAAATCGCAGTTTTACGCACTCTCTAATTGAAAATATTTTTACGATAGAAATGTTTTGCGAATGGATTTTTTTCTTTTCTATGCATATTTTCACATACAAACTACGAGAAAAAAAATGATGCGACAATCCGTGTTAGTGAAATGATCTTTATGTGTTTTCTAAATTGTTTATTTGATGTTTTGTTACATTATTCTAATAGTGTTGGGATGCGTTTCATAATCTATAAATAATGCATGCTTTTTTTTTTTTTTTTTTTGGTTGCTGTTGTAACACATTTTACATTCAATACAACTGAAGTATTATCTCAAACTTGATAACATCATACAAATTATAGCAAGTGGGTAATTGTGATCGAAGATCGCTCAAAGGGTTTCGTTTAATATTCTTTCCAAAACACTTTATCCTTTCTTTAATAGATTCAAATAAATTTCATTTAGCAAAAAAAAAAAAAGGTCATGTTTTTTATTAAGTAAAAATTTACCGGTCTATTTTTCTCGTTTTTTCGAGTATACAAACCAGCTCGATAGCGGGCGAAGCCCGCTATTATATTCTATCATAATAATATCTGTAATGTGGACTAAATGCGACACTTAAAAAAATTAATTTCAAAATTAAACATCTTGTACACCTTCAAAATGTTAAAATATGCGAATATTTCCATAATCGGGTTTTTATCATGATTCAATACGTTCCTTAAACTCATATATTTACTATTATCTGTTACTAATATTGATACCCGCTTTGTATTATTCTCAAACATCTGAAAAATTCGTTAAACTTCCAATAGGACGTCAGATTTTCTTTTTAATTCTCTAATGACGTGATATTAATCTGCAATGTGTACACACACATATTCATACTTCTTGTATTATTGAGAAATCTTAGACATTTTATTACCACTATGACGTCAATCAATTTTATTTCATATTTGTTATTTTTTCAATTGGTGAAACTTTGTATTTAATTTTCATTTTTTCACGTGGAAATCGTCTGATAGAAAATTAATTATTGTGGAAAGAATTTCATCGCGGATTTTTAATTTTTGGCATCTGCTATAATGAAAAATGTTTAAATTTAAAAGGAAAAGGCTGTTAGAATTTTGGTTTTTTATCTCTCTTTATTAAAATAATACGAATTTTTTAAATTTTAATAATTTGAGCTCTTCATAGCCGATATTCTGCTATCTAAACAAAGATTCAACTCTGTAAGTTACATAGTTTTTGAGAATGGCTCTATGACAGACAGACAACGAAGCGGGAGTAATAGGGTTTCGTGAGATGAACGAAACCCTAAAAATGGTGCAATGAACCTTAAGATTTTAGCTGTTTTATAATTCAGCTTATCGCAATAATCTAGACTTAAATTTTTAAGAAAAAAATGGTGGTTGTGGTGGTGGGAGGGGGGGGGAGATTTACGTTGAACAATTTTAGTAAACTAGGGGGCTCAGCCCCCTACTCGCTAACGCTCGCCAACCCCCCGTGAATTGCGAAGCAATTCACATTGTGACCGCTAAGCGGTCTCAGCTCGCTTCGCTCGCCTCTTTTTATCTTTCAGCAATTCTAGCCGGAATAAGTTCTTCCATAAAACATTTGAACATATGAAATTGACAATTTTTTTAAATGTAAAAAAGTAATTCTCCGTTGAAAACAGAACTAAAAATGCATTTACTTGGCGCTACCAATGGGCATATAAATCATTTAAATACTATGAAAAAAGGATCTTGGAAACATAATTAGTTTAAAAGTTATTGCACGACAATTTTTTTTAAATGTAATAAAGTAATACTCCGTTGAAAACATAACTAAAAATGCATTTAGTTGGCGCTACCAATGGACACATCAATCATTTAAATACTATGAAAAAAGGATCTTGGAAACATAATTAGTTTAAAACTTGTTGCACCTATAATATTGTACAGCGCGGCTTAAATTCATTAGGAAAAAAAAATGATTATAGATTTTCACAAAAAAAAATTATTTTTTACTTCAATTTACAACAACAGATGGCGGCAGGTGTAACCTAGTCAGTTGATATTTTTTTTTTTTTTCGATTCTTGAGTGAGTGAAATTTGTAAATGAATTCTACATAAGAGGTGAGAATTCTTTTGAAATTAACGGTATTACTCATAATTAAAATGAGGAATCATCTCAGACGCTTTGGATTACGTACATGTTATTTTATTTTTAATAATTGCTAGTTTCAGTTTCTTTCTACGGTTTTTCACTGCTCGCACAGTGACCTCCATATTGGATTAGAGGCGGAGCTGATCTAACACAATCTAGTCTGTTCATTGGTCTGAGCTCTGGAAACTACGATTGTTGCCAAACCATAAGCTACAAATTCAGCCCTATTTTCGCGCCACGTAAGACAAATATATATATAGATTTTTAAAAGCTTAATAGCAAAATGAAGAACTTAAAACTTAGCTATTTTACATGAAAAATTTTCTCTATTAATTCTAAATAATAAATGTATAACGAAATGAAACAAATTCATAATCTCTAGCGAATGGAATGTATACAATTTGAGTACTTTGCTCTAAAATTAGAAAACAATTTTCTGTAAATTACGAACAAGAAGTTGAGGTATTTTACATCAAATAGTTAATTTTGTCTGCAATGTTACATTTTTCTTACTATCTTAATGTTTTTCATCGTAATTATTATCATTTATAAAAGAGAGAACGTTATGTTATTTTATTAACTTCCATAAATTTTCAAATATAATTTGAAAGTTATGGAAAATGCCGAGTGCTTTTGAAGCCGCAAATTAATATTCCGATGTGAAGCATTTGTGAAAGCGCATATTAAACCAATTACTCTAGAATGATAAAAACAGTTCGAATTTAATTTTAATTCTTTTCCTCCCTTCAGTTTTGTAGATATGAAAACTAATAAAATGTATATCAAGGGAAGCTAGAAGAATTATTAGTTGTGCTTTCACTCTACTTATTTATGCATTAACTTCTAATTCAATTTTAGCTGGATGGAATTACATGACTCCGAAAATATGCAAAAAAGAGAAGAATAATTAAATTCAAAGTTATTTTGAAGTTAATTTCAAAAGGAATTCTGGAAGAAAATGGACATACATAGAAATTGCATTTTCAAAGTTTTTTTTTTCAAGCCTAATAATAAATGCTTAATTTGTTGGTAACGATTTTCAATTACGTTGAAGAAGGAAAATTAGAAAAAGCTAAACAAATTTTAAAACGGAAAAAAAGAAAGAAAATTTCATGGAAATTTCATAACACGACAAAAAAAAAAAAAAAAAAAAAAACATAACATTTTTCCACAAACGAAAATTAAAAATACATGTCAAATAATATTTACAGTAATCCTAATAATATTATAAATCTGATTGTGTGCAAATGTTAGGCTGAAACCAGCGTCAAAATGAAGCATTTAATTATCCTGTATCTTTGCATATAAGTTGATTATAACCCTCATATGAACATAGGCTGGTTTTTGTTTATTTTATTTCAATATTTTTATTAATAATTCAAAATTTCATTATTTTCATAGAGAATAAATGGACATTTTTTCGTATATTTTAAAATGGTTGGTTGGTTTGGTTGGTTTAGCCCAAAGAGCCCGGTTTTGCAGCTTTTTTTAAAATGGTTAAATTTATTTTACCGTTGCTAATAGTTTATCGTTGTAGTAGATAATAATTGGGGGTTCTACATCAGAGGCGTACGAGGCGTATGACCTCTGTGCTCTGTGAAGGTCACCGGAAGTCGCAGGTGTTGATAACAGACATGTTGTAACAGGAAGTGAACAGGAAGTGTAGACAGGAAGTTTAACCGGAAACGCGACAGGAAGTAAATGCGATAAGGGAGAGAGGGGGAGGGCTTATTTTTGGAGGGGGGCTTAATTTTTTTTTTGGTTCTGATCCTTCTAGTCGAGTGGAGTTGAGTTGTAGGAATCCTGTTATAAGAATGAATTTAGTTTGAAAATGACATTAACAGAATGTTCAAGAATTTTTTTTTCCACCTGAAATAAAAATTCTATTTGCTAAGTAACACCTGAAATATAAATGGAAATCTTTCTGACTTTGTTTTACTTTCTAAAAGTTTAACGTGAAATTTATTCTAAGACCGGAAACGCGACAGGAAATAAGACCGGAAACCAGATTAGACATGTTTATTTATTTTTTTTTTCAAGAAGCAGGATGTTTGGGAGCGTGTTAGAACAGGAAGGGGATTTGTAAAACCGGACGTTATTAAGGTGTAAGTGATAAGGAAGGTACGGAAACAGACACGTAGATTTTGTTCTTTGTAGAGGGTGAAATTTTATTTTATTTTTTATTTAAAGTGTTTTCATTTATTTATTTATTTTTTAATTTAATTTATTTAAAGCGTTTTAAATTATTTTTTGTATTATTTTTTTATAGTGTTTTACGTATTATTTTAATTTTTAGTGACATTAGAACCTGCAATGTTCTATATCACACATGTCTTATCTAGTAATTTACTAAGGATGTGTGTGTTATTATCTCTTCAAATGCAAACAATAGCAAGGGATTTCAGACATGTATTGAGATATCTTTATCACAGTTTTAATGAATTGCGGGAAATTGTCTTTAGCTATTGACTAATTTGAGAGTTTTGGTTTAATATGAATGCTTTTACATCTGTTTGTTGTTCTAATTTACAAACACATTTCTTCACAACACTCTGTCAACTTATCATTTATATTAGAAATATAGGTTTCTAGTTTTGTTATGAAAAATAACGTGTTTACATATTTTAAAAATGAAAGCAAAGTGATTTTTATCAATATAAATATTAGCCATACATCCACGCATTTATGTTATTGACTATAATGCAATGCTTAATATTGTATTCACCGTACTATTTTACTACAAAAGCTGTTTCACAAACTTGTATACCGAAATTAATGTGACATTTTTAGGGAAAAAATTAATTCAAGTCTTTGAGACTAATCTTTCATAGGAAAAAAAGATTTGTCATACTTTCTCTTACATTATATCTTCCGTATTTTTTTAAGTTTACAAATTTGTGGAGTAACTTAAATAATCGTTTTTATGCTAATTAAACAATATATATTTTAATTATATGTTTTTTTAATTGACTTGTAATATAGCTTTTTTTTTCTTAAAAGGGTACTGTAGAATAACTTATGTCACAAATACTACATCCTTCTTTAGTTAAATATGTTTCACTTAAGACATGACAAAGTGTCTTAGAAACATTTCATTTTGGAGTTAAGTGATTAAACAAGAAAAATATTATTTATAAAAACACAACACATAATAAGACCAGTGACTGAGAGGTTCTGGTTTTAAAGCTACTAGACGTTTGGGTTTAAACTTCTCTGGCGCTCGTCGACCTAACCGTTCGGAGTTTTCTTCGAACCGTGTCAATACGAGTTAGGATCCCTTAGAATGACCCCTAGAGTGACCTGTATCCCAATCGTAGATAATCGATTTTAACAAATAACCAACCAACCACAACACATAAGACTAAAGTTTTCGCGCTCTTCAAGAGAAAGATTAGAATATTAGCTTCACTTTTCTCTTTTGTTCAGCACCGTTAATTGGTTGCTTAAGGCTTAATTTCTGCTTGTGAGGTCATACAAATATAAAAAGGATTTATTGATTAATAAATCAATACATTAAGCTTTGTTTCAAAATTCAAACAGCTAAATAAAAGTGGTCTTTGAAAACGAAATATAATAAGTATAAAAGCAAAAATAGTAAAAAACAAAAACAAATCTATTTTATAAGCATTTAATGTTTATCTTAAAAATCAACACCTAATTTTACGACTATGCAAGCATGTATATAATTATCCAAAAATTTCCGTTAGAATATGGTAATTTCACGTGAGCCACGATTATGAAAAATTCACCGCTTTGACTAACGCTTGGCAAAAAGCGCCAACTAATTTATAAAAAATTTATTACATCTGCTCTGTTTCTTTTTAAAGATATAGCAAAAAGAAAGAAAAAAAGGATTATTTAAACCATCTGGTCAGTTTCTAATTTTTTTTTCTCAACGTGTAATCATAATTTAATTAATATTAAACTATTAATTGATCAATCGTATTTTTGAAAATATATTATTACTCTCTTTATTTTTCATTTTCTACTTTTTAGCTTATGAAATAATTCATTATTGCCATTTCGTAGTCTGTTGACATATTCTAGCGAGCGTGGTTTGCCGCATAATTAACTCCATTAATATAAAATATATAATATATTTCTTGTGTACTATTTAGTAAGTTTTGTATGGTTTTAATTTAATACAAAGTATTTTATATTAATTTTATGGTGCAATCGTCCCATTTGTATTTATTAACTCCATTGTTATTGTAACTTGTATGCAATTGTAACCGTAAAGAATATTTGGTGATTTATCACCTGTGGCTGGCTAACAGAAAAAATCCTTAAAATTTATTAATTTATAACTATCTTATCAAAATACTGATATTCTAAGTTGATAATTTTTATATCAAGATTTTTATTTTTAAAAAAATGAAAATTTCATTATAAGAGATATGAATAAAAATTAAACAATGTTAAGAATAAAAATAAAAGTTATAGAACCCTCTTTATTTGGATTATTCTCCCTATGTATGAATTACTAGCTGTTACCCGTTACTTCGTTCACGTAACATTAAAAAAGAACAAATGCATTAATTTAGCAAAACATTTCACTTGATAATTAACTACATATATAATTAACCAAAGCTTTATCACATTTTATAGGAGACCATACGGTATTTCTTTGCTATAGGGGCCTTGACATAACCGAGTCTTAAAAAAGTGAAATTTCATGCCAAATAATATATACAATCGCGAAAATGAAACTGCAACTAATGAAAAAAGGAGGACCAAGTAAAATCGTGAAAATCGAGGAATTCCTCTTCGTAAAACGAAAAACAACACTGGCAGAATTCTTCTATACAACAGTGCATTTTAGATGGGATTTGGTGTACAATTTGTACATGTGTGCATTGCTAAATGGGCATTATTATATTGTTTATTTGCATAGACATATGTTATATATTTCTTACTACATTATCTTGTTTATGTATATATTAAATTAAGTGCTTCACGCTAAGTGGTGTAAATAGTGAACAAACTACTTGTGGATTTTATACATTGATAGCTATTTCACAAAGATAAACAATCTGATGCGATTCTAAAATGTAAATAAAGGTTGCTGGAAAGTACTTTAAATTCTGCCCAATTTAACCTCGATATTTTCTCTATCGCGTCAAGAACACTATAAGCAAATAAATACCGACGACACAAATCTGATGATCTAAATTTACATATTTTTGTTAGTATATATAAGATTATTTTAATTTATTTCATGCGCTTGAAATTTTTTACGCTTTCTCTAGGGTTAGGTGTCGAATAAATGTACTTTCTTGTTATTTTATTTTGCCATTTCTATTTATTCTATTTTCCATTCATTCCATTTATGGATATTGATTTAATTTACATATTCGTGTCAAAGAATATTCTTTAAAAATATTATCAGGATTAGGATAGGATACGATTAGGGTTAGGATTAGGATTAAAAATTGAACGACAATGGCATGGCCGATTCAGGTTTAAAGTATGAAACAGGATGTCTATTTACATCATGAAGCAATAAGAAAATTAGAAAATTATCGGCTAATATTTTTTAATGTTTTACAGTCATAGTTGACATCAAAGGTGAGCGGGGAAATGATCATCTAAAATACCATTAAGTGTTTACCACGCAAAAAACAAATCTGGTTACAACAATGTATTTAATTTTGCGCCAAATTTCACTTGATAAAAAAAAGGGGGCAAATTGACTATGGACCTAATTTTAGACCTCTAACATTCCTATTCTCGGAAATTTTCTACCTATATGTAAAAAAAAAAAAATACTACTATATAGAACGCGCTTTCACGTTTATAATGTTATGAATTGGCACGATCGGCTTGTTCAAGTTTACACAATTCGGCAGGAAGAAAATATTCATTACTTTTTGATTTCTTCTTTGCTTTTGCATTACGCGAATTTGTTGGTAAAATCGATTTTCTTTTCGATAACATTGTTGTTTTTTAAGTTTAAAACATATTGTAATTTTACTTAAACATTGCTTTAAAATTTATGCATTTTTTCTTATCCTACAAGACTTTACAAAAATCTATTATGAAACAACTTTAAAAAAAGCTATATTTAAAAACGACAACAAAGTTTTTCCTATTTTAAAACAAAAAGAAATGTAATATTAAATTCCGGTTCGAAATGCCGATTTACAAATGTGTTTCGATTGTGGCAAAATGATAGGGGAAAAATGCTGTTACTTCGACATAATCATATTAAATCTTTAGCTTTTATGAGAAAAGCAACTTTCTTTTAAAAATTATTGTTATTTTTAATAAGATTTTCTGATTTTTGATACGGATAATTTTGCGATGCATATCATTCACATTTGCCATCCAATATTTTTATTTTATTATTATTTTTTTTTACTTTTTTAAAATTTAAATTAAAAATATGGTAACTTTATGTTAGCCGTGTGCAGACGATAAATCGTCAACCTATCCCATCATTTGTATTGAATTCGTTAAAAATATAAATCTTTCCCTCATTTCATTTAAAACACAGAACTTTAATTTACAACACATGCATTTAAAATACATATATTACGTACATTTAAAATAATTCCTTTCATGTGAAAAAGAAAAAGAAAAAAATAAGAGAAATTAATCACAAATAATTTGATAACCCAAGATCATTTTATTTTAACATCAAAACAAATCTGTTTTATTTTTCTATATATGACATCATATTCGCTTGCTTTCCATACTTACTCGTATTTATGCACTTTGTATTATTATCAAATATTTGAAAACGCACGTTTTGTTTCTAATATGACATCATTTCATATTCTGTTTAATTCTTAAATAATTCATTTCCTTTTCATTTTTCACATGGATATTTTTCACGTGAAAATAAATTGTTGATTAAAAATTATTACTCAGGGGTTTTATTTCATATTGGCAACAGTAGATAATGATTGGGGGTTCTACATCAGAGGCGTACGAGGCGTATGACCTCTGTGCTCTGTGAAGGTCAACGGAAGTCGCAGGTGTTGATAACAGACATGTTGTAACAGGAAGTGAACAGGAAGTGTAGACAGGAAGTTTAACCGGAAACGCGACAGGAAGTAAATGCGATAAGGGAAAGAGTGGGAGGGCTTATTTTTGGAGGTGGGCTTAATTTTTTTTTGGTTCTGATCCTTCTAGTCGAGTAGAGTTGAGTTGTAGGAATCCTGTTATAAGAATGAATTTAGTTTGAAAATAACATTAACAGAATGTTCAAGAATTTTTTTTTTCCACCTGAAATAAAAATTCTATTTGCTAACTAACACCTGAAATATAAATCGAAATCTTTCTGACTTTGTTTTACTTTCTAAAAGTTTAACGTGAAATTTATTCTAAGACCGGAAACGCGACAGGAAATAAGACCGGAAACCAGATTAGACATGTTTATTTATTTATTTTTTTTTTCAAAAAGGGTTTTCAAGAATCAGGATGTTTGGGAGCGTGTTAGAACAGGAAAGGAGATTTGTAAGACCGGACGTTATTAAAGTGTAAGTGATAAGGAAGGTACGGAAACAGACAAGTAGATTTTGTTCTTTGTAGAGGGTGAAATTTTATTTTATTTTTTATTTAAAGTGTTTTCATTTATTTATTTATTTTTTAATTTAATTTATTTAAAGCGTTTCAAATTATTTTTTGTATTATTTTTTTATAGTGTTTTATGTATTATTTTAATTTTTAGTGACATTAGAACCTGCAATGTTCTATATCACACATGTCTTATCTAGTAATTTACTAAGGATGTGTGTGTTGTTATCTCTTCAAATGCAGACCATAGCAAGGGATTTCAGGCATGTATTGAGATATCTTTATTACAGTTTTAATGAATTGCGGGAAATTGTCTTTAGCTATTGACTAATTTGAGAGTTTTGGTTTAATATGAATGCTTTTACATCTGTTTGTTGTTCTAATTTACAAACACATTTCTTCACAACACTCTGTCAACTTATCATTTATATTAGAAATATAGGTTTCTAGTTTTGTTGTGAAAAATAGCGTGTTCACACATTTTAAAAATGAAAGCAAAGTGATTTTTATCAATATAAATATTAGCCATACATCCACGCATTTATGTTATTGACTATAATGCAATGCTTAATATTGTATTCACCGTACTATTTTACTACAAAAGCTGTTTCACAAACTTGTATACCGAAATTAATGTGACATTTTTAGGGAAAAAATTAATTCAAGTCTTTGAGACTAATCTTTCATAGGAAAAAAAGATTTGTCATACTTTCTCTTACATTATATCTTCCGTATTTTTTTAAGTTTACAAATTTGTGGAGTAACTTAAATAATCGTTTTTATGCTAATTAAACAATATATTTTTTAATTATATGTTTTTTTAATTGACTTGTAATATAGCTTTTTTTTCTTAAAAGGGTACTGTAGAATAACTTATGTCACAAATACTACATCCTTCTTTAGTTAAATATGTTTCACTTAAGACATGACAAAGTGTCTTAGAAACATTTCATTTTAGCGTTAAGAGATTAAACAAGAAAAATATTATTTATAAAAACACAACACATAATAAGACCAGTGACTGAGAGGTTCTGGTTTTAAAGCTACTAGACGTTTGGGTTTAAACTTCTCTCGCGCTCGTCGACCTAACAGTTCGGAGTTTTCTTCGAACTTTGTCATTACGAGTTAGGATACCTTAGAATGACCCCTAGAGTGACCTGTATCCCAATCGTAGATAATCGATTTTAACAAATAACCAACCAATCACAACACATAAGACATTTTAGATCATTACATGAGACATTTTAGATTATTACATTCCGTTAATAAGTGATTTGACGTGCAAAATATTATTTATAAAAACATACAATAAGAGAATTTTAAAGATTTTTTCCTTTTTAAATGAACAATTTTTAGTGACTATTTAACTTATTAAAGAAATAAATTTTCATTATATTTGATTTTACACAACCAACATTTCAAAAAAAAAAAAGAGAATGGAATCTAGTTTTTATAAAGTAACGTATTTCAATTTTACAAATACTTCACACTCCCTCTTTTTCCCCCTCTTTTGGTAGACTTGATACACATAAGACATAAAAAGCGTTTTTGAATACATCATTTAGAAATTAAGCGACTTGATAAGTAAAATATCATTTATAAAAGCAATAGATACGAAAATAATAAAGATTTTTACTTACAAATGTAGGAACTTCTGATAGGTAAGACTTTCTCAATCATTGTGAAGAATTAAGTGGCTATTGAACTTGTCTTAATTAGACACATGAAATGTCACCTGGAGAAAAAACCTTTTGTTTGTGACATCTGCGAAAAACAATTTGTTCAAAAGAGTGATTTATTAAATCATGTGAAGATTCATTCAAAGAGCCCAGTGATTTATAATTGTGATCTATGTGCTGAGGTTTTTTCAAAAAAGAGTGACTTACTTCAACATAGCAAAATTCACAAATCTGTCAAACAACATAAGTGTATTGAATGCAATGAACTGTTTTCGAGAAAGTACGACTTATTGAAACTTAAGAGGATGCATAAGCCCCGAAAGCAGTATAAATGCATCCAGTGTAGTGAAATATTTAATCGAAAATATGATTTATCACGTCATATAGACACTGCACACAAAGTACTACCCAAAGTTGTCAAATCGACATCTTTAAAAGATTCGTTATATGAAAAAGTGAAGCATTTTAAAAGACAAAATGTTTTAAATGTCTTTACTAAAACTGTAATAAATTCTGATGAGGAGAATGATCAAGACTTTCACACATTTTTTAACAGTATTCGATCGGACGTTTTGAATGAATTAAATTATCAGATAGAAGTAAAAAGGTCAATGAAATGGTATGCAACTGCAAAAGTTGTTGTAAGTCGCCAAACACCGGACGGTGATATAGATACTATCACCCCATATTTTCATTCAAGAACTGTACTGGAATTGACGAATCAAAACATACCTGTACATGTTCAGGATGCCTTTACGAAAATTATTAACTCTTTTGAGAAATTCACTCAGCAAGGATCTAATTGGACATTGCAACAAATATTAAATCTAGAACTGTCTACAGCTAAATATAGAATGGTTTAAAATGTGTGGACTGTTTTTGAAACATGTATATTCATGTTTTTGCTATTGTAGTTATTTAAAATGATAAATAAATAGCCTATGACTAAAAAATCTTAAGAGATTTTTATTATTTTCATGGTAACTCTTTTATATAAATTACTTATAACAGTTTGACAATGTCACATAAACTACTGTTTAACATTTTGAATGTCTTAGACAAAATGGGAATGAATTTGTTGAAATTATGTAAAACATGATGAAATAAATATGATGTATTTATTATATGTTACTTAAACTACAAGAGAAATTATTGGAAATGTGTTATTTTAAATCTATGATACTTTTAATCACTAACAAAGTAAGACGTGACGTTATGAATCATCGATGGGTTTTCCTTTGAATAGGTATTAATCTTACTTATTGATATGAAAGTTGAATTTTTCTTTTCGTTTAAACAATGACATTGCATGTTTTGATAATTTTCCCTCAACAGTCAACATCAATGTTTATAACCTAGTTAAGAAAATTTTTAACTTAAACCGTCACTGAGTTTATCCTAGATAAATAAATGTTTATATTTAACCTACATATAAATTATATGATTAACTATAACCATGACTGTTTTTTTAATCTAGATAAGTAAACGTTTTTATGAAACACATTCAGTGTTCTGCTGACTTTTATCGAGATTACACCAGTTAGTGAATGCAGATTAAATTGTATAAAAATATTTTATGAAATGAATATGCGATCCCACGAAGAAGTGTTTCCATCTTCAAAGCGTCCACGCTTAGAAAAAGCTATGGAAAATTCAAATACCTGTGAGAAGGAGTTAAAAGACCCAAAACTTTCTAAAATGGACAATGACTGTGTAACTATATCCTCTACTGACGACTTACCACATGTGAAACCTGAGATCGCTATGAATTTTTCAAACTTTACCGGTGGTTATGATGCAACATCTTTCGAGAATCCACATCAAGAGTCAATTTTTGCCCAGGACTATTTAAATATATTTTTCAAAGACATGAATTTTGAAAATTTAGATTGTTCTACCCCCTTAACCTCGCTAAAGGATGAACCCTTTCCAGATCCTACGAATAATATCTTACAGACTACTGTTAAACATGAGGTGAACGAGCTACAAGCAAACAGCCTTTCGCAAACAAGTGGTGAAATACAAAGCGACACCACACCTACATTTGCCACTAAAAGTGACAAATTAAACAATTCCCATGTATTTCACAAAGAACTAAGTGACTGTTTCTACTTAACTTTGTGGTTAAAAAATAAACAATATTCTATACATATACGAGAATTTAAACGCAATGTATCTACTAATGAAGAAATCCCGACCAAAAACGGGATTAATATGGATATTCATAGCTGGTACGAATTTCAATATAAAATCATTGCATTTAATTTAAGATATAAAAGTGCATCCTTTGTTTCTAATAACACGATTTTAGTGTTAAATCAAGATTCTATGATGCGAATTAAAAATTTGAAGAACTTTTCTCATGTTGACTTAAACGAACAGCAAATGGAAAAATTAAAAGAAAGTACCTCACACTTAAATACTGTACTTTTACAACATATGTACACAAAACTATTACCCTTTCTCATTAAACAGAAATGTGTGGTGAGTAAAAGATCCACAGAAAAAGAACCTGTGTTATGGTCTAAACTTAATACGTGTATCGAGAATAATATGGTAACAATACTTAACCAGTTGTATGAATGTGCTGGATGTATTTTTCGACATGCAAGTGAAAGCCTTCACTCATGCTTCGCATTTAATAATAAGGAAAAATTTAATCAACTAGGTGAAGCTTTGTTAATGCTCATCGATTTCGATTACGTTATTTCAACGTTTTTGAACGGAGTTTATAGTGTTAGTGAACGCTTTTTACATAAGCTTCATGAACAAAATGTTTATCATGAATTGTTTAAGACAAAATAAATGATTTGTTTTGTTAAATATCTGTGTGTGTTTATTTCTACAAAGTATCTGTGTTTGTGAATTTATTAGTTTTTCATCTAGTACAGGGTCGGCAAACCTTTTCACATCCGCGTGCCACTTTTTGTCAAAAAAATTGTCAAGGGACCATGGCGTGCCAACGACAACCCCCTCCCCTCCCCCCCCCCCCGCAACTCAAACGTAAACAACTTGTCACAAGAAAAGATTAATTAATGATAGTAATAATTATAGAAAGAAGATAATACATAAGAAATAATTATATTAATCTTAAAAAAGGTATTAAAATCTAAAATCGAGACAACTTGCCAAATGACTGTAATAATTATGGTAATACGTGACGTTGCCCTTGGGATCTGTTGATTTTGACATTTTAAGCAGAGTGGTGGTTTTATAATTGAGGTAATTTTATTTTAATTCTAATTTCGTAAGATTTGCAGAAAAATCTTCTTTTTTCAGAAGAAAATTTAAAACTTCGTAAAGTACGTAATGCAGCCACAGCATCTTGGAATTAATGTGTTAGTTTCTCACTAGATTAGTTTTAACACAATTATTTCAAATTGGTAAATAAATCATACGAGTAGTAATTTTTACTAAGTAGTAAGTAAATTACTACTAGTATGATTTATTTACCAATTTGAAATAATTGTGTTAAAACTAATCTAGTGTAATCACGTATCCAGATAAAGAATAAAGAAGTATCCAGAACTCCAGTTTCGTTTACTGGAGTTCCTTTACCTGCGATCTTTTCTGTTGAGCTGATTAAAATATCAGACCAGATTCTCTGATCAATAAGGTTAACTGGATGAATTATGCCCTCCAGATTCGACCGGGATAGCTCAGTGGTAGAGCGTGGCGGCTTCAGCCAAGAGATCCCAGGTTCGAATCCTGGCCCGGACATTTTTCGTCCAGTTGGTAAATTACTACTCGTGTGTTAGTTTCTGTTCACCGAGTTCGTTATCACTCTCATTGTCACAAATGTTTGTTTCTTCTATCAGTTTGCAGCTATCGCTTGTCGAAACTAGGTAAATCTAACAAAGCGTCAAACGATATGAGGTTAACTATTTTTGTGATTACTGCTAAGTATCACCAAGAGATTCAAAACCAGCCTATGCACCCAGGACTTGTTGATGTATGATACAGTGAAATCCAAGAATAATATGGCCAATGTGAGTTTGAAATAAACTGAAAAAACCATTTATTTTACCCATTATACTGGAGCCCCCAGCAGTTGTAACAGAAACTGTTTTAGACACATTTATTTCTTTTTCAGTAAGTGAATTTATAACTGCTGTACAAATATTTGCACTTTTTAGTTGCAGTTGATAATGATAATACCGAGAATAATTACTCCTTAATACCATTTTCAACAAAACACCGTACAAGAACATCTAAACAAGCAGATTTAGTTACATCTGAACTTTCAATCAAGACAAAATAATGTGAAAGGAGAAGAGGATATCAGACTTTGGTTGCTCTCTTACATTTTCTGCCATTTTTAAGATTCTATCTTTGACTGTATGTCTTGATAAAGAAGCATCTTTAATTAGTTGAATTATTTTATTTTTATTTTCAAAATCGTCAAAAAGTGATGGAGAGCATGTTAACCAGGATTCCTTCAAAAACTTTCCATCGCAGAAAAATGTACCATTCCGAACAATGACATTCGCAGCCGAGAAACTTGCGACACTAGTTTGAAAATCTTTGCTGATATATGTAATCATAGATGTCAACAGTTTATTTTCTCTTTAATTGCACTGGAAATGAATTCCTTTTCTTCTGCATAGCTTTTTGGGGAAATAGGTTTGTGATTTGTTTCATAATGCAGTTTTACTGCAGACCACTGTCCCGGACAGAATCTTAACATCTTTATTAATCATCTCATATTTCTCAGTCCCCCACGTTTGAAATTCTCTACTATCTGGCACTTTCTATTTTTTAGCCAAATTGGTTATGTTGAATAAATGTTATTTTAACGATGCAATCTAATCAGTCTTAGATAACCATTGTTGATTATAATGAAGTTAATTTAACAATAAAAAAGATCATGCATAATAGAATTGATGAAAGCATCACTAGAATAAAATAAAATCAGAATAGTAATAAACTGGCTAGCCAGTGAGATTACTCTGATTTATATATAACAGAATTGAGTCGGCAGCCAGTCATCTGATAGGTTAATTACCCCTCTCCGCGCACCATGAAGTCCATACATAGAAGGACAAAAATATTTCTCGTTTTTCAGTATTGAACATATTAGTATTCTCATTTTTTTTATATTATCTTAATTTAGGCATTTTTAATGAATTAAACAATTAAAAATTAGAGTAATATAATGATTAGTTAAAAATAATGATTAGAGTAAGTTATCGCTAAGCGCCGAAAAAATCTAATAGCTTTTGTTTGGTATTTATTTATTGGAAATATCTTTAAATTGTATAAAAATCCCATTTTTTCTTGTTTTTACACTATCGGCAGACAGCGTACTTTTGACATTATAGTTTTCATTTCATTTTACAACTGTTTTAACAACCAATGTATTATTTTTTTTCTTAACTTATCTGAAAAAAGGACATATTTTAATAGTTTTATTAAAATTTTTGTCATTTTAACTGATTAAAAATTAATTAACAAATTACAGCAACAGTTGAATAAAGCCTCATATGCAAATCAACATGCATTAAATGATGTAGAAATTTCAGAAACCAAACAAGCAAGAAATAATTTGTTTGCTATATTTCTCTCTCTTTCATTGCGAATAATCGGCGTCTGCAGTACAAAACCGAGGAAGAAGGTGAGGAGGGGAGGGGGGGGAGGGTCAGATGTTCTGAGCGGGTCATTCAATTATATAACAAGTATACAAGTACTTATTATAACAAACAAAAGCTATTTTCAGTCAAGCTCGTGTATTAATGAAAGAAAAATAATCAGGTTCAGAATTTTTAGGAGTTTGACTGAATTTTGATTTAGAATTTAAATGAACGGCGTGCCAAAAGTATCCTGTCGCGTGCCAGCTGCGGCACGCGTGCCATAGGTTCGCCGACCCTGATCTAGTAGAACTTTTAAGTGAAGAGATGTAATTTAACTCTTTTTATATTCCAATTCAAAAATTTCAACTCTTGCAAAAAGATTAAACTACTGAATGGAAATATTCACGTTAGAAAAAAGTTTTGAAAAAATTATTAGTTAACACAAAATAATAATAATAATAAAATAAAATAAAATAAAATAAATTTTACAGAATTTTTTTTTAAGTTTAAAAAAATGTAAATTACGTTAAAAAGTTTAAAAAGTTAACAAAAATATAGTTTTAAAAATTAAAAGTTTACAAAATTTTTTTAAAATCTTTAAGTTAATCAAAATTAACTTTTTTACTTTTAACTATTGAGAGACTATGATCTGACTGTTTATCCTTGCAACCAATTGGTGCATATCAACTATATACTCTGTATCTGCATATGCGCAGAAAAACAGACATTTACACTAACTTGAGTCCGACTTTAAATTCTTTGCCAACTGTTAAGTTTAATTACTATACACAACTCGATTACCTTTCCCACAAAACAGCTTTCAGAAACAAAACAGAAATTAACACTTACCGAAAAACACGTCAACTTCTTGTGCTTGCTTTCACTCAACTAACGTTTCTCCCTTATCTTTGCTAGGGGGCGCTGCAATCGCCGATAGAGGCGCTAGCAAACTTCCGGTGTTTGATAAGAATAAACTTTAAATCCAACTTACACTCGCTCAGTCATTCTTGCTGCTCTCTACCTTGCTAACAACCGTTTGCTGCTGGCTCATTGTTTGGTTGTTTAAACTTGTTGAATGACGTCATCATGTGTTTGTCTAAACTTGTCCAGTCTTGTTTTTATGCAGTACGTCTATTTAGATGAGTCATCACTCGCTTATCTTGGTTGCCTTGTCCAAACTTGTTTTTGTGTGGCACGGTTATTTGGGTGAGTCAATGTTCGCTTATCTTGCTTTACTTGTTTGAACTTGTCTAGTATCCACCACCTCATGTCTTTTGTCATAGCTTGAATATACTTTACACCAATCACTTAAATATAAAAGTCTTGTCACAACTTACTTAAACTTTGATAAAAATATTAATTATTTATAAATTTCATCAGATTCTTATTTTTCTGATACATTTACTATGTAATTTTCGTTCAAAAATATGGTAAAGCCCGATTTTAAATCGAAGTCTAAGATAAATACCCCAAATTTGTAACATTTTAACACTAATAATAAATATTGTAAGCACCCAGTACATACAAGTTTTGTAAAAATAATATTACTTATAGCTAACTCGTTCAGTCCCATGCTGCGAAACTTCAATATAGCTAAAATCAGTGTTAAACGAAAGTCTAATCACGTGTCTTTATATATTATTTTGAAATGTAAAGCATTATATCTAAACGAATGATATAAGGAGTAGTTAGAATAGTTCTTGTATTTTTGTTAGTAAAAAATGTATACACATTATCTTACAAGGTTGCAATATTCAACATACGGTTCACCATATTTAAAAACGATTCACCATGATTTAAAAACTTAGTAACATATTTTAAACTAGCTGTTACCCGTGACTTCGTTCACGTAACATTAAAAAAAAGGGAATAAATGCATTAAGCACGCAAAATATTTCACCCCCGATAATTAAAAACGTAAATAATTAAATAACTCTTTATCATATTTCATATGAGAAAATACGGTATTTCTTTGTTATAGGGGCCTTGACATAGCTCAGTTTTAAAAAAGTACGATTTGTCAAAAAACAAATATCAGTTTTACCTGATAAACCATTTTACTTTTAACGACTTTGAAAAACGTTTTAACAGCCATCATTTAAAAATAATTCATTGGAAATAGTATATGCTTTTCGTTTAAATTCAATCCTTGTGAATATGGAGGAATAATTCTACACTTAAATGCAAGGAACTTTAATTGCAGAGATTTTTGCAACCCAAAATTACATGCAAACGTAACATTTACATGTGTTACGTTTGCATGTAACAGTAACAGTTACATGCAAACATTGCAGAGCTTTTTGCAACCCAAAATTATATGTAAACATTACTTTTGCATGTAATTTTCAGTGCAAATTAACATTTATAAGGGTTCAAATTAAAATCAATTTGGGTGCAAATTACATGTAAATGTTACGTTTGCATGTAATTTGGGGTTGCGAAAAGCTTTGCAATTGCAAGTATTACGTTTGCATGTAACAGCAAATTTGCCTCCTTGGTTTAATCTATAGCTGAAACAACTCTTGATTTCTTTACAATATGCTGACAGACGATTTTTGTTCTGCAGAATAAATTAATTCATAAAGTTTGAATATGTGGAAATATGTTTTAATTTTCGGAAATTCTGCTGTAATCAAGTTTTTTTTTTCACCAACTATTCAAATTGAAAATAAATTCTTTTTTCAGTTTTAATGAGAAAATGGCATAAAAATGCATTAATCCGTTTTATTTCTTCTTTTTTTTATCCACAAAAATGGAGTAATTTAATTACCGTTTTTAGAAAAATTTCGTTAAAATTTACAAAAATAAATAAATAAATAAATAAATAAATAATATATCGGAATCTAATTCAAAATTTTAAATTCTCAGAGTTTATATGACATCCTTAGATCAATGATGGTGTTAAGTAAATCGCATTGCATTAAGAGTAGTAGTTGCGAAATACAAACAGACAGTCAGATTTTAAAATAATAGACTTTTGTTCAATATTCTTTTCCTAATAATCTTACTGATGCTTGTATTATTAATCGCAGAGTTCAGAGAATAAATATATATGAAATGTTTATGTTTGGCGTGATGCTAAAAATGCAACCCTACAGTTGGCCTAAACAACTGGCGGCTTGCTTTGAAAACCTCTCCCCGTCTAATGAAGTCAGCCCTTGGGCCTAACGATTTGAGCGATAACCGGCTTCATATTGCAAGCCGATTTGAGGATTCACTGCCTCTCTATTCTTTCACTGTACTCTGTAATTGGGGCCTCCGTGGCCGAGTGGTTAAGACACCATTCCGATAACCGCTTGTGAGCGTAGGAGTCAGGTCGGCGGGTTCGACTCCCGCCAGCTCCATTGCACACACTTTGTGGAGCTCCTGGATGTCCCCTCTCTGGTGTTGTAAATTTCCTTGTGGCTATCTCGTCCCTGTATATTGACGATGACTTATAAGCGGGCACTTGATGTCAAGCACACAAGTCTGATGTATGTTCTCAATAAACAAACAAACAAACATATATACTCTGTAATTATTAATGTTTGCAATTGATTCACGCACCATTTGAAACATATTTGAAAAATCATGTTTTATTTGAAATATGACGTCACTTTCATTCCAGAGAAATCTATTTTCAATGATATAATTCTTGTTAATTTTCTTTTCCTGGCTATCATGACGGGAATTTTATCAGAAGACTCACATCTGTATGTAACTGATTTTCAAGCTTATTATTAATCAGTATCAAAAAACATATTTCAGTTATTCATCTTAAATCTGACGTCCATTATGTATATACTTTTATATTATACACTGATATTCATGCTCCTTGTAATGTTACGAATATTTGAAAATACATGTTTTATTTATGACGTCATATTTGTTCAAACCAAGGAGGATCCTTTTCATAGTTCCATGGTCCAAGCAAAATCTTTTCTTAATAATATGATTATTGTTCAGTTTTCCTTCTAATTATAACGCAATTTTTGACAGAAAATATCTTCTCAACGTAACCAATATTCATACTTCATGTATAATAACAAACACTCCATATTTTTGTTTCAAATATCACGGAAATTCCTCTTCTTTTGAATTCTTTTGAATTTTCATTTTTCACGTGAAAGTCTTTCAATTCAAAATTAATTGTTGAATAAAAATTATTATTCCGGCTTTGATTTAGTTTTGGCAACGATAAAATATTAGCAACGGTAAAGTAAATTTAACCATTTAAAAATATTATACGAAAAAATGTCCATTTATTCTCTATGAAAATAACGAAATTTTGAATTATTAAGAAAAATATTTGAATAAAATAAACAAAAACCAGTCTATGTTCATATGAGGGTTATAATCAACTTATGTGCAAAGGTACAGGATCATTAAATGCTCCATTTTGACGCTGGCTTCAGCCTAACATTTGCACACAATCAGATTTATAATATTATTAGGATTAGGATTTATAAATTTAAATTAAAACATATTTTTATAAATAAACAATTATAAATACTTAAGTATTTTTAATTTAAATTTATATGGTTCACCATATTTAAAAACGATTCACCATGATTTTAAAACTTAGTAACATATTTTAAATTTATAAATTTAAATTAAAACATATTTTTATAAATAAACAATTATAAATACTTAAGTATTTTTAATTTAAATTTATAAATTTAAAATATGTTACTAAGTTTTTAAATCATGGTGAATCGTTTTTAAATATGGTGAACCGTATGTTGAATATGGCAACCTTGTAAGATAATGTGTATAAATTTTTTACTAACAAAAATACAAGAACTATTCTAACTACTCCTTATATCATTCGTTTAGATATAATGCTTTACATTTCAAAATAATATATAAAGACACGTGATTAGACTTTCGTTTAACACTGATTTTAGCTATACTGAAGTTTCGTATCATGGGACTGAACGAGTTAGCTATAAGTAATATTATTTTTACAAAACTTGTATGTACTGGGTGCTTACAGTATTTATTATTAGTGTTAAAATGTTACAAATTTGGGGAATTTATCTTAGACTTCGATTTAAAATCGGGCTTTACCATATTTTTGAACGAAAATTACATAGTAAATGTATCAGAAAAATAAGAATCTGATGAAATTTATAAATAATTAATATTTTTATCAAAGTTTAAGTAAGTTGTGACAAGACTTTTATATTTAAGTGATTGGTGTAAAGTATATTCAAGCTATGACAAAAGACATGAGGTGGTGGATACTAGACAAGTTCAAACAAGTAAAGCAAGATAAGCGGACGATGACTCACCCAAATAACCGTGCCACACAAAAACAAGTTTGGACAAGGCAACCAAGATAAGCGAGTGATGACTCATCTAAATAGACGTACTGCATAAAAACAAGACTGGACAAGTTTAGACAAACACATGATGACGTCATTCAACAAGTTTAAACAACCAAACAATGAGCCAGCAGCAAACGGTTGTTACAAGGTAGAGAGAAACAAGAATGACTGAGCGAGTGTAAGTTGGATTTAAAGTTTATTCTTATCACACACCGGAAGTTTGCTAGCGCCTCTAGCGGCGATTGCAGCGCCCCCTAGCAAAGATAAGGAAGAAACGTTAGTTGAGTGAAAGCAAGCACAAGAAGTTGACGTGTTTTTCGGTAAGTGTTAATTTCTGTTTTGTTTCTGAAAGCTGTTTTGTGGGAAAGGTAATCGAGTTGTGTATAGTAATTAAACTTAACAGTTGGCAAAGAATTTAAAGTCGAACTCAAGTTAGTGTAAATGTCTGTTTTTCTGCGCATATGCAGATACAGAGTATATAGTTGATATGCACCAGTTGGTTGCAAGGATAAACAGTCAGATCATAGTCTCTCAATAGTTAAAAGTAAAAAGTTAATTTTGATTAACTTAAAGATTTTTAAAAATTTTTGTAAACTTTTAATTTTTAAAACTATATTTTTGTTAACTTTTTAAACTTTTTAACGTAATTTACATTTTTTTAAACTTAAAAAAAATTGTAAACTTTATTTTATTTTATTTTATTTATTTATTTATTTATTTTTTGTGTTAACTAATAATTTTTTCAAAACTTTTTTCTAACGTGAATATTTCCATTCAGTAGTTTAATCTTTTTGCAAGAGTTGAAATTTTTGAATTGGAATATAAAAAAAGTTAAATTACATCTCTTCACTTAAAAGTTCTACTAGATGAAAAACTAATAAATTCACAAACACAGATACTTTGTAGAAATAAACACACACAGATATTTAACAAAACAAATCATTTATTTTTCTTAAACAATTCATTATAAACAGTCTGTTCATGAAGCTTATGTAAAAAGCATTCACTAACACTATAAATTCCGTTCAAAAACGTTGAAATAACGTAATCGTAATCGATGAGCATTAACAAAGCTTCACCTAGTTGATTAAATTTTTCCTTATTATTAAATGCGAAGCATGAGTGAAGGCTTTGACTTGCATGTCGAAAAATACATCCAGCACATTCATACAACTGGTTAAGTATTGTTACCATATTATTCTCGATACACGTATTAAGTTTAGACCATAACACAGGTTCTTTTTCTGTGGATCTGTTACTCACCATACATTTCTGTTTAATGAGAAAGGGTAATAGTTTTGTGTACATATACATTTTTGTACATATGTTGTAAAAGTACAGTATTTAAGTGTGAGGTACTTTCTTTTAATTTTTCCATTTGCTGTTCGTTTAATTCAACATGAGAAAAATTCTTCAAATTTTTAATTCGCATCATAGAATCTTGATTTAACACTAAAATCGTGTTACTAGAAACAAATGATGCACTTTTATATCTTAAATTAAATGCAATGATTTTATATTGAAACTCGTACCAGCTATGAATATCCATATTAACCCCGTTTTTGGTCGGGATTTCTTCATTAGT